>AP018156.1:3715714-4954285 GCA_003052745.1 Caenorhabditis inopinata | reverse complement strand
CCGTCAGCCATCTGAATTAAAGAGGGTGCAAGGGCACATTGTACTGTTGCTTTCGGCATCAATGTCAATGACAAAACAGTTTGTTCGTAAGCGTTGAAATGTCCATAATACGATAAGATCATTGCAGAAATGAACCGGGCCGAACATCCGACTCCAATGATTATAAAGGCAGTTTTCCAGTTTTGAGTCGACATCTGAAGCAATCATTGGTAACACACAATATTAGTCATTAATTTAATCCCTTTTAATTGAAATGGAAAATGTCTTACGGTTGCAAAATCGAATGTGTAACCGACCAATGAGAAAAGAAGCGGAACAGCAACAAAGTACCACAAATTATCGTATTGATGGACAAGAATTTTTATCTAGAGTACAGAACACAATTAATGAAAGTGATGTAACTTTTAAACTAACACCGCTGGCATTGTCTTCTCTCCAGTGTGTCGTACTAGCACAGCATAGACACAATGCAGCCACAATACCAGGAAACGAATATCCAAGGACAATCATGCCTGGGGAAAAAATATTATCAGAAGTGTGGCGAGTCTTCTCGTGTATCTTTGATAATTGCACACAGTTTTGAATTTATGTTAATTAATTTCAATGAAAATCACAAGAGAAGCAAAATTTCTGCTTTTAGTGCATAGCGTTGATGATATTATAGTCGCTGTGATCCTTTTTTCGTAAAATAAAATGTACAGCGTGAAGTAGAAAGACATCACACATATATTCTAATATACAGTGGTGCACTTTGAATAGTTTGGTTATAGAACTTTTAAAGAAACGGGCGATTGTTAAGTGAACAATCTGCAGGCAACTGTTTAATTCCTGTTTTTAATTATAGAAGAAACGATGACAGACTATGGACTGACTACAAGTTTCAGAAATAAAACACGGTTCCGTGCGCAAACGGAAAATGATCTTGAAACATCAATAGATATTAAGAATGCGTGCTCAAAGCTTAAATATTTTTTTCCACATTTTAATGGCAAGCTCAATGTTTTAATATTTCACAATAATTTCCTTTCCTTTTTCTCTTTTTCACTATTAATTTGTTTCTAATTTACTTGTAATAACAGCATATGCAGAGGATCCAATTATCAGGAACCGCGCAAAATGCGTGTGCCGGTGGTTTCTTTTCGGGAACCAACGTAGAAGCCACCCGATGATGCAACCGATTATTGCCGCTAGTACAATGGCTCCAACACTTTTAGCAAATGTTAGAAAGAATTCGTCTGAAACAAAACACAAAGCTGAACTATACGGTTCTTGCATATTGATGAATAATTTCTCAAAGCCTCACCATGCGTAAAAGTCACAGCTGCTGTTACGGAAAATATCAGCAATGATACAAAGTTGTCAAAGCAGCACGCGACTGGTACGATGTCAGGAATACTCTGAAAGAAGAATGTTAATCAAGTCCAAACAAAGTGTTTGAATCTGAATAACGTTTACAAAGCCACAATGACAGCCTTTCTCACTTTTTTAGTTCCAATCCCTCGTTCTTTGAAGTGAAGCATTGTCGGCATGCCTACTGCAGGTGATACAGTTGCCACGACAAATCCGCAAATGATTCCAAGTGAAAGTGGGAAGTCAAAGAAAACGCAGGCCGTAAAACATATCGCTAGAGCTTCACAAAGTGCTGATCCAGCACCGAGAATTGGGGGAAAGACCTGTAAACGTTTTCACTGCTTGTCCTGTATCTTATAGTTGTCACCATGTGTTTAATTATAGTAGCAATGATAAACTGCTCTTCATCAGATTCGGTATTTTTGCGTCTTCAAATTTAAGAACTACGATCAAGAATTTCCTCTATTATTGAAACTCCGATATCAGAAAGTTAAAATCTACGGTAACCATTTTTCTTAAATTTCAAATTCAGAATGTCACATCAAAAAATATATTCTCTGAATATCCGTTACTTACATAATTATTTTTGATAAATCGAACATTGATGGAGATCCCCCATCGGATGATTATGACCACCAATGCAAGTTTACGTAGTATGTACTGCCAGTACTTGTTGATATATAACAATTGTCCGAACTCCGGTACATTTCGCATGCATATTCCAACCAGCATACATCCTAAGAATTACCGATTTGCCTTTTGTTCGTCACTAAACTGTCTGGCCTGTGCCATTTCAGAATAAAACTATACGTGACTCTGTCCTTCAAAATACGAAATACCGTCGAAAAACGTACCAATTAATGTCGGGATGTAAAAAAACTTGACGAGCTTCCCAGCAGCCACTGCTATCACAATCATAATGAAGCAAGAGATGATTGAGTGAAGAATCTCATTGGCTGCATTATTCAAATCCAACGAATTTGTTTGCACCGGAGAAAGTGGGTGAACTACAAGAAAACTTCGTTTTTTTTGTTTTTTTTTTGAAATAGTCTGTAAAATGGGATAATTTCAGACGTACGGAAGTTCTGGCCGGTAATTGAAATCATTGAGACGTATAATCCACTGACAATAATAATGAAAGTAAAGATTTGGTTGATCTGAAGACAATTTTTTGCTTGACATAAATCTTGCAAATTTTGTTAATCAGCTGACATGCTACTCGGCATACAGACATTGTTCAATATAAAGTTTTTTTGCAGCTTGAATTGTCTTGATACCACTGAACCTTCTGCTATTAATTTGAATTAGGTTATCAGTTAGTTCATTTTAACAAAAAAACGTTATCATTGATTATTTATGAACCAATGTTGAATCCGATTGAATTAGGATACATTCTATAAAATGTATTGGTTACTGTATCGTTTCTGGTATTTTAATGAATCAGAGAAGGGCGGAATTCCGGATTCCGCATTCCGCATTCCGGATTCCGCCGTTTTTTTCATTCCGTTTTCCGGATTCCGGATTCCGAGTTCCTAAAATCCAATTCGGCCCAACTATGAGTTTTATTACTTTATTCTCAATTGTTGTGAAAAGTATACTCTTTTGATCTTCCGCAAAAATTAATGGTTAAAATTCCGGATTCCGGATTCCGTGAAAAAAATTTTTTTTTCCGTATTCCGGATTCCGGATTCCGTGAAAAAATTTTTTCCGGTTTCCGGATTCCGGATTCCGTGAAAAATTTTTTTTTCCGTTTTCCGGATTCCGGATTCCGTGAAAAACATTTTTTTCCGTTTTCCGGATTCCGGATTCCGAGTTCCCAAAATCCAATTCCGCCCAACTCTGTAATGAATGGTGCGATTAAGGAATCAAAATTTTGAGAAACTGTAATTTTTCATAACATTGATACATTATAAGAGATTTCTATTCAGTTTCTTTGCTTTCTCAATTTACCGCACCGTAATTTCAATAATAAATGTTTTATGATATTTCATCATAACCGCAACATTATATTTTGTTCATTCGGCAGCAGGAAATCATCTGAAACTCACATGATCATTATTGAAAAACTGAAACATTCTGGATTCCGTTTCAGACAGCAGACTTGATCCCATTTTTGCTGTCGGTTCTGAAACGTTGAGCTATAAGGAAGAAGGCGATACACAGTAATGAATACTCTAATATCGTTTACGATCGTTCTCTGTACCACACTGATAAAAGTGAGTGGTAATTGCCGAACTATGGTGAGAGAGATGGAATCCTATACTACCTCTCTGCTTTTTTTGTACCGTTTTGAAGGTGGGCAAATTCGAGTAATTTGCATAAAGCGATTACAGGAAAAATATAATATGAAAATGTTTGTTACACTTTGGGAAACCTTGGAAAATGAAAAGTAAAGATGAAAAATACAAATAGGTTTAAGTAGTCTGGATCAACCAATGACCGATTCGTCAGCTGGGCGTACAGTTCGAACAAAATGCGACTGTCGAGTATCATACTACTCAATTGAGAATGTTGATTGGTGATACGTGATAATTTAAACCCGCATTTGCAGTAGTACGCCAAGCTTCCAATTCAGTGAACCATTAATAAGAATCATTCATGACCTTATTTTATTCAGTTTCAGAAGTTTCAAGTAAAAATTGATACATTGGGGCTACAGGTTTTGTTTCAGTTTTCAGTGGTTTTGCTTTCGTTATCACATTACACACAAACAGACTTTTTTGTACGTTTTTTAATGAAACACGAGTTAGTCGTCAAAACTGTATTTCTAAAATCTCTGAATCTATGAAGAATGCGAGGCTGCAGTTTGCCATAATCTTTTTTAAAGTCAACTCACTACCTGATAAGTTGCACATTTTCGTTTTTTTGTTTCGAAGATGTCAACTTGACTTACAAAATAGGATGACAAAAACGAATAGATTGAAAAATTCAATTAAGAAACAAGACACGGTTTCAAAAAAGTGATTGAAAATGTTTCCAAAAACAAATGTTCTTAATGAAATGATGATTTTTGAGGTATTGTAATAGTACCATTTCAGTTCCGTCAAATTGAATTCCTCGGAAATGTAACGAATCGAGGAAGCCTATGGAAACTTAATAATTGATTGTTCTAAAAATCAAAATATTACAAATGTGCCAATTAAATGAGATGCAAGAAATTGCAAATAGTTTTGTAGTTGCTCGAGTCAAATTTGAAAGTGAAGTAGTATGCGAAACTGAATAAAATCTTAAGAAGTTCACAATTTTCATAGGTTTTCAAGCCAATCTTACCGAATCTAATCAGAATTGTTCAAACATGATCCTTATGTCTTGTTACCAATGTGAATAGTGTAGTCATCAATCATCAATTTGCCAATAATCTTTCTGTATTAGAGCTGCTTGCAATTGTCTATCGTTAGCTTGACTTCATTTCTACTCTCTTTATTTATATTGCACGTTTCTCCCCCCCCCCTCTTCTTTCCTTCATATTTATTTCTGACATTTTTGCTCCCTTTTTTACGGTCTTCCAATTTTCCATGGAGTCGAAGGAGTTGTTGGTCAATTTGTGACGTTAATTATAGGAGTTGTGCTTTGAAACCGAACTACTGAAGCTGAATAAAACAAGTTAGAAGAATTGAGAAATCAAAAGTTAAATTCAGGCGTAACATTGACATAGGATTGCATGCCAGGTGAGATCTTGATCAAGAAATCAGCGTTGTCGCGGCAATTTGTGATACTCAGAACAGACACATACATCAAATTGTGACGTACTATGCTGAATGGAGTATTCTAAAAATTCGCCTTCCTCACGTTGTTTTCAATGGGGGGGGGGGGAGGGGGGTGTTTACGGTATTTATGTTTCTTCGCTTTTTTTTGGTTATTCTTCTGTTATTCATTCAAGTGTGTTGTAAACTGCTTATAACGCTGATCTTTCGTGTAGGTCATGATTTTTCATTCACTGTTTTTAGAATATTATTTGAAAATATCAACATCTCGTCTGCTTGATTTTGGCCTCACGTGTGTCAAGACCAACTCATATCATATTTGAAATTTATAATACTACCTAAAAAATATTCTGCAGTGATTTCTGGCTATTCTAAAATGAAATTTTAATTAAATAGATGATAATGAATTTAATTAAATTGAACTTAAGTTGTATTTAATGCTTCCATAACTCATTAACGACGTCGTATCTAACAAGGGAACTGTTTTTAGATAACGTTTGAGAATTTTATGAAAATTGGTACGCAGACACTTTCGAGCATGCTGAAAACCATGGCAAACTTTGTTTTTGCCTAAAACTCTCCAGAAGCTGAATATTCGCATCTGAAGTTTCATCTGAATTTTCATCGCCTCTGAAGTTTTCCCCCCATCCCGGGACCTCACTCTTCTCTATGCTTCCATATCATCCATTTCTGGAAGCAGCGGTGGTGTAGTGGCAGTGGGATGGTTTGGAACCCTGGTGGTCCCAAGTTCGAACCCTACTATGGTAAATTTTTTTTGTTTCTTGTAATTTCATTTTCTAGAGGTCTCCAGAGCACATTGGTCTCGAATAGAACTTGCAGAATGCCGAAAAAGGGTATATGAGTTGTGTTTAATTGTTTTTTGATCTCAAAGACTTCTACTCTAAACTTTAGAAAACAACAGAAATTTTCGGCTTGGAGGATGGTTTGGAGGCTTGGAGGCTTGACGGCGTCAATTGCTGCCGTGTCTTTCCAAGTGCTCCAGGAGTCGACGATCAAAAGAATATCCTTGGGCATAGACGAATCGAAAACCACTATTTCGAAGAAAGTCACCATGTTGTTTTTAGTCATGATGTGACTGGAATGGCATGTGACTTCCAGATTTGATGCTTTAAAAAGACCTTTCTTGGGAAATCGGCCTTTGGGTTCTTTCAAATTAATGAATAATTTGGAGTGCATTTTTCCCGATGCGGAGATTAAGGGAAGTACTGTGTATGAATGTGTCGTTGAAGAGACACTTCCAACAACACAGTGAACATCTTTGGATTCGGTAAATGTAAGAGTCCGAGCTGTGTTCATTCCGAGCTGGAAGCCAGTCTGATCAGCATTGTAAATGTTGGATGGGTGGTACAAAGGGAAGTGTTGGTTGGCAGAATCCACGAAATTCTTGGAATCCTTCTCAATCTGATCGCGAGTCTTGTGTCGAACGGTAGACACAAATTTCGTGATTTTCCTGGAGGAAATTCCGAACCTTTTCTTCCATCCAGCCAGCCAACTATCCGATCCGACAAAGTTTCCAATGCAAATGTTGTTCTTCCTTATGATGTCAGCAATAAGATAGCGTAGAACGTTTTCATGTAGGATTTTCATGGTGACTTTCTTCGAGAAAGTGGTTTTCGATTCGTCTATGCCCAAAGATATTCTTTTGATCGTCGACTCCTGGAGCACTTGGAAAGACACGGCAGCAATTGACGCCGTCAAGCCTCCAAGCCTCCAAACCATCCTCCAAGCCGAAAATTTCTGTTGTTTTCTAAAGTTTAGAGTAGAAGCCTTTGAGATCAAAAAACAATTAAAACAACTCATATACCCTTTTTCGGCATTCTGCAAGTTCCATTCGAGACCAATGTGCTCTGGAGACCTCTAGAAAATGAAATTACAAAAAACAAAAAAAATTTACCATAGTAGGGTTCGAACTTGGGACCACCAGGGTTCCAAACCATCCCACTGCCACTACACCACCGCTGCTTCCAGAAATGGATGATATGGAAGCATAGAGAAGAGTGAGGTCCCGGGATGGGGGGAAAACTTCAGATACGATGAAAATTCAGATGAAACTTCAGATGCGAATATTCAGCTTCTGGAGAGTTTTAGGCAAAAACAAAGTTTGTCATGGTTTTCAGCATGCTCGAAAGTGTCTGTGTACCAATTTTCATAAAATTCTCAAACGTTATCTAAAAACAGTTCCCTTGTAAGTTCTTTGCCGTACATTGCGTATTACTTAATCTTCCAAACTTTTCTCTAAGATTTCGATATACAAACAGATAAGAATTTCAACCCTTTATGAAGAGTGAGCTTCTCAAATCTTTTTAAAAACTAAAACAAAAGTTGTTTTTAGCTCAGTTTTTTATAGCCTCCTTTTCGCGAAATTTGCAAAGTTCACGAACACGCTTCATTACGTAATCTCAACTTTTGTGCTGAAACGTCATAGCCGGAGATAGACTGCTGACTCATCCATGAGCGGGACCTTTTCAGGTTCACTATTCTGTTTCGCCCACTCGCTTCCCCTGAGCTGTGGACGAGAATAAAAAAATACGAAGATGAAGACTGTTTATTCAAATGCCTATTCGTATTATTTCCTGGTGTCCCATTGTAGTTTATCCTTATCACAGTAGATTGAGCAATGATTTTCAATTGAGAATCTCATTTCCGATGGAAGAAGATAAAGATAGCTGCCCATCTTCTTATCGTGTTCTATTGAGTAAAACACTAAAAATATCTGCTCGGCTCAAGTTGATGGTACTTTTAAAAATTATTATTTCAACTTCCGAAGAGGTTGAATGCTTCAATTTTTTTTTCAATTTTTTGCTGTTTTAGGCAAGAGATTGGCAAAAATGTTAATATAAAGATCAGGAAGTCTGTTTGATCACACAAACTACACGAGAAAAATGTTTCCTAAAACTTAAATGAAATAAAGTTAAATTTGAAGTACAAAGTGTACTTAGCCACGAAAAGTCATCATGGAACGCTATCCGAATATTACTCTGGAATAGAATCGGATGCTGGCCACAACGCTGAGCAGTGGAGGAAAATGGAGTCTTCCGAAATTTTCTCTTTTCGTGGATTTATTGAGTTTTTTCTTTAAAAAATATTTTTCTCGCTATTCAAAGAGTATTTCAACAATTTATTATCATTTTTTAATTGTTTTTTATCAAACCAGACAAGTTATTTTCCAGATTGATAACAATTTTAATTTCTTAGTTCATTGAATGATTTATTCAGTGACGTATGTTTACGGAATCATGCTACTGCTCAGAAATGAGTTCTTTCCAAGTCCGCATCAAAATTTAGCATTTTTTACGTTTTTTTTTTTTTAATTTTTTCAATTTTAAACAAAGGTTTACTTGTTTTTTGCACCTGTTGCGAACTCAAGTCAAGGATTTCGTTTTAGACTCATTTCATGCATGTGGAAAATTGCACCCATTTCGGTTTGTAGCAAAAAAAACATTTGGGAGAACCATAGGAATTGCTGTAATCTTAAAACGACTTCAAAGCTTTACCACATGGCGTCAATTTTTTTGAGTTGCACTTGGCGGGTTGAGCGCGGGCAGCGTTCCCTATCCCCAACGTGTTTTTCGATAAATTTTGAGCAAATCTCTAAATGTAATATCAATCGACCAACCGAAGTACATTGAAGCATATCGAAGCAGTGAAAATGATTTTTTGACCTCTGCTTCTTCTCAGGTGTACAGTAGTTCAGGCAATTCGAATTCGTGCGATCAGATTTCAGTGTGTTTGAAACCGATAAACTAAAAGAGAAGCCTAATAAAGACGTCACTTTGGTTATTCTACTGGCATCATCTATTCAAGTTTTCACGCTTATCTCAATTTTCTTAGACTTTGCAGTTATTGTTGTTCTAATAGCATTCAGAGCGCATCCCCTCAATTCTTCCTTTACTATTTGCTATTTGTCAAATTCTAAAACAAGATGTCAGGGTCATAAAACCTGAACAGATCTTAAACGTTGTCTAGCAAAAATTATTTATCCTAAAGAGGATAATAAATCTTGGCAGCTTCATGTGAGCAGACAACTTCCTAGAACTAGTATTACTATGAGTGCCCGGGCGTAATGTAACAAATTATAAAAGATCTTTGCTAAAAATAGACAACTATAAGAATTGCTTCTGTTGTTTTCCAAATAGTGCACTTCTGTTTGAATTCTATTCTTTTCTGTACTTCCCTCAAAGCGATCATGGTAATTACAAATACATCAGCCTGACCAACGTATTTTATCGTCTGTTCGAGCGTATTCTTCTTGAAGTTATCGAAGTAGCTATTGTCCACAGATTCTAGCACTTATGAGTACTGGTAACCCTGAAATTGACTGAAAAACTCGTGAAAAATTGAGCATTTGGACCCTTCCTTTTCCTACTTTATATAAATGAGCTTCTTGAGCAATTCCCAGGAGCGTCAAAGTATCTGCCTTTGCTGAAGACCTCAAAATCCTATCCTAACCGTAATGATTTCTAAAAAAGTATTGATCTGGCTGGCCAACCTGCGCACTAAATACCATGTTAATTCCATCCATATTGAATGCCGCAATTCGACAATTCGTGAAGAAACTTTGAAGTTATTGTTGATGATCAATTGAAATTTGATAAACACATTAACCGGATCTAATATGCCGCCAAATCAAAATGTCGCTGAATGCTACGAGCATTTCACTCTGAAAATCTCCAATTTTACTTGACACTGAACTGGAGTCCCCACTTCGGTTCTTCACCACACGCATTTTAACACGTTGTAACGTTCCTCTCACCTAATGCAATGATCGTCGCCTTCAGTTTAATCTCAAAAGCTTTTATTCACAGGCATATTCTTCTAGTTCGAAGCAACATGCATAAGATTATAATCAAAGAGTATCATTTTCCGTTCCGATCGCCTATGTGCTTCCTTGTGATTCGTCCCGATATTTACTAAAACTTAATGAAACTAAATTTAAATGTTTCTGGCGTTTCAACTTATCGATATGGAACCGTGTGTGTAACTTCATACGAATCAAGTTTGGTCCAAAAACCTTTGAGACACGCGTAAGAGCTATTCTCCCCGATTCCCTGAACCTTTCAAGTCGACCTCGTGGGCTAAAGCTGGACCAAATTTGTCATTTTACTTATTATTTTTTTGCCCAGACCCTCCTTTCTTTCCGGTTCTTCAACAATCGTGTGCCATTGCTCTTTTTGTCTGAGAGAATAAATAAATTATTATTATGCTTGACTGTTTATTGAAAATTTCATATGGGTAAATGTGGCTAGTCTACTTTTAAAACCCCAGCTATCTAGCTATTCAGTGTGCCGCCAATCTATTGCGTCACCTTTCCATACTCCGTTCTGAAGAACGCTTTTCTTTAATTTTCGCTGCTTTGACACTGGTCTGTTTAATCTTTTTTAACGGTTCTGGTTTATGAAGGGTGATCTTATTCTTGATGAGAAGCTTCGGTCCAAAGTGAGTTATTTATAATATTCACAATAAAACATGCTTTCAATGCAATGCGAAACATTTCAAAAATTCTCATGAATCTATAAAATACGTCATAGCAGAGAAGAACACATTTCCAACACCACCACTCGGAAACACTTATTTAGTTATAAACCATAGTGATCATTACGGATATGATTTAAAAATGTATATTAATATGCACTGGGTAGCCAATCTATTTTTAGGAAAGACAAGATTCAGAAGTTATTTCCATTATTCCGAATTCAGAGTCGTTTAGTATTATAAAATGTACAAGATGTGCTCACTTTCAGTTGAATATACCAAATTTTGAGATTTTGTTAGTGATATAGCAGAAGTTTAATTGTGGAAATGCTTTAGTTTTGAAGTTTTGAATTTAACAATTTTCTCCACAGTTTCAGGCAGATAAAGTTACAGTCTTACTGTGTCCCCCAGTAAAGCAAATTCCATATTATTAAGCATTAGCTGCATTCTCGATTCCAAGAATACTGTATTTAGTGTGAAGATTTCACACAACATTTTAAGAACATTTCAACTTGGTCTAACGCTTATAGCCTAGAACCCTAAGGATAGACAATTTCAGTTTCAAATACGGCACTGTATCAGTGAAATTTATCTTTGAAAGAGACAGTTATCTCGATATGCGAGGACTTGTTTGTATCAAAAGTAAATTCTATACTCATTGCAATTATAACTAGCTAACTAACTAACTATATCAATTACAACAACGTATTTTTCGGTTTTTCCCATTTTCATAAATAATTTTCGCTTTTTTTCAAAATTTCAAATATTTGACTATTCTTGTTGTTGAATCAATTTCTTTTACCGTTTTAAACTTTGTCTTAAAATATCAGATCGATCCGGAAAGTTTCAGAAAGGTTATGCTCGAAAAACTGTTTATTAATACCTTTTTGGCCAGTATTGTAACTAACTGTAACTAACTATAACTATAAATATAACTATAACTTTAACTAACGATATGAGCAACTACAAAGAATACGTTTTTTTACTTCAATCATTTTTCCTTACAAACTACGTAGCACTTTTTATGGTTTGTTGTAGTTGTAGTGAAGCTTGAATCCTGTTTTCACCGCTTCACCTGATTTTTTCATGAACCTCATATTGCATATCAACAAATTTTACAGGTCGCAGTTGAAAACGTATTATTGCTTATTTACAGTTTGTAAACGTAGTTGTCTTTAGAGTTTGCTCACTGATCAACGTTCACTAACTGCGGTAAGTGATGCACCGAAAATGAGTAATAGTTTTTTCTGTTGTTCCTCTTTGAGATTTATCTGGAAACTGTTTGAATTCATTTTTGAGCGTTCTTTAATTATTGTGGATTATGATCAACAGTCTTATCACCTGTTTAAGTTGTTCTATTTACATGCCGGTTTTTGTTGTAATTTGAGTTGAAAATCAGACACATTGCAATTTCTAGGAGAGTGGTATAATTTCTGAAAAAAAAACTCATTGTTTGTTAACAGGAGGCACATAGAGCTTTTGAAGAGCTGCTCAGAAAAGTCTGATTTATGGTTTTTATATGTGACCTTCTCGTTTTAGAATGTATGAATTTTGCAATTTCCTACTTCTATATTTTATTAATGTTTTATAAATAAAATTACCGCCGTGTTTAAGAAATCAAACATAAACTAAAAGGAAAATGCGGAAAAAACTGAGAATAATTTCAATAAATAATGGTAACATTTTATAGAATATGTTTCTGAAAATTATCAAAAATTATTCCTATCTCAAAAGACCGCGAGCAACCTTTAAAAACCGAATTCTTCATATAAATATTTCCAAATTACTATGACTATGGAATGCATACTTTTTTGAGAAAGAAAAAGCTTGCTTTCTTGTTTTCTTATTCTACAGAAGAAATAATTTAGTATCAAATAATCCCTAATAAGAATAGTTAATATTTTCTTATATTTCAAAATAGGAATCCAAGAATATGCAAAAATGCTAAAACAAGTTATTTAGGCTAAACTTATCCAAATTTCTAAAAGAAGCTTCCAGTTGTGAAGGTTAGACGGACTTAAAGCAGCTGAACCTTTGATGTTTAAGGCCTTCGAAGACTTTTTTCCTCAGATATAATGAAATCACTGTTCTTAAATTAAATAGAGCATTTATGGAAGATTTTGATATTAATACGCATTAAGTATTCATATTCTTTCTAATCATGTTTGCTGATACTTAAAACAATTTTTGAAAATGTGATTGATGATTAATAACATTTATGACGTCTTCTACTCAATTGCCGTCGAATTTCTAGTTTCTTTTTTGATTCATCTTCTGGGAACTACAATCATAGTTTGTTTCTATTATATCCACCTTCTTCTTTTTTTTGATGGGAAATCTAAATGATAATCCTGGATTTCCTAGCTTCAGATAAGCTTTAATGTCGGAAAAAGGGGAAAACATTTGGCGATCTTTGCGTGAACTTTGAGGATGCACACGTTGTTCAGCAATTGACTCACGTTTACACATTTGCAACGCATCCGACATGTTTTCCACGAATGACTAAAACTGATGAAGATTTAGTGAGAAATTCCATAGGTTTTGGATAGACAAACTGCACTGCAACTTGTTAAGATTCCCATGATAGTTCCTATTGAATCGAACATTTATGCTATACTCATACATCTTTACTTGTGAACAGTAGTTAAAGTTTTCTTTTGTTGAAAGCTCGGTTTATTTATAATTTTGTAGAAAGTTCTTGTAGTCACACTAGAAGAAGCTGATAACGAATTTACAAACTTTGTACATTGTCCTTGTTTCCATAAATTTAACTACTATACTTTTTGCTTCGTTATAGGAGTTGAAACTGAAAAGCTCCAAAACTTTTTTCAATATCGAGAGTCTGAAATCGAAGTGCATAGAACTCATATACACTTTAATGTTGCGTCGAACAAGTTTCTGATCTACCAGATTTCTATTTAAAGTGTTACAAATGATCAAAGACAGCAACTTTGTGAAGGTGACCAACAAGTCTTGAAATTTGTAAACATGGAATTTATTTTAACATTTTGGTAATTTCTTTAATAATTTGTAAGTATATGAAATTAACAGAAAATGTTGGCAACGAGTAGTTCTGATCCATCGAAAAGACTCTTGAACTATATTTGAGCTATTCGATATCATAGTGTTGCCGCAATCCGAAAAGTATTCTGTGGAAGTTATGAAGCGCGGCGTATACCTACAAATAAGCCTTGGCCGCCTGCTCAATGCCACTTTGTGATTTGCGTGAAATAAGTTATAAAAGCACCACTAAAATAGATCTGAAGTTTGGAGGAAAATAGAGACAAGATGGAGCAAAACAAAGAGCAAATAATGAAAAACTTTTTGAAAACAGCTTTTCGGCGTTTTAATAATAGATTTGACAGATTTTATCGCACATGATTAATGAAAAACTTGCATAAACGAGATATAGGTTTTGACTGAAATCAAAACTGGAAACTTCTCACCGTTCCTGAATTGCAGTTAAATCTGATTAAACAAAAAAAATAATATTCAAATGATTGAATGATTCCCATTCAATCATTCCTTGTTTGCGGCGATTGGAGTTGTGAGGAGTAATAAACCTTGATGAGCTTAAAAACGATCAAGACAAATGGAAAGCGGTGAAATAGATTTTCTTTTTTGGGTTGGACAGATAATCAGAACAAAAATTGAAAAAAAGAAAATATAATATTTCGGAAAGAAATGGATTAGTCCAAAGAAATTTAGATATTTACCAAAAATGACTGAAGGGTCCAATAGGGCGCGTTAGCTTTTCCAAAAAAGAAATTAGACTTTTCCAACCAAATTTTTACTTTTTTGACATTTTCAACTTAACTTCTAAGCTTGGTCATCTATTCATTCATCTATGTTTCAGATTTTCAAGAATACTGAAGCGAAATGTTTTGGAAACATTTTGCGTCGAACAAAAGAATCAAGTAATCATAGCATTTTCGGGTGATGTAACAGAATCAAGAAAATGTCTTTCTGAAACATCAAAAAAATTTTTTTTAATATTTTGAAAACTGTTGCGATTAGCCCCTAACTTATAAAACTTACCAACTTAATTTAAGGATGAAAAGTGCTTATAATACAATGTTACTTCTGATATGGCTATCTCATATAAATAATCTCTTCCTTATTTTAAGTCAAACTATACTATAATCTTTTTGTTCGTGGAAGAATTTCGAGTCAAGATAAGGTTTTCCCTTATCTCAGAAAACATGACGTCTTCTGTTTCCTGAAGAAATTTGCTTCTAGGAGGATCTTTTCCTGTTTGAACATAATCTTTAATCATCGTATTAATCGTTTGCATTTGGCACAAAGTATGCTTTTAGCAAACATATCTAGTTGTGACTACTGTCTATGGCTAATCTCACTTCATAAAAAGCATATTTCTTCTTCTTGATCTAATGTGAGCTGAATTTTTCCGGATATTTATGACTCTCTTCAGATCTTCAATAGTATCCTCCCATTAGTATAGAATATATAAAGCATCGTTTTATGATTGCTTATAAAATAGAATAATATGCATGATGTCGCTTAACCGTTTTTTTTTCGGAGCACTAGTTCTTTAGTTAAATATTTTAATTCAATGATAATGTAGATTTTGTTCATCACTGTATTTTTTAATGATCTTCAATGTCATTTCAATCAGTTGATCGTTTCACTATCGCATAAAAGCTGATTTATCGCTGAAATCCGAATGTTGCGCTTCTAGTTTTAAGAATAACTGTTTTTCACTTTATAGTTAAGGAATATGGTTTAGATGATTACCTATGTACTTTTGATAACCTACCTAGCACGAAACGTGCACAATTATTACGAGTCTTCCCTTTTTTTTGAAGTCTAATTGATTCATTTTGTTTTTCTGAAACAGAAATTGTAAAAAAAAAGTTGCTTTCCTAATTTCAGGTTGTGAAAGTTTATGACTCTATAAACTACAATTATAATGATAGCTCTGATTTTCCGAATCCAGTTATTATCTTAAAATTACTCATACTATTGTAGTATTGTTTTTGAAAGTTTTTGAGATTTTAAACTCATAAATTTCGGTACTCTTTTGTATATCATATAATAATGCACACAAATGCGCAGAATATACTTTATTTCATATGTTCTCACTTATTGAATTTCTTTGATTCTCGTATCCTTAAGTAGCTCTGATCGTCATGTCACTTACCGCCGAATACAGCTTGAAAAGTATCAACGAATCAACAGGTTTTTTGTATTATTCATCCCAGGCTGGATCTCAGATTTGCATTGCCGATGCTCAAATGAATGACGAAAACACAATGATTCAAAATGTTTCAGAACTTATTTAACGAATTCAAAGAGTTTAGTAACTCTGCAAACATTCCTCTTACTTCTTTTACCAATTTTGCACCCGCCATCGTAAGCCAATCTCAAAGCACCCTACATTTAAATACGTTCACGCAAATGTGAACCTTTTTTTTTAATGTACTCACTTTGTTATCAAATTGAAACATGAATAAAACAAGGTTTAAAAAAGGGTTGGAAACAGGAAAAATTTCTATTATTCTTATTTCCGGTCTCTTATCAAACGGATTACTCATTGATTTACTTTTTCAATAAAACTACTGGGTGAGTGGATTCTTCAGTTAGTGAAAAAAATTCGAGAGGAGTTCAATGGTATTCAATGGATTTCGGACAGTGGTACAAGTTACGTAAACTGACGTCTTGTATGAATGTTCTTGATCTGATTCACCAGACATCCTAATCCAAAACCCTGAAACCAGGCCACCAATAATCCTCGAGTTAAACTGGAAATCATCAACTTCAAATATCATGCTTGTAATCAATGCCATCTTCCGGAATTCAGTAAAAATACTAATTGAACTTTGAAACGTTGTTTCATATCGTCACATTTAGGCAAATTCCGTATTACTTTCAATCAGACAACGTGCCAAGTCAGAAAAATGCAAATTAGAAAACATTTGAGGGTCGAGTGCACGACATTTTTGAGTTCAAATCAAAAATGATGGCATTCGATATCATAAAGATAAGATGGAAAAGCTCAAATCGCATCACCGCATCATGAGTGATCAGTCATAATGGGATGAGCATTTTTTTATTTGCCTAAAAATAACTATTTTCATCAGCGTCTCTGTCTAAGTTTTCAAAACGTTCCATGGCGTTTTCCTGAAAAATAGATGAAGCCATGGCTACATCAAAAATAATAATGGAGTTATTCCTATTACTGCTGTTACTATCAGATTTACAACAGTATCGGATTAATCTAACTATGTATTCACGTCCAAGATGTTCACTGTAAATCATATAATTTAAACGAGATGACGAAAAAATCTCATTCATTTGAAATTCCAGTTGTATGCTTAAGCCATGAATCTCGATCTTTTACCAAAAGTGAATCAAATCTTCTACTGACGTTTTTTATAGAAATAGTTAATGCGTTTTTTCTTGTTTTCTGATTTTTTTTCTGATATGTTTTATTTTTTCACTTATTCATTTTTTGATATTAATAGAGTGCAATGGTTTAGCCATATTTTCAGTGCTGATGTACAATATAATTCCCTCAAATACTAATGCATTGCTTCAGATATCATTTTCAATTTTAAAAGAAAACGAAGCAGTTGTGAGCATTGCTTAATTTCAAATTTTCTTCAAGAACTGATAGTAGGAGAAGGGCCAGTTGAAATAGTATTTCAGCTAAACAAGATTGAATAGGAAAACTTCAACAAAAAACAAGTTTTATACCTTTCAGATTTAGAATACAAAACAATTATTCATGACTTATATGACTGTGATCTTATAAAAACAGTATTCCAAATTCTTGTATTTCAGTTTTACTTCAAAACGGTTTGCTTATCGCAATCCCTTGACCATTCTATGAGTTTTGAATATGAGAAGGAGTGAGGAACTCGTCAGAAACCATGTCAGTTGTGAATTGTTCCTAGTAGATCACTTTATCTTCTAGCCTACTAATAAATATCATTGATTTTCAGTATTCCTCTTGCTAGAACGCTGAAAATTATATGAAATTCCGATTAAAAATACAAATCTTATGTACCTATTGTCTCCCTGTTTAATAGTATTTCTATGATAGAATAAGTTCTTCTTATACAATTTTGAAGAGTTCTATATTCGGCAGCTAGATACTGTTTTCCCACTTTCTATCTAAAAAAAACATCAAATGTAACTTTCCCTTTCAGAAAGAATATAATGTTTCATACAAGGTAAACTAGAAAATGAACAGACGACAATTATTCTTTTTGTACGTACAAAGAACATCTCAGACAATTAAATACATAATCAATGTGATTTCTGTGACTCATTTTAATATGGCTCTTTCTTGGATGCTATAGTAGCTACTATACAAATTGTTATTTGCTCATGCCATTCTCATGATGTTCCAATTTGCTCTTGACACCAAAGCCTATTTGTGATGCTTTTCTTTTTATCTGGAAGCTGTCTTCTGTTCATAATGAAAAATAGACTAACTAAGATTCTTGGAGCATTATTTTAAGTAGGAATTCGATAGCTTTAACCGTTTTAAATTCTCTTCCTGAGTTGGTACAGAAGATAGCATTTTATATGTATTTTGCATTTTTGTAGTTTTCTACTCAACTTAAATTGAGAAAATGAAATTGAAATAATTTAAACCTTCAGGTTTATTTATTGCAAAACGGTTTTATTGTTGAGTTGTTCTTATTTCTAGAGCATTCTTAATACATGGGATTTGTCGTATTTATTAACAGACTTGGAAGACGTAATAATTCCAAGAATGAGAAGTTTCTCGGTTTTTTTTTTCAATTATATCCCTTGTCTGGAAAATTCCCCTGCTCGTTGCTTTCCACATTCTGTCGTTCTCCAAGTTTCCTCACATGTTTTCAAAACAATGCTCGGATTGCTCAACAATCTTCTTCTTATTATCGTGTTTGCTACACTCGGTCTTTATCCGATTTTTAAGCTAATTCACGTATTCCGATTTATGCTGTAACATGAATATTGCGATATTTCGGTATGTAGTTAATTTTGTACTAAAACTGTTAAACAGCTTAATGCGGAGTTAGTGAAACATCGTAGTTCATTGACTCGAATGTACTAATCTTATGATCTGAACTTGTTCAAGTAAGAAGTGAAAACCTAATACATAATAATTCATTAGTTGTGAAGCTGTTGGCATACGTCTTCAAAAAAATCCGCAATGACTAGATGATAGCGCATATTCTAATCTCTTTGATATTTCGAATCCATACTAACACGTTTTTCCCATTTCTCATTATCTTGGAAGTTTGCTACCGTAGTTTGTCTTGTATTCAGTAAAAATGCTCATTCAAGGTGCAATTTTTTATGAACGTTTGCGTGCTTGCTTGATACATCCAGTTAACCAGACTCTTAAACCTAATTGCTTTTCAAATGTGCATGAGGCTCGCGGGATCGTCTCATGATTTTCTTGCAACGTCGCGTTTCAGGACATTACTGTACATTAGAAATATTTATTTTTTCTTCTCATCTTTTGGCATCAAGCTTAAACATCTACACGTTCCGTTCTATTAGCGACGTCTATTTTTGGCTGAATTAAATGTACTTTGTGACCAATGTATACTGGAAAAAGTTAATTCGTGACTAAGCACCTCTCTTTCACGGTTTCATGAATTGATTATTGCATGAATTGATTGTTTGAACTTTTTGTTTCAGCTTCAAATTGTTAGATAATCAGATTATTTTAACATGACAAGAGCCACCTATTTAATTGTCTGGTATGAGTGCAATGTCTGCAATGTCTGTAATTAAAAATGAAACATGTTTCGAACTTGAAGTTCATTTCATTTAAGACACCGGCTGGAAGTTGGTGCATTCAGAAATACCACATTAAAAAAATTATAGTCAAAAGTACGCTATCCGGTGGGATTGTACAATGAGTAGCTGTAGATTAATAGCATAGAGTAAAACAGAAATTGGTTGAACCCAAGTTCCTGCTTTCTCTCGTAACTGCTCGATAACATTTGTCCACAAGTTTTATCACGTAGTAGGTTCTAATTTGCAGAACGGCCCAGATTTTCCACCTGAGTTTTCATGATTTGGAATTAACTATGGCGTTCGGTTAGATGTTTCCAAAAAAGTTTGAAGCCATATACCAAAAAAAGAGATTATTGTCACCGTTCTGACTTTAAAACTTTTGAAAAAAAATATTAATTAATTTTTGCGCTTGAATTCAAACGTATTTGAACTCCGTAATGAACGCCACTTCATCTATTGTCTGTTTTCCAGAGCCGGTATTAATCTTTGTCTCCATTGCGAAACAATAAGCGTATAAGTAGATTGTCTTTATCTTCTTGCACTTCTGCTTTCCGTAGCACTTCAATATCTTGAAATGAATGTCCTGCTCAGCGAATATAGATTGCTAGGAGATGATCCACAGACATATTAACGGGAATACGCCATTCAGTCACTGAATCAGGTGCAGCATTATCGAGCGAGAATTGTTATAGTCTTATGCTGAACAAAACGATTGTTTTACGAATAGCGGAATATATTATATTTTTTGTAATTCTATATTTTTTCGGTTCTGTTCCCGTCAGTTGAAAAGAAACAAATAAATTATAACGTCTTGAAGGAACCGTGTTGGTTAAGTGAGTTCAAATGAGAGTACTGTAGAATGATGTTTCACGTAGTCGGTAGCTTCAACATTAGTCAGATTTGTTTGTCATATTTTGCAGTTGATTCTTAGATTATTCGAAAAAAAAACAGCCAAAAAGACGTTTCGGCTTATGCATCTGATATATTTATTCTGTTAAACAAAGTTTTATTCAATTTTATGAATAATTCAAAGACCTCGGTCTCTTTAGAATCCATTTAATATGTACTCGACAGTAGTCATTTTTCCAGTGATAGTTTAATCCTATGGTTTGTTATCTTGGAGCATTTATTTTGAGCTCTCTGTTGTTTTCTTCATCACATTTAATGATCCTGAGGCAATAACTTGTTGAATTTTCAATTTTCGCAAGTGCTTTGTTTTTAGAAACATGCTGGTTTTCAAAAATCACTAAAAGGAACAGAAGATGCGTGAAATAATCTTGCTTGATTTGACATGAGCCATATAACGTCCACATTTTGCTTAATTCCACATATAGACTGAAGAGAATCGTAGTTTGTGCATTGTGATGATAATACTTTGCTGAATTATGGTATCCTGAAATTTCTGCATCATATGTTTGTTGGATTGAAGCTTTGGGGAAAAAAGGTGACGAAGGAAGTATTCGAAGGATGTTCTAGAAGCTACACGGAAGTTTTTAGACTATTTTTAATTGATCCATTAGCTTTTCACTACTTTGCGATCAAAAAATCAGCACGCACATTTTCCCATTTATCCTGCTTCAATTATTTTTTTCCAATGAGTATGTCTTGTAAAACTCCACTTATTTAGATTTGCGCGAAGTATTTAACACGTTTTATTTTATTTGCTTATTCGAAACACTCAGCTTTCTAAACTGATAATCAAGCCAAAAATGAAAAAAGGAATACACAATGAGTTTTTGTTTTCTGTTTCACCTGCTCTTTCCTACGCCAGGCTTCATTTGGGGCGCGGTCTTCTTTGGCTCCGCCCATCGTTCTTCATTCCCCGTACCGCCATTATATTCTGATTACAACCATCTGTACCACGTTTCTACTGCTGCTCACTTTCTTGAATAATAGCTAGTCACTGAGGGTATTTACCAAATGCTTAGGCAAAACAATCTAGAATTAAAAAAAAACACTCGATTAAACAATATATAGCGTTCACCTTATTTATTTCTGTACTTGTCTCTGAATACAATTTTTTTTCCGTTAAATATAACTTTTTGAAGTTGCCTATTTTTCAGAAAATGTTCAAATTGCAAAGACTACTAGATGTTGCTTGCATTCTTCTGTTAAACCTTCTTGTTGTCACATCATCCTTCTATGACCTAATCAAGTTGTTGAGGACTGTAGATGCAAATAGGATTGGTAATTGTTTTTATTTAATTGTTTTATTTTTCTGTTTTCCAATCTGTTTATTTTGAAGAGTGCGTCCATCATATATCTAAATCTGGCGTCTACACGTTTAACTGGAATCCGAGGATACCGTTGTCACAATGTGACGTCACCATCGAAATACCTGAAGAAACCATTGCATATGTGACCCCTTCGAAAGAGACATGCAAGGTGCTCAACCTTGAAACGTAGCTTTCCAATTGAACTGAAATGTTTTCAGACGACTTCAAGCGCGAGCATCTCCGCAATGTGTCGCCGACCGCATCAAGAAGAACAATTTCCTACCGGGTTACAACATATCCTATTTGAATCTTCTGAATCAATAACCATCAGTGTGCATTTTACACCTGTTTTCAGATTAGGTCAGTGAACGGAAATGAAAATGTGTAGGCTTCTGGTTGACTTGCATTCCCAAAATGTGTTCATTCACGTTCTCTCTGTCTACAACTTCAGTGTTTGACAGTCTTCAAAATTACAGAATGCGAAGAGTACGCTAAAAACATTTATAACCTTGTGGGTCACACCATCGTCTTGGAGAACACGTTGCCAACTAGAAGCAACAAATACTGCATGATTCAAATGCCAGCTTCTCTTGAAATAACCTGGATGAATTATGAGACGACAAATCGAAGAAAGCCGGTAATACTTTTAATTGTTCAATAGTTTCATGCCGATCAATAATTTTTTCAGTGCTGCCCAGACGTTTTTGTAGCATCGACAAACTTCAAACAAAGTCCTGTTGGATACAGTGAATCATTCAATGCTTGCGATTTGAGTAAGTCTCCGTTCCTTCAATGAGGAGCACTATAAATGCATAACTTCTAAATGTTGAATAGAACTTTCCTAAAGCACCCTCTTAACAACAACGTGCCTGTTTCAGGAGCAAACCGCGAAACTTATATAACAAGATGCGAAATGACATACATCTATCTTCGGCAGTCTGCAAAACACGACAAAATTGCTTTCCGAATAGTTCCAAGACAAAAAAAGCACATTGATGAATGCATACCGTATGTCCATGAAACCTCATTGAAGAAATGTAATAGATAATTTTGGCTTTCAGGGTAATAGAAGAGATGGAGCCAAGCAACTTCACATGCATCAAAAAGCCGAAGCAAAACCGTTCATTGTTTCGTTCCAATTTTGGAAGCTTTTAAACAATTTTTTTTTCTTTTTTTGTGACATAGAACCATAGATCATTGGGTGAATCTGTCATATCTACAATTGTTTGATTTCAATACTACCATTAATGATCTCAGTGTGCCTTTTGTTGGTATATTATTCATTTATCTCCAACACAATTCATAGTGTTTTCCAATAAGCGAATCTTGCGGTTATTCTGATTTGTCATAGATTCCTATTTGATTCTGAACTGTATCATTGATATTCTTGACAACCATTCCAGAGTTTTCATGGGTCACTTCATTACTACGACTATCGATTTCATCTCATTTCTGTCATAGCTTTCACTGTCTTTTTCTGATACATATTTCATATTTTCGTCGTAATGAATTTGCATAATCTTTAAACGTTGTTTTCCCGCACTCATGTCGCAACAAGAATCATGACAATGCGCTTTCATGAGATTAATAATAAATTGAATGGTATTTTCTTGTTTTCTACTATTAGTTAATCTGCAACCTAGTGCACTTCGATGTAATATGACATCGCGTTTCGTTCCGACCAAATTGATCAAAAGGAACTGGAAGTACTATAAAATCCTCGTACGTCTTTCACTTTGTCTTGCATATGTCTTACGCAGTAAAAATTTTTCAACACACTACGTCAGACGAATTCAAGACGAGAAGACTGAAATTTCGTCCAAATGGAAGCCTTACTTCGAATAACTGCTCTGAACTTATCGAATGTGACGAAGGAGAACCAAGGAGGATCTGTGTTTTACTCAAAAAATTCTTTGGTTGTGTTACAACATATTTGATATCTCGTCATCTCGCTTGATTCTCTGAGTTCCTGATGATTAACACAAACCATCCGTTACTTGAAGCTGAAAAAATGAAACCTCGAATTACAACGAGGAAAAATGGAGCTTTTCAATTTGTAAAGCACAAAATTGCTTGGTGTAACGCATCAACTAAAGTTATTTTTGAATGTGAAACTTCACGCACGCACAAATTGACGTCGTTCCCTTCTTCATGTTTTCACTCATTTGTTTTAGCATAGACCTGATCTGAAAAAAGAAGTTTTATGAAACTTTCGTAGTTTTGACTTATTCGTTTGCTATAATTAATAAACTTCGATGGTGGCTTCGATTATGGTGGTCATTGTAGTGAATGAAATCATTCGACCAGAATTAGAATTTCTCAGGTCGGGTAAACATAAAGCCTCACTTGACTCATGGTTTTTAACAAGCAGTGATATTTGGTAGATATGCAAAAGCTACTCATCCGAAACGATTTTCCGTGTTTGAAAAAGTTACTTGCTCTAAATGATGAATTTATTATACCGAAACACTGATTACGTGAATAATTTCAGAAGAGAACATTAATTTTTGGAAGTGAATTGAACCCATGTTTTTATTAGAGCTATATAAACTGGTATTTCCACTCGGATGTTGCAAGTACAAAGGGGTTGGGAAGACGTTTCAAATAATTAATCAAAAATTATCACGAAAATAAAACTAACGATGAACGACATGAAATTAGACGTCAAGGGGAAAATTCGAAATCTTCTTTGAAATTAAAAAGTATGGTAATTTTCTATTCAGCGCAGATTCTCAATATTTTTCTCACAAAAGTTTCGTGTCTAGCTTGGCTTCAATTTTGAGTTCCTCGTCTGAAAATGGCAATGGTTTTTATTATTTTATAGACTAATTTTATTTAATCTTATTTCGTACTCTTTTGTATTCAAAAAACACTTTATCATCTTCATACTCTTCGCTGCTTGCTCATGCCTACATTGTTAATTCTGATTAATAAGTATTATCGCCGTAAAAAAGTTCCGACATTTTTTCGAGACCGCGAAAATCGGGATTTGAATTTAGAGGCTCCTTATTTTTTCTTCTGAATTTTCAGAATTAAACTGGATTAAAAGAACGAAATTGTATTAATCGTGAATTTTTTTACACGTTTCTTCGAATGTTTAAATATATCAATTTGCGTCATTTATTTTTTTTTCGTTTCTTCTGATAAAAATATATCGCGCATAGCAAATGCGCTGATGAAATGGGCGGAGCCTCTAAATTCAAATCCCGATTTTCGCGGGCTCGAAAAAATGTCGGAACTTTTTTACGGCGATAATAGAAATAATAGAAGGAACAGGATCTTCGTTCCAATCCGGATTATCTACATTATCACTTAAATATAGATTGTTATCGGATAGTAACTTTTCATTTTGGAGATCGCCAGTGGAGATCGCCATTGGATTGTAGAATTATCTTCATCGTTTTTATGTTAAATCATTCGATTCATGAATATCTGGAAAAAGACGTATTTACAATTTCGCATTTCAAGATATCGATATCCAGAGGAACTGATTTTCAAATGGCGGGTTTATCAATAATGAATAAGCAATTCGAAGAATATTTTTCCGGATCTGTGACTAATGCGAAGACTGATTTACAGTGAATTTTAGCTGTATTGAGCAACACAAACTAGCTTCAAAAATGTTCCCAAGATTATAGCGAAAATAGTCTATTGCATCCATTTTTCTCATTTTCAGCTCTTTTACTATCTTTCAAAATTTCTTAAATTGCTTCGGAATATTCAAACTGGCAGAGATCAGTTTGTTCTAGTTGATTGAGATCGGAAGACTGCAAATTCAAAAGATACGTGATTCTACAAAAGCCATGACATGATTTTGTTTTGTTTTTTGGTTGCTTTCAAGATGTGTCAAATGGGAAATTCTTGTTATTATAAATTATAGTCATCTAACTGCATCTCAATTATGACAAATATTACAGATTATGTATATTTCTATATATATATATATGTATATCATTATGCTGGAAATTTTCAGCAAACAAATTTTTATGATGTCAATTGTGACATTATTGTGCCATTTAAAACATCAGGAAATTTGAACTTTCAAACTTTTTTGCGCTGCCAGTATGAATTCAGTAATTTGAATCAGGTGGGGCTAATTTAAACTGAAGAAATGATGTAATGAAGTGTTTTATCAGCTCCAAAAACGTGAAAGACGATTATCAATAATTGGGAAAACGCCTGTTTATCAGTGATATTAGGTTTGATTTCAGGACATTCAACTAATGAAAGCATACTTAAATGAATAATCAGTTTTTTGAAAAAAATCATAGAGATAATTGATATGTTTCGCGTCATTTTTTTTTAACTTTGACGCATCATGGGTAACATGGTACTGAACAGTGGAAGCAATGCATACAATTTGACGTCATTCCGAATTCTTATTTTTTTTTCTAAATTAAAACTTTATAAAAGAGAAAACACTTTTCTGGAAGCTTGAATGTTTGTCGAAAAGTGTTCAAAGGAATGAATCGTCACTTATCTGGCAATCTGTGAAATCTGTATCGCAGTGTGGTTGCGACCGAATGAACGATCTGCTAAACTTATATGCATAATGATGAGAAGGTATACGGAACAGTATAGTGGAGAAGATTGGTGGCTAGTTTTAGAAAATTTCAAACTCCGACGAAGTCAATTCTTTCTTCTCACACTCTACAATTGCAGATCGGAATGGAGAAGCAGCCACCATTACCTTCAAAGATAATATAATTGGCTGAAATTTTCAGGAATAGTTAAAAACAAAATAATTAATCAAAAAAAAATAATACTGTGCGCTACAAAAAGCGTTCCGCATGCGCCAGAGCTTACGCAAAGTAGCGGCGCTGTATTTTTGGCGCATCCTGTATGTTACAGAAACCCATTTTTATAGAAAATTGAATGATTCATTCATATTTAGTAAAATCAAATTGAGCCATGATGCAGTTTTAAGTCGTATCAATTAATTCTAATATTTTTTTTCAAAAAACAATGGAGATCAATGCTGAAAAAAGTCTGATAGGCTTGAAATACTTCATACTAAATGCATCCTTTCTGGATCTGTAATAATCTAACTTTTTCATTGCGATAACTACGTTAATACCACTATCACTCTGTTTTTGATACAAGCGAAATGTGTATTATTATATGATTCATTAGCTGTAAATACTGAAAAACAATGAATAAGTTAGTACGCAAAGATCTTCATCAATTCTTCATGCTGCTCTCAAGTTTCTATGATATCAATTTCCGAAGCTGTGCACAAAAACTAACTGTCTGGCGTATATAGTTGAGCATTGTGTGTTAATGGAATGCTATATTGCACACCGATGTAGAAGCGTTTTTCCAGGATTCCATGATGATTGCTCGCCAAAGTGATGGATCATGTGGCACAGAATTTACACACTTCAAACGACAGGAGCAGCATGGGATTTGTTCAACTGATACGGGTTCCGCATTATTATATTGTACTTATTTTCTTAGTTATTTTATTTTACCTTTCATAATAACGAAACATTCAAAATTGTTTCATTTTTCATGGCTGTACATGTCTTTTCTCTGTCTTTTGTCTTCTCTGTAAAGTTTACCACATGTTGAGCAGAAAAACGAAAAACATTTATGAGACTGATGGTGTCATAAAACAAAGAGCTCAATGGCTATTCTCCGTCTATACTCAATCGTCCAGCCACATTCCTTCATTATTTACTTTTATAATTCCCCAAAACGATCACGAGTTCTTTCGTCTTCTTTGGATAATTGCAGATGTTCCACGAAATACATGGTTGATCTGGCTGTGGGTCTTACAAGCGGCTGTTAGGAGTAGGGCCTCTTCCAAGATCTCATCAATTCTTCATTCTTTTTCATTTATCGAAGCAACGCGATGAAAAACTTCAGATAGTAGCTGCAATCGTCGAGGCTGTTTGTCGAAATCTAGACCGCGATATACAGTTTTTCGACACCCCCCCCCCTACCCAAATACGTTTTTGCTTGCAAGGATGTATCTGAAACACGGTCCACAATTTGAATTTATTATTTTTTTTTGTGGCACAAAGAGCTGTAAAAATTCTTAAGTTTTATTAAATTTCATAGTTTTCAAGTTTATTGTTGAATACAAATAAGACGATTTTTTATTATTGAGTATTGCAGATTCTCAATGAACTTCTATTAAAAGTTCACATCTTTTCCTCTGATTTCTCGTTAGAATTTTTAGCTGAAAGTCGGCATACTCTGAGAATAATTTTTGTTATGCACGTCCATTGTTTATTTGAAAGAAAACGGTTGTAGGACTTTTGAAAAAAGCTTCTATCTAGACTAAAATATGAAACTGATTCTTTTAAGTTTAGCAATCTATTGCTAAGCCTAAATGCAATAGACCTAGCAATCTATTGCTGATATGTGGGTAAACCAGAATCGTTTAGAAAGAAATGGAATACATTGCATTTCATTTAGTAACATTCTCTGAACCATATAATAAGAGATAGCTCTTAGAAAAGAGGAGCTTCAATTTTATTTTTGAATCGTCGGTTTCCTCTCCTCATACAACACTTGTGCTATTTACAACATGGATCAGGAGTGTATATGATTGGCTATCAGCAAGGTTAAGAAAAGCTGGCCGCTCTTCTCCTCTGGTCAGCTGTTTGCACTGTTGTCGCCTTATTGCCGGCACTCTTTTACACGTTCATTTATTTTTCCAATGTCCTAGATTTCAAAAAAATATGAAATGATTCAATATGAAATCGAAACTTTTTGATGGCTCTCTCCCACTATTTACTGTTTTCTTTTAATGTTTGGAATTTCAACTTAATGGAATCCGAAAGCATTTTCAGGCACATCAGAGAGAAGCTTCATCCCACTGTGCCGAAAGCTAACGGGTATTAGTTGCAAAATGTCCAGCAATGAACGCACGTAAGTATTCAGAACGAAATAAGGTAGCAGAAAAAGATTGTTGTGGCATTGATATTTGCACATTTTTCGGGAGGGGGGGGGGAAGAAAGACACCTCACAAAGTGATAAAAAGGGCAAAGACGATAATATCATTTACATATTTTTCCTCAACTTCTTTTATTATTTTGCTATATAAATCAGTTAAAACTGTCTCACTTCTTCAAGCGTGTCTGTGGAGAAAAAATGTTCGGTACCTCTAGTTGGAGAAGAAATTATCCTAATAAGTGAGTACAATAAATACATTTTACTTCTCTGAAATCTCTAGTCTATATTTTTGATGTTTCATCCTCAAATAGACTTTGAAAAACGCTTTTATCGGCAATCCGAAAACCATATTATACCCTTGTTACTCGGTATGTTTCGTTCCAGTTTTTTAAGTTGCTATGTTTTTTTTGCTACATATGTTCCAGAGCACAGCCTAAGAGTGTTCAGTTATAAATAAAAAATGATGCTATGTAAAAGTGTGTTTCTTGAAATATACAACACGATTCACGGATATAACTTATCCGTATAGGAAGCTTCGTGTTTTGTTTACCTTGACTTTTTTTATTGGGACACTGCAAAAAAAGTGAATTTTTCATTTTTTTTTTTCTTTCTATACTGTCCCCTCGAAACCCTTCAATCGCATCGGATTTCACGTCAATTTCACGCCAAAGACACACAAATAGTTGTTTGCTGGATCAGGAACTCGTTTTCGAAGGAATACAATTAAGTTGACAGAACTGTCAAGCATAGACTAAAAAAATCCGATATTTCTAAGAATTTGAGATGCAAGTAGAACTTGGATTATTGAGCAGTGAAACAGTAGAAATAGATAATAACAAGTTAAAACGTGACAAGTTGATTTCCGAGTGTTGTATCCCTTCTTTTCTTTTATTTGAAGTATCTCTGTACT
Organism: Caenorhabditis inopinata; assembly: GCA_003052745.1. Taxonomy (NCBI): domain Eukaryota; kingdom Metazoa; phylum Nematoda; class Chromadorea; order Rhabditida; family Rhabditidae; genus Caenorhabditis; species Caenorhabditis inopinata. Next base: position 4,924,946 of record AP018156.1, on the reverse strand, counting down.
AACAAACAGTTTTCCGCTGGTTCTTTTTTTTTCAATTTGCTTTGAGGTTTTAGTTCAATTCCCGATCCCAACACGCAATGTGCAGGTTGCGTACAGCTGTCTGATGTTGTGATCTAGATGATAAGTTCATGAAACAATTTTCTTTGTGCTTCCCAACGAAATGTACTTCTTTCCCTTTCTCTCTGCTCACCTCATTCGTTTATGCGATGTAATCAATTTGTGAGCACCTATTTTTTCTTTGACATGCGCTTCCGTTACATCAGATATTACAGCATTCTGAGCAAACGGGAAGAGAAATGCATCTTTTCACAAGCTCTGCTATTGCTAGCCTATAAAATAATTGATGAAACTGCAATGTCGCATATGATAACATAGCCAGATGCATTTATAACAGGAGCCAACGAAAAATTAGAGATGATTATGAAGAGGTTTCAAAAACTAATAAAAGCTACTGGTAAGAAAATAAATGAAGATTCATCAAAATTTCTAGAAGGTAACATAGCAAATCAAAAATAGATGGAGCCAGCTTCTACCATAGTGAAAGCTTTAAAAATTAAAAGAAGAGTGAAAACCAGTTTCAGCATTTAATTAATTCTTTGCATAATTCATTAAAGAAATTGAAAACTGACTTTAATACTTCCAAATTTACGTGATTCACTGAATAGTTCAGTACAGAGGAATCTAGCAGTGCGGCGTTTTTCGTAACCATTCAGAAACCACTTCTTTCACATTTTCCCAAACCATATTTTCATTGCGATTTTCCATTTCATTTTCTGTTTTCTACAACAAGCAATATTTCAGATTAATGCCCGAAATTCCGCTTCGAACAGGAACACCATCAAAGATGCCATCGGCATTCGGAGAGAAGACATATGTGAGTTTCACTTGATAACGATATTATTATGAGCGCAAAAGCAACAAGGTTTACGTGAGGCATTCGCCAGAAGATCTCAAAACGGGGTGAACGGCCAGTATCGGCTTTTACCCGACAAAATAGGTCAATTCGAGACAAGAAGTGGTTGGGTTAAAATCAAATCAAATGAAATTGATTCACAGTAGGAGATCAACATCTTTGTTTCAAAACCAAACCGTGCGGCCTTCTTTGTTCCGCCATTTCAAACCTGAGTCATTAATAGCCATATTTTGCGCATAAAGCTGAGAATTTTCAATTTCCCGACTAATAATTGGAAATAGAAAAAGTCCGCATTTATCAAAAACCAAACATTTTATTATTTTTCTTATATGTCATCATACTAGTTGCAAAATTCATTTTTTTGAATTAAATTTTTAAATGAAAAATCAAATTAGAATTATTAATAATTATTATGAACCTAAACATCATTAAAGATTGCACGCGTCCTACTCTCTTTGTTAGGTACATTAGTTTGCTACCAGTGGAATTTGATCCGTCTTTTATATACCAGCCCATCTGGTCCTTTTTTTTTTGCACACATACACAACTGCAATTACGACTCAGCATACATGAGTGTGTCCTTGTACAGTCCACTCTCCCTCTCTCTATCCATTTTTACTTCTCTCTAACTCCTTTCACTTGTCTAATCCCTCCTGACCCTTTCCTTTTTTGCATTAATATAGAGAGGGAGAGGAAGGCAGAAAGCTCTGTTTCATGGTAATAACATACTTTTTGTCGTTCTTTTGATTAGAGTGAATCCAAGAATTCTATGGATATGAAAGGAACACCCCACTCTTTGTGAGAATGTGTATGCGTTTCCTTTTCATGTGTACTTCACAGATTAGAATGGTTTTTTGCGCCGGTGTGATCTTGAGAAAACGCATAGTCATGCCACACAAACACTGATATTTCATTTTGATTTGTCTGCACGATAGGTTTTCTCAAAACTTTATCATTCATTCCTAAAAGTTTTTGAAATATTGAATTATTGAATTGGTTACTGTACTCACTTTTCATTTGATCTTGATCAATCGCGTGTTAACATAATTATCTTCGAATTTCGGATTCAGAAGCGAAAAATGCCAAGAATAATTGATAGAAATCGCAGAGCTACTGTCACATCATTTGACTTAGCACCATTGCAGGTTCGTCTTTCTAAATGACCATAATTCTGTGAAATTTTATTTTCCAATGCTATCATTTTTCTAGGTAAGCAAAGAAGAGCATGAAAAAGAACGCAGTAGATGGTTGGGAAAAATGGAAGAAGTGGAAAAGCGGCTGCTGGATGCGGAAACATTAAACTCTTCCTTGACTATCAACAAAGCAGAACTGGTAAGTAATAGTAATAGTAGCTGGAAAGTGGATGTATGCGCAAACGATATAAATTCTGGAATTTGTTAACATGAAATTATATTAACTATTTTATATTAACCACAGTAATAGAAAAAATAGGCAAAGATACCATTCACGTGTAGTTTTACTGCGATATTGAAAAGTAGGAAATATTCTCTGAACTCTGAAACAGAACGAATTGTAAAGTAACATCCCTGGTACTATTAACAACGTATTTTACAAATTGCTATTCACATTTTCAAGAGAATCACATTTAAAAACTATTTATCTGGCTCTGTACGTTGGAAATAGCCATCCGAATCATCCTATATGACGTCGACACGTCACGATACTTAACGCTTTTTTTGAAACATCGAATTGCTATTTTACAGAAGAAGAAGATAGTGGAGATGGAAAAGGGACAACGGCCGATGATTGAAGCAAATCGCAAGCTGAACGACCGCAACAGAACTCTCCAGCAAGAAATGAAGAAGTTCGAGCAGAGATTCAGTCACAGCCGCGACGACTTTCTCACGTTGGTGAGTTTTCAGAATACAACTTTTTATTTTCAGTTCCAATCTTGATAATTTTAAAAGTGTAGAAGACGTGTAGGTCAGAGAATGAATCGCACAATATTCATTAGGAAAACATACATACATAGTTACTTAGTCGATCGGTCAATCGCTTGTGTGGGCGCGGATCACAGCTAACCATGCCTTACGACCTTGGGCGATAGTTGTCCATGAAGTAGACATTCGGTTTCCTTGTAATATAATTAATTTCAGAAAGATATTCATGAGCGTCTGCTTAAAGAGAATGCGTGTCTCAAGGAAAAGCGAGTTTCACCGGAGAAGCTTGAAGAGCTCACTCGCTACCGCGGCAAAGTTTTGGAGTACTCTAAATGTATAACAGCACTTCGCAGTTCTGCATATGTATGAGCTAATAATCCTGATATTAAAGCCTACCATTTAATGCTTCAGGAAAAAGACAAAAGGTACGAGATGTTGGTGCAAAAATTCAAGCGACTTCAGAAATGCATTAAAAAAAGTGAAAACGACGATGACAGAATGAGGTAAGCCCTGACTGCCGAAACCTAATTCAGTCGTCTTCATATAATCCTATTTTTGCAGCAATGGTGGAAGTGATTGTTCGGCGGCCAGCACAGTCAGCCTTGATACGATTACAGAGGATTTCGAGGAGGTGAGTGCGCTTAGCTTCGGCTATCCTCAGTGTTTGCTAAGAAATATTAAATGTATGAATGTGTCATACGGTTGCTTTTTCATATTACTTAACCATTGGTGGTCGGTCTTCGATTCATGTATGACATCTGCTTTGCATGTTATTTTGAATTTGTTTTTCAGCTAGTTATGTTTTATAATAGTGAATCATGTTGATATAAGTAAAAGGAAGCTTCAATTTTCACGATTTGCACAGTGTAATTCCGAAAGCAGATTTTGCTATCAGATTGAGTAACCATCCGGTTTAAGTGCTCAAAATCCATTGGATAAAGGCAAAGCAGAGAACACTAACATTGTTGTAACCAGCGAAATGTGAAGCATTTGAAAGAAAAAAATAACGGGACCAAAAGTTAGTCAATTATTTTCCCGTTTTTTAAATTCTATTACATAAAAGTCAAGAGCAACAATAGATGTACTGGTCCCGTTTTCAAAGAAATGGTTTTTGCCTTTATGCCTTTTGTTTAAAAAAAAGCGGAACGAGTTTTAAAAAAAGTTGAAAACATTAGGATTTCGGAGATGCATTTTTGTTTTTATAATCTCCGTTAAGGACTCGATTCCAACTTTGCTTTTCCTGCTTTATAATTGCTTTTGCGTCGATAGATTGAAGAATTTTGTAATTATCATCAGAATATTTCAAAAAGAAAGAAAAGAATTATGAAGCAATTTTAATATTAAAATGACACCGTTTTTTGACATAAAAGAAAAATGGTGAAAAGGCGTTTCCTCTCCCATCTTTGAATTTTACACTTTACATGCACAACACTCACGACTAGTTCGAAGCAACTGTTATTGAAAAGTAAACCGCGAAAATAGTAAAAAAATTCTCGAAGCAATCTTTGTGTTCAACCATTTTTAGCCATTGTATGTGCTCTTGACTGAGGATCCTTGTTTCCACAAAAAAAACTATAAGTTTAACTAAGCTCCCCTATGTTCCTTCCCCACATGAACAGAACTATGCAAAAGTCCTGCCTACAAAAACTTGCTTATTAGTTTTTTTTTTCCGCAGAACACTTCATCTTTGGTTGTGTGTGTCCAGCGCGCTTTACATCTTTATGATCACACATTTTGATAAATGTCAGTTCGTCGTCCTCACGAATCGTGAATGAAACGAGGGATATCATTAAAAAAACAGACTGACCGTGGTCTGAACAATCATTCATCCGCTTTTACTTCAGCTTTTTCATTCACTCATTATATTCATTTCACCCCCCCCCTCCCCCCTCCCATAGTTTACTTTTTCTTTCCTCCAGATTCTTCTTGTTGGTTATCATGAAGAAGCAAATAGTGCGAGACGGTTAGAGACTACTATAAATCCGAAAGAACATTAAAAATGTACGAGACTGGATAAAAGGACTCGCAACATTCAAGTATGTCCGTCCGAAGCGCGCATCGTGGGTGCGGTTTCTCTCCATTTGGTTTCCCCATTTTTTCGTCATTCAATAAGTTGTGGAACTTATCTTCCTTGAACAATTTTCAGTAGGAAAGCTTCTACTGAAAACTTTCTGTTGTATGGATGAACTAACAAAGCCTTTTGTCTATTATGCAGAATTCGATCACACTAATTTGATAAACTGAGGATGTAGATCTAAAACGGTTATTTGTTCTTTCCCTGTTCTTCCTTCCTTCCAGCCCCCACCCCCCCCCTTCACCACCACACAAACAGTGTCGCGTTCTGCCTCCCGCATAAGGTTAGTGCCAAGGCGTTTTATTCTTATGCAAAATTGATTAATAAAAATGCTGACCATTTTCGTTTCCGTCATAACCACCGTCACAGCACGACTCATATCGCAACCTGTAGTCAGCCGAGTTGTTGAGGGAACGCACCGGTTCTTGAGATTTTCTGTATGAAACTCTTCAGATTAAGTTTTTTTTTTTTAATATTTATTGGAAAAGCGAAATACTTCAGTTTTTCAGAACTGTTCAAAATGAGAAAGTCCATTAATATTTTCCAGAATTTTTCAAAATCTAAAATTTATGAATAGAATAAGCAAAAATGTGATACTACAGCTGTGTTTATTGGTAATATACACAGTTCCAATGGTAACGTCGCCCTTGAACAACCAGCGACCATCGGTAATTAATCACTTTCCTAGAATCAAATTAAGACGCCGCCACTCTCAATCTATCGTGGTGATACGATACCGATGACTATTTTTCTTAGTAAAACACCTTTTGTTGCGTCTTTGGACGTTCGTTCGCCTTCTTTTTTTTGCCTCAATGTTGAATGATTTATTATAATTTACGAATCTTAATTTCAAGCAGGTCAAACTGAGATTAGAAAATCGTGAAATTGTGTGAATTCAACCGTAAACTCGGGATTTTCGGAATCTCCCAGTTCGGCGTTCGTCAGCGATGTTATGTTTATAAATGATATGCATCTTCTGAATTTCGGAATCAAAAATGCGATTCGCCACAATGTGAATTGAGTTTCTCGACGTCACCATCAATTTATCCATTTTTCGCGTGATTTCCGAGATTAACATCTACAACCTTCATTTTGCATTACTTCACTTCGAATCAATGTTTATTTTCATTTACAGGTATTCGCCAAGGATATCGAAACCGACTATCAAGCATTGTATAGAGAAAACGCCGAACTGCAACGTGCGCTGAATGTGAGTTGTAAAAGTTTATTCTTCAGAAAACAGGTGCACTTCCAGTTTATAGCCATGTGACAGAGTCATATCATTTTGAATAGGCCTTCTTGTATGAAGTGTGGCTAGTATGCATACTATAATCAGTAAAACAGAAAACCACCTTCAAGCCGCGGGGAGGGGGGGGGGTATCCAAATCTGAAAAAATTATTTCTAAAATTTAGTAAACGGAAGTTTTCTGAGCATTATTCTGAGCAATCAGAGCTTGGCTTACAAATATAATAAGTTGAGGCTGGAAGCTTTATAGCTATGTGTGTTAAATTTCGTACGCACAACACAGGCCCGCTGAGCATCAACTGAGTATTTGCTGAATTAATGCAATAGGAAAGTAACAGTTTTTAAGATCTATTGGTATTAATGATTCAAATATTCACAAGTGATTCCAGTTCGGCAAGATCACTTCATCAAATTCTCTCCAAATATGTTAAGTATGAGGATCTCATTTTCATATTAGTGTTGCCGCGGTTTTGAATGTGATCAGTGTACCACCATATTTCTTTGGGAATAATTTCAGCACAAAAAAATTATAATGAAAAGAAAAAAAATAGTTTCAGCACATGTTTGAAAATTTGTCTTTACCTTTATTCGAAATTGAGGCCGTACTTGAAGCACTTTTTTCTGTCCTATCTTTTGATATAGCTAACTGTTACATGTTTGTATGCATATTTCAAGACGTTTAATATTTGCGCTCCAATTTGTTTGTTCCCAATTTGTGATTCATTAAAACCATAACAGAGTAATTCAGAACTTGAAGGTCATTCAAAATGTCTGCTCATTTTCTAATGTTACATAGTGGATTACAATAGCTTCTACATAAATGCTAGATTCAAAACTAAAATTTTTGTTACTTCTTCTTCTTCTTCTTCTATTATTTCATCAATTTTTCAGGAGCTACAACTTAATACTTCTGACCTAAGCGAAGAAAGTTTCTTGCGAGACCAGATCAGTTTTGCAAATTCTACAATTGAACAACAGCAACTGGTCATAGACGCGACACAGGACATGGTCAGTTGATAATTTTAATCAATAGTTCCCGCCACGTTTCTCTCTCCTATTGATATTGTGTTTGAAAAGAACTTGAGCATTAATCAGCGGCATACCGAAACTACCGGAATGACGTGGTCATCCAAAAAAAAAAGAATATTCGGAATATGAGAATGTGAACAAATACGGCTACTAGGCTTGTGTAAATAAAATGCCAGCTGGCAATCGTACAGCAATGAACAGTTTGTTTCTTTTCCACTTCAATTCTCCCACCCCAATTGATCACTCCGATTGATATGTTGATTTGGCGTGTGTGTTCTTTTTCCCTCATTGCATGGACTAACAATGTTGCAGATGTCTCAAACGGCTCAGCTTAAATCGACTATTGCTGGTCAACAGGAACACATTCGGTGCCTAGAAACCACAATTGATGATCTGCGACAACAACTCGCGTCGCAAACGGAAAGAAATGATGTGCTCGAGTTTCAGGTTCTCGAGATGGAGGAGAATCAAAAACAACAGGTTTGACATGAAGCTATTTCAATTTTTTTTTGTTTTTGCGTAGATGAATAATTGCAGTGAATATAGTTTGAACTTTTTCAATATTGACTGAAATCTGAACCAAATCAGTTTGCGTGAGTGTGAACATTGAAATCAATGTTTTATTTTTTGTTTCATTCGGTTTTATTCCTTTTAACTTGATTTTGTTTGATTTGAAACGCATTACAATATTTAGTTGAAAGTAAATTAAGAAAAAGTACAAAGAATGGTTTAGAGCACTGTCTTTTCAAATAATAGCCCTCATAGTTTTAGAATAACATTGCTGAGAAGCAAGCAAAATTTGAATCGGAAAAGGCTCAACTTCTCAAAGAACTCGATGAAGTGAAAAAATCACATGCAACTCAGCTGGAAAACATTGCCACCATGAGGAAGGAACTTGAAGAGCACGCCGCAGCAGCTCTAGAGCGAAATCCTACAGTATTCGAATGTGAACAAGTCAAAGAGTTGCAGCAAAAGCTTGAAAAGGCTGAAGCTAGTAATGCTAGCGTAAGTTCATCATGTTTTAAGACAACATTCCCTTGAGATTTTCAGATCAATGAGGAGCTGAGAACAGCTTCGAAGGAGCTGGGCAAAATCAGATTCCATTTGCAGGGTAAAGAGAGTGATTTGAACAAAGAACATAAGATAACAGAGGCTCTTAGCGCGTGAGTGCAAACTCATTTTTTGATTTATTTTAAAGGATTTCAAAGTTTTTAGTCAACTTCAATCAGTGGTATCGTCGTCACAAGATGAAGCTCTGAAAAAGGAAAAGGAGATAAAAAAATTGAAAGATCTTGTAGAACAGCAGAAAACTGAAATTGAACAATTGAACGCGGAAAAGAAAGAAGCTGATCAGAAATATAAAAATCTTGAAAAAGAATATGCAGCGTTTAGAGAAGAACAAAGGCCAGAAATCCGAACAGAATTGGAGCGAAGATATGAAGAAGCCAAATACAGATTGAAAAATGCTCTTGAAAAAATTCATGACTACGAACTCCTTTATGAAGCTGCCAAGAAGGCTGAAGTTGATGGAACGATTTCGAAGCATTTGGAAGATGAGCTCATTGAAGTATGTTTTGGGAAACAGTGTGCTTCTGAAATTTATTTCGTTCTAGGTAAAAGAATTCAATGCTTATTTGGAGCGCCAATATCAAGCACAATCAGAAATAATTGAAGCATTGAAGAATAAACTTCTGCAGCACAGGTCATTTTGTGATAAAGTTAACAAACTGTCCGAACTAGAGGATGCTAGCAGAATTCAAGAAGAGTTGGTTTTGTTTTCTAGAGACAACAACAATGATGAAGGAAAGTTGGCCGCTAATATTGCATTGATAATTAAGGTCCGTTTATACTCTGCCGAAAATTTGGTTTTTTTTTTTAATTTAATTACAACTTTTTCGATATTGTGTTAGGAAAAGTAGTGTTAAAAATGTGCTCAAAAAAGATGGAAAACAGCTATTTTTAGATTAATTTCTGACGCAATTTTTTAAGAAGACTCTTTCTTGCCAAGAAAACCCAGAACTATTCCACACTCCAGACAACAATTTTAAGAATCAATCCTGACCACAAATTTAAGAAGCACAGTTTGCTGTGAATTGAACGAAAGCTGACGTGCTGTCTTATTTATCTACCGTTTTTAACGTGTCAGATGCATCGAAAATTACAATTTTATATTGTCAGGGAGCTCAGGAAGTGTATAAATGTATGGAAAAAAAAAACAGAAAATCGTAACTTGAGAGAAAAGAAAATATATCTTCGCATTTTTAAATAATTTCCTTGGAGAGTTTTAAAGGAATTGTATTAAAGACTGTTGAGAAATCTTAAGTTTTTTTTGGGACACCAAACCATTGAAATTTGCAGGATATTCGAAAGAATACATTCTACTCGCCATTGGAAATCTCAACGGCCCATCATAAAGTAAGATTGATCATTATTCGCCTGGTATTTTCAATCGTTTCATTTTATAGATTCGTCCCTATAGCTCTGTTGATTCATCGGCAGAGTGGCAGTCGAACAGCAGTGAGGGAATCGTCTCGCCAGACGAGCATGACGAGTAGAAGCTGATTGTGCAATTTAGAATGCCTTTTTCTTTCCTTCTTTTTCACAATATTTTTCACTGAGTTTCAATTTCCTTCGTGAACTTTTATTTAATTACATGATTCGGAATATTTCACTCACTCACTCCCCCCCCCTTTCAATCCCGAGACCACTTTTCTTTTTGAATTTTCAACTTCTTTCTCATCTATATCGGGAGCATTTATTGGAATGCAGCAACTCACTTATCCAGAATATATATTGCCTTTGATTGTATTTGTATAATTTGTGTGAATTAAAAAATAAGATAAATGCGTTTTTTCCCGCCAAACGTCTAAAAATTACTGGTAATCGATGGAAACATAAAAAATCAAACATAATTTTCAGATTGAATAGAGATTCAATTAAATGCTCATTTAGGTGCAAATAAATAACTATAAATTATTGTTGCTCAAATCAACCTTCTTTCGCTTTGATGGCACTTTTTAGCAGCCGTGGGCGGGTGTTGATGGTGGAACGGCGGTAGTCCACGGATAAATTTTCGACTGTATTGGTCGATAGACTGTATTGGTCGGAGCTCTCAGTCGTTTGATGATGAGGAGAACGGTGCAAGCTAGAGCTCACCGTTTTGCAGAAACCTAAAAAAATTAATAAACATTTAATAAATATTGACACCGGAAATGCGCCAGTACGCTCAAATATGATGTCCAACATTATTACCGGTAACGGAGTTCCGGAGTTAAAAAAAAAATGTCTTTATAAAAAAAAGTTTATCTGTTGCGGCGATCTGGTTGACGCTTTGTTCAATGGACGATATATTGTCCAAGTCGAAATTTTCAATTTTTGGAATTTTCAGACAAGATGGTTTTTTTTGTGTTAATTATACGAAACATTATTCTATCATCAAAATAAACTAAAAGAACATCGCATATATTTAATTATGGATTCCACAACTGTATTTAATCTAATTTCAAGCAACTCTAATAATATGGCATAATTGTCGGACTTCAAATAATATGCCGCCTTCTTCTAAGTCTATCTCTTATCTTTTAAAGCGAGAAACCACAAGCGATATAAGTAAAGGACTGTATGCTACTCGTAAAAAAATTTTGCATATCTTCGACGAGCAACAGGCATACGCAACCAATAGAAATTTATCTGGGATAAATTCTAAAGTCTTTGAAATAGCTCAATCAAAACTCAATATCAAACCATTTGAAGCGCGTGCTATAACGGTCAGACACAGCGCAGTCAATTTTGATCAAATCCGATGCTTAAAAACCTTTCCAGAGCTTCAGGAAAGTGTTTTGCATTTGAGAAAAAGAAAGATGAAGTCGATGAAGCCAAAGGACGTGAAGTAACAAAGGAGGCTTCCATGGACAATGGTGGAAATACCAGAAATGGATGTTTGGATGATAACGGTCTTCGAAATTCATGTTTATTGTTGGAAAACTTTGTTAAATTAAAGGTGTTTCTGCTGTTCCTAAACAAACTCATTTTTAATAAATTTTTACATTGAAAATTTGGTCAACAGCCACTAATTGCGGCCGTATATAACTAAAAGGTTAGGAAAATAAACCGGCATGCAAAGGAATATGAATAAATACAATATGTCAAAAAAAAAACTGTTAACTTCCCGTAAGTTGATTCTCCTTTATGAAAAAGGAGAGCTTTCAAGAAAAGAGCTCGTCAACTCTCGAACCAACATTGTCAAGGACTGAAACGCATGGTTAGCTCTTAACCATGCTCACACCACTTGAGCTGCACAACGGATCGGCTATCCATGTAAGTAAGTATATCAGTTTACCTAAAATTTCTAGGTTTGGTTATTCGTAAGAAGTTGAAACGAGAAGCCCAATGGAAACATCCCGAGAAATCATGTCTGACGCTATAATCGCGGAATCCTTGCTGTTTTAAAATGAAAGTAGTACTCATGTTTCATAAACAAATTCTAAATTCATAAACAAATTCATAATTCAATGAGAAAACTTTGTCATATTTTGCCACCTTTTCCCGTCTCACATAATAACAATTGTCTTTTTGAGAGCTGTTAATTGAGGCGTGTTCCTCCCGATTAGTGACTACGTGCAGCACACCAGATGTCGGTCACTCTTTCCTCATTCCTCCTACAAATCCATACTCTTGACCCAGATTCTGCTACACTTATAAGTTATTGATTGATATGTCTTAGCGCACAAATCCGTTCTTCAAAAAATTTCATTCAATTCCAGTTTGGAGATGAAAGGAAAACAATAAATTCAATATCTAAGATCTCAGTTATTAAAAAAAAACTCTATTTGAAGTATGCTTCCTTCCTCTAAAGAACAGTTGTGAAGTCTTCCTCTGCGCCTTTCCTTCTCTCTTATCTATAACTTTCTATTCCTCATTATTCACACAATATCTAGATCAGATTCTTCTCCTTCATCATCATCTTCTTCTTCTCTAACTTCAACAGTGGACCGCGACCCAAGCCGATTCATCTGGTTTTGAAGGCAAATGAAGAAATTACACTATTCTCATTCTTTTTCTTCTTCTTCTTCTTCTTCTTAGTGTCTTCTTTTCTTACTTCTCATTTTTCTTATGTCCCTCTCTCTGTCTCTAAAAGATTTCCGTGTTCGTTTCCTCTTATACGTCCGCCAACGTCATACGATGTATAACTGTTCTATGAAGCTATCGCATCATTTTATCATTTGTTGTGGATTGCATTTCTGACGTTCGTTCTATAGATCTTTGAAAATATTTTATTCGTGATAAATCATATCTTCTAAGAATTTGGCAACAATTTTCAGGTTTTTTTTCTTGATTAAAAGATATCATTTAATAAATGTCATTATGATGACCATGACCATTATTTTCTGTAAATATGAGAAATGTGAATCTGAAAAGCTCGTGTGTAGCTTCTTCACAATGATACTAGAAAGTTAAGAACTCAAACTTTTGAAAACTGGAAAAGTGTCTTTTTGCAATTTCTCACCTATCCGTCGCTAAAATTTCAACAAAAAAGAACAATTTATTCAGTCCCCTTGTTCGATTTTCTTTTTCTGATTTAATCATCGTCTTGCTTTTTGTCTAGATGTTTGTACGATCAAGACAAAACATTGATGCATTCGCACTTCTAAACATTAATTCATGTTCACTCTTTTTTTTTATGAATGCACTTTTTATTTTTCAGGAAAGTCTATTAGAAATGGTATATATTTCTATAAAACAGTCTCCACAAACTAGCTAGCGCTAAGCTACAGTTTTCCTAGCTTCTATGCCATCAGGTTTTAGTATTGTTCATCTTCATTCCATCTGTCTCCTCACATGTTTCCATATTTATACAGCTTTATTTCTATAACAATAGTGTTATTCTCTTATTGTAGAAGTTTCCTAGGATTCCCTAATGCGATTACATATTGGATGTCCAAGAACTTGACTTCTGATTTCATAGAATCATTCTAGAATATTCGGCGACGCCTCGTTTGCCTTCTTTTTTCTTCTTTAACGTCACTTGAATACAGAAGGACACTCATTGGCAACGCGAAACGTTGCCAAACTTTAAGAAAAAGGCAGAAAACTGGTTTAGTTCCTACTTTTCTACAACACTCCTTTCTTTTTCCATTTTTTTCTTCTGTAATCAACAAAAATAAAATAGCCAAGTGCCATCAAACCTTGCGGAACTCATTGTTTCTCGTCTCTGTTCCGTGTTGTAGGTTACCAAATTAACTAGAATTTATTTTTTTTCAGAGTAGGAATTCAACCAGAAACAAAACCATGTTTTGGTTTGTCTTGCTTTCATCATGCATAGCGATACACGCACAACAAGGATTGCTCCTGGGTGAGCAAAAAAGATTATTAGATATTTATGCTAAAATTTTGAAAGAAAATACATCAAAGTTTAAATTGATAACATTGTTGATATGTAGATTTTGGGAGAAATATTAAGCAAGTAAATACCTTTTTTAATATTCAGATCTCCATCCTGCGGCGGGACCTCAAATTTTTGAGGAATCTCTTTTGGGCATCAATGACGATAAAATGGGCCATGAGTTTGATGAAGTACCAGTGGATTCCCTAATAGATCCGGAGGGCAAGCCAATTTATGAGCCGCTCAGAGCACACGCCATGGTGTAAGTTTCCTTGTTTAGGGATTGTTTGTTATGATCTGTTTACTGTTTTCAGTCTTGAAGAAGAATTGCGAAAAGAAGCCGCGGAAATTCGAAAAATTATGGAGCAAAGTGATAAAGAGGCGGAAAAACAAAAGGTTACCGCTGTCACATGGATTTGGACATTTTTCGGCTGCTCACTTGTTGTCAGCAGTGGTATTTTACCAGCTTTCTTGTTGCCAGCTAACATTCACGAGTTCCTTTCGTCTGTTGGTCAGTTTCCTTTCTTGCTTTAAACAAAAGCTTCTTATTAACGGTCCATACATGTTTCGCGAAAAAACTTTAGAATTATAGATGGCCAGCGTTGTTTGAACCTTCTTCTTGGATTTGCGGTCGGCTCTCTTCTTGCCGACGTCTTCTTGCATCTTCTCCCAGAAGCCTATGAAAGCAACGATAATCATGTTGCTATGGGATTATGGGTCCTTGCCGGATATCTCACATTTTCCCTCATCGAAAAAATCGGAGCCTCGACGGAAGAAGGACAGCACCAGGCAAGTTTCTTATTTTTGTTGTCGGCATCATTTCAGAAAGAACAAGTAGAACTTGTTGTTGAAGGCAGAACCAAATAAAGAATTAACCAAACCTCATGAAAATGTTAAAGAGCCATTTTCAGCTTTGTGCCTACATGAATTTGGCTGCGAATATAGTGGACAATTTTGCACATGGTCTTGCAGTGGGAAGTAGTTTTTTGGTGTCAACAAAGGTGAGTTTTTTTAGATTTATTGAATAGACAAGGAAAAATATAATGGAAAATTTGAGGTTACGATTTAAAAAAAAAATGCATCCTAAATGTATAATGATAGCCTTCCCCTCCAATAAACCGAAAATTCTATAAATCCATTACTCCGCAACATTTCCCAGAATCTGCACAAAATTTCATTTTGTTTTTTATAGTTTGGTATCATGACCACCATCACAATTCTCCTCCACGAGATTCCTCATGAAATCAGTGACTTCGCTATTCTACTTCGTGCTGACTTTGATAGAATAGCTGCTATGAAGTTTCAGGTATCCATAAAACAAACGATCAATGTTCAAACCATTACATAATTTTTTTCCAGTTTGTGACTGCTTCCGCTGGAGTTTTAGGCTCTTGCGTTGCTCTCTCGCTTCACACTTCCAACGTGCCAGTTGTTGAAACTCTTCTTCCATTCACTGCTGGAGGATTCCTTAATATTGCGCTCACTCAACTGTTGCCGGAGCTTAACGAGGAAACGTCTCCTATGTACGTTAACCAGCGTTTCATTTTGACAGCTATAATATTTGGGAGAATTTATAAAAAACTGAAATCTAATATTTGCAGCCAAAATCTCAAGCAATTGGTTATGATGCTGACCGGAGTGCTTTCAATGACCTTTCTCAACAGTTTGACCTTCTAACCTATATTCACCTTTGTAGTTTCTATTTTCCACTTCCTGCCTTCTCGAATAATGGTTAGTGACTGCCAGTGCCTTGAAAAATGTTTTCTGAATATATATAGTTATTTTAAACTCCATGAAATCACACTACTTGTCAATATTTAGCGCCAATGTTTTGTTCCTTCTTTACACAATTCCTTTTTCTGAGTTGTACTGCCTGTTTTATAATACCGGTTCTCTTTAACAGTCGAGTAACCAACTTATATTGTGTCAAACTTTGTCATTTCTCACTATGAACATGTTTTTGATCACATCCGCAACGGAATTAAAAAAAAATTGCCAACATGAATTATGTTGCTATGTGAAAGTAATATGTGGCGCTGCCTGGAAACCGTTGGCTCACGGGACCACTTCTTCTTTTCCGCTTCGAACTTTCTTTGTTAGTTATTTGATGCACAGCTGTAAACTGTCTCTTACGCTTTAACAAGTGAAATGCTGTCGAATAGCTGTAATAAAAGAGCAGCATATTTTTAATTAACAGTTGCTCATTTTCCACCGTAATTGTGACTTCGAGTCCACTGCAAAAACTGCAATTTTATATCCAGATCGAACAAAAAATGTTTTCTTTTTTTCTTCTGACCATGTCAGTGGTAAAAAATAAGGAATTTAAGAAATGTGGCAGGGTCAAAATTTGTGGAAATATGCATGAAGACTCTTCCTAATTTCAGATGCTTATCCACTTGTGCAATGAAAATTATGTGAGGTTATGAGAATATTCCATTGTGTGCAGTAGCTTCAGTATTTTCTCTCGAAGTAGAATAGACCATGTACTAGTAGTTTTTTCTCTCTCTGAGATATGCTCATAATTCTTAAACTTAAACAGACTCTTCCTTTTTCTTTTGGTTTTTATTTTGGTTTTGCGTATATGTCAATTATCGTTGTTCCTTTTGGACTAAAGTTCATCTCCTTTCTACGAAACTTTGTTCACGTATCTCACGAATATCGAGTATGATGTTCAGCATTCGACCATAAAACATTTGATCATGAAAAAAAAACGAAACTTCCTTATTGTGTTTGTAATGTGGTATGATATTTGACCAAACGATGGTAATGCAGTAACTTTGTATTTCCAAGCGTTTGAAAAAACGTGAAAACCATATTTGAATGTTCACCTCCTTCATCTAAAGGCGCAATGCTTACGTTTACGAGCCTGCATATGGAAAGAGTGTCAAACACAATGAATATGATTGCATTGTGAGGGCCCAATGCCAACAAAGATTGATATCAAATGTGTGCCTACCACAACAGAAACATACACCACAATACTCTTCTCTATCTCTTCTTGTTTTGCAAACCAGCGACACTTATGATGGGTGACCCATTGGATATGAAATAAAAATGAATTGCCTTTCTGCCCTCCTCAGTTCTGCACGTAACTCCTCCTGTCTGAGAATGCATAAAAATCATTGGATGATTAGGTGCCTCAAAAATCATGTTCCGTCTACATTTCCAAGAAAGGTCCTGAAATTTGAAATACAGCTGAATAAGCCTGTAGTTCTACAAAACTAAGTTTTCCTTCAAATATTTCATAAGAAAAACTGTTGGAAACTGGATGCACTTGCTTAATCTTGAGAGCATTTAATAAAATTAGGCCAGTATTCAATGGCTACCTAATCTTTGGCTACTTTTGCCTTCGATTATCAATGGCTACCTATTTTCAATGGCTACCTAGTTTGCAGCCATTCATTTATTAAATACGATTTCCACGCAAAAATGATCTAAAAGTTGAAAACTATTCAGAAAATGAGCAAAATTCAATTTAATGTTCAAAATATTCAAAATATTCAAAAAATTCAAAAAATTCAAAAGGTAGTCATTGATCAAGTAGCCAAAGATTAGGTAGCCATTGAATATTGGCCAAAAAATTATCTGCTTTCAGCATTATTTCATTATGAGAAGGAATTTTGCATATCAAATGCCAATTACAGAAAGGCTAATAACTTAGCAATAATATTTTGACCGTATGTATATGAAATGCATTGAAGTTACAACAAACAATCCATTGAGACATCCGATTTCCAATTCACAACTCCACAATTGTGTCGTACTTGTCCTAATTTCTGAACGTCCTTGTAAGACATTTCCTCTGATTCGCAACATTTCATTTTTTCCGAAGAAACCCGCCTATTTCTGATTGGCAATTTGTTTTTTGTTTGTGCAAAAGTTATGATGCATTTCTGCAATGTTCAACCGCTTGCTTCTGCATCTACCATCTACCTCTTCGTGCGTTCTATTTTCATTCTCCTAAAACCGCTCTTTTTACCCATTTTCTGGGCTTCTTAGTCACCGTTTTGGCTTTTTACTTTCATTCCGCCATGTAATCAGTGTCATCGAGTGACTGACTGAATGACTGACCCTATGTGCGTGCGTTGTCTGCCAATTACACGTGGTATCTGGTTTGAATCGGGAATCGGCGGGAGGAAGAGACACGATTTTCACTTTCGGACACTCTCGCACTACCACGCACACACTCGTGTAAACATTTTTCACATCTGTTTTTTTTAAATTTATAGGTTTAAGCACAGTTGAAGCTTTTTTGTATGTTTGAAGCTTTTCAAAAGTAGTATAACCTATCGAAACATATTTCGATGGTAGCAAGTCAAAATTGATTTCCAAAATGTAAGCGTAACCACAAAAAATATAAATGAATTCTTTTTTTTTTTCGAATTTTCAAATTTCCGGAAATCTGGATGTTTCTTTTTTTAAAAATTACTTTAATTTTTATTAAAACCATTTTTCGACCAAGTGTTTCACTACGAGTTCTCGTATTTTACCTCCAAACTCGTATGCAATTTTATGTGAGATCCTGTCAAAACTGTTCTAGTTACTTGCCTTTTATACGAAGCCAGAATAAAATTTTTTATTTACGTTTTTCTGTTTAGTCCATTGAGAAGAGCGTCGTCTATTTTTGAATTTTAAACAAATTCACCAGCGCATGCTAAAGATTAACTTGCTCTGCTCTATTCTTTTTTACTATGACTTCCTCGAAATTTTCAAAAGTTGTGAAATGGCTTCCTTATCATTAAAACTTCACGTATCTTTGCATAAGCCACCCCTTCTCCCACCCCCTCCCGTGAATTATAATTGAGGATTCTTTAAATCTGACATGATACAAGCTCACAAATGTTTTTCAGCTTGTTTTGAGATGACGCATTGAAAAACTGCACAAGAAAAAGCGGCTTAACCGTTTATTCACGTGTGTCAGATTTTTTACTTTATTAACTTACTCACCTCATGCTCAAACTGGAACTAGGCAATAGAACTGAAGAAATACAAATTCAGATCTTGACAATCTTCACTTATTGCACCAGTAATTTAAAATAATCTAAACATAAGTACAAAGGTGAGCTATTGAATTATAACTCCTATTGAAACTGATTTACAACAATCAAAAAACATTCATTTTTTATCTGTAAAACAATATATACAGTATTCCAGAAGATACATTATTCCAAGAAAATTATAATTTTACCCTATAAACATAGCGTTTTTTAAGTGTTTCAACTTACAAAACACCAGATTCCTTATCTCACTAACGACCCGTTGACCTGAATTGCCATGGAGAAATGAATAAAGATCGCAGGTTGAATTCCTCTTGTTCTTTTTACATCCAGTTAAAAGCCATGTGATGATTTTGAGTAGCCATTCTGACTTGTGTACTATGTATTCGTTCATTTTGGTAGGTAACGAACAAATTGCGGAAATTACGTGAACCAATAATTTTCGCATCGTCTCTATGTTGCTTTCTTATCTTATGATCACTTCCATCATTTTCTCACTTCCGTATAAGATATTGATGCAAGGAAACTTCCCCGTTGATGCATCGAAATGCTAACTAACGTATGAGTATCACAAGTGACAGACATTGTACTCTTTTATTGTGAAATATTCCTTAAAAAATGAGAAACACACAAAATCACAACTAATTACATTCCTTAGCACACATTTATTCACGCTGCCCAACTTAATAACTTACGCGTCTTCTTTTCTTATTGCTTTGTAATATTATTTTTTGGAAAAATATCTACTGAAACGTTTTGTGGAACGGTGAAACATGATTAGAGTCTAAAGTTATTGTTATTTTCAGAACTATGCATTGTAGGTTTCTATTCAAAGCTCAACTTATTGGAAAACATTGAATTGTAATAAAATGTTTTTGGAGTACCGGCAATCAAGATTATTTATGAAATTTTTAGTGGAAATTTTCAATCTTGATGCAACCGTTCTTTACTTTTGAAACCTGCGGTTCTTTATTGATCTACCTATGCGGTTTACAAGACTATTAACAAGATTTCATTTAAAAAATGTCGCCTTTTTATAATTATTATGTTTCTAGGCGTTTCTAAACAACGATTTGACATTGAAACGTCTGATTCGTTTCAAGCGTGATGGTTCAGCGTATTGCAAATGAGGAAGACGCAGCGCTTCGCCCCCCCCCCCCACCAATTGACTTCGTTGTCCAGAAAAGAAAGCGAAAAGATGTTAAGATATGAAGAAATGAGGCAAAATACAGGGCCACGGCTGGGTAGGCTTGTATTTTATCTACGAAGATCTCTCAACTCTACAGCCATATATTTGTTTCGTGCCGCCTGAGGCTTATTCCATGTCGTTATAAGAATCGAGCTGCCACGTTAATAAAAATATACAATACTCAAAAGTATCTTGCATCAATCGATGACTGCAAATCATTTGCTAGCTGCATTCGTGGCTTATTTGTTCACCCCCCCCCCTTTTCGCCTTTCTCTCTCTTCATATTTTACTGTCATTTTTCACCCTTTTCCCTCTTTGTTACTCTGTATTTGTGCATTTCCTTTCCATCTCTGTCCGTTTTACAGTGCGATGCCACGTTTTTCTTCAAAAATGTACATCGGCTTTGAGCAGTAGCTCTCGCACAGCCGCCACATCTAGCTTTTCTGAAACTTAAATCTGATAACTAATTGTAGGATGGCCACTTCTGCTGACATGTCAGGCACAGTTCAGCAAATCGAGAGCATTATTCAAACGATTGAAGGGTAAGTTTTAATGTGAAATTTGACACTGTGCACTTTTATTTTCAAGTCATTTGGAATTCAAGTGTTGTGCCTTTTTCAAAAATGTAAAGCACAAAAAAAGCAACATTTATCAAACGGTGTAGAAAAACGCAGAAATAACCGTCATCCTCATAATTCGCTTGTCAATTAGTCATTATTCTGACAACTAACAGGACAGACTCTCGCAAATCATGAAAAAGCTAACGATGCAAAACTTCTGGAGACACAGTTGCAAAGGAAACGTATATAAAATGAAAAAGGCAATAAATGTTAAAATGCATTACATTTTTCATAAGAGAAGAACGACTTTCTAATGATCCCCTGGTAACAATTCCAATAGTTTTGAAGCATTACCGATTCAAATGAACCGCGAAGAATGTGTAAGCGAACTCTATTTTTTTAGTTATTAATCCTTGTTTAAACAAGAGTTTCAGATTATTTTTGAATAGTGGTAACGCCCTTCAGTAATAAAATGTTATCATTTAACTGACTTGTTGGAAGATAAACAACTTTGCTGTTGGCGTATTTAACAAAATTCTTTATCTTTGAAAAGTGCAGTATTCTCAGTATTCATGTGACTTATTTTCCAAGTTTTTCGCTGTTATGAGATATTTTTTTTTAAGATCCGAAAACAGTTTCCGTGTTTAACACCCTTTTCATGTTCGCCCCTTGGATTCATGAAATCCACTTTGATGCTTATCAAGACTCGTCTTCTTTCAGATCTCCCATTAGTTCCGAATCCTCGTTGTTTTTCTTTGATTTTCGCGAGATTATATCTTCAACCAGTTTTCTAGGTGGTGTTCCCAGGTTCATCCGCATGATCTTTGAACTGATGAAAAGTGACGCAGAACAATGGGAATTGTATGAACAAGCCCCACCTTTACCATATTTGCACATTTTGTTACTGGTACAATAATAAAACCGCTATGCTGGGCTTTGCATGAAAAAGAGATGAGAATAAGAGAGCTGGTATATGCTTTCATGAGTAGCTTTATTATATGCACGTCATAAAGTCATCTGACCTTAAGTAATAAGGAAAAGCACACCAGAACAAAGAATTTCACGAAAAATATGGAGCACATGAAACACATAAAACATGTTGCCGGTAAAATATTCCATTTTAGCGAGCATACTAAATATATAGTCGAAACTTGATCATTCTTCATCGAAACTCTCATCACTTTCTAATCATTAACACTGTTTGTTTCTATTTGTTCTTCCCAAAAAAATCAGATATATTGTTGTTTTTGCAAACGTGTTGTGGCGTGTTCTTTGCACTAAGTGCTCCGCTACTCCAGTCAGCCCACTGTAATTTGATACATTTTCGGAAAGTGGCTGTGGTGCGTGCGAATATTCATATTTGAGCAAAAATGCTGCTCATGGGTCCATTGAATTTCTGTTTTTTGGCAGTTCTGCTTGTGAGTGGCAACTAGTGGCAGTAGCAACCCCGTGTGCAGACCAGTCACTCGTTAATTCTTTAAAACGAATAACAATGAAATGAAGCACACAATAAGCGCCGTTTCAAATAGAGAGGCAAGCGAGCCATTCCATTTTGCATTCCCTCTATTGTCCATTATTTGATTTGGTACAGCGCGCTCTTCCAGTGTTCGCGGGAAAGATAAAAACAAAAAAGTAAAAAGTCGAGTACGATAGCACTCACTCTCTCTCTCTCTCTCTCTTTCACTCATTTTTTGCCGCCTTGAGGCAGATTATGTCAATTTGAGTTGTTTCTCTTGTATCCCTCTTGTGCATAAACATTTTTTATGTTTGTGCTTGATTTGGGTTTGACTTGAGCCGATGTCCTAAAACGGACAAATTGCCAGAATGGCATCATTTCTGACACTTTGTTTGTCAAACTCAAGCTCGTAGCGAGAACTAGGGTGAACTCAACATTGACAGAGTCGGCAACGAGATTGCTTAAATCTCTATTTCATTCATGTTTGTCTCATGCTTCAAACTGAAACCGAATGAAAGTTTGAATTGAAAAAGTAATTAGAGTGTCTAAAACGTTATGTTTATAGCTGCGCTCTGTCCTTTCAGAAAATTAGTTGGAGGACTTAGTGGTAGGCAAATGTTCATTTTTATCGCTCACTTCCTGTTTGAGCCAATTCAGTTAGAAATGAGACCTTTTCAGAGTGCAGCGGAATTGGAAAACACTTCGTTTATTATTTTTGATGTCTTCGGTTATTAGTCGTTGAGTCGTTCTCTGAAAATGTTACTATACGCTATTTCGAGTTTTTATTTAGATAATTGCAGCTTTCCATGTGCTCATTTGCTCATTTATTTATAACAAACTTTTCAGCTATCAAGAAAAATTGAAGTAGTAACTTTAATTTTAAAACTAGCCTCGTTTCATTTCCATTCAATTTTTTTATATCGGCAACTCTCAATTTGAAGCTACATAAATCGCATTTCACAACACGCGCTTGAATTCAATTGCTGTTTGTTTTTTGCTCATTTCTTATCCTACACTTTTCTTGTTCTGAAATAGTTTTGAATTTACAGAATAAAAATGATGAATCAATGAGACATAGCTCGCAGAGCTCATTATTCATGTTGCCGTGCTCTTCGCATAGACATCAGAATCATCCGGAAATGATATCAACGTAATTTTAGTAGACTGGTGTCTGTGTGATCAAAATTGTACACATAAATCTGGAGCAATTAATTCAGAAATTTATTCCCAAAACGATATTTCCACGTTGACTATCAAAAATAAATTTTTAAGTATTTCGAAGAGCTTCGCATGTTTCATTTCTCTGCTATATAGATCACTTTTCTAGCTTGAAATACTATACTACCGTTTTCCGAGAAAGTTCTTCTGATGTCTGCACTGAAATTCGGCAACTTGCTTTCAGTTTTTCTTGTGCATCACTTCTTCTCAATTTCAGAAATTGCGTTGCATTGTAGCTTTCATTTTAATCGGATTTTGTAAACATCTGTATGTATCTGTGTGTGTATGTCCATTTCTAGATGGAGTGTAGTATTGAAATACATTTTTGTCCCTTGGGAACGTCAACGCTTCTTTGTTCAACATGTTTTGTGCCGCGCGCACGCACACAAAGAATTTGTTCGCACCTCGAAATGCTGATTCATATTTCTCAAATTTCAGCAAGATTGACGTCTCTTCGCAACAACACAGCCCAGCGTCCAATAGTTCTTCGACAAAGTCTGAGGATAGTGGTTTGGACGATGGGCACAAAAAGTCTGTTGTAAGTAGTCTTTTTTTTAAATCGTTAACAGTCATTAGTGAATCCTACGTAGTGAGAAGCTTCATTTGAACCAATGAATTTGAAAGGGAAGAACTCAGAAAAATGCATTTCAGTCTTCCGCCAAACCTATCTCTCGTAAATCTTCGCGAATGTCGCAATCCTCCGGGGTTTCTCTGCCTCCGGTGCTTGAACAATTGGAGCACATGATCATTTCTGACGACTGGCTTGGAAGCGAATCCACTTATCCAGCAGGGTTGAAGCAGCACGCTCAAGTGGGCAAGACCAGGTTAGATATCTCGTTTCTATTCCGAAATTCGGTATTCCTATTCTTTTGTTACAGATCACGCGAAGGGCAGAAACTGTCTGAATTGGGAAGAACTTTGGTCACGTCGGCGTCTCTTAAGTCCTACATTGACCTTTTGAGTAGTCATCATAGACAGAGCATTGCTTCGTGGCTTTACGGAAACGTGAATCATGTTTTCAGTAACCTTTTCAGGTTGGTAAGCCGCGGGGAGAAAAATAATAAGAAAGACAGTCTGTGGATCACTGATTTGACTTGTTTAGATTTCCGGACTCTCAAATCTATTGCTCCGATCCGGAAGCAACTATTTCGTTGTCAATAAGAAATGGGATTGGCCATGCTGTCAAACTTGCTCTCAAAGCTTCTTATGGAACAGACTACGCTACCAAGGGATGGAGGGCTTTCTCTGAGCAGGTACTTCGAAAGCCAGTAAAAGTGTTTCAACTTATTTGGACGATTTCAGGGAGCACCGGTTGTATATGTATCTCCTGCTCTCCACATGGACGTTTCATCATATCTTGCTTCTGAATTTGGAATTGCGGATGTTATCATCCTTCCAAAAATTGAGTCCGATTTAAGTGAAATTGAGGGAAGAATTGTGAGTGGTTTATAGTCATGAAGTAAAAATCGCAATTTTTTTGAGCAATTCCGATAATTTTTTAAATAAGATCTGTTCTGCTCACTACTTCTTAGCAAACACCTCAATATTTCTGTCATTTGCAGGACCACCAACAATTTGAAAAGATTCTTGATGAAGATTTGGCAAATGGTAAGAAGCCACTCATTCTTATTGGAGTCGTCGGAACAACCATTTTGGGACAGAACGACATGATCTCTAAGATTTTGGAAATAAGAGAGAAAAAAGCCAAATTTTGGCTTCATATTACGGGGCAAGCAATTGCTGCTTTGACCTTCCGCGAGCCAAACAATGTTCTTGTACACGTTCTTTCACAAGTGGATAGTATGACTTTCCCTATTGCACTATGGCTTGGAATTCCATC
Organism: Caenorhabditis inopinata; assembly: GCA_003052745.1. Lineage (NCBI taxonomy): Eukaryota > Metazoa > Nematoda > Chromadorea > Rhabditida > Rhabditidae > Caenorhabditis > Caenorhabditis inopinata. The sequence continues at coordinate 4,900,141 of AP018156.1, read as the reverse complement.
AGCTCCAGTGGTGGTGAGTATTTGATTCAAAAAGCCACGCATATAAAAAGAGCACGTTTAGACATTGCATAAATCAATCGAAGGGTACAAAGCCTCATACCGTGAGAAGCTTGACAGTCTTCCGTGGTGGGTAGCCTCTTCCTATCTTTCCGGAAAGAAAATCGTGGATATGATCGAAAACGCATTTTTACTGAGCAAATTGATGCTCAAGGGACTATCTGCCATTCCAGAGGTTGAAATCGTTGGAGTTGAAAATCCAGTTGACTTTGCAAACCGTATTTACAAGAGCAAGTACACGGCTCCGACAGTGCTCATTTTCAAATACAACTATGCTAGTATCAAGAAAGCTATTCAGCATCATAAGAATTTGATTCAAACGAATGAAGACCATGATGCTATTTCAATTGCCGAAAAGACTCTGAAAGATGAACTCGAATATGGAGATTATCTGAACGCCTGGGTAGGTATAGGAATAATATCAAGTTTTTAAGTGAACTTTTCAGCTTCGCGACGGGTTGCTTCCAGAATCAATTCCGCTTGGTATTGATACAATAGAGCTCGGGGGAAACTATGGAATTGCTTTCCGTTTCTGTCCGCTGGAGCATGCTGCTAGTGAGTTTAAAACCTCTTTTTCAGTTCTTAACCTGACCTTTTCTTAAAATAAATTATGCACTCTTCAGCTTTCTCATCTCACATCGATCATGTTCAACGATTTGTGCGCAAGCTGACCGAAATCATGAGGATTGTTGAATCGACTGTTGCAGCGAAACTCAAGTTTGCAGAGCTTAAAGACGATTTTCCATCACTTGTTCTTCTCCCTATCCGCAACTGGGCTGGAATCGGAGCTGTCTGGTAGGCTAATCAGAATGAATCATAATGCACACCTGAACTTTTTTAAAGCTATATTCCATCCATTGTGAAAGAGACAAACCCGGAAGATTGGAATGCAATTCAAAAGCAACAAATTTCGCATCTTAACTTGGAGCTCGTGCATCAATTGAAAAGCGTAGACGCCGCATTCTCTTCCGGTGATTGCACTCGTTATGACGTCTCTTGTGTCAAATTCGGAATGCTGTCTGATGTCAAGGATTTATATAACTTAGTGGAAATGGTGGCTCAGAAAGGAAAAGAAATTGAGAACAGTCAACAATACTTGGACAGCCTCGCTGAATTAATCAGACAAGGAATTGAGGCTGCTAACGAGGCATTGAGAAAAGAAAACGATCAAAGACTTCAAAATGAAGGAATGATGAGACAATTACCTATTATGGGCTCACTTGTGAATTGGTGGTCTCCACTGACTCCAGAATCTCAAACCATCCGAGGAAGAGCCTTTAATTTAAAGACAGGTGAACAACGAACTCTGATCTTTTCTGTTTTGACGTATTGAACAAAATTCTCACTTTCAATTTTGTTTTCAGGAGAAATGCAAGAGACCGATGTGTTATTCAAGTCAAAGAAATCCATCAACACAACACCACCATCCACAAAAAATGAGACCCCACAAACCCCACATGAATCATCACCTGCACCAGTTGAAGCAGGTTCATCCACACCAGCTTCAGATAGTGAGACCGGTGTATCTGAAGAAGTTGGAAGCTCAACTGAAGAAGTCAAACCTGCAGTAACATCATAGATCGCGACATTTTTTTCTTTTTTTGACATTCTCTGAAATGCTTTATACTGGTAATTGTGTGATTCCTGAAACTGATCCATCTGAATTGAACTTCATAACATTCTTGTACTGCATTTATTTTTCCACCTTCCGTCTTTGCTCGCTGATATCTCTTCTAAATGACTTTAAAAGTTGGGTTTATTGGTTTCCATTATTTTTTCCCTTTATTCGCTTTCTTCCTTCTTCACTTTCCATGTATCACATATGTGAAATGATAATAATTGATGCAGAGTGGCTTTTTGTATTTGACTTATTGGATATGTGTTTCTCTTGTTCTTCATTGTTAGTCTTCTTGGCTGTAATTCATGTTCAGTTTCATGCTTTTTTCTCCTAGTTTTAACTGGTTAGCTCCCGCTGTTGGTCTTATTTATTCCACCGTTTTCATACTTTCCACTTTATAGGTGATGATATTCATTTAATTTATTAACGTGCAATGCAATGTGACTATTATTATTTCACAATAATAAATAAGTTTTGGGTGAATTGCTCACTGAATAAGATGAGGGTCGAGATGAGGATGGGAGAAGGAATGTAGCATCAAAGGCAGAAAACGAAAATGTTTGATTCTGGAGACAAACTACATTGAGATTTTTTCTATTGGATTTTTTGAAGGATGGGATTATATGGGCATCAGGATGCATTGCGAATGCCACTTTAAAGCCGGTATAAGAAAAATCAGCCGAAATCGGTAAGAATGAGAACATTAAAAGAACAATTATGACAAAAAAGTGGCAATGAACATTAAGGATACCAATGGTGTATTAAGAGATCACGGCTGAAAGGGCAACGTATCTGTATGTATATATATACAAATCTTTAAAAAAATGTTGCATTGATAAAGCATTAAAATGGCTATTATAATTCTGAACAACAAACTAAAAATGAGTTCAGATAAATAACTGCTGTGAGCTGTGAATGGGCTCGGGGTTAATCTGTGGTCCGTTCAAGAACTCAAGTGGTTCCATGGTGCCGTCACTGTAAAGTATGTACGGTTTTTGGACACTTTTCCATTCGTATGTGTCGAAGTTCATCTGAAGAGTAATGGATGCCGTTGTCAAGAATACGTTTTCATTGATATGAGTTACCTCGAAAAAGTGCTCGATGAGCTGCTTGGGCTCAGCATCAATAATAGTTTCACAGATTTTCATTTGATGGATTGAGCAGTGAAATGGATTTTCTGAAAACAAAATACATATCTAAATATTTTCACGTAAAATATGAAAATGCATGCAAAAATACCCAAGCGGCCCAAAATAAAAAGTCCCATAATCCGTTGCAACTCTGGATTAATTTCAGCATGTGTAAACAAGTCTGGGTAGTTAGTTTCCAGGTGTCGATGCTCAGCCTGCAAATTGTAATTTAACTCAAATTTATTTTGAGAAATTATAAAAAAGGAATTAAATAATTTAAATAATTATTCATATTAAATATGGGAATAAACATGGCATGAAAAAGAAGGAGTACCTAGCAACAAACACTTAGAGAAATGCAGGAAGAAAGATAGATGTATTACATCAGAACTAGGAGAGAGAGAGAGAGAGAGAGAGAGAGAGAGAGAGAGAGAGAGAGAGAGAGAGAGAGAGAGAGAGAGAGAGAGAGAGGGAGAGAAGTCAGGATGAATATTCAGCTTAAAAAGGCGACAAGAATTCATAGCAATTTCAAGTTGTGGAATTACAGATATGTACGGTTCTGGAGAAGAAACAACTGACTTTAATACGGAGATCTTTAGCCATACAAGAACATCGGGGTAGTAAGATATGCCGGTGAACAAGTAATAAAGCAATAAAGTAAATTTGAATCCGAGTATACGGCTCCGATTGAGATATACAAAAAGTTGACTCAAAACAGTTTTCATAGCAGGAATCTGACAAATTGCAGTATTAAATACCTCTTTTATAGTATTATAAAAGCGGAGGGATCATTCAAGAATTAAAGTTAGTGTTAACTGCTGAAAAGTATTTGACAGTAGGCAATGAATACGGTTTTAATAAGGAAGCATCAAAAACGAGGTTATAAGATAGGAAGGATATTTAGAGTTTCAGCCCAGGTTTTGGAGAGAAGAAGGACGAATATGCATATTTGAAATTGATTGTAGTTATATTTGTACTACGTAGAATTATTTGGAGCGGTTGTAGTCAATATACACATTGCACACAATTATGAAAATATTTCAAACTCACCACACTGATTTGAGTTGGGTCAGCCGGCTGCCGGGATTCCTCTTTTCTTGACGACAGCAGACTCTCGATTTCTTCGGCGGTGAAGAACAAGTCGTCTCCTTTTGGATCTTCAAACAGCAACTCCCCATTGTCTTCAATTTCCTCAATATGTACGGTCTCTTCATTATTAAACCCATCTGTTAACATTGCCACTTGGAGGGCTTGATCAATTATTGATAATTTCTTTATTGTGGCTGGTTTTGAAGATGGTTCTTGTGATGGAGGGATTTCAGATGTGGAAGTTTCTAAAGGTGCAGATTCCGATGGCGGGGTTTCTGAAGATATTGAAGGTGAAGCTTCTGGTGGTTGAGCGCTCTGTTTGAGTGTTTCTGTGGCCTCCTCTTGCTCCAAAAGATTAAATAGCTCGTCTTCTGACGTGGTCACAATTTCTTCATGGTCAATAATTTGTGAAAAATCCAAATTGAACCATTGATTTGTTCTGGTTCTAGGTGATGTTTTTGGTGGAGGTAATATCTTTTGTTGATCAATGTTCATCACCTCTCCTGTTCTTTCCACATTCGAATAATCGGCTTTCGACGAAACGACAGACACCGCATTCAAAGGAGCAGGGTTTTTTAATTGAGAATTATCATTATTATTGTCAAAAGCTTGGGACGGATTGATTCCGAAAACATTGTGTTGAGGAATGCAAGTTCTCAGCTGATAAACAGGGTCTATTTTCGCCTTGATTAATTGTTTCAGGGTAGGTTCTTTTGACCTATTAGGTTTAACAGGAACTCCTGGATTTCCATGTGGTCTGATCGACTGTGGTTTCATTCTGTGCAATTCGTAAACCTTGTGACCCGATGTAGCCCCTTTAAAAAACTTTGTGAGTGTTCCAGAAGAGTTTCGCGCATGTACAATTATTTTCGCTTGCGTGAAATTTGGCTTTGCTGCTTGATGTGGTGCTTTGAAACTAGATTCATTTTTCAGTTCCTTTTGATTATTGGAGAAACAGCGCCCATTCACAGAAGTCAGTCTAACTCGCGATACGCCATTGGTATGGCCTTGCACTTTCTTGATGAAAATAGGCTGGTGGCTGGTAGAATACGATGAACGTTGCACAAGGAGTTTTGCCTGGAAGCAAGTAAGAAATGATTTTAAACTTATTCACTCTACATGAAAATTCATGAAAATGAACCAATGGTTTTATGAATTCAAACTGCAAATTTTTATCTCACCTGCCCTTGCTCCACTGTTTTAACAGGAGTGATTTTCTCCACCAATCTCATTTGCATTCCGTTGCCTGTTTCAACAAACGTTTTCACAAACTGCGGTTTTGCTTTCAATTCGGACGGTACATTCAAATTTTTCACTTTTGGCTCAGTGGCTCTTCTAAGGCGCTGGTCCTCGATCTCCTTTTGTCGCATTACTTGTTGCAATTTTGGATTTGGTTGCATAATAGCTCGTCCTCCGCCGGTAAGGCGAACGCTTGTTGGAGCATTTATACCTGGACGAATCTTCTCTCCAGAATCAAGAAATTTGGGTTCCTCGTTAATTTGAATGACTTGATGTGGAACAATTTGTGAATAGTCCTCGCTAGGCTGTTCGCAAATGTTGTTCGAGGCTGCCCCATCAGGTTTGCTGAATGTCCGATGCTTTAATCTAGCTTCACGTCCCTCTTTTTCTTTTGTGTAGTCACGGCGTTTCTTTGGCTTGGGAAAATTAGCATCCAAAAGTTGGTCGAAACTTTGTCCTCCCTGAAATAAGACTCACGAAACATTTTCTTATCAAGAGCAGTATGATTTTTATCAGTTTCTATAGCTTCAAAAAATTACAGTTGTCGTGGGTAACAAAAAACAATTGATGAAGTATTCACAACACTGAATAATCGCAAACATCTTTTTACAAAATCAAGTGGTGAGCAACGGAAGCACACTTACCAGGCCATTCTCATTCAGAAACGGGTAACTTAACTCAGGCGTTAAATTTGCTAGGTATTGCTGCTCTTGCTCTTTGATGATTTCTTGTACACGTGCCACGCCCATTTCATTTTGTCTTTTCTCTTCATCAAGCTCTTCTTGCGTTTTTTTCGGTTTTTTTACCGCTGGTTTTCTGATTCTGGGTTTTGCTGGAGACTTTTTCTTGGGCGAACGTTGGAACAAAGTGGATAAGTGATCTGAAAAACAGTATGTTATAGGTATCTGTATGCTCTTTGTGTCACCAAATGTATTATTGAAGTCTGTGGCACCACATGAAAGAAAATCAAATATGCCGCTGTCGTCTTCTGCAATGAGCAATCGGTGAATAACAATAGAACAACCATTTTGATATGATATTTCTTCAACTAACCAATTGCTTCGGCCGCACTCGTCGTTTCTTTCTTATGGTGGACGTGAGCGAACACTTCCTTCAACGCATTCTGTACTATGTGCATGGCATTGAGATAAGATTGTGGCAAATATGTTTTCATTTCTGCCGAAGAACCTGCAATAACTCATGGTTTACATCATCACAAGAGAAGCAAACTAACAAATCAAATCAACGTGCTTCATTTTTTTCTTCAGCATTTTTTCCGCGCCTTCATGATTACTAATCGCAAGTTTACATTCGTTGGCAAGGCTCTCGACAAACTGATCGGTTCCTTGGAAGATCACATTCGCAATTTTCTCGATTGTCTTTCTGTGCTATAACTTCAGAAATGTCAGAATAAATCAATATATTATCAATCCCACCACTTTCTTCTGATGATACTCAACGTATGGAAAGCAAATATGGAAATCAAGCTTAGATAGGTTGGACAGTGCCTGAAGGAATAAAATTGTTGCCTGAAATTTAATGATGCGAAACTCCACCACATATTTCGTAGTCATTGAATTCATAACTAGATCTGTGCAAATTGTGGAAAAGTTTGGATGCCAGTAGAGAGTCTCGGTGAAGTAGTCAACAAGAAATATAAACTGAAATATAAACATGTCATATTTAACAGTTAATTGGCTCTATTTTTATTATTATTATTATTTGAGCAAAATTGTTCTTTCAGCAAGAACTCATTTGACTCCACATCAATTTATCAAAGCTTCAAGTTTTGATTTTGATGGGGACTCGCACAGTGTACTAAAGTCTCACAAGATCAAAAAATAATCAGAATAGAACCCCCAGTGATCATCAAAAGTATTACTACCATCACAAAAATCGAAGACGCCGGCTAATCAATTCACGAAATGAGTTGGAAACAGAAGTCCACAGAAGAAGACGTTAAGCTTCGGTAGCGTTTAATAACATCAAAAACGCAACCGAAGCTCCCTCCTGCCCCAGAATTCGAGCTCAACACTTCGACACCATCGTTCTTCTCGTGCTCACATGCGGATCGGAAGCCTGTACCCTTACATAAGGCCTCGCTGAATCAAAGAATCCGGGTGACACACGCATCACTAAAAAGAAGATTATTAGGAATGATCCACAATGTCAACGAGACTTGCACCGCGAAGACATCCAAAAAATCTACACCAAAAAAAATATGGGCCGGGCACATTATGCAAAAAACCGACGGAAGATGGACGAAACTGATAAAGGAATGGATTTCTCGAGACAAAATAGGACCTGTCGGACGAACCCCACCCCCCTGAGATGTTCCGACTCACTGCGGAAAAGGTCTCAATATATCGAAGAAATCGACTGATTACTTCATGGACTGCCATGTCTCATATTTTCCAGCTAATTGGCATTTTTATTATTATTATTATTATTCTTATTATTCGAAAAAAGTTGTTTTGCCAACAAGAATTGAGTTTTCAACCAAATCAATTCAACATAGCATCAAGCTTTAAAGCATTTTGACGGGGACTTTCTCAAGGTACCCAAAGTCTCTGAAGAAAATCATAATTAGAATAGAATCTGAGCCGCTTAGCCATGAGATCATGTAGCGCTACTACTTTAGCTCTCACCATTATTAGGAAAATAGCATTATCCATGCTTACAATGCTGAAATTGGCATATTCGAGAGCTTATCTCTTAATTAAAATGTACTTGTATGTGCCTAATGTCTTAAATCTGATTTTCAGTTAATGTCCTTAAAATCTTAAAACTTGTACTTTTAGTCAGCCAAAGAAAATTTAATGTTAGAAATCTCCAATATTCTATTATCTATCGTCAATATAACATACAGTCAATAAATAAATGTCAAAATTCATTTCTCGCCCACTCTTATAAACCGGCTTTTTACAGATATAGCTTTGCAGAGAAATTATTAGTCACGAGCTTTAAGTCATGCTATAGCCATGTTTTCACAAAACACAGTTTAACAAGATCCGATGAATACACCTTGAGCTATAACCGACAGAAAACGATGTCATCGCTGTTTTGTTATAAACGTCTTCGGTTAACCTGGGTATAATTGTTTTTTTCCTTTTGGTGAGATTCACATATGAACTTGTTCCGTCTATCAACATGAATCATCAACAGCTTTTAACATCATGAGAAGAAAAAAGTACAAACCATCGCTTTTTCTTGAACAGCCTGATTCCAGATTCTGCGCTTAAATGGCAGTAGGTATTCTTCGGTTAACTCTTCATCCATTCTGAAGTAATATTATCGATTTCAGAAGAACAAAACTGCTGGAAAACAGAATAACAACATGAGAAGAAAAAAAACGTGCGCAAACTGAAAAAAGTCTTCAAATACATATTAACGAGAGAAGTAGAGAAGTACGCAAACACCAAGCAGTCTGCAATGGTCTAATCCAACGAGCGAGAGTGTTTTAGATTGAAATGAAAAGAGATGAATTGTGGATTTTCAAAGAATATTAGAGAAGTCTGCTTTTCAAACCTTATTTCTAACGTAAATCATCGCAAATAGAGATGAAAGGAAAACAGTTGAGAATTACGTATCATCAGAATTGATTATCGCATCGACGATGGATTAGTTTGCGAAGAGGGTTTGGAAAAAGCGGAAAGTAATTGTCTCTCATTTTCTGCTGCTGGTAACAGCCTCACATTTCCTATCCACTTGGAGAAACTGTAACTACTGATTTTAATGCGCGTATCATTTAAACAACTGAAATTGAAACACAGTAACTTAGGAATAAATGAAACACACTTTCTAATGTCGAAGAAAAACAGTTACCCGAAAAAATGAGAAAGTGAAATGAATTTCTTGATAAAATGAAATTTATGTCATGTTTTGTCAAAAATTTGCATGAGCAAAATGAGCTAATGAATCACTATTTTCAAAGATGACAAAGAACTGCGAATTCAATTTGACGAGTGTTGTCTAACAAGTAGGTTTCGAAAAGGTTGAATGAAATTTGAAGCACTGCTGTGATCGTTTAGAAGAAACACATGACGTCTATTGTCGTTGGTTTCTCAAGACAACATGGCTTGAATTCTCTATAAATGTAAGCATAAACAAAAACAATTCATGAAAGAAAACTGGAAAATAATAGAAACAGAAAGGAGATGCTAGAAAAAAGATATTACTATGAGCAAAAAAAATGAGCCCGTCTGAAAACAATTATTAAATCCCATGTGACAAGAAAAAAAACATGTTTACCTATCCCCATGGAAACCGTTTTTACATATTTGCAGAATATATAATACTTTTGAAGAAATATTCAATTCATTCAATTCAGAATTATTTGATGTATGCCAAACATTGAATTCCTTTGGAATATTTTCATTATTTTCAGTTGTTTCCCGCTTCTTAAAATCAAAAAAATTTAGCTTGTTCAATGTTTTAATATTATAGTTAGTGAAAAATATACATAAATTGCATTTTTGTTTCATGATGATGACGACAAGGCTTCTACGAAAGACGAAATAAGACAGTCTCGTCTCGTCTTCGTCATTGTGTAGAATTCGTCTGACTCAGAGATAGACATTGTGTTGGCACACATAAGGACGTTACACGAACGCAAGACGAACTGAAAGACGAACGAAGATGAGACGAAAGGATTCCACGAAAGATGACCAAATTGTTTCGTCTTTCGTGAAAGCCTTAAATCAAACATCAGTAATCCGCCTCCGATAATGCTTAAATTTTTACTGGTTTTTCAGCTTTATTGGACTACCATTCAATTCACATTTTGAAAAAATATTATTATTTCCCAAATGTGAGACCGTCGTTTTGTTTTCTTGAAGGGAGAGTCTCCACGTTGCGCACCATTTGCAGACGAGGTTGGCGCTTTTCTGGACGCTTGCGCAATCTGCGCTGAACAATTTCAAATCATCGGCAAAAGCGAAAACTTTAACATCAAACGGAAATTTCTTAAATAGGTAAATTATATAAGTTGAAAGCAAGAACGGACCCGTCACGGCACTTGCCTAACTCTAAGAAGAACTTTGTATGAATTGTCAAATATAAAGCTATTCAGACAGGTCTGAATAAATTCAATTAAATAGACATTGTGTTGGTACACATGTATTTTAACTGAAGACGTAAGACGAATGCAAGACAAACTGAAAGACGAACGAAGACGAGACAAAAGAATTCCACGGAAGACGACCGATTTGTTTCGTCTTTCGTGGAAGTCTTAGATGACGATGGGATGAAGTTACCAGCCTACTGTACACTGAACAAACAATAATTAGCAAGAAATGAACTATGATCTCATGAATTAAACTTTGATTATCATGACTGAAATGATCAAACTTTTCATTGACACACCGTAGTTTTGTTATCACAGCAGTTCCGCAAACGCAACTTTTTCTTTTTTGCAAATTTCTAACTTTCAAAATTCATTCTCTTATCAGTACATTCGAATTTTCAAAATAACCTGTTTTGACAGCCATTCAGTACTTTTGTTTCTGTAATAATCTATGGCAGATCACTTCTTGAACTCTATTGCCTTTTTCTTATTTCCTCCTATGGTTTATTGTTTCCCTCTCTGACAATCACATGCTTTGAAACAGAATAGTGATTTTATCTGATTCCTTTTATGGTGGGGTTCTTCTCCAGTGACCATCTCATATGCTTGCTTTCATCACTCGCCCTCTCAAACTTTTTGCAGTGGTGTTTTTCTCACTTTTTTTTTGTCAAACGAGAGGATATGAATAAGTCCACCAAAATTGTGCTTTGCATTATTCTGTTCCTTTTGTCCGATTCCTTTTTTTTTCCAATAATGATTTTTACAGAGCAGAATGCTCAACCTTCAGCAAAACACTTGCATCAATCTTGTTGTTAACAATATGCCAGAGTTTATCAGAGAGTCGCCAGTTATAGTGGATGTGGCGGATGACAGCATGAGACACATAATGGGAGGTGATCCGTTGGAATCACTTTTCATGAAATCAATTCGCCAAGTTCTCACCAATGTCGCCAACGGGGATCTGAAAAACTGGATCGATTATCTCAAAATGAGTAAGTTATTTTGTAACAAAAAGTATTTCTTATTGGTACTGAGTAGAAGAATTGTTTTCAAATCATGGCGAAAACTAATTTAAAAACCATGTTCTTGTAAACAATTAGAACATTTTTTTATAAGATGATATCGCGGAAATATTTTGAGAACTGTTGTATTATTTTCATTTTGTTTAACTGAAGTTGCAGAATTCATTGCACTGTTGAAGAGAGAAATTTAATTAAATATTTTTGATTTGATGTTGATATATGTATGTATGTACATCTCTAATCAAGTTATTCTCTATAATTAGGCAAATGTTTCTTTTCACCATCAACAAAGGCTGTAGATAGATAAACTTTGTTTGAAATTACACTTATTATTACTTAACAATACAATTTTCAGATCATCTTGATAATTTCTGCAATTGCTTTTTGAACAAATCTCCGGAGATTATGATTTCGCTTTTTGATAATTGCTCATGGGCCGATTCTGTTGCTGAAAAAAAAGCCAAATTCATCATCAAACCAACACAGTTCCTACTGGAAATCGACAATAAAACTTTCATTAATTATGCGTGCAACACGATGAATTCTTACAATTTTAAATGGTTTCCATATATAATGCGACGCTTGTGCATAGACGGAATCAACAAAATTGATATTCAATTTGAAGGTTTGCTGCTCAATCAACTTTTATACAGAGGGCTATAAGTATGGAATTTCAGGCTCACCAAGTGAATTTGAACAACTCCTTGTTTTAAAAAAGCAGTTTTTCGATTGTATTCAATCAACTAATTTCTCACAAAGAGGAAATCATATTTATCCCACTGTTATGGTTGACTGGAAGTACGATGTCTTTTATGGATCAGTGTGCTTCTCGGCGCATTCAAAGCGCAAAGGTGGCGCAATGGTGTTTGCCAAATTTAATCGTGGCCATGGAAAAACTCAACGGGAAATAAACGAGGTCATGCTAACGGATTTTATTTAAAATAGCTTTAACCCATTTCCATTTTCTGTAAACGCTTTTTTTCTGTATTCTGAATGAAATATGCATTTTTATACATTTCTATGATACTTTCAAATCAAGCTTCCTGCTCTATACTGATGACCTGGACCTTCTTTTCTCTAATCCTTCTAGAATTGATCATGATCTTGAAGAGTATGTAGTATGATAACTGGCAGATGATCGATGTCCTTTTCATACAGTACTGGCCATAAAGAATGTCCCCTGGCTTTTTTTTGGGATAACTTCGCTGGCACTGCTCCGATCGGTCTAAATTTTCTTGGCAGTGTTCAAAATGTCCTGAGTAACATATTCAGTAAGTTGTAGCTTGTAAGTGTATATAACTATATTTCCTTCATGCATCGACAGAAAATCATTGACTTCTTCAACATCCTTCCAATTGGCAATGTAAAACATCTAGTTGATTACAAATTTGAGACTTGCGTGCTATCATCAATTTCTCGCTGGTCTTCACTGATCTCATTGGTACTACATATTTCAAGATTCATCAACGTACAGACGCATCTTTTAATTTTCTACGCCCGCCTAATATAGATCATATCATTAAATGCTACACTGTCGCAACTACTCCAATTCCAGTCATAGTTTTTGAACAACATCTACTGTACGATTGATGTTTATAAACCATTAATCTTACAAATTACATAAGTAACGAATTGGGCTCAAACTTTTAGAAAATTACATTTCACATCTCAGGATTTCCCAAAAAATGTGATGCAGACTTTTTTGTATGATAACGCTAATTGCACCAACTCCAATTTTTTATAAGTACACGTTTATTTGAAACATTGGATGGTTTTTTCCAAAATAAAAATTTTTGAGATGCGATGCGCTGAAGTTTTTGTAAATAAGACTACTGTAAGATTACAGTGGTTACGAATATCCAATGATTAGATACTCATATGTTCTTTGCTCTGTATGTAGTATGTAGTAGGTGTCTGTTGTTTTCTAGAAAATCAGCTGGACTCTTCTAGAAACACAATGTTATGTTCTTCGTTGTTCTTTAACTGTGGCCACTGTTTTTCGTTGAAAAATTATTTGTTTATGAATCTACTACAAAACACAATATGGATAAAATATTACAATTTTCTGTTGAACGTTGCTGGTGGTTTTAAATTTTAAACAACTAAAAAAACTAAAAAATCTAAAAAAAACAAGAATTTATTGTTTGAAATTCAAAATTCAAAGGTTCCTAACTGCAATGAACTGATTGAAGCTAAAAGAAATGTTTTGAGTGTCAAAGTGTGAAAAAAGTTGAATTTAGTTGAAGGACATGCATAATAATCTAACATAGACAAGTACTCAGCTTATAGAAACATAAAGTTTTCAGTTTATTAGCGGCTCACAGAACTGAAAGTGACAAATTGCAGTTATTTTTTTAGAATACGAGAGATGAATATTTCAATATAATCTCTGATGTCTCAATAGACGCTTTGGTCAAAGAGTAAGATAGAGCGCACTTCGGTGACTTGTGATATTCTAACAAAGAGATAGTACTATTAGATAAGTATTTTTCTACAAGCATGGTCATTGAATTGTTGGAGAACAGCAAAAAAAAGTTCTCTTCTGTATTCGTTACTAATGAGCTCACTCTCCACTTGTCATTGTAAGCTCTTGATTTTTAGTAATGCGATTTAAAAAAAGCTCATTTTTTATGAGTAAAACATATAATGTTGAGCGAAAAGTCGTTGAAATTTTTTTGTTTCACCATTGCTCAGTGTTAACGATAGCAATGCTCTCAGAGTTGTTTTTTGTACGAGTTTCTCCAAAGTCGCAAATGAAGCGGAGCTTGTCGGAACTTGTGTGCCGTATAAAGCAAAACTCGGTCACCTACGCTACCATCAAGTTTTGGTTCAAGAAGTTTGCCGAAGAGAATTAAGATTTTAAAAATAAACCGATATCCGGTCGTCCACTTGTGGATATTGACGCGGATATCTCAAGAGAACTGGTAGAAAATTCAAGAGTAACATCACGCGATCTTGTGGCGACTCTCAAGCATCAAGGAACCATAATTAATCATCTTTATGAATCGGAAGATCGCCAAAGTTTGATCAACTCGTTCCTCACTTTTTGATGGATTCACAAAAACAATAGAGCTGTGACCTGACACTTTCTCTGCTCACTATGGAGCGAACGACCTATTGGATTATGAATAATATTACTGGTGACGAAAAATGGGTGTTATATGTCAATCATACCAGATACTACTAAAAGACAATAGGTGTGGACGGAGGAAACCGCCAAAACGGACATCAAAGGAGAACTTGACGAGAAAAAAGTGATGCTGTCGATTTGGCGGGACAGTAAAGGCATAATCTTTCGAGAGCTTTTTCGGATGGCCTATACTACATTTGTACTGCACTCAAATAGAAAAAGTAGTTTGTTTCTCGTTCTCTGCAAAATCTCCTTTGCGGGCGGAAGTTCCATAGAATGGATGACGCGAAGTGATTGACCGTTTCTTTTGGCAGCCCAGTCGTCTGAGTTTTACGCAAATAGAATCGCTCAACTTTCAACGCGTTGACTAGAAGTCATAAATACTAATGGCCATTATCTTGTTCTCTTTGAATAAATTTGGTTGCGGAAAAATTCAAGAAATTATTATGTTGTAACATAAGAAACCGCGGTTGTCTTAGCTCATCCATATTTTTTTTTTGTAATAAAATATTTTTGAATGCGGTTTTGTCTATTAGAAAGAGCGTTTTATTGCGCATCGTTTGATATATAATTTGTCTATGTTTACTTTATTTTTCTACAAGAAAAAGTGTTTAGAAAATGTCTGATCAAAAATTTCGAATTCGAGTTTGCATGTGGTACGACTTTAAGCACGGCAAATCGGCTGCTGAATGTCATCGTGCGCTCTTTAAAGTATTTGGCGAGGAAGCCCTGTCTGAACGTCAATGCCAGGAGTGGTTTAAACGATTCCGAAGTGGTGACGAAAGCTTGGAGGATCATGAACATGGACATCGAGCTGAAGTCGTCGACAATGACCTGTTGAAGGAAGCAATAGAATCGGATCCGTGCCAAACAACTCGAGAGCATGCAGAACAGTTTGGCTGCTTTCACATGACAATTGAGCGTCACTTGCATAAAATCGGCAAGACGAACAGGTGCGGAAAGTGGGTGCCACACCAGTTGAGCAATGCAAACAAGGCGACTCGAGTGACAATGGCCGGAATTCTCACTCGTTGTGCAAAAACTGGCGGTTTTTTCGACTCCATTGTTACGTCAGATGAAAAGTGGATCTGCTACGACAACACAACAAGAAAACGGCAGTGGTTGGACCCCGGTGAGGCCCCAAAACCGACTCCAAAACCGGACATCCACGGAAAAAAGGTGATGCGTTGTGTTTGGTGGAACAACAAAGGTCTTGTGTATTTTGAGGTTCTGGATTCGGGTCAAACAGTTACGGCGGACCTCTATCAACATCAATTGGACCGTGTGGATCAAGCGCTGCGACGTCAAGGTGTGGATACGGCGTCAACAAAATTTCTTCACGACAACGCCCGGCCGCATGTTGCAAAGATCACTGCACGGAAAATCGAGGAATTGGGCTGGGAAGTCCTGCCTCACCCGCCATACAGCCCTGACCTGGCGCCAGCCGACTACCATCTGTTCCGATGCAGCACTCTCTGGCCGAGAAAAAGTTCAAAAACCGCGCCGAGGTTCAAATTTGGGTGTCTAACTTCTTCGAGTCGCAGCCGGCCGAGTTCTTCGAGAAGGGCATCCATTCTTTGCGTGGACGTTGGCGACAAATAGCCGATAATAATGGCGAATACCTTTTGGATTAAAGTTTTGTAATTTTGTTTTTACAATAAATTTTGTTTATGGATCAAACCGCGGTTTCTTATGTTACAACCTAATACAAACACTTTTCGCTCAACATAATAATATCATTGTTAGTAAATTTGCAATTGTATTCTTATCTTTTCACATTATTTTTTCAACAGAGAAATAAACAAATTTTAGCAAGTTTTTAATTTCTTACCTGTCTTTTTTAAATTATTTGAAACTAGATAATAGTGTGTGGTTTGGTCAATTAAACTCACTTTTACTCGAATATTCAATATTTGTATAGTTTATGCTTGGTTATTTGATTTTGCAGTAAAAACAATAATAAATGTAAAAAATAGTTTTCCCCTTATCAAAAATTATCTGACTATTTTTCGCATTTCTTTTTTCTTTCATTCAAGTTTTCTGAGAAGCCCATCATTGATTTCGTATTGTTGACGCTGCTGATAATCTGAAAATGAGTGAGCATGTTTAAATCAACTAAATTGAAGAAAAACACCTCGATCAACGAATTCGCCACAATGTTATTTGTGGTGTTTGCGAAATTGTGTTGCGATTCGTTGATAGTAGCAATATGTGTTGCACCAAATCGTTCTGTAATTGCATCAACATCACTTGAATGTGAGGAGCACGTAGATTTTTCGATTTCTGAAAAATAAAATATTCCATATTTGAAAATACTACCAAGTCGACTCGCCTTTACTTCTCCAAGACGGTATTGGTGGCGCTTCGTTCAAAGCGAACTTTTCAAAGCCTAGAATAAAGACATACCGTACATGGTGTTTAAGAAGTAACTACGGAAAATCTTACGTATATCTGGAACTTCAGGAGACACAATTTCTCCGGATTGACCTTGTGATGGTAGTCGGGAGCCAACAAACGTGATTCTATAAGCGTCATCAAATGGAAACATAGACCGTGCCATTTATGAAACGGAAATATCAAATCATCCAATACAAAACTGGGAAACTGCAGTGAAGTTCTGTAATTATATTATATAAACTTTAAGTGTGTGGAATATACATAATAATTTGGAAATTATGTAAAAGAATAAATCGACTTTTATCATTAAAAGAGACAAAAATCTTACTAGTTTAATGCTAAACCAAAGATCAAAAAATGTGATTTAAAAACTTTTTTAAAGGAAAGATCCATAGGAGAGTTAATTTTAAAGTGAAACCAACTGCCTCTCTTCTTTG
This sequence comes from Caenorhabditis inopinata, assembly GCA_003052745.1. NCBI lineage: Eukaryota > Metazoa > Nematoda > Chromadorea > Rhabditida > Rhabditidae > Caenorhabditis > Caenorhabditis inopinata. Next base: position 4,882,957 of record AP018156.1, on the reverse strand, counting down.
CCCTTAAGCAAGCAAATTCTTGCACCAAACTGTTCATTTTCATACTTTCTTCTTAGTATGCACGAAAATGTTTTCATATGAAAGAAATGAGGGTACACATTCATGCAGAATATCGTTTATTTATAAGTATTGCGAAATTGAACAGAAGGGTAGGAGTGAGTAAAGGATCCAAGAAGGAAAAAACGGAATAAGGGAAAATTTTGATATGAGAAAATAAGAACGAGCGATTCTAAACACAAGAATATGAAAACAGATCAAAGATTGAACCTTATTTTTGGAAAATTATGAAAAATATGATTATTTCTTCGTTTTTAAGAACTTCAAGCTTATATAAGATTTCCAAATAAGGTTAATTTTAAATCAAGTAATTTATTAATCATGATTATAAAAAATATGTGAAACAAGTGAAATGAAGGCTGGAGAATGTGCTTTTAAGTTAAACGTAAGCATATAAATGACGATAATTACTGCTCTTCTTTTCACATTTGAATATACATAATATTCTTAAATATAACGAGCCGTCGTCGACTCTTACCCGAAGAGACTTCAGGCAGTCATCAAGGCGAAAGGAGGAAGATTCGAAAACTGTTAATGCTATAATTGTTATTGTTGTTTAACAATCGTTGATTTTCAGAAAAAGAAATATTTCGATTTGAAGTTATCACAGCGTCTTGAATGCGGCGCTATATTTATTCCCCACCCTGTAGCTTGTATTCCACTAAAGTTCCTGAAATTCTAATGTGAATTTTGCAAAACTATTTTATTAAAAATTTCAAAAAAGTGCAAAGCAAGTCAATTTAAAATTAATTAAACAAAAAATACACCGTGCTTATCTCTATTTCACATTACTAAATTTGTGTGCATTTATCTGCTTCTTAAAAGATACATACGTCATTGCTTTATATCGGAAAGTGCTCTAATTTTTTGTTACAAGGATCTGAAAATTGAAAATGAAATGCAATCTGGATATGTACATTACGGAAAAGGAAAAACTTTCATAAAAGCATAACTGAAAACTTTTTTCAAGGAATCGCACAGAATAGCAAATATGAAATTTCCCACGAAGACTACACGGACAAGAGATTTGAAGCGTTTTAGGCTCCTGAACAAAAAATATCGATAATATTTTAGAATTGAGTTCTATTCATGATCAATATACTACTGCTTAAATGCAGTGAGATTCGCATAAGTGCGTATCTCACTGCTATTTTCTGGAAGTTTTCAAAGACCCAAGAAATCAATTTGCCTGAAATGCAGGTGGCTCGTTGCTTGCCAAATTGAAATGCGGTCCCCTAAAGAAAATCCTGATTAGAAATATCAAACTTTTAGAAAAATTAATTTAATAGAAAATAAGTAACCAATTCTCAATGGGCTTCAGAAAAATTGTTTAGCTTTAAATTGTTTTAAATACTCTCAACGTATTCGAGATCTGAATTCCTCCGAAAGACAGATGCAGATATACATAAGCAGTCTAATACATCCTTTTCAGATTTTTTAAGAATCTATTTCAGATTTTGTGCCAAAAACAAGAATTTTACTTGAAGGCTATCTAAAAGGCATAAACAGTCTTCGCCAATAATCAACATCCCTGTGGAAAGTTCGCAGCTACGCCGCTGTTCTAGAACTTTCTGGAACTTTCTGGAATTTTGTAAAACTTTGGAAAACAATGTCTATTAAAGTTGTGGTTTTGCACATATGAAGCTGATCTTTTACAAGTGATATGCGGACATTCAGATAGCTAATTCAGCAGAATTCGGACTGTTTATATCGTTGTAAAAACAGTTCTGTAGATTTCGTGTGTATAGTTTTACAGTTTCCCAAGTACCCAGTGTCCTCTTGAAAATATGGTCGCAAAGCGCTCGAGTGGCCATAACTCCATCCCACATATCAAATTAGGAGGCCCATATTTTGAAAAAACTGTTTCAGAACAGTATTTTTAACAGGTCCTTCCACTTTTTGACATTCCCATGAGCAAACTCCCCTTTGGGATGTCATTTATTTCTGCCCGAGGAATGCCACTTTGTGCACCTGTTCATTGTGTCTGAGCTGAGCTAAGAGTCTTCGTCAGATTCAGTTTTTTGAATTTTATTGCGTTTTACGGAATACCTCTTGAAATACACCGTTACAACATCGCAGGTTTCAGACGATTTTTCATTCAAGAAAGGTTTGTGTATTTGCTTTTTATTAAGGTCATTTTTCCAAAGAGAACAACTAATTCTCCTTATCGTTAGTCTGTTTGCATAAATTATAATTATTTTTTTAATATTACTTTAAAATTCATTTTAGAATTGCCGATAGAAAGAGGCGCTTTACTATCGTCTTCTTTAGACCGGATAAAGCGGATAATGACTTGACTGTTCCTTAGATAATTTCCGAAATCCATAGTTTTTTAACTTTGATTCCCACAGCTCAAATCCTTTATTTGAAATTTTTTTTTATTGGCAATCACTAGGTGTAATTGCACGTGCAACATAAGGGTCATTGAAATGTCGGTGTCTTTTGGGACGCTTTTGATGCTAAAATCTCCCTTCTCCTGCCACAACTGCAACGGTTCTTGTTAAGACGCCGCCTTCTTGGTCCATGAATGGCATTGACAGTTGTGGTTATGTAACGAAATATAAAAGTGCTGGAAGCTAACAACTAAGAAACAAAGAAGCATTGGCGAAACAGTTCTGTGTGGAGGTATCATACATAAGACGCAGGAGGTGGTTGCTTCTTCTCACGTTCATTTTTGCAGTTTTCTGTTCTAGTCGTCGTCTTCTTCGCTTTTCCTTCTTGCCTTCGCCATTCTTCTCATTTCCATCGTCTGCCATTGCTTCCATTTTTCTACAGCCGATTTCGTGTTGTGTTGTGTTCTAGGGTCACAGAGGAACTACTTTCGTTGCCCCCCCCCCCCTCCCCGATCAATGTCTGTGGGTGTTTTAGAAGAGGTCCAGAACTGCAAATTTGCATGAAATTACTCAAACCGTCACTCAACTCAAATCTCCCACTTCTCAGATTTGTCAATTTCGTCGAATCGAGTCATTTGTATTCTCTTGCTTTCTATTTTTCTATGGTGTCTTGATTAAGTCCAGAATGGATTCAAACTCAACTTATTTCAAAATTCGAATAATCACATTTTGAAAATCTAAAAAAAACGAAAAAGCAACTGTTATGCAAACCGGTTGGCCATATAAATAAAAAAATCATACCAATTGTTTCAATGCATTCCGTCAGTATTGAGAGGTTTCACTCTTCAACCTATCATTTTCAACGTGCTTTTTTTAAACTTTCTTTTTATCTTATTAAACAAATTGCACTTGTTCTTGTGACAAGATTTTGGACTATTCTGAACATTTTTACTATCTAAGAATATTTTCTAAAAAAAAACATCTGCATATTCTTGAATTCATTTTTTAGAAATCCATTATTGTTTAGAAGTAGATCCTGAATCAAAGACGTAGTACGTTGGTTACGCAATTGGCTCAAAAGTGACCTATGTTCCATAATTTATGCTTAGAATGGGAAATCAAGTTTTTTCCAAGTTCCTATATTTTCCAATAATGAATTTCATACTTCAGTATTAATGTCGCTTTATTTTTTCGAAGCTTACAATTCTTTATGCTAATTATTGATATTCTGGTCATGCTAGAATCGGATAATGCTCAATGATTTTATGCAATAATGAAATTTAGTCCCGCCATGATCAGAAATGTGCAAAAAAAAGATGTACCAGACAAGAATTAACTAATTGACCAACTGATATCAGTGACAACTCGTTTCTTTTATTATCAGTTGTTCCTTGTCATTTTGAGTGACCACTCCTGGTACTACACTCGCTCGTTTACCCCATTCAAAAATCTTCTTATATTATCATTCCCTGGAAATACATTGCGACTTGCACATTGCATCATGGCCTTCATTTACAGCCACGTTTACTAGCAACAATGTGGGCCACGGCATACAACCCCCTGGTGAGTCGTGGAATGAAGGAGAGGTTGTAGGCAGAGATAGATCGAATATTGCGATTGTCGTAAATGACTATTGGATAGTCTATAATTTCAAGATATATGACCCAATCTCTCATTGATTAGGGTAGTCAGATGGCTATGTCAATAGTAGAAAGAATTGGCTTTTTTGTTTAAAGTTATTTCTAATTCAAGAACTTATGATAGAAGCTGCTAAACAGAATATAATTCATTTCTAATTTTTTTCAAAGTTTGTGAAATTTAAAAATCAATATTTTGATTTATTCTCTTTTTTCAAGATATTTCGGAAAATGCTTTAGATTTTTAAATTTCGCTCATTTTCACTTCTCTTAACGCCTTCTCTGGTAAGCTACTTTTCACAAATGTGGAACACATTGTCACCAGATTGTCATTTCTTTTGACATGTTTCTTCACTTTTTCCGGTCAATTAGCACTTACTTCTTCACAATATTTTGCCTGTAGGAAACTATAATTCATAAATTCTTGGTCATGTTTTCTTCTTATTCTTTTTTCTTTTCGCTTTCTTGCTCTTAATTGATGTTTTATTTGCTCAAGATGTCTATCTTGGTTACAGATGGTCTCTCTCCATTGTCTCCCGCACATGCCATTTATAGAAAATTTCAGTTTTCGACTAGTGTGCCTTATTCGAGTATCCCATTCCTTGTTGTTATAATCATCGAACACTATCATTCCTTTCACAGTAATTTACAATTTTGACGGACCAAACAATGCAAATACTTACTTTATCTAATCAATGTTATCAATAAGATAATGCTTTCTGATCACCAAGAAATGCCGATTCTTAGTTTTTTTTTTATCTGTTTGGTTTTTAATGAATCTGTTGGAGTTTGGAGTACTTCGACAGCTGTTACCATCTTTTTTTTTTCAAAAAAAAATCTGTGTGATCGAAATCGAAACATAACTGAAGGATAGAGAACTAGAACTCGCACAGATGGAACACGATCTGTTTTGAAGTGCAGTCCATTTCTAACTGACCGGTTTTATGATTAATCTTTTCCAGCTGCTACTTTTGTAGAAACTTCTGAAAGACTTGTTTGACTGAATTCATTTCTTGAAAAGATGGTTACAGCTGTTCAAATTGTGTACGTCTAGAATTGTGGCTCGCACATCTATATCGGTGTGCTTTTAAAACATCTGCCAACTTGTATCCTGTTCTTGCAATGTGACAAAATAATCCATAATTGTATAAGGTTGTAAATTGGCAGATAGCTCGCCGGGACCTTTGTGAGCGACGTTAAAATTTGGAAGGTGGAAAGAGAGAGAGAGAGAGAGAGAGAGAGAGAGAGAGAGAGAGAGAGAGAGAGAGAGAGAGAGAGAGAGTGTGCGTTTAGGGCGGTTCGATATGCGTAGTATCGACGGTTCGTTTCTCCTCCCCCACCACACTCCCCCCTTCTAAGCGAAGGGATTGTTGGTCCGTCCTACTGTCTTCATCTCATTTTTCTTCGCATCTTTCTCTCATAGCCGCACCCCACCTAGCCCGGTTACCATTTTTCGATTCACGCAATGCACTACAGGTGCACCACATCACCACAAACCCTATTTGTTTATCCTGATTTCATTGTGTTAGATCACTACATTTCTCTAAATATAACCAGTTGCTCCTCTTGGAACGCTATGCTCACCATCATCTCACCAAGAGGTGTCGATTCGCACCTTTACATGCTCAAGTGGTGTGGCACTCACATTCCCCACTTCTGGTCCTGTACTACCATTCACTTTATGCTCTTCATAACGTAGGAATTAGAACGTGGTTCATCACGCAACACGTCGTTGTTTGGACTTCTAATTGCTCATTGCGCAAGACTTGCGTAGAAACAGCGCAATCGTATATCGGAGTAACTGCGTTCGTATTTCTCTTTTTTTATTTTTGCAATATCAAGAGATACGGTAAAAAAAGTTAATAAAAGCATTTATATGAAACTGAAAAATATTATCACTTTTGGAAGAAATGATGCTGAATAAAACAATTTAATTTGCTGAAAATTTTCAAAATTGCTTTTCATTACAAGTATTGAGAGCAGTACTTTTAACACTTTTAAACTTCAAGCAAATTCAAGAGAATTGAAATTTTTCGATTTTTTTTGAAACGCATCGGAACTCACAGATTTTCTCATCGAAAGTATCTATCTACCGCGCCGAGCACTCTCCCAGTGGGACACTCACCCTCGCTCCGCCCTCCCCCCGACTTTCCTCTCAGCCAACGTAGCTAAGAGCGCAGATTTGACGATACCGTCTTCTAATGAGGGTCTCGTTTTTGCCTATTTCTTGTTTGTGGTAAAACATCTTTGTTTATTTCAATCTTCTAGCTTACAAACTTCCTTTTTAGAACTGTTATCAATTTAGTTGGAACTGCTGTTCTGTTCCTTTGTCAGCAGTTTTTTGCTTCTTTTCTCTGACTTTGTCTTTGTCTCCTACTTCCACTATCAATCAGCACGTTGCATTCGTCACAACTTCACGCTTTATTTTCAGATGAGCTTTGATCAGAAGCCAAGTTACATGCCTATGGTAAACAACATATACACATCGACATTCTACAACACCGCTGATAAAACGAATGCAATTCAAACGGTAGAGCCAGAAAAAACGGAAGCCGCCTGTAGCCAATGGCCACATGCTCCAATTGCCCAGGTGAGCTTTGTCATTATTATTAGAATCGTTAAATATCAAATATCTATAAAACTTCCTAATATAGAAAAATGAGAACAATTTAAAGGTTTCAATTTTCAGACGTATAACAATGATGAGTACCCGACTGAATTCCAAATTCCTAACGGATCTACTACGGTTGCTCAAAATTGCAATGTGAACTACGTGGATAATGTTTCCAATAGCCGTTTCTTTGCCAATGTCAACGGGTACAACCATCCACAGCAGTTCTATGATTCTGGTTCACAAGCCGGCGTCAGCTCTCCAGCAGCAAGCGGTAAGAATTGCAAATCTAATCTTATCAGTGAAAAAAAGCTCGGTTGGCGGGGTGAAATGCTTCCAGTACCAATATCATCATGTCTGATGACAAGTGGCAACACAGCTTTTTTTCCTTGCTACTGAACATATGTCTAATCAAACAGTGTTGCAAATTTCGAAGTTTCTCTCACCTTCTATCTCTTTGTTTCCATTTAATTGATGAGTAAAGAAGAGCAACTAGAATCAAAGGCTCCAGTATATTTCGTGCAAACTCTATTTTTATCTCTCTTTCTTTCTCTTCTTCTCCATATCATTGTTAGAAAAAGTGACTAGTTCGAATTAAGGACCCATGGCGGCAAAGCTTGAGATGAAATAATTATTTTCTCTTTTTTCCTTTCCATCTTTCTCTCAACGCTGTATTCTCGTGCAACGAACAAGAAGGCGGCAATGACGAGGTTGCGCAATAATCTTCAGGTTTCGTCATCTCTTTGGACGTCCGCTGCCAGCCCACAGTGATGTATGAGTACGGTAATAAAAGAATGCCGATGAATGAAAGAAGAGGAGGGGGAAGTGTAATAAAGGGGAGGTAGACCAATCGAGACGTGGCAGAAGGGGAGACTCAACATATGTCAGAAATCTTGAAGATGAGGATAAGGGCTTAGTTTTGGATGTGCTGTGCGATCTGTGGAGCAAATGGTACTAAAAACCTCGACGCCTAGACAAACAATATCGCGTCATAATTGAGAAAAGAACAAGTGCAAATAGGATGCGTGATAGGGATGGTATTATCCAACAAAAATTTGGAATTAAAAAAATTATCTGAAACTGATTTTGGGCCTGTTGGCTGCGCATCCAAAGTAAATAATTCTGCTATATGCATTTTTATCATTTTCAGTGACGATATCTAGTTCTTCGATGTCTCCACCGGATATGCTGGCCAATGGACCTGCCTGTCAACGTCATCAAAGGACAAAGATAATTGTAACCTGCAAAGTTTGTGGAGACAAAGCGAGCGGATACCATTACGGAGTGACGTCATGCGAAGGCTGCAAGGTAAGAAATGGTCCGAATAAGAACTCTAATAGCGCGTTCTCCGGAGCTTAATAAAGCTCTCATTTTCCGTCATAAATCCCTTTCTCTCCTACATGTTGGGAACCTATATTTACGATCGCTCCATCTCGTTTTTTTTGTTTTTCTTGTATTGAGCCCATTGCGAGAGAATGAGCACTTTCCCTTCATAAAATTGCGCAATCGATGGATACTGTGCATGGCTATGTGCATTAGGGACCCTTCTATTGTGTGAGTGTTTGGGATGCATACTAACAGGAGTCTCTTGGCAAATACTGTAATGACGGTTAATAATTCGTGGGAGCACTACTAGAAAATGAATGAATAACACACAAAATAGTACTAGAAGAAAATAGTTATTTTTTGCTACCATTAAGACACATACTGGTACTTTTGTAATGTTGTGCAAAAGGACTAATTGAAATTCAAATGTTACATTCCTTCTGTTTCTCCGAAAACACATTTAGAGTTCTCAAAAAACAACGTCTTTCAATACAAAGGCAGTAAATCCTTGGAAGCCATCGTACTCTTGGCACCAACACATGTAGAATTCCATGTCTCAAATTTCAAATGGCATCTTTCAGGGATTCTTCCGTCGTAGCATCCAGCGAGATATTGATTACCGATGCTTGAAGCAGCAAAACTGCGAGATCAAACGAGAGAGTCGCAATCGATGCCAATACTGTCGATTCCGAAAATGCCTGGATACTGGGATGTCTAAAGATTGTATGTTTGATTAGATTCTTAAGAAATGTCTTGTGGTGTCAATCACACCTGACGCGTCTTGCCAGGTTTACACAAGTGATAATTTATGAGGTTCCAATTCTTATTTGTTTAATGATCCCGGGCTGGATCCTTTGAGTCGTTGATTTGTTGAATAGTTGTTTTAGGTTTAACCTAATTTAAAAAATGCTAATTGCAGTGTAGCATTGTACTAAAAAGGCTGAACAACTAAAACCCGTATATTACGATATAATTTTGATTTTTTCTTGCAAAAAGGTTTATTTTCAAATAGTAATATTTAGTTTCAGCCGTCCGGCAGATGAAGTTCAAATCTAACAAACGTTTCGAAAACGGCTTTGCATCAGCGAGCGTTTCCCCTGAACCTCGAGAAGAAATTGATTCTGTGGTGGATATCATAAATAAAGCTCAAGCATCTTTCTCATTTTGGACTGATTGCAAAGTGAAGAGCATGATTCCGAGACCGTTCGATGTTGTAAGTTACGCCGATTGTAGCAAAGCCCATCGTATAAAATTGCAGAACATCAACGAAGACAACAAAATGAATCGGCTCAATGCGTGGCAAATTTATGCTCATGAAATTGACTTAGATATTAAAGAAGTTGTTGGCTTTGTGAAAGAAATTCCGCGGTTGAGCTGTATCTCAGGAAATGACCAGGCAGTTCTGCTACGAAGCAACGCATTCCCACTGTATCTTCTCAGAATCGTGCACGCATTGTCAGGAAATGGGCTCATGCTTAGAGATGGCCGCCTTCTCGACTTCAAATCATTGCAACTAATTTATGGACCATTAGCTGATGAGATGCTTGCTTTCAGTACCGAGCTTATAAAATCAGGATGCACCGATGGCGACCTTGCTTTGTACATTGTCACGATGCTTAGCCAACCACTGACGCCAGAGTATCAGATTATAAACAATTTCAAAAGTGCTGTTCAGCTGGTTCAAATTCACGAGTTTTACAAGAAAGTTTTGTACCAAGTGACCAGCAGACGTTTGGATGGAGCTGAAGTGTTCAAATTTCTTATGAAACTTGGTCCCAAATTGACCAAATTAGGTAGGTTGAAATTACAGCAACTAGAAGCCGTGCAACATTGAGTTATTTCTTTCAGCAGAAATGCACGAGCGGGAACTTGATCTTTTGCGAGACAATATTCATTTTTTGAACTTGCCTCCACTTTTCATGGAGATGTACAAGCTGCAAAGGAAGCCACTTCCGATTTATAACAATCAAGAGGTGATACTATCTGAGATTAATGAGAATTTCACTCGACTAATATGTTTGTGATTTCAGAATCACTATAACGTTGTTACTCCAATTGAAGCTCAACCACTTCCAAACCCGCAAACACAACAGCAAGCAGTTATTCATTGCTAGTATTCTACGAAAGATTCTCAAAAGTAGTCATTCCTATGTTGAAATATTTTCAAATGATTCCGCTTTAATTTAGTTACAATACAACACAATTCACAACATAATTCTCTCCCGTTTCTCTCTCAGCTCTCATCTCTCTCTCTCTCTCTCTCTCTCTCTCTCTCTCTCTCTCTCTCTCTCTCTCTCTCTCTCTCTCTCTCTCTCTCTCTCTCTCTCTCTCTCTCTCTCTCTCTCTCTCTCTCTCTCTAAACCATTTCACCACTAATTCTTCAACTTGTGTTCAAAATAATTAAATGATGGCTGTCATAAGTATTTGTTCCAGGCTGTCTGGTTTATTTTCACTGGTTTTCACACTTTGCAATTTTTTATGTTCATCTTGTTTTTGAATTCGTAAATTGATCAATTTATTTTTGAAATTTCAGAGATCACAAAAATAAAGAAATCGCTGGACTATATTCTTATATGTAAATAGAAAATTGTGATCTCATTGAAATTGATTTTTGACTTCCTTTTAAATTAAGGATACACGCTCCAAGTCTCTGATTCTTGTCAACCCCATGAAATCGAGCACTGTTTTCGTCACTTGATTACTGAGTTGTTTGATGTTCGCTCTTCACAAATGCTTTCATTTTATATTATACAGCTTTGATTCACATTGAATTAATTGTTCTAGTTAACAGAAACCGACAGACAAGAAGTGGCCATAAAACAACTATTTAAGAGGAAATGACATTCAGAAAGTGTAGAACCCGGGGTTTGACAATAAACTAAAATATATCATCTGAACCCAACAATTTGAAAAAATATAAAAATTATCAACATTAGATTTGTACGGAAAAATATAATTTAAACTCCGTAGGTTGGGTCTTTAGTGTGGTCTTGGATCGGCTCGTGGTGCACCGGTGGCAGATTTTGCTGTGGAGGTTGCTGTAAAGGAGAAGCAATTGTAGGATTATTTTTATTAAAGGTTTTTTGACTACCTGTTGCACAGGCGGTTGCGCATTCTGAACAGGTGGCGGTGGCGGGTTAACATTAACTGGTTGTATTGGCTGCTGTTGGGCAGGAGCCTGCAAACATACTGTGTAAATCTTAAAATCCAGATGACGCCGTTTTACCTGAGTAGGTTGTTGAGCAGCCTGCTGGTGTTGTTGTTCTGAAGCAACTTGCTGTGGATCATACGCATGTTCTCCCCATCCTAATTAAAATTTGAAATCTAATTAAGGCATTTCATGATCTTAATATGATTTTTATAAATAGAGAACCAAGCAGAAAAGTGCATTTAACATTTGGAGCAATTGAAAGCAAACCCATAAATTACTAGAAGCTATGAAATGCCTTCTATACTCTAAACCCCCTCATTACCTTGCTGTTTTGCATATTCTCTTTCAAATGCTTGCAGTTCGTCATCAGTATAAACCTGCAAATAAGTGAAAGTTCAATATCAGGTGTTGAACTTATGTACCTTCTTCTGACCAAGGTCCTCCCAACCTTCTTCTTTTGGCGGATTCGCATTCTGGGCCTTGGAATCATTCAGGAATTCTTCCATGGAAATCATGCGATCCTGATTGACATCAATTTGCTTCATAACATGTTCCCTCATACGGTACATTTCCTCAGCTCTTTCTTTCATATCATCGTCTGGGTTCGTTTCATTGTACATTTTTTCCAGCTCTAGTTGGAAGAGAGACTCGAGCTCAAAGTCGTTCCAGAATCCATCTCCATTAAGGTCATGAAGTGCGAAAAAGGTTTTCGGATCATACTGATCTTTCTCGAGCTGGAAACCGTTAATGTGGCATTTCCCATGTTACAAACATTGATGAATTAATTTTGTTAAAGGAATGCAATACACGAAATTCGTTCAGAATGGAATCTGAAGTGTACTTTACATAATAATTAATACATAATAATTCCATCTCATCGCATAACTTTGATGAAACTCAAAATAGTCATTAATTTGTCCTTTCTAACTAATTAAATAAGATATTTTCGTTTAGATTTACATTTTTTAATGATTTGTATTACAAAAAGTGACTTAGAATGAATTATTAAATATACAGAATGTATAATATCCACGTGATGGTATCTTAATTTAATCAATACATATATTCAAACTTACATGATCACTCTCTTCCCAAACTTCTTGAAGTTGATCCTTACTTCCTGGGTGCTTAAGCTTCTCATGATCATTGTGCCTCTTTACTGATTCTTCGTGCTCCATTTTAAACTTTTCTCTTTCTTCAGGAGACAACTGAGCCAATTTGTGATCTTCTTCCGCTTGCTTCTTCATTTCATACTTTTTGAAATCCTCTTTCCGTTGCTCATCAATCAGATTCATGTCAGCCACAGTTTTTTGAATCAGTTTGCGCAAGTCTTCTTTGTGAAACTTTTCAAGTTCTTGGACATCGAGGTGGTCTGGCATCTTGATATTGTGAGCACCGCCGTCGATCTGAAAATCGCTTAAATATTTCTAAATGATTCCTTTTATCCTACTTTGATTTGTTCTTCAATCTGATTACGAAGTCTCTCAATTTCTTCAAACTTTGCTTTATGCAATTTGTCGAACACTTCTGGCGCAAGATCGTCAATGTGATCAGCTATGTTTCCAGCCTGTAAATGTCTAGTTTAGTGGATTTACAGTAACATCATTACCTTAATATCTTCCTCTTTCATGGTCTTCAGACGCTCATTAAACTTTGGGTCAGTTTCCAAAATCTTGACGACTGTTTCCAAGTATTTTGAGTAAGCGAATTGATAGCCCTGAAACTTATGTAACTACTTGTAGGCAAACATTAAGGACATACTGGATGACGTCCATCGTATTCACCCTGTTGCTCCGCGTTTTGAGCTTTTTCTTGCGCTTGTTCAGTATCAGCATTGGCTTGCTGTAAACAAATGTGAAAGTTGATAAGCTTGAAATATACAACTATCATTTACCTGATTGTGAGTATTATCCTGAGCTTGGGCCTGCACTGCTTGTTGTCTCATAGGTGGTGGACACACTACATTGTTGACTAGAACCACCACAAGTATGGCTATAGGCTTAATCATCTTCTGAAACGAATAATGAGGAAAATCACAAAACTGGAGGAAGACTTGGTTTTAGTTAAATCAGAATAAGACACAATTGGAAGATAACATTGATTAAAAATAATTCATAAAAACACAATCCATACTAAGCAATGAACACGTCACCTATACCCGTAAATTCACACATATAAAGCGAAAGCTCGGAATGTCGTTGTATTTTCTCATTTTCTCGAAGTCTCTCTCCAACATACACACACTTTCTCGCTTCTCTAATGTCATGCGGGCCGAGAAAATGAAAGAGTGAAAACGAAAATCATACACAAAAGAGAAAAAAAAGAAGAAGAGCCATATAACGAGTCAGTTTCTGCCCTGAAAGAGATTTTCGATCATAAGAAATACTGATAAAATCTTGTTAAATGATCATTCAGCAAGTATCGAATGGTGAAAAAACGAGGAGGCAAAAGACATTTGATGAGGCAGCATAAAAAGCGAAACGTTGTATTTCTGTTACTTGAAACAGCCTATGTATGCCGATTTTTGTTAGTTCTTCCTGAAACTTCGGTTTTAGTCCGAATTGTTTCATTATTGGTCTTCAGTTTTCCAAAAGTTCTCCATACCAATGTTCTTATGAATCATTTTTCATTTCTTTTTGTGATGCCTTAAAGAATATTTGAATGCATATTTTGCACAGGCTTGCTGTAATGTTTATACCTGAAAACTAATCTTCTTCTTTTTCGATAATATTTCGAAAACACTGAGCAGATCACATGTACCGACAGATAAGCTCGATAATGCTTTCGTTTCAATTTCACTTGCTTGTTTATGAGAAAAACCCAACGATTTGATATATTTATGATGTGTCAATGTTTTCTGTTTTTTTGAAACATTCACCCTTTCAAGAGCTCTCTGACATTCAAATCTATAATTTAGTTAAAATCAGTTAGATCTATTGTTTTCTTCATCGTTTTGCTCGTGCAACCCTGTTATTGGCACGAAATATGTTTTATTGGTGACATAATTTTTGAAAGAATATCAACTCACAAATGTTTATAATGTGTAATCTAAAGATTAAATAGCATTTTTGTTTGCTCTTTAAAGATAGTTTCGTATTTGCATCAGACCTGGCATTCTCTGTAGCTTGTAGAATTTTGGCACTGCCCATCCAGACAAGACTCAATTCCACCGCTTAAAATAGGAAGAAAGATTGGTTTCATTCAAAAAATGTGCGAGCACAATATTTTCTCTCGAACTTAGTCTTGTTTACCAATTTTCAACATTTATAACCATGGGGGACCAAAGTGCGATTAGAAGATTGTTATTTTTCGAAAAAGTAAACATCTCCTAAGTTCGTCACATTTCTATGATATTTAAGATAGTTCACCAAGTAGAAATGTGAAATTATTTCATTCGATTCAGTTTCACCGGGGCTCCCATAACAGTGGTGTCAAACTAATAGCTTCGTTAGTTTGTTTGACTTTATAACAATAATATTCACTGTTTACTGAAAGCATGTTTTTCAATTTCTGTTGTATTCAAAGTTTTTTCGAACATCTTGGTTCCTATAGCAAATAATCTATTGATTAGCTGAGGAAATTGGAAAATACTTTGACCGAGTTGCTTACTGTAGATATCAGAGCAGCTTTGAAAGCTTCTGTTTTTCTTTTTGATGTTTTTCTTATGTATAATACGTACTTACTAAGCACTGAATAATATGTCTACTTTAGCAAAGATGTTCAGCCTTTTTTTAAATTAAATTCGCTTACTTTGGATTGGTTTCAATCTAACAAATTGAAATTTATCGATTACAAGGTCGTAAAGCTATTTCATAATCAAACTGCATATTTAGCAAGTCAGAAACGTCCTTGACGGCTTAGTATTATAAATCAGAACGCTACAAGCGCCGTCTCTTTTCTCAGATACCTTGACATAACTCGATTGATCTCGTGTTTTCAATTTTCAAGAATCATCCCTCCTCGAGTAACCGAGGTTCATGTCTGTGTGCCCGAAAAATTCATTTCTTCACTATTCTCCTAAAAAAAACCGGTTTCTTTATTCAATGAGAATCGTCGGTAAACTCTTTAAAATAGTGTGCCTGATGGTGAGAGATGTCTCTTTTCTGTTGGGGTTCTCGTCTAACGTCAACCGTCCATCGCGCACTCTGTCTTTGCCACCTGTGAGGGTAAAGAAAGAAAGAAATGGAAAAATGAAACAAAGAGTGCAATTTTTTTTATCCTTCTGCCCGTTTTTGCGTTCTCAATTTTACTTCGTTTCTGTCTCAGCCCTATCAGTTATTATTTTTAAATTCTCTGTATCACATTGCTCAAAGCTCAAACTCGCAAGCGAACTGTTGCATCGTTTTCTCATTTATTTCTCAATCATTTCGTTGCTTCACATAAACTTTTAGTTTTCAGAAAAGAACCTTAAAATCTGGAGTAGTTGAGGAAACTCAGCGATTGTGTGCAAAATGCTACCGAAAAATGGTTACCCGCCAGGATATGAGGAGTTCGGTAAGTTGTAAGATCATAGAAATATAAATGGAAATTATATAGCTTGAGTCATGGTGGTTTAAAATAAGGGGGGGGGTGTTGTGGCACGCGCTAAAGATGTGAAAGCTGTTTTTTATTATTTATAATTATTTCAAACTTTAATTAATTATATTCTTTTATTCTATCCGCAGATGATTAATAGCTAGCCAACTCATTGCATGGAATATTTTATTGCTGCCTTATTTGAATAGTAATATTGCTATTTATGAATTGAAAAGTCGCTCACTCAATATTAACTTGCTTAAAACTCCCTGTCTTGAGCATTATTAGCTACTCGCTCGAATATATTAATAAATTCAGAGATGCTTGATCAAAAAAAGATAACTATGCTGTATCTATATCACTCGAAACATCAGCCGATAATGCTAACTTCTAAAGGAGAATTCCGATTTGAACTGATCATTCTATATTAGGTGTAAGCCAGGTCGATTCTGGAATAGGGTTGCGAGATTTTCACATTTTCTATTACTCTGGCAATGAAATAATTATTAGAACAATCTCTTACTAGGGAAACTCTAACAGAAATCTTCTCAATTTTTTCTAAAAATCGACCACGGAGAATTCAGTACACACACATTTCAGATGGAAATATCACGAATTTCAGAAATTTGCGCAGATAGCTACCATGTGTACTGAATTCTCCGCAGTTGAAAGTACCTGTGGTCGAATTTCTAGAAAAAGTTAAGAGGATTTCTGTTAGAGGTTCCCTAGTTTGGTTTTACTCTAGACGAGTACTTCACGGGTGTATCATCTCGATTACTTCATACAATGAATTTAGAATTTAAGATAAATAGAGCGACATTATTTATCTTAAATTCTAGTTTTCACGTGAGAGTTCTTTGAATACTTCGCCCGTTCCACGAAATATTAACATGCTATTACCACTTTCCCACGTTAGCTGAATATCTAAGACGTTCCCACTCAAAATGGAACCCTTATACGTGTAATGTGTGTTGTCCGTCCGTCTTTTGATTTTTTCTTATATAGAAATTTGTCGCTGGAACAGAATGCTCATTTTACTTACATAATTATCAGCTAAGAATATTACTCATAACGCATCTTACTCATAATCTTTCTTATAAATTACTACTCTTCAACTAAAGATTTTTGATTCATCGAATTCCATTTTTAGCTAAAACAAATTGCAAATGCAATTTCAGTAGAGCTTGATATTCTCCTCCTCCTCTTCTCTTCCATAAATTCGTTTAGAGAGATTTTTGACTTTTTCACTACACTTAAATTGTTTCCAGCATAGTGTGTTTTCAGCAGAGAAGGGCGGAATTCCGGATTTCGCCGTTTTTTTTTTCATTCCGTTTTCCGGATTCCGGATTCCGTGAAAAAAATGTTCCCGTTTTCCGGGTTCCGGATTCCGGGAGAAAATTTTTTCCCTTTTCCGTTTTCCGGATTCCGAGTTCCCAAAGTCCAATTCCGCCCAACTATGAGTTTTAATACTTCATTCTCAATTGTTGCGAAAAGTATACTTTTTTCATCTCGCGCAAAAATTAATGGTTAAAATTCCGGATTCCGGACTCCGCACTTCGGATTCCGCCGTTTTTTACATTCCGTATTCCGGATTCCGGATTCCGTGAAAAATTTTTTTTTTCCGGTTTTCCGGATTCCGGATTCCGTGAAAAAAATGTTTCCGTTTTCCGGGTTCCGAATTCTGGGAGAAAATTTTTTCCGTTTTCCGTTTTCCGGATTCCGAGTTCCCAAAGTCCAATTCCGCCCAACTATGAGTTTTAATACTTCATTCTCAATTGTTGCGAAAAGTATACTTTTTTCATCTCGCGCAAAAATTAATGGAAAAAATTCCGGATTCCGGACCCCACACTTCGGATTCCGCCGTTTTTTACATTCCGTATTCCGGATTCCGGATTCCGTGAAAAAAAATTTTTTCCGTTTTCCGGATTCCGGATTCCGAGTTCCCAAAATCCAATTCCGCCCTACTCTGGTTTTCAGCATGCATACTTTTCTTGTAGTTAAAACAATTCGAAAAAAAATGAATTAAAAAGAAAAGTAACGGAATTTGGTGCTTTTTTCGTAATATTTATTTGCTTTCAGTTCTAGACATGTAATGAGAAATTACTTGTTTAATGAAACTTTCTATCTGAATTATAGTGTACTTAGCAGACGAATAATGGAAAACTAACTCAGACAAATTGTTTCCAAAACTCTTTCTATTTCGCACTTTTACTTTTCCGTGTTAAACACATCTAACATTATTTCTCGTAGTAGGTCGCGCGCAGTTTCGTTGACGACAAAATGAATTATGAGATTTCCGAAAATCACCTTTCCCTAAAAACTAGACCGGCTGGTAGGACACAGTACACTTTTGTATTCTGCTTTCGTTCGTTCGCTAAGCACTTGTCTACTTTCGAGCCATAGTTTTTATTCTATCCTTCAATAGATTTTATACTCTGAGCAGCATTCGTTTCGAGGAAGCCACTCTGGCCACTGATTGAAACTCTTTCTTCTTTTCGAATCGAATCAATGGAACTTCAGAGCCAGTTGTCGGCGCTGAGTTGCTCATACTGCTGTGCTGCGTGGAGCAAGGAAGCAGGTGTCACCCACAGATCTTTCTAATATATGCAAATTTTTTGCAAAAACCAACAAATGTTTTCCCTTTTAACATATTTTCCAATTCGATATTAATAATGAACTTCTCTTATCTGAGAAACAGAATACCTTGCTATAGAAATGAAACTCTGAAATGTATATATTCTAAGATTTTTGCTGAAAATAAGTACAATATTTTTCCTTTTTCTTTTTTCCTAGACAGGAAATAGAATGAAAAACTGCAAATTAATTTCAACATTTTTGAAATGATTCAGTAGTATAAGATCCGAAATTGCCACTTTGTTGCCAGAAAATGTGGCGAAGCATGGCTGTTGGAACTAGCTTTTCTATCGAGCAGCGGTTTTTGTCAGTGATTATTGATTTAATAACACCCGTATGTTCTCTACTAATCCTTTTGATATCCACATGAAAGTTTAGAAAAAGTACATTATTCTCTTATAACTCCGACATTCGCATTCTATCTCTCATGACATGGCCTAACCGAGTGAGGAATGCGCAGCTGCATATGAGGCCCCGCGAATTAGCGGTCAACCGTTGGCAGATACTCCGGGCTCCGCAAGCCGGAGCCGAAGCGTGCCAAGAGGCGGCAGCATCCCCTCGAGTGAGTGTTTCTTCATGTTGCATAGTGCAAATGCCCTTTCAAGGCGAGCGCCATCGTCTGCAAAATCCGACGCGACGACGAGCTAGATCTTTATGCTTATTCGCTCTTCTTTTATAAGTTACGGCGTTGAATGCCCAACGCTATATGGAAGAAATCCATGTTTTAAACATCAATTATTTCATTTAGTCGTCGTGTTCTTTCCGAATTTTGAAGTTCACTCTGTTTCTCTTTATGATATCTTCTTTGATTCACTAGTAAAAGAAGTGACACTTTTCTTAGTTATGATAAAATGTTGCCTGGCTCAGACTGACTACTGATTGAAAAGTTTTGATAAGCGAAATTGAATGTAAAACATAATTGAATACGATGTTCTAAACAGTATTTTAATTAGAAAATTGGAAAAAAAAACTCTAACTGTTTTGAAGGTAAAGGCGATAGAAATTTAATAGATAAAAGAAACGCTTTGACTATTAAAAATATCTAAAAACATTAGAAATGTTGCAATGAACCTGACATCCTCATAGTGAAGCATTTTTTATAAATTTTAGTGTTATTTAGGGGAAAAATGTTGAACAGCACTTTGAGAGAGTTTGAATATCTTCCATTTGAGAAAAGTTGAATTTTTAAAATTAGTCCCTATCGTTAAGAATCATTTAAGAATGAATTTTGACCAATGCCAATATGGCTTATCAGTCACGTCGTGCCTGGCACCCATCGTATTTCCGTAACATATTTAGAGAATGAGAGACATAGAAATGCACTTACTTTCCAAAAAATTCATGTATCCTATGCGCTGTTCTCCTTCGACACGCACTCATAATTAAGTCAAATAGTAGAACCGCTGAACATTTTCATCCAGCACTTCTTTCGGCGTAGCTAGAAACTGATTTTAGTTTCTGTCGACGTTGTTACTTGATGTTTTGGGTAAAGTTGTAGAGTGAAGTGCAATTGGCTTTTGATTTTTAGTGCACACCGTTTTCATCTAGGTGAGATGATGAACCAAACTCCTGGCTCTCTCATCCACAAATCTTTCTAGGTGCGCCCTTGCACGACGGGTGGAGTTTAGCTATCTTATTGAAAAGAAGTC
Organism: Caenorhabditis inopinata; assembly: GCA_003052745.1. NCBI lineage: Eukaryota > Metazoa > Nematoda > Chromadorea > Rhabditida > Rhabditidae > Caenorhabditis > Caenorhabditis inopinata. The sequence continues at coordinate 4,863,044 of AP018156.1, read as the reverse complement.
ACTTGAAGACGTTTGAGAACTGGAAATACATTTTTGAATACCAAAAAAAAATCAAATAATAATGCGTTCATTTCCTTTTTTTTCATTGCAATTAATTAATTCACCCTGTTTAAGTTATCAAGTTTTTTAAAAGCGAAATACTCATATATGAGGAATATGTTCGTGCAGCTTGTTCAACCGAACAAGTCTGTTCAATAAGTGGAATAGCTAGCCTGTGAATTTTAGACTGCTGGGCATCAGAGGTTGATGTCGTTTCCACTCATATTCATAATCTGAAAGGCTGAAAGAAGACGTTGAACTTTATTCTGAAGTCTCAGCTTCCGCAGAATTTCATTATTGTTTCTACCCGTTAGGTACTTTTTATAATATCGTTTTTCTTGAGCAATTTTCACTGACTTTTCTCTGTGCTCTTGAAGAAGTATGATACCCAGAAAAGACCATCGCATTTGAGCAGTCTGCAAATCTTCTGGGCGGAAATGCTCAGAGTCAGCTTTATTCTGTGACTAATCTAAAAGCAATATTTTAGTTAACCAATTGATACTTGATCTAATTTGATTTATTCAGAATGAAAATCGGTATAGGGTGACAGTAGGATTAGATAGTTCCCCTCACAAGGCTAACCTGGAAGATGAAGAAAGTTAACCGGGGGACATAAAAGAAAAATCCTTCTGACATAAGTCTTTTTACATTAGATTTTTGAATTTGTTGTGGCAATCGGTGAGCATTTGATTCTAAAGTTCTCTACATTTCATAACTGTCCACCGAAAGCCGCATTGCCGCTTTATGCAAAGAATTGGAACGAAGGAAGGAATGAAACAAAATGGATAAATCTAGCTCTAGTACATTAGACAAGTAGATTTTGTGCAAATAACTCGGAATCTCGAACAATCTGTGCAGTTCTTGGCCTTTTCTCTCTTAAACTCAATGAATGGAATAAAAGAAAATGCAAAGATCATAAATTTCTTACATAAATTAGTCAGCGTGGAATCTTTTCTCAAACAAGCAGTGAACTGCCTTTTTTAACTTGCTGAATTACGAGATTTCAATGTCTGTCTGAAATTGCTATGCAAAGAGTCGAATCAAGATAACATACAGCAAGCATTCAATCAAAAGCATTCAATAAAGTTCAAAATTAAATAACAACTATTGATTTTCCCCGCTTCCCACTTTTCACTAGTTGAGGCTACAATTAAATCCAGTTGTCAAACGCTGTTTTTCGCGACTTTCTAGCGCTTCAGAAAAAAAAAGTTGTTCGTTTTATGATTAATCTGTTCGGTGCCATTGGCATCGAGCATTTTTAATTTGAAGTGAAGCCATAATTATGCTCAGCTTTGAAAAGCGTGACAATATATCAAAAACTCTCATTTTTCCAATTGCATCTTGAGGAATTGATAGGCTTAGTTAAATTAATGGGCGGTTGTTTTAAGCTTTGTCACAAGAACAATGGACTCGATTTGAGATTCTTTCAGCATTCAATATTTTTATATTCTAGCCTTCTTCTAAATATTCGAAAGAATTGGAACAGTACACACTGTGCTACACTATGTATTTCTTTATTGGAAATGGTCTAAACATTTTGTACATGCCAATTGACATGTATTTTGCTAATAGCGTTATTTACTCAAATGACGAAAGACTCGTTCGATTTTTAGTAACCTTGAGTAAAGTTATCATTTGTCAAAAAAGATCTACATTAAACGGTTTCCCTGCGATAATTCATCCATTCAACGTATGTCCACTATCATTTTTACATCTTCATCCTTCCTTTTCTGTTACTTGTCTTTATAAAATTGCTCTTGATCATTTTCAATCTCTAGCACTTCAGTGGCCAAATCAAAATGGGAGATTCAAAGACGGCATCAGATTCAATGTCAAGCTCAAACACAACTCAGATTCTAAGACCTATTCCAACAAACCCAGATCGAGCACAATCAGCGCAGAAAGAAAATATGGAGAAGTTGGCTTACATAACACTCTTAAAGAATAAACTGAGTAGTTTAACCAAACAAATGCTTAAAAAAACCGGTAATTTTCAAATCCTATTTGAAAGTCACAAGCCCCTTGATCTACATATCAAAATTGCGTGACTCTTCTGTTCACGAAAATGAAAAAGTATCAAAGCGTTTTTGTGACAACTAGAAAAACCTCACATATACTTGGCGGCGACGTCCACGGAGCGGCGATTGTCGCTTGTAAATAGGGAGTGTGATGAGAGAGAGGCAAGGAAGTCCTTGAAATGTTCTTCATCAAACCGTAAGGACATCCATCACGTTTTTCAAGGATTCAGCCAGATTCATCGAGACAACGAAGAAATCGTTGAAAACCAAAAATAGCGCATCACAGAACGCTTGACCCAAAACAACTCGAGTTTTTAAAAATATAAACATTTTCAATCACATCATACTGTAGTCATTCCTTATCAGTCTCTGCATGTGAACATGAAGTAAATAATGTACAGTAGAAAAGTTCACAGATTATCTAGATCACTAAACGTTGTAGGTGCTATTGAGAACATACCATCTTTGAAAACTGAGTCATTGAGAACTATCGGGAAAGTGCAAACAACCAGTCTTACGGAATTCATTTCAGAATGTTCCGATAGCTGCAATGTTCCAAGGTTATTTGCTAGATACGTTTCTCGTATTCATGAGAAAAAGGGTGTAACTTGCAAGATATCGTTTTCTCAACCTACTTTATTTTTTTGTCACAGAATTGAGATTTTTCAAATCAACACATTCCCAACTTGAATTGAAGCACTTAAGTGGGAAGAAAACAAAATCTTCGATTATTGTTTATTTAATCTTAACAGTTTTTTCATTATGATAAAGAACCGATCTCAGATATGTGATTTCTAATTGACTTTGAATAGAGTTCATTTCTTATTTCTGAAAACAACTTCTATTTAAAGAATTGAGTGTTGATATCAAACATAACACGATTTTCAGTTCATCTTTGTGCATGACTTTGTCTTTAGCAGATTTAACCTGAAAATTGTGATATTTATCGAACTCAAGAATTGGTTTGCACTCTTTGTCCTTTTAGTTGCGTTATTTTTGTAGATGATAGATTTTTTTGCAAGTTGTAAGAAATATGCTCAAGTCTTCCCGTGTTTTTTTTGTCCCCACATCTGACCATTCTTCAAAACGACTAAGCAAAATTCGTTTCGTTGTTCTACGGAAAAAAAATCTTTAAAAGGTCGCATCCCTACGCCTTAGTATGCGTTTAGTTGTTCTGAATGGGTCCATTTGTTTTTCATGTTCTGAGCGCTTTCAAACACATATGTATACGCGTACGCCTGACACTCACATGTTATCAAAGAGAGCGGACACTGCAACGCAAAAGCGGCTCGCGAGAAGTTTTTTCTTGCTTCTTTTCCCCGACATTAGCATCAATTGCTCGACGCTCATTTTTTGTGTCCCTCGTCATCTCAGTACCCACAACCACCTAGTCAGCGAAGGGGGCCCGGCGTGTGTGGTCGAATGAAGAACACGATATAGATGCGAGAGTGAAAGAGTGCGCGACCTCGAAGAGACTGCAAGACAAAAACGAGCGAGCGGGTGGGCAGGAGAGAGAGGCGGCACAGTAGAGACCTTCTGCCACACACATTCGCCATCGCGGAGACTGGTACGAGCCAACGAGCGACTGCGCTTCGGTCTATCTTCAGTCAAAAAACCATAAACGTCAGCCAACTTCTAAATTGATTAACTGTTCGATCTAATTTGTATGGTCGCTACCTAAATGGTCCGACGACCTATGGTAACTCGCCCTTCCAAAGGTTTGTCTAGTTGTTCTTGTGTGCTTTAAAACTAACAGCAATAACAACATTGCGCTACGCGAATGTGAGTGCAAAGAAAAGAATGGATGTGCATTTGAACAAAAAAAAAGAGAGAAAGAAAAAGATTTTCGCGTGAGAGAGCCAACTCACTGTATTTCCTATGTGTTGCGAAGTGTATTTGATCAAAAAATCGATAACTGCTCCGTCTATCCTTTTTCGAGGTCGGACAAACGATTATTTTGTTCCTCTGCACTTTACTATTTTCTCCATCCTGCGTACCAAAAACAGCTGCTAAAAAGACTATAACTCACTATAAATCTTACTATGGAAACAAGTTTAACCCCTGTTTCAGAGGAGGGGCTGAATGACCCATTAGCGAATGTCGAGCAGTTCAACATCATTCAGTTTCTTCAAAACGACGAGTGAGTTTGGAATTTTCCTTTTGAACACCGTGTAATGTTTCATTCAGCTTCCAAATGCCAATGGAGACATTCGATCAAGCCAACTTGGAACAAACAATAAAATTAGATCCAATGCTACATCAACAGCAAATGGGCAACCAGCCAATGCTGATGCCACCTCATATGATTCAGCAACTTCACCAGCAACAACTCTACCAGCAGCAGGCAAGTCAATTAAGCCTCAAAGACTTAAGTTACACCAATTTTGAACTCTTGTTTATTAAACGGAATCCTAGTTTTAATAAAATCGATTAAAATTCTGCATTTATTTAATTTAAGTTATTTTTTTTTTCTTCTTAATAAGTGGTCTGCATTCGTTTATTATAAGCTTTCAGCTGGTTACAATGCCGATGACTCCGGCTATCACTGATCTTACACGTCATGGTTCTTCTTCTTCTCCCTCTACAACCAATTCGGACCCTCCTTACTCTCCAGAAGAAATCAACAACTTTGGTCTAGGAACTCAACGTCCGAATCATGGCGTCATCTCTAATCTTGAAGTTCCGAGTATTCCACCGCAACTTATGAACCGTCAGTTCGACCGCAGAATGGGATCAAACACTTCGCCTAATCCACAATCCTTTACACCTTATCTCAATAGTAATCAACCAACGCCAGCAAGTTATGTTCAGGTGAGAGATTTACGAAAGTCGAAGGAAAAACTTTAACAAAGTATTTTTCAGTCCATCTCTCCAGATAGTCAGAATGATGGACAAGGATTTGTACAGAGCAATCTCTACAACGCACTCAATATTTCCAGCGATGAAAGTATTAATGGCTCAGATGAAGTTCCAAACCGTAAACGTGTTCGCACGGACAATAATTTTGATCCCAGTTACATTCTTAACGCTGCTCTTTCTGGGAAGCTACCAGGAGAAATTGTTGAAGAAGGAAGCCAGCCAAGCATCAAATTCTACAAATATCTTGAGGAACAGTGGTGCCCAATGTGTGACGCGAACGGTGTGGAACTCGGCCGTCTTCAAGTCCATGTTCTCGCAGACAAAGGATTCAATTATTCGACAAATGACAACTGCTTTGTGAATCAGAAGAAGAACCACTTCCAAGTATGAACGAATCTAAATTGAAACTGCAAATAATTGTTTACCATTATTTAGGTCACTGTCAAAATTGAGGCCATTGATCCAACTCCACCACAATGCTTCAAAATTAATGGAGTCTGCAAACCAATTGAGAACTTCCAGCTTTCATTCGTAGGAGTCAAATCTGAGGTTCGCTAGTTTTATGTTTTTTCTGGGAAGATGTTCTAGATAACCAAATCTTGCTGATTTGCTGGATCCACTTTTAGTTTCTTATCTTGGTGCTCTTCAAATATGATTTTTTTTGCATTCAGGCTCAAAGTTCGGAGATCGCCATACGCCAGTCAACCACAGAAAGAAGGCCAATACCCCATACGCCAGTGCTATTCAAGATCGTAGAACGCCGAATGACTATTGTCACTGTTCCAAGACTTCATTTCTCGGAAACCACTCTTAATAATCAAAGAAAGAACTTGCGTCCAAACCCGGACCAAAAATATTTTAACCTTGTTGTTCGTCTCTATGCCTCTGCTATCGATGGAACTACTGTATTAATGCAAGCGTTTGCTTCGGAGCGTGTTATAGTTCGCGTAAGTGTTTTTTCTTTTCTATCTGAACAATATACGACAAAGAAAATTAAAATTCCAGTCATTCATGGTGTTTCTTTATATCACATGTTTGAAAAAATTGATAATACTTCGAAACTAAAGAAAGATTTATGACGGTCGGATTATGCGTTAGGGAAACATTCAATTTTGATAATAGGTGTCAGTGTTAATCCGTTCTACCCAGTAGGGATGCTCGTGTGTGTCTTCAGTGTGCACCACTTCAAACTCTGGAAGGTCTTCAAGAGGCTCTGTCACAGTCTGTCTGTCATTTTCGGCCAACGTCTCATCCGGCTGAGCCGGAATTGATAGATTATCCTCTGTGCACCCGATCCAAATCGGGATCGAGTGATGATGAGTATGACCTCCTTCTAATCTTATCTCCACTTCATAGTGATACTCAATCTGCAGAACATTCCAGTAGCATATTTCGATGCTTGGTGGAATGTTGAATGGAATATGCATAGCGTGTATATGGTTCTTCCGATGAATATCTTCTTCCAGAGTTCTGACATTTCGTTGGCTGCAGTAGCTTTCATCAAGTTTTACATTAGGCACGCGGAGTCTTTTCTTCTGTACCAATGTACCCTTGACATAACGGGTGTCAATTCCTTGAAGAGCAAGAATCACATGTTTGCCACGTTTGAAACAGCGTTGAGAAAGATAGATTTTGGTTGCTCCGTATTCTTCAGTATATGGTGGCTTGTATGCTTCCTTAGCCCATGTATCGATGAACCGATCGAGAAGAAGATCGCATTGTTCTTGAAAAACATTTTTTCTCAAACTTTCAGTACTTGCCCGAATCATGTATCGAATTTCATCTCCCAGGGATGGTGGAAGAATTGTAGTATCGTATTGAGAATCGGAAAACGGTAGTTGAAACCGAAAATTGTGCTCTCCGGGAGATAACAATGTTTTGTGAGACAAATTTGCTATCGCTTTGAATCGGAGAAATTCATACCATAATCCACCAACTCGAACTTCGCCAGTGAGAAGTAATCTGAGTGATCTCAATTCTTGTGGTTCTTCACTATTCATGATGCATGTCACTTCAACGTTGGCTCTTTCTAGTGGTTTGTGTTCTGACCCAGAAGCGTCTAAACTTATTCTGAAATTAAAACCAAAGATTGAAAGCTATTCGCTTACTCGTGACGGAAAGTTTTTCAATATCAACAGAATAATCTCGCTTGTTTGGCTCTTTATCTTCATCTTCCGAATCGTAGTCGTCATCATCATCTGAATCATCATCAACATCTTGAATTCTTTTAAAGACAGGAACAGCTTCTCGTGGTCGTTTATGCTTCTGGAAATGAAAAAGGAGTCGATGCCTCGGATTTTCAAAATCTTACGGCCACTTTTTCATTACAAATTATAATGGGATATTTGAAAACAACTGGCTGTTTCCTCTTTCGCAGTTTGATTTCTAAACAAATTTCGTGTTTCACCACCAAAACATTCCAGAGCGACATAGGTATTGATATGAGGCATTCAAGGGGCACAACAATTGAGACAGATGAATTGTCGGTCGTTTTCTGTTCTGCCAGAGACTTGACAAATTGTCTAGTTGCCAAGTAGTTGCTAGGGTCGCTTTCTCTGAAAAACAATGGAATGTGAACATTGACGCTTTCTTCGTGCTCATTACCGAACTTCGGTGATCTGCGTTAATTTGCACGTAAAATGTTCTATGACAGAATCTTCAGTTTTCAATTCCCATCCAACATGAATCTCTTCTCCGTGACAAAATGCTGTTTTATCCAGATCTATGTGCCCGTTTATAGGATTGCATTTCCTGAGAATTTTATAATTAATTAAAAATACTTTCGGGGGTGTCTTACTTGTGAAGTATGCTCCCATGCTCCACACACGCATTAATCATGTGAGCTACTGGATAACACGCTTCATGTGGCATTTTTAGAGTCAGCGAGCGATGTACTTTGAACATTTTCTCAACATAGTTGTTGTCAAACCACGGAGCAACAGATGCACGTACATAGTAAATAATTTCACTTCCATCAGGAAATGTCGTCGATGGAGGGAATCTGGGTAGCCAAACATCGACCACGACACGATGTGATCTCTCTCCTGAGTTTAAATAATTATGGGAAATTGAAAAATGTGAAACAACCTCCTGGTTCAACAAGTATCCATTGTTGCTCATGGAAAAATTCATAGTGAAGTCGTTCTCCTTTGCAAACGTAGCCACGGAATATTACTTGAGCAGAATGAACAAGGTCACTCGGGTTGTCAATGGTGACATCAGCAGTAAAAAAATTATCCGCAGAACTGTCGAAAACGGGAGGGCAGTCGATTGAAGTTACATGAGCCACATCCATTGCTCAAGAAATCTGGGAAAACTGAAAAAAAGAACATAATTTTAGTCCGTGCGCGTTTTGTTGCTAGCAACAAATAAATTATTAATTTCTTGCAGGCGACCAATCCAGGATCGTTTGAACCTCCAGAGATGGTGGACGCCAGCTGGAACAAGAGTGGAGGTGTTTTGAGCACGACTGGACCAGTGGTCGTTGGAAAATCAGAGCCCCGTGCTCAGCTCACTGTTGCCGGGGATATTTATACGAGTGGACGATTGATGTGTCCTTCGGACATTCGTCTCAAGGATAACATCACAGAGAAAGAAGCCAAAGAAGCTTTGGAAAATCTTCAGAAACTCCGCATCGTTGACTATTTTTACAAGCCAGAAGTAGCCGATAAATGGGGATTGACGGAAGATCAGAGAAAGCGGACAGGAGTTATTGCTCAAGAGCTGGCAGCCGTAATTCCAGACGCTGTGAAAGATCTTGGGGACTACCTAACCGTCAACGAATCTCGTGTGTTCTATGAAACCGTCTTGGCTACACAAGAACTTTGCCGTCTAGCAGGAGATCTGGACCAGAAAATTGACGACAAAGTAGCCGAGATCAGTCAACGTCTAACAGAATATGCTCAAAAGAAGAAACTGCTTAGTTCAGTTGGATCTAACCTCAATTCTGAAGGAAGATCACTGAATGCCTCCAGATCATCTCTTAACTCTTCGGCAACTTCCCTCACTCTAACGAATACTAAGAAAAACTGTCGTTCAAATAAAAGAAACAAGAAAAGCACCAAAAAAGAAGCACCGAGATCGAAAATGACACATGGAACGGTGATTGGATTGGTCGGAGTAATGGCCTTCTGCCTCATTGCTATGTCGGCTCTGTACATTCTGGATTGGCACAACCGCAATTTCGGATATCACCATTTCACACCATCTGCCACTACGTCCGGACCCAAAGAGGGACCAGGAAATGTTGTCATCCCATTAGGTTTGCGTATTTCTGCATCCACAAATATAAATCGTGGAATTTCAGATCATTATGTTCCATTCAGACAACCAGATGCACCCCCTCTAGTTCCATTCTGCCCTTTAAGTACCAACACATGCCGTGAGTATTGCTGCATGGAATATGACAGAGATCATGCCGAGTTGGAGGTTGTAAGTACAATTGTGAGCCTTTTTTAACTTTTAAATTTTATTTCAGGCGGAATATGATGCAAATGCTGCTGAAGATAATTACTACGTATTCAAAGCAGAGACACGCTCCGACTTCACACTCAAAGGATTTGGGAACAATGTCAAAATCACGCTGCCTGAATTGGGAATGCAGATTGATGAACGTTACTGCATTGAGAAAAGTTGTGTCAGGAAGAGAAAAGTGTACAGTCTCTTCATCCCAATGACTCGTTACTTGCCAAGTGTTCCATTGGAGGTTCAAATCGAGTAAGTATTTTTTAAATAATGTTTTGGAGTTACAGTTTTACAGTTACAGTTCTCGCTGCGGTGATTGATAGCATATTTTTTCAGCGTTCCTATCTCTAAATTTGTGAACAGCTGTGGCTACATTAATGAGTTTGACAACAGGAAATGCGATGAATACGGTAGTTCTACATCTGAAACAGATCAGCCAAAGTCGATTCAATTGTTTGACAACACGTTCCGTGTGACTGCTGGACAATGGACCCAATCAGCTTACCGATTCCGTGTCGGACATTCAAAAGAGCTCTGCTCAATTGAAGATAACACGTTTGGAGGATTCTACGAAGAATATAATCTTATTTTCTACCGTGCGTGCAACAGAACCAATGCGTCTTCTGTTACGGCTTAACTACAGAAAGCTAGATAGCGACAAAATTTTCTCCCTAACTCTTATACAGTGTATGCCCATATATATCATCTAACATTCCGGTTGTATATTACGTTACACTATCCTTCGTAGTAATGTATCCCAGATAAAAAAAACCTGAAAATTGGAAAATCACGGATACAAATACTCCGGTCTGCCATATTTTTTAAAGTTTAACTAAATATATTGCATCCAACTATTAACATTTTTATCTTATATTTTACGTGACGCATTTCCCTATTCGATTTTTTTGTATGTAAAAATGGCCGACAATTTCTCAGTTATTTGTTCTCTCTCTCTCTCTCTTTTTCTCTCTCCTTTCTCTCCCTCCTCTATCCGTCTTGCTCTCTCTCTCTCTCTCTCTCTCTCTCTCTCTCTTTCTTCTCATTATCTGGATCTGTTTTTATGATTAGATTTGTACCTATTTACGGAGTGGCCATTGACATTCTCAAATTCCCCCCATCCCCCCCCCCCGTGTTCTCTCTGTCGTGCTTGTGTATGTCCTATTTCATCTCACAACTGTTCTATCCTGTAGCATCTCGCTTCGATCATGTAGTTGTTGTACGCGTACGTTGAAAAAAGTTCCTTTACATATTTTCTTCAATTATTTGGTCATAACGGTTCTGCATCTACCCTAATACCCTACCACGTGGAATGTGAGTATTGAGTTTGCGCCGGTCCTCCTCCTCCAACGGCGGAAAGCAATTTTAAGCCCATCGTGAGAATAACTACCCCCACTTCTCCATGTTCTGATGTTCCAACTTTATTTTGATGAAAACTGAATATATTTTTTATTGAAGAAACGAAATGAACAATTGTATTCCAAAATGTTTGCTACCGTTCTGGATATGAAGGAAATTGGGAGGGGGGGGGAGAGAGAAATTGCAAAATTTTCATTAAATAAATAAAATACAACCCATATGGTACAATAAAGTAACATTTAAGTCAGCACTTTGGCTGTGGCTTAACCAGGTAATAGCGTGTACAGAGCAGAAATAGAATTCAAGATAGTGCGATCCGTTTTGCATACGTGGAAAAAGTCCTTTTTTGTTATTACTCCTTTTTTTCCAACATCGAACTTCTGCAATGTTACTTTTCTGCTATATTCACTAAAAATTTCCAATTTGGCTAAATTCTCAGTGTATTCAGCTACAGAACAACGTTTTTTACTTCAGTTCATACAGAGAAAACAGTATTTTTCATTTACTTTGATTCACCGGCATTGCTCTACAAAAAATTTCAAAATGCTATTGTACAATTAGCAACTCTATCAGTAGCTGGAATGAAGAAACTGTATGCCAGAGGATCAATCATAGGAACCAAGAAAATGCCAATCCGCTATGAGAAGAAAAGACAGAAAAAGAGTACTTTATTCTCTAATTTCTTTTTGTTCAAATGAGCAAAGCATACTATTGTGCTGAGTTTTTACTGTTTTATAAGCTAATTTTGTTACAATGTGAGAATTTGAATAATCGAATATTTCTTTGGTGAGACATGTTGGTGCAATGCTAATTAATAACTCTTATTCAATGCTACTACACCATCGTATAAGGTTATAACTATATGAATCACTCACCGCAAATATCTGGTTTGCACGTTCACACTTTTGTTCTCGAGTGTAATGTGGTCTGGCGTGTCTGCCTAAACAAATTACGAAATATGAGGGTATTCGGCATAATTCAGACCCATCAAATCATCCATGGAAGTGATAACATAGAACAGTCGGTCCCAAGTGACCTCTCCTTTATCTTTTGGGTCATACAATTTGTATAACCAATTTAACTTCTCATCCATTGTCCCACGGCTCAGAATTGAGAGAGCTTTGACAAACTCCTGAGAAAACTCGATTCTGTTAACGTGCAATGTAATGGGTGCGTTCTCACCTGGAAATTTATTGTTCCGTTTCCATCGTAGTCGAAAGTTTCGAAAAGGAGATCGGAGTAGTGCTCTATGTCGCCATGAGGAAAGAGCTCGGCGAACTTTTCTCTCATGATGTCTAAAAAAGTAATATATAAAGATGTGGCATTTTATATCCGTTTTTATTACTTTTGTTAATGACGGCGTTCGGTGATGTTTCTTTGAATGCTCTGTAGATTGCTCTGATTTCATTTTTTGAGAAGTGCGTTTCTTCAACTACCTAAAATAATGTAAAATAGGATGTGAGTTAAATAGCTTTCTGTAAATCAACAATTGAAAATTATCATTAATTTAAACTACACCTCGCTCAGTGTAATGCTTGGATGTAAAGACCCGGATTGCTGAATAGATCTTCTGAATCCGAAACGATGGTATATTTTCTTACTGTGAATATTTGAATTTTCAGGCATAGAAAGAAGAATTTAGTGCGAAGAAGCACTAGATGCAAGAAGAAGAAGAAGAAGAAAGCAACCAAAGGAGCCGGCTTTTTTTCTCTTCCTCACACGTCGACTTTACAACACAATCCTTGCTATCAGTATTTTGCTGACAAGATGATATTAATGAAATAATCAATAACCATTCAGTAATGTATGTGCCCTAACTATTAAGACGTTTCTATGAAACATTTTTAGCTTAGTGATCATGAACTGTTATGCCAACACCTTCTAGGTAATGGAGGCAAAAACTGGAGAGAACTATTCAGAAAAAAGAGTCTACAGGGTGGGGAATAAATATAGCGCCGAATTCAAGACGGTGTGATAACTTCAAATCGGATGATTTTTTTTCTGAAAATCAACCAAAACGTATATTAAACAACAGCAAAAAATATAGCATTAACAGTTTCCAAATCTTCCTCCGTTTGTTTTGATGACTGCCTGAAGTCACTTCGGATATGAGTCGATGTACTCGATTAATTGAGTATTTCATATATATTTTCAATACTGTTAATGCAATATAATGATGCACCCGAGGGCACATTCCTTTCTTCTCCCGCAGGCTCCGCCTACTAACTGTTTTTGATTTCCCATCATAACTTTTCATTTCACTTTTCCTTGAATTTTCTTACATTCTTCTCTCATATCCTTTTCTTTATACCTTTTACATAGGTTTAATTACCCAAGTTTGAGATATCAATAAATCCTTCAAACAAAATCCTACAAACAAACGACTTCACCTGTTTGCATCCTATTATATTTACTGTCTACACGAACAAGCGATCGTAGCGAAACCACCGACGAGTTTAGTCGATGACCGCACAGAGGTAGTCAACGTCTAAATTGTCCCATGCATGTCGACTATGTCGAGAAGATTCTTGAAGCGGATGTGTTGCCGGGGTTCAAATTCCACTTCGTGTGTGCCGCTCGGATTACCGGGTCGGACATACGGACGGAGCGCCGGCTCACACCGCAAAACTCAGTCAGCAGTGGTGCGAAGCTAATTTTCTCGAAGCCACTTTTATCACTAAGGATCAACGGCCAGCTTCGAGCCAGGACCTTAATCCGATGGGTTTTGCTGTGGAGGTATCCACGAAAAAATATCCGAATTCGGGAGCGCTCTGACAGCTGCATGGGGACAATTTAGACGTTGATTACCTCTGTGCCGTCGTCGACTCTTACCCGAAGAGACTTCAAACAGTCATCAAAGCGAAATGAGGAAAATTCGGAAACTGTTAATGCTATAATTTTTTGTTGTTGTTTAATAAACATTTTTATTGATTTTCAGAAAAAATCTTTCGATTTAAGTTATTACACCGTCTTGAATGCGCGCTATATTTATTCCCCACCCTGCACAGGTTCATCTATATTTCTCTATACTTAGTCGTAATCTGATAAGAAAAATAATTTTATTCTTTTTGCAGATTTTTCAACAATTTCTATCAGTTGAGTCCATAAAAATCTCAAATATAATGATCCTCGATAAATGGTACTATAAAACCAAAATAGTACGTTGATTCCATTACGTGAAGAACATATTAGACATATTAGAATACAAATCATACATCCCTTGCCTCAAATCTGCAAGAACAGACGAGAGAATCCAAAATCTTCAAGACTATCATCAAGAGCGTCAAAAAGTACATCTATCTTGGCCGACAACTCAATAAAAAAACGATTTATTGGAGCTGAAATTATAGAGAAGAAGACGTGCAACATGAGTGACATTCAATGGTATTAAAAATACAACCGTGGCGCTCACTTGGACTAAGCTATCTCAGGTGTACTTACGCTACTAAGTAACAAAGCAAGGTTTTTTTTCGAGAATTAATAGTTTCGGATAGGTATTTTTCTAATCTTAATTTGTGAACAAAGCTTAACAGTAAACGAGTAACGCAATCAACAGCAGACGGTTTGCATCTAGATTAAACATAATTAGAGGCTTTGGTTTGTCTTCAACCATTCATTCTAATTAGGTTTATTAGGATGTTCTGAGTTTTCTAGGACTTTCTGGAATGTTTCAGAAACTTTGGAAAACAATGTCTATTGAAGTTGTGGTTTTGCACATATGAATTTGATTGTTCAAATGTGATACACGGACATCCAGATTGCTGCATCAGCAAAACTTGGACTGTTTATATCGTTGTTAAGACAGGTTTGTAGGTTTTGTGTGTATAGCTCTACAGTATCCCTAGTACTCAGCAACCTCTCAAAGATATGAATGCGAAGCGCTCGAGTGGCCATGACTCCATCCCGCATATCAGAGTAGGAGCCCCACGTTCTTTTAAGTTATTCAAAAAAAGGTCTTGGACAGAACTGTTCGCTTAGTAAGAAGTAGATATATAGTAATGTGACTTGTTTTGTTTTCAAGAAGTTACTTTTTTTCAGACTTTTTTCGTTAATATATCATATTTCAAGCTTAAAGTTCAGTTAACATCTGCCTAGCACTTTTCTAATATTTTGAAAAAGTTTTTAAAACATACTCTACGATGTACATAGATATGATAGGTGACTTTATCGGACACGATATTAGTTCCGATAATTTCATCTTTTTCTCCACCTTGACTTTGTCAAAACTAACTATGTCATGACGATACAACCGAAAGAAATATGCCCACTTCATTCTTGGAATTATCAATTATATTGGTAGTATAACGCGCATTCGTTTATAATCGCTTTTCCAGATAATTTAGATTTTTAATTATAAGCTCATATCAGTGATAGGTCCGTTTTTAATTTATATAAATTGCCTACTTAAGAGTTTTGTTCTCTTCCTTTCAGAAAAGCGTCCAGAAAAACGCCAACCTTGTCAGCAAATGGTGTGCGAATTGGAGAATCACTATTGTGGAATCTCGTAATTTACTATTATCCTTTCGATAACTTTGGTTTCGATTTTCAAAAAAGTTGTGCGATTGTTTACTCTTATTTCTTTTAATTAAAACTCTTCAGACTTAACTAAATAGCTTTATATTTTACAATTCATATAAAGTTCTTCTTAGAGTTAGGCAAGTGCCCGTGACGGGTCCGTTCTTGCTTTCAACTTATATTATTTATCTATTTGAGAAATTTCCGTTTGATGTCTACGTTTTCGCTTTGGAGACTCTCCCTTCAAGAAAACAAAACGATGGTCTCACATTTGGGAAATAATGATAGCTTTTTAAAATGTGAATTGAATGATAGTCCAATAAAACCTGTAAAACCAGTAAAAATCTAAGCATTATCGGAGGCGGATCACTGATGTTTGATTTAAGGCTTTCACGAAAGACGAAACATCTCGGTCGTCTTTCGTGAAATCGTCTCGTCTTCGTTAGTCTTTCAGTTCGTCTTGCGTTCGTCTTAATTGAAATTCGTTTCAATTAAAATACATGTGTGCCAACACAATGTCTATCTCTGCGTCAGATGAATTCTAGAAAATGTCGAAGACGAGACGAGACGGTCTTATTTCGTTTTTCGTGGAAGCTTTAGTTTGGTCTTTGTCTAGAATTTGTCTGACGCAGAGATAGAAAGTTGTGTCCACAGTACACAACATTTTTATTGTGTAAGACGAATGCAAGACGAACGAATTCTTTTTTGATTCGTTCATATTTAAGACTGTCCTATATTCCAGACCAGAAATCAAAGGAGATGAGCCTTCCGTTTGAACTCGGTGAATGAGCTCTTTAGTGCACTAATTGCACTAATTGCAATATTGCAATAAGTTCACTAATTGTTTCATATATTTTGAGTTTGATAAAAGATTTGAATAAATTATTTCTTACTTTAAAGAAATGCTAACAGAAAAAAAATACATGTTTACGTCAAAACCCGGCATAAAAATTCATAATTTTTTTTCATATAAAGTGATATGAAATGTCCCTTGTTATTAATTGCTGTTAACTAAGTTGTTAATTAAGTTGTTGTTCAAAAATTTGATGATAAATGATCGGGCAGACTTCCCGCATTACATTTCCTTCAAAATCGCGGCGACTGTCGTTCAAATAATCATTAATAGTTCTGACAGAAAGAAGAGTGAGTAAGAATCTAGTTTAATAGTACTGGCCTTTTCATCTCCCTTATCTGTTTCCGGTTTCCTCGCATCTCATTTAATGTTTTTTCCAACTTGGCCGGTCAATGCTAAACAACCAAAACACCCTATCAAGTCGTTCTGCACTTTTTTAATCAATGAAAAAAAAATAGAAACACGACTTTATATTTCGGAAGGTGGTTTTCTAGTCACAACACATCTATCGCAATAGAGGTACCTGTTGAAGACTGGGTGGTCGAAAAACGTGTTGATGAATGGGCGAAAGCAGTGGAACATCGGCTTTGTAATCGAACCCTGAACTTTTAAAGATCCGAAAACCAGAAAAAGAAGAAAAAAATATATGGCTTGCTGTGGTCTTAGATCATGTCTACTCACCAATGACAGATTCCTCTCCTGATGCTGGAAATGAGATTGCAGGTCTTCGTTTCCAACTGCTCATCTGTAAATATTTACAAGTCTTGTCGAATAGTGGTTTACAGCAAAAAAACAACTCAAGCGGAGATAAATTCTAACAAAATGAAGCATTCCACATCCGCTCTAGGAAGTTGAGGTTTCTATAAGTTTAATTCTCCGAAATTCAAAAATTGAAATTTGAAAACTGAAATGTGAAGTACTCTCTGTACTCTTAATTTTCTGAAGGGTCGGATATTCGAGTATTTTTTCAAGTGTATTAGAGAGCTTGAACTAAAATTTAGAAAAAAAATGCCAAAACCAAATTGCCCGAAAAATGAGGAAGTTACTACAAAAGTCATATAACACAGAATCCAGATGTGGTTTTTTTGTGAAATCGACTTTTGAAGTGATCAAAAAAAAAAGAGCCGGAACTATGCCTTCGTGGCTTTTAGCGACAACTCGATCAAGTTGACACCACGCCGCAAAATCAGTGGTAGGGCGTATGGATGATGGGTATCAAGAGAAAAGGTGTCCTGTCATATTTCCGACGCGGGGTTTTTTTTTGTCATGCAAGAAGTATGAGTGACATTGGCGATGGAGACGCAGTGTTAATGGTGAAGACGGAGTTGTATTTCTCCGGTGCCATAGCACGCAAAAAGTGGCTCAGGGAAACGCACGTTGGATAAGAGATATTTTCGGGTCTGGCAGGCAAAACAGACAGAGAGGCGTCATCACTTTTGCTATCAACACATGTTTTTTATCATATTCATCCATGTTCCCGCATTTTCGCGCCGTCTGAAAATATTTTTGCATTATCTATACACATTTTACATCGAAAGTTATTGAAAATAACGGCATGCTTCCTTACTCAATGGCTTTTCTAGTAACTGCCTAGTAAACCACTGCTTCTTCATGAAAAACCTTTCAATTTGCACAATATAATAAAACATTTCCAAGAATGTTCATATTAGGTAGATCCATAAATAAATATTTTATAAAATAATCTGGTGCCCTTAGTCTTTTTAGTTATTTCAAAAAAAAATTTCAAATTTAATTCGTTTTTTATAAATCCCGATAAAAAACACATCAATTAATTGTGCATCTGCATTCACGTTTACGTGGAGCCTTAATATTACTCAGGTATTCTTCAGAAGTTTGTAGATTGCCAGGTGGGTCATACTTGATGCATACATAGACCTGATGCATCGATCCGCGTTTCACAAGCGTCACACCGAGACCAATCTTTCTAGAACTCTTCCAAATAAGTTGCGTAAAATGTCCATTTGCCGCCCATGCTCCTGGAGTAAATCTGAAGTTTCGCAAAACGGTGTAGTATTTTCCCAAAAGTTCGTTTACCGCGTATAGTCATATTGATATCCTTCGGTATAAAATCCGTGGATAAGAGCGGCAGCGAGTACTTCTGGAGAGGGAAATTGAGAGCTGGCGAAATAGGTCAAGTTCTCTCCGTAGCTGCAATAAAAAATGATAAAGTTCTTATATTATGATACTTACTTAGACGGTTTTTCATGAACAAGGCGTTGCTTGTGGTGTGCAAGTTCGTCAGCCCATTTCTGAGCTAAACCATTTAAGCTATTATCAGAGGAAACGGCTGGAGAACGGTGATGTGCTCGATATTTATTATGATAGTGAATTAGCCATTTTTTCAACTGTTTAACATTGAAATCAGCTGGATCATGATGTTCAGAAAGCACTTTGTTTTGTATATATGAAGACACTTCCTCTGCCTGAAATTTAGAAAAAAAGCCATGGCTGTGAAACGAAGAAAAAAAGTTGTGAAACGAAGAAACTTGCATTAGTTAATTTCGTAAGTTCTGGATCCACACCGGGAATCGATAGAGACATTTCGGCGCTGTAGGAGAAAAACTGATGCTTCAGCCAGAAAATGAAACAAAAAATGTTCTATTGACTTTTGGAACGGTCTGGAAAACATATAGACATTCAATAAACAAATATCACAAGGCGATAAGAAGAAGCGTAACAAAATCGAATGGAAATTTCTTCTTGAAATTTTGATATCGTGACGGGAATTTATGAACGCAGTAAAACAGTGAACATCAGCAGCAAATCTGTATTTTATATGCATCGAGCTGAACAAACAATCACTGTGAAATTTCATTTGGAAGTTTCTCTTTTTGAAAAAATGTATGAGGAAGCAGAAGTCCTCAGCAACTGTAGCTTATGACTAATGAAATTTCGAAACAAGTGAACCAAATGCGCTGTTCCCGAGAAAAAAACATCTAAAAGGTTACAGTTCTGTGTAAGGCTTCCATTCGAGCAAAATTTCGCCCGGTACGTCTCATCTTCGCCGACATCTCTTCTTTTTCTTCGTCTTGAATTCGTCTTACTTGGAGATAGACATTACGCTGGTGCCCATGCATTTTAATTGACGCGCAAGTTGCATTTTATTTACGCGCATAACGCATTTCAATTGATTATTCAAAACACATTATTTCTCTGGCCAGCGAGAGAAAATAAGAGTTTTTACTCAAAAAAATTAAAAAAAAAACTGAATAATTGGTAATTTTATTATGAAAAAAAAATCAGAAAAACAAAAAAAAACATATTTTTTCCACATTCATTTTTTTTTCAGTACGTTCCGTGTCCTCCATACGACGAACTCAATATTTTGAAGCATTTCAAACATCAAAAACAATTGATTCTTGCTCTTGTAGATTTATCGATAATTTCGTTGAACTCTTTGGAGGGTTTTACCTGCAAAATGTGATTCTAATGCACAGAAAATTACTAAAATCTGTTAAATACCTCATAATATTGCCAAGAATCTAAAGCCGTTGTAATTTCTTCCAACTTTCTTTTTCTACTCGATGACCGAATAGGAAGTAGCGGGTGAATTAGTAGGAAAATTGGCATTTCTGTCGATTTGCTCATTATAATATTTGTCGTGTGAGTCCATTATCTGTCGAAAATGTGAAATGTATTTTTTTTCCGAAAATTTAAGACAAAAATCCGTTTATTGCAAATAAAAACACAATTTTAAGCATTAATTCATTTAAAAAATGTAAGATTGTCGTCAAATTAAATGCACTGTGCGCGTCAAGTAATATACATCGCGTACACTGTACACAACTTTTTTATTGCGGCAAGACGAACAAGACGAGTCAAAAGACGAGTGACGAACGACAAGAGGAAAGACGAATTTTCGTCTTCGTCTTTCTTGGAAGCCTTAGTTTTGTATATCAGTGGTATGCAATTTTTATATTTTATGCTTACTTATCGAGTTCAAATGTAATATTTTTATTACAAAAAAAGGGAGACATACATAGAAAGAGATCATCACAAAATTAAATTCACAATTTCGGCAATGTGAATAATTAATCATATTCACCACGTCAAGCTATCATGTCAGAAAGAACGGGAAGGATATCACAGGATGTTGTTTAATCTATTGGTCGTTCCACGTTGTTCAGGTATGCTTTTTGAGATTCGAAGTTACCAGCTGGATCATACTTAACAACGACAAAGATAAAGTATGTGTTAGGAGAAGAACTGATGCATGGAGAACGAATTGAAGAGGATTTAACAATCGAAACTCCCACTCCAATTTTGCGAGAACTTTTCCAAATGAGTTGTGTGAAGTGGCCAGTTTTGAAAAACGATAATGGTTTCCAACTGAAAAATCATGAAATATAGAAATATTTCAACTAAATTACGATCTCTCGAAGCTACCTTGAATAATTGTAACCGATTCCCTCGATGTAGAAACTTTGAATAACAGCTGCAGCTAGTGTTTGAGGGGATGGCAAGTGCCGAGCACCAAAGAAGAATAAGTTCTCTCCATATCTTAAAAAAAAATGTTTCGGATTTTCAGCAGTTCATGGCAGTTCTTTTCCTATTGACTTACGATCTTGGCTGCTCGTGTACCAGGCATCCTTTGTGATATGCCAATTCATCAGCCCATCTTTTCCCCCGATGTTCCAGAACTGAATCAACAGTCAACGCTGGCGCACCGTGTTTCAAACGGTATATGTTGTGATAGGTGACCAGCCATTGCTTCAGACTTGGGATGTCGTACCGAGCTGGATCCTGCTTGTCTAATTTACTGTTCGAGAATAAATACGATTTGATGGATCCAATCTAGAAAAATGAATGTTTCACCAACTATTCAAAGCCAATTATCTTACACTGCTCAATCTGTTAACATCAGTGTCTACAGGAAGAGTTGGCTGCTTTTTTTCATTCTTCTTCTGGCTCGAAAATCGACGGAAAAACCCCGATGCTCCTCCTTCGATGTCTCTAAGGATGGAATTACTCCATGGATATGCTTCATTTTCCACTTTTGAATGTTTTTTATCATTCTCTTTTTCGTCCGCTGTGTATGACATTCTCATTTTAGACCTTCTAGTAGTCTTCAGAATAGCGTCGCTTTTGGAGGATCTCACTGGAAGCATCTGATACTCTGGATAGGTAAGGACAGTAGAACCAATGAACACTTTGACAAATAACTTTTCGCCTTGCTGCAATAAATATTCAATAAAACTGTGGTTTAGTAGCCTAGAGCTCTTCAATACATGTTAAAACATCAATAAGTACAGTACCTCATTATCTATTTTAGCATAGATACAAGATCCAGTTCCGCAGTTTTCAGAACTAGAAAAGAAATTAGCTTGAGGAATGGAATTTTCTAATTTTTTGCCTCTGAAAATAAAAGTTATTAATCGATTTTCAAATTTGGGCGAATCACTTTTGAGCTTCTGAGCATACACATTGGTTCACTTTGACAGTCTTATCTGTGAAAGTTCTTGGGCATGAGCAGAATTGAAAGAAATAGTACTGATTCTCCACTCCACGTATATCAGTCCTTCTAAGTCCAGAGTACTGTCTGACTGATACGGTGATCTATAAAGATAATCATAGTGAAAGTAAAGATGCATATCATATGGTTTTTATTCCTTACACTTTTCCCATGAGTTGGTCGCACTTGGAGAAAGAGAAATGCGAAAAGAGCGGATGATAGTAATAGTGACATTGGGGCCGAAGTGATATAGATGACCAAGTTGGAATAAAACAGTCAAAGAAATTTTTTCGGAAGTGGTGGGCAACTTGGTGGGCGGGCTAAAATGGATATCAATGACCTTGCCAGGAGGCGGAAAAAAAGAAGAATGGAGATGAAAAAATGTTGGAAGTTTTGTTGAAGATGTAGTAAAGGGGGAAACAGATAATATATGTGCAATCCGTTTACGTTTTTAGAATATAGTATGTCAGCCCGTCAATTTATATTGTATTTAACAGGCTATACTAGAGTATATTGGAACATTGCATACAGGGAAGGGGCGGGGATGTCTACAATTGTACTTTCCATTCTTATTTTTGTTGGACATTGAATTTTCAGGTTTTTTCAATAATATCTGAGTCTTTAATTTTGATAATAACTTGTCAACGTGCAGGTGTCATAATAATGCAGTGAGACAACAAGACCGGAAAACATGATTTGAATTATTCTTGAGTGCAGCAAAACACAAAGCAAATTAGGGATAGAAAACAACAAATTACACATTTCCAAAACATCACTGTCTACTAGAAATTATAACACGTAAGTTTTCGTCATCTGTTTTCAGAATTAGAAAAAAAAACTCTGAATTAGATTTAAACACGGTAGCCCTGTAGATATAGGGTTTTTCAAAGAAAGCCTTGAAAATATTTGTATTGTTCTGCTGCTCTCATTGTATTTTGGTTCAAATGGTCGCAATAATTTATTAAAATAATTTTGCACAAACAAAAGTAATTATTTTCTTGAAGAAAATGGAGAAGTAGAGATAATTTTTAAGAAAAAAGTAAAGCACACCACACCAAAAATCGAACGGGTAAATTTAAAAGAAAAACGAGATTTGGAAACGATGTTCATGGGGCCAGAAGAAATGAGCAATGGAACACCGAAAATGAGAAGCATAAAATCAACCACTTTAGAAGAAGCCACAAAGTATTGCACTTTTCTGATACTTGACCTATCCGATTCATCACTTCCACTCGTTATCATTTCTAGCTTCCCAATTTTTTTCTGGCTATTTCACCAAAATAAATTAATCACCATTGGGGGAATGAACTGTACAAGAGTGTAGTTGGCTCATAGTTCAAGAACGGATTCTGAATAAGTGGGATTGTTGTTGGTATCATCGTTGGCAGCATAAGTGAAGACAAATCAATTGGAAGTTGGTTTAATGCTTGATTGGGCTGAAAAAAAAAGGAAAATAATTTAATGAGCACTATTTGAATTGCTGATATTTTCTTACCACTGCCTGAGTTCTACCCCATGAGCATCTGACTTGGTTTCCGGCCAGTTCCTTTCCATTCATCTCCATTATTGCTTTAGTGGCGCACTCTTTTTTCTCAAATCTTACAAATGCATATCTTTGTGTTTTGAAAACACGCACTTCCGCAATATCGCCATATGATGAGAACGATTCACGAAGATCGGCGTCTATGAAAAAATAAGACATATGCATATACTTAAAATGTGGCTGTGATAGCAACAAGCAAGACAGTCATTTATCAAAGACGGAGCGTTTTTTTATTGCCTCGCTCACGAAGGAGAAGCTGAACAACAGTGTGGGATGAGGGAAAAGATAGTTTCAAATACATCCGATCTTTCAAAGAGATAAAACTTTGGAACCGGCTTTACTGGTGATAAAGGCTGGTCAGTTAACATATGGGTAGAGTAGACATCTTACATTTGTCTGAGGAACAAGATTTTTGATCGCTAATGTGTTCATGGAACACTTTTAATGAACAGTATCTTTAAAAAATAAGTGAATGACTGTCAATTTTGTATATATTCTGTTCTTCTAGCCACGATTATTTAAGATGAGACGGATGACTTGAATCTACGGGGAAAATTATCAAGATCATCAATATTGTCTTACTAGAAAAACATAAAATTACTTTTATTAACTTTCTGAAAGTCTTCAGTTTCTAGTCGACATTTGCACTCCCAAATGAAAAATTAATGTCAAAAAATGTTTTATTGTTATTCGGCTTTTTGTGAATCCTTCAAATGGAACCCTTCAAAATTTCATTACTAGGGTGTACTTTATTAAAAAAATATGTGGTACTTCTGAAAGCCGACACCGTTCATACTTCAAGCGAGCCGGCTCCCTCACTCACCGGTGGTCTGTTGACTTATATTCCCCACGTACACTGATGTGTTATCTGCTTTCGTTGAGTTGAACACCTGAAGATCCCTCAACTGTTTTGTTAATGGTTTTTTTTAGTGAATCGCACCTGTTCAAAAGTGAGCTTGTCTCGATTCTCCTCGCTATTTTTCCGTGCTGCCCAGTTGGTCCGCACCGCCCGTTTTCCTATCCACTTCCCGTTCATTCCTGCTATTGCGCTTTCTGCGTTCTGATGAGAACTTTGTTTTCAAGACGGCAGGATCATTGTGTGATAAAGATAGTATGGAAAGAAGATAGCTTACTTGTTTGTTGGGAAACGAGACGAATCCATAGCCTTTGGATTTTTGTGTCTGAGCATCACGAATCACTTTGGCCTCGCTAAAACAAAACACAAAAAGCTCTTGATGCATGGAAAACGTGTTGTTTATTTTCAGCGCAAACATCTAATTTACCTGACTTCTCCAAATTTTTGAAACGTCGACTTCAGCAAGTCATTGCTCACATCTTTGCTCAAGTCGCCTACAAATACGTGGAAGTGCTCTGAAAACAAACTCCGATGTTACGTCTCGTAATCTTCCCTTTTGGTTTCAATGAATTTTCTTTTCTCTATAATGTTTCTCTTTTCATTAGTCTTCTTTGCGATGGAGCGTAAAAATGAAGAACAAACGTGTGACATTTGAAAGAAAGTTAGCTGTTCTGAGGTTAAGCGATTTCGACGTGCCAGATAAGAACAACCAAAGAATAGCGGCAAGAACGGTTTCGGTAGTATATCAGCTACATTGAGAAATACGGTTATGAAAAAATCAAATGACTGCTATCAATATCATCTTCAGTTTGATTTGTTTCAAGTAATTTGACTTGTGACCTGAGAAAAACTACTAGTGTAACGAATGATACAAACTTCTCTGATAAGATCTTTGCTCTCGCTCTTATATCCTATTAATTCTTGAAATCTACAAATCTACACTCACTGCTCGTATCAATTCGCATCTCCATCGGCGGCTCTGAGGCTGAGTGCAACACGGCTGATTCCTGCAACACAATTGCATTTGCCAAATGAGAATCCGTACTAGTTGAATGTATGTCGATCGGAGAAAAAGATTGGGGCGAAACGAAAATGGAGGGGGGGGGGGGTGAGAAACAAGCGGAAATGGGTAAATGAACAAACCAAAGGGTGTGGAAGGCCGATGTGCGACAAGGAAGGAAGGCTGGCGGTCTGAAGGAGTAAAGGACATGTGTCCAATGATGGAATTGACTGAGACTAAACACATGTGTATGAATTCGTGAGTTGCAAAGCTTACACTTACATCTAATAAACCTGCAGGGAATTGGGAGAATATGTTTTTTATTGGCAGCTGCTGAGAGTATAACAGAGGTGTCGGTGGTTTAGCTGGTAGGCACATCAACGCTTTCTGCAAATCATAGTTCAAATCTATAATTGATGTAAAAACATAGAGAATCATGTTCATGCTAAACTATGCTTTTTCGGAACTTTTTAATAAAAAAATATCGTATTTAATCTTATTGTAACTGTCACAGGAGAAGGAACTTTTAGTAAATTTTTCTGTTTTTTTTTAACCCATAAATGTATTCATAGAAGAATTAAGCGGTTTTCGCGTTTTTGTTAAAATGCATTCTTTAAAAATAATCACTCATTTCTATAGAAAGCTATTAGGTTATTGGTTTTTCATGAGAATGACTTAAAATCATAAAAAAGACAAGAATATTCAAAAAAAATGACAGAAGGATTTTCTTTCCAAAATAATTGAACGAGTTATTTTTAATGACTTCAAATTGGCCAAAACGCTTTTCCATCAATGGATATAAAACTTATATTACAGTCATTGTTTTCGACTCTTTTGAATTACATTTGTATAGTAACCGGAAATTGTGAATAGTCTAATATAAGTGTATTGACTATTGAGAAAATGCAATAAGACTCTTCTAATATAGCCTATTATTAGCATGAGCTGATAAGCTTTGCAATTATTATTTGTTTATTTCACCAACCACTTTTCACATTTCAATTACCATAACACCTACCTTCGCCTGCTGAGCCGAACCATAGTCGGCATCGTGAACAGAAATGAGGTCCTGTGATCGTTTCAGTTTGACTGTTATATTATCACCACTGGAGTGATGTTATGTTAGGATTGTTGAAAAGTGGGGAATGAATGTAATTCAGATGATCCTGGAAATACGGGAACAAGAATTAGTATTGTCGTAGAAAGCGAGAAAATAGAGCAAAGAGAAGGAAAGATTTGTTTTCAGTTGTCAGCCAATTCCGATGGCTAACAAGGTTACTGAATCGTGATGTGGGATTAAAGAAAAATATGGAAATTTGAGTTTGAAGTTATGGAATCGCTGTGGTGTAGAGGAAGTGGAAGTTGTGAACATTTAACAAACTTGGTAAATGTATAATAGATAAGACGCATTTCTCATCTTTTTATGAGAGAGCTTCTTCGCGTAACAAGCGCATGGTGGTGCAATCCCGTTTTCCCAAGGGGGGTTTGGGTAGGGAACTAATTAAGAAAGTCGGAAAAATAAGAATATATTGAGGTGTAGACTAGTTCGGAAACAGGAAAAAACGAGAGGAAGTAAGGAACAAAAGGTTTTAAAATTGGGATCTAAGTAAGTCGGTTCTGTTTTCCATTAACCTAGGAAGCCCTGGTTCTCACAATCGGCTCAGGCATGGAACGTTGTTTAATGTCAACTGTTCCACTTCTTCTCCACTAGAGTTGAGATTTGTAGAGCCCCACCCCTTGTGACCTTCTTTCCATCATGCATCTCATCGTTGTTGAGCACCTTTACCAGAATCAATCCCCCCGACTTTTTGCGCGTCGTATTTCTTTATGTCAGCGAAGGAAGTACTGGCCCAGAAATTCTTCTTCGACTACATCCACCCTTTCATTTTCATGTTCTTTTTCATTTTTTAGTATTCCATTAGTCAAACTTGGAAATGGACAAGAAGTCAAATACGCGTTTGTTGGTTCTTGTTGATGCCGAGGGTGTCAAGAGGGGGTAATACGCGAAATGAAATAAACAAATGATATTTTTCAGCAAAAAGGCTCCCAGTGAAAAGAACGTGAACAAAACACCTCTTCGGATGTAAGGTCTCCTTCTCTTTAACAAACTGAGACGCCAAAATTCATAGATTCATGCATCTGGAAGAGCTTTCGGAGAGACAACAAATCTATCGTAGACACGAGCAAAGAGTGCTTTTTTTCTGTGGGAAACGAAGAAATAGACTGTCTCGGTGTATGCATATATCTCACGGAGAGAATAGAAATAAATGTTCCATTTCTGAACAATGCAAATAATATTCTTGTTCGACAAAGGAGCGATGGCTGGAAATGGGAAAAATATATGTGGACAGTCACGCAAAATTTTTGTGCATCATAAATTCAGAGAGAAGGATAATGGCGGACTCTAATCTAATAACGGATTCAAAATAAATAAGCTTTGAAACTGAAAATACGTGAATAAATGAAGGAAAAAAGAGACAAACATTAAAATTTAAAAATTCAGCACTATTAATATCTCGGAATCTAAATGTTGTTTTGAAAGAAAGATATTTGGTATTGAGCAACTACTGGCTGGTCAGATTTCATTTCAAAAATGTGCTGTCGATCAGGAAATTGAGCACAACACTGATAATTGCAAACATTAATTGAGGGAAATGAAACTTAAACTGAGAAAAAAAAACAAAAAGCCAAAAATCAGCATTATTTAGAAACCTGGTAATTCATTATTATTCAGAAGGAACTAAAAAATTTGAGTGATTTCGTTTCAAAATAAGGCTTTGATCCAAATAGGTTTCAGTCTAGAATCCGATTTTAAGCAACAAACATTATTCTTTGTTTTTCACAAATATTGAAAGGCTTTCTTATTATTTTGTATTCTTAAAGAGATCAAAAACTTTGTTGCATCGTAAAAATCGTACCGGTTGCGATTTTTATTCATTTTGTCAAATCTGCCTCAATCAAATGATGCAATACGAACCCGTTAGCTTACACACCAAATTGTTGAAACAGATTCAACGAAAAGGTGCGCTCTGTGCAATTACCGAGCTATAAACTATTCATTGTGCTAATGTAAACGGAAAGCAGAAATTGTTGAATCGAAATTCGACTCGTTCTCTAACTTTGATAGGGTTGTAGATTACTGGAATATGGCTTTTTATTTATTTTTTTTATGAGAAAAATCAAAATTTTAAAAAAGCATTCTGGTTTTAATAAAATTCTCAGATAGGCAGTGATCTTCTGATCTTGTTCTGCTTTTGATGTTTCACTGATTTATTTCGTTTCAGCAAAAAGCTGATTGAATTAGGCGTAAAAGAAAAAGAAAAGTCAAAAAGGCCAATATCCATTTTCGGGTAGTAATTGAATACTAAAAGGACAACAAATTAGTCGACCACCTCTTCAGAATTTTTCTGCTCTTATGAGTGGAAGCCAAGGTCCTGGAAAGAAGGCGATGAAGGAAACAAAATGGACATTGACAGAGTAAGAAAGGATGCGGTAATGAGAAAATGAACGAGACAATGAATATTTGGTTAGAAAAGAGGGTCAGAGGTAGGAAAAGGAGGGACGGGCAACAAAAGCAATGACGGGACGGAGGAGCCAATATGCAATAAAAACATTTTTGGACGTGCAACAAGCGTTTCCCCCCCCCCCACCTCCTCTGACCGACATCAGATACTGAAGGGTACCAAAACGATTCAATTTGACAAAGCTTATGTCATGTCATGTCACTAATACATTTGAAAGAAAAAGGGAACACGGAAATCTTTGATAGCAGAGCATGTAGAAAATTGGAAATTGAAAAAGGGCAAGAGGGAAAACATGGACAGAAAATTGTAGAGAAGCTGTCGGTGCAAAACAAAAAAAAGAAAAGACCGGAGAAAAGGAAGAAACATATGTGGCACTTCAGAAATGAAGAAGTTCTGACAAATTGAATAGCCAATTAAACTACTTGCATTAAATACTTGAAGTAGGTGCTAGTGAAGTTTTGAGCATACATTTTCGAAAGGATAACGATTCAATGATGCTCAGTGCACACAAGTTTTTCAATTTTTTTTTTAAAAAGAGCGTAAGAACCTTAAAAAGTGAAAAAATATCAGATAATAGCACTCTCCAAATTTACTGGAAAAGCCTTCATTAAAATAAAGCTACGCCCAATAATGTCAAGGATTACTGTCAAATGAAGAGATATTCTAAACACTAAAAATTCCTCAATCTGAAAAGCATGCAAAGATAAACTGTTAAAGTACAATTTGCATGATTGGAAAATGTTCGAAAATTGAATTTTCCAACAACTGTGTTATAACTTTTCTTATTTTATTGTGCAAAATACAGAAAAGTGCTCAAAAACAAAAAAGAATATCTTTTTCAAAAACGCTGTAACAAAAAAGTGTTGTTTGGGTTTATATTAAACATGCTTTGAGAGTCTGCGAATGTTTTTCTAAGAAAAAAGAAACAAAGTTGCTGTTTGCTACGCTGCGTAAGGTATAATTTTGATGAAAAATTTGCAAAAGCTTACGAAAATATTTCATCTTGAACGACTGTGGCATTATCGAAACAAGTTTGAGAGAAATGTCGCCGCTGGAACAATAGACACTCAAGTCTCATCATAGGTTGCGAAGAAAAAAAAAACGCGGTGAACAGCTGCTCAAACCGTGTAGTGACTGGAGAAATAAACAATTTTGTGATAAAATTTGACGGGTGGCGGCAGGCCGGGAAACGCGATGAAAAAGAAAACGAGGCTTCAGGAAATAGGCTCGGTGCTTGCTGCCACCGATGGTCCATCTGTTCGTTTCTGAGACTCTTCCCTGACAATGATAAGAGATGATGGGGTTGTGTGAAAGTAGTAAGAGAAAACAAAAGCATCGAAGCTCTCGCTTATTTTTCAAGCAACTTTTAAGAGATCTGATTGGTGACCACGATGATGACGTCATGAGATGAAAGTGAAAAGGTACACCGAGTTTGACTTCATTCTAGAATTGGTTTCAGTCTGATAGTTAAATTCATTGAATTTAGCTTCTCGTTGATAAAATAATTCTACGGTTGGCTCAATCGTAAAGCATAAATGACTAGTTTCAATTTGTATGTTTTAGATCTTTTAAAAACGTCCATTTCCTGAAAGTAAATGTGTCATTGGAGAGCAGTCTAGTTCAGTCTAGTATAATGTGAAGCATGTATGTTCAACAAAAGACTGTGCTATACCCGGGGTATTTTATTTTGCATAACAATATCGTTTCCACTTGTAACGCAGACAATTGACAACAAGGCTTTGAAAAAGAATCACTTTTTTTTGAGTTTTATCAAAACAAAAGGAGCAAGATAAGCATGAATTCAGAAAGTACTTTACACATACCTCTTTTGGTTGTTTTTGATATTGTATTTTCACATACCGCAGTTTAAGAGAATATACAAGATTTTCTAGAATTTGTTGATTTCTAGAAAATTCAGAGATTCATTTCACACTATTTGACGTACACATCTAGAGTTTTGGATATTTTTTCGCCCAATTGGTTGAGACGAGGAAAAACGGAGTGAAGGCTTGATAGCAGCTCTTTTAATTTTATGACGCTTGTCTATGCTTGAGGAAAGAAGAAGGCGGAAAGAACAAGACGAGTAACACTTATGACTTTGAAAACGACGTCGGCCTCGTCTTCTTCCTTCCAAGAGCTAATAGTTGCTGTTGTCGTCAGTGTGAGTCGACTAATTTCGGTTGACAACACACAAAAATGAAATAATTGAGTTCGAGTCAGGAGAAATAACCATTTCCTTCAATTTTACATGGTGAATAAGTAGAGTGGCTCCATCATTTGGCTTCTTCCGAAATTTGCAAAACGGCACCGGATGGCTAGATATGCGTGAAAAGAGTAAGACGACAACCATCGACAGAGAGAAAACACAGACTGAGTTCTTACTAAAATGACAACAAATGCGCAAAACTAGCCAACGGGCCGCAACGGAGATGACGCTGTGGTTAGAATTGGATGTTGGCAAAAAAATGTGGAAAATTTTGAATGCATGACATGAAAAGAAATATATTTATATATTCGAAATGATATTGATATGTGTGTGTGTCTGTGTGTGTGTGTGTGTATGTGTGTGTGTAGTAGCGCTGCTGTGTTGTCGGAAACCATCATCTTCTTCAGCAACAATAAAGTTTTATAAGGAGGAAAAGAAGAATATATAATGTTGAGCAAAAGCGGAACTGGACGCTAAAAGTGAATATGGCAAGGGTTCTTGAATCGAATTTTCTAGATATATGTACATACTACATATAAATCAGAATCAGAGGAATAGGGATATTTTTCAGGCTCAGCTCGGAACGCCGACCCCGCTTAGGGTTTCCACTGTAATTGGATAATCTCGACGCTGCTGTTTCCGAAAGAATTGCGTTGTATTCTTTCCAGAAAAAAAACCTATATTTTTTGGAATTTCAAAACTTGTTTTCTCACTGAATTTACTTTAAAACAGACATTCAAAACACAACGTTTTTTTTTCCAATTTTTGTTTTTAAAATTTATTTTAAGTTGCTTTGGTTAGGTGAATAAAAGACCGTTTCTACAATGAAATTTTAAATCGGGAGGGGAGTGTTTTTTTTTTTTTTGAAAAAATCAAAATATAAAAATATTATTCTTAAGAAATTCAATCAAAAGTTGCTATGAAGGAAGGGGAAAACATATAATTCCATAAAACGAAACTTTTATGGGAGTCATGAGGCAGATATCAAAATAATGTTCATACTTGCTGAATTTCTATTAGCTTGTAAATATAAAATTTCAACTAGGAAATTGCTCTTTGGTATTTTGAAATCGACTGGCACACTTGATGATTCAGATGATTTTTCACTTTAATTACTATCAAAATATGAATGCAGCACAGTTTATAACGCAGCTAAACGACATATAATATCTGAAAATGCTTAACGGTTTGGTTGGACTGTATTTGGCGGGTTGAATTGCATATTTACCATTAATCTATTTTATTTTATATTATGTATGGACAATCAAATGTGAGACGAAAATGATCAAAAAACAAGATAACTATGCTTTAATGATATTCTTTAATTGCAGTCACTTGCTTTTTGTCCAATTTAGTAATTTTACAATTAAAAAAATGGAAAAGAAGCATTACTTGTAAAATCCCTAGCAAAACAGAAGAGTAAAATGACTATTTGGATCAGCTATATTCCTGTTCATCAAGGGGGGGGGGTCGGATTAAGGCACCTAAAGGGATAGCATATTGTCGTAATGCGAAAGCTTCAGGTGGCAGTTTCCTAGTTAGATAAACTTCATTGATCTCAGAAAGGAAGAGAAGGGAAAAATGACTTGGACTGAAATGAATCTCAAAGATAATTGCGCGTATCCCTTCAATGGCATTCTTCACCTCAAAGCCGTCAATCTCCAAATTAAAATCGTTACGTGAAAATTGTTTCTTTTTTAAATTTTATATTATTGATCAATGTCAAATGAAATTTATATTATTTATATATGAAATTACTATTCATAATCCCATCTTCTTTTTGAGATGAGCTCCTTTTTTTCAAAACAATTTGTTTTTCAAAGAAGCGCAGAAGTTGATGAATTAATTTGATCTAAAAAAGTAGTGAAAAGTGTATAAAATAAGTTTGATTACAGCTTATACCTAACAGTGAATTCATTATCCGAAAATAGAAATTACCGTATTTCCTTCGATGTTTCTTTTAAGAAAGTCATTTATTTATTGAATTCTTTCTGAAACTGCTATGTTCTGTGAATACTGTGTCTCGAATGCTTTGAACAAATTTATATTAAAGAAAACTGAAACTACAAAACGGAGAATACTAAAAAAGAAGGAGAAGCATACTTTATTAGGCAAGAGCATCTCGTTGGCCAACTATTCCACATGAATGCGCATTTTTATGATTTAGTAATGAGAAAAGCGAGAATAATAGGGGCGGATTAAAGTGAAATCCTTGAGGTGCATGTATCAGTTAGTGGATGCAGTTGCGGCAGGCTTATGACTCAATGACAATTGAACTCCATCGTTCAATTCTTTGGACCGTTGTGTCTGAATAGTGGTAGTGTTGCGTTTCGATTGGGGAACAAAAATGACAAAATACTCTTATATAACAATAATAATAGAATTAAACCTTAAAAACTGCATCAGTAGGTAGAATTTTTCCTTCGTCGCTATTTGCTCGTTTTGCTCGAATAGAGCCGAACAGGTGTTGGAAACGCCCTTCCTGTAAGAAAACAAATTTTATCAAAATGAAAAATTAGCTGAAAAAAATGCATTATGAATCTCTTTCTGAGTTCAAGCTTTATTTCGTAGTATTTTTATTTTAAAAAGAGTACCGAAATGCTTATCAAGGATGAAGCCTGACAATCCTTATTTCGAAAAAAAAATCAATGCAAACAATTTGTTCACCGTGCACTATTAGACATAGTAAAACACGAGGATTAAAATCTCGAGCTATCCGAATTTTGAGGGATATGAATTCTGATCTAAAGAAACAACAACTGAAACATACATTAGCAGCGTACTTGTCTCTCCGCACTATCAGCCGTCCATGTTCAGTGTTCTCGGGATCTACAAAATAATGCTTTGGAGAATATGCTCGTTTTTCCGATGACAATTTCTGAAAATGGAACATGTTTAATTGTCCGGCTGTTTCAGCAGCATACAGCATTGTTAGTTTCAAAGTTCACAGCTGCCCCACGTTTTCTCTGAATTCAATTTATTAGAATGTTACATTATTTTATTTTTACTCGAATGATAATGGTGGAATTATCAGGCTTTTCATTCTCTTCATCTTTTTCTTCTTCAGATGAGGAAGATTCTTCTTTTGAATTCTTCTCGGTTTGCTTCTCTAAAACTGATGTTCTTTCTTTTTCTCCTTTTCCTTTTCCCGATTCATCAATTGACTTTCCTGTAAATGCATATTTCTTTATCACAAAATATTACTTATTAGAGAAAAAACTTGGCATATCTTCTGGATTTCAGAATTGCTCTATTCTAATTCGAATATTTGTTGTAGCCTCAGACAACAATCTTCAGAAAACAGGATGTTTTTCATACAAAAGAAGATTCCCAACAGTAAACAATAAAAAACGAATTACCATCAGTGACTTCCTCATTATCATCATTGTCGTCAAGGCGTTCCCTTGTTTTCTGCTTCTTGCGACGATCCTTTCCAGCTTCACTTACAGATACCAGAAGTGAGGCCGCTAAGAGGAATACAAACCATAGTTTGAAGTTCATTGCAGTCTAAAATGCAAATACATTCAAATTTCTTTATTATTTGAGAAAAAAAGTAGAGGAAAAAACTGATAATGATAACGAAGTGTTAAATAACAATGTTGGGATCATCGGCGGGGCGGCGACTGTTCATGGGCTCAACACAAGTCTCAGGACATGGCCAATCGTCAGTCGTTTACACTTTTTTGATTTCTCTCCTGTGCCCGGACGGCACAAATTTCTTTTTCATTACATCCCTGATAAATGAATTGACATTCTATATATTGTGAAATGGAGAGAGAAAACGTTAAAAAGTGAGGATCACAATTGATAGCATTACTCTGAATCCACTTTTTTCTCTCTATTTTGAATGAAGACCACTTGGGTTGTGGACAAAACATGCTTTTTGTTACACCTCTTTGAAGTAAATAGACTACCGATTTTTTACATTTTGTTGCAGAAAACGCAATATTGGAAAATAAAATTTGACGCATAAAAAACATAAAAAAGAATATAGCGATTCAGAAATAAACAATTTTTTAAAAACAAAACAAAAAACATTGTTAACGTTATTGAAGAACGTTAGCAAATGCACTTTTAACGAGCAAATCTCAAGAATCATCTTTGATTTTTTGTAACAACGTGTTTCAAAATCAACCGCGACTTCATTAAAAGAAAATGTAAGTCATCCTGTTTTCTACATCGAGACAGCTGTCCTACAACTTTTTTTAAAGAACGACTCGATGATTAAATTAAAAACTACTTCGGAAGTTTTTGAAAATAAATAAATAAGCTTTAAGAAAGAATAACTTACTTATTTAGTTACTTAGTTGATCCGTCAATCGCTTGTGTGAGTGAAGATCACAGCTACTTTAAAAACTCAAATAGATTTGCATGCAATACTATTGTTCGTAGAGCTTCTTTGAGAGCAATACTATTAGGGGCGAAAGTTAATTTGTGTCTATTAGAGGTTTTACGGTAACCATGCCTTGCGATCTTGGGCGATGGTGGTCCATGAAGTAGTCAGTCGGTTTCCTCGGTATATTATTAAACGTTTTATTTTGAGTCAAACATTACCGGCTAATGGTGGTTGTACTAATTTAATAATGAGCATGGTTTACTTCATTGAACTTACGGTTTCAGAAAATTACTACAATTTAATGAAAACCAGCCTAACTCAGGGCAAACGAAGGGCCACGTTGGGTACTCCGAAAAAATTTAAAGAACATTCCTTCCAAAATTAATATCCTGGATACAACGGAAAGATTTATGAGAATGTCACAAGGCACCCATTCTCAAGTAAACTCCTCCCCTTTTGATTTATTTTTGCCATCTTTCATCGGAAATAATACAATTACAAGCATATTTACAATTTTAAATAACATTTTAACAGGGGATCTATTCGGAGACGTACTGGCTATATCAATACGAGAAATTGTAACTTATAGAAATTTGAATTCATTCAGGTGAATGCTGCTTCGAAGCGACTTTTTGAATACATAGATCATTAAATTGAAGAAGAAAGGTAAAAATATGTTTAGTACCATCTAAATTAATCAAAAATAAGTACCCGTATAGATCACAAAATTCCCGAACTACATTCCCGAAAATATCAAAGATTTTAAACAGCTATTCAATCCTTGAAACGAGGTCGGAGCAGAACTACTTCGAAAGATAGGAGCACAGTGTTCAGCGTTTAAAAACATCAAAAACACCACATATGCTCTCTGTGACCCGCAAATCAGCGCTCGAGAATTTAACACGGCCAGCTTTTAGCATCGCATACTTATGAATGCAAAACTTGTGCACTACAGAAGATAATAGAAAAAGGATTAGAGGGTTTCAGACATCACTGGAAAAACACCATGTTGAAGTGACGTTCACCAAAAAAAGAAAGGAAAAACGTCCAAAGAGTTGCCATTCGCCGACTATAAGGAATATTAAACCTTGTTAATTCAATTGTGCAGCAAAACTTAAATGGGTCCGCCATATGGACCGAAGAACAGACAAACGATGGACCTATAAAACCAATTAAAACTTCGTAATCAGAAAAGGAAAATCGGGAGACCTCCAATGAGATGGTCTTTCTGAAAAATGAGATTCCCACCAGACTTTCAAAAAAGGATCTAGTCCGCTTGAGGAGTACCGTTGTCAAGAACTGAAGGCATGACTAGCTGTGATCCGCGTTTGCACCACCTTAGCTGATAAACTGAGCATCCAAATAACTAAGAAGTAAGAAACAACATATCGATAATTCTCTCAATTTTCATTATTTTCGAGGTACTCCGCATCTTTCAGGTCGTAACTATCACCCACATTTTTCGGAAATCATTTTTTCGCAGTTTCGACACGACAAATGTTTTCAAGGTGAGCTGCAGATTGAGGAGCTGTAACTAACAGAGATTAAAAGCTCTCGTCTGCAGAGACAGGGAATTATAGGAATAATATTGGCAAGAATAAAAGGTGCACGAAAGTCGTAAAAAGTCAAGAATTCATGTAAGTCGAATAGATTTGGCATAACACATTTTTATTAGTGGAGCTTTGTTTTCCTCAACGCGTATATTCCGAAATTCCCTAAACTGCAGATAAATGTTAACTGATTTCGGCGACAAAACTTGGCTGCTAAATCCTGCATCGGTAACAGTTACCAGAAATGGCATTTGGCAATATGTTGCCTTCCGGCCCAGTGGCGCACGTTGCTGAAATGTTTGACTTCAGTATATTCACTTTCGATGAAACGTGAAAATTATTTTAATATGAAAAAGAGTGAACGTCTGAATTTTACTATTTTTCGAGAAGTCCAGCCTGCTTAATGAAAAGCTTTTGTTTATTTTCATATACGACGAACACTTTAACTTCTCTGTTTGCTTCCTTGTTCATTCGATTTGTATATCCTCAGATCAATCAATTATTTTATAATTCTAACAGCGAAATCTCGTCTTCGTAGCCGACACGACGCGATTTGTCCGCTGTATGCGTACAGAGAGGCAGACGGCCCGCGGTTGTGTCTCGCAATGAATTGCCGGCCTGAGACATGTGCTATCGTCTCAAAAAGCACTTTCTCTTGAGAGACGCAGGCAACATCGCTGCGAGACCAGCCACAGCGACTGTGTGACGTGGACGAACAGCTCGCATCTCTTCCTCTTTCTCTCTGTACCTCTGCCGGTTTCTCGCGTTGCCCTACTTTTAGGCGGAATAGTTCCTTGGAGAGCGCGGTTTCTCTGTGGTAGTTTCTGTCGGTTTGCAACGCAGAAATCATGAATCTATTCCGGATCACAGCCGATCTGGCTCATGCTGTGGCCATTGTCATCCTGCTGCTCAAGATATGGAAGACGCGTAGCTGTGAAGGTCGGCAAATTCATCAAATTTTTCTGTAATTTTTAACTAGATAATGTCGGTTTCAGGAATCTCTGGCCGGTCTCAAGTGCTCTTTGCCGTTGTATTCTTCACAAGATACTTGGATCTCTTTACTAGCTTCTACTCACTTTACAATACAGTGATGAAAGTATGCAACTGAATGTTGAAATCATTAATTTCTTAAAATTTTAATATCAGATTCTCTTTCTTGCCGGATCAGTTGGAACTGTTTACCTGATGTGGGTGAAGTTCAAGGCTACATACGACAGAAACAACGATACCTTCCGTGTTGAATTTTTAGTTATCCCAAGTTTAATTCTCGCCCTCATTATCAATCACGAGTTTTTGTTCATGGAGGTAAATTTATTTTCTAAATTGATTTTCCAAATAAAAAAAAATAGTGAGTAGTTAGCCAAAATGTTCACATTGCAGGTGATGTGGACTTTCTCGATCTACTTGGAATCTGTAGCCATCATGCCACAATTGTTCATGCTCTCCCGTACTGGAAATGCTGAAACTATCACAGCTCATTACCTCTTCGCACTGGGATCTTACAGGTTCCTCTACATCTTCAACTGGGTGTACAGGTAAGACTTTTCCAGCTGTTTCAATGTTTTATTTGATACAACGCTGATGCTGCAGACTTCTGTTTAGTTACGATAAAAACTCAGGAGATGAGAAGAACCGGCTGTAATTGTTAAGAAGGATTAACTAGAAACACACCAAGGAACACATCGATTGCTTTTAGCTTGATAATCAGAATGAAAGGCCTAATGATAATATTATCGATGATATGAAAACTAGATTACTGTGATTGAGCTACTGCCTAATGAATTGCAATATGTTATCAAGACTTGAATGTTCAAACGATTTTTTCTAGTCATCAGCACATAAGTTTTTCTATCATTCATGAAGACTGACTAATGCATCTGGTTAACCATTTAGGATACTGAATTACGTCATCACGCAAGCACACTATTTTCAGATACTACACTGAGAGCTTCTTTGATCCGATCGCCGTAGTTGCTGGAATTGTTCAGACTGTCCTCTACGCCGACTTTTTCTACCTTTACATCACTCGAGGTTTGTAAAAATAATAATAAATAGAAAAAGAATAATTTTAAAATGTCGAATGATACGCCGGATCGAAGCATATTCCCATAAGTCAGCTATACTAAATGCGAAAATGACGCAAATCTGTTGATTAGAAGCAGCAAACTATTTTATAGAATGTTTCTTTCTGAGCATTGAGCCATGTATGTTTCACATACTCTGTTTTGAATATACAATGCGCCGATGCTTGACGGTAAAGTGGGCAAGGTAATAAAGAGGATATTTTCAAAGTGAAGTGGGGGAATTTCATAAGATCTAATGGTCTCATTGAAACGGTTTAAGGAAAAACACTGTCCAAAAAAGGGGACTCCTCAAGAGAGCATTGAAATCAACAAATTGTGATCAATGGTTTACAAATCTATGTTCAAAGAGACATACAACTTAGTTTATTCAGAAGATCTATAATCCATAATTACGTGACTTCTCAATAAATTTCTTGAATTATAATTTAGAATATTTGGAAGGAGGTGTTGAGAAAACAGAAAAGCTAACAGCAATCCTTCAGATATCCCCTTGATCATAAGAGATGTCTGAAAGATTACGCTTTTTGATTATATTTTCGTATTGATTAAACTACTTGCGTATATACCAGATACTGACATTTTGGAATAGAACACCAACTTTTTTGTTTTATCATTAAAAAAAGCCTAGTTGGTGGCAAGGCTTTTCGAAGCAAGGCGAATTCTGAATTATCTCTATTCCCCCATATTTGGTGCTACAATATCATTCGATTTGTATGTATTTTTTGCTATCTTAAACAGCCTAATGTTTTCTAGTGAAGTCAACTTCACTAGAAAACATTAGGCTAGTCAACTTCGCGAAAATCAGCTTTCAGAATTCGCACAGTTGAGAATTGGTCACCTCCCTCTGTAAGAACGCAGAGGATACAATTTGGTGGCAAAATTTGTACTTGAAATTGAGAAATTCAAAAAATTATCTTGAAATTCTAAGGAATATGAATGTTTAGATCAGAAAGCCAACCATTCTGAATTCCGTTAAGCACATACCTATTTTGAGACTTGTGTGATTTATCACAATGAGCAAGCGGTATCGCTTAGAGCGTCTAAATGACAGCTAAAAATAATAATTATCTATTCGATTATCTATTAATAAAAGTTCAGAAAACGTTGATAATTTTCAGTCATCCAATCAAAACGCCAATTCGAGATGTCCGCTTAAAAAGCGAAGCAATGTTTTCTCCGTTAGCAGCTATCATTTTTTCCCATTTGGACAGTTTTCTTTAACTGCGATTAATGTTCATCAAGAATGTTTCAATTGTTACTGTTATTGTATGTTTCCAATTTTCCTCCACTGTCCCCTTTTCCATTCAATGCTCTTACCTTATTCCAAATGTGTGGTGATATCTTATTAACGTTGGACCCATGTGTGGTGTTTCAAAAGTTGATGAGCTGAACAACCAAGATATTTATTTCTAATTTATTGGATGCATCTGAATATTTGTCTCATTTCAAATCGAGTGTGTTAATGTTTTTATTATCGAAAAGTGTCTTTTCTTCCTTTTTCTCGGAGCCAATTCAATGAAAGTGTCAAACGACTTTTGAAAATCAGTTAGTCAGGAAGTTGGTTTCTGCACGTTTGCAGCGAACTGTCCAGCACGATTGTTGTTTCCAGCAGGACGGTAAAAAACAACGATCACTTTGTCTCCTTCTGTTGCCAGTTTTCCATTGCTACTAAAAAAACAAAGATGTTTATATTACATAGTAAACTCAATTATTTCACTATAAGTAAAAGGAGATCATAGAAAACTAAATTAATGAAAGAGCCAGAATGCAAGGTCAGAAACGTGGAGCTTACTGGCGCTACTGTTCCAAGAAATGCAACGAGCGCAGGAATTGCTGCAATGCCGAAGAACTTTTGAAAATTCAAGTTAAGCTTGCTTAAATTCTTTCAATAATATCTCAATACCAAATGAATATCCAACACCCCCATCCCCCCCCGCCCCTTTCAGATCTTTACCTCAAGGATGTGATAGACTTGCATACGCTCCCATTTGAACACGATATGTTGTCTTCGTCATTGTCATGCGATTTTTTAACGTATGCACATCCGACACCGATCTGAATTCAATACTGGATTAAGATCTTATTTCCGAGAAGCTCTATTTTTTTGAAATAGATCGGATTACCTCTTTTGTGGATCGCCATATAACTTGCGTGAAGTAATTGGTTCCAGTCTGCCACCCCGGCGTTTCGTACTCGTATTTCTCGTGTTCTTGATACCAATGCTCAACGACTGAAACGAAATACTTCAGCAAAAATAAAAACAAATCAATTCACTGAAAGCCCGAGCGTATCTGAATTGGATGAATGCTCTCAAATGAACTTCCGTTATAGTTTTCAAGACTGAGATGAAATGTTCGAAAAAAGGACACTGCAGTGAAATCGAGGGCGTTGTGTTGTTGCAATTTGATCAAAAACCGGAATCCGGTTTCTCAGATACACGGGTAGCGAAAAAGAGTTTTGGTTCGTTTTTTTTTTTGAAAGTTCACAAATTCAATTACTTTTTAGCTTTTTCTATTCTGCCGTATGTGCCTCTTTGCCTCTTTCTCAATATGTACTGATTTTTATGAACAGTAGCACAGAACTCAGAATAGCTCATATACAGATTTGTGGCACTCGAAAAAGGAAACTCGACCAAGAAAGCGACACTGAAAAAAGGGCTTAAAACGGACCTGATTCGGCATCAATTTCCGGAGGGAAAAATGTAATATTCTCTCCAACACCACTCAATTCGCTGAACGAGATATGTGCCTAAACAACAATTATTTAGACAATAATACAAATAATAATGAAGCTAATCGCTTACCTGTTTGGCTAATTTTTCAGCCCATTGCTGAGCCATTTCAGAGAGTTCATCACTGTATTCTAGAATAGGGGCGTTGTGCTGGAAATGTACCAAAGATAGAAAGATGAATTAAAAAAAATGATTTCATGAAGTCAATCGTGCTAAAAATTTCTTATTAACCTCATCACCTGAACGCATTGTTTCATTTTGCGACACTTCTTCTTAATTTGAAATATTTAAAAAACTATCGACTCACTCTCTGTCGGCGAGCATTATGCTCTACCAAAATTTGGTCTATGAATTCCTTTTCCTTCTCAGGTATGGTCATCCTCAATGTTGAGCAGATGTAACGGTGGAAAGACTGTAAATGATTTTAATGAAAGTTGTACATGTCATATATAATATATGAAGTTATTACGAACACCATCAAACAAAAAAGAAAGAGAAAAGTCAAAACATATAAAATGTTCGTCTAAACATGGATCTTTGGCACCAAAAAGCGGGGTGGCCTGCCCAGGCCTGACTAGAGTGCGCATATCTTGTCGAGATTTGGCCAAAAAGAGGGCGCGACCCCATGTCTACTTTTTCTTGCGCTCTTTTCGATGGAAACGAAGAGTGTGCAGAATGGGCCAGTCGGCAGCTCATTATTGGTGGAAGCCACCGCAACCACTACGAGTGGTTTTCAATTCAGTTTCTGGTTTGGAGAAAGGAAGGAGCTCCGTCGCTTCTCATATCTCATGTCCCATCTGATGGGTGCAACGGAAACGAGTTAAACGAGAAAGCATGAACGAATTTAGTTGCTTGAAGTTTGAATGTACACTCCTGAATGTAGGCAATATTCGTTTTCAACTCTTTTGAAAACTAAGAGTCAAAGAGTTGAGACAACGGAACTCAACGTCTTGTGCAAAATAAAGACAATATGAATACTCAGCAAAAAAGAGAAGGTATTTGAACGTAATAATTTTGTAAATAATCTTTTAATCAAGTACGAAATAAGCCTCTAAACAAAGAGCAAAATCGAACATTTGACTGACAAAATGAGCTTTCTCTATCTTTCATGGACCAGCATTGATAGCTGTCGAAAATTGAGCTTTCGAAAATCCACGAAAACACTAAAACTGGTTTTGCTAAAAAGGAATCAGACAAAGCAACTTACTCCGTCATAGAGTTCTCCTTAGAAGGATTTCTGTATACATTTTCATTGCTTCACTTTCAATTTTGCAAAGATTTGTGGTCTTTCGAAAAGCTGGAGTTGCTCATGTTTTCTTTGAAAACATGCGACTAAATTTGAAAAAAAAGCTTCATGTCATAGAGTAGTGAATGAGCGACAATGTTTTCTGCGGAGCAGAAGATAAATGTTATCGAAAATGTTTGGTGGAGCATTGACAAGTGGATTTCGAATCTGATGAGCGTTTCATTGGGTTTCTGTCATTATTTACATTTTTTTCATTTGTTTATTTTATCTTTTTTCGTTTCCGTTTTCTGCCAGATGTTGTCCTCTGTTTCTCCACATGTTGCCTGTTTTTCTAGAGGCTCTTTTTCCTGTTTCATCGAGATTGCTCTTCATGTTTTTCAAAAGATTTCCAGCGAAGCGTATGCAGTTTATTTAAGAAGAAAACAAAAAAGAAAGAGAGATTTCCCAGGATATAAATCCAAAATTAAAAAAAAAACTATAACGTTAAAGGAAGGTTTGGTGCCAGGATGGAAAAAATTGCATTTTGTAAAAGGTAGGAACATTCAAAAAATAGGATAATTCAGGTAACGGGAATAAACTATTCTAATA
This sequence comes from Caenorhabditis inopinata, assembly GCA_003052745.1. Lineage (NCBI taxonomy): Eukaryota > Metazoa > Nematoda > Chromadorea > Rhabditida > Rhabditidae > Caenorhabditis > Caenorhabditis inopinata. The sequence goes on along the minus strand of AP018156.1, from coordinate 4,819,803 downwards.
TTTTTTGTTGCAAAAAAGGCGCTCATTAAACTTGAAAGTTGAGAGTGGGATGGGTGCTAAGTGGTAATTTGTAATAAGCATTTTGTAGAAACAGGCAACGCCAGAAGACAAAAACGAGAAACCCATGCAGTTAACTACTGACTTTTGACATTAATTCTATTTGATTACGGTAAATTTTCAACTGACCGTGGCTTTTTGCTTTTGATTTAGTCATAGAGCGTGAGCATAATTTTTTTTGGGTTTTTTAAAAAAGCAAAAAAAAACTTAAGCTATTGAAAAAAGCGTAATTGACTGTAGTAGCAAAAAAAGTTACAAAATACACAATGAGAAAAGGTTGAAATACAAGAAAAAATGACAATCAAACGTAGAACACCAATTATATAATAATATTAAAGAAAGCACGCATGCAAAATGCTGTCTTTATTTGTGAGAAACCTTTTTGTAAAAACATTTGTGAAAACTGTAAAGGAGAAAAGAAAACCGAGATTCCGCGTAGAAAAATGAAAGGGTTAAACTGAATATTTGAATGCAAAAAATTCTGAATGAGAGCGGCAATAGAAGCTGAAAAGCCATATCCCGAAAGATATTTTGAGAAGTTAGTTTTTTTTTGGTAGAGAACAGTTTTTTGTTGTATTTTTCTAAGATAGACTAGTGAAAACGCAATCAAAATTCTCAGAATCAAGAATAAGTAATACATGCAAATTTTTCCATAAACAAGAATGCACTGACTGCCGAAATTATGCGCAGAACTAGAGCAACTTTGGGGTACATGAAGACATAAAAAAGAATAGAGAAGTTACGCGTTTAGAGAAGAAAATAAATTCAACCCAACGTTTTTTTTTGGGACACAGACAAGGAAAAGAGCTTGTGAGATGAGAAAGACGACGTGGACAAGCCGATGGACTTTAGAAAAGTTTGTGTTTCCTCTTCAAATTGATGCGCTTCCATTCGGGCAGCTTGTAGAACTCAATTAAGGACATCTTGAAGATCTCCTCAAATTGGTCGCGAGGCAAGTGTCGTTCCAAATGTTGTCTGCAAAATGGAAAGTGTCCGGTCATGGGAAGCGATTTGGTCTGCTTCATTTTTCTCACCTGTCAACATCTTCCGGAAGATTTGAATTTGTCGTTTGGAGAATGGCGAGGTCATATTGCTTGGCAGGTTTGCTCATGTCTGGGAGGGAAGAGCGGAGAACTGCTCCACCGACAGAGCGAGGACCACCAGCAGTTCCAGATTCTGTCATCGAATCTAAAGAAAATATAATATCATACATTTTTCTGTTTTTTTCCATAACAGAACGCTTTTCATATGTACCATTGTTTTCATGAAATAATCACGGGGTCAGTATAAGTTGTGCTTAAAAGGAACACTGGACAATGGGCAATACCAAACATCTGTCTAATCTCTTTAATCTCATTGGTGTCAAAGTTCCTTTCCGTTTAGCTATCAGTCAAATCAAGCGACATGTCAAGATTTTTCAAAGAGATTGTATTATAATAATGCATCATCTAGTAGAGTCACTGGAATTTCTTGAATTTTTTAGGGAACTTCTTAGTTAATTCTTGATGATCATTAATTTTGAAAATATTGAAAAATTTTGATAAATTAGCTAGGAGAATTCCGAACGTCAAGAATTCTAGCATTCTAACCGTATAGATATTGACAGAAAATCGAACCTTAACCTTTGCTTAACAGTTACCCGGGCAACCATTGCCTAACTGCACTTAGTATTACTATTTCAATTTATCTCGGGGTCCTTTTTCCACGTACGTTCAGAATAATGACTGCTAATTGTGGTGTCCAAATTCTCAAGCGACAAGTTTTGTCCAAACTCTGTCGGAAGAGTAGCGGCTCTTAGTGTATTTGCCCGACTGTCTTCTGGAATGTGGAAGCACGGTAACGTGTTGTTTCCTTGCTCTCTTTCGCCGCCCTGCCAAACGACCCATGGACGTGGACGGTTGAGATGACGAGATGGCGCTAAAAGAAAAAAAGGGCATAGAGTTTGCAGTTGAATAAAAAAGGAATGTGTGCTGTGCTCTACAAAACACATCCTACTGATTCAATTAGGCCGGCGACCAGACAAGAAACGTACAAGCATTGATGGGGACGTCGTAGCGGAATTTTAGATGCGGCATTTTCTTTCCAGATGGGGTTCGACTCGCATTTCTTGGATCCCAATGAAGTGGAAGCCTAAAGATCAAATTGAAAGGGTTGCATTTTAAATTTGGCAACAACAAACCTCTGCTTTTTGTGACTATCCTCAATGTTCTGCTTGATGACGTGGGCGATGGATGAGTCGTTGTACTTCTCCAGAGTCTCAACAGTTTTTCTCAATTTGTCCTCATCAACCTTGTCGCTTTCGGAGTAGTCGTCGTCGGAAATCTCGTTTTCAATAGATGACGTTGAAAGTCTTCTCTTGAGTTCTTCAACGGCGTATGGATACGGAGGAGCTGGGAAGTCTTCACGCTCGATTGCTGGTGGCTGTAAATTTGATAATTTGAAATTATAGTAATTTGTAAAAATTAATTGAAAAAAAAAGACTTGATGAAGCTTTCAGATATCATCACCATTTATTTATTTCTTTTGTATTTTTCTTATTTCTGTATTTATGATTAATGACAAATGTTTTGTAGCCCTAACCTTATCTGGATCAGGCACTTGCGCAGCTGGGTAATGAGCTAACTCAATTGGCTCTTCATTGTCCATATGTGGAGATTTCGGTCGTGGAATGTTCTTCTCCAAGTCCTCGGCTGAAATTATCTTGCCTTGTCAAAGATAGTCATATGGTTAATACATACTTAGTCTCTGCATTCCAGTTTTAAGCAGCGACATTCTTGATTTTCTAATCTTTATCGGTCCTTGCGGAACGTGGAACTGTGGTGCATTTGGTTCTTTTGGATTCATAACCGGATGTCTCAAATAGGTCTGCTCCACTTCTGGCAACAAATACATGTATGCCTGATGACGTCCGAACGACGACTGGTATTTTGGCTCATTTCTAGACAGAGTAGTGGCACGTCCGGTTGTCTAAAATATTTGAATACAACTTTTTGTTATGGGGATTATATGTTCATTTATTCGGTTTCATTGTATTACAATGCTCCAAAAGATGGGTCTTGATATTAAAAATGATGAAATTGAATACTTTTCTGGAAAAACAAGATGAAATTGCATACCGCAATATTTTCGGTGGTCCGCGCATGCTCACAAGATGGATGCCAGATCTCGTCTCCTTGCATATACATCTCCTCACCGTCGCCGAAATGAGAACCGCATCGCGAACAACGGGCGCAAGTTGGATGGAACTTGTAGCCACCAGCCTGAAAGAAAGTAATTGAGCGGATTGAATTGAATACAATAGTAAATGAACAATGAGAAGGTCAACCGGAGGATTAAACTTGTTCTATTTTTTTTCATTGTTATGCTAAAATGACGCCCTTGTAAGATGAATAGGAAAGGTTATACGTGCTTTTATTCCGAATTATTCGAAGAATTGAATCATTTAAAATTTCAAATGAAATTCAACAGATATTATTCCTATGTTTGTTCGGCGGAGCTGGAGCTTTAAGCTTTTAAACAAATACTATTTTCCATCCAGAAATCTTTAAAATGCAAATGAGTATGAATGATAATTATGATATGTGCAATATTGATTGCTTAAAATTACAGCTTGTTTCTTTAAAAAGTTCCAAAATCTAAAAGAATTCTGAATGTATGCATTTCTTGCTTCTTGTTTGATTATTTCTGAGAGTTGTGTTGTTCCGTCTACCAACCTGCAACACCTTGCCCGCAATGAATTTCTCACACTCGTAGCATTTGACACCGAACTTTTCATTATAATCGCGAAGGCACAATGGTTTTCCGTGATACGACATGTATTCTCCATGAAGAACTGCCGAGCACTCGCTGCATTTGAAACAGTACACGTGCCATGAAAGACCGAGAGCGAGAAGTACTTGACCCGAATGCAAAGCTTGGTCACAGGCAGCGCATGCTACAATATTAAGTGTTATACATAAGAAAGTATCAAATTTCTTTTTATCTCTTGCTTCTCATTGCTTACTTGTTGGCGATCCAAGCGGCGCGCCTTGCTGCTGTGTGGCATTAGAGGCTTCACTCGATGACACGTCCGTTGTACCATTTGATTTCTCCGGAGACTTCGGAGCACTCGAAGACGACGCGCGTGCTGGTTGCGACGTCTGCACTGTCAGACCTTTTGTGACCGCTCGAAAATCATCTGGGCACAGATACGCGTTGTCGTCCGCGATATTATAGTATCCCGTTTCTCCCAAATAACGACCACATTCTGAAAATCGAAATTTCCAGTAAATGTGTTTGGCCATTATAAGTATTTCGTAACTTCACGGCGCATAAAAATCTCACAGTTTTCAAAAAACACAGAATGTTCAAGTTGAGTGCCATGAAGAAAATTTTGTCTTTTAACGCCAGTAAATATTTACGTAACGACGAAATGAATTTAGGTAAACACCGCAATGAAATATAATGTGATTGCCGTTTTGCACGCTGCAAAGAGCTAGAAACAAAAAGAAAGAGGTAATTGTTGCGGCTGAGATAGAAACCAACATCCAAAAACAAAAGAGTGGTATTGGGGTAAAATTTATGTGGCAAAGTTTTGTGGCGTATGACATGCGTATATGAGCACTGCAGAGACAGCACTGCACATTTAAGTAATCCCTTTAACTGTTCATGATGAATGAGCAAGCTTTTTCAAGGATTACAAGATTCTGGAAAACATTTGGAAAAAAGGACACTTTTATAAATGGGGCCGTTTAATGAAAGCCAGTGTCTTGTCTCTCATCTCAGGCATTGAACAATAACAATTTGAATGTATGTGATTGTAATGAGATATCAAATATCTTCTTGCAGACACTTCAACATAATTGGAACCGGCGATTTCATAAATCCACCACCATTCCCCCCCCCCTTCCTTGCCTCACCAATGGAGAACGTTGGAATGTTCTAATGAGAAAGATAACTTTCTTTCCGCGAAGCAATGGATGTGATGCTCACACTGTTCAAACATAAGTGGGATAAATGAGGGAATCGTGTTGTATTATGTAATAAACACACTGAAACATTTTCGCCTCTCACGAGAAAAAGACAAACATTATGAAGAGCACTTTATGAAAATAACTCTGGACCCGCGACTGCGATCCTTTCTTTTCAAATTGGCACGCTTTCTGTCAAAACTTACTTCTGCAGTGGAAGCATGAAATGTGGAAATACTTGTCATTCGAGGCTAAGATGTTTCCTGAGCACTTTTTGCGACAAATGTCACAAAGTAAAGTTTCTTTACTTTTTTTGCCTGAAATTAAAACAAATTAATTGACATTAAAACTCTCTATCTCTCTCTCTCTCTTTCTACTTTCTCTTAATCAGTGAACGACCTAACAACCAATCTGCGAGGTCAACTGTCAATCTTGAAACATCTTTAATCATTTATAGGATGCGGGAAACAAGAGAACATGACTAGATGTTATCAAAACTGTTGACTGCAAGAAAGTTGAATTGAAAGTGAAAGTGATGGCTTATTCACTCTCTTTTTCTTTTTTGATTGACTGCCTCCACACGGTTCATCAAGCTTATTCATTTTTACAGCTTTCAGACTTTAATTTTTTATCTATAGACCCTAGAAATGGGAAACAGACAAAACAATCATAACTGACTATTTGAAATTGATGTGGAACAGAATGGTAGACTTTCCGTGACGTTTTGCAATCATTATACCTTCGTTATCAGTTTTCATTTTACCATATTGTGTTCTATGTCATATTATTAAATTAATTGGCAAAACCAATAAATTAATCATTTTTAACTCCAAAAAAATCCAAACCAACCCATGGCAAAGAGGAGACGACGCGCAGTGCTTGCGAATAGTGGTGGTGTAGAATAGCGGAGAGAGGTCTAAAGTAGAGCTGTCCGTCGCCTACCCCAGCACTACTGCATGAGGCGAGAGAAAACGGGGGGGGGGTTCGAGAGGAGCGGGGTTAGAGACGCAGACGCATCCAAACGCACAACACACACTCTTCGCCGCCACCGACGTCGGCCGCCATTCGCAAGAGATACACAGAACCCCGGCAAAAGCAATCAATAAATGGCCCAGCTGCGCGCAACGCACAGCGCTCTTCTCTGTCTCCAATTCACAATAAATGCATTCTGGCCTTCTTTCACTCCGTCTCTCTCTCTTCCTTCCTTCCAAACTACCAATACCAATGCCAAAGGGAAACAGAGGACGGAGGAAGAGGAAATGTGAAGAAGGAGGACAAGATAGGACACTACTTTTTCGGGAGCCCAACGCTTTCAATTTAGATTCATTAAAGAGCACCGAAGGGAATGAAGTATCTCATCAATCACAATTTCCTAAAAAGAAAGCATCAAGACATTTTTTCGCATTCCCCTTGGGATTCGCGAGCCTTCACACAGTCTTTGGAAATATAACAAACGTGTTCCTTTTGTTTACGCTATAAAATATAAAAAGTATTTCTGAGTTAAAATCGGGTTCACTTCTTTTTTTCCTTTTTTCTAGATCTTTGTCGGATTAGTCAGACTAGCGGTGTTAAACAACTAGAGTTGTTTCACAATAGTAAAATAGTTTCATAATAGTTCAATAGTTCAATTACAATAGTTAAAATAATTATAATACAATAGTAGTGCAATCATAAACTTCAGCGAATCAAATAATTTATTTCATATCGCATTATATAATTGCTAGAGACACGCGTTTTTTTTAGTTTTTCTCAAATCTGTAGGCATTTTTTTTAATAATTCAGAAAAAAGGCATGGATTCATATGTACGATATTGCCTCCAACAAGCATCTTGTCACCAGGAGACCCCAAAGTTGTTGATAATCAAGAGCTGATAAATCGTTCCGGAAAAAGCGAGCAGAAACACGATTCTGAATTCAATGTTCTGAATAAAACGAGTAGAAATTAATTTTTTTACAACGATGCTTCATTTTTAAGAAATCAAAACTCAAGTATTTCGAGCGACACTTCGTTGTAAAATGTTCGTTCATGTTCAATTCCCATTTCGCTTTTCACTTTGAGCATAATTTGTGTGCAAATGCGGAATGATAATATGGAAACGGATAATGCACAGTGAAAACGGAAACGTTTCATTCCAAAGTGACCTGTTCTGTTTGTTGTCCTCTTATTATTCTCCGAAATGAAAATTGATATGGATGTGAAATGAGGCGGATACTCCTCGTAGGCATTCAGGAATCAGAAAAGATAGTTTTAAGGGCGCTGATAAAGAGAACACACGGAAGTGCTATCATCTGCCTCCCGTCTCTAGCTACGTGGACACCTTTATATTAATTATAATTGCAGAAAAGATAAATCGTTTTCACATTTGCGTGAACAATGAAGCCTTGAAGACAGTGTAATGCTTGTGATTTTGTGCAGAAGATAACAAATTACGTTGACATTCTTACCACATATCTGACACATCTTAAGCTGAACGACTTTACACATCACTCATCTGGCTCACATAGTTCATAAGAGCAATGGTCACTGGAAACAACAAAAACTGTATAGAGATGCCATGAAAAGTTAAAGTTTTGAGATCATGTTTAAAAAAAATTTCGACCACGGCAGGATTCGAACCTACAATCTTCTGCTCCGTAGGCAGACGCGTTATCCATTGCGCCACGCGGCCCCGCACAAAGCGTGGTGGGAAACGAATACAAACAATGCCATCTCTCAATTTTTGTCATGTTGATTGCTAAATGAATAATTTGAAAAAAAAATTGCGAGAGTCCGCGTTCCCAACCACTGAGTCATCCAAAAGCTTAAAATCTGCAGAATTTCAGATTTGACTCATTGCCAACTCGTGGATTCAGAACATTATTTCAAGATCGTTGTTTTGATATTAAAGTATGTAAATGGTTTGGATCCCAGTAGATGTTCCTGGTGGTATCTGGAGTCTACCAAGATTCCTGCTCCAGCTTCTTAATCTTTATAACCTTATTAATTTCACTCCTCGAATTACTCTAGTTTTATTGATGGCATCAAGAGCCGAGTACTCTCATAAAAGATAATTGAACAGATAATTGATTAGTCAAAAAAAATCGCCTTAAGTTAAAATCTCTTTTCAACAAAGCACACTAAGCTGAAAACTCAACTGAACTTATTCTAGTTTTATTTCCGCCACTGTTCATTGTTATTGAATCCAGGCTTGTCAGATTCGAAGCTCCGTCCAATGCGTTCAATATATAGAGAAGAGAGATTCTTTTTCAAAATCTGCTCTTTAACAGTCTCGCTTTATTGAACACGCGATTCCTCACCTGTGCTTTCCATAATTTATATACTCCCATCTCATCTCTGTATATATTCCACAAATTTACATTTTATTTCTTCTTCTTCTTTTTGTCACTAGTATCACTTCTCATTTTCATTATTTCCACACAATCTTGGCCAATATTCAATGGCTACCTAATCTTTGGCTACTTGATCAATGGCTACTTGGTGATCAATGGCTACCTGATATTCTTTGGCTACTTTTGCCTTCGAGTTTCAATGGCTACCTAGTTTCAATGGCTACCCAGTTTTTTTCTGATTTAATAGGTAGTCATTGATTATCGAAGGCAAAAGTAGCCAAAGAATATCAGGTAGCCATTGATCAAGTAGCCAAAAATTAGGTAGCCATTGAATATTGGCCCACAATCTTATATACGATTCTTAAAAATTGTCCATCTGGCAACCCAAAAGGACAGTGAGGAAAGGAGCGAAAGAAAACTTAGTGAAATGGAAGCTTCTTATAGAAAAATTAGTGAATAATTGGGAGGGGAAACAGGAAAACAGTGTCAATGTAAATATTTGATTAAATATTATGAGACGACGATTGGTATTTTTTTAAACATTCTTTTTATATTATTCAAAGTGTTCTGAGACTGTTTTTTCCCACATCTATTCCGTAATTAGAAGAAACTGGCAACCGCTCTCTTTTCGGTTAATTTCCCTCATTTTCTCCTTGACTTACTTTTTAGTTCCATTAAAACGTCTGTAGTCTACACTTGGCACCGTTTCTACTTTTGCACTTTCGCACGCATTTCTCTAATTTTCTTTCTCTCTCTCTCTCTCTGTTTTGCCTTGTGTACGGTTAATGTATTTGCATTACCCATTAAATTTGTCTCCCCGACTGAATCATTATCCTTTTTCAAACTGCAGTCAGATAGCATGCATGTTAGCCTCCCCCCTATCTCCAATTTTGATATGTGTTTCATTCTGAGTGATTCATTTGGATTGTATGGTTTATGAGAAGATTTGATTATTTTTCGTTTTTTTTTTATTTGTGAATTGTTGAGAAAAAATAAACAGTTCTTAAATTGAGATAAAATAAGGAGGCAGCTTTAAATGTTAAGAACTAAGACTTCCACGAAAGGCCAAATAAGACCGTCTCGTCTCGTCTTCGTCATCGTCTAGAATTCGTCTGGCGCAGAGATAGACATTGTGTAGGGTACACATGTATTTTAATTGACGACGTGAGACGAACGAAGACGAGACGAAAGGATTCCACGAAAGACGACCGATCTGTGTAGTTTTTCGTGGAAGCCTAATTAAGAACTACTTCTGTTAATATTTTAGACTTGGTATCTTTGGTAAAGTAGCATGAAATTTGCTTGTCGTTACTTTTTTCATACTTTTTTTTGTTCTGTTTTGAAATTTTTTTTAAATATATAATGAATTTCCTAATTTGAGTTTGTTTGAACGAGATAATAAAAGGGCGTATTCTTTTTTTTTTGCAATCTATGATATGTACCTAAGACAGATGTCTACAATTAATAAATGCCATAAATAGTTTCAGAACTGACCACAATAGCTCAATGAAGTTTTTTCTTTGAAATGTGCCCATATTTAGTCCAAAAAAATTTGAAATTACGATGTCTTCGAATATTTTTGAGTGCGTGAGTGAGTCCGTTTATAATAAACTACAGAAATACATTGTTGACTTTAAAAGTTTTAAATATAAATAATGCACTTCACAATTTTTGGAACGTTCATTTCCTGCCATTTTCTCCATCTAAAAATAGGAAATCGACCCCCTCTCTTTTTCTTGTACTTTTCTCTATCGTTATTCATTTCCAAATTAGCTGAAACATGAATGCTACTCACGCAGGACCCGTTGCCGTCTTCCGTATTGACTCTGTGTGGAAAGAGAAAAACGCTCTCCTTCATCTACATGCTCCTTAAACATCACTCTTTTGCACTCTGCGCTTCGTCACGTATTCCTTACTTTCACGTATATTTTGTTGTTATTGCAGTTAGTAGTTCCTTTCAGAACTCCTTTCTCGAATAAGAAGAGAATCTAAGAAAATAAAAGAATTCTGTCACAACCTTTGAAAAAAAATACTGATTATTTGACAGTCCTTTTGTGAGCGTTATTGTTGCATTTATAGTTTTTTTTTCGCATTCATTGCAAATATTAAAACAATTTTCTGCATAGCAACTTCAACAGTGTGAGTTGAGTCAATCATACTCATTCTATTGTTCGAAAATCTGGGGGTCATGCGATTTTAATGATTCTTTTGAAAAGGTGATTTTCAAAGGTCAATTCCCATCCTTTCAACTATAACAGATTGATCTTGTAGTTTCAAATATAAAAAAATTGTCGGCTTTTATAACATTTTCATTCCATGCTAAATAGAAACTGGAAATTGTTGAAATTTCTCTATTTTAATCGCATTTTCAATTGCACAAAAAAATCGTCCTTTATTTCGACAATGGCAGGACTCGAACATGTTATCTCCAAATCCACTGACAAACACGCAACCCACTGCGCCATGTGCACATTTTTGCAAATTCTTTCATAGTGGTACATCAAGAAAAGACTTGCTGTGCTCAACTGAATTTCTATTTGTGACTTAATTAACAGTTCTCCTTTTCGGATTCCATTAATATGTATCTTGATTCTTATATTTGCCTTTATTGATTCATGTGTTTCCTCTCTATAAATTGCTTATTATTTTCAGTTATTATTAATATTTGGCTACTTATATTTTGAAAAAAAACTATTTTCAGCGGCATTGCTTCTCAAATGGATAGTAACGAAGGAAAAGTTCAGATGCATCAATAACATATTGTATGCTAGCTTGAACAAAGCCGATCAATGTTTATGCCTCTCTTTTATCTTTTGTGAAAGCTGTTAGAAAAAAACGATAAGCGTTGCTTCACTGAAACTGGGAGCAATCATGCGAAAATTGTATTTGGATTTAACCATCAGAAAATAATGCGTTTGCAATAGAGTTTCCGAGAAAGTTCCAAAAAGTTTTCATACATGAAGGAGGAACTGCGAAGCTACCAGCGGTTCCCTGAATTCCCTTTGAATATATACCGAAGCATAGCATTGTTTTTGCTGGGAACATTCAAGTAAGTAATATACGAAAATATCATATTATACTATATTATATCATATTAAATTTGAAATTGCTAACTGTTTTAAAATATATTCATAATTCATTTCAGGCTATTTCGTTTTGAGGAATCATTCAATTTGCTTATATCAAACGCAATTTTTTACCAGAGTTGGAAGAGAGCTTTGAAGAAATGGAAAATAGAGCTTTCAAGAAGCAAAATATCAAAATACCCCTTGACGATTTTTAAAGAAATCTCAAAAAGTCAAAGTGAAAGGAAAATGGAAGCTTTTTACTTACTAGGAAGAGCAAGAAGCTAAAATTTTGAGAAACTTGCAGTCGATCTATGATGAGGTTATAGGGAATGCATGGTTAGTAGTTTTAAATTCGTAATTTTTCAGTGTGCCCACAAAACAAAACTGGAAGTGATGATTACTATTTTTTTTCTGTTATACATTCCAAGCACCTTTCCAGTTTCATCTCTTATTTATATTGTGGCCATGAGTCTTCTAAAGTTTCAAGTTTTTTTGATTAGGACATTGCATTCTGCAGCTTCACAATTGGTCTCACAATGGCCTTACATTTAAAAAATTCATTATCAATATGTGTGCCTATGATTCTGGACATCTTGTAAGTTCTTTTAAACAATGTTTTCCAGATTATTAATGGGGTTATTCATGAAAAACACAATTTTAATGCAAAAAAATGCACTTTTTTGCATTAAAATGCAATTGTGAATAACATTAAAAAGGTGTTTTTTGAATTAAAATGAACATGTGCTTTTCATGAATAACCCCATAAGGAAGTCTTGTAGTAGTCTAAATTAAATATTAAGTATTAAATTAACTCTATTAAATATCTAAACATTTATGAAATATTCCGGAATAATGGGAAACACTGTAGAGAGTTTTGAATTACTCTGGAAATTTCCTGTAGCTTGTAATATTGCAATGTTACAGGCATTTGTAAGAGCTTTTCACAGTAGTGCACACCAGAAAATAAACTTTTCATTTTAAATCCAATATTTTTTAAATTGTTCTACATATCTAAATCGTTCATTGAAATTCCTTGAAACTTTGAATTTATTCTATATCAGAAGAAACACCGTGACTACACTGCGATATCCTATTGGTGAAGCTCCATTGTGTTAACCAATATTATTTCATCATTGAAACTGTGTTTGTTTATTTGAACCTTATTCATGTGTTGTTCCTTTCAGTTGTTCTGAATCTTTCACACTAAATTTGTTTGATATTATTTGCTGATTATTGTCGAAAAGAATGTGGTTTGAAACCAATATATACATTCATTCATAACTGTATTTGATATTTTATTTTTCGAATGGGCATACTTACAGGTAGTTGTAGTTTAGATTTGAATCATGCGACGGCAGAAAATTACTACGTAGGAGGCAGAAAGATGTGAGTTTTTTTTTTGATTTTGTACGAAAAATAAGAAAAACAAGAAGTTTTCGAAATGTTTTAAGTTAAATAAGTGATAATCCACTTCTTACTAAGCAAATATTTCTGTCGGTGTGAGTGTTTGTTGGTCTGTCCCTGGCTTCTTTTTGAACTACTCAAAAGAACGTGGGCCTCCTACTTTGATATGCTGGATGGAGTCATGGTCACCTGAGCGCTTCGCAACCATATCTTTAGGAGGCCTCTGGGTACTTGGGATACTGTAGAACTGTATACACAAAATCTACAAAGCTGTCTTAACAACGATACAAACAGTCACAATTTTGCTGATATAGCAATCTGGATTTCAAATGTAAAAAATCAGCTTCCCCTGTGCCAAACTACAACCTTAATAGACATGATTTTCCAAAGTTTCTAAAAGATTCCAGAATTTTCAGAAAGTTCTAGAAAACTCAGAATTTACCAATAACGAAATTAGAATAATTAATTAAAGCCACGCATGCGGTGCGGGCCTCCAACTATGTTTAATTCAAATTTGGCTTTTGTCTAATTAAGCTCGTGGCTTCTATTATAATTAGAATAGTTTTTAGTTGCCACAAGGTCCAAGGTGTTAAAGTCCTTTATGTAAAGAACTCACTGTCGAATGGCACTGTAAACCGTCTGGTAGTAAAGTATTATTCTAAATTTTTATAGCTTTTTATTTCATTCGCTGTTTATTTTGGTTATGAGGAGAAGTACCTACAGTACTGACCAAAAAGGTATTCGCAAACGGTTTTTTGAGAGTAACTTTGCTGAAATTTGAGGAATCGATCTAAAAATGTTACTGTACATGTCGTTCAAAAATTTTACTATTCTAGTTTGTGAATAAATTTCCTTTACCGTTTTGAACTTTGTTTTAAAATATCAGATCGATCTGGGAAGTTTCAGAAAGGTTACGCTCGAACAACTGTTTGCAAATACCTTTTTGGCCAGTACTGTATATAAAAATAATGCATATTCTCAACGTTTCCTGAATATTACTAATTAGGAATGACTTGCCAATTCTAAAAAATCCCGAGACAGCAGTCCTTGTTAGTTTCTCATGAGAAGCAAAAACCATCATGGCGTGAAATATGTTAGATAAATGTGAATGAACGTTTTAAAAGTCCCCTGGAATTTCAATTTTGCCATTTGCTTAGCAATAAAAGCGCATTCAACTTTTTAATCTGAAATATGTGATCAGATTGTGAAAATAGGAAAGTTGTTCTGTTAATAAGTCTCTTCAATTTTTACCGCTCCGACAATTCTGAGTTTCATTTCCCTTCGGCCAAATTCGGATGTCTTTCTCTTCGATCATCTGCTCGTTGGGTTACCGTTGTATGACTATCATTATAAGGTGACCCTTCTCTCTGCATCTAGAAAATATGACCTAACACTTGCCAATCTGCAAGATGGACTGCAGGTGCGTCATCTGTCGAATTGACGTTGTGCCGCTAGTTCACTTTAAGGAGCATTTGGAAGGGTATACGAAGACTTCTGTTCAGCATGTGTTTTTGTATTTCCGAACACGTCGTCGTGCCTTGTTTTGTTTTTTCCTAAGAGACTGAAACGGGAAACCCAAAACCCAAAATCAATTTAGCTATTAGTTTACATTCTGAAATTTCTTATATTGTTTTAAAATTTTATTAAAGTGCTTTGCTCTGATTTGTTTGATGTTCATTCTGCATTGTTCGAAAACTGAAACAATATAGTTTTCACTAATTTTTTCCAATATAGTGTTAGTTATTTCATTAAAAAACGTGTTTTCTCACTTTAGTAAAAAATGGAAGCCTACCATTGGCAAAAATGAGTTGATGCCGGCCATCATACTGACTGTTACCAACTTCCTTTGTTGTCAGCGCCAATTCATCATTATTATATCGAAGGGAAAGCAATGAGAAAAAGAGAAACGCCGAAGTTATATTTTAGAAAAATACTGATTGAGGTTGCGGTTGTGGTTATTCAAGTTAAAAATAAGAACACAAACAATAATTTGCGGACCCGGTGTGCTTTTATATGGAATTATTTGAATTATTTGAGAGCCGGAGGAATGAGATAGTTACAAAATGTGAGCACTAATGGCAATTAATGAGAAGAGAAAGAATACTGGTATAATAGACACAGTCCTGATTTCTTCCGGCTTCTGTCATAGTTTATTCTATCTATCTAGAATTTTACTTCCTCCGTGTGATTAAAATTAAGGAACTGATTTTAGGCGTTGCAGATGGAAGCGGCTCAGAATGCAAATTTTCTATTCTGTTAAATTTTTTGGATAAAATTGTTTTATTATTGTATCTACACGTCACCAGTTGACATCTATAAGATTGGCTCATTTTGCGATACATAGTTAATGTCATGCTTTTCTTTACTCCGTTATTTCTCGCTCACTGTACCACTTTCCTTTGTTCAAAATTGAAGAGTACCGTTATTTTCTGAAATTTAGATAAATCTATGCATTTATCGGTCACTATCACGTTTCAATTGTGTCTGTTGCAACTATTCCGTTTCAAATCTTCAAGGCCAGAATTAAAATTGAAACAACAAATTTAGCTTTTGAACTGACCGCTTATCCCACGCCAAGGTTATTTTTAGCCAATATACCAAGGTTGCAGCATTGTCTTTGTCGGATTATCGAATTCCGAATCACATTTTCTCGAACCTTTGAAAATTCTTGAACTTTTCAACTCTCGTCAAATTTATGCCCCGCTTGTGATTCTTTCGGGAACACTCGAACCGTTTCTTAGCCACTGTAACCAATTGCCAAGAGAATTCTCTGGGCAGGTGACGCTTGCAGTAATTTGAAGACCTTATGTGTTAAACATAAAAATTACACACTAGCTTTTCGAAAGGCTGTTTCAGTGCCTTGGCTACGCAGCACAACAAGAATGCGCGATTAAATTGTAAATCATCGTGCTCCGCTCAACATTGAAAGAATCTGAGCTGTTTCTACATTCATAAAGATAATCCGAAAAACGCTTTCCGGTTATTTTTTCTGATTTATGTATATGAAGTCACAGTTCCCAATTAGCACTAGTAATTAACACTAGTAAACTATTATAGCAGAAGGCCAATTGTTTGATTTTCCTTCTTTTAGTTGGATTCACTACTGAAGCTTTCTTATGTTGTATCTTTTGCCCTTTAACTATTTGGCAAGTCCCTACAAAATGGAATTGCCATCAGTAACAGTAGAGTGAAAACCCGTAGTCATTTTTCGAATGGATTCCTAAAAGAAAAAAAAGAGTGAACTATATCTGAGCAATAAACCATTTGTGCTCACATGTTTTTACTGAATTTGAAAGTGCTATCTATTCCTAATTGAATAATTAAAGACTATTTTCCTCATATGTAGTGCGATGGGTGGCCAGTTCTGCTCGTCCGGTGGACAGGCGTCTGTCATCTGTTATTATGAACGTTTATCAACGACCCCTCCGAGCGTTGTCATATTCTTAGTGTAATATTAATGTCTGTTCGAGTCTTCACGATATTCGCTTTTCACGTAGAAGACGTAGAACATTGAAACTTCGCTTTTATCTGAATATCATCTTTCAGGAGAATTTAAAATTAAATATAAAAGTGAATATTCTGAAAATTAGAAGACATATTACGTGAGAGAGAATACATTTTACGTAATACCCCTATTATACTGCGCTATTGTTCACCTTTATCAGTAAAAGAAGAGCAGTTAACAGTATCCACGCTGGATTCCTTCTCTTGTTCTTTCCAACGTTAGGAATTGTTTTGCTCAACAGCTGGAAACAAAGTCTGAGCCAGTTGTTGTGCACCTCGTATTCACGGTTCACGCTGACCGTTTTGAACTTTTAAGATTTTTCAGATTTAGCGTTCATTTGCTTTTGCTGGAGAATGAGCGACATAGAAAACAGAAGTAACCACAACAAAGATGAAGAAACCGGGCAGGGCACTTCGAAAAAAGAAGACCACACAGTTTCAAAGTGTGATTCCTTGAAACGAACTCTGGAGACTACTAATGATGATGGCGATGATATTATTAAGAAAAAGAAACTTGGGATTGCGGAGAAAGAGTGAGTGATTTCAGTTTATATTGAGTTTTCAGTAGCAGTTGCCATGCACACTTTAAAACGAATTATTTGATTTAAGCGATGGCAAGAACGAAAGAAACGACAGAGAAAATGAATTTCTAGAGAACGAAATCATTCATGATTGTTTCGGAAACAATATTCACAATTCTGACCATAACCAGGAAGAGGAAATTGAGTGAGTGCTCTCTTTCAGTTACAACAGTTTACAGACAATACCGCCAAAGAATTTTTTTTGCAATTTCATTTTGAAAACTTAAAAAAAATCTGATACATTACATGTTTTTGCGTAATTAGGTAATGTAGACTGAAAATATTGAGGTAATATATTTATAGATCAGAGGAACCGACGAAGAATTCTGAAGTGGACCAAGAACCAAGTATCTGCGAAGACAAAAAGGAAGATTCACACACTGCTCAAGAGAAAGACGATCGAAAAGAATTCAACAAATCAGTTTCAGAAATAACATCAAGGTTCGTGGAAAGGAAAATGTAAAATCTAATCGGTTTTTCAAAAATCGATTTTTTTTTACAGCGAATATTTCAACTCACTGAATGATGTTTTCAAATTGCATCACAAGGCGGGATCATCAGAATTTATGAAAATTTTCACGGAGTCAGAAAAACAACATATGAATAACGGGTATGCATAATGAATATAATATCAATAAAAGCCATCTCCAATCATATCAGTTTTGAAATGAGATGTTATTCATTCAAAATTCCAGTTAGATATGTTTCATAATTATTGAGAAAATTTCAGTGATGTCATCTTCACAGTAGTGGAACATGATCAAAAATTCAGCAAAATTCGTTGCCAACTGGAGAACACCATGCAGCCGGAGATATTCAAAAACATCATTTTCCTAATCAAGAACAAGCATGACTTCGGTATTGAGGTACCAGAAGACCTTGATTTTGAAACTGTAGATAAATACATCAGTAAGTTTTACAGGACTGCTAGAAAGGAGACATGTGTTAATAAACTTCTAATTAATAAGAGATCAAGGAATCTCAACTGTTTTTTGCATTGCTTTCATTCAGTTTTTTTTTCAAATAATCATAACGTTGATCAAAAGTTTCATTAAGAAATTTAAACGAGATCCCAAAATTGGATCAATTAATTCTATTTACAGATCATCGCAATAAGAATCGCACAGAGAAAAAGTTTGTCGTTATAGACAGTCTCAAGGCGGACCCTATATCAATGACGCTTCCAGAATTGATTGAAGCTTTTGCAGAAAAAGTAGAAAAACGAGAAAAAATTCTGAATCTCTTGTCATTAGAGTTTTCGGTTAATGAGTCTCGGTGAGTTATACTGTTTCTACGGAAATTTTATTATAAAGATATAATGTGAAATAGAAATAAATAAAAGAAAATTAGCAAAAAGAAGAAGAGTTTCTTCTTGATTTCGGAGAAGAAATTTTTGATTTACAGTTTGGCGAATGAATTCAAACTTCCGGAGTACGTGGAAAGTATAAGCATGGTGGATGCTCTCGATAAATCATTGGAGATCAAACTGAAGCAAATCAAAGAGACGTTGAGAAATAAACTAGGAAACCACCAAAAAAGTTATTTGGAGGCAAGAAGAAAAAAGTTGAAATTCATGAAGGACAATTTGCCGCGCTACGAAAAATTTCTCCTGCTATCGATGAAAAATTCTTTCACAGATGCGCATGTGGATCCGTCTGGAACATCTGTTTATTACCATGTTAAAAAGGTGAGCTGTCTTAAAGGAGAATCAGAGGGGATACAGTAGTTTAAGGCTTATTAGCTGAATGAGGACTCTGGCTCTGGCTGTTGTCAGATGTAATTTATACCCAAATTAACTAGTCATGAACAATGCTTGCATTGGAACATTTATTACTTATTTCACTTTTTATCTTCTTAGAAGCGGGAGCTCATTAATACTCGTCTAAATGAGCAAACTTCTCGAAAAACAAATGGTAGATGCATAGGTGATCTAATCGAATTTTACAGCTTTCACATTGGATATCAAGCACAAATCTTTCTGAAAAATGACAAAAAAGACTATTTTTTAGCTGCGAAATTGGACATTAGCACTAATCTAATTTCAATTGAACATTTTTTCATATAAGACCAATTATCCATATTTTTCCTTAAAAAATATACAACTATGAACTTTTTCATTTCTCAGGGTCGAAAAATCTTTTATGTTGCTCCACCGACAGAAGCCAATCTGGCTATATATGCGAAAAGCGAGACCCGAAGCCTTAGCCAATGGATTGGCTCAGCTCTTGCAGATCAGTGGACCAGAGTTGAAATCAACACTGGAGACACCGCGATTATTCCTTCTGGGTACATTCACATGGTGTATACACCTGAAGATAGCATTGTCCTTGGTGGAAATTTCTTGCAGCAAAACCACATCGACCGACAATTCAGGTTAGTTGGAAAGATAACGTTCATTGAAAAAAATTGAAACGTTGAGAGATAAAATTGAAAGCAGTTTCCCATACTTATGACATTTCCACGTTCAAGAAGAGTTTCAGGTTCACAAAACTGGAAGAAGATGCAGTCGAAAATGACCACTTGGATCGAGATAATCTCATTCGCGGTTACAGAGACATCATGTTTTCATATATAGAAAATATTTTTATCGACACTTTGAATAGTAGGCCTTAATCACTCAAACAAAATGAAGAACGCATTGTTCAGACTTCCCCGGATGTAACATACCACAGGATCTCAAGTATGCTTGGGCTGTTTTCACCAACGAATTGAAAGATCCCAAACAGTATAAATCAATGGGCTGGTACACGAGGGGTGAAGAGCAAATAATTTTAGCAAACCTTGAAGCATTCGCGAAAAAGGTGAATACTAGAAACTAATAAAGCAAAAACAAACCTATTTTGTTTTAAGAGCGACAATAAAATAAATCAAGCAGTACGAGGTCAGTATGTGGTTCCAAAGTTCCTAAAAAGGCCGTCGAAACTTGGGAAAAGCAGAATAACAAATATAGAGAAACAAGTAGAGAAGTAAGCCGTAAAAGGATATTTGGAAACTGTATGTAACTCGCAGTAAGTTTGAAATAGATGTCAAACCCATTTAAATGATTTGCAGAACAACAAACTGAAACGACAAAGATGATGAGAATCCCAAAAAAATGAAGCTATAACGAATACTATTCCGTCGGCCATTATCTAAAAAGATTCAATTCGGACAAAACTGAAAATTACTTTTGAAAATGGCAGCAAGGTGTAGATCTTGGTCCGTTTTATAAAAAAAAGTGTCTGTAAATGCAAAACCACAAAATAACAAGACAGCATATCGGAAGCAGTTAAGAAGTCGGCACATTCCGAGCCGATTTTGTCGTTCGGCTTCTTCATTGATTTTATTTCACGGCGGTATCTTCTGATATGTTAATTATAGCACAACTTAAGAGAACAACTTGCCGAGATCTTCATCTTGCAGCTTTTTTCAAATAATTTCGAAAAATGTGTTTGCAAGTCTTCTAGGTCTTTCAAATAATATGAATAATTGCATAGTAACATGAACGGATTTGACGGAAAATAAAAGAAATGCAAGTTTGTCGTAAAAGTAGCTCTAAACATGAACCATATTGTAATTTTTACTTCTATTTCTTCAATTTTTCACAAAAAAGTATGAAATTTTCATGAAATTCGCTGACATCTGCTTTAAGCTCCAACAAATTTGTCTCTAAACATATAATTTCAATCACGGTTCAGTATGCGACTCAAGAAAAAAACTGTGTAATTTCTGAAAATTCATTAATAAATGTCACTTACACACTTGCTATCTTCTGCTCTTTTATTTTCTTCTGAATCCGAGAGTGTGTACAAAGCATTTCGATTTACTGATTTCCGTGTCAAACTCGATTCTCTTGGTTGTCTGCTTTTCCAGTCGTTAAAAACGATTCATTATAGTTCTCATTTGTTTTATCGCCACTAAAACTATGCGTTTGATCTTCAATTTTTTTTATTGGTGTAATTTTTAGATTAGTACTCTTTTACTCAAAATTTACTCACGTGTCTAGGTTTCACTCGAATCTTATTGTTCTTTTCTTTATATTTTTGTATTTGATGTTATTAATCAGGCAATATTATCAACTATATGTTCAAATTTAGGTATATAATCCCATTTTACTTTCACATTCATCTCACAACACTGCAATCACTACTATGACCTCATTCTTTCTTGTATACCTAGTTCATTGAGATCTTCTTGGCAGGTTTTAGCTGCTTCTTAAAAAGTTCTTGAAACTGTTTTTTTAATAGTTTTCGAAAAATGTCCCCGAAAGTTAAAATTCAAGCCAGAAGTGACATTCCAAATTTCAATATTCTAATATTCCAATATTCTTTCCAAATTGATTATCACAGTTTAAATAACAACGAATCTGAAAATATTTTTCTGTATATGAATTCAACTATTCTGCTAATTTGAGAATTTATTTTTCCTTTTTCTGTATTTTAATATTTATAATCAATTCAAATTTTGGATTGATCAAAGTAAATTAATATTATTCATAAATTCGTCGATGTTTTATTCAAAAGTGTTTTGAACATTGAAAGAGAAAATTCGCATAACCATTCCTTTTCGAAGCACTGAAAGATTAATTTTCAAACACTATAGAGCACCATCCCAAAAATAAAAATCGTTCCGGGTGCTGGACTAGACACATTGGAATCACAAGACGAGAGCGAAAAACTACTGGATATCATCTGCGAATCCAACCGCAGATGGTCCACTATATCCCAAGTTGAAAAAAACCTATTCCATGAAAAGTTGTGGCTGATGTTCCAGTAGTCCTCTCCTTTCCCATTGGTAACGATCACAAACTCCTTCGCGGAAATCTGCACTATAACTCTGTGAAACTCGAACAGCTCAATATCGGAGGAAACCACCGAGAAGAGTATGACCTTTGGCTGATACTCTTCTTTCAATTTATGAAGGAGCTTCGAAGAAATTTCTCACAATGCTGCAATTCGAGAGCTTCGCATTGTCGCAAAAATCTCACACAACAAAGGCTTGCAGAATACATCCTTCAAATACTGCCGGTAGAATTGTTCAAGAACTGGTCTGTGTTGAAAAATCAGACACCAAAATAACACTAGCAGAACAAGTGCTTGAAAACACATTAGTCTTAGACCACCGGGTCTCTATCAACAACGGCGCTTCCTGGAGCGCACCATTGAAATATCGTAGAGCTCCAGTGTGTTCGCACTGTGCAGGTGAAGGATCCTAATCGAATATCTATGAACGTGATCCCTGTGACTTTCGGAAGAAGGGTACGGTTCCTGATAACGCCGATTCCTCATGACACGGAGCAGGTTTCCGTTTTCCCAAGCCATTTTCAGTCCCGACTTTCAATGTTTACTTCATCTACTCGTTTTGTTTCAGAATGCTCAATGATAGAGGCAGAGTTGCGGCAACGCCGCTGTTCTGGAATTTTCTGAAACATTCTGGAGTATTTTAGAAACTTTGGAAAACAATGCCTATTAAAGTTTTAGTTTTGCACATATGAAGCTGGTTTTTGAGATTGCAGATTGCTATATAAGGAAAATGTTGACTGTTTTTATCGTTGTTAAGACAGCTTTCTAGATTTTGTGTGTACATTTCTACAGTATCCCAAGTACCCACTGACCTCCTAAAGATATGATTGCGAAGCGCTCAGGTGATCATGACTCCATCCAGCATATTAAAGTAGGAGGCCCACGTTCTTTTGAGTTATTCAAAACAACGTCCTGAACAGAAAGACGGTAACACAAACGGAACTATTCGCTTAATAATAAGTAGAATTCAGTGAACGCTACTGTATGAATTTGAAGACTCAAAACTGTTATCTTTATGTAACTTTAATCTTTATCAGAAGAAAACATTAATAGAGAAACTGCTTACGCATAAATATGCCATAAATATGCGTAACTGTGATTAGTGATAGAAGAGTTTATGTCCAAAAAAGCGTGTTATGTAGAAAGGCAGTCATTTGACTGAAGAAAGGAAACTGATGCAACTCTGAAATATGGTTAATGACGTGATGCACAGTGTTTTTTTCTTTCGACCGGAATCAAAAAAACAAGAGACGCTTGTTTTTTCGTTCAGATGCGTTCTACAGTAATATGATAAGAAAAAAATATTGTGTTTTGTTTTCATATCCAATTTTCAAAAGTAGAACAGGCGCACTTCCTTAATCGTCAATTCGACAGAAGAAAATAACATTTTAAAAATATTCAGAAGAAGACCTTGGATCATCCATTCCAATGTTGGTGCTGTCTGAAATTTCTATAGTGAACCATTTCTCTCAGCTAGCGAAATTATCGAAGAAAAAACAAAATAAGTTATCTTAAACTATGCGTACTAAAAAGTGTCTCCAGATGTTCTTTGATACCAGCAAGAGCGTTTGTCTCCTTGAATATCTTATCATGCAAAAAGTCATGCAAACCGTGCTCCCTTTCTTGTGATTTACTGCCTTTTCTTCAGTATTTCATAAGCCACAAAATTGGAGTGCTCCCCCCCTCCCCCACAAATGATTCAAAAGTGTGAGCATCATTGTAACTTTTTATCAGTGACTCTAGACTTAACAATGACATTTTAATAAACAAAAGTGAACGATGCACCGGTATAAAAGTAGACAAGACAGTTTATGACTATCTTCATTTATGACTGATTGCTAATGGCTACACAACTTGCTTTTGGAGTATTACTGACAATATTTTGCTTTTCGTGTGTTAAATCCAACGATTGGAAAAGCGTCTTGGAACCGAAACCACTTCATAACATTTCGAAGCAATGCTTAAACGATACAGAAACATGGATCAATTCCTTGGAAATATTTACAGCAATCTCAAAAGAGTGTATCAAAAAGAAAAACTGTTCTAAAACAGAAAAGGAAATTCTTAAAGCAAACCTCTACTCGGTTCAAGGTGATAAATACATTTTTTCTGAATGCGACTCATTCAATTTTTTTTTCTTTCAGAACTTGATGCTTTCGGCAAGCTTCCAGCTCCTGGAATGCTCGAATTTACCACACTATACGACGGATCTTACCAAGAATGTCACCGTGTCGCCGCACCGCAATATAAGACTAACTATTGCTATCTTGTTTTGAGGCTTGGAAAAAACTCATCCTGCGCTGAATCCTCTTCGTTAGACTTAAAATCGGATACTGCTATCAGAATTGCTGTTTGCTTACCTGACTCTTGTGATAAACAAGATATGGTAAATGTCTTCAATCAGCTATTTCCATTTTCATTTACGGCGTGCAATGCATATTGTTCCTCTTTCAAGGTCAAGAAAGACACACCGTTTTGGGGATTCTCGTAAGTCTCAGCGGTTATTTATATCTCTGGAATCGGTTTCCGTTTACAGAATCTTCTTAATCGCTATGACCGTGATTGCTGTACTTGCTTCACTGATAGATTACGTGCGAGAAACTGTTCATGGCGTTAAATCAAATCAAGAAAAAAATCTTATTTTAAAAATTCTCGTTACATTTTCGTTGTGGACAAATGCGGAACTTTTGTTGTCGGTTAAAGAACAAAAACCGGGATTCATCAAATCTCTTGACTGCATTCGATTATTCTCAATGTTCTGGGTTGTCACCGGTCATTCATTCATCTATATCCTTTTGTCTGACACATTCATGCCGGTTCTTGATATCCCAAAACATTTCTGGAATCACCTCTTGCTCAACGCGTTCGTCTCTGTGGATTCATTCTTCGTTCTGTCTGGAATTGTTCTCGCGTACATGTTTTTCAAGACCAGACCAAAGAAAAGAATGATGATCAGTCCTGTGACATGGATCTTGTTCTACGTCCATCGCTATTTACGATTGACACCACCAGTCATGATTTTCATAGGATTTTTCACGGTGTATGCTCCATATATACAGGGACCATTTTCCGCTTCTCAAATGAGTAAGTTTCAGATTGAAATTTACCAAATTATTCTGTAAAATTAAAATTCGTAAAATCAGTAGAAACTGGGAGCCTCATTTGTTTTTTACAGACCAACTTGTTGCCCAGTCTGATTCGTGTAAAACGGCATGGTGGCAGAATCTACTCTATATCAATAACTTTCCAAAGAATAACACTTGCTACCCTCCAACCTGGTATCTGGCTGTTGACACTCAACTGTATTCTGTTGCTCCGATTATACTTGCTGGACTTTACATTTCGCTAGCTGTTGGAACAGGACTGATTGTAGCTGGATGTGTTGGAAGCATTATTGCAACATACATTGTATTCAGTGTTTATGATCTCCCAGCTGATATGTTCGGCGGCGAAAATGTTACTGATTTCTTCTCAATTGTTTACAATAAGCCGTGGATAAGATGTCCACCATACCTTCTTGGATTACTAACCGGATACCTGCTGGCTGTCTATGGAACTAGAAAAATCCGACTTAACTGGGCTCTGTGTGTTGCAGGCTGGCTCATCGCATTCGTGATAGTAGGCTTCTGTCTTTTCGGAACATATGACTATGACAAAGGAGCATATTGGAGTGTATTCACCAGAGCAACATTCTACAATTTCCATCGTCTTGGATGGGGAGTTTTCATATGTTGGGTGGTTGTTGCAAATCATATGGGTTGGGGTGGTCCCATCAGCAACTTTATGTCACATCCCATTTGGCAACCATTTGGCAGACTTTCTTACTGCGCGTATATTGTTCATTGGATAACACTCTTCTACTTCTTGAATGTTGGCGGTCATCCAATTCATTACTACTCAGCTTGGGAAGTGGTATGCCATTGTACTTTTTTGAGTATCTTCACCAACAGTTTTCAGTTCACGTACACGTCGATTCCTGCAACTGTCTTGTCTTATGTGTTTGCCTTTTTCTGGAGCTGTCTTTTTGAAGTTCCTACACTGAAGTGAGATTTAACAATAAAACAATCTGCTTCGATAATACCAAACGCATTTTCAGGCTTCAGAAGATGCTAATCGAAGCTTTGATGGGAAGTGGAAAACCATCAGACAAAATTGAGCCTTCAAAAGAAAACGGGAAGATTTCCACAGAACTTGAGGTTAATACAAAAGAAAATTTATGGATAGAAGAGATCCAGGAAAGCGAGAGCACCAAATTTTGAAGTACTGTATCGTTGGCTTTGAAACTAACGTGTATCAATACTGTCTGATCTCATTTTTCATTGTAATATTCAATAAATTTACTTTCCACAAATTGAAACACACATTTTCAATAAAATTCACTACATAACGGGTGCATGCGTGCGTGTAACCAAATTAATGCGTTTCAAATATGGTTTTACTAAGAAAAACTGGAATTATACGAACATCCTCCTCGGTTCCTACAAATTTATTCAATTTTCATGAACAGTTTAGAGAAAATTGCTTATTTCTATTGACTCACCATAACTGTGCTCATTTTGATGCCGACTTTGTTATCTAATAATTTCGAATACCTATGTAATCCCCCGAAATCAAGAGTGGTTTGTCTAGCGGAAGAATTTTTAATTTTAATTTATTTCTCGAGCTACCATGAAACGATCAATATGGCTTTCGATCATTACACAGGGTTTGATGTAAGTGTGTGGTTTTATGTTTTGATGTGTACTAAAAAAATGGCTTGAAATATGTGAGACAAGTTCATTTTTTGATGAAATAGAAGAAATACAACCATTATTCAAGAAGGTTTCAATTATTTAAGAAGGTTTAAAGTTTGAATCTTCGGCTTTGGATGCACGCCTTCAGACGATCCGGAACTGAATCTACTGTGCGCCACAGGTATTAACAGACGGAAACACAGACAGAACTATTTGCTTAATAATAAGTAGATCACTTCATTTCCATCGCTAGATATGAGAGCTTCTCCACATCGATCCCTGATTGCCAAGCTGTACTCTGATGGAGTGCGCTTGTGTGACATTGTTCAACGTCTCCAAATTCCGAAATGTACCGTCTACAAGATTGTGAAGTATATCAAAACGAGAGGGCATGTCAAGGAGCTTCCAATAACAGGAAGAACAAACGTATCAACGCCCCTCAGATCCGTGACATCATCAAAAAGAGAATTGCCCGGAATGATGCGCTCAGCATGAACAAGCTGTTTGAATTGCTTTTCCAAATTTAACTGTTAAACTAAAGACTCCATACTTAGAAGCCACCCTGTATACTTCCAATATAAGAATAACCTAGTGTTATTTATTAAGTTGATGAAAAAGTTATAGCGGTTTTTAACCTTCAACTTTAAATGACTATTACTTTTTTCAAAATCAAATTTATCAATCAAAATAAAAACCATTAGAATCAATACATTTTTGCCAACGAGAAACAAGTTCATTCATGCCGAAGCGTAAAAGTCCGTGTTTCTGGAAGCGATGAACTCATTCAAGGCATTTTCGCCGTTGTCTTGGTTTTTGAAGCATTTCCCGCGAAGGAAGTTGCCGAGGTGCTTGAAAAAGTGGTAATCGAGAGATCCGTTGAGTGTGGTGGATAAAGCAGAGTCTCATAGCCTGATTCGTTCAGCTTCTGCAGTGACGGTTGTGCAACATGTGGTCGAGCATTATCGTGGAGAAGAATTGGCCCCTTTCTGTTGATCAATTCCGGGCACATACGTTGTAACTTCTGATGCATTTCGTCAATTTGCTGGCAGTACTTCTCTGCTGTAATCGTTTCGCCCGGATTTACAAAGCTGTGGTGAATGAGACCGGCTACAGACCACCAAACTGTCACCATAACATTTTTTGGGTGGAGTTTCGGTTTCGGAAAGTGTTTAGGAGCCTCATCACGATCCAACCACTGCGCAGAACGTCGTCGGTTGTCGTAGAGGATCCACTTTTCATCACAAGTTACGATCCGGTCAAGAAACGGCTCATTTTTGTTGCGTAAAAGAAGAGCAGACGACACCTCAAAACGACGATTTTTTTGATTTTCGTTTAATTCGTGTGGCACACATTTGTCGAGTTTTTTTGATTTGGCTATTCGCTTCAGATGAAAAACGGCTGTTGATTGGTCAACGTCGAGTTCTTCGGCAACTTTTCGTGTCGATTTGAGACGATCGGCTTTGATTAAGGCTCTCAATTGATCGTTATCAATCACAGACGAGCGGCCGGCACGTTCTTCATCTTCGACGCTCTCGTCACCGCTGCGGAACTTTTTGAACCACCATTGTTGCACCGTACGTTCATTAGTGGTTCCTAGGCCAAATGCATCGTTGATATCGGGAGTTGTCTCGACAGCGTGTCGGCCTATTTTGAACTGGAACAAAAAAATCGTGCGAATTTGCGTTTTATCCATGCTATTTTGAAGTGATATGAAAAGTGACATTATTATTTTTAGAGAAAACTAATAAACATAATAAACAAAATAGATAGAGCGAATAACGTGCTTTAAAATGATAGATAACACGAACACATATAACCAAAAACTTTAATTAAAAATAATCCACAAAAGTAAAGAACATAAAACCGCAATAACTTTTTCATCAATCTATTTAATAAGTTGATGTTTTCACTCACGGAACATTTTTATTGCTATTTATTCAAAGTATCAAGCACAGACATTTCACAGTTTTTTAGGGTTTTTTCATAGTCTAAGAAACTATGAAAAACAACCATTAAATCGAAGATGATCACGTGTGTTTGTAAAACACCCTAGTTGCTGCAAACATCACTGATTATATTATAAATGCTGTCATTTTTACAATTTCCTGTGATCAGACATCTACATTTGTTTTCATTGGTTTGACTCATTTAATGCTCATCACATGTGTGAACAGATTTACGAGAATCGAAAATAATTTGAATATTTTGAGCGGGAAACAGAAAAATGTTCTCGAACAATACTTCGTTTTTCTTCTGACACCTCCATCACTTCTACCCCCATCCAAGTTGCTAATTCTCTTGTTGTTCTTGTTGTTCTATTTTTTTATTCTCAATATTTTCTTTCACCGTCTGCGTGTCTCCAATTCGTCATTTCTCTTTTTTTTCTTAAAGGTTGTTCCATTTGTTTTTAAATTTTCCTCTACGCCCTTAGAGATTTAAGGTACTTTTGATAATCGATCAATTTTCTTCTACTGAATTGTGTTGTTTTTCTTATATTTCGTTTTCAGAAATGACAGAATCTCATCCACGTCATAGTCAATATCCGAAAATAGAATTGGCAGAAGCCAGACAGATATTGCGAAACATTGCATTAGAGATGTCTAAATCGGAGGAAACTGTTGATCTATTCAAAAAACTTCACGAGGAGGATGATTGTGTTAAAATTCAAGAACTTGTTAGAATCGAGTTACTTGGTATCTTCGGAAAACCGAATTTATCAGTTCAGTTTCTCTATTTTCAGGCCGTATTATATCGGAAGAAGTTAGATCTCTTGAGAACATTCCACCAACTCGTGTTTCCACGAAAGACGGGTACGCTGTGATTGCTCAAGATGGAATTGGGCAAAGAAAAGTTGTTGGAGTGTGTCTTGCAGGAGCCATTTACCAAGAGACGGTTAGCTGAAATATTTGAAAAACAGATACTGATTTGATTTTCATGATTTTTAAGATAAATAATCAAAAAAAATTAAAGAAAACTATTTCTATTCTGATTAATGTTTATTTTTAGCTCAAGCAAGGAGATTGTGTGCGTATCAGCACTGGAGGTGTCATTCCCGACGGAGCCGATGCCGTCGTGATGCGCGAGTACACTGAGCGTAAGTCGACAGATCAATCGGGAAATGAACAGGAAATCATTGTGAATAGAGCGGTTGCCCCAGGAGATAACATCCGGTTTAAGATATACAAACCGGCTTTCATTTTATTTCTCTCATTTCAGTCTTCCTGGATCGGATATTCGGGTTGACAGCGTGATAGTTCCAAAAGGAGCACAAATTGGTTCTGCAGAATTGGGAATTTTATGTGCGGCAGGAATAAAAACTGTGAGAGTCTACAAGAAGTCTGTGGTCACAGTGTTTTCAACAGGGAATGAAGTAGCAATTTGAAATCCATTTACACATTTATGCGTCGCTTTATTTTGCAGCTTGTATCGCCTACAGTATCAGCGGTTCCCTTCTCAAAAGTTCGGGATTCAAACGGTGCTCAACTTTATGCTTTGTTCAGGGAACACGGTTTTGAATCTAGAGATGGTGGTCGCATTTCTGATGAGTGAGTTTGAATCATAATTCTTTCAAATCTTGAGAAGTTTTAATTATTCAGTAAAGAATCACTCAAAGAGAAACTGAAAGAAAACCTCGAATTGTCTAATGTCATTGTAACAACCGGAGGCGTGAGCATGGGAGAGCAAGATTACATGAAAGATATTTTGAAAGAACTGGGATTTACGGTAAACTGAACCGCAATAAAAGAAAAACAGCAAAAAAGAACAAATTTCAGATTGAATTCGGGCGTATAAACATGAAACCTGGTCTTCCATGTACAATGGGCACCCGCCGGAGTAGCATAGATCAGAAGTTGCAAGTTGTTTTGGCTCTTCCAGGTAACCCCGCATCGGCATGGGTTTGTGCACACATCTTTGCCGTCCCACTTTTACGCGCCATGTCTGGCCAAAGAATTAATCATTCTAAAATCAATGTTCGTCTGGAAGGCGGCTTATCTCTAGGTGATCGACCTGAATTTGTCAGAGCACGTATTTTGCACAATGATAACGATGCAATTGATTATCCAGTTGCTCGAGTGACAGATAATCAAGTTTCATCTAATATTGGCAGCTTGGTTGGAGCCGACGTTCTTCTAGAATTGAATGCCGCTACATTGGAGAAGAGAACCATAGAAAAAAACGAATTGGTCACAGCTTTAATTGTGTCTCCAAAGTTTTGCTTTTAGATAAATTGCTGACTCAATTCATATTGTATTGAAACATTTGTCGAGCTTATTAAAATAGTAGCTAAAATTTAAAAAGAATAAAAATGAAAAAGCATTTAAAAAATCACACACAATTGGCCAAAAAACTCAACGATGTGTAAGTAAATCGGTAAATTGTTCATTTCTTTGTATATTTTTTTGTTTGAATGAATTCGCAAAATCCTACTTTTAATGGAATTTCCAAAATTCTCAGTTTCTCGTAATATCCGTTATCTATAATTTAGCACATCAAACAGCTAATAAAGTTAAAGCAAAATAGCCTAAATTGAAGTATTCGAATGTCTTGAAATCGCGTTACTAACTTACTATTTTGCCACAAGGAATCCCAACTCTTTCCCATTTTTTAAAAAGTTGTTCGTCAAACTTCGTTGTTGTTTTCTCTTCTCCGATGAGATGAAAGTTTTGTGATGAAGCGCAGAGCATCGAGTTCAAAACATAATTCTCAAGAAGTTTTCCTGTAAATTAATAGCAATGGAGACGATGCAATCTCAAGAGATAAAGGTTGAATTTGTGAGCTGTAAGCTCCAAGTTTCTTAACACGAAACTATTTATTGATTCAGTGTTATTTCTTTATTTTTGACATCTCTGCGGAATCTCGCAACAAATCTGGCGAAGTCAGCAATGCTTCTCTTGTCAAACCACATGCAATGCATACAAACATACCCCAAGGGTGATTATTGCCGGCGGCGCACTTCCTTTTTTAAAAATTCGGGGCACTTGGAGCAAAAAGTATCATGGTTGTCATCAGAAAAATATATTTTTCACATACCACTTTTGTGGCCCCACTTTAAAAACAGCGCCGCCCTTCCGGAAAAGAAGAAAATGTTGAGCATCGGCAGATGCAAATAACTCTGACATCTACCCGCACTTCTTTTTTTTTTACTTCCTTCAAATGTATTCGAAACCTCTTCCGGCTCATCCTTTTTCTTGCACTTATTTCCCCCTTATCTTTGAACTTTGTTCATGGAGGTCTGCAGGATTTACGATCGTTCGTCTGTTTTTTCTTCTCTAAAGATCATTACTAGATATATCCGGAACTTTCCATGGTGTGTTGATTGACCTCATGTCTCCCAAGAGTCCATTCAACAATTTGAGGGCAAGATGTGGAGCATCTTGATAAGGTGTATATATTCCTGTTTTTGGCCTTTCTTCCCTTTTTTTGCTCAGCATGCAATGTTTATTTCAGTAAAAACCTGAAAACATTTATTTGCTCGACTCTTAGCTCAATTATTGCAAGTCTTTCAGAATCGTGAGAGTTCCGACTACAGACTTTTTACAAATGAATGCTATACACTGGTTTACCTCAAAAACTCAAATAGACTTGCATGCAATACGTTCGTAGAGCCCTTTTGAGTGCAATACTATTAGGGGCACTAGTCAATCAGAAGGTGCAATACTATTGTTCAAAAGCTATTTTTCTCGTTGTTTTTTCTTGTCGACTTCTCAAAACAATAAGAATTTAATACGATTTTCAAAAAAGTTTCAGTCAACAATTTTTTCGACGTATTCATCTGAAGGCGTTTCGGCAGACTGTTGTCGAACGACCAGAAACAAATTCGGGAAGTGTTAGGAAACGTTGAATCCATCCGTTTGTGCCTTAAAACGCGAGATTATAAACATGACGCTGTATTTTTTCATTTAGTTACCTTATAGTCTGTAGTTTGTAGTTCTCTCTGTTGGATCATGATACGCTTGACTCTGAGCTCTTTCTGGCGTTGCTCTCGAATCCATGCTGCGAGTTCCTCGTCAGCAGTAACATTCTTCACATGTCTGCCTGCTCCTTCCATTCTCAGTTTCTTCTTCCAATACAGGCTTCTTCGATTTCCATTATTGGATACATTGGCGAGAATCTCCATATTTTTCGGCGGAATTCACATTATTTGTTAGAATCACGAAAACGACAGACTTCTTTTTGATTGAAACTGTGAAGTTTTGCTTTTTGCATTCTTTAACTCTAGATCCCAACTCCAGCTCATGACGATCAAATTCTGCAAATTGTCAAATACGTGATCGAGAAAAAGCATTTATAAATAAAAGATAATCAAACAAAAAAAAGAAAAAACAGTGAAAAAATATGAAATAATAAAAAAATAAGAAATCTGTCGCGGCGCCGATTGCGTCATCACGAAGGGGCAATACTATTGCTCAAGCTCTTCTCTGCGGTGCAATACAATTAGGGGCGCAAGTCAAGTCTATTATAGGTTTTACGGTAATTTCAAAATTTGAAAATAATTTTTTTAAAGATTTACTTTGGATTTGAATTGTTTAATCCGATGTCATACAATTGGCATCAAAGTTTAATAACTTTACTACTGAACTTCTCAGAAAAGACCTCCATAAGAAAGGAAGTACTTGCATGAATGGATTTCTGAAAACATTCTTCAGTTGTATTTTTCCAGTTCCTAATTCGGAAAAAGTTTTTGCAAAGTCTCCCGAGATTGCGTTTTTTCCCCCTAATTTTGAATGGTTTATGATGCTTGTAACAGTGTCTGCAAACCGCAGTGTTGATGTTTAGCAGCCCAACTTGCTCTCCTTTCTCCTCTTCTAATCAAGCTGTGGTGTCGACGCCGAGAGTGGAAAATCCAAAAAAAAAAAACTTCTCCTCGGCTTCTACTACTTGTCACAACAACAAGATGATACAGAAATGTTTTAGGCATTATACACGCTCCGAGAAACTTGTTGACCTCTTCGGATAATACACAGCATTTTCTCGGTCTCGTCCATGCTGTTTGTTGTTGCAGTCTTTTTTGCTTCTTTTTTGAAATTGATGGTTCATAATGCTAGTCTTATGCGGGAATATAGCTACTATTTATCGCATTTCTGTTTTTCTCCCCGTGTTTTGTATCATTTCTTCGAAAAGTCAATCTACTCGCATTCAACAAAATGCTTTCTAATGTTGAATGTGCTTTTATATTGCTTTAAAACCTCTCCATTCCTTGAACGTGACATGCAGTGACAAACATATCACAGAGAGCTAAAACGTTTTTTGCACGATTCTTGCGGATATTCATTTTTCATTCTGAAACTTTTTCTACTTGCTTCCTTCCTTTGCAATGTTCGTTTTAGGGCGTAAAGTACGCACTTTCGTTTTCTCGCATTTCGTAAATTTCAATTTCTCACCCGTGCCGCGAGGAGTTCCTTTCCAAACTTCTGGAGGAGGGAGCTTGCAACTTCAGTTTAATTTAATTTCACATTCTCTCAGTTATTCAATTTTTTGAGTCTACGCTTTTGTTTTGCAGATTTCAGTATTGGTGTTTAACGCTGGGGAACGATGGTCTTTCCACAGGTTGGTTTTATTCAATTTGTGATGGTTCCACTCGCAATTGTGTGATATTAACTAGATTCTCTGCTTCGGAAAGCGTAATCTTTATCTTATTCGGGCGGATTCACAATCGGTCCGATTCGCATCAGAGTCGCTCCGCTGCTTCACGCGAGAATTAAAGCATGTTTTTTAAATCGGTTTCTTTAAAGATTCTGTTTCCAGAAAACTCTAAACGTAATACAAAGGTTTTGTACCGTTTTAATTTGTTGTTTTTTTCCGTACATAACCTTGAAGTTTACACAACTATTTATTGGCTCAGTTTAAGCTTTACTGGAGCTGAAGTCGGCTGAGTCCTAGATTGTTATTGACGGATTACGTTTCTTTGATACGTTTTATTTTCATTTCAAGATGACAGTTTACTGCTCACTTTTTCTTGAAGGATATATTAAAAAGAAGAGTTAACCGGAAAATAACAGAATCAACAAAATGAATGGAGAGAATCGAAAGTTTACATTATCCAAATATCTTTCTTCGAAAATCGATATTTTCATATATTATATAATGCATTTAGATATACATATATACATATATTATATAACCCTTTGTTGAATTTGAATAGGTTTTAAATATTTCATTAAAATGTCTCAATTGAATTATTTCTAATTTATTAAACCTAAAATGGAAACTGATTGATGATGGGTGAAGATATGAAAAAAATATGAAGGCTTCATTATTTGCTGAGAGAATCGCTTTCAGATTTCAGTTAACCGCAAAAAATGTAAACTGTCCCTTCTTGTGATGGCTGGCAAAGATGGGAAAGGTCGGCGACTAAAGCATACAGAATGGGACGTTTTTAATAGTAGAGGAAAATTAACCAAAAAAGAACTTGTTGCATTGCGCGGATTTTCTTTCCAGAATGCATTTGCTGAAACCAGTAGATTGAGACAATATGAAATAGTGTGACAGTTTTCGATTAGTTTTCGATTAGAATAAATGATTCTGATAGATACAATATAACGACAACTTACTTTTCTTAACTTGGATTGGTTTAGACTGATTTGGAGTTTGTGAAAATTTCTTAATTCACACGTCAAAGTGGTTTGCAATTACCCAATTTGTAAAAACAATATATTCTATGCAAATTTTTGGTGCGAAAGACGAATGATACCATACGAGTTTAGATACTAGAACAATTGAGTGTTTGCAAACTAATTATATTTGGTACGCAAAGGAAGTATCTATATTCCTCTGGTTGCGAAAGTCTGCCAAACCATGCAAAAGCAAAACCAATGATCCGCCACCAAAGTTCCGTCTTGAGAAGAGTTGAGGGCCTTTCTGTCGAGGTTCCACGCCAATTAAGCTTGTAGATCGTTGGTGAAGAGAGGATCTTGGCTCATAGTGATAATGAAACCCACTATGTAATTGGGACTTGAATATTAGCATCCATTTTCAAATTGCAGTACCTGCACGTCAGTTTTGAGCATCTAACCCTCACCGTAGGCAAAAGTGTGATAGGAAGAAGTCTGGCAGAGCTACAGAAAAATTGAAACCGTGTCTCAAAAATGTTGGAAAACTTGATAAATAACGTTGATTCGGACGAAATTGGCGCAAAAAATGTAATTCGAAAAATTGCTGTTGTATCAAAATTTCAGGATGGTCTTACCCTTTTTGTACGTCTTAAAAGGTGACTTTTGCATGATGTACCAGTACAAACTTTGTTTTTAATTTTGAATTATTTTTTGAAACTTTTGAAAAACGAAACTTGAAAGCTTCATAAATTGCACAATTAGAGTATAAATTGTTTCTTTTTGATATTCCTTTGTCAAAAAAGATTTCCGACCACGGCAGGATTCGAACCTACAATCTTCTGCTCCGTAGGCAGACGCGTTATCCATTGCGCCACGCGGCCGCTGTAAGAAAGGGAACGACGATGTATAAATATACGAAGCGGGTTCAGGTGTTAATAGTAAAAGATAACCACAATTGTATTAAAAGAAAATGAAAAATAAATGAAATTAAGATTGTAACTGTGAATAAAATTTAAATTTTTAATATTGCAGGTTACAAAGGACCTTCAAAAAGAGGGGCATCTAAGGCGATTGCAATCGGCAGCAGGACAGCATCAAGCATTAATAATGCAGCCTTTAGTTGTTCAACATTTTGCTCAAAATGTGCACACAGAAGTACAGTTAGGCCTAGCCCCTCCACTCTCAGCTGGCGAAGGTACAGGTGGTGGCAGTAGTGGAGGAGGCTTCTTTGGTTCGGTGAGCTTTCTGTAATAATTTTTTTTGGTCAGACCTATTAAAAGACAACATTAGAGAACTAAAATGTTCGTAGTGGCCACCCATTCATGCATTCATGCAGCTCAACTTAATGTTATGGGTTCTTCTCTGTTTCTTATTTGGGTTTCTTGAAAGAGAAACGCATTTCTTAGTGTTTTCCATAATTTTATTTCGTATTTATACAAGCTGTTTCCTTATTATAACTAAGGCCAACTATAAAATGTCTCTAAAATAGCGGTTTGCCCTTTTACTCTTTATTCATCCATCCTACTGAGAAACCGCCACAAAATTTCAAAGATGAACATCACAAATCTTTTATTTTTGGCATAATCTGTGGGCTTAGCAAGGTCTCGGTGTAAATCATTTTTTTTGCCGAGGTTAGCATAAAAAAATGAATTCTTCAAACTTTTTGCCTAGTTTTGTTCCACGCTATTTGCTGTTATTATGAAAAACCACTCCATGGACGTTTTTTCGTTCCTTGTTCAGCTTTCTGTATCTTTTTGTGAATTAACGAATCCGTTGGAAACCTCTTGCACTTTTGAATATTTGTGTGTGGTGCTTGGCGTCTCAATTTCAATATAATTCTTGTTATTTCTCATTCTAGTTTTGTTTTGAAAATACAATATTTCAATAGTTTTTCCTGATCATTTCACTTCTGAAAAATATTCCAAATGTGGAATGTTGGCTCAAAGAGTATATGCATTAATACCACGGAATATGCTTTTGATATACTGCTGTGCTTTCGAACGTCCCGAGATGGTTTTTCTAAAATTCAAAACTTAGTTATCTGAAGAAGACTCTATTCTATTGGTTTATACACTCATTTGATCCACGATCAAACTTATTTTCCTATTCCAGTTAAAAAAAACCCGAGTTATTTAAAAATATCAAGTTAAGCCGGCGATAAAAACTAATTGCTTCCCTTTAAAAAACTGAATACGGAATACATAAATTTGAATTTCAACCTTCAATGACAAAATCATAAATCATAAATGAAATCGAAGTACCGTTCGGTAAGGAATATAAAATAATATGATATGTATTTTTTCAGTTGAAATTTCCGAACATTCAAACATAAAAATAATTTTGTAGAATACATTTCTACAATTTCCTGCAAAACTGATAGAGCTCAATTCGATCGGAAGTCTCTTAATGTCACAGGCTTTATATTGAATTGATCTCCACTTTTTTGTCTTTTAACCGATTTTCTAGAAATTGTAAAAGAACGCTGTTGTCAATTGAAAAAATGAAGTTTTCGCTGTACACGTATATTGCAAGTTCATACCATAAAACTTCTGCTAATTCACTTTCTCACCTAATAGTTGGGACCTTTCTACTGAAAAATCCTTTTTCATACACGGCAGAAACCAGGCTAGTGCATGTTCAATAAAGGAGGGAAAATATATGCATTTAAATATTCTTAAACCTTCACTTTAAATCTTTAATTTAAGGTACAAAATGAAAAATGTTAGGTATTCTCATTACAAGGCTCTTTAGAGTCCCTTTTTGCAAGCTTTTATTTCTCATTTTTCTCACTCAGCTATTATAAATGTACAAATTGTCTACCCCTATCATCACCACATCTAAAATGATTACTGGCTCACTGGAGAAGCTGAGCGCTCTCTTGAGGTGAACAAA
The DNA here is from genome assembly GCA_003052745.1 of Caenorhabditis inopinata. Classification (NCBI taxonomy): domain Eukaryota; kingdom Metazoa; phylum Nematoda; class Chromadorea; order Rhabditida; family Rhabditidae; genus Caenorhabditis; species Caenorhabditis inopinata. The sequence continues at coordinate 4,781,952 of AP018156.1, read as the reverse complement.
GGACAAAACTAATAAATCAATCTGGATGTCTTAACATATTTCGTTTTGTCTGGTCGTAACCCTTCTGCTTGAAACATTTTTGCTGTCATTTCTCACCAGTTGTTAATTTGATAGCAATCGAATGTATCCACTACATTTGTCTCCGTTCTTTTCAAAATCCAAAAACAAGGAGAAAAAGAGAAGAAAAAAAAGAAAAGAAATGATATTTGAAGATAAAAGAGCATGGTTTTGATGGCTAGGAAGGTTTTGTCTTCTTTCAACTACATGCTTTATCAAAGCTCAGATTTCATGATTATTTGAAAGTTTAAAAACCAGAGATATCCTTTGTGTTATCATTTTTTGTAAAGATACTAACACTCAACCATGTTGAAGATAAACATGAACACACTTTTCAAACATTTTTTTTTTTCATTTTCCGCTCTTCATATGAATTTTTAGGGTCTTTTCCGGACACGTCCACAAAATAACCGGCCTCGTGCTTATTCTATGTTCCCATTGACCTCATCGGTCAGTCAAGAAGAGGTATTTCAAGATAGAGTAGGTGTTTTCAATGTATCATTTATAGACATTATGTGATTGTCGTTGAGGCTAACACTTTGTTCGCTATTTATGTCATTTTCACCTTTGTTATTCTCATTTTTAAGTCAATTCAAAGCCATAGAACTAATTTTTTTAGATCAAACTGAAATAATACAACTCGGTATTTTTCTATAAGGCCGGGTGTTTGTTTCAATGTAATTGGTTTGTCCATAAAACCGAAAATGTTTTAAGTCATTTCCAACTTGTTCAGATTTCAGATTTTTAGATTTAAGAGCGTACTGTTATTTGAATCTTTAAAAGGCTGTAAAATATTTTTTTAACTCACAAGGAGCCAAAAAAACTTCTCTGGAAACTGCATATCTGAAATCAAAATTGTCCAATAAATCATTAAAAAAAAAGGTTTAAGCTCGAAATAAAGCCGTATTATCATAATGAATATTCAGTTTTTTTTAGTTAACAGAAATTGCCAATTATTGATAAATTTTGTGATTCTAAGTTTCCGTGTATGCATGTCTGTAATCCTGTGTTAAGTGTTGATAACCTGATTAAAGTTTATGTTTTTCTATTTGAAAAATTTCTCACGAAAATGGTGATTTCAGAAAGCGAACATTCTGGCGCCGAACACAAAAAAACATAGCAACCGCTCCCACAAGCGGTACTACCCGCTGTCACAGGAGGACACGCTAGAACTATTGCTTCTCCTAAACCAAGGTCAGTGTTTATTTTTGTTTTATTTTAGTCCCGTGTTTTTTGACTTTCTTCCACAAATAAGAAAGAAATGGAAAAAGCTTCCTTATTCATCTTGCACTAGAGACGTAAACGGACAATGAAGTTGTGAAGAGAAGAGACAATCACAAAAAAAAGGAAGAGAAAATTAAATTAAAAAGTTTTTTGATGAGATTGCACTCGAAAACTGAAAGTGGCGTGAAGTGCGATTCCACGTACCAAAAAATTGCTTGAAGGAAGAATGAAGCAACAAGCTCCAAATACTGAAGAGTAAATAGAACTTACTGGGAAAGAGATTTGAGACTACAAATATTGCTTACTTCCTGAAATCTCATCCATCTTTTTCCTGTACTCTCAATGGTCGGCCCGGTCTTGCTGGTTACACACACACAATTGGTGCTCTTTTGAAGCAAGTGTCTTATTCTCATTGTTCAACGTGGTCTTCAATTCTGCTTCACCCTTCTCCATAACAAAAATGTCAGTGTTTATCGCAAGCGATGCTAACATTGTGCGAAAAATGGCAACAGCAACGCGTGGCGCCTGTCCACCACCATTACGCCGACCATCGCGATCCGTCTGCGAAGTGCTCAACACAATGGCGCCTCTCAATGTTTGCAATCGGACTGTGCCCAGCGCCAATCGCAGATATTCAACATTGATGACGGTTTCAGAAAGAGTGGTTCTTCGCTCAGGTATGATCCACTTTCTTCTACCCGGATTCTACTTAAACTCTCCAATAAATGTTCGTATTAATTTTCGAATTCGCTTCTATATGTGTGATATGTTTAGAAGTGATCGAGCCTTGGAATTCTGTGGAATTAATGTTATATTTCAAAATTTAATTTGAAAACTAATTTATTTCAAATATTATTATTCGAAAGTTAACTTCTCTGCATGAATACCAGAAGCACAAAATCACACTCTGCTCACCTTTCCTTATATAATGGCTAGATTATTCCCATTAGTATATAATAACAGATAGGAAACCATATCTCATATGCACCTGGTCATTCAACGGACCGGACAATTTCAGGAGCTTTGAATATGTCATCCAGAATTGTTTCCTTTGACTCAGAAAAGGGTAGTCCTACTTCTTCAGGCTTTTCTTGAATATCTCGAATGATTCGTTCAGAACTTGTAGCTGAATATGAGCGGTTTGCGTCTTTTATATTCTGTTTTTCTTGTCGATGAAAATTTGACATAGTGGAGTCGAAATACCTCCTTTTATTTATTATAAATAGTTGCAATATGTCCAGTTTTTCACTTTCACACTCATCTGCCAAAAATACGTTCTAGGTGCCATTTCCAGATCATTTATTTAATAATAATCAGAGTATTTTAGCGCATTTTCTTTTGACAATTTCCTAAACACATTTCGTTTTTCGAATAATTCATTTGTCTTACATCAAAGCTAATATAAACTCATTTAAAACCGAACAGGTGTTCATGTCCTTAAATATTTGTGAAATATGCCTAATTTTCTTTCAAAACTGCTCTTTTGCTCCTGCTCATTGTTCTCACTAAGCATTATTATGAAGGACTTTCACTTTGATGTTGTCTTTCGCTACGATTATTTATCAGGTAGGATTTGCAGTTGACCCACTTGACACAGCTAAAATGTTTCCAAAAATCTTTTTTTTTTATGTGGACGGGGTTTACCCTTGAAATACTGCCAGTGGTTTGCATTTTCTGTCCGAATTTTGTCAGCAACCAACAAAAAAGCACCGACGCTATTTGTCGCTGGGAAAACCAACCGGCTGGTTGAAACTAATCCTTTGTCAGCTCCTTTTTTTTCGTCTACACTTGAACGTCATTTTACTATCATTCCAACTCAATTCACTGGTGCCCACAAAACCATCGAAGTACACGAAAAGCTACGTTTAATTGGAAGAACGTTTCCCGTAACTATTCCACCTACCAATTATATTCAAAATACCTTCAAGAGGTTGCAACGCAGCGGGATATCTGGTAAAACGCCTTTTGAGTTTCCAACATTCAACACAATTTATTTCTTACATCTACATTTATTTCGGTCAGTATTTGATCTTTTCCACTTTCCAACCGAAAATTGTGAAATTGGATGTGCTTATTTTTCAAGGTAATTTATTTTTGTTAATTGAAACTTTGGTAAAGCTACTTTATTGATAAATTGCTTTCATTCATGCTTATTTGAAATTGTAGGCTTCCAGTTACTTCTTGCTAGTAAGCTCACATTTAATAAAAAGATTAAAGCTACCATGAGTGAAATGCCGCAGAACTTGAGTAACGAATATAAAAGCGGCGAAGCCTATGCTTTAATTCTGAAAGTGCTTGTGAATAGTACAAGTATTAGTAAGTATCTAGTAGTATATTGTGGATCCATTTATCATGAATTATGATGTAGATAATAAATGTGGATTCATAGATCCTTGTGCTTTATTATAATGGCTCATAAGCTGCCTGCAATTTTAATTTGGTCCACAATTCGCATTACGATTTTCAGTGAAGTCTTCACATGTTTTTTTCTAAGAAATGGCTAACGCTTTTAATAAGAAAATATCATCATAGTTATTTTCTAGATTTAGCTTTCGGTGTTTATTTTTTGAAGATCTTCATTTTGCTCGTAGAATTAAATGAGTATGACGTATGGTGGTGGCTCGGTGAAAAGTACCTCTGAGAATCTCACACTCACTCGAGCACCATGTTTTTTTCCTTATAAAAAAAACCACTTTTCACTTCCTTTTTGTCTCGGCCAATCCAAAAATATATTATTGAATGGCTTGCAGAATTATTAGTGACGAGAAAGACAAAAGCTGAGAGAGCCTGGAGTACTGGCTGAGTAACAACGCATTTGGCAACACTACGCGCCAGTAGATTTACAGATGATGAAAGAGAGGGGGGAGGGAAAGGAAAGAGAGAAAATTTTTAGAGGGTCCACCTGAAGGGAAGCAATACATAACAACTTATTCAAGCGTATAATAGTCACTTGATTAGCGAGTAACTTTTGTCTCTTGACCACTATTGACCTATAGTTATTTCTGTAATATCCGATTTTTTTATAATCTGATGGCTCCACTGAAAATTAAAACACTATCTTTAAAAAAATCGAACAGGATTTCCAAGTTTAGAAGAAAAAAGAAGCAGCCACCACCAGACGTAAGATTTTAATTTGGATGAAGTTAGGGATTAGAGAAGAGCCTTTGAATTAAAATTCATTTTCAATTTACCCCATTCTAAATATGGAATTTCGGTCGGCCGTATTCGTGTCATGGGCACTACGAAGTGTCCGAGAGTCTCTCATCCAAGTAGATCCACTAGCTGCCGCTCTTGCTCATCAAGCTCGAAAAGCAAATGCTGCTCTACCCACAGTATCGAGAACTCCGCTTCTTCTACAGTTCACGCCGTTCGGACCACCTCCCAGTGGATGTAAGTTCAAGTTTTATTTTTTCTTTTGATCCTTGTTACTCATTTGATAAGACAGTTAACATCAAAATTATGTTAATTTGAAAAGTAGTTGCTGCAAAATTCCGCAACTTTTGTGAGCCACTTAAAAATCCGACAACTGCTTACATTGCCGGCAAATGTAAGAATGGATGGCAGAAAATGTGAAAGTGTGGAGAAGTTGTTGAACGTTATTTTTTCAAGTGTGAGTAGCCTTCCTGGTAGTTGACTTTATCTGGATTGGTACATAAATGACTTCGGCGTTGAATGGACGTATTTATTCTGAATGAAATCCACGTTTATTTGAAACAATATAACGGTGACAGCTATTAAATGTTCAATGAAAAAGTTGAAAACAGCCGTTAGTTATCTTCGAAGCATTCTGCCTCGACTTGAACACCTCCACCGTTGACTGTAAAACTTTAGGACTGGTTTGAACAGAGTAAATCTTAATACAATTTCTGAAGCGTATTGAAAAATCTACAGTAAAAGTTCTCATTTTTTACATTCGTTAATCCGGCTTCACTGTTCGGCAAAAACTCTTCTCTGGAAAACACATGTTCATTTATTTTTTACATCGTTTAACGTCTTAGTACCAAGATTACCGAAAATTACCGAGAACTCCCAGCTCTTCTGAATTCATCAGCTTTTAGCCATGAGCCATGAACACTCAGATATCCTTACCGGAAACACCATTTCCGTAAGCAAAGCTCTCAATATTTATGTGGGAGTTCAAAACAGAATTATAAATAATGATGGCTCGCACTAAATAAAATGTTTTAGACTTAAAACTGAAAAAAATGAACCTTATCTCTGTCACAAATAATTCGACTTGCATACGCAATGAGTAGGACATGATTGTTCTCCAATCAGCCACCTTAACCTGTATTACGTTACGTTGTTCACAAATCTAACTTTTGGCAGTCTTTTGCTCAACATTCAGTGCTTTTAAGATCACCCATTAACAATTTCCTAACTATCAATTCTATCTCAAAGACTTCCGAAAACATGAAATGTGCAAAACGTACACTACGTGCAAACGCGCTTCAATGATGAATTTAGATAGGCTCGAATTTTGAATGTTTGGTGCCAATATTTGAATATTGAATATTGAATATTGAACACAAAGAAAAATTGCTGCAAAACTGACATAAAATAGCCAAAACTTGATAGAAATTGAAATAATCATACAGTATCGGCCAAAAAGGTATTCGCAAACAGTTTTTCGAGCATAACTTTTCTGAAACTTCCCGGATCGTTTTGATATTTTGAGACAAAATTTAAAACGGTAAAAGAAATTGATTCAACAACAAGAATAATCAAATTTTCAAAAATTTGAAAAAATATCGAAAAATTTATGAAAATGGCGAAAAACCGAAAAATGGAACTTTGACTTTTGAGATCTAGGAATCACCGGTAAATGAAAAACTACAATAAAACATGATGAAAACAGTTTTAATACTTCGTTGGGTAGCCTTTGGCGTCGATGACCGCCTGACATCTTCTTGGCATCGAGTCGAGAAGGGTGTCGATAACAGACAGGGGGATGGCCTTCCAGACAGATTGGAGTTGATCGAATTTCTGATTGGCATTCGATGTACGGACCCCTCTAAGTTGTCTCTCGACATGCTCCCAGATGTGTTCGATCGGATTCAAGTCAAGAGAATGATTGGGAAAGTCCAGAAGATCCACGTGGCGGCGTCGGAACCAGTCCTTGATGTGCTTCGAGGTGTGTTTCGGGTCGTTATTCTGCTGAAAAACGAACGCCCGGCCCACATTAAACCGTGCCCAGGGTCTCATTGTGTTTTAAAAGATGTCTTCTTACACAAATCGATCCATGATGCCCGTAATTCTTCTCAGGGGGCCGATTGAAGTCCGAGAGAAACGTAGCGTAGCATGGGCCAGAGCTCATCTGCACTGGGGACGCCAGGATTGGGCTAATCACGTGTTCGGCGACGAATCCAAGTATAATCTGTTTGGTACTGACAGTATCAAATGGATTCGCCGTCCGGTTGGATGTCGGTTGGTTTAATCCCAGCTACCAGCTCCAAACCGAGGTGGTTTGGAGCTGTTTCTCTGGGACATCAATCGGCCCCCTGAGAAGAATTACGGGCATCATGGATCGATTTGTGTAAGAAGACATCTTTTAAAACACAATGAGACCCTGGGCACGGTTTAATGTGGGCCGGGCGTTCGTTTTTCAGCAGAATAACGACCCGAAACACACCTCGAAGCACATCAAGGACTGGTTCCGACGCCGCCACGTGGATCTTCTGGACTTTCCCAATCATTCTCTTGACTTGAATCCGATCGAACACATCTGGGAGCATGTCGAGAGACAACTTAGAGGGGTCCGTACATCGAATGCCAATCAGAAATTCGATCAACTCCAATCTGTCTGGAAGGCCATCCCCCTGTCTGTTATCGACACCCTTCTCGACTCGATGCCAAGAAGATGTCAGGCGGTCATCGACGCCAAAGGCTACCCAACGAAGTATTAAAACTATTTTAGTCATGTTTTATTGTAGTTTTTCATTTACCGGTCTTTCCTAGATCTCAAAAGTCAAAGTTCCATTTTTCGGTTTTTCGCCATTTTCATAAATTTTTCGATATTTTTTCAAATTTTTGAAAATTTGATTATTCTTGTTGTTGAATCAATTTCTTTTACCGTTTTAAATTTTGTCTCAAAATATCAAAACGATCCGGGAAGTTTCAGAAAAGTTATGCTCGAAAAACTGTTTGCGAATACCTTTTTGGCCGATACTGTATGTTGAACATTTTGTTTAATTGTGCATTTGTACAAGCAGTTTCGGAAAGCGAGAGTTCTTTAACTAAACAATATGAAATGGTGAAAATGCTGAAATTGTCTTTTGCAACCGCCTTTCATAATTTGCTGTGAGCGAAACTAAAGTAAAGGAACTAAAGCTTACTGACAGTGCAATTTTTGCTTTGTTTCCCACTGCACTTTGATTCTAAGAAAGATTAATGTTGTATCTACACAGTTTTCACTGAATTTTTAAACATCAACACACTTAATCACACGTTTCTTTTATAAATATTGATACTTTTTCTACATCCTCCATACTCTCACTTATCACGAGCCCAGTTCAAGCATTTTTTCTACGAGTGACATTGACATTACCATGACGCTAAATTTTGAATTCCTATTAAATGAAAACTAAAAGAAAACTGTTTTTGGAAATGAAACAAAGAAAAATTACCCTTATTTTGTTTAGAATTCAGTAAAAACCCAAATAAAAATGTAATATAAAATTGGTGGCTAAATTCTGAAGATGGTCAAACTGCTCAGAAAAAAAAACTGAAAAGCTTGTGGATGTTGTTTGCCAAAAGTGAACTGATTATTGGTGCGGAAGTCGCTCCTTGGTCAGACGTTATACAAGTTCGCGCATTAGTATCAACATTTGTTCAAACTCTTCTTATACTGCACTTTGCATTAATACAATAAAATATATAAAAACGGGTCAGAAATAGACCGCTACGCTTCGGATAAGTTGTAAAGTGCAAATATGCAAAATGGAGAAGTGCTGAATGTGTGCAGAACTTGAACAGTTAACAACTTTCTTTAACTTTCAATGTCTGTTTTCTCATTGCGCTTTTATAAGTACCAACGCCTGTGAAAATCTAAAGCCCTACTTGCTTTTTAAGCTATTTATTTCTGTTGTCCGCTTTGGTACTTAAAAAAAATTTTTTTTCTTTCCATCAACTCCCATTTTTGTGTTCAGCTTAATTGCTATCCTCCGTGCTGTAATTAGATCCTTCTCTGCAGACTTGTCAATCTTTTCGTTTCTTTGCCAGAACTCCAAGAGCGGATGTTCTGAAGATTCGGATGATACGATGTAAAAAAAAAAAACACGACATGAATCACATGAAACAAGCTAGTGACACACCGAAAAAGTATTGATTATGAGCCATATTGTTAAATGATAGTCACCACAAAATTGAGCGATGATTTCCCTTAAAATGGAAGTGGACTTATGGGCTGTACTCTTTTACTCCGAAGAGCATAGTTCGAAACGATCGTCGGGGGAGTTGTTGAATATGAGTTGAAACGGGCAGAGAATAGAGACTTTCGAAAGGGTCAAAAAATTTGCGGAATGCGAAGACATACAAAAAGACAACTTTCTCTTCTGCAGTACGTCTGATCGTCATTGAGAAATGGAGAAAACGACGTCTAAGAATGGAAGAATATGTCCAACAAAATATGGGGGTATATGTTTCGAGTTGAAAAGAAACATCATAAACGATGACGCCCATGGAATGCTGTTTTGTCTGGTTCTGCCCACTCATCCTTTTTGGAGCAACTTGACAACGTCATTTTCGTGCCAAGTCACGCTTTTCACTTACCATACTTCTTATTGGTGCAGTTTTTCGTGTTGTTCTGTTGTTCATACGTGTCTCTGCGACTTGAAAGACTACGTCTTTTGAACTATGTATACTCCTCCTAAAAATGAAAATCGCTAAAGGTATCTTTCATAGTGCTCTTCTTCGGTTTCAAACTCACTAAGAAAAATGCTGCAATCTGTGAGCGCTCACTTAATGGACGAGCGTCGCGGATCCACGAGACAAGATCGGCGTAGAAGTACGCATGGACACTCGGCTGGATCACCTGCTCACCACTCCCGCCAGAACTTTTTGATGCCACCACCACCCGTCCCATGGATTGGTACTCCAATTATTCAAGATATCCATGCGACGACGCAGCCGGCTGATGAAAATCCTATTGGATGGGCAATATTCAACCCGTTGCCTATCAGAGCTCTACTTCCAAGACCAAGATTGCGTCAGATTCAATTTACATCAGGTTTGACTCACAAAACTGTAGTAATTCCAAGTTTTCATCAAACGAAAAAAAAATTTAAAAAATAAGAAAATTCTCATTTCTGCTTCATTTTTTCAATGAAAACAGTTGTAATTTTCTTTGAATAAAGGAGCTGTCATTGCTCCTAAGAGTGACATTTCGAAATTGACTATCGTGATTGAAATCAGTATTTTTCATTTAATTGAATATGAATAGTCAATACTTTTTTTTCAGTATATTCCAGAATTTGTTTTTGGCGCAAAAATCATACTCAAACTTCTTAATTTATGATGTGACTAACTGCATAATTTTTATTAAGAAAAACAATTTTAATATTATATTCTTTGACTCCAAAAAAGGCTTCGACAAAGGTTTCACAATTTCCTTCTACATAAAGATATCCTGGACATCCTTGGTACTTGGTAGAGGAACTTCATATCTGTCTGCTCTTTTTTGTAGAAGTTAATAATGCTCATGCTCAATCCGGTTACATCTTATATCCATTAACTCCCTGTCGCTGGGCCTTTTCTATTCATTCGTTACACTAACGGTCGTCTGTTAAACATCTAGTCTAAATTCTCTGATTTTCATGGTAATATACGTAAGCCATTTAAATTTTTTCCAAGCTGGAACTAATACCGTCTAGCCCACACAAAACTGATCTCCTATGGTTAGGCTCCCATAGCCCGAATCATCCTTTTTTCATTTCAACTTTTCCTATACAACAGCTCAAACTTTTCATAGATAACAAGCTCAAAAACTTCAATGCATATAACCAGAACTTTGGATATTTACCTCCTCAGAAGTATACTACTCCTGAAAGCTTTCAAATCGACTAATATTTCCTTCCATCTCTTTAAGACTTGTATTTGTCTATCTCTATAATACTGCTCTGTGGCATGATGTCTACCTCGAAACTCCGGATTCTTTAAAATAATTGAAAAATTTCTCGTTCTGTTTCTCGAGAAATATTCCAAAACAATCATTATGTCCTCTATATATCTCATTTCTAGACCACCATTCTCAAGTAAACCAGCACTTCATGAGCCATCGCAGACTTACAGTCAGATACATATATTTCTGAACAAACTCTTAGCGATTTTCTCTGCTTTCCCAATCCCAAATCATTAATCTGAATCTTCTATTCATCTGAATAAACTTAATGTAGCCGCATTTCCTCCACTAAGTGAATTCCCCCTTCATATTCAAAATGCTCTCATACAATTTTAACTGTATCCTTTTTCTAGTGCTTTCGTATTTTTCTATTCCGATTGCCTCACAGTCTAGCCTTTAACACTCTTGGACAGAGTGAAAATTAGCCCCCCTCAATTGGAAAAATAACCCCCCAATCGAAAAAGATAATCCCCCGCTTACAATAAGACCTTCATTTTTCGCCGTGAGAGTTCACGCTGGAAAGTTTAGATAATTGAGATAATGTATCTCGCGTGACCTCCACCGCCACGCAATGTCTGCCACGTCGCACAAGTGATGCAACAGAAATGATGCTTCTTCCCGCTTCCTATGCAAGTAATGTTGTACAGGATGAAATGATTTTTGTAAAGAACGAACTGCTATTTTAAATTAATGTGTTTATCATAATTGAAATTGTATGGCACTGTATCGGTCGGAATAATTTTGAACCTGGTATCCGAGGCAGTAGTTTGGGGGGGGGCTAAAGTTCCTGAGCGGGTCAACTTACACCCCCAAAATCAACGGAGGGGAGTTTGTGTTCACTGACTTCAGCCCCCCAAATAGGGAAACTGCTACCCTACGCACAAACCGTGAATTTAAATCCCCCACAGAAAAATCTACTACGGTGGGGGACCAAACATTATCTTTGGTGAGCTCAACTCCACTTTGGGGGGTGATCAATTACACTTGTGGAGGGTTAAATGTGTGTGAGGGGCTTATGTTCACTATCGCCACACTCTTCCTCAATTTTGTTTAGGTTGGTCCTTTCTTGGATTTCATTTAGAACTTTTGTAATTTTCTGATGCTTTCTCCTTTTTAAATCTCGAAATAGAAAGTTCTTTTGTACCAAATTATTATGTTTTCTCCCTGATTGATCAGTTTAGTTTATTCTACGAATACCTTAGAAGCAAGTTCCTTAATTATGATTCTTGGATTTCTGAATCTTGAATTGAAATTGTTTGAAGCAGGACTAAATCGGATGTGAGGAAGAAGACAAATTTCGAAGAGAAAGACAATTACACTAAATGCAAGATGCATAGTAGATATATATTTACTTCCTTGGTTTTAATTTCAGTTTTCCGACTATAAATCAAAGATTTCTTTTTTCAACCAATGAATTATTGAAAATGATCGCAGATTGCGCCTTTTATTGTAGTTCTCTTTTTCTTCCAATTTCTGTCACCATTCAGCCGGTTCATCTATCTCATTAGTTTCTTTCTCGACACATGCGATGCTATTCCATGTCGGTTTATTCTTCTTTCGGAAGATGAGCTCTTTTTTTTTATTTCAATTTGTCTTTTTTGTCTGCATTTCTAATTATTTATTTTTCAAGTAACACATAAGTAACATATTCCAATTAACATGCATTAAAACTGTCCATTTGACTAAATGCTTTGAAAACAAGACTTCGAGTTTTTTTGTACGAAGGAGTCTAGCTTTACTGCGAGATACGAGTAAGTGATCGGTGGTAGAACAATTTAAAACTTTATGGATTTTTAAAGATCTATTAGATAATCAGAGTAGAGCTTAGTTTATTATCACAGACGATTGTAGATGTGTGGACGGAGAAGCTGGAATTCGAGGAGTAACTCTTTGGGGAAATGAGAAAAAGAAGTGAATAAGTGAAGAAGCTGTTTTTGATTTGTTTTTCAATAAGGCCACCGAGGCGTCTAACCAAATTTTTGAGATTTCCGAACCTTAATAATTTGCAAAATAATATAGAGTGAAGATCACTGCTGAAATATTTTTGGATATTCAAAAAAAAAAAGACCACGATAGATCTGTTTTTTTCCTGGTAGGGCCTTATATTAAAAAGTCAAGTGCACAGGGACCAATTACAAGATATTTTAGCGAGAAACTAAGTTGAAAGGCTGAACTTTCCTAAAATTTGAATTTGACTTGAAAATTGAAAATATTGAAGTCTATGTTTTCTGGTTTTATTTAAATTTATCCTGATGCTTAAAAATTTGGATAACCTCTGTTCATACATCTTTGCAGTTGAGAAATCATCGGTTTTCATGAGACTATTTATTAAAACTTTTAAAGACAACCAATTTGTCTTCGGCTAATAGTCTTAGACTTAGTTTCAAAAACATCGCAAATTTTCTAAGAGTAACTTGATACGCATCAAACACATTTGTAAAGAAAAGAAACCTAAGATGAGCATTCTTCCGAAATCCTCAATGCGATTGAATCTTCCCTCACATGTCTGCCGTGTTTTCACTATTATTTTGCTCTCCTTCATTTTTGGCATTCCTGACTTCAAAAATTTAGAAATTATGTTCCCCTGCATACCAATTCTTATTCGTTTGCTAATGGTTGTGATTCTCGTTTTTCTCTCTTGTGGCGACTTTTGACAGAAGACAGATTGACAGAAGACAGATAAAGGGGACAAAATTCTTTGCCGCTTAGAGCAAATTTCCGTCTACAAGAGGAAGACTCTATAAAAATCGTGTTATGAAGCCAGTGCCAGTTCAGTTTGTGGCTGTTGAATGGCATAGTAATGCGGATCTCTTTCTTTTTTATTTGATATAGGAAGAAAAATGTTCGCATTCTGAGATGTAGCTTTTTATTTGCTATAGTGTCCAGCAAGAATTTGCATTTAAACTTGTCACTTGTTGCATTCCGCTTTTTTGTTTAATACTTTATCATAAGGCAGCTGATTCAATGTCTTTGTTGAAGGAATCCATGAAATACCATCAACGTCTTCCGAATCTGTCGATATAGAAACTTTTCCAAGCGAAACATATAAAATATTCCTACAATTCTACATCTGAAATTTTTTCTATTTTAAATGATCAGTTTTAAGCGAGCGTATGCGTTTTTTTGAAGGTTCTTTGAACATCTAGAATGATTATTATACGGATTACTCCAAAAGCATGTATTAATTTTATTAAATTTTTTTTTCCTGAATCACAAACATTCTAATGTCTGTTTGAAAACAGTTTTTAACGAGAATTTTTTTTATTAATATTGAGAGTTCTTAGTTTCAAATGATACTAAGAACTGCAAATGATTCCAATTGTTTACAGAATGAAGTATTTAGAATCATATATTGAATAAAATCAGGATACAGTAGAAGTGAAATACACAATTGTTGAACTTTTTAAAAAAAAGTTCAAGAAGGAAATATGAACTTTTGATTCATCTCGCGTGTCAGCGACGTGACTGGCTAAACTTGTAGACAAGATCCTTTGCAAAGACATTCCCGACATAAGCAGACATCTTTTTGTCGGCTGGCTCGGTTCCGGACACAAATCTCGTTAGTCTTCCTCCACCAAACACATTGTCAGCGTCAATGCCTTCTCCTGACCTTCAGATTAGATAATTAAGTGACAGTGTTCGGGACTATTTGAAGAATTAGTCAGTAGTGACAGTATTTTCTTGTGAATGAGATGTTTAGTATGTGTGTATGTGTCTATTTGCTTCTCCGAAAAAAGAAGTCAGCAACACCACCACCACCACCGACTTTTTTGTTTTGTGACATTGAGAGGCGTGTGCGATATGAAAGAAAGGCATCCGGGGCAGAGTGTTGGCGCAAGAGAAGGAAGCGTCTCTCAAAAGTTTAATTTATGTTTACGAGCATATGTTTCTTTTTTGGTCAAAGCGCGGCCAAGGAGTCCCAAAACTTATGCACAAGCAAAGATTGTTTTTTTTTCTCTTGTTTCTTCTGGCGCCTACTCAGCCCCGATACAGACGCGTTTTTCCAATGTCGACATTTTGTAGTCCTGTTCACATCGTTTTTTAAAGAATCGAGTAGGATGTAGGATGATTGAGCGAAAGTGTGAATCTGATTCATAGTTGAAGTGCAGCTTTTTCGTGATATACCTCTTCAATAAATCGTAATTGGAATCACATTGAAAGAAACAAGTGAACACCACTGCTATCAGCTTTCGTTTTAATAAAGAGAAAGAAAGAGGAAAAAAAAACAAAAGACAGACCCTCCAACTGGTGAAGTAGTGGTGGTGGTAGGGTGAGCCTAATGCCCGACGGATGTGAATCTCTAAACAAAATGTAACTTTTCCTCTTTTTCTCTCACTCCTTTTTTTGCTAGTTTTGACATTTTCACGCCCTTGTTGTGGTGATATAAACGAGAAGACAACAAAAAAACTTTCTTTTTAGCATCCGCAATCCGCCCCCACCCAAATATGGACTTTGTTTCGAGCGGCGGGAACCCCAGATTCTTAAAATGACATGCTGTCCAGCAGCTATTTTTTTAGTCTAAAATTGTCTTTCTTGTAATATTATATGCAAAATGTTAGAAAAACGGGTACTGTACCTTTTGTTTTGCTCTAAATAACTTTTTGTACGATTTTCCATTTTTAAGAAAACTTCCAATTTAAGATTTAACAATATTATTTTCGAATGAAATGAATTCGTGTCATTTCTCCTAATTTTGTTGGAAGAAATATGAAATTTTCGGTTTTTAGAAGTTCTAGAAGTGTTTTTGCTCGCGATTTATGTATACCAATATGATTGGAACTCTTACTCTAATTATATTTAGAAGTTTTTTTTTACTATTTTTGAACATTTGTGCAAGCCAGTTTTCAGTCTCTCAGATATTCTCTCTACTACCGCCATACAAAAAACACAGGTTTTCTGTTTTTCCTGTTTCGTTTGTGCAACCGAGCATACCCCCAACATTTCGAACAATTTATGGGAAAGAATAACGTTGGATTGCTTGTTTTCCCTTCTTTTTTGAGAATCCCGTCTGTTTTTTACTGTTTTCAAAAAAAGTGCGGGGCTAAAAAATACCCAAGAGCACACGAAGGGAGAATCGCACTAAATCTTTATTGAGCTTTGCGGGACACCAAAAATTATTCACTTTAGAAGCACTACAAAACTATGAATACTGCTAACTTTAACTTGCACAATAGTCAAGTAGCTCATCTTCTGGTTTTCCGCGCGAATAATTCGGAGCATATGGTGAGGAGTCAGAGGACGTGGCCCGCGCGTCTGAAGGCCATCGCTGCTTCTCTAAAATCCCCAAAACCGATACACTCGAAAGAATGTTCACTTGAAAATGCGACCACTCTCAATAGTTGAGCATGGTACACTTCTAGTTATTCACAAGTTGCCAGCTTATTGCCAGATAATTGGTCATGCTGAACTCGAGTGGACTTGGAACTCTAAAGTGCAGAAATCTGTGTAATGTGTGATAGCAAGAGTCACTTGACACCTGCCTTCTAGACCCCATTCCGCCGATATTAATTGTTTAATATCCGAATAGCTTACTATTATTCATAGTCATAGTCAGAAAGTCACTAATTCAATAGACACATTTAAAGTAATTTAAAGTATTCAAAGTTCAATGAAAAATGATTTCTATTCATAAATTTTCGAATTATCATTTCTGCATACTTTTTCTGCACAATCTTCCGTACTCCTTTGAGTTCCTATTAAAGCATGGCCAAAAATTTTAGTACTTGAACACTCCATGTTTCTCTGTGTCAGTCGCATTGTATACAAGAGAAAATTTTCTGTTAAAGCTATGCTTGGTGCAGCTGGACCCAACTTTTCTTTTGCACTTTTCCCTGATGTTGCTTGTGTCTTCTCTTTGGACATTTGTTTGAAAAAATTCTCTGATTGTCTGGGAATTCCGAAACTTAGTTATTTCATAACTCGAGTATGAATGACTTGGCGAGCTTAACACTTCATCTTGAAACTACTCACATACCAATAAAATCTATGAAAAAACAATAATTCCTCATTTTATTTATTGTAGCATTTTCTTATCTCTTTTTCTTTTATCAACGCCAACATCTTAAACTTCAGCATTCGGTCCTTCTTGTATCCTAAACAGTCACCACCGTCACCATCGGTTTATCCGACACGCGCGGTGACACCACGAGCCAATGTTCCTTCGAAAATTCTGGAACCAATGGACTCTGGAAGAAAATGCTCGACGGATGACCATAACGGTCTTACCGTCGGGTACCAAAAAAGTCCACTTGAAAGAACCCAACGAGCTCGCAGAACTCTATCCGGATCGGCAAGACAGAGGTTCGTATTATGATGTTTTTATTTCGTCTGTCTCTAACATTTCTTCAATTTTTTGTGTTTGGATTTTTGAATCCTGGTCTCTCCTAATTGAATTACAATTGTATAGATGTTCGTTTTCTCCAAATGTTGTTTTTTTTAATCCGTAGTGACATAAACAACAGCAACCAGAGAAAATTAATTTCATTATCTCCTATTCCCCAAAATATAATAATTGGTTTATCTGCTCCCATTATTTGCCATCCAACTAGCATACTGCGCTAGCTAACCGGAAGGAAAATGAACACATGAATCTCTAGAGTCCAATCACCGTATCGTTTGTGACTCCATAAATTGTAAGGAGAATGGAACGAAAAAAAATTGACAAAGGAAAAGAGCTTCCTAATTTCTAAACGTCTTTTTTTATGATCTCCGGGGGTTCCTTTTTATAGTCTTTCCTGCTGTAAATCCGTGCATTCACTTTTGACATGCTCCGCTTTTACTCCACCCAAAAACATATTCACCACCACATTTCCAACGAATAGTCATAAATCACGCAACTCTATACACACTACCCGACCCAGCAGCAGTTTTTGACAAGTGTGCCCACCCTTGAATATGCCCTACTGCCCTCGGCTGGAGCAACTCTTCTTTTTAAATAGCCGATAATTTGGGTGAGCGGCAGATTGCGGAAGCCAGCAACATCTTCCATTCCGATGACTTTTCACAAAAGCGGCGAGAAAAAAAGTTATCAAGCACTGAGAACAGAGAGCAGGAGGAAAAAAGACAAAAATGGAAGGCAGCTCAAGGCATTTTTTTCCACATTCCCGAATGTGCTCCCTCATTGATAAATGACTTTTAGTTCATGCTTCGCGCCTCCGTCTCCTTTTTTTACCAGCAACCAGAAAACAAGCTAGGTTTATTTAAGTGACTGTGAAATGATGTACACTTCGAGCTGAGTCTCTCAGTCATTTTAGGGAGATGAAAAAAAAACTGAATACAATTGGTCACAAAAGTCATTCATCGAATGAACTGGGAAAGCAATACGAACGTCTTTAAAATAACAGGAGGAGAAAAGAAAAGAATAGATGTGAGAAAAGGAAAAAAGGAAAATCTTAGATAGAGCACACAGGAAAACCGAAATAGATCAAACATATTTCCGATCTATTTTTTTTTCTAATTTCCAGAATATTACGTTTGCTTTGCATTCCACTTTCATTTTATATGAATTCCCAGTTTTTGTATAAAATTGTAAAAGACATAAAGCTATAGAATTCGGAATATTCTGGAAGAAAATTTTGAAAAATAAATGAATCTGATGTTTTTAATAATTAATTCTGGGAAAAAAATTCAGTTAATTCCATTATGTCAATTTACCAGTTCCTCAATTCATTATTTAGCTCAAATGATCTCTAAAACATCTTCGCTGCAAGTATTTGAACAGTTGATCTATATTTTCGCGACCAATGATAAATTTTTCAAGAGCCAGTTGCAATTAGACTACGCAATGGCTGTCCTTCCTCACTAGTACAACTATTTCCTGTGCGGATTGTGGTATTCGCCGATTCCCTGCTCTTTTCTTCGCTCCATCCCGAATGAATCTCCCGGAGATGATATTCCATGTTGAATCTCGTTCAGCAGCAACAATATTTTCAATAAATAGACTGAAAAAAGAAATCATTTTGCTTGAAACAACTGAGAAGTGAATTATTTTTTTTTGTTTTTCCTTTAGCTCAGCCGAGGAGCGTGGTGATGACGTTCAAAAAGTTGTAGTGGAGCTTTTGTGATAGTAGGAATACAATTTCGTGTGTTTAAATAATAACATCATATTTCATAATCCTAATTGAAATTCTCGATTTGCTCAAAATCATTTAACAGTTTTATTTCGTTTTCGAAATCGCCCACGCCGTAAAAAACGAAGCACTTTGAAGCGAACAATTTTTTGAGAACCAATTTCTAAATTTCTATAGAGGATGAGGATGATGTTTGTGAAGACATGATGTTTTATTGAGTTTGGAAAAACTTATTTTTACGTTTTCATTTTTTCTTACTTTTCCCGAGCTTTTCCTTCTACCCGAATGTTTTCAGTCTGCTGAAGAACCTTTCTGGAGTAATAAAACAATTGCTCTATGAGAAAGCTACATGCGACCCACCAAGATCAGATTTCTGAATCGCATCTGGTTTTTAATGCTCATCAGATTATAGAGCATTTTTGAAAAAGAATAGCATTTATTCTGCTTCCTAAAATGTTATTGAACTTTCAATTTAAGCTCCAACACATTTTGTTCAATCTAGTTACCCTATTCTTCTTCCATTATTCTCAGTGGTCATTTGTAATAAAAAGAATCCCATATTCCCGTTGCTCTTTTTTCCGTTTTTTTCGACGTTTCAATTAGAATGACTTTCTGACCACATGGTGCAATAATATGCATTGCGCCTAATAGTTTTCTACATAGTTCACTTTTACAATAGTGGAAGAAACGAAAATATAATTTAGTTGCACAGGCGAACGACACACATCCAAAACTAACTAGTGAAAGGCCCACAAAAACTGCATAGCGATCCCGGACAAAGCGTCGCATTTTTTTCTTTTTCGGAAGTTGGAAATAGTGCGCATTTGCCATGGTGCACGAAACCAATGTTTGTGCTGTTTGAAGTGACCATGAAGAAATGCACTGTATTCCTTTTTTATGCAATAATACCGATAAAATTAATTTATTTCTATTTATTTTAATTTGAAAAAATACATCCCTATTAATTTCAAGTCTTAAACTCTCCACTAATAGTTTTAGATGCTTTTTCACATGGGTTGAAGAACCCCGAAGAGGTCATCACGTTCGTTAACTTTCCAGAAATAACCATTTATCTTGGGAGATCTGCCAAGAGATTCCTATAAACATGTCAAAATATATTACGATCATTTCTACCTTTCCATCATTTTTCTTACAAATTGAGTTATTCCATATTAGCCTTCCATTAGTATAACTCTAAATCTAGTCTTCATTCAAAAAAACAGATATCCTTCCTCGTCCATCCGTTTGCTAAAATAAAATAAAAATATTAACTTCCTACATGCTCCTGGCAGAAAATTTATGACTTCAGGTAAATTTAATGTTCTGATTTCTGAATTTGGATTAATTAGATATTTTTACTTTTCCTTCTCGCTGCATAATTCTAGTTAACTATTGTGCCACTGCTATAAAGAGCTGAACGGGCTATCACATTTTGCTCTGTCATACATAACTAATTGTAAAAAACGATGAACGTCGGTACTTCTTCTATATATTATGTATTTTTGTTTCCTTTTCCTTCTTCTTCTTTTCCACCATTTTTCACATCGTACTGCTACAGATGCTAATGAGTTGAGAGCTTCTTCTGCTCTTTTTCTATTGCGTGATGATATTCTCACAAGCATTCCGAAATGAGCAATTCAGTCCAGCGGTTGCTCTGTTCAGCGCCGCTGGTCTTATTAAAACGACAGCCGGAATCAAAGAGGAACTTGAGGAAGAACAACTGCCGAACAGGAAAAAAGGTGATTACGAGAAAGATTGTAGTGGATTTAAAAGGTCATACGTTTGCAACTGCCGGCTTTCATATTTATCTGCAATGGTCTGTTTTTCCCATTGTCAATGCGCCTCATTAACCAATTCATCGTAAATATCTTCTTAAATGTGTGAATTATATTTTAAAAATATGAATTTGCTCATGTTCCTTAGTTCTCAAAAGCTGTTCAAATGAATACCGTTACTTTTGGTTAGGGGACTGGATGTGAACTAAGGTAAACGTATTATATATATTTCTGAAAAGTCCGTTAAATTTTATAAGCCTAACAATACTTGTACCACAAAATGATACGTCACCAAAAACAGCTCAAAATTTCGAAACGAAACACTGAAAAAAGAGTGCTGACTAACGTAAAACTCTTCTTACACAGCATTTTTGGGTTTTACAACAAAAAGTAGCTAAACATGAGCAAGCGGGAAAAGTCTTGTTTCTGAGGATTTCCTTCTTTTTTTAAATCCACATAATGATATGCCACCTTTCATTCTTTATTTATCAGTTTTTTTTTCAAATTTTATTTGTTATTATTTCATTTATTTACATAGCTAACGGTCTTACCCCATTGACCCGAGAGACACATTGAAAAAAACAGACATTGACGCTAAAATTGCTCAGGGACTAGTTTAAATAGCTTGAAATAACTTTAGCCAAATTTGGAGAGATGAGATTCGTCGTTATATTCTGAATCCGTTTTATCAAGCTAAGAAAAGCACCAATGGTCACTGATAAGCAACCTCAAAAACGCATGAAACTCGTTAGAAACAATCAAGAAATGGATTAGAGATCTGTGAAGTTTACGATAGAATCGTTTCCTGATTCAAGATCATATTTGGCAATACTGAAGAGTTTGATAGTGAAAATCTCGATGACGATACATCGTTTTCTAGAATAATTAGAGATACGAAAAATGCGGTATATTCGTCATAACGGTAGTGGAGTTTCGGTTGCCATCAGTGCTCACAGTAGTGTCAAATTGTGTGCCGCTGTGGGAAAAGAATTCCGGATTCGGACACAGTTTGCTGCTGTTTATTCGTCAAAACCGAAATTGCATATAACAACAAGTTAGAACTTCATGTCACAGTGCACGTCGTGCAATCAAGCGGTTATGTAGTGCTCATGGAATTGCAGTTCTCGTTTAACCAGTATAGTCTCCAGGTATGGGATTCGTGGGCGTGCAGTCTCACAATGGAAACAAAATCCACGACACTATTCCGTCTTTAACCAGACAATCGTGGACATGTAGCGAGTTTCGAGTGTTTCAGGAAATTCTTGAAGAGTGTCGTATCATTATGTGGATTTTCCTTTTTTTGTACGATGACACTACCTACTCATTTGCAGCTCTCACAAGAAACAACTTTTTGACAGCTACAGGTAGTTATCCCGCAAAAAGCTATCCATTCCAAAAATTATGCTTTATTTCTGAGCAATTCTCTGAAACGTTTTTCAAGTGCAATTAATACAACTTAGCTATCACCGCAAGTACTCAAAGTTGGAGTTTTTCAGCAAAGAAAACACCAATGTTGATACCTCATTATTCCTCGTTCATTGCCTGTTCTAGTTTGTAGCGTATTGAGCCGAATTGTTTCAAATGTTTGCTTTTATAATTTCAGATCAACTTTTGAATAGAAAAAGTCAAATTCTATTAACAAGTTTTACAGAAAGTGCGTTTTTACTTCACATTCTTGTTTAGAACCTATCACTTTGTATCACTCATAATTGCTAGGTTGCCATTTGCTAAATTCTGCAGTCATGAGACCAAAAAAAAGTCAAGATCCAATATATTATTCTGTTTGTGCTTTCCTACTTGTGCAAAAAGCAATAGAAAAAGAAATCACGTTTCCTTTACCAATTTCAAGTTTGAAATGAGAATCAGGTTTAATGTAGGGTCGTTGAATTTCAAACGAGACACTTTTTCACAAATTTCTTTTTGATTCTTGTTTCATGGACCCACCAGTCTTTCACCTTTTTATTATTCATATAGATTTTAGAAATTGCAATTCGATTTGAAATTTGAAAATTCAAGCTTTCCTCTGTTTTTCTCAAAATGAAATATAACAACCTAAAGTCATTTTTGATAAATTGAGCATTCTCGGAAAAGTATCAGAAATGTATACGTATCGTCGACAAATGGTAGTGTTTGTTGTTTGACTGCCTTCATGGCCGGTTATGACTATAAGTTCCTTACAAGAATGTTCTATATGTATATGTTTTTCATTAGCCAAACTACTTCTCATAGAGTAGACATCTAGCCAGTTTTAGAAGTCCCTGGTGGATTGAATTCAATATTTCAGATTCATTTACTTTTTTTCTTGTAATTTCATTCATGGACTCTGTGACTATTGCAGCGTTGGCAGCCCCTTGGCGCCCAAGGGTTGTCACTCAATTTTAGATGAAAGCACCCTGTCACAATGGTTGTGATTTCACCGTTGCAACTTGATGCCGAACAACTTTCCCATAAGTTGCATGGACTTCAAGGTTAATCGTTTTATCATAGTTTGCAAATTGAAATCTGAAGTACGCTTGTGTTCGCAGTCCTTTTCTCTCTGTTTTCAAAAACAGAAGTACTTGAAAAGTGCATCAAAAGCTTCGTCTATTAGTTTTGTTGAGTGCTTCTTAAACATTTGTAATTTTAGAATTTTTTGTGTGAATTTATGAAGCCAGCTAAAAAGGCTTGACTCTACTGTTTTTATTATTATATCTTAATCTAACATGCAACTTTCATGACCACAACTAAGCCAGAAATCTGGTTGTAGTTCTCTGAGACCCTCAAAACACCAATCAGCTGATGTCTCTTAGCGTAAAAATTTCAAACCATGAAGCAGCAGATAGGAGAAGAAGGCACGAAGACATATTGAAAAATTAACCCTTTAGGACTGAGAGCTCCCCTCCGACGCGAGCTCCGATGGGCTAACTTAAGACGCTTGTTGCGTTGGGATGCGACGACAGCGTGCATATATGCCCCCGCCCTCTTCTTTTTTTTTCATGCTACGCTATGCAATTCACAAAATACGAGCTCACGCGAAAAACTGATTTTAACATAGTTTCAACCTCTAACTATGTTTTTCCGCTCATATCCCACTGACTAGTCAGTTGTTTGCCTTTTTCAATAATGTTCTTCTACTCACCGAACGTTGCATCCTCATCTTCGACAAGCCATCGAAGAGCAACTCTAGCACATCATCATCACCTACATGTCGGGCATTTGGATACTAGACTATCAGTTCAAATACCCGATATTTTGAGCCGAAATACCGGACATGGCCCAGAAAGAGGTTTTCTAGGGCCAGAGCACCTTCGGTTCTTGGTTGATGAAAACCAAGAGTTTTGGCCTGGATCCCATTCTACAGGTGGTATTCTCGAACTGTCTGCTTCGCCGGTGTCGTCTGTACTCTCAACGACAGAAGCAAGGAGGTTGAGCCAGAAAAGACTAGTTCTTCGACGACCAACTATTTCTATACAAGACGATGGAAAAATCATTATTGGTGCCTAATAACACGATTTTACAGATAGAATTAAATTAAAGACGTTTATTCATCATTGCTATTCAGACCATGTGACAGCTCGTTGGGAAGGTGCAAACATCAATTCACAGTCAGCACTGCTGGATGCAGATGATGGTGCAACAGTCATCACAGACACCATCAAAGACGATCAGGAAGATAAAGAACCAAAAAGTTGCCCACAACAGACAGTTAAGGTAAGATGATTTGTTAAAAACTAAGATAACTTAAAATAAGATAAGGGAATGCTTTAAAAAATACTTTTAAATAAAGGGGAGGAAAAATAAATTATTTTTTATGTCGTGATATTGCTGAACATGAGACTTAAATTAAATAAGAGAGAATAATTGAATTTTCATTTCTATAATATCCGTCCTTATCAAGAAAATAATACAAAAAATGTAGTACTTTAAACTATTGTCATAAGTGCTCCTAAAAAAAATTATGGTAATTTTCCTATCTTTCAAACATTCTGAAAGCAAAACATTCCTACATCACGCAGTAAGCTAAAAAGATTTTTGGTTAGCCTAACTTTTTTTGAGACACTTGGGAGCAAAAACAGAAGCGGATGATCGGTGCTGACATAGTATTTTTGTTTATTGCTTCATAGTCATAGTCCGAGCCACCAAAGCAGAATCCCACCGGCGATGACTTCCGAGTGGTCATAACATCATAACATTACATGAAGAACTGAGCGCAAATCTCTATTTTTTAAATTTGGACACAAACAAATAACTGAAGACTTGATGGAGACAGAAGGCTTTTGATGTTTGTAAATACATCAAGATGGTGTTTCAAATAAAATGCACACTTGCAATATTTTCTATCAGAAGAGACAATCACCTGAACGTTCAATCATGAAGTGTCATGTGATTTCATGATCGGCAAACATTGTAAAGTAATCTATAGTACACCATTTAATATGCGATGCATTCCTTCATTCAAAAAGTTATTTCCAGCCTTTCAGAATTTTCAAATTTCCAGATTGGAAAAAAGCGAAGAGCATTCGAACATTCTAGCAATCGAGCTCATTTACTTATTTTTATGATCATTTTTTGAATACTATATGTATATGAAAACTGTTAAATTTGTCATTTTGTTGAAAATTCAATTGTATCCCCGCATCTTCTCCTTCACTCATTTATTAATGGCGAATCAGTAATTACGTTATTTTCCTACCAAACAACAACGGGTTGTTCTTTTACGGACGCTAGGAATCGGATGGGGTGACTGAGCTTCCCCGGGGAATCACTAAGCACATATCTATATATATATATGCACGCAAAAAAAAAAATAAAAAATTTGGAAAACAGAAATAGATGTTGTGGAAAACGAAGAAAAGGATAGAGAGAGAGAGAGAGAAGCATGGAGAGAAAAAAAGAAAGAAATGGAAGAGAGAGAGAGAGAGAGAGAGAGAGAGAGAGAGAGAGAGAGAGAGAGAGAGAGAGAGAGAGAGAGGCAGTGAGAGAGAAGAGAGAGAGATAGAGAGGGACAATGAAAGAGAGAAAGTGAGAGAAAAAGACAAAGAGAGAATGTGAGAAAGAGAGAACTACAGGTACTTAGCTTACAAATACGTTGACATATGTTTCACTATCATTTTTGAATAAGAATTAACGACTGCTAGCTACGGGAACTCTCGAAACGGACAGGATCTTATTAATAATGCAGTGCCTTCGTTTCAGTACATCAAAATCCTCACCCCTCACGTTATCTTGGTGTCAGTGCTGATTGGATATCTATGCTTGGGAGCCTGGATTCTCATGTTATTGGAAACAAGGACGGAATTGCTCGCCAGATCAAAAAAACTAGTCAGGTATTTCATGCTGAAATTACAAAGTATCCATAACGTTATTATGAATGGTTGGAAGCCCCAAAAATTCATATTTTCAGTTGTTCTAATGAGCCACCCACTTTTCAGGTTAACAAATTTAATGTCGAACTTCACAGCTGAAAGTTGGAGAATGCTGAGCGATGCCCAACATGGGTCAAGCGCCATGGACGAAGGCGAATGGGCAGCGACATTTCGAGAATGGATGGTGCGAGTATCAGAAACCGTGGATGATCGAAGGCCCATCCGACGGGAATTAAACCGACCTGACGACTTATCAAATATGCACAACAAATGGACATTTCCAACGGCATTGCTATATGTTTTGACAGTTTTAACTACTTGTGGTATTCTTTATAATATTTGAGAAATAAAAAATCTATAAAATGATATTTCAGGATATGGAGAAGTATCAGTAGACACCGACGTTGGAAAAGTATTTTCTGTAGCATTCGCTCTTGTCGGCATACCACTTATGTTCATAACAGCTGCCGATATTGGAAAATTTTTATCTGAAACATTGCTCAAGTTTGTGAGCTTCTGGAATCGAAGCGTTAGGAAAGTCAAGGTAAGTAATCTCCTTTTGTCATTAAACAATTCAAAATTTCAGCAATGGATAAGCCGTGTTCGTCACGGTCGAAGAAAGTCATTACAATCAACGGGTGGTCAAAACGATACCCTAGATATTCTGGGTGTTGATGGAACCGAAGAGAAGCTGTGGTTCCCTATAGGTATATTTTTAACATTAGAATCCTCCCAAATATAGTTGAATTCAATAGTAAAATGATAACAGTCTAACTATATTCATACCAAAACATAATGAATTCATTATATCATAACAGTTCCAAATGGTGAACGAACGAAATTATGGTTTCCAATCGGTAAGGATAAGTGTCACGTTCTTCAACCTCCTCTTCATGAAATAGTTGTTAAAATAATGAATTTTGTGTAAACCCGTTATAATTTTGCTGCGGTACAAGATAGCCATATTTTCCAACTGTTTCATGCCCATCTATATTGCGAGACCCACACTGATTCTGTCTTCCCGAAGTGCTGATTCTCCCATTAACATTCACATTTCCGTCTATCCATGTATATTTTGCCCTCTGTCTCAATAGTCTCTCTGTATCTGTCCGTTTCTATCAATGTACAATCTTTCTTAACTTCACTGTGTGTTTCCTCTATACGCGTCTTCCTTCACTGTTTTCCTCTGTTCAAAATTCAATCCTTCCCATCTCACACAGTATGTAGTTCTATCGAAAAGCGAGTACCCATTCAATTCATAAATCTTGAATTTCAGGTGCCTATGTATCATGTATTTGTTTATATTGCTCAATGGGTTCTGCAATGTTTATTAATTGGGAAAGGTCAGTGAAGCAAATTTGGGGCGGCAAGTAGAATTCCTTTTTCAGAACTTGGTCTTTCATACATGCTTTTCATTTTGGTTTCAATTTAATTGTCACAGTTGGTCTTGGAGATATTGTAGTGACAGATTACATATTTCTATCACTGATAGTTGCATTTGTCATTGTTGGTAGGGATATTTTAGCGTTATTGAATCTAAGGGTTCCACGAAAGACGAAGACAAAAAGACGTCTTTGTTCGTCGTTCAGTTCGTCTTGCATTCGTCTTGCGTGATAAAGAAATTGTCAACACACTTCGTCAGACGAATTCAAGGCGAAGAAAAAGACGAGACGGCCGAAATTTTGCCCAAATGGAAGCCTTAATTGAATCTGATCAATGCTTCTATTTTTGCGATTTTAGGACTCTCCGTGGTGACCATGTGCGTTGATTTGGCTTCAACGCATCTTAAAGCATACTTCACAAGAATTCACTACTTTGGACGGGCTAAAAGGTATCAATATTACATTACTTTTCTTCGAGATTATACTTTTCTAATTGTTGAATATCTGATTTTACAGATTCTTGGGAATGAGTGAAGAGCTCAAAGAAATTGTTGCACTGCTTGGCGCGATGCGACGAAAGAAGGGTGGAAAAGTCACGTGGAATGATGTACGAGACTTTTTAGACAACGAACTTCGCGATCGGCCATTCGAACCTCATGAGCTACTGATGAAGCTAAGATTCATCGACGAAACATCTTCAGGTACCATTATTTCTTGACTTGACACCAGATCAATGAAACTGTTATTCGCGCAATTGTGCGTTTGAGAACTTATCAGTAATAGAGCAAATTTCAGAAAAAAAAAGTATGTTAGCTTCTTTAAATTGGGGAATTGTTTTGATGTGATTTTTGTTTTAGTCTTTGAACACTACCGTGATTTTGCAGGAATGTCCACTATCCGTCACAATTCATTCCAATCAGATTTCTTCCGAGAATCCGAGTACATTCGACGAGTGGCCGCTTTGAGGCCAGAACAGCCAGCATATTTGTAATCATGAACAGTTTTAGCTTCTTCTTGAGAACCCATCTATTTGTTTTTATTTCAACTTTTGTTTCTCAACAAACAATTTCTAGGCTATTTGAAATTGTATCAACTTTTTTGCCCAATGTGTTGCTTCATCAATGCAACTTTCTCATCCTCTTCTTCTTTCATGTTACTTTTCGAATTTCTGACATTTCAAAACGGGGGAACCAATCAGACTTTGCTCTATTTATTTCATTCTTTAGTGTCCATAAATAAGAATCAAGAAATTTCACAGAAAATTTTATAATATCTCAATAGGGCCTTTTTGCCATTCATCTTTCTCGCTGCCATTCACCGTTTTATATTATTCTAATATAATTTCATGAACAAACAACAAAAAGCGATCTTTCAATTTCTCGTATTATCTGTTTTCACATTTTGTCTTTAAAACTTTTTGGATATCTCAATAAATGTTTCATCGAGTGCGAGTTGGGCTTCTCTCATTTCTCAAAAGGAGCATTGAAATTATAATAATGGAATTACAACTGATTCATTCACGAATAAGAAATAAAGCGAATTTTATATTCAATACATTAATTGGCATATGAATACTTAACAGAACATAATGGTGTAGATACTATGGAAACGTTTTCTAGGCGTCTAGCTACAATATTTTAGCAAAGACAAAAATACAAAAATGCATTAATTTATGGGGGCTCAATATAATTATATGGCGTTTTTGTGCTGAATTGGAGCTGTAACGATTCCTCCTGGGCCGGCCAACGTCGTCTTTCCCATAAGGTACTCATCAACTTGTCGAGCAGCTTGACGCCCTTCGTGAATAGCCCACACCACGAGAGATTGGCCACGGCGGCAATCACCAGCGGCAAAAACCTGAATTAAGAAAATGGAGCAAACTTTTATATAATATAAAATAATATTTCTTTCACATACCTTTGCTACGTCCGAATCGTACTTGTCTTTTGTAGTCAGGATGTTAGATCTGGGGTCAGATTTCAGGTTTAACTGATCAATCACCATCCTCTCTGGCCCAACGAATCCCATGGCTAAGATGCAAAGGTCACACTCGATTGTTCTAAGAGTTTCAGTTTTTTCAACAAGCTTCCATGCACCCTTCTCATCTTTCTCCCATTCAACGTTTACGATTTCCAGTCCAGTAAGAACTTTAATTCCAGCAGCATTGGTTGTAGTGAGGAAACGCTTCGTTGATACAGAATAGGTTCTTGGATCCGATCCAGTCTTTTCTTTGGCTTCTTCATGACCGTAGTCCACACGGAAGATGAGTGGCCACTCTGGCCAAGGGTTTTCTGGTTTCCTGGTTGGTCCTGGCTGCGGAAGAATCTCGAAAGCACCCACAGTCTTGCATCCCAATCGGTTGCTTGTAGCTATGCAATCAGTAGCGGTGTCACCACCTCCCAGAATGATAACTTTCTTGTTTGCTGGATCAAGACCTTCCCACGAAACATCGTCACCAGCACGACGTCGTTGACTCTTCTCGAGGTACTCCATAGCAAAACATATTCCCTTAGCGTCGCGGCCCTCAACTGTCAAATCGCGTGGCGTTGTTGATCCAGTGCAGACAATGACGGCATCGTTTTCTTTGAGAAGAAAGTCGGCTGGGACGTGCTTTCCAATCTCGGTGTTAGTAAGGAAGCGAACACCTTCTTGCTCAAGAAGCGACACTCGCCGGTCAACCACAAATTTATCCAGCTTCATTGTTGGGATTCCATATCTAAATATTCAAGTTTACAAATTACTTTGAAAAATAACGTAACCTCAGAAGTCCCCCAATTCGGTTCTTCCGCTCATATACAACTACAGTGTGTCCAACTTTGACCAGTTGTGCAGCGGCTCCAAGACCTGATGGTCCTGATCCAATGATAGCTACTCTCTTTCCAGTGTTGAATTCCGGTTTGCATGGTTTCATCCATCCTTGCATGAAAGCATAATCAATAATGGCACACTCAATCGACTTGATGGTCACAGCTGGCGAGCCGATTCCAAGAGTGCAGGCTCCCTCGCATGGTGCTGGACAGACTCTTCCAGTGAACTCAGGGAAGTTGTTTGTTTGGAGAAGCTGCTCGAGAGCTTGGCGCCAGTTCTTCTTGAAAACAAAGTCGTTCCATTTTGGAATAATGTTTCCTAGTGGGCATCCGGAGTGCCCCTGGCAGAATGGCACACCACAATCCATACAACGCGCTGCTTGCTCACGAATATTGCTACGAATAGTCTCAAAGTCATAAACTTCATCCCAATCGTTGAGGCGGGTTTTTGGATCTCGGTAGATATTTTTTTGACGATTATACTTGACGAATCCTCTGAGTTTATCGAGTGGTTCGTCCTTCTTGCGGAGATGAACTGGCACTCCGAGACTCTCTATGTCGACACTTGGTTTTTTCTCAGGAAACTGAAAATAGAACATGTTGACGTCAGTTTTCTTAGGGGTTCGAATAGAAACAAAACAAATTCAGCCTTGAAGAATGGCGTGAAGGCAACAAAAGGAAATGACCAATATTGCTAATTACAGCGAGTCACGCCACTTTCTCTCGGAAGCTTATTTACTTCAATTAGTCTTGTTAGTTTGTCTAATTTGTTTTAATTGAATTGAACTCGCCTCTTCCTCATCCGAATGATCCTCAAGGTCCGATTTGGACTCTTCCTCTTCTTCTAAATCAGCTGCGTCTTGGAGATCCTCAAGGTTCTCGAACCCTGCCATATCCTGTGGTCTCAGACTTTTCGAAAGGCGACGTTGTTTGCGATTGTCTCCGAGCTAAACACTTAATTTTTATACGCATTTATTCATATACTTCATCTACTTCTACATGCATTTATAATTGGGGAAAATGGCTGGAATTCAATCATATTAATATACTACTAGAACAATCACGTCTATTTTTGACATTTGCACAACTCTACCTTTGGTACTTGCAGGGTATTACTTTCCTGTAATAACGACTTCAACAATAGTTTTGTCCCATAAATTATTTTGTCGAAAATTTGTAGTGAAATGAGTTTTTTTTTTGCCTTTTGGATAACTTACAATACTCTTTTTCCTCAATGCCTCCTTCGGCTTCTTGATGTGATGACGAACAGTTGGGACTATTTGCATGTCCATGGATAAAGTTCTCGTACGTGGCTTTGAATCGTCAGCAGAGAGAAGATACATGTCTTGGTTGGCCTTCTCCAGTTCAGCCTGCTTCTTGCGTTCTTCCTCCTGCTCAGCAAGAACGCGCTTGTAATCACGAGGGAATACCTTAATGATCTTTTGATGCTCCTTCTGCCAGTTGGTGAGAATGCGTTGACCGAGTTCGGATCCAGTCAACTTTACAAATTCCTCAATCTTGCTCTTCACGAAAATAAGATCATCGGTTGTGGCGTCATCCAAGTCTACGGTGGCTGCATTGATGAGTCGAGAGAAATTATCTTCCCTGAAAAAGATGTAGTTTTAACAAGTTTTTCAAATATAGGAACATACGCGGCAAAAACGTAGGCGATTCCACCACTCATGGCTGCGGCAAAATTTCTTCCGATGGTACCAAGAACAATAACTCTTCCACCAGTCATGTATTCACACCCGTGATCTCCAACAGCCTCAACAATGGCGTTGGCTCCAGAGTTTCTGACAGCGAATCTCTCTCCGGCAACTCCTCTAAACCAGCAATCCCCGGAAGTGGCTCCGTACAAAGCAACGTTTCCAATGATAGAGTTTTCCTCAGACTTGAAAATAGCATTCTTTGGTGGAAACACGACAATATTTCCGCCGGAGAGGCACTTTCCGACGTAATCATTGGCATCGCCTTCAAGTGTTACACTGACGCCCTTGGCGAGGAAAGCGCAGAATGATTGGCCAGCATGACCTTTGAGATTGATTGTGATGGAACGTGGTCCATCCAATCCCACTTCGCCATACCGTTTAGAAATTTCATAAGATATTCTGGTTCCAAACGTACGATCCAGATTGGTGATCTTCTGGTTGTCAAAGATTTTGTGTTCGCCAGCCTCACTGAAAACACTGTCCAAATCTGTGAGAAGTCTGGTTTCTAGAGATCCCAGTTCAATCACTTGTTTCACACTTCCTCCCTTAATGGAAACATTTGGGAACATCTGTTGTGCATTTTTCAGAATTGATCCAAATTCCAACATTGTTGCTTTTTTGTTAACGGGGTTAGATGATGCGTAAAGAAGGTCGGTTCTACCAACCGCATCTTCCAACTTACGAAGGCCAAGTTTCGACAGAAAGTAGCGGACCTCTTCGGCAACCATAAACATGTAGTTCACGACATGTTCAGGCTTTCCTTCAAACTTGGCACGAAGTGCTGGATCTTGTGTGGCAACTCCGACTGGGCAAGTGTTGAGATGACACTTCCTCATCATTGTGCATCCGAGAACAATGAGTGGTGCTGTCGACATTCCGAATTCATCAGCTCCGAGAAGAGCCGCAATCATGACGTCACGACCAGTACGGATCTGTCCATCGGCTTGGAGAACCACACGGGAACGAAGGTTGTTCATGGTTAACACTTGGTGAGTCTCAGCCACTCCCAACTCCCATGGTAGTCCGGCGTGCTTGATACCAGTCCAGCTGGATGCTCCAGTTCCACCGTCGTGTCCAGAGATGGTGATATGATCAGCATTTCCTTTGGCAACTCCGGCGGCAATGATTCCTACTCCTGCTTCTGACACAAGTTTCACACTGACGCGAGCCACAGGATTGGCACATTTCAAGTCATAGATTAGCTGAAAATGTTTTATGAGAAAAGATGGTGTACATACGGCGACCAACCAAAATCAAAAAATGAATATCGTTTTAAAGAATCATTATGTTTTCTTAGAGTATGCCCGTCTCTTTAATAATAACGATAATAACGTAGTGAAGCCTTCATATTTTATATAGTGCGATGCAAGTTTATAAGTCCACCATTATTTTCCACTGCCACGTAGCAACGGTTCATGGTAGGAGTTTAGTTCTTTAAAGTCGGATTAACCATAAAAAAAATTTCCCAGCCACGTCTATGAAATTTTAGAATGATATATGAGAAACTATCCGAGTTGTTTGAAAAACATTTTGAAAAAAGTGCCATTCGCAACCGTTGCGAGTTTATAGGTTCACATCAAAACGTAGGATGACGTCTTGCCATGCCAGCTCACCCCCCCCCCAGACGTTTTCCATCGGATTCAAATCCGGAGAGCAATTCAGAATATGGATGGTTTTGGATTGAAACCATGCCAACGTGGTGCGACTGACGTAATGACCGCATTGTCCTGATATAGAAAGAACGGTCAACGACGGAATGGGAGCAGATGATTCTTGAGCACTTCTTCATAGTTTAAGGAGTTTATACGACAATCCAGCGGAGGAAAATCACTTTCCAGCAGGACAATGTTGCGATTAGTGTCCGTCGTTCAACTTTGGCCTTGTTCCAATACAAAAACATCGACGGCTCTCCGGACTTGAATCCGTTGAAAAACTTCTGAGGAGAGCTGGTACACCTATGGTTTTATAGCAATGGCAATAAATACAACACCGTGGGGGAGTTCAAAGATGCGATCATCGCCGAATCGAACATTCTGGAGCAAGAATTTCAGTTGAAGACTCCCAGTTAATCCGATATCTCATTAAATTGTATTTTAATCGCATTTATCACGCAATTACTGCCAAAGAACGATACTCCAAATATTAATTTTCTTTATTTATTCTTATCTGTTTTCATCCTATTTGTTGATGTGGATACGCTACGTTGCGGCGCTACGTGGCAGACCGAAATAAGTGGGGATCTACAAACCTGCAATGCACTGTATTTCTTTTTACTGGTTTTGTCACGTATTTCTTTCGGTTTATGTTATTCAAACCTGCGCCAGATCCTCAATACTGTAGATATCGTGATGAGGCGGTGGTGAGATGAGACCAACTCCAGGCGTAGACTTTCTCGTGTCAGCGATATCCTTTGTCACCTTGTGTCCTGGAAGTTCTCCACCCTCTCCTGGCTTAGCTCCTTGAGCCATTTTGATTTGCAGCTCATCAGCGTTTGCCAAATAAGAAGAAGTGACTCCAAAACGAGCTGAGGCAACTTGCTTGATAGCGGATCGCAAGTTCTCATTTGAATCTTGTCCCTTACGGTATCTCTCAGGCTTTTCTCCTCCCTCTCCTGTGTTTGACTTGGCTCCAATTCTGTTCATAGCGATAGCAAGAGCAGTGTGAGCTTCCCATGATATAGATCCGAATGACATTGCTCCAGTGACAAATCTTTTCACGATATCTCCAGCTGACTCAACCTCGGAAAGGGGAATCTGTATCTTTTTGCTCGTCTTGATTTCAAGTTGGCCACGAAGAGTACACCAACGTTGCGCCAAGTTCGATGCTTGAGAATATTCTTGAAAGGTCTTGGAGCTATTGAGTCTAGTAGCAGCCTGCAAGTATGAACTAAATGATAAGAACGGTGAACGAAAAATTCTCTAACTTGAAGTTTGGCGACGGCCAGTGGCTCGTTGATGTGCTTTTCTCCTCCAGCTCTCCAATGAAACGTCCCACTCGCGACCAACGTCTTCGAGTCACCTGAAATTTCATTAATAGAGAGGAGAACAGTAAACATTTTTTTATTACATGCTTTTTTGTAGCATTTCGTTATAAGTAATTTGTACAGCTAAGGCTTTAGGAACTTGGACACGGTATTCCGAATTGGAAAGCAACTTTCAAACATACGTTTTCAATTAGAATATACTCTGACACGGCAAACTTAGGCAGTTAATATGAAAAAGCCATGCACAGAAACATGAAAAAGCATAGAACACAAAAAAATTTTAGTTTAATTCTCACCATATTCAACTCCCTTCACGTTTGTGGAATCTAAAAATAATGACACTCGATTGCATTCGATTTTATCCTGTATATTGCTTGAGCTCTAGTCTAATTTTAGTATTTAGTGAAAATCATTTTGCATGGTTCCATGATTTCGACGAATTCCATTTCCATTTCGAATCAAACTAAAGTGCAAAAAGGAACCACAACGTTTAAAATGAAGTAGCACATGTGAATGAAGATGTTGATACGTCTCAATTCCTGGCTCCAATCAAATTTTCGAGTCGAATGTAGTAGATTAAGATGAGCAGCGATGTGATAATATAGTAGGATTCAATAATAACTACAGAAAATGTTGTTTCTTACCAGTTCTCTGCTATTTGTTTTTGAACCCCACCATGATTCAAGAGTCTTTTCGACATTTAAATGACAAACTATGTAAACGGTTCTTTCTATTTCGCATGCCATCTTTTCCTTTAACTTTTTCCTCTACAAATTAGTTCTTTGAGTTTGACTGATCCAATTTAACTTTTTCTAGTTTTCTTCTTCCCCTTCATCATCGTATCCGTTGTTTGTCTGGAGCCCGCTACCATATTCGTTTTGTACTAACAACAAAAGTGTAGTATTGCACTCGCTTTCTTCTTGAATGTTCTTTGCGAAATAGCTGACCTCTGTTCAAACTTACGTGGCTCCAGAAACTTTCTCATGACTAGCTTATACACTGCTCCAGGGTGCTTAACTTACCGAATGACGCATCGCTCGTCGTCGGAAAAGCAGACCGATGTCTCTTCAAGGCTTCAGCTGCGAGAATCTCAAATGTAGCTCCACCCAGTCGAGAGACAGTGTTTTTGAAGCACATGTCGACAACATCCTTAGAGAGTCCCACGATCTCAAAGATTTGGGCGTGCTGCAAAAATATTAAGATCGGCTTTGTTTAAGAATCACATGTCTCATTTCGTTTTTATAAGTTTTGCAAGAAACGTTGTTATTCATTTTTCTCCGATCCTTACCTTGTACGAGTGCAGTGTAGAGATTCCCATCTTAGCCATCACTTTGAAGATACCACGCTCGACTCCCTGACGATATCCTTGATAAACTTGATCATCATTCAAATCCTTATCGAGAAGGCCCAAGTTGCGAAGGCGGTACATAGTCTCATAAACCATATATGGACAAATAGCGTCAGCTCCGAATCCAAGAAGGACGCAAAAGTCATGAACAACCCGAGCCTCCCCAGTCTCCACGACAATGGCCACCTTCATCCGAAGACGATGGCGAATGAGGCACTGATGGATGGCTCCGACGGCCAGAAGCGATGGAATTGGGACTCTATCCGAACTTGCATTTCTGTCCGAAAGCACTAAGATCTGGTATCCATCAAGGGCAGCAGTGCAAGCAGAGCAGCACATTGCGTCAAGACCCGGGACCAATCCTATAATAGACATAAAATTCAGACTTAACATTTAGACAATAGATTTAGACATAAAATCTCATGGAATTGCGTCGTATTTATTTCAACTATGGCAAAAAAAGTTGCCTAAATAAATAAAATAAAAATAGACTTTCCCTATTCTCTTTTATAAGTGTTTTGTTTTTAGCTGTTTGTATGTACTCTATTCAATTCGTTACCTATCTCTATTGACCGCTGACTAGTAAATCTTATTTTAATCAATGTGGCTAGATATTGCCATTTTTCAAATAAGCTTTTTGCTCACCATTTGTTCACTTAATGCTTCATGCATGCTTGAAATTATCTCTCTTACCTTTCACACCATACTTGACTGGAAATGTAATGTCAATCACTTTAGACTTCCATCCTTTGTACATTGTGCGTTTGATCACCTGAAATGATTTATTTTTGTTTTTGATTCCGAAAAGATGGAGGAAATGCGTATATGTATATATGTGTGTGGGTTGTCTGCGTCATCAAAATTGTTCCTGAATATTTCAAACGAATGAGGCGGGGTTTCGAAATGATGTTTCTAATTGATCGACTATCCCGCATTTCATAAAAGTGCTCTCATGTTCAATCGGCTGTTCCTCTTCGCATTCTCTGCACACCACCGCCCCCCCCCCTGCCTATCCCACCAAATCAATGTTTCGAACCTCCATGTCAACCATTGAAAGAACTGGTTGTTCCAAGATAAGACGGCTTGCAAGTTCCACATCCGGCTCTAGCATGTTCGATTCTGGTCCAATTGGACACCTCAGCGACATGACGATTTGCTCACGGAACGGGTCAATTGGTGGGTTGGTAACCTGCAATCATGACCTCAGTATGTTTACAATGTGAGGCTGACTATTTCCAATATGTTTTCTCCTCCAATTTTCAACTTGGCTTTATTACATTTTCTCGTAACGCATCAAGTTTGATATGGTTCTTCGAGGAGAAATGAAAACATTCTGTTAGGATAAATGTCCTTATGAGAAGCCATCTTGCTCCGTGGAGCTACAAATCGAATAAGTATGTTTTCTAACCGTCAACAGTTGGAAAGCATAAATATGTCAGTGAATGTAGTCAAAATAAGCTAACACTTCAAACTTCCGACTACTCTTCCGCTGCCAAATTTCCCAACCTAACTTCCAAATATTCCTTAAATTTTAAAGCCTTAACTTAACGTTTAACACTTTTTTTCTTTGTCTCATACCTGTGCAAAAAGCTGCTGGAAGTAGCTGAACAGCAACGGACTGTAGTCAGAAAGACAAGCCAATGCAGCGTCATTTCCCATAGAGCCAAGAGCTTCTTTCTTTTCTTTAATCATAGGAACTAGAAGAAGACTGAAAGTGTCGTGGGTATAGGCGTACAGCGCAAGACGACGGTCAGAGTCCAAATGCACATCCTTCTTCTTGGTGAGTCCGGGATTGACCTGCTCCAGATGGGTACGGTTGAGATACTCATTAGTGACGGCGCCATGGGAGAGCTAGGAAAAAGAATTGGCTTGAAAGATGTGTGCTCCAGATTGAGTTCAGAAAAATATTTTTCAACTTACCACATCATCTTTGCGAATCAAGTCAAGATAAATTCTCGAAGAAGAGAGTTGTTTGTGGGGTCTTGACAAAGCAATTCTTGTTTTGAGGTCTTCGTCAAGTTCAATTTTCTTTAGATGGGTGTCCACGAGGAGCATTCGTCCGGGGCGAAGACGATCCTGAAAAGTACACGGTTTCATGATCAGCAAAATGATCCACATTCCGCTTCTGTACATTCAGTAGATATTTAATCCGTTCACTAATTTGATATTTTCTTATTTCTCACTTCAAATCATTAATTTGCACATGATGTATAGCATGTCGTTGCGCATTTCTGCTTGCGCTTTTGCCATATAAATTCAAAATGAAATACGATCGTTACCAGCTAATGAGCATCGTCCTCTTCGTTTTCCATACCCTCTTTATCTCATCATCTCTCTGGTTCGAGATGATTTTTTGCTGAAAGCTCTCCATTTTCAGGTACACACCCGCACACAGCAAGCTCTCGTCTGACTCATTGTCAGTCGTTGCCAAAACCAATTGTCACAAACCATGCAACTCTCCGGATTTCTCACTGTCCTTTTTCTTGCCCTCTTCGCCGTTATTGTAAGTCCCTTCCAGTTTGTGACACCCAAACGAATACTTCCCATTCCCACTAGTCGCGATCAGTTACTACGCGGCCAACTAGCTTATTTGAAGGGTACTGCTGTCGCCCAGTTCGCTAATGACAACAATCTCGGGCCATTCGAGGCTACATTGATGGCAAAGCGTCTTCGTGGAGAGCCGATTCGTTTTGGCAAACGCTCCCCGCGTGAACCCATTCGGTATGTTAGTTGTTGTGTTTCGTCACACCCAAATGCTACGAAGCACTTTCGAGATGTAGCAGTTCACATCATTCTTGAGAAACACCATAACCATGAATATTTGTTTCAGCTTTGGAAAACGATTCAGCCCGCTTCCCGACTACGACTTCCAATAGCAGTTTCAACTGATGGTCATTCAATGCACGGCGAACCCCCCCCCCTGTTCTTTTCCTCTTTCGTCAAATTGCCATTTTTCATACCCTTTCAACAACCTATTTTCTACTGTTTCCTACCGGCTTCGAATAAAGTGATTGGGTTCCGCATGGAATAAAACCCATCTGTTAAATAAGAATTTAGTTGCGTTCTCGGTCTTCATAAACTACAATCACATAATATTCGAGTGACAGGAAAACAAAAAACTGTTTAAAAAAAATCGCGTGATAGCTAAACGTCCAGAATTTGCAAGATCAGGATGTAAGTACACACAGTGTTCGGAAATAAACAAATAATTTGAATATTCATGCAATGTGCCGAGTTCCAGAATTTTTCATATAAAGGCGGGTTCAATCTGAATGATCAGTGTTCTGTTTCTAGTCAAGAACATGGTGAGAGCGTCACATACAGGAAAATGCTCCTAGATTCTTGCAAAAACAGCAGAAACCTACACGGTTTGACTTATTTCACTCATTATTCATTATTTTGCCTTCTTCCCTTTGCAAATTTCTACAACGTGGTTCATTCGTTTGCTTTTTGGGTTTCAACCCCGCATCCGGTGCGTTCTCAGACTGAAAAAGAATCGTGTCCAATAAGCAGTTAGTTTTTTTTTTCAAGTGTCGTATCTACCAATTATCAATCAACTCTGCTTATGACGGGTTTCACACGCAAGAAGACTTTTTAATTCTAGGTGCAGTTTCTCCGGGAAAATGTCAGAGAAACTACCGTATACCAAACAGAAAAATGTTTAAATCTGTCACAAGGTTTGAATTCTACTGCTCGACGTCCACATTTGGAAGTTATTTTAGATCACCTTCATTCCTCAATTCTGAGCTACTTTCTTGAAAACCTTTCTAGCCACCGCCTCCTACGCTTCTTTTCTTGGCATTTCGTGTTTCTATTCTAGACAAATTATCCAGTTTCTTTGTTCGAAACATACATTCCAAAAATGTCAGATGACATAAGTTGAGGTGCCACCTTTTTATTTTTAATAGAAACACGCGGGAGTGGGCCCGGACCATTATTGTTACTATAGAAAATAACGTCGGTTTTTGAAGCCCGTCCAGCCAAGACATTTTTCACATTTTAGTCGGCGACACAATAGAAACACCACGACCTGTGAATTGCAACATGTAAACGGCAAAATGGGCTGCTAGGACCATTTACTTTGTCAAACACGCCCCAAAACCAAATTGAATTGCTGACGACTGCAATTTTGCAATTTCGTCACGACAACAAAAAGAGCTGAGTACTTATTAAACTTGGCTGCTCTACTGAACCGGTCATTTCTAGTAATTTATGAGAACCGATTTTCAGAACTTGCATTGAAAAAAAACTAGCGGAATGGTGTTAGTATATTTACACAATTTCGAAAATTTTACGCATTCCTGCCTTGGTCCTCTCAGTTTTCCAATTTACCCAGTCAACCTTAAAATATTGAAATTATGCTCATATGAGGCTCATATAAAAGCTTTACACCTTTCCGGCAGCTCACAATACACGCATTCGTTTTCTTCTCACTAATCACTTTCATTTTTATTCCATTTTCAGCAGTTTCAGGTACCCCGTGTGTTAGCATCTGCAGCACCATCATCACCAATGATATCGCTCAATCACCTCATCGTACTTGCCTGTGTTGGTTGCGCGTTTTTGGCTGCGTTGGGTAAGAGCTTGAAGCCGTATGAACGTGAATTGAATATTACTAACGTCCAATTTAGATGTCACACCCAAACGGTCTCCATTGGGAACAATGCGCTTTGGCAAACGATCCATGCTAGATGAGTTGTTAGTCGATGAAGACGGTTACTCTCCGCTCGGAGAAATGTGGAAACGGTCCACTGTCGACTCTTCGGAGCCCGTCATCCGTGATCAACGCAGTCCTTTGGGAACAATGCGTTTC
Source organism: Caenorhabditis inopinata (assembly GCA_003052745.1). NCBI lineage: Eukaryota > Metazoa > Nematoda > Chromadorea > Rhabditida > Rhabditidae > Caenorhabditis > Caenorhabditis inopinata. The sequence goes on along the minus strand of AP018156.1, from coordinate 4,741,319 downwards.
GGCAAACGAGGAGCAGGTAAGTGTCAGAATAATGAACAAGATATGCTGAGAATCTACGGACTCAATTTTTTAGAACCCTTAGGAACCATGCGCTTTGGTAAACGTGATCTTGAAAACGATGTACCATTCGCAACCATGAGATTTGGGAAACGTGCAGCTGGAGACGACGCACCATTTGGAACAATGCGTTTCGGAAAAAGAGATTACAATGAAGCGTCACTCGGAACCATGAGATTCGGCAAACGTGCATCTGGTAAGTTACATTCAACTAATTAATGATGTCTCTAAATAATACATTTCCAGATGAACCACTTGGAACAATGCGTTTCGGCAAGAGATCTGCTGATGACAGTACTCCATTCGAACCTATGCGCTTCGGCAAAAGAAACCCTCTTGGAACAATGCGCTTTGGCAAATAAGTTTCTCTTGACAATCCGTTTGATTAGCTCCCTCACTAGGTGGGCAATTTCAATCCGAACACGTCAATAGAAATTGTATTATTATTATAAATATTCATAATTCCTCTAACCTTCCCACTAATATTTCGGCTAACCGAAACGATTGCATAATTTCTTGGCTTCTCTTCGAAAAACGACTGAAAAAAAAACGACTCTCTTCCACACACTTCTACGCTGCTCTTCTTTTTCTCATCAAGTGGTTTGAATAGATTGGAGAATAAATTAATGTTATATAATTCATTGTTTTTCTTGGAAATCCCCACTTTCTTTGCTTCAAGTTCTGCCGAACCCATCAAACAACCCAAACATTGACATTTATAATGTTAGGTGTTCAGATATGAGATATTTGTAATTTCAAGGGGCGAACAAATTTTTTTTCCACACTTCAACTTTGAATTTCATGGTTCGTTCACCTTCCACTTTCCGATAGCGGCGCAAAACTTCCGGTGTTTTCAACTTCAGACAGGTAGAAATTTCAGATTTTTCAGGAATCGAGCTTACAGATTCACTTGCATTTCGAAATGTGTGTGCGCGTTTGGGGTCGATGAATGATTAGAATAGAAGACATAATATGGATGGGCAATCCATGTTGTAGGAAAATAGAAATGGAGAAAACTAATGTATTTCACATGGTGTGGGGCAGATAGAAAATGAAGCGCGGGAGATACAACCCGAATCCGCAAATTCACATACATAGTTATTCTTATTTGTTTTCGTAGATTCCTATGTTTTTTGTTCATAATAGCTCTATTTAAAATTAATATTTGCAAAACTGAAAACCTAATATATTAAAGAGTGTATGAGCCCAAATAATTAAATTTAACGAACAACCCCACAGCTTCCAAATCACCTAATTTTAACAGTTGTCTACAGTAGCAAAAGTGTTTCTATCCGCAGGAAAGAAAAATACTTGGTGGCAGAGCTTCCGCATAAATAGGCGCGCTACCCATATGCGGCGCATGGAATATGCGATTAAGCCAAAAATCTAGGAAGTTTTTGGCTCCCGCAGAACTCACAGAGAGCTAAACGTTTAACGCGAGTCTTATAATGTCTAGAATATTCTCTAAAATATTATTCCTTTTAGCACTACACCTCAAGTAATTACGAAATGCATACTCCAGAATCTCACGTCACCGGCATCGCCACTCACATCACAAAGGGGAATAAGTGAACGGTCCTCGAGCACTCATCATGGCTAAATGACCACTCAACGTTTATATGGGTGCACCACCTAAAATCAAAATTCAAATGACGTCGAAATTGAAATCCCAAGAGCGCTCAAGTGTTTAAACTCTTTGTTCAAACAAGGTCATTTCACGGAAAAAAAGAACACTTTGTTTGCAAAGAAATTGGAAGTTACTCATAGATAACTAAACTAAGTAAACTAAGTAAGCATGCTGAAATTGTTTTTTGACAAATTGAAAAGTTTCAAAGTAATAAACAATAAAGCAATTTCTTGAGCCATGATGCTACATTTTTAAGACCATGGTCGCAGCCATAGAAAACATCATGATGTTACCAATACTTGAAATACTTCAACTACGCAGAATACAATGCATTCCCAAATGTCCACTTTACCAATTCTGAAAGTCAGACTTAAAAGTCTCGATTGTAAATCACTTTTTGCTGTAGCTATAAGCTATCCCAAGAAACGTAAATCCTATACGATTTTCATTTCAAAGTCTGTCATCAACTGCAAAACGGCTTATTTTTTTTTCTTCTGGAAATCTGTTTTTCTTCCGGATGAGCTGGCAACAATACCTTCAATTTTCAAATTCCGGATTCGTTGAGGATCAAAATAAGTGAGCAACAGCCTGATGAAAGATGTAGTATTCGTCATTCGCTCTCATCCCACCAACCGCACCCTCCCCCCCCCTTCCTCTATTCCAATTTTTCTCACTATTTTTTTTTGAAAAATTAGGAGCGATGCCTAAAGCGAAAGCCACGACACGAGCAATTCGTACTCAATTTAACGACGAGTCGTGTTTTCTTTCACGGATTGCTAGTAAAATACGTAAAATACAAATCGCCCCGATTTGTAGCCTTTTCTGTTGAAATAGTAATAAATCTTTGGCGAGGTGCACAGAGATAAAAAGGAAGACTCAATTTGTGGTGACATTGACCCCTTTTTCAGAGAGGGTGTGTTTGTGTAAATTCCAGGGACCTCAATTTCCGGTAGAGTCCACCGTCGTACATGAGCAAATCGTGACAAAGTGCCCTAAAAACTTAACTATGCACTTGTTGCACCCAAATTCATCAGAAACCTAACCACCAAAAACGTGCCAAGTCCACGTGAGAAAGTGGAATGAAACATAATGAACAGGAAAGAAAAAACAGAAGACACGAAAGTTCCGCGTGCTAATGGCAATTGATTAGAGGAATGCTGGAAGGGATGAAACACACGTTTACCGACGGAGAACAGCAAAAAAACATAATTATCTCATTATAGAGGCACAAAAAGCAATAAAGTTAAGTTGTTCACTTTATTCTAGTTATTGTAGATTGCAGAAATGCTCGCTCATAAAAGTAATTTTTAAATTTCAGCCAAATTAAACACCGCTTATCTCAATTCTTTTATATTGGACCAATTACGTTTTTCTTTCCCCTGTAACCCCTAGTTTTAAGTTCTCATACGTTGAAATAGCATATGTTGATATGAGTGGAGTAAAATCAGATAATTCAGCCTGAACCGCATAAAATTGAGTTATTGTTGTTAGACAGATTTCACCGAGTTTCATGAATTTTATTTCCCTATGATTCACTTTTTTCTAGAAACAAGAAAACACCTTTCTAAGCCAAACAATCACTGGAAAGAAAAACGGAAACTTTTAAGGTGCTGATTAGAAATTTCTGATACCGTGCCAATATCTGATTAACGACTTCCAATTTTTTGCGATTCTTTCTCAATTTTTTTCGAGTTACATTCCGAGAAGTGCACAATCTATAGAAGCGAAACTAAAATTGGCAGAGGCATTGGCAGGGGGGGGAGAGACGTCTTCTTACAGTCCGCTTTGTCAAACGGCTTCTGACCCAAAAAAACTTCAAAAGATTCAAATTCTCTAAATAAAGTTTAGGTTTCCCCGTGACACTTTTTATTGATTACTGAACATGTTAAAACAAGACATATGACATAGTGATGGCTTTAAGGAATTTCGAAATTTTCTTGCTAATTATGAACGTAACAAGTCTAGTCTTTTCGTGAGAATAATAGAGAAGCACCCCCATTGTAATTCGAATTTGGTATTCATCGGATGAAAAAACGTCATATGTATGTTTTGACTAGCTGTCTGGCCCATTTATTCGGTTTTCAGTGAATTTCCACTCATTCTCTGGAAATTCCTCAATTTTGAAAAAGCTTTCAATTCTATTTTAGAAGTGAAACAGTTCTCGATTACAAATTCTAAAAATTCCCACTATAACCTCTGGTCGCTAGACACCTCCACTTCTGCAGACAACTAGACCGAAACACAAAAGTATTCCATGGAGGTTCATAGAATCAAGACTAGTGATGTCATATTTTTTGGAGAATAATTAAACAAAGAGCAATTTTGATTATGAAAAGATCGAATTTTTGAGCATACAGCTCAATGATTTTCTTTTCATTTTCTTATAAACTTCTTATAGCTGTCACTCGTATTATTTTTAAAAAGTCGCGTAAATGCAATAAGTCAGAAACAAAATATCGAGTTTTCCTTTTGACCATCCCACCCACGAGAAAAAAATTCAATCGTACTGAAAAAGTCAATCAACGCGCTTTTTTCTATTAAATCTGTTTCTCATGTATGCACCAGAAACACGTAATGTAGAAATTCAGTCATTGGAAATTTCATCAATCATACATTGTCCACCATTCAAAATATGCTCCTACACATTTTCAGCAAATCGATTTCTTTTGCAAACACTGCCCCTTTTGAACCCATTTCCTTTCAAACACCCTAAAAAGCTCATTTTCCTCCTTTCGGGATACTGTAAGTGGATGACAAAAATGCAATTTCAATCTCAAGTCTTCTTTCACTTCACTGCCTTGTTTCTTTTTCGTTCTACTACGTCTTCTTTTTCTCTTCCTGATCCCCGCCTCTTTCCCATCGTTGCTTGTTTAGCGGACTCTTGCTCTCAAGTCCCGCCCATTTCGGGAACATCTCAAGAAGACAATCGGAAGAGGCTCACCTTACATTCCAGCATTGTGGCTGGTAAGGAGCTGGTGCGCAACCTCGAGCCACTTTCTGTGATAAGCTATTGAGTTTGACCATTCTGTTCTTTCTCGCTCTCCACGCATTCAGACTCACAAAACAAAAATCTTCACTTTCAAGGTATGTTCTCCGTTCGTAGCATCTCGGCTATCTTCTGCGTCATTATCTTGGTCCTTTCTACCATCAGCGCGGCTCCGAATCGCGTCCTCATGCGGTAAGTTTCAAAGTGAACTTGAAAAAAACAACAACGGAAAAACAATCAATTTCAGTTTTGGAAAGCGAGGAGGAAATAGTGAAGGACACTTGGGTTACCATTATGCTCCAGCTGCGGTTCCAGCAATCGCCGAGTACATCGACGTCGATGAGTAAGCTATATCAGACAAGTTAATCGCTTTATAGCAAGACCGACAATTTCAGCGTTTTTGGAGGTCAAGACCATTTCTAAATAACCGGCACAACCACAGCACCAATCACCAACAAACATGTGATCATCAGCAATGCACCCATTATGAATATCTTAATGTAGACGTCGAAACTACTGCACATCAAGAGACAACTATTTTCTTCAATTCTTTCTCTTCAAACTTTCTCGTTCTTCTCGACCGTTTTTATTCTGATCTTTTAAGAACATTAAATAATGTCCGAAGTCCTTTCCCTATTATACACCTCAAACAATTGTTTTCCTTGTTTCTCTTTAAGTTTTATGAGACTGTAATGCCCCAAAAAGTTGTGCTGAATAAAAACTACTGTTGTGAACACTCATTTGTATGTGTAGACATTCTATGAAAAAAAGGAGGAAGAATTAAAAAAAAAACTGAAACATGAAAAATCAGGCGTCACTCTAGAATAGGAATAATTCAAGTCTGGCCTCTGTTTCTAATCATCTTCTTTTCTAATTGGTACCACAGTATGTTTGCCCGAGCGGAGCAATGCCGAATGGCATCGCTGTATTCATTTATATTTCATTGCTTCCCAGATTTCGAAAAGCGCAGTTTCGCACGTTTCAATGAGAGAACACATATTCTTTCAAGACGCTCGTATTTCTTCCTCACCTTCTTCACAACTTTCTCAATTGGAATGTCGTTGACGCCGACTTCAGAGCTTAGGTAAAGATGATCGTCCTCCGTCAAGTAGTACCTGGCCGGTCGGAGACCGTTGCGGTCAAGAATGGCGCCAATGTATCTACCATCAGAGAAAGCAAGAAGAGCTGGAAAAGAAAATTAGGTCTATGTTTCAAATGTGATGAATATGCAGAGTGTTTATTATTTTACAAAGATCATGGAATTCCACATCCTATATCTATAAGAACGACTTGTTCATTCAATTTCATTTGAGCAACATTGAATATTCAAAAAGCTCAAAAAGAACAATTTGCTCGGGATTCTTTTCTCCAGCTAATTTCTCAATCTTTTTCAAAGTTGAACTGGCGTCTGTACATACTTTAATCAAAAAAAATTAAATTGCTTTGAGGGTAGATAAAGCCTTATTACGAAAGGAATAATACTTGGAAGCTAATTTAGCGATTTTTTGTGAAAAATCCACGAATGAGCTGTAATTTATGATCATATAAAACAATGCTCTCTGAATTGTTTTCTAATTAAAATCAAATATTCACCAGGCCCGTCCCAAGGTTCCATGGTCATGGCCGCCCACCGGTAGAAGTGTTTCTTCGCAGAGGGCATATCATCGTCCTTCTCCCATGCTTCGGGAACCATTATCATGGCGGCTTCCGGTAATGATCGTCCTCCAGCGCGGACGAGGAACTCCATGACGTTGTCGAGACATCCTGAATCGGTGAGACCCTACAAAGAACAATGAAAGATTGGCAAATGACTTTTCGAAAGAGTGGTGGGCTAAGGTCATGCAATTTGAAATTTGCAATTCGAGAATTTCTAATTTGTTAAACTCAAAATCTCTGATTTCCTTTGTTTCTATTCACCAATATGTAATTCTAGAAAGACTCTAAAATGTTAGCTACGTTTTACGAGCATGTTTGTTTTGCCAGTATTGTTAATTGGACGTCCCTTCCAAGAGTAATAGCAATAGGGTAGTGTGAAAATAAGGATGAGGTATAAAATAGTTTGCGGGTTTCTATCTGAATTCGACGAAATGCAAACTGCAATTAAATTCACGAGTAACTAGAGATAAAGAAAAATAAATTCAACGAACTTCTTCCACGATTGGGAACAATTTCTGAAGATCATCTCGATAGTGCTTGCTCTTCATCACTCCTTCACGTGCGCGCATCAAATTTATGTTACCACGAAGAGTGTTGATTTCTCCGTTGTGGGCCAAAATTCTGTTGGGCTGTGCGCGGTTCCAACTAGGAAACGTATTGGTAGAAAAACGGGAGTGAACTAGAGCCAAATGAGTTTGATAATCTGGATTTGTCAAATCGTCATAGTACTTGAAAAGTTGATGAGTGTTGAACTGTCCCTTGTAGATGATGGTGGAAGTGCTCAGAGAGCACACGTAGCACTCTACTGCTTGCTTCGTCATGCTACTAACAGCTTGCTTGCGGAGCAAGTAGACGCTTCTATCAAATTTAGCTGGATCGGTTCCAGCATAGTCAGCACTAACGAACACCTGACGAATCATCGGCTCCGTTTTTTTGGCTTCCTCTCCGATACATTCACGATTTGTTCCAAGCTTGCGCCAGGCGATAACCCGAAGACCGCACGCTCTAGCTAGATCTTGAAATGCTTCCTTGGCCTGTTTGTACGATTCCTCTTCAAGGAACAGGATTCCCGTAGCGTACTGTCCAAATGGTGGAAGATCTGATCCATAATGTCTAAAAAACAGAAAATTTGAAACCGATCTGATGGTGCTTCATAAGATTCGTTTTATACATAGCGATACTATAATATGTTGCTCCAAATTATGGTTTATTCTGATATTGATAGCAATGTTTAAAGGTATGGAAAAATCAGGCACTCAAAAATCTAAACGCTCGTTATTGTTTACTCACTCTTTGATCGATTTCCTGTAGAGACCATCTGGAATAGCAGTCAAGACACCAGCTCCATCACCCGAGTCGTTGTCACAGCCGCAAGCTCCGCGATGTGCCATTCTCTCGAGCATCGTACGAGCTTCCGACATGATTCTGCTGGAAGTGTTGCCCTTGATGGAGCAGATGAAACCAACTCCACAAGCATCGCGCTCAAGTTGTGGCAGCCACAATCCCGTATTGGCGGCTTCCTCTTGCTGTTCCTTGGTTAGAATAACCATTGTGCAAACGTCAAATTGCTTATTTCAGTATGAAATTCACCTGAAACCAAAACTATCAGCAACACTTAAAACCAAAATGATTAGAACAACGGAACGGATGGGAACTATGATAATACAAGGAGAAGAGAATAAAAATTCATGAGAACGATCAGCTTCAACACAGAATAGATAAAATCCGATAAAAAGGCGCTTCAGCAATCAAAACTTGATAGCTTGGTCAATAAGTGATGGCCCGTACAGTTCCGTGGGCACTTTATGTTCTCAATTCCGCAACTTTTCTTGTTTACCGCTGTCTTTATAGTTAAAAGGATTAAAAGGAGGATGCAGTTACATTTATAAAAAAAATTTGATCGGCTTGACCTCATGTCTCACAGAACTTGTTGGTCATACCTAGATCACATGTCCTCAATCCTAAGGCAGCATGTTCTTTATTAATGGTAAAGTTGAAATGAGTGTTTTTATCTATCTCAGTGTGATAGGACAGTCTTCAGAATGATAGCGCATTGGAATATGTGTAGCCTATTATCAACTCCATGATGAACTGCGTATCAGTTAAATGAGGTCAAATATAGCGTTGACAATTCATTTCTTACAATAGAGGAATAGCTGGTACCACCTCGCACTTTAGAGCATTCGGACACTAAAGCAGAAAAAATTGCAAAAAACAACACAGCACATGACCGCAACGTGTTTATCATTCATTGGAGAAACAGTTGGCAGGAATTTTCGCCTTCACAGAAGAGTAAAGTACACTTTTAGCAGAGTAAAGAAGACGGATATGACAACCGATGTCTGATAAGAAAAGATTTGAACTGAAAGAGATCAATTTGTTAGGCTGAATTCGTAAGTCTCGTTAAGTGATTAAAAAGATGAGTTTACTTCAAAAATATATTCGTTTTTTTTTAATTTAGGACATACCGAAAATGAGCTATTATTTCAGTCACCGTTTTGATTCATGGTTGCTAAAATAACTGAATCCGAAAACAGCATTTTTGACTAGTTTGCAATCAAATTGAGAAATAAGTGACTAGTGGAGGCAAAAACGCAGAAGTGGGCGCTGAATGAATACGGACATGAGGCTAGAAAAGAGCAATACTAAGCGGTTAGTCATCGTGGAATCGGATGTTTTTGTATTTCCAAAAAAAAAAATTTCGAAGCAGCAGAATTGTCATCGATGAAGGAAATTCAATAGAAATAAGGAGGTAAATGGTAGAGAAACTTGTTTTTATAGCGATTTTATGTAACACCAATTCATGACACTAAACCAAAGAATTTTCCGGATAAAATAGAACAATATAGAGCATGCATTATTAAGAGACACTAGACAGTGATGGTATTCCTGTGGGAAGTTGCTAATCACCAAAACAACAGTTATCGGCAAGGCGGCAAAGCAGAGTAAGCACACACCATGTGGAGACGCGGACGGTGAAAGCCGCCGGGTGAACGGACTCTATGGTGGTGCTCGATCAAAGTATTAAAAATGATACTATTAGACGCAGACGTGAATTATTGAGTCTTGTGCGGCCGCAGTGAAAATGGTCCCACATTGGTAGAGTTAGCCAATGAGAAGGCGGCAACTGGAAAATACCTCTTTCTACTATCGCAATGAAGGCATGCAAACTTTGATTGCAATTAATTTACTCAAAAAGTTAAAAATAGAAGAAACAACAGTTTTCAACAAACCGTTAAAATGTTCATGATTGCTTCAATTACAAGTTCTAGCAAAAGACTGTGCAACAACTCCCATGTGATAACAAATGGGTCAGACGAAAATAACCGAATAACAGAATGATGATAGAACATTGAATGTAATCTGGACATTGTTTTGTGGTCAATCAGTTCTAAAATGCGTCAATCGAATCAAATTGCAACTTTTGACAAGAAGATGAACAATATCAAGGGCAGTCGATTTTTATTTTGAGAGAATATGAATCTGCAAAACGAGCAGACACGATGTGAAGTTTCAAATAAAATTTATAAAGAAAATAGCAAAGAATTTGTCAGAATCGTTTCACCATAACTAAAATTCTGAATTCATCCTTTGTCGAATATTATTACTCTGAATTATTAGAATGAATCTTTGTACGATTTAGTTTTAAAGAAACTAATATGATTTTAACATTGACTCTGCGAAATTAAATATACAAAACTACCTGTTTTGAGAAACTATGTATATTCTCTGGTTTCAGCGAAAACCTTTAAAAAATTAGCAAACTCTGTATTCCGAATCAAAGAATCGATATGGAAGCTTATATTGACCATTAATTGCGCCATAATAGACCAGTGAACCGGAAAAAAAGAGCACATAAAATCAAGCCATTTTGCTGATGTTTTTCTTTTTTCTCCATTCTGTTGAAAGGATCAAATAAACTGCGAAACGAATGGGAACGTTTGGAAATCTAAGAAGGCTGCTCAGCTACTCCCGTTCTGATCAAATCACCAATTACTGCCTGTGTTGTGTATTGCTTATTTTCAAAAGTCACGGCTAGCCGTTCACTTATTTGAGAACGATGTAATGAACTTGAGAGAAATCATAACGTGAGAAAAATGGAATCAGAGACAACAAGTGCACTCTGGATTCTCAGAAGAATTAACAAAAGAAAATATGCGAATTTCCATTGATGTACCAACAAAAAAGTGGAAAGAGAACAAAGAGGCACGAATAACAAATGTGTATAATATTGAAAACTGAATGACCGGGCAAACGGAAATTGGAAGGAGCAAGTGATGTCGGTTACTTCAAAAAAATTTATTTTTCGAGTGGGTTTATGAATGAATAAAACTATAAACTCGAAGCTGAGAATAGCTCATGTATTGAAACGGAAAGAAACTTTCAAATTCATTTCTTTTTTTTTATTCATATTTTGTGAAAATTAAAGAAAATAGAGTTGGAAAATTCTCAATCATTAGTGTGCACACAAGCTGCGGGAAGAAATTGCAATGAAAATTCGGTCAATAAAAAGTCACCCAGTCTGAAAGTGAAAAAATTGGAAAAGGGAAGAAGCTATTTGAATGACAGTGATGTCGTGAAGAAACACAAACGCATCAATATTTCATAGGTAATGCATAGGATTAAGTACTCTCTTCGGTTAAACATTCTTTAGGCTAGTAGGAGATTAGTTTGAAACAAAAACAAAGATTTCTCTTCTTTTTTTTTGCTCAAAGTGAAACAGAAATGAAAAAAGTTTTATTTAAAACTTCCAGGTGAAACTCTATTGAAACAAACCTAGTAGCGCACATTAACGTTAGCTGTAAAAAGTCTTCAACTTGAGCATTTTTCTCTTTTTTTTACTGACATCCCCTTCGCTCACACATTGCCTGTGTGAATTGGACCAAATTCGATTAACCTCTTCTAGCGTTTTAGTTTTCTTTTTTTCATACTAAAAGCGCAGTTTTTTTGCCCTGGAGGCATATATACATAGGCTCTTTATTGTCCCGGGCGTGCATATGTTGTATAACATAAGTGAGGTCAGATTCAATCAAAAAGTTGTGCTGGTCACATAATTGGTTAAGATCAACAAATAAAACAAATAGAAAATGAGAAAACGGGTGTTTGGCAAGAAAGCAAAATATAGCTACCGACCAAAGGTGATGCGATGATAGTAGCGGTGTGGCACGAGACTAATGAAAACAACGTGTGACACAAACTATTCAGAAGAAAAAATAAACATAAAAGTAAAGGAACTGTTTCACAAAAATTTGATCTTCTGATATATCGAAATATTTGTGTTGTACGGTTTTCCAATTGCACAGTTTTACTTTTCCCCATTTTACCGAGAGTACACAGTCGAAAAATTGAAAAAAAAACAGACAAACAAAGAATAATATGAAACATTGAAAAGCTTCTACGAAACTTTTGAGATTTTCCCAAATTTCACATTCTCCATAATATAAAAAAGAATGAAGAGCAGGAGGGCAGGTGATTCGTCAGGCAACTTCTCTCTTATATCTCAGAAGAAAAGCGTAAAGTTCTCAAGTAGAGTAGGGTTTCGTTAAGGATAGCAGCACGTTTTTCGAGTTTGTGCTGGGAATCGTGCGTAATTAGATTCAGAAATACTCACCGATCAATATATGAAAACAACAGTTTTGAGAAACACCCGATTCTAAGCCTTCCGATTTCCAAATGAAAGTAGGCAGGTTAGTGTGGGCTCCCATTCTTCTCAATAACTCGGTTCGGATCAGGGAAGAATAACAAAAAACGTTGAAATGAAAAAAAAATCTCTGAAGTCTGTTTTGTTTGCACAATCAAAATACCCGTTCTCAAACCAAATAAAAAGAAGAAACCACGGAAATTGTAGAGAAAAAAATAGAAATGAAATTTTGTCCTTTTTTTATGAGAGATATAAGAAAAGAGCAACAATGCTTTGCTCGAATCAGAATGAGATCTAAAAAAAAAGATAAATGGTTTGCATAATGGAAATGAGAAACTTCACATTTTTTCGAGTTTTGTTGAAAAATAAATAGCTCCTAGCTATTTATTATTATTTCTTTATTTGAAAAGATGATAAAACTATTTCTCTCATATGGAAAAATAAATATTTAAGTGTTTTTGAAAGAGATATAATTTTTCTTAAGTTAAAATTATATTAAATATTTTGAACTTGCATAAGAAGGTATAAAATGCAATAGAGCGCAAGCGGTCAATGTGTAAAAATAAATGGGAAATTTAATAAAGCAGCAAAGAAAGCCAATGAAAATCGACAACGATCAAACAGCGGATTATTACGAAATACGCGTTTTCCGAAAACTCCTTCATTTCTATGATTCCACGATTCAACAGTTGAAGTCGCTAATAAGAAAAATGGCTGAGCTGTGGACCCAGCTTTGCCTAAACACAACAAAATCGATGCGACGAAGCAGCTTCAACACGAATTCCGCTTGCTTTGCTCGTTTCTCTCTTCTGTCCGCCGGCGAGGACAAGGCGGATAGCCGCACGGACAAGACGGCACATTTCTCAAAGTTGAATGGGTTAGCCGTTGGGACAACTGTTGCTTTACGTCACCTGTTATCCGATTTGAAGAGGCGAACGCTTTTCATTATTCTGTTTTCATCGCATATTGCTTTTAATGGCTCGTGAAGAAGCACTTTTGAAAAACGTTTTGTCGTTTTTTAATTCTGAAAGTAGGTTTTATGAAATTGGAGATATAAATCTATTTGGGCGAATAAAACAAATAAGAAATGGTAAGAATATATATTTTATGAAAAGAGAAACATAGAAATTGGTGAACAAAAAGCTTTATTACAGTTTCGGTTTCAAAAAACAATTTCAAAACGAATTTTTGCACATCAAAATGTTAAAAAATGCATTGCCAGCTCAAAAACAATAGTAAGCATTACTTAATGAGTCGGAGGTGAAGATATTTCTTGTTAGATACCTTTTTTTGTTCCACTTTACACATTGTTCCGAAGAACAAAGTAATATTGAAGTACCACACGTACAACTTGCCAAGGATTGAGAATCGGGCGATTGACCTCTGTGTCCGTGTTGTCTAAAGAGCAACTTCACAAGCAACAAAAAGGGAAATGAGGAGAAGCATGGAGAGACAAGTAAGTAGTCGTGTTAATTTGCATGCGATTAACTTTGAATCACGGTTGATGAAAAGTGACGAAAGCCACCTGCTCGTCGATATCTGGCAAAGTTTAATGTTTGAGATGATATTTTATAAATTGAAGTATAAAGGTATGTCAGAAAAATAGATTAGGTAGAGGCAGTGACTTTATAGTCGTCAACTAATTTTTGAATTATTTGCTTCTTTTTATAATTTCAAGGCAAATTGCGAAGGTTTCTATTTGTTGGCTTTTAATATTAAACAGTGCGATGGTGAGGAAAACCGCATGGCATCTTTACCTTCAGCAAATTTTAACATCTACACGTAAAATTCTTTATAGTTAGCCAAAACTGTTGAAAACTACAATAGAAACTCAGATTGACTTGCATACAATAGTATTGTTCGTAGGGCCTTTTTAAGAGCAATACTATTAGGGGCGCAAGTCTATTGGGGGTGCAAGTCTATTAGAGATTTTACGGTATATTAGACTGGTGTTCGGCTTGTTCAAATTTACAGAATTCAGCCGTTCCCGAGCTGTAAAAGGGTTTATTCGAATAAATTGAAACTGATTCTGAGCCGATATGTGGGCGACGCCTGTGATGTTTGTACCCGGGGTATAAATGCAGATTGTTGCGGTTATTATGCAGATTTCTAATGATTATTTGTGAATACATTTTCAAGTTAAAGTTTACCGTTTTTGAAATTTTTAAAACTACAGACTCTGATCATTTGAACTGCAAGATTTAAGATAAGACACAAGATTTCTAAGATATCCAAAATCCACCAAACATCCGGTGATCATCAGTAATAACGCAATCATCACAACATTCGAAGACGTAGATGAATATGTCTACATACATTCGTCGGATACCCAACTCACGAAATGAGCTAGAACCAGAACTCCACAAAAGAAGACGGGCAGACTGGGAAGCGTTCAACAACATCAAAAACACCACCGACGCTCTCACCTGCCCCTGAATTCGAGATCAGCTTTTCGACACCATCGTTCTTCCCGCGCTCACATACGGATCTGAAACGTGGACCTTCACACAGAGTCTCGCTGAAAGCATCAGTGTGACACATGCTTCACAAGAAATAAGATTAATTGGAATGACCCTCACGGAACAACGCTAACGAGACTTACACCGCGAAGACATCCGAAAAATCTCCCAAGTCACGAACCCACTCAAATACATCAAAAAGAAAAAATTAGATTGGGCCGAACACATGCGAAGAACTGACGGAAGATGGACGAAACTGATACAAGAAGGGATTCCTCGAGATCAAAAACGACCTGTCGGACGACCCTCCTACTTCATGGACCACCATCGCCCAAGATCGCAAAGCATAGTTACCTGTGATCCGCGCCCACACAAGCGACTAACGGATCGACTAAGAAACTAAGCAAGTAAGTAACAAATTCTGATCATTTAAATTGCAAGATTTAAAACAAGACACAAGATTTCAAAGATTCACAAAATCTTGGAAACCTTAAGTTATTCGGTATTGAAAAAGGAGCTGACCTGTGTATTTGTTCTTATAGGTAGGAACAGCTATCTGACAAATAAATTACATTAGAATATTTCCGACCTTTTTAATTTTTAGATTTATCCATTACTCTTTTCAAATACACTGCAAAATCATCTGTTTCTGCATTCTATATTTTTTGAGTACCCAGTTTTTGAAATGATTTCTGGCGTTGATTAGGGCGGGTTCTAAAATGCAAGTACATGGTTTTCTTTCACTTTTGCGTCTGCCCCTTTTTTTTGACTGAAAAAGGAGACGATGTCAGCGTGAGATTTCCTCGTCGGTTTTATGGGTAGAACGTAAACGGTGGGCTTCACGTCTTTCAAATTACTAGAATCTATTAATAGATACAGCTGAAGCCTGGAGACAGGTCTTGTTAAAAATATAAGTTCCTAATACGTCATTAACTACTATTTCAAAAAAAGCTTCTCTCTATGTATGTCCGCATAAAATACTATTGGAACACTTTTTGTGGTTAACGCTAAAACCTATGAGCCGGTGTCCCACGGAAAAGCCTTTCTAATCCCTTTATTTCTTAAATAATTATGAACCATTGAATTCATAACTCACCGCTCAATGACCAAACAATAGCCTTTGCCGACTATTTGAAGAAAATTTATGTAGCCATCAGTTTTTCAGTGTTATGTCAATGAAATACCCAACTGGAGTGAACTGTGATCCAACAAACTGGTTGTGGAAAAAAATTAGAGCATCGCTACGGAATTAATGACCTAAAAAATAAATATAAATTGGTTGAAACATAAAACTTGCAAAATGCGTGAAAGATTTGGAAATAACCATCGACAATAAAATACAATTTTGCAATTAAATAAATTAAATATCTAACAAAGCACTGCTTAAAAGATTCACTTTACGTTCACTGGTCCAGATGAAAAGAAACCGCAGCGTTTGCCAGATTCTAATATTGGAGGGTTCTACACCGCAACGGTTTAGAATTCTGCAGATGAAATAATACTTTCCCAATGTATGTAGTTAACGGATGTACTGAGGTGACCAGAGGTGAGGTGAGGCAGTGAGGAACACGAATTTCTGATTGTTTTCTAATAAAGTGCGTTGCAGGTTTATAGGTCCATCTTTATATTGGACTGCCACATAGTAACTGTTTATGGTAGGAGATTGTTTCTTTAAAAATCGAATTCAGAATAAAAAAATTGCACATGTCTATCAAATTTCAATAGTAAGTTTCTTTGGTACTTCCCGATATTATGGTGAAATCAATACATCCACGTGAGATTTTAGGATATTCTAAAAACTGATTTAGACTTGATTCATTTAGCTAATATTCGTGCCACTCTTCTGATGCTGTTAAAAAAGCCTCATTCAAGGCTGTTGAAACGGCTGGATGGGCTAATCGTGCTATAGCAAACCTTCTGGACCGTTTTCACAGCTGTGTCAGCCGTTTTTTATTCAATCCGAACACGAATAATCAACGAAAGAAGACCTGACAAGCACCAAAACTTGAATCAAGAGCAAAACGATCAGACGTTCACGTCGCTTCCAACTCGAGGAAACCTTGTAACGACATCAATCAAGAGCTCGATTTTGCAATGAGCAAGTGGGATGCTTGGAGAGCTCTGAAAAATGATGCAGACATCAAGAGAGCTGTCATGCGCCGAGGTCCAAACCTCACTGATGCCCACAAAGCACGACGTTTTGAGTTCGCTCGATTCAACATGAGAATGGATTGGGAAAAGGTACAGTGGTCTGAATTATTCAACCCAAATCATTAAACTGGACATGCCAGACAAACACAAGTCTTACTGGCACTACTTGCGCAAGGATCCAGTAATCCCCGAAATTCGGGGGTGGCAGGGGTGAATCAACCCTCGTCAATTCACTTTCCAGGAGGACAATGCTGTCATTCACGTTTACTAAAACTGGGCTCCTATTAATTTAATCGTATAAGACATAAACTTTAATTTCAATTTCCTTATCTCCTTGACTGCCTACTGCCTATTCATATTGTCACTCTCAGACAGGCAGACCAGGTTTAACGAATGTTGGTATACCGGCGGGGGATACAATGAGATCAGACGGCTGCTTAAAGCAAAGCTCAAAGAAAAGCAGACGGCTGCTCAAAGCAGCGACCGTTGATCCATATTATTTTTTAACCATTAAATTTTCCTTTCTTCCTTTCTCGATAAGTTTTGAAAATGTTCTTATAGTTTTTTTCACTATAAGGATTAGAATTTTGAAATTTATTGAAAAAGATAGATTTAATGACGGGATACAAAAACAGAGCATCTTGGTGGGCAGGCACAATAAGCAGCATCAAGGCCTGGTCCTCCGCGAGGTCCTGGAGTTCCTGGATGTCCGTCTGGTCCCTTGTTTCCTGGAGTTCCATCCTTTCCAGCTAGTACAGCTGGACTTGGTGTTCCATCAGATCCATTCTTTCCTTGTTCTCCACCTGGTCCGGCTGGTCCAGCTTTTCCTGGGGCTCCTAGACGTCCTGCAGCTCCCTTTCCGCGTATTCCGTCTTTTCCTGGACGTCCTGGCTGTTCAGGTCCACCTGCGGGTCCTGGTGCTCCGCTATCTCCTTGTGGACCTGGTTCCTCGGTTTCCAGCTGGTCCAGGTTGTCCTGGTCTTCCGTCTGGTCCTTTTTGTCCGGCACGTCCTTCTGGTCCAGCTGGTCCAGGGCTTCCTGGTGAGCACTTAATGCAATCACGTGGTGGAGGTGGGCACTTAATTGGAGCATATGTGGTGGTGCTATCTGGTCCTTTTGGTCCCGGTGGTCCTGGGTTTCCTAAAAACGATTACTTTAGTTATTAAACTATTTGAGAACTAACCTGGCTGTCCAGCAGGTCCTGGTGGTCCTCGTGGTCCACGAGGGCAGACGGGCTTAGCAGGCTCGCATTGACACCAAGCTGGGAGACTAGCAAAGTTCTGACGCTTTTGACGGAAGATAGAGTTGAATGGATTGACACGTGGACTAGATGGTGGAGAAACGGTGATTTGAACATCCATCATTTCAGTCCAAGCGGAATCAGTTTCAACGCGGAAAACACGAACTCCATCGAGAACCTCGTTGTGAATTTCATCAATGGTCGAAAATAGAGATGGGGCTCCGATTAGGCACGCAACGACAGCTATGGTCGAGAGACCCGACGCGATGGATACCAGGAGTTTCTCCTCAAACATCTTTAGTTTGATGCAATTTTGGCAGTGTCTTAATTCTTCTATATTATTCGCTTAGAATACGGAAGGCGTGGTTTTATGTATGTAGGTAAAAAAAGAAACTGTCATCATGAAAAAATAAAACGAAAGTCATGAAAGAAGGAGGTGAAGTAGTACAAAACAAAGTTACCGACTAATTTAACGAATTGGCGGCCACTGAAGATGAGAAAGATCGAAAATCTGTTTTGGAGCCGCACCAGCTAGAAATAGAATCTTTCGCTGAAATTAATTCATCCATTGTTGAGTGGATACATGAATGAAATTTCATTTACAAATAAAATTGGCCAATATTCAATGGCTACCTAATCTTTGGCTACTTGATCAATGGCTACCTTTTGTATGTTTTGAATCTTTTGAATTTTTTGAAAATTTTGAAAATTAAATTGAATTTCGCTCATTTTCTGAATAGTTTTCAACTTTTAGATCATTTTTGCGTGAAAATCGTATTTACTAAATCAATGGCTACAAACTAGGTAGCCATTGAAAATAGGTAGTCATTGATAATCGAAGGCAAAAGTAGCCAAAGAATATCAGGTAGCCATTGATCAAGTAACCAAAGAGTAGGTAGCCATTGAATATTGGCCAATAAAATTGGCATATTTATAAACAGTTCATTTCTTAGTGTTTACTATTTTTTTTTGAGAAATAAAAACACTTTAATAGTAACTGTGATCACTTCTCGCTTTTAATAACCAATTCCCATAATTCGCTTTTATCTTCCTTCAAATAATTTTTTTGTCAAGTTGGGTATGCCATTATTGCAATATTTGAGTAGGTCTACAAGTGGAGACGCCCACTCATCTCAACACATTCGAGTTCTGAGAATGACCTGTAGTATATAAGTTAGTCCGTTGACCTTCTTCAAACTTCAAAGAGAAACAACATTTAATTTAATTTAAGCAATCTTTTCATTAAGAAAAAAAGATACAAAGTGCAAGATTGTTTAAGCCAACAAAGATAAGGATTGCCCAAATTGGAGGTTAAGCTTTCATCAACTGTGATATTGGGATTTCATTATCTCCTGCCATCTTCAACAGACTTTGTTTGGTTAATGTATGTAACCTTGGATTGAAGTAGTTTTTGATCGGAAAAAACAAACATAATAAACCATTAATTCAAACTTCCTGTGTTCTGTTCTTGTCTGTGGAACTTCATCAAAAAAACAAAGCACATCTCAAGGACGTTATCCAACTAAGAATATTGGTGGGCAAACAATACACTGGGTTCGGCAGAACTGTTATTTTATCGACCACTTGACACTACGCGGAAACGAAACAGGAATGGCTTCATCATGATTCAGTATGTAATGTTTTAACTGTTAGTTCCCATTAATGGCAAGGTACAGTAGGAAGAGATTAAATTCAATGAAATTAAAAGTTAAAAAAAAGAAAAAGTGAAACGTAACAATTGATAATTCACACCTCTGATGCAACAACATGTCTGAAAATCGAAATCGCTTTGTCCTTCATCTTGACACCTTCATCTCCATAAATGTGCCAGTTAACGTTGTAGGGATCGTAAGTAGCTGTGGGTAGATATCCACCGGACAGTGCTCTGTGATATCCACCAGATGCTCCTGAAAAAAAATTTACGCAGGGAAAGAGATCAGCAGGTAGATTCCCTCTTCCAACTCGATGATGTCCGTCACATCACGGTTAGTCCGACAAAGAGGCCCACCGCATCAAGTTGTCGGAGGTAGCTTCAAATTACCTCTGTGACCTGGAGACACTAATTTCGGTTAGCAAGCTATGTTAGCAAAACCGAGAAGGCGAATTTCCTCAGAACAGCAACACTTTCATCCTCAGTCCTACGTTCTCGAAATGTACTGCTGCTATAATACATTAGATTCAGAAGAACATCGAGAAAGGCGAAGAAATCTCGGAGTATCGGTCATCTGACAAAAGGCACGGAAAGGCAAGTTCAACATATCAGAAATCTGAAACCGATGTTAAAGCTTGCAAATTGAAATGCAGGTGAGCCTCCATTGGCGTTTGACTTACAAAACTGCTCGAAGAAATGAAACGGATGGTTTTCGTCATTATTGGGTCATCTGAAACACAAGAACAAGTAATTGACGTACACTCAAAATAACGAGGCGGAGCCTAAATTTTTTTAGGTAAACGGAAGCTCGTATTTGTGTCAAGAGGATTCGGTCTCGCTGTGAAATACACTTTTCTTCCCAAATCCACAAAGATCAAACAAATAGATCGCAGATTAGAATCCCGCACCTTCACAGTGGAACACGATGAAACTGCACTATATTTGAAGAGTACACACCAGTCACAGACCCCGTTCCAGAAGTACTCGTTGACTTTCATGATAGCGAGGAGAAGCGTATCCGGCTTGCCATAGCAGATACAAACTAATAAAAGGTGATGGTGGAATAGAGACACGAGCACAGACGGAACGGTACATTGGTCTAATCACATTGGAACCTCAAAAAGAGAGCGGAAAGCAACCTACTACTCTTGGCAAGTCCAACCGTCTATGGCAAATAAATTCCCAATTCCAAAAACTTCTAATTGCATGATGGACTAGCATAAGATTGCAAAAATTCCACGCGTGAAATTGGCTATATTTCTTCCAACTGATAAGTTTTGACTGATGTCTCAATAATCCCCTCCTTCCATAATGGTGCCGATCATCATTTCCTTCGTAGAAACCGCACTTTAACAAAAACTCTGCATAGATTGAGCGGGCCATCTGGAGGAAATTATAATACCAAGAAGAGAACTGGATTCGGCAATTGCTCTCATAAAGAATGATACTGCTAGCATTGAACCAACAGCAAACGTCAAAGAGCAATTTCATAATCTGTTCGAATTATCAAAGTTCTCCAAGATGAAGCAGTAGCACAACCATCCAATATCTCTAGCAGAAGAATCTCAAAGGCTACCTATGAACTTCTTACAATGCGACGATTAATTAAAAGATGAGAGCATTATATCATTAATGTATCACAAAATAGCTGAGCAAATATATAGCAGGACCACGGGAATTAAACTTGCTCATACCTACTTGACGGCAAAAGCCAGAGACGGTGCATGAAACACGTGGCAAGGGTATTATCTGAAAACAAATCATACATCCCATGAAATCATCAAAAACCTGCAAGAAATTCACTTCAAGGAGCAAGATGGAAAAGGAGACACAAGAGTTCTACTTAAAGCTGTTCAACAGTTCAACAGTTCACCCGGCACCGCCGTACCCTACAATGCCCATCAAAATGAAAAATTCACCACCATTCCTCTTCGAAAATGTCTGTTCTGCGCTCATCTCCTTCCTTGGCGGATTTCTTGAAAAGCTGCCGTGACAATGCTATTCCTCCAATAGCGAACTCAAATTATTTCTAAAAATAGAAAGTTCTTCACTAACTGGATAAACTCGAAGACGACTCTCATTTTCAAATAAGGAAATAGAGGAAACTTGGCCTAATTTCGCTAAACCTCCAGTCGGCATGCCAGCGATTAGCAAATGTCTTGAACACACCTAAAAAGTTGTGAAGATGACCACGACAAGACACCAGGAACAAGAATCAACGGCAGAAATTTTATACACTTGAGATTCGCGGACGACATCATTCTTTTCGCGAAAGACCCAAAACCTGGTATTAAAATGCTTCAAGAACTGTTCTAAAAGTGTGGAAAAGTGGAACTCCCCATAAACACTAACAAAACTCAATAATTGCGAACATTTTCGTTTAAGACAGCTTGGTCTCCATCAGCATTGGTCAAACCACTACGGTTATCGTAAACGTCAAAGAGTACACCTCTCTCTGTAGTGACTTAAAGAAAACGGCGAATTGGAGCTAGAAAAAAGGAGAGAAGATGTGCAGCATGGACCGTATTCAATGATATTAAGAATAAAACTGATGAGCTCACATGCTTCAATTTACTTTTCAACCTTTTCGACCCAATCGTTCTTCCTGTTCTCATTAACGATTCGGACGTTTAGACTTTCACAAAAGCATTGGCATAGAAAGTTACAGTGTCATTTCTAGAAATAGGACTTGTCGTCAAAAAGACTTTCAGTGATCAAAAATCAGGTGTCTATGAAACTTTAGAGATCCACTATCATTCATGAAGAGAAGAAAACTAAGATGGGGTTAACATGTAAAGCACAGAAACTACAATAGATGAACCTCGTTGATGCAAAAATAGCTGCCAAGAAATGAAAAACGACCTCTACACCGATGAGATAGATAGTCGGACCTTTTGAGAAAAAAAACTTCAATCCGACATGGAAACGAGCTCATTACATTTTGGACCACCATCGCAAAAGACCGGAAGGACGAGTGTAGGACGTGTAATACTCGCTCAAACGGTACGAGCGAAAAACGGATCGACAGAGTAACTTAGTATGTTCTCCAGCGTCGCTATTTAGAATTCTTGTGATGAAATCATGAACTCCAATGTAGAAAAAAAATGTTCTGTGGTCAATCATCACACGGATTTCAAATTGATAACTTGGCTTTGTGGAATGAATGAAAAACTATTCCCACAAAAAAGGGATTGGGTGCAATCTAAAAAGAAATGCTCCCAGATATGAACTGAATTGCTTAAGTCATAAATGTTTAAATTACTCTCAATTTCTGAACATTCTCAGCCAATTGACAACGAATTATTGGAAACAACTTTAAATTTGAAACAAGGAAAAAAATTTTAATTACCTGTTGTACTTGACTCAACGGCAGTTGCAACCTGAGGCAGCCTACATTCTCCCTCTCAGACCGGCAGACAAGGCTTAACAAATGTTGGTATACCGGCGGGGGATACAATGAGATCAGATGGCTTCTTAAAGCAAAGCTCTTCTCATAGCAGACGGCTGCTCAAAGCAGCGAGCGTGGATCCATATTATTATTCTAACCGTCAAATTTTCCTTTCTTTCTTTCTCGATAATTTTTAAAATGTTTTTTTTTGTTGTTGTTTTTTTCACTATAAACATTTTGGAATGCTCATCGGTTTATTGAAAAAAATGGATTTAATGACGGGATACAAAAACAGAGGATCTTGGTGGGCAGGCACAATATGCAGCATCAGGGCCTGGTCCTCCGCGAGGTCCTGGAGTTCCTGGATGTCCGTCTGGTCCCTTGTTTCCTGGAGCTCCATCCTTTCCAGCTGGTCCAGCCGGACCTGGTGTTCCATCAGATCCATTCTTTCCTTGTTCTCCAGCTGGTCCGGCTGGTCCAGCCTTTCCTGGAGCTCCCGGACGTCCTGCTGCTCCCTTTCCGCGTTGTCCGTCTTTTCCTGGACGTCCTGGTTGTCCAGGTCCACCTGCGGGTCCTGGTGCTCCGCTATCTCCTTTTGGACCTGGTTCTCCGGGAGCTCCTCGGTTTCCAGCTGGTCCAGGTTGTCCTGGTCTTCCGTCTGGTCCTTTTGGTCCAGGACGTCCTTCTGGTCCAGCTGGTCCAGGGCTTCCTCTTGGGCACTTAATGCAATCACGTGGTGGAGGTGGACACTTAATTGGAGCATATGTGGTGGTGCTATCTGGTCCTTTTGGTCCCGGTGGTCCTGGGTTTCCTAAAAACGATTACTTTAGTTAATAAACTATTTGAAAACTAACCTGGCTGCCCAGCAGGTCCTGGTGGTCCTGGTGGTCCACGAGGGCACACAGGCTTAGCAGGCTCGCATTGACACCAAGCTGGGAGACTAGCAAAGTTCTGACGCTTTTGACGGAAGATAGAGTTGAATGGATTGACACGTGGCTTTGATGGTGGAGAAACGGTGATTTGGACATCCATCATTTCAGTCCAAGCGGAATCAGTTTCAACGCGGAAAACACGAACTCCATCGAGAACCTCGTTGTGAATTTCATCAATGGTCGAAAATAGAGATGGGACCACGATTAGGCACGCAACGACAGCTAGGGTCGAGAGACCCGACGCGATGGATACCAGGAGTTTCTCCTCAAACATCTTTAGTTTGATGCAATTTTGGCAGTGTCTCAATTCTTTTATACTATTCGCTTAGAATGCGGAAGGCGTGGTTTTATGCATGTAGGTAGAAAAACGAACTGTCATCTTGAAAAAAGAAAACGGTTGACGGGCATGTAAGTCATGAAAGAAGGAAGTGGATAAGTGAAAAACAAAGTGATCGAGATAGGTAGCGAAGCGACGGTCGTAGAAGATAAGGAAGACCGAAAAACCGTTCAGGACACTAAACATCTTCTTAGACGGCGGTAATGAAATCAACAACATCAACAAGACAATAAGGTAGATATAATATAACAAGCAATCGATATTCCTCATCTCTTCAAGATCCCACTTCCAAAAAATTGAGCTCATCGGTAACATATTTGCACTTTTTTTTAATTTTATATCTGGTAGATCTGATACTCATATGAAATAAATAATGATTATATACAAACTAAATCTCCGCGTTTTCTTGTCTTGGAACATGGGAATTCTTCTAGAATTCTGTACAGAGCCACACGAGTCAAAAATAGAATCTTTCGCTAAAATTAGTCCATTCTTTCTTACGTTATACATGAATGAAATCACATTTTCAAGTAAAATTGGCATATTTATGAACAGTTCGGTTTTTTTTAATGCTTTCCATTGGTTATTTTTGAGATATATCAAGACTCTAACTGTGATCACTTTTCGCTTTTAATAACCAATTCCAATAATTCGAATTTTTTTTTTGTCAAATTGTTGTGACATTATTGCACTATTTGAGTAGGTCTACAAGTGGAGACGCCTACTCATCTCATCACATTCGAGTTCTGAGAATGACCTGTAATATATAAGTGAGTCCGTTGACCTTCTTCAAACTTCAAATAGAAACAACATTTGATTTAATTTAAACAATCTTTTTGATAGGAAAAGAAGAGCCAAAGTGCAAAATTGTTTAAGCGAACAAAGATACGGATCAACCAAATTGAAGGTTAATCTTTTATCAACTGCGTTATTGTGATTTCGTTATCTCCTGCCATCTTCAACAGGCTTTGTTTGTTTAATGTATGTAACCTTGGATTGAAGTAGTTTTTGATAGGAAACATCAAACAAAAAAGAAACCCTTAGTTCACACTTCCTGTGTTTTCCGTGTTGGAACATCATCAAATGAATACAGAACATCTCAAGGACGTTATCCAACTAAGAATATTGGTGGGCGGAAAACATTGGGTCTGGCAGGACAGTTATTGTGACTACCACTTGACACTGTGCGGAAAAAAATAAAAGGATTTATTATGTTCCAACTACTAGTTCGCATTAATGGCAAGGTACAGTAGGAAGAGATTAAACTCAATGAAATTAAAAGTTTAAAAAAAGAAAAGATAAACAACGTAACAATTGAGAGTTTAAACCTCCGATGCAACAACATGTCTGAAAATCGAAATCGCTTTGTCCTTCATCTTGACACCTTCATCTCCATAACTGTGCCAGTTAACGTTGTAGGGATCGTAAGTAGCTGGGGGAAGATATCCACCAGACAGTGCTCTATGATATCCACCAGATGCTCCTGAAACAAAAATTGAGTTAAAAAAAAATATTAACTGAAAAATGGAAAAGTTCACCATGAACATCTAATCCTTGAAGCATTTGAAGAGTTCCTATTGGGTTCAAGTTGTAGTGCTCTGCAAACACAATATAATAAAATTTAAAAACTGAATCTTCTAATATAAATGCATTTATTATTTTATTTCTACGTAGTTCAAAATACTTTTGATTTCATTATTTTACGTTAAAGACATAATTCTCACCCTGCAATGTTGCTGGAGCCTGCTTCTTGAAGTTTGTATATGTCAATGCTTCAAGCTGGTCCTTGCTCTTTAGATTCCCATATTTATCGAAAATTGGCTCAGGCCTTGGAAAACTGTCAGTTTTTGCAGACCGTTTTTCTTCTTTTTCCATCACGGGAACACCTATTGCTGTACTCAAAACTTCTCCAGATCCTTGTTCGTCTTCCCCTGAACCTTCGACGACTCCAGCTTGCATTAGTGCGTCCTCTTGAATTTCTTCTGTTTCTTGCACAACTTTTCTAGCATTGGCCTCCACTCCTTTTTCTTGTAATCTTGCTCGAATTTCCCTGAGAAGAGCATCAACTGCTTTAGGATCAAATAAATAAGCATCTGAAGAGGTAATATAGGCGAAACCAAAACAGAGAATGGAGAACAGTGCAAACCTCATTGTTTTGCATACCTTACGTATTCTGGATGCGCCCTTTTATAAGAACGACATGGCGCTTTTCATCGTTTCAGCCAAAAAACTTATCAAATGCTTGTTTGATTGCCAACGGCAAGTATTATCATTCATTCGAGACTTGCCCAAGAAAAAAGTGCACGGCCAACAGGATTGTTACGTTAGCGCAGAAAAAGAAAAGCGTCTTTGTCTATATGGTTTGTGTGGTATTCATGACAATGATCGTATTCCCTCTTCTCCTTATGTGTTGTTACGTTATACGAATCCTTTTCCAACTGATGTGGAAATGACTACTTTTTCATGATGTTCTTGCCAAACGCTTGTTCGGAAATTGACATAGATAAAGGTACGCCATCCAGACAGTTAGAAAATAAAAAAACGTCTGTTGCGGCAATGAAATCGGATCTTGATTCACTGATGAAAAGATACGCGTGTTTATCAAACCTCTAGTATTTTTTTAATCTTGATAAGGATTTATGTTCCTTAAAGATCAAATTAGAGGAGAAATGCTTTCAAATTTCAAAACTGAAATTTCAGCATAAAATTTGAATTGTGAGAAGCACCAAAATTGTTTGAATCTTCAAATTTACCAATGCCTTTTAGCAGATTTAGAGAAGTTCACACTGTACATAACTTGCGGGAAAAATGAGTGATCAGAATCTAGAAATGAGTTTTACTACTTTCTTCATTTGAGCTGAAACAATTTTTGAGAACATTAAAAAACTGCAAATTTATCTAAGAGAATAGTCAATATCTGAGTTAGATTATTCCATTTTCAAAATCGATCACTTCGTCTACAGGGTGGGGAATAAATATAGCGTCGCATTCAAGACAGTGTAGTAACTTCAAATCGAAAGATTTTGTCTGAAAATCAAACAAAATGTTTTTTGAACAACAACAAAAATTATAGCATTAAAAGCTTTTGAATCTTCCTCTTCTCGATTTGATGTCTGCAAGTCTCTTCGGGTAAGAGTTGACGACGGCACGGAGGTAATCACCGTTGACTTTGGCTCAACAGTGAATACTATAATATATCGAGAAGATTTTTGAGGCGGATGTGTTGTCGTCGTCCAAATCCCACTTCGTGAGGGGACATTGGACATACCAGCCGGACGGAGCGCCGACTCACACCGCAAAACTCATCCAGCAGTGGTGCGAAGCCAATTTCCCCGATTTTATCACTAATTGTAAGGATCAATGGCCAGCTTTGAGCCCAGACTTCAATCCAATAGATTTAGCTGTGTGGGGTGGGGATATTTGACCCAGCAAGTATTCACAAAAAATGTTCCAAACTTGGGAGCCCTGAAGGTCGTTCTGACAGCGGCATGGGACTATTTAAACGTTCACTACCTCCGTGCCGTCGTCGACTCTTACCCGAAGAGACTTCAGGAAGTCATCAAAGCGAAAGGAGGAAGATTCGAAAACTGTTAATGCTATAATTTTTGTTGTTGTTTAATAAATATTTTGATTAATTTTCAGAAAAAAAATCTTTCGATTTGAAATTATTTATTACACCGTCTTGAATTCGGCGCTATAATCATTCTCCACCCCCGTATTGACTATACATAGAATACAAAATTACCCTTCATTCTAACAATTGAAGACTTTAAAAGAGATGTTTCACTTTGTGCATTTGTATATCTTAATTTCAGAATCTCTTAAAGACCGTTTTTCCGCAAATGGAAAATCAATGCAGCCACCACTTTTCCTCCGGCCACGCATAGTATTAGAGAAGAAAAACTAACGTGACGAAAGAGTGCATGACCTCATCGGAGAGACCAGAGAAATGTGCAGACGAGATAGTATTGAGAAGAGCACGCCACACCCGTATCTCACCTATTTCTGTTATATTTACCTATGCAACAGTTTGTGATATTAATAACTGCATCGCTTTCCTGTTTTAATTTTCTACGTCGAATTTAAGATGCCAGACTTTGTTAAAGATGACAATTTTCAAGAATTAGTGGTGGATACCACTATTGGCAATAGGAATGATGAAGAAGTAATATTTGTTAATCAATTGAGCTTTCGAATAAAATATGATGATTTCAGCCAATGAACCTGACAAACTTCACAAAGCTGATGGTCCAATTTTACGAGCTCGGTTGGATGCGTGGAAGTGGTGGGGCTATGGGGTGCATTTCCGGGAACGAACTGATGATCTCTCCGTCAGCACTTCAAAAAGAGCGTATCCGAGAGTAAGCTTCATTTTTTCGATTATTGTGCAACATGTTGTTCAACATTTAGTATATCTTCTTTGTACTTAGAAAAGACGTGTTTGTTTACAACATCTCGGCAAAAACTGAGGTTCAACGCCCGCTGAACCGAAGGATCACCGTTTCGTCATGCTCAGTGCTTTTCTCGCTTATTATGAAGGAGACTGGTCAGTTTTTCAAATGATGATAACTAACAGATTCAAGGAGAATCATGAAGCTCTATTTAAACATAACCTGAAAGTAATACGATATTTCAAAGTCTGGAGACTGAGAAAGACAACTAGTGTGTTCTCACGAGGAGCGGGGGTGTAGGATGTGTACGGCTGGAATTTAATCAAGCATCAATTAGCCGCCACAGCTCTAACCACCCTAACTATTTGGCCTTCATCATTAAGTTGAAATAATCAAACCGCAAAAGGACGGTTACAGTACAAATGTAGTCTTCGAAACTAAAAAGTAATCAGAGATTTTGTGAATGATTGAATTTGTAAACCAACGCTGACCTTCCTAGAAAATCGATTTGTTTTTGGAATCCAAAATAATTATAGCTTTCAGAATACGAGCCATCTAAGACCATTACAAATAAAATTTCTGACATGTACATTTTCCCTAAATTTAATTTTATGTTAGCAAATCTATACTTTCAACTGAAGAAGATTGTGAGCTTTAACACCCTCGCCCACTCCCTCACCACAACTGAATCCTGGAAAATTTTTTCCGTGACGTTAAGCACTCGACATCTGTTTGCGGGTGGTCACAAAGCCGCACCGCTGTGTTTTGTGAACTAGACTTTTGATCATTCTCATCTTAAATGCCTTGTCTTTCCAAAATTTCTTAAAAAACAACAAACAATTTTAGATAATAATTCAAATTTTAATTTAACAAAGTATTAAGCCAGAGAAAATATATTACGAAACCGGAAAGGAGGGGGGACGGACGTACTTTCCACTCAATGGACTTTTATATTCTTCATCCCATTTCTTATTTTTTCAGGTAGTGAATGTGTTATCCATACCCACTCAAAGTGCGCAAACCTTATAACACAATTCATCAAATCTGAAGCTTTCGAAATTTCTCATCAAGAATACATCAAAGGAATTTATGATCCATTCTCAGGGAAGAATCTTAGATACTCCGATACTCTATCAATTCCAATAATTGACAACATGCCCAGTGAAAGTCAACTTTTAGTAAGTAAAATCACCTATTTGAAAAACCGCATTAGATAAATATCAATATGTTTTTCCACGGCGTTTTTTATTGCCAGGAGCCAATAAGAGGAGTTCTCGAAATTTATCCCCAAGCGATTGCTGTGCTCGTCAGGAATCACGGACTTTTTGTGTGGGGCCCGACTTGGGAGTCAACCAAGATCATGTGAGTGGCATCTGTGAAAGTCCAAATGACCAAAAATTATTGTTCATGCTGCAGGACTGAATGCATCGACTACTTGCTGGAATTGGCCATTGAAATGCTCAGAAGCAACATCCCGTTGGTGCAAAAAGAATCCCTTGAGAAAGAAGACAATACGTCTGAAAAGATGAAAACTCTCCTCTTCGGTGATATGAACCCAGTTTAGAAAATAAAAGTTACATTCGTTCACTTTTAAAAACGTTAGATTTCCCAACATTTCAAGTTTTCCTTTTCATTTGTTCTCTCTGTCTGGTAGTTTAGAAATATTGTGATAACTTTTCCATACTACGGTTGAAACATCTATTAAATGTTAGCATTCGTTTTCTTTTGATAATTTTCATGTTCCTTTTTTTTAAAGTAAAAAAAAATAAAGTTGAATTCTAAACTATAATTAAAAATTCAAATTTTAATGCATCAACAAAAACATCAACAAATGACGTGCGCTTTCTTACTGAACACCCGACTAAAAGTGTGATCTTCGATAGAATCCAGTAAAAATAGATGAAATCCTAGGGAACGCAGACACAGGAACAAAACGAGATATCTTATCCCAGGGGCCTTGAGCTCCAGTTAATACTCCCGCTGAGGAGCCCGGCAGTCTCTCTCTCTCTCTCTCTTTCTCTTATGATTTCTAAGACCTATTGATTGTAATACAGCGTGATCGTGGTTCTTTTTTATTTCGATTTCGAAAAGTGGATGCATCCTCCTCTTCTCAATTTTTGTTTTATTGAATGCTCTGTTCGCTGATAGCTTTTTTGCCAGGCTTCCTGGACAGACATTTTATCTGCTATGTTTTGTTTTTAACTGTTTCCACTCTCAAAATATGTGTGAATCATCCGTGATCATAGTTTCTTTTCAGTTTTTTTTTCATTCATCCTGCATTTCTCTCTTCGTAGTCTTTTTATGCGATTTGGTGCCGAAATGTGTGAAAGCATTTTATACTTATTGCTGTGCACAAATGTAGTGAAAATTTCCGATATATCTAAAAGATAGAAGGCACCCAAAATAGATAGAGACACATTTGTGAAACAAGTATTTTGTTTGGCATACAAGAAAACGCTAAAAGAAATAGAAAAAAAAACGGACGCGCAAAAATTAGCTGAACAATAAACTTGTTACTAGCCGACCCTACCTGAACTGCAAACAGTAGGTGGAAACTGCACAGCGTGACGAGTAAAATGTGTGAAATATTTGTCACCAAATATTAAATTCGGTGTACTTACCTAGCAAAAAAAATCATGTGTGCCAACACGTTTTTTTGATTTTCTACAATTTCTGCAATTCAATTTATAAATGGAAATGAATTTTCAAAGAAATTACTATATCCCACGGTTTTTAAATCAGTGAAACTGTATCTAAATCGAAATTTTCTTTTTTTTTTATTTTGTGGACCACGAAAAGACTTCTGTGATCTTTTTCTTTAGTGTAATTTCCGCATTCTTCTCGTTATCCGTCCGGGAAATACTTAATATCCATTAGCCAAGAGGAAACTAAATTAGAAAAGAAATTGAATTATGCATCAATCTTTTTCTCACTATTCCAAGTGATCTGAATCACATCTGTATTAATGTTCTGCTGTTTCCTCGCATAATATCACATTATGATTCCATGGATGTTGACGACCACTACTTTCTACCTGAAAACATTCTTCGCCGTCAATTTCTCCAAAAACTCAAAACCACCCACTTTATTTGCTCATCGAATGTTTGAGACAGTCTCCGCCACCTCGCACAGCTCTTTGTGATCCAATCCTCAGACGCCTTTCTCTCTCTCTCTGATTTTCTACTAGAGAAATTACAGATTTAATTTTGTTGAAAATAAATATCAAAAAAGAAAAACAAACAAACACAGAGATTTTTCTGGTTACTTTCAATTCTAAAATAAAAACAAAAACAAACCAACTCTCCACTTGTTTCCTTTATTAAATCAAACAAAGCAAAAGAAGCATGTTGATAGGTTATTTCTGATTCTCTCTGTCACGTTACCACTACCTCCATAACAAAATGGCAAGTTATGATTCTCGAGTTTTTTTTTCTTACCTATAAAAACTCGAGGGAAATTGATGTATGTGAACCTTTGTTCTTTTTGAAGAAATGATTTTTTTCCTCCTATATTTTAGCCTTGAGTATTTTCAACGCTGATTTTTTTTGACAAGAGTAAACCGCAAACTATTCTATCAGTGGTATTCATGATGCATTCTGAACAATTTTTTCCAATGTTCTGTTTAACATACTTTCGGCATTTACTCACTCTTCTCTACTGTCAAGCAAAATGAGGTTGTGATTATTAATTCATATTTTTTGAGCAGTTGTTTCAATCTCCAAAAAAAGTTATATTGACAAATGTTCTTGTATTTTTGAATTATATTATTTCCTATCTCAATGGAGTAATTTACAATTTATTGAATGTTTTTGTTATTCTAGGATACATTAAAATGCAAAAAAAAGTGAATTGAATTGCATTCGCATACGATACTTTGCTCATCAAAGATTTTAAAGGCACAAGTACCCTATTTCTTACAATATCCCTTCACGATATGTTAAATTAAAATAATTTTTTTTGCATTTAGATGTATATATTGATTACATACATAACCCTGTAATAATTTTCGAATGGAACTGTTTATGTGGTTCAGCTTCACTCCTTCAATTGTTCAATTGAATTTTTTCGTTTGATTCTCATGCTTGTGTTGATTATTTCCCCCTGAAAACGTTTGATTGATAGAATAAGGGGAACAAATATTAGTCATCGATTCGCAATCTTCTGTAAGAAATCAAAACAGTAGTCGCCTAGAATTCTGCCTTTCGTCCTTATTTTCCGTGTTGCTTTCTAATTATTATCACTGCGAAAATGAACCATCGTAGGTTTTCACTTCAAGTCCCGATGGGGACCGAACCCAGCGGAAGTGGAAAGATCAAAGTTGATGAGCATTATCCGTCAGGTGAGATTCGAATAAATTCGAAAGAATTACTTTTGAATATACTTTGAAAATTTTCAGAGCTAGATGAGCCACCTGTATTTGACGTTAAAAGAATCGAAAACATTCGTTCTAATGTTAAATTTGACACACTTTATCAGGTCACAAAACTCCTTGGAGAGTGAGTATTATTTTGTTGCGAAAGTTTGCGCTTCAATCTTATTAATTTATTGTTTAGTGGAAAATTTGGAAAAGTCTACTGCGTGATCGAGAAAGCCTCTGGGAAGGAATTCGCTGCCAAGTTCATCAAAATCAGAAAAGTACAATTTCTTAGTCGAGTTTTCAATTTTTAGTTAAATTTTTTTTCAGGAAGCGGATCGTGCAGAAGTGGAAAGAGAAGTTTCAATTCTCACACAACTTCGTCATCCCAGAATTGCACAAATTTATGACGCTTTTTACACCACCACCAACGATGTTGTTTTGATTATGGAAATGTAGGTAGCGTTTAAAGAAAAACAAGTGACTAAAATGCTTTTTTTTCTCATGAAATATCGTAGATTTGCCAAAGTCCCCAAAGTTTGATTCAGAATATATATTTATTTTGAATGTTGCCTCACAACTATTGTAAGAAAACTGTTATTTCAGTGTCAGAGGAGGAGAGTTGTTTGATCGTGTCGCTGAGGAATCCTATGAACTCTCCGAGCTTGCAGTTGTCATGATCATCTGCCAACTGTGCGAAGCTATTGACTACATTCACAGACAAAACATTCTCCATCTCGATGTGAAGGTAAGTGTCGGTGTAGTTCTGAACTCGAGAGAGGTACCCCGCATTTCACCGGAAAACAGCTGACGACTCATACTTACTGCCAGCCCGCAACGTGTTTTGATTCAAACATGTGGAATTCGATGATCAAAAGAGAAGAACGAATTTCCGTGGGACTCGTTGTCGCTAGAATATTGCCGAAAATAGTTGGAATGGCGAACAAGGAATTGTTAAAAAATTGATAACAGTTTCATTGCTGATACGTTATTTCAAACAATTATTAAAAGAAAAGAAACAATTGAAAACAAATTTGTAATGGTTTTCTATTATTTTGTTAAGAATCACTGTATTCTTCTTAGAACTTAGAAGGCATTGACAACTTGAAAGAAACTTTTAGTTCAAACTAATTTGAAGATGAAAGAAAAATGAAATTGAATAATATTTCCAGCCCGAAAACATAATGTGCGTCTCGCTCACTGGTAACCGAATAAAACTTATTGACTTTGGTTTGGCGAGACACTATGATGGAACTCAGGTGCCACTTCGTTGTAATCAGCTAGAATACAAATTCTTGATTTAGGAACTCAAATACATGGCGGGCACTCCGGAATTCGCTGCGCCGGAAGTGATTAAGTTTGAGAAGCTAGACTACCATACGGATATGTGGAGCATTGGAGTCATCACATATATTTTGTAAGAAACCTTTAAACGCCAGAAAGGACATGAATACGCCATGATTCTGAGAAATAGCTTCAGCTCATTTTTGCTCTCTTCGTCGTTGACTTTGTGTTCACGCCTTCTTTTCATGAATTCCAAATATGTTATGGAATTCGTCTTTGAACCACAAAACTAATGCAAACTTCTCAATTTCTTTTCATATTTTGAATTTCTTTGTTATATTTCTGAATTTAGACTTTCTGGATACTCTCCTTTCCTTGGTGACAATCTAGGTGAGACGTACTGCAACGTTGAAAGAGGAGTTTGGGAATTTACTGAGGAGTTTGACACTGTCAGTGAAGAAGCAAAGGATTTTGTAACAAAACTTCTTATATATGATCAAAGGTGAGTTCTGAAAAGAAATGTATTATAAATTTATTTTACACTACTAATTTGAGTGTTCAGCGAAATGAATAGGCAAAAAATTTTCAATGGTGTTGACTGAGCTATCCTTCGCCCAATTCATGTTTCTTCGTGTCTCATTTCATTGTTGGAATTGTTTTATTTTCCAACTTTCAATTTACACGTAGTAAGAGTTGGCCAAATTGTTGGTTCCAATATATACATCATTCGTATAATCACTTTCAGAAAGTTGAAAAGCAAGTATCTGCGACATGAAATAATAAATAATGACGGATGTATTATTACTATGAATGACTTAAAATGAAGCTTGTGAACTTTAAAAAAGAAATCTCAATCATGCAGAAGTTTTTTAAATGTCATTTTGCATAACGTTAGCAAAGCTCTACCGCCTTCAGATTTCACACAAGGAAGTATAACCATCTGTTGACTTTCAGAAAACGTATGCTCCCACATGAATGCCTTCAACATCCATGGATAGCTAAGCACCGTCAGAAGGCGGCGTGCAACACGATTCTTGAAAAACCACTGAATGCTCCGACTCTGGACAATAAGCAGATTATGAGATATAATGCAAGAAGGAAATTCAGGGTATGGGTCACATTGTATTTTAATATTATTCCTTGCAGGCAAAACAGTTTTGTAACATTTTTTCTGCAGCCCAAATTGAGAATGTCGTTTTTCTTTCAGCGTATTATCAAAATTAATACTTATGAGAAAATTGAATTATAAAGTTCCTGTTGTAGTCATTGAACATCGCTATGCATTTTGTATCATTGGAAGTATTACTTTATTTTTAGATTAGAACCAAATGAAACTCCTCTGTTGTGTCTCAATTATTAACAAACTATTCATTTTATTTTACCTCATTACTTTTTACAGCGTATGATAATTTATGTGAAGTTTTTAATCGAAATGAACCGACTGAGAAACTCGCTGAAAACTCGCATGAGTGCCAACGGACACAAATTTTTCGATCCTCTACTCAAAATGGCGGAGAAAAAAGAACAGAAGGTAGTTCCTTTTTTTTCAAAACCTCAAGATTTTCCATAGTTTACCTGGCAATTCAGATTACTGATGCATGTAGCACATCAGCTGATACGCCTGCTGGACTAGGCTCTTTGGTCAAAATGGTAAGTGCATTCTGTTTTAGGAAATACGTTCTCATGTTAGCCAGGATAGTTTTAAGACAACTTGCAGCAAAGAGCAAAATGAGCAATAGAAATGAATAATTGTTTTAAATTTCGCAAATCATATATTTGTCTTCTTCTAATTATGAGAAACAACATCAAAAGCACATTAATCGTATCTGTTTTTTTTGTTTCAGGTTGTTGACTCGAAGAAAAAACTCGTGGACGCGCCTGTGACTCAAGCAGCAAGTATGCCAGTAGTCGAAATAGAGAAAGAAGAAAGCAAAAAGAAGAAGAAGGTTCCAAATGCTGATGGCTCGATAAAAACGGTAAGCCGCAAAATCAATCAAAACGAATTTCTCATTTCAGGAAAAAATGCCTAGTGTGAAGAGAAAGAAAATCTCAGAGAACACTGTGGATGCTGGCCTTCGACCTCCCCTGGAACACTTGACAAAACGTGCTTCGACTGGAGGGGATAGTCTTCTCGAAGCTCACAAAGTGCTCAAGAAACTGGAAGTTGTCGAGAATGCGAATACGGCGGCAAAACATAGAACTCTGGCATCTGTGAAGGAAGAAAAGGAAACGTCGGCTAAAAAACCAAAAGATACTGTCTACAAGACTTTGGAAACCGATGAAAATGGAGATATTAGACGGAAAAGCGCACCAACCAAACAAGATACAATAACAGTGTCAGATGCGACAAAAACGGCTCCAAAAACTTGGGACATTGGACCAAACGGAGATACTAAACTTGAAAGTGCATGTTGTAAAGAAGAAAAATCTGTGAAAACAGAACGCCTTTCCCACCAAAAGAGTTTACCTTCCCTCAAAGAACCAAAAACAGTAGAATTGTCAACAAGTACTGTAAAAGCAGCGAAGGCAATGGCTGTTGATGAGAAAGAACAGAAGGTTTTAAAGAAAAAGAAAAAAGTGACAACTGTGACTGCACAGCTGGAAAAGCCGAAAACTCCCATGGAAGTAAAGGAGGAAAAAGCAAAACCTGTAAACGGAATTGCAGCAGCAGCAGCAACAGACGTTGCTGAAAAACGAAGTAGTTTGAGCTCTAAACGGGCCAGTGAAAACCAAAATATAGAATTGAAACCACTTCCAATAGTTGATGCGTCCCCCAAGATTGTGCTTGCTGAGAAAAAGAATACAAAGGAAACAAAAGCTAAGGCACCAGCATCGGAAGCATCGAACAATATTGATCCAGAGGCTCGGAAACCGATTAGACAGGTGAACCACTTTGCCTCTGGTTGGAAACGATGATTATCCATACTAACTAATAACAATATTAAAAGGATCCAAAGAAAGAAGGCAATGATTTCATCTCAACAGAAACCTGTGTTAAATGAATTGCTTATGTGTAAATAAATTGAACATGGCTTCATTTCCTCAAAATACTTTTAAAAAATAGTGTGACCATTGCATCAAGCCATCAAATCTAGAATTCCAACGTTCCACAAGAGCATTCGTCACGTTTGAGAGAGGTTTACTGAGAAATGAGCATGGAATTCTGCAATATTTTCCTTCTTTCCTTCTATAAAAATGTTTTGTAGGGGGCACTTCGTAAACATGAAAAGTCAAATGATGAAGTTCTCAATCCTGCACCAGCGCTAACAACCTTGTCTAAGTCAAGCCTGACGGCAGTCAAACATTCTGTTGTCGAAACTGTGCATCCGAATGGTGAAGTTGTAAAATCGGAGAAAGTCTCCTCGAAGAAAAAGGTGCTCAGAAATTGTGCATTTATGGAAATATAATCATGACTTCGTTTCAGAGTATGAAGAACGGAAAGAGCGTAGATGATCCTCTCCCTGTGCAGGTTCTTGAAGATAAGGCTGCATTACCGGTATCTTATTTTTATACTGATTTAGGTATATAACAATTCTTTTAAGAGCCTGAAAACGAATGTCGTCACTTTTGAATCCAAACCAATCAAGAAGACATCGAAGATTGTAAAGTTGGTTCCAGAAGATGCTCCTCCTCTTATCGGTATGTTATGGGGTTTTCGAATTCCTTCAAGCGGTCGTATTCAGATGAAAAGAAAACATCAAAAATTGTGATGACGTCAGAGAAGCAAGCTACAACAACAGTACAGACAACAACAAGTGTCAAAAAGACGACGAAGAGCTCCGAGAAAAAGTTTGAGCATACAGCAGATGGGAAAAGCGTGGAGTCATCACAAAAAACAAATTCCCTTAAGAATGATGTTAAAGTTAGCCAGGTTGGTGAATCAAATTTTTCAACAACTGGAACATACCTTCAATGTGAAATTTTCAGGTTACTACCAAAAAAGAAGAAGATAGCAGTCAGCCGACTCCAAAACTTACCGTGAAAAAGAGAGTAGTAAAACAGAGTGCTGAAAAATCAACTTCCGAGAAAGATCAAAAAATAACTGAATGTAGAGATCAAGAAAAAGTAATTAAAAAGAGCAGCACTGTCAAAGATAAAGACGTGGCGCAGATTTCTCTTCAAGAATCTCTCAAAGTAAGTTTTGCACGACACTGCAGCGGATTAAGAATTCTTTTCAGGTCAATGATGAAAAACCAAGCGAATCAAAGGTTACTGGTACGAAGACAGTCACAAATAAGTTGGAACTAAAGGGTGAAGAAAAAATCGGCCCTAAAAAATCATCCCTCAAGAAACTCACTGCAGCTAAAATTACAGGAGAGGTGATTTGCGGAATTTCATTTTAATAATTTATTTAATTATTTATAGACTTCAAATCATCTTGAAATTCTGAAAAATGGTAAACTCGGACTTATAAAGACAAAGGATATCACATCGGTAAACCTGTTCATTTCAAACTTCGATTTTAACGTGCTATAATTTAAGGTTAAACTTTCTCCTGATTCCTTCAGCGACACTTCGTCGTCTAAAAATATGCGCATTCATTTGTCAGATGAAGAGTCCGTGAAGTCAAGTGTGAGATCGTACCCCTCTAGTATCGGCACTGGAGATAGTTCAGAGGAGAGGAGAAAAGTTAGACTTCTTATTCGTTTTATAGCATAAGCCAATTTCACGTTCAAATTTTCAGGTTCGTTTTGCCGGGGATACGGAGTCACCCACAAGACCGAATCCTCCTCCACTTTTCGGAAATGGTCTTCAAAAAATGAAATCTGAAAGTAGTTTACACAAAAAATTAAACGAGCCCAAAATAAACAAAAGCCACGATGACGTGTCACTTGTTCGAAAATCTTCAGTGTTCACAGACATTGACTATACGCCATCTGAAGAATTTTCGTTTGAGACTTTAAAAGAAAAATTGACACGACGGGTCAGTGAAGGATACGGAAATGATGGAAAACGTGTGCGGCAGATGGTAGTGATTCCACCAACGAATTCAGTTAAAGACAAGTTACGCCACTTTGAGAAGAAGTTTGCTAAATGAGAACCACTGTATATTCATTTAATTTATAGTGTCTACTGTTTTTTAAAGTCATATCAAGCTCGTCTTACTGGTTCCTCTGTAAATTTTATTTCGTTTCATTTCTTACGCCGCTTTTTTTGTATAACGAGTCATCCCAGCTGTTATTCAGTTTTGCTCAGCTCGGATCCCAGCTTTTCATCAGTTCTTTACAATAACTCTTATTATTGGTTAGCTTTCTTGCCCAACACAAACACATTTGGTCCCCCAAGGTTGATTTACAATGTATTCATCATTTCCAATTCATTGTTCACAATGAAACATGTTGATTAATATTTAATTCAAATTGTGTGGAGAAGAAGTTCTTCCAAATATTCCAGTGTCTAAAAAATTTCATTAACAACTGAATATATTTGCATCAAGCTTGTACG
This sequence comes from Caenorhabditis inopinata, assembly GCA_003052745.1. NCBI lineage: Eukaryota > Metazoa > Nematoda > Chromadorea > Rhabditida > Rhabditidae > Caenorhabditis > Caenorhabditis inopinata. The sequence continues at coordinate 4,701,720 of AP018156.1, read as the reverse complement.
GAACTGTTTCTCAAAAGCTGTTAAAGAACATTTTTTGTGAATTCTGAATCCCGGTATAAAATTCCGACGAATTTTTATTATAAACCCACATTCAAAGAATTTACGATCTACAATTGCCAACAACATTCCAGATCTTTCGGATTATTCGCAGAATAATGCAAAATTTTTCAGTAGAAAAGAATAGAGAATATTTGATTGTTTCAAGCAATTTCTAGGGTGGCGGTTATCTGGTATTCTGAATGTATCGCCTGAAATTGCCAATAATACAAAAAATATTCAATTTATTCGTTCAAAAATGTTTTTAAAAAATTTGCAGATGGTGTCAAATACATAAAGTGACCATTTTGGGACAGCTTTTAGTACCGAAGGTGAAGTGGATAGTGTCAAGTCTTCTAAAGCGAGTCGCTATGGCTATAGGACAAAGCTTAACACGTATTGATTCAATGTAATAGTTCAATATGAACAAATTGGATGAAACACTTGAGAAAAATTCCGTATATTATTGGAAAATAAGGGGGTTGGTACTCGTGACTGCCCAGGACGATAAGGACAGGGAAGTGATACTCTTCTGTTAAAATCTAACGTTACAACGACGTAACAACGTTAATGAGGCAAAGTAAACATTCGAATTTATAAGTAAGAATGGCAAGGTACAAGGATGTGTGGATCAAATAGTTTGAAGCTGGCTGACTTTATTTTACGTGAATTCCGATCTAAAATTTACTAATTCAGAACCGACCTTTACCCATTTTGCAAACAATAGTAGCGAGCAAGCTTCTATGTAGATAAAGATGAAATAAAGGGAAAAAGGTGAACTGAACAGTGGAGAACATTTTTGGAAAAATGATCATAATGCTGACATCTCGCATTTTAATAATTCAACCAGATTGAATATTTGCGGTGATTTGTTACCATCTTTATTAGAAATTATTTGATTGCTTGTATTGATTGAAAGTAAATACATGTTTTCCTGATTTTTATATTTTCCACTCACTGATATCATTCAATAATATCTTAATCACCGATGGAAAACGTGCTTAGAAAAAAGAAATAAAACAACCAGTCTACGATCTTCACGAGAAATTTTCACAGGAAAGCGGACATCATGTTAAAAAATAAACATTTTCCCAAAACATTGATTCATCTTTTGATTAGGCTTTGAAATGAAATCAAACGAAAATTGTATATAAAAATCTCCGTCCGCTACTTCGACACAAAGCTGCACAATGCGTTTCTTCGTTTTCCTCTTGGCCCTTGTCACGGTTGCATATTCACAGAGCAGTCGTCTTGCATGTGGAATGAGTGAGTGCCAGTGAAATGCCAAAAAACCATAAAATTTGAAAATTTTGAAATTTTCATATTTTATAGTAAATCGAACTATGGAAATATTTTCAGGCTGCTCTCGTCGCACTGTTGTCACAGCGAATATTGATGGATCTACCGGAACTGCTACGTGCTCAGAGCGAACAAGCCCCGCTAGATGCTTGGGTTGTTGTCAAGCTAGAGCTCTTCAAGAAGGCCTTCCAGTGGTAAGATATTGCTTTCAACATTCTCAAACTTGAAAGTATTTTAATATCAGACCGCCGCATCTGGCTTCATCTCGAACGATCAGAGTAATTGTGTTTGCTGTATCAATAACACCAATAGAAACTGTGGATCAGGAGGAACCTTCTTTACTTTACAGGGATAAATGGATATTTTCTTTAATGAATAATATGTTCATGTTGGTCCTTAATAAAATTTTGACTTTTTAATAAACATTTTTATGATGCAGCATTTTCTAATAATGAATGGTGGTTATTCAAATTATTTTGAAAATGTCATGAATTAAAAATGAATTGGTTAGAAGTAAAATTTTTTGAGTAGCCTGCCGATGTTGACATACTCATCCACATCTTCGATTGTTGTGATTGTTGTACTATTACTGGTGATCACCGGATGTTTGGTGGCGTACGTGTTTCTCAACACTTTGGTTTTGTTAGTATTTATTTGAATGCCTACTTTTTTGCACATTTCTGTGAACTCTTGGATCATTCTGCTGGCAGTTCGTGGGTCGTTTGCGACGAGAATGATGTCGTCTGCAAATCTCAAATAGGTGAGATTTCTGCCATTGATTCTTATTCCTGGCACGTGAGCGTAATCGTCGTCGTGTCCTTTCAGGTGATTCCAAGACAATTTTCCGAGAACGAGCTCTGGACAAGCTGAGAAGAGGTTTGGTGATATTGGATAACCTTGGCGTACACCTCTCGTGATCGGTACCTCAACTTGTCTGTGGAATGGTGTGAAGGTGGTTGTGCAGTTTGTATAGCACTCTTTGAGAAGGTTTATATAGACTGTTTCTACTCTTTGTGCTCGAAGGCTTACCCATATGGCTCTCGGTTCCACACTGTCAAATGCCTTGTGGAAGTCTATGAAGACAAGTGTGCGCGGGGTATGGTATTCACGGCCGACCTCGAGCAAGCGTTGTACTGAATGTATGTGGTCAATCGTTGAGAATGATCGACGGAATCCTGCTTGCTCGACTGCCTGGGCTTCTTCTAGATTTTGATAATCTTGATCAATGTCCATATCGGAATCTATTGCGACTGGGGCACTGAGCGTGTGCGCAGTGTTCGGGTCTAACTATCTCTTTGGAAGCTTTCTTTGCTTGATTTGCTCCTATCTTGTGACGTTGGTATTGAAGTGCAGATGACTGAGAAGTAGACGGTAGTCGCTACTATTTGTGAGTGATGGGAACTCCGAGACATCCGCCACAATCTTTCCATTTCCCAGTATATGGTCGATTTCATGTTTGTGCTTCTGGTCGGGGCTGATGTGTGTCCATCGTCTATGCAATAACTTTTTGAATAGCGAGTTCATGTGCCATAGACGATTTGATTCACAAAAGGTAGCTAATAGTTCGCCACTTTCGTTCCTTGGTTCCATTGAATTCGTGGCAATGTATCGCTCCGTGTCTTTCCTTTTACCCAATCTAGCGTTAAAGTGGCCTATACATAATGAACTTGTATCTGCTACGGCAGGTTAGATAGGCGTCTTGAAAGCTGTCATAGAAATCAGCTAGTTCTTCTGGATCTGCATCAGCGACAGGTGCGTACACCTGGAAGCTGAGTTTCCTTCCTACTTGTAAAGTAAGATAGCCGATCCTATTGTTGAGGAACTTGACTTCTATGATTTTAGGGAGGAGGGTTCTCTGAACGATGAAGCCGACCCCTCCTGACACGGAACTACTGTTCCGAGATCCTAAGAAAACTCCGGTCCCGCCTCGATGGATTTTGTGCTTTTCTGCTTCTCGTTTTGTTTCCGAAAGCCCGTTGATATCGTACTTTACTCTTTGTGTTTCTTCGAGAAGCTCTGCAAGTCTGCTTTCAGATGCGATAGACCTGCAATTGAAGGTGCACACTCTTAAATCGATTCTTCTTGTTTTGGGCCGTGTTTTCTTCTTTTCCTTTTCCGAGTGGTAGACTACTGGTATTCCGAGATTTGATCGCCTCTCCCGACTTACTTCTGAATCAACCGTATCAGAAGCAGAGACCGAGTGCGGAGGAATGAGGCAGTTTGGTTTGCTGTTTTGAGCAATTATTGTGTGCCTGTTTACTCTATTATGACCTGCTAAGCCAGAGCTAGAGCTACCGGGACAAAGAGTATTGGGCGCTACCTTCGACTCGATGTTTTTCCATTGGCCAACTGAGACTCTGCCGGGGTGCCGAACTCCTCTGGATATGTAGATCAGTTGTTGATCTTCTACGCCACGTAGAGGCTAAGTAACATGTAGAAGCTTTCAGTACCGAAGGTGAAGTGGATAGTGTTAAGAATTCCAAAGCGAGTCGCTATAGCTATACGACAAAGCTTAACACGTATTGATTTAATGTAATAGTTCCATATGAGTAAGTTGGATGAAACACTTGAGAAAAATTTAAAATTAGTTAATCACCGATTAGAAACGTAGTCAGAAAAAATAAATAAAACAACCAGTCTACGATCTTCACGAGAAATTTTCACAGGAAAGCGGAGATCATGTTAAAAAATAAACATTTTCCCAAAACATTGATTCATCTTTTGATTAGGCTTTGACATGAAATCAAACAAAATTTGCATATAAAAATCTCCGTCCGCTACTTCGACACAAAGCTGCACAATGCGTTTCTTCGTTTTCCTCTTGGCCCTTGTCACGGTTGCATATTCACAGAGCAGTCGTCTTCCATGTGGAATGAGTGAGTGCCAGTGAAATGCCAAAAGACCATAAAATTTGAAAATTTTGAAAATTTCATATTTTATAGTAAATCGAACTATGGAAATATTTTCAGGCTGCTCTCGTCGCACTGTTGTCACCGCGAATATTGATGGATCTACCGGAACTGCAACGTGCTCAGAGCGCACAAGCCACGCTAGATGCTTGGGTTGTTGTCAAGCTAGAGCTCTTCAAGAAGGTCTTCCAGTGGTAAGATATTGCTTTCAACATTTTCAAACTTGAAAGGATTTTAATATTAGACCGCAGCATCTGGCTTCATCTCGAACGATCAGAGTAATTGTGTTTGCTGTATCAGTAATACCAATCGAAACTGTGGATCAGGAGGAACCTTCTTCACTTTAGAGGGATAAATGGACAATTTCTTTAATAAATAATATGTTCATGTTGGTCTTTAATATACTTACTTACTTAGTTACTTAGTCGATCCGTCATTCGTATGTCTCGTTGGCGTTGTTCCGTGAAGTTCATTCCAATTCATCTTCTTTCTAGTGATGCACGCGTCACGCGGAGTCCTTCAGCGAGATTCTGTGTAAGGGTCCATGTATCAGATCCGTATGTGAGCCCGGGAAGAACGATGGTGTCGAAAAGTTGATCTCGAATTCGTGGGCAGGTGAGAGCGTTGGTGTTGTTTTTGATGTTGTTGAACGCGGCCTAGGCTGCCGGTCTTCTTCTGTGGAGTTCTGGTTTGACAACTGGGCAAAATCTCATGACAAGGAATCGTTTTTGATGGCTCGTGAACTTATCAGAACAAAAGGAATACTCTGCCAAAGATCTTCCGGTTGTGCTGTTTACTACGCTTTGGAGGAGTGCAAGCTTTTGGATCTCCCGGAAGAGGCTAACGTTGTTGCTCTTCTACCAGATGGAATCAAAAATTACATGTAAGTCTTTTCATTAAATATGAACATTCAAAAAGTGATTGCAGTAAAAAGTTCCTCGATGACGATTGGATGAATGAGCGCCATTTTCTTGATGCCTAAACCATAAAACTCTTCGAATTCAACGTCATCGCCTAACCCTACTTAACAGAAACGTATTAATTTGTTTATTTGCATTTGTTTTGTATGGAAATTTGCACCATTTCTTTCATGGTTATAAAGTAAATCAAAAACGAACGATTGTTTCGAGGCCACAAGAATCCCTTGACAACTCGTTGATAACAGTCATTTTCAACATAAAGTCGCAAGTAGCTGTCTTGATCGATCGAAATCATTGATTCAAAATCCGTCACTTTTGAACAGAACTAGAAATCGCTGCTCAAGAGGGGGACCCCACAAGTTTTCAGCCAAATGTCTTTGAGAAACATAAAAGTTTATGATGAAGATTGCGACACATCGCTAATAAGAAAACCTTCGCCAACTCTGCTCCACCTCACAAGGCAGAAGCCGTACGAGCAAGGTACTCAGCCAATTTTCCTCGTTTCATCAGCAGTTCTGAATGAACAGCTTCATCACAGCATTTCAATCCGCTCGATTATTCTGTCTGTGAAGTTCTTTAGCCAAGAGCATGTCTAAACATATCCACATAACGATTTAAAGGAATTGAAGAAAAGTTTGAAAGTAAAATGGGGCAAGTTATATCCAGAATACCTCCGGGCCACAGTAAAAGCGTTCCTCAAGAGACTCAAAGACGTTGCATAGAACGATAGTGTCGAAAACCTGAGCTCGAATGCGGGGGCAGGTGAGAGCATCGGTGGTGTTTTTGATGATATTGAACGCTGCTCATGCTGCCCGTCGTCTTCTGTGGAGTTCTGGTTCTAGCTGATTTTGTAAGTTGAGTAGCCTGCCAAGGTAGACATACTCATTCACATCTTTGATTGTGGTGATCGTTGCGTCACTAATTTATAGTCGCTTCAGCAAACTATACATATATGAATAATCATGCTGGTTCCAGTATTTTTGCAAGCCTCACATCACTTTAAATGTTTTCTTTCTATATGAAACTACCAACTAGTTTTTGAACGTTTCTAGAATTTTCCAACAATAAGATCGCAAATAATTTTACTTCTAATCAATCACTTTTAATTCATGATATTTTAAAAATAATTTGAGTAACCACCATTCATTATTAGAAAATAATGCATCATGAAAATGTTTATTAAAAAGTCAAAATTTTATTAAGGACCAACATGAACATAGTATTCATTAAAGAAATTATTCATTTATTCCTGTAAAGTAAAGAAGGTTCCTCTTGATCCACAGTTTCTATTGGTGTTATTGATACAGCAAACACAATTACTCTGATCGTTCGAGATGAAGCCAGCTGCGGCGGTCTAGTATTAGAATCTTTTCAAGTTTGAGAATGTTGAAAGCAATATCTTACCACTGGAAGGCCTTCTAGAAAAGCTCTAGCTTGACAACAACCCAAGCATCTAGCGGAGCTTGTGCGCTCTGAGCACGTAGCAGTTCCGGTAGATCCATCAATATTCGCTGTGACAACAGTGCGACGAGAGCAGCCTGAAAATATTTCCATAGTTCGGTTTACTATAAAATATGAACGTTTCAAAATTTTCAAATTTTATGGCCTTTTGGCATTTCACTGGCACTCACTTTTTCCACATGCAAGACGACTGCTCTGTGAATATGCAACCGTGACAAAGGCCAATAGGAACACGAAAAAACACATTGTACAGCTTTGTTGTTGGATTTACCTTTGAATCCAACAGAGCAAACTGAGCGGGGATGGAATCTCAAACTTGGGTAATTGAGCCATATTTTACGTAAAGAGAGAAGTCGAAGGTAAAATGATAAGAGAACAACTAAGAGACATAAGTTGGCAAGAAACAATTAATACACTTGAACTGATGAGAAAACAAAGCATAAATCACTGTTCAGAGGGATGTGCTGCACGGTCTTGCTAAAGCGGGGCGAGATATCCAAGAAAGAGGAGGAAGTGCAATAGGTCCGACTGTTTAACAACTTTGCTGAACGGGAATCCACCTCGACCACTCTCGCCAAAGGCCAAACACTCGTTTCAGTCCCATTTTTTCTGATTCATCAATAAGCACGTTGTCTTCTACTTTTGGAGATCTCCGACGGAAAAACAAGTAATCGAAAGACCGTTTTGAAACATTGTTTCTCTGGAGATCGCATCAGTCGCAGATCAGAGAACGAAACAACCTGTGGAGCATGCACACAGTCGTGCGCACATCGAAGAAATCGCTCATCGAACCAGAAGCCGGTACTCAGGAAACGTGATAAATTACCAATCATTAAATTCTATTTAAACTCCCGTTCGGTTTTCTTTCTCTTTGGCATTTCTGCCCCTTTCAGTGTTTCCCCTTTTTGTTTTTCTCCCCTTTTTTCTTTTCTTCCCCCCCCCCATTGCCAACCTTCCCTTCCTCTGTTTCCCGGGAGGGTTTCTGCCAATTTTAGTCTTCCCCCCCCCCATTTTTTCTTTTCTTCCCCCGCCCCATTTCCAACATTTCCTTCCTCTGTTCCCCGGTAGGGTTTCCGCCAATTTCAGTTTTTTTCCGTTTCTTTAAAAATGAAATGTTAAAAATAATTTGAATAACCACCATTTATTATTAGAAATTGCTGCATCATTAAAATGTTTATTAAGAAGTCAAAATTTTATTAAGGACCAACATGAACATATTATTCATTGAAGAAATTATCCATTTATCTCTGTAAAGTAAAGAAGGTTCCTCCTGATCCACAGTTTCGATTAGTATTATTGATACAGCTAACAAAATTACTCTGATCTTTCGAGATGAAGCCAGCTGCGACGGTCTAATATTAAAATCCTTTCAAGTTTGAGAATGTTGTAAACAATATATTAGCACTGGAAGACCTTCTTGAAGAGCTCTAGCTTGACAACAACCCGAGCATCCAGCGGGGCTTGTGCCCTCTGAGCACGTAGCAGTTCCGGTAGATCCATCAATATTCGCGGTGTCAACAGTGCGACGAGAGCTGCCTGAAAATATTTCCATAGTTCGGTTTACTATAAAATATGAAAATTTCAAAATTTTCAAAGTTTATAGTCTTTTGGCATTTCACTGGCATTTCACTTATTCATTTCACATGGAAGACGACTGCTCTGTGAATATGCAACCGTGACAAGGGCCAAGAAGAAAACGAATAAACTCATTGTGCAGCTTTGTTGTTGGATTTACCTTCGAATCCAACAGAGCAAATTGAGCGGGGATGGTACCTCGAACTTGGGTAATTGAGCCATATTTTATGTAAAGGGAGAAGTCAAAGGTAAAATGATAAGAGAACAACTAAAAGACATAAATTGGCCATAAACAATTAATACACTTAAATTGATGAGAAAACAAAGCATAAATCACTGTTCAGAGGGATGTGCTGCACGGTCTCGCTAAAGCGGGGCGAGATATCCAAGAAAGGGGAGGGAGTGCATCTTTAGGGTGAATTAATCAGAGAGAGGGGAAAGAGGATTAGGAATAAAAGGAGAGAGGGAAAGGAGGATTAGACACGAAAGGAACTCTTCGCTTTGAAACTACGAAGTAATACTCGAATATTCGAGTACACTCCCGGGGAACAGAGGATGGGAAGGTTGGCAATGGGGGGGGGGGAAGAAAAGAAAAAAAGGAGAGAAAAACAAAAATGAGAAAAACTGAAAGGGGCAGAAATGCCAAAGAGAAAGAAAACCGAACGGGAGTTTAAATAGAATTGAATGATTGGTAATTTTTCACGTTTCCTGAGTACCGGCTTCTGGTTCGATGAGCGATTTCTTCGATGTGCGCACGACTGTGTGCATGCTCCACAGGTTGCTTCGTTCTCTGATCTGCGACTGATGCGATCTCCAGAGGAGCAATGTTTCGAAACGGTCTTCCGATTACTTGTTTTTCCGTCGGATTTCTCCAAAAGTAGGAGACATCGTGCTTATTGATGAATCAGGAAAAATGGGACTGAAACGAGTGTTTGGCCTTTGGCGGGAGTGGTCGAGGTGGATTCCCGTTCAGCAAAGTTGTTCAACGGTCGGACCTATTGCACTCCCTCCCTTTTTTTGGATACCTCGCCCCGCTTCAGCGAGCGAGACCGTGCAGCACATCCCTCTAAACAGTTGCTTTGTTTTCTCATCAATTTAAGTGTACTAATTGTTTCTTGCTAATTTATGTCTCTCAGTTGTTCTCTCATCCTTATACCTTCGACTTCTCTCTTTACGTAAAATATGGTTTAATTACCCAAGTTTGAGGTACCATCCCCGCTCAGTTTGCTCTGTTGGATTCAAAGGTAAATCCAACAACAAAGCTGTACAATGCGTTTTTTCGTTTTCCTCTTGGTCCTTGTCACGATTGCATATTCACAGGACAGTCGTCTTTCATGTGGAATAAGTAAGTGAAATGCCAGTGAAATGCCACAAGACCACAAAATTTGAAATTTTTGAAAATTTTATATTTTATAGTAGACCGAACTAGGGAAATTTTTTCAGACTGCTCTCGTCGCACTGTTATCAACTGTTATGTTCGATGGATCTCCCGGAACTGCAGCGTGCTCAGAGAGCACAAGCCTCGCTAGATGCTCGGGTTGTTGTCAATCTAGAGCTCTTCAAGAAGGTCTTCCAGTGCTAATATATTGTTTTCAACATTCTCAAACTTGAAAGAAGTTTAATATTAGATCGCCGCAGTTGGCTTCATCTCGAACGATCAGAGAAATTGTGTTTGCTGTATCAATAATACTAATCGAAACTTTGGATCAGGAAGAACCTTCTTCACTTTAAAGGGATAAATGAACATTTTTTTAAATAAATAATATGTTCATGTTGGTCTTTAATATAATTTTGACTTTTTGATAAACATTTTTATGATGCAGCATTTTCTAATGGTGGTTATTCAATTTATTTTTGAAATTTCATTTGGAAAAAAAAGGAGAAAAACTGAAATTGGCAGAAACTCTGCCGGGGAACAGAGAAAGGAAAGGTTGACAATGGGGGGGGACAGAGAAAGAAAAGAAAAAAATTTCATGAATTAAAAATGAATTGATTAGAAGTGAAATTATTTGCGATCTCATTGTTGGAAAATTCTAGAAACGTTCAAAAGCTAGTTGGTGTTTTTATTTAGAAAGAAAACATTTAAAGTGATGTAAGGTTTGCAAAAATAGTGGAACCAGCATGATTATTCATATATAGTTTGTTGAAACGACTATAAATTAGTAACTCAACGATCACCACAATCGAAGACGTGAATGAGATGTCTACCTTGGTAAGCTACTCAACTCACGAAATCAGCTAGAACCTATCGTTCTATGCAACATCTTTGAGTCTCTTGAGGAACGCTTTTACTGTGGCTCGGAGGTATTCTGGATATAACTTGCCCCACTTTGCCTTCAAACTTTTCTTCAATTCCTTTAAATCGTGATATAGATATGCTTAGACATTCTCTTGGCTAAAGAACTTCACAGACAGAATAATCGAGCGGATTAAAATGCTGTGATGAAGCTTGTCATTCAGAACTGCTGATGAAACGAGGAAAATAGGCTGAGTGCCTTGCTTGTACGGCTTCTGCCTTGTGAGGTGGAGCAAAGTTGGGGAAGGTATTCCTATTGGAATGTCTAAACGAGCTTTTCGAAGTCCAAGCGATGTGTCGCAGTCTTCATCATAAACTTTTATGTTTCTCAAAGACATTTGGCTAAAAACTTGGGGGGGGGGTCCACGAGTTGTCAAGGAATTCTTGTGGCTTCGAAACAATCGTTCGATTTTGATTTACTTTATAATCATGAAAATGGTGCAAATTTCCATACAAAATAAATGAAAATAAACAAATTAATACGTTTCAGTTAAGTGGGGTATGGCGATGACGTTGAATTCGAAGAGTTTTATGGTTTAGGCATCAAGAAAATGGCGCTCATTCATCCAATCGTCATCGAGGAACTTTGTACTGCAATCACATTTTGAATGTTCATATTATTGAAAAGACTTACATGTAATTTCTGATTCCATCTGGTAGAAGAACAACAACGTTAGCCTCTTCCGGGAGATCCAAAAGCTTGCACTCCTCCAAAGCGTAGTAAACAGCACAACCGGAAGATCCTCCGCAGAGTATTCCTTCCGTTCTGATAAGTTCACGAGCCATCAAAAACGATTCCTTGTCGTGAGATTTCGCCCAGTAGTCAATGGAGCTGGTATCCAAGGTACCAGGCAAAAAGTCGTACCCGATGCCTTCCACCTCATAAAACTCAATTTCTGTCTCGTTTGGTCCCGCCAGAATGGATCCATGTGGATCAACTCCCACGACTTTAGCACCTGGAACACGTTCGTGAATCTTTCGGGAAATTCCGGTAGCTGTTCCTCCCGTTCCAGCAGTGAGAACCTGAAAAATGAATTAAGTACTATTTAGTTTGTCAATGAAGTGTAATCACCACAAGATCAATCCGTTTATCTCCCATATCGTAGATGATTTCTTCAGCAGTCTGTTCGTAGTGAGCTAGTGGATTTCCAGGATTGCAATACTGGTCAAGAACAACAGCGTCTTGAATTTCACTTTTGAGACGAAGAGCAACTCCGATGTGAGAATGTGGGCTGTCGAAGCCGGCCTCATTCGGAGTTCGGATGATGGTGGATCCCAGAGACGCCATAGCAATTGCCTTTTCTTTGGACATTTTTTTTGGCATAGTGATAATACACTTGTACCCACGAACAGCAGAAGCTAGAGAAAGCCCTATTCCGGTATTTCCAGATGTTGGCTCAATAAGAGTGACACCTGGAACCAACTTTCCTGGTCTTCCTGTTTTCTCAGCAATCTCAACCATTCTTTTTGCAATACGATCTTTTGTAGATCCTCCTGCATTTAGATACTCGCATTTCACATCTGAAAGATTTCAAATGCAATTTGTTAAAATTTATTTTTTTCTAGTTATTTTTCTTTCCCACTTACAAACGTTGCACTTCACTCCGTGAGCTTTTGGAACATGCTGAAGTTTGACAAGTGGAGTTTTGCCAATAGCATCAAGGACGGTGTCAAGCACTAATGGTCGCTCTGGTCTGAAATTGTATTGATAACATTTCATGATTCTAAACCGATGCCAGTTCTTACTCGAACTCATTAAATACCACGCCAGAGTGACTCCACTTCTTAGTTTCTGGATCTTGAGTCCATTCTCCAGCCAATTTCGTTGGATCGTAAATTAAGACACTTGGATCAAAAGTGCTGTTTGGCTGTGGTCCATCTTTTCTGGTGACAACGTTTTTCTTGTTGAGAGTGATCCAGTCATCATCGAGGAAGTGACGGAGGTAATTTCTGATTCCATCCATAAGAATGACAACAATGGTTGATCCAGCTGGAAGTTCTTTGGCAAGTTTGATGGCTTCGAGAACGGCTGCCCCGGAGGATGGTCCTGCCATAATTCCTTCAGTTCCAATCAGATGTCTGGTAAAAGCATAGGCTTCATCTTCGTTAACTTCACGTTTTTCCACATTGTATTCCTGAGAAATTAACTGATCTGTTAACTTTCATACCGAAAACAAACTATTTCCTTAAGAAAACGAAATATCCAATATAGGCCTCGAAAATAAGGCTTTAATTCGAAATGTAACTGTTTAATCTTAACTATTAGCTATATTTTGTGGAGCAAACTTGCCTGAAGAAGATCATTTTTCAAGTCCAGTCCCATTTCTGGAATAGTATTCGCCTTGCATGTAACTCCAACAACACGGACTCCATGATCACCAGTTCCCTTGTAATAGGCAGCTATACCAGCAGCAGCTGCTCCAGTATTCAACGGAAGCACAACAGCTCCAACCTTCCCGATGTACTTACTATTCACAGCCTTCTCGATTTCACAGGCGGTTTTTTGGAGATTCGCAACAAACGAAGCGTTGGTGGTGAACTTATTCAAATTGAAAGCTCCATTTTGTTGAGCAGATTCATCGGTTTGAGTACGAGCTTCTCCGTATGTCTCAACTGGTAGTTCCACCGTATTCGCGCCCAAAGTGTGCAAGACAGTATCCACAAGATCAAATTCTCCCTTGGGAGCGTAGATGGTCAGTCTGAAATAAAGTAATGTGCTACTTTTTTTACTTTAACTATTCTCACTTAATTCCCTTCACAGCCGCAACAGTGGCGTACGAGATGGCAGCAGAACCCCCAGCGGTCACATAAACTTCATCACCACGTGCAACTCCTATCTCTTCAGCAAACTGAAGAAAGATACGAATGAGAAACTTTCTCGAATGATCAAAAAAGTGGTTACCTGGAATGCTTTGTCTGCGGCACGATCTTCGAGGGACCCAGCGACATTTAGGTACTCGAGTTTCACGTCTCAAAGGAAAACCTTATTTCAAATAAAAATTAGACCACAATCCTATACACAAACACAGACTACGGTTAAACAAATAAAAATTAAAATAAACACATTGAAAGCTCTTTAGCGTGGCTTTGATGTGCTTTTTTGATAATAAAACTTACAAATATCGCTTTTAAGCTGGTGCTCCACGTTTAGTTTTTTGAGCGGAACAAGTGGGGTTGGTCGTTGAGCGGCTTCCAAGATATTGTTGTAGATAATTCCTTTTCTGTAGAAATAAAACGGTAATCATGGATTAAAATTTTTTTAAATGTAGCCAATGTTGCAATCTTATCAGCACGTGGTTCGCAATCATGTTCTCGAATACTAGTTTGAAAGATGATCAAAAGAAGTGTTAGGCGTCCGAACAGGATTCTGCGGTAGTCTGACTGTGACGTGAAAATTTTTTTTCATACGTCATTTTTAAAATATTCAAGAATATTCTGTAAGATGTAGTTTATATACGGGCAACAACTCATAGCTACATTCGATTATTCGCTGTATTATTCTATTCGAGATTGGGTTATTTCTTCATTCCAATACTTCTCTAAGTGGTTTCTGGTGTTATAAAGGTTAGGGTTTCAAATTTTGAAAACATGAACATTCTCCTATCGCAAGCCCAGGAATTCGTCAGCAGTGGTTCAGAAGAAGCCCGTTAGTGATAAGGAAAAACTCTCTGTTTTCAGAAAGGGCAAACATTAACCTCAGTATGAAAATAATACTTACTTCGTAGTCCCATTTTTAGCAGAGTTCCCATTTTGACTCATTCTGATTCAGTATCTTTGATCAATATTAGCTTGACCTGGAAGAAGTACGTCGTTGATGGCTTCCGCTGTGAAACGTCGGTGAACAGAATTAAAACGAAAACAATACAACGTGCAAACGAGCGTGGCAGCTGGTGTTAAACTATAGAAGAACAACACAGAGTGCCATCGATAGTGAAATCACAGATCTACTTGATGTTTAAGCAAGACGCAAAAAAAGAGTCGAGGTCATATTTGAACCGATTCTTAAAGAAAAAACTGGCGTACATAGTTTTCGAAAACAAATGATTACTAATCTCTGATGAAGATCGTAAAACCAGACACTGAAAAATTAAAAAAAAATTATCAAGAGAAAAGACTTCAATTCATTTCATCGAAAAATGCAAAAATTAAAACGACGAAAAGGGACTAGTTGAAACAATTTAGCCGCTATCTTATCATTTCCACTAACAATTTCGTACAGAAATTATGTCGTCTATATTATCTTGAGACACTTTAATAGGAGTTTTCAGGAGACAATAACATAGTTATTTTTTTAGTTAAATCCATTTGAAAAGAAGAAAAGAACAAGTACATTTGCAACTGTGCAAAGTATATCTGATCAATGATGTGAGAAAAATTCAAAACAAAAAAAAAACTATATTATATTGTTTTCCAAAGGATAGCGTGATCTTGAACAGAAAATTTGTTTCTTTGGAACATTGATAAACGGAACTTTGAACAGAGGGACATTTGATGCGCTCCACTATGCAAAAATTTTTATTAATGAAAACGCCTTCACATAATGTTAAAAATTTCAAGTCGTTCACAGTTTTTATTTCAGCACACTTTGTACAAAAGAATAGCGGAAGCGAAATAAAGTGATAAAGTTGGAAATTATTAGGTAAAAAGAAAGAGATCTCTTAATGGGTTGTATCACCTTCTAAATCAGCAAGGACAGACAACATGATGAGTAAATGGGAGAAGAGGCAAATGCGGGAAAATGAAACAGACAGAGCAAAGTGTACCGAAAAAATCGAAGAGACGGACAAATTAGCGGTTGGGAAGATGGTGACCACTAGACAGGTTTATTACTATCTGAAGGCCAGTCAATGTATTGACATAAATGATTTATGGCTTGTGGGAAAATGATTGGGTGGGAGGAATTATTTTTTGTAGGAATGTGGTTTAGAAGAGATATAATTCTGAACGAATACAGGTGAAAATGGGAGAATAAAGGGGATAAAGAGCAAAGATGTTGAAAAGCCCGTGTGAACATCAAGCCATTTTATAAAAGAATGAAAATTGCACATAGAGAAACATTCTATCTTTCGATAATCAGATTTCGTTTCAATGGTTCCGCTTTTAATATAAAACTGTTTTGTATTGACAGAAATTCTGGAAACTCAGTGAGCAATGAATCATTTATAGTTTAGCATTGATCGACTCTCCCATCAAGAGATCCAGGGCATCTAAGCCTCGTTACTTTTGCTGTATTTTAGTAGGTCTGGAACGAGAGTATGCTCTCATGCTATCGCCCGTGTACTAGAAGACTGGACAACAAAGGAGACCTTGTCCCGGAGTGTACGACTTGCTAACGTATCAGTACGATATGCGTCGACTTCGTGAACGGTGGTCGATCGGAGGGCACACCGACTTCCTGCAAGAGTTTAGGCTTGGTTAAAGGCAAAGATAACAGACACATAGGTTAGAGGGCTATACAACACATAGGGAGAGAAGAGAAATGACAGAAAACCGATCGGAAGATAATGGGTGTGACAAAATTTAGAACAGCGCCAAGCCAACATAACATCATTCCATGGGATAGCTTTAACCGATAGAACAAGAAATTGGGCTTATTTCGGAAGCTGAATAAATGCAAAAGCCAATCTTGATTCTTAAGATTTCTGGAAATTGTGAATCAATCAAGTCGCTTATCTATAGATCACCGACTATCTACTTCGCTGATTCATAGACCAACCCAACTTTTAAAACTTTTTTTATCGACAACTGACGCAATTCCATCACTAGATTCTCTCACTTTTTTTTAAACTTCCTGAATCTAGTCCCAAAAGAAAATAATGTGGAAGAGAACAATAAAATATCTGCGTGCAGTTTGATAGGAGTTGTATCAAGGGAATTGTAATAGAATAAATTGATATCAGAAGAGGAAACGAACAATTAAAAAGGTCGCACGTGCTTTGATAAGAGCATACTCGTGAAGTTTAATGACAAAAGAATGGAAGTGTATGAATACAATGAAAAAAATATATTACAACACGTGCCAGTCATGCAAACCTCCTTACCAGCCGTATCCATCGTACTGCAATAATACGAATTACGTTTTGCTTCAGTACCAAAGCGATACAAGAATGGGTTTATGCAAGTGCTGAAATTACTTTTCAAGTTACTTTAATTTCAATATTTTGGAAAACCTTGCAATAATAATAGCTTGTAACCAATTGAGTTTGCTGACGACTTCCTGGCAACTGTCAGAAATGCAAAGGATACGCAGAAGAGCCAAAACCTGAAAATAGATTAGGTACACTAATACGAAATAGGATAAAAAATACAAATTATAGTCTATTAGTTGAAATTTCCAACCATTCAGACTGTGTAAAGGAAAGGTTCAAATTCAAGTTCAAATCTCTCTGGAAATTCTAAACATGGTTCGGCATTGCCACCCTAAAATTCAATGACTGTGACGGCACACTTCTCGCTTTGCTTTTGTATATTGCTTGCGAATTTGCAGAATATTACAGGGTTGGGCGCAATTACCCTGGATGACTTGACGTCATCTATTTCAAAGACCAGAATTCAGAATACAACGAGATTTAATATAATATTTATCAGATATACATATAAGCAACAAATATCAACTACTGTTGCTCCACTCGACCTCCATTAGCGTCGATGACAGCCCGGAGACGTCGTGGATAGGCCATGATGGTGGCACGCAGGTAGTCATCGGACAATTCGTTCCATTCCTTGACGATAGTTTTCTTGAGAGACTCCACATTTGGGTGAAGGCGAGCGATGACCTTGCTCTGCAAAACCCCCCAGACAAAATAGTCCAACGGATTCAAATCCGGAGATAAGGCGGGCCATTCTTCCTTGCGAATGAATGCAGGAAAATGCGTTGCTCCCCACTCCTGAGTGATCTTAGCGGTGTGAGCCGGTGCTACATCTTGTTGAAACACCCAATGTCGTTCTGCGAAGTGATTCTGAGCCCAAGGCACGACAGTCTGGCGTGGAGCTCCGAGACGTTTTGCATTCTCTATCCCGGATAAGCCTTGCTTGAAAAGTGTCACAATTGAGGTACGGTTATTGCTAGCTCGCACCATTTAGCTGAAACTTTAGCAAATGATCTAAAACTTGGCAAAATATTAATAGTTAAAACATATAAATAAATAAAAATTTGAAAAATATACGCGCCGAAAATGCGTAAGTGTCTCGCGCTATGGCGCGAAACTTCATCCCGGGTAACTGCGCCCAACCGTAACTGTTGTATTATCGCCGTAAAAAAGTTCCGACATTTTTTCGAGCCCGCGAAAATCGGGATTTGAATTTAAAGGCTCCTTATTTTTTCTTCTGAATTTTCAGAATTAAACTGGATTAAAAGAACGAAATTGTATTAATCGTGAATTTTTTTACACGTTTCTTCGAATGTTTAAATATATCAATTTGCGTCATTTATTTTTTTTTCGTTTCTTCTGATAAAAATATATCGCGCATAGCAAATGCGCTGATGAAATGAGCGGAGCCTCTAAATTCAAATCCCGATTTTCGCGGGCTCGAAAAAATGTCGGAACTTTTTTACGGCGATAATATCTGTCTGTCAATTTCGAAATACGTGTCGAGAGGGATTGCCAGATAGATAGAACAAGCGCTAAAAACGGAAATTGTGATCTTTTTTCTTCTTCCACAGCGAAAAAAAAGAGACCTGGCGGTGATTTTATTGCACCTTCAGCACCAAGCTTTGAAATACTCATGAAGGCTCAAGTGGAGTTGGAAATATCGCTATCTTCCGGATTCCGGATGCATTAAACAATGCTTTTCTTATTCCTCACATTGTGTTCATTCCATTATTCATTTCCAAAGAATTAAGTCATTCTCAGTAAAATATAATTACTAAATTTAATGCCAAAAATATAATCAAAGTCGATCTTATTGATTTGAAGCCTTTAAAACTTTTGGATAATAGAGCTCCAGCTCATATAGCATTGAAAAACAACGTGATCGATGTTTTGATAATGTGTCGCAGTCATAAGGATTCGAAATCCTGTTCCGTAACATTCTTACGACAACTTTAAAAGCGGGCCGAGACATAAATGTGCTTTATATTTTTAAGATTTCTATTCTCAAAACTTTTAAAAAACGTGTTTCTACTGGACTATGAAAAACATTGAGAACTAATTTGAAATAAAATACGCATAGAAATTAGAGTTTACCAGTGGAAAGTTCTTATTATTCAGATCGTGTAAAAAGTAGAGTATCAGATTGTTTCATAGGAATTCTGGAATTCTGAAATACTGAAAATGCTGAAGGTAAAATGGAATAATTCAATCAAATGTCATCTGCAAAGATCTCAGAATCATGATCCTCCGAGTCATTTTTTGGAATCATTTCAAAGTAAGTCTTCCACGAAACACGAAGACAAAAAGTCGTTTTTCCCCGTCGTTTGTCTCCTCGTCTTTCATTTCGTCTTGCATTCGTCTTACGCAATGAACGCAAGTATAAACGCTAGACTTACGCAAGACTTACGTCAGACGAATTCAAGACGAAGACAAAGACGAGACGGTCATTTTTCGTCTTTCGTGGAAGCCTTATTTCAAAACTGCGGTGTAAAAAATAAGTAATCAATCAATTAATTCAATTCTGCTGGTAAAAAATGTTTTTGGATATAATAAATTTTTATATTTGCACAAATTGCTATAAATCTGTACCTAATGGGAATAAGGAGAAGAAGGAAACGGCAACCACTTTATTGAAATTCTAAAGATTTTAATAAAATCATTAATCATAAAACACTGAGCTCTCAGTTGACAACTTTCCCTTGCATTTGGCGCGATTTCTAGTAGCCATTAAATCACAATTAAACACTATTCTTTATTGTTGTTTACTTTCCGCTCATCTCTTTCTGTCCCACGACGTTTAGCAATCCTCAATACGCTTTCTATCCGAAGTCAATGTCTTAAATCCCCGCTTTTCTTTTTTCTTTTTATACAACATGGCTAAAATGAAGTTTTCTCTGTATTTGTATCTCCATTAGGCGTAACTGCTCTTCATTTACGCTTCCTTCTAAATTACAACTTATGATTAACACATTCGCCTTTCTAAACCCCGTTGATTTTTTTTCATGCCATATTACTCGTCACATGCAATCTGTGAGCATTGATATGGTATTGATTGAAACCAATGGAAAACTCAACTAAAATTCCCTCTGAATTGCAAAAAATGAAAAAAGGACATGAAAAAGAAGCTGTTCATTTATCAATTACAGCGTTTTCTCTTGCTTTCATATTTTCTGAAATAGTCTTATTACTACGACGGGCTGGCTCAATGCCAAGGAATATTATGAAGTTCTATTTAAGCCTAATGAAATGTGTAATATTTGCATTCACGGGGCTTACATATGGTCTAAGCCGCAACCGGCCGTTGGACAGGCCGATTTGAAATATTAAAAATAATCTTCTTTTTATTTGTTGTATTCTTTCTGGAAATATCTTCCCACCTCACGTTTAACACACTATACAGTAGTGTACTGTACTGTAGTGTAGTATTGCCTCTCGTATTATTTACATCAGATTTATATTGATTTCTTCGTTCTCCTCTCCACAATATTTAGTGGCACATACACATTACCGTAAAACTAAATATTGCACAGTAAACACAGAAATTTCCCTGAAAATTTCCTCGGAAAATAGTACTTTTTCCATTTCAATTTATTCCATGGTGTGATCCTATAATGATGAAATAATTGAAATAACCTTACTTGATATGGGAGCCAGGTAAAGAGGAAGGTGCAAATAATTGACATCGATGCTCGAAGGAATCTTGCTTTGGTGTTTGTAGTCTTTTGAGAGCTTTTCCCTCCGTCCTGCAATAATTAATAACGAGAATTACTTTCTCAATGGACTATGTAGTTTATACGTGTTATTTACCAAAACATAAGCAACTTATATTCTGTTTCCTTCTGACCAAATTTCCCTAAAATAAGGATGATTCAAATTTCTTAGCCAGCTCATATTCCAGCGAGCATCTCTTTTTTCACGGGTTAGATTCGTTCATGATCAAATTTTACCTGGAGAAGGCGACGCTCCGCCATCTGTTTTTTGATTGAGAATCCAATAGCTAAGTAGCAAATTATCACAATGAACAATGGAATGTAGAAGGAAGTGATAACATGGAAAAGGTTGAAAGCGATCAATATATCACCATTGAATACCTGAACGTAATTGAATTTTTTTTCACCTATAGACATACAACTTACATCCGTTCGTGGGTAGCACTGATACATATCCTCATCGTTAATCTGAATCGTGCCTCGAAGAATGCTCATTGGTGATGCACACAAAATAGCAAAGCTCCATGCAAGTGTGATGAGCCAATTAACCCGGTTTGCGCCGGTTCTATAACTTCCCAGTGGAGATCTGAAACCAAACAGAAGATGTCAACTTTCTAGTTCTTCATGGCCTTATGTGTAGTTTTTACTTACGTTATGCAGCAAAGCATATCAATTGCAATGGCTGCCACCATGTTTGACCAAAGATGAAAAGGTAGCGCGCAAAGAAAACTGAATACACGACACATGGCGTCTCCTAGAAAATAAGAGTAGAGTAATTTAATTCATTGTAATTTCAGTTCCTACCTTGAGTCCATATAATGTTATAGATCCAATAGCTTCTCCAGATTCCATACATAAAAAGAACCATGATATGGGCAATGAGCATCTGCCTACTAAGCTTTACCAAACGAGACTCAACGCCTCCTTCTCTAACGTTTCTGGAAATGGTGACGAAGAAATTGAAATAATAACTCAAAAAAATTCAAAATTTTGTTGAAAATCTTTCACAATAAATGTGGAAATTTAGACCATGTACCACTGATTAAAACTCACCGGCTTGTTTTTACCAGAGCCACAATATTTATTGGGGTGCCAATAATAAAAAACGCAAGTTGATACAACATCTCAATGATTTCCGATGTGGAATGCAACATAACGAAAGCTTCTGTTGTCGAGTTGTCCATTACCTAAAAGATATAAAGAAACATTGTTTAAAGAAAATTCGAGAGCAGAACTATTTGAAAAAAAAATCAAGAAATTGTACTACAAACGGCAAGGTCTGACAAAAAATTACCAAAATCTAGAAGTAAAAATCGAGTTACTTCTCAGGATGAGAGGCGCACGAAATCTATTTTTCAGAAGATCACAAATGGCAAAGATGGCAAACACTAAAATACTGTTGGAATGGGTAAGATGACCGGCACTCCGAGATTTGATCGCCCCTCTCAACTTGATTCTGAATCTACCGTATCAGAAGCAGAAGCCGAGTGCGGAGGACTGAGGCAGTGTTGGTACCCCCACCGATCGTCTATGCAAACGGGCCGGGCACATTATGCGAAGAACTGACGGAAGATAGACGAAACTGATACAAGAATGGAGTCCTCGAGAACAAAAACGATACCCCATGAGATGGTCCGACTCACTACTTCATGGACCACCATCGCCCAAGATCGCAAGGCATGGTTAGCTGTGATCTGCGCCCACACAGGTTATTAACGGATCGGCTAAGTAACTAAGTAAGTAAGTAAGTATGGGTAAGAAGGAAATGCAGCCCAATACTGTTCGGCTGAAACATTTCCGAATAAATCAAATCATAAAGTATAAAAAATTCATGTTTACCCGGAAAATAAAGAAAACGTTTTATACAGCTTTTTGAGTAAATTTATGAAGTGCCGAAGTTTTTTTTAATTTATTCCAGCTTTGGATTTAATGACGTTTTTTTAAATATAAATCCTTCTTTTTCTTTATTGAAAAGCTTCCTGAAATTTGATTATATCCTAGTCAGACTTATTTTCAAAAAATAAAACTACAAATGCTGAATTTATAATTTATGTACAATTGTATTTGCATACATGTGTCTTCTCAATTGAAACATTTATGAATGTTCTTTACTCATCAATACGTCTACGTAAATCCAGACGTGCATATGTCCTCAGCACACATATGTATATACAAACTGAATAATTTTAAATTTTTTAAATCAACTTTTTTTTTATTTTAAGAAATTGATGGACATTATACAAAAAATAATTGTTCAATTCTTTCTTCGGGATTTTTCCCGACTTTCTTTAATATCTTTGAATAACCCTTGATGACGTTATGCAGGTGTTCTGTTGTACCATGCGTGAGTGATGTTGCCTGATGTTACCGGTCTGAGCTCGAGCACAGTGTTTTGTAAAGCTTCACATATAAAATGCAAATTTAAAATTGAATCTTACTTACTTAGTTACTTAGTCGGTCCGTTAATCGCTTGTGTGGGCACGGATAGCAGCTAACCATGCCTTACGATTTTCGGGCGATGGTTGTCCATGAAGTAGTCAGTCGGTTTCCTCGATATATTGAGACTTCTTTTCGTAGTGAGTCGGACCATCTCATGGGGGGTCGTCCGACATATCGTTTTTGATCTCGAGGAATCCCTTCTTGTATCAGTTTCGTCCATCTTCCGACAGTTCTTAGCATAATGTGCCCGGTCCATCCTAATTTTTTCTTTTTGATGTATTTGAGTGGTCCGTGACTTGGGAGATTTTTCTGACGTCTTCGCGGTGTACGTTTCGTTTGCGTTGTTCCGCGAGGGTAATTCCAATTAATCTTCTTTCTAGTGATGCATGCGTCACACGGATTCTTTCAGCAAGGCTCTGTGTAAGGGTCGAGGTTTCAGATCCGTATGTTAGAGCGAGAAGAACCATTGTATCAAAAAGTTGAGCTCGAATTCGGGGCAGCTCGAATTCGAGGCATTGATGGTGTTTTTGATGTTGTTGAACGCCGCCCAGGCTGCCCGTCTTCTTCTGTGGAGTTCTGGTTCTAGCTCATTTCGTGAGTTGAGTACCTTGCCTAGGTAGACATACTCTTCCACGTCTTCGATTGTGGTGATAGTTGCGTTATTACTGATAATCATCGGATATGTGGTGACGTTCGTGTTTCTCAACACTTGCTTTTTTAGTATTTATTTGTAGGCCTAGTACGTTGTGAAAATGCACAAAATCGTTAGAATATTTCCACACTTATGAATAGTTTGTGAAAAAGATAATTTAAAAAACTTTGGACCGCCAAATAAGAACCAGCACTCTACAGTTGGCGCGAAACTCACGCAACCTTATTTTCATATTTTTGTAGCCCTCTGCAGAATCGAGTTTATCCAGGGAATAGTCATACTTTAGCAAACTTTTCAAAAATATCTACATGATTTCTCTGCTGAATTTTCAGCTACTAGAGCTAAAACTTAATCTGCCCACGCGTTGATACGTTGATTTTAGTAAATTTAAAAAAGCAAATGAAATTTCACTTTTTTTCAAACATTGTTAAACTTCAATTACTTTCGTTTGTTTTTTCATTTATATTATGAGAAAAACTTTTTTTTTCATTATTCATGCTAACATTTCAAGATGAAAAATGAGGAATGAATCAGAATAAACGAGATTCAATCGATAAACTTTAAATAATGCAGTTTGACACAATATACGTGGAAAAGTTTGTTTTACTTATTGAAAGTAATTAAACTTAATTAAAGGTTTAAGATATTTATATTATTTAGAGAAATTTTTAAAATTTTGAAATTATTATTTATTGTTAACAATTTATTTAACAAATGTATATATATAAATTTAAATTAAAAAAAAACTTTTAAAAAGTGACACAAAAGTCCGTGGACATAGCTTAATAATTTATTTTTTGCCAGAATTAACGGATTGTGAAACAAACTGGGAACTATCAATATGTAGAATTTAAGAATTCAGGACTATAGGAAAGCGACGACAGAAGAAGTACCAAAGAAAAAATGAAACAGTGAATCGCATTTTCGAAGGGCTCATTTCTCCAGCTTTTAATCCTAATGGCCAAGTCTGAGTATTTAGAAGCGCATGAAAAAGTTCTTCGTTTCATAAAGTGATTCAGCAGATACTCACAACATTTTTAATATTCTCTTTCCTGCTTATCTGAAATTAGAGCGTATGCGCAATATATGCAATTCAACGATTTCCGTTTTCATATAGAGTAGAATTTAGTTCGTAGAACATGAAAATAAACTTCAACTGATGGAATATGAGTGATTTTCTAAAGCGACCGCTTGTATTTTTTTCTTTTCGATTGCTGCATTCGTTTTTTTTTCAGAAAATCAAAGTTCTAGCACGGAATAAGAGATGAAAAGAGTAAATCAAGAGCCACTATGAAACTGGCTCTTTCCTTTTCATATTAGTAGACTGTTTACAAAGTTTTTTAGTTTCAACCAGGAAGCATTTCTTTTTGAAGGTCTTTCTGAATTTGTCTTTGTTAATTATATCTTTCAACTTTACTCGGAAAGCTTCCAATTTCAATCCAATTTCAATAGCACGTCACTTTGCTCTACACTTAATATTACAATTTTTTAAAATTCGCAGTTACAAAGATTGATAAGAAAAATTGTAAAATCAAAACGCTTCCTAAGTTCATGTTATCTTTCTTCGCTTCAAAGTACGAAATCCGCTGTAAAATGTGCTTAGGAAGTGAGAAGTTCTGAGATATTACATTTTGAATGGCCAGTTGCGAATTGCAATGTATCATTTTGAGATAACGTTGACCAGGGCGGCTCGTGTTTGCCCTTGTCATATCATCGCACTTCCATTACTACATACGTCGCTTGTTGCCCCCACTGATTAAAACTGCTTGCTCCCCATGACAATATTTCCAATTTTCTTAATACTTCCTTATTTTATCGCGTCTCAACCGATACAAAAGCCACTGAACGCTCGTGTCGTTCCAGAGCTGGATATCATTTATGTGGAATGGCAGAGAGGCCCTCAACCCCCGAGTATGTTGTTTGAAGTTTGAGAAAAGGGATACATTTTCAAAACTTATTTTGAAAGTTTAAATAGCAAACATTGGAGAGCAAAAAATTTTAAAAGAAAGTGACTACCCAAAAAAAAAGAAATCTGCAGAATTAGTAGAACAAAAAACAGATTCTGAAATGACATTTAGCACTACGCAAGATCATAGCATGCGATAACTGAGAACACTGGGGAACTCGTGAGAAAAGTTTGAAAAAGTGCAATGTATGAGAAATTCATTAATTTGTTATAAATGTGTGGTGCTCATGGCAACGATTTATCGCCTGATCTAAACTCAATGTTCTATTTGAAACCGTTTTTGGAAGCTAAACAAATTGATTTCTTCTCTATCATTTTCGAATCGACATGACTGATAGCAACTCCAAATTGAATAATTCAGCATTTTCAAAAACGCCAACAAGTGATAAACAAGAACTGTATTTCCAGACACAATGTACACAATCCGTCACAAGTCTGGCTCAGACAAAGCAGTTTGGAAAAACATTAAAACAGTGGAATCTGATGTCAGAATTCCATTGAGCACTTACAATGATGGAGACAGTGTTCATATTCAGGTATGAACCAAAGAACACATTTAAAGTACTTGCGCTATTATCAAGATTAATGGTTTCGACAAAAAGATTATTAAACTTTTCAAAGTTTCAGATGAAAATAGAAAAAGGATCTGAAATCGTTGAGGACTGGACAAAGGAAATAGTGGTGGAAGTGGCGAAAAAGGTCAGTAAAATGAAAGTGAAATGGAAAGTAGAAGGAAAGGAAACAGGAAGAAATAGGCTCTCTGAAAAAGGTAGAAATTCGTTTAAAAAAAGTGAAGTATAAGTCACGAATGGTGCAAGGCAGATGACAGATATATAGAATTTGTGTTCGGTTGGTTTGTAGTGTTCTGGCTCTTTGACAATTTTTTGAATAATTCTCATTCTGTTCTGCTATACATATAAACTTTAAATTATAGCTGTCTAGTAGTTCCTCAAATTGAGCAATATTCTGTTAGCTTCTCATAGAACCCTCAAAATTCAACTGATGTATCTTTCACTCAGTCATCCATCTTCTGAAGCTTCCAAAGATGAAATCACGGTAAAAGTACATAAGATACGGAGACAATCTGAAGTGCTCAATTGAATAATTGAATACTTTTTAGTAGGAAACCATTAGATTTAGAGCCATGCTCTATTAACTTGAATTCTAAATAGAGCACTCAAGTGAATAGTAAACTAATAACAAAATAAGGCTTCCACGAAAGACGAAACAGGACCGTCTCGTCTCGTCTTCGTCATCGTCTAGAATTCGTCTGAGGTTGAGATAGGCTTTGTGTTGGTGCTCATGTATTTTAATTGACAATGTAAGACGAATGCAAGATGAACTGAAAGGCGAACGAAGACGAGACAAAAGGATTCCTCGAAAGACGACCTATTTGTTTCGTCTTTCGTGGAAGCCTTATGACAAAATGGTCTAGTCCGTCATGCCTTGCATGAATTTCTGTTCGGTTTGACTTCCACGATTCTTGTACTAAACAATGAATCTTCGTGATTTTCTAAAAGTTACTGAAAGACCTTATTGTGAAAAATTGAAAAACGAAAGAACGAGTTGCAAAATGTGAACGCCATACCGAACATCTGGAATAAATACGGAACATATAGAATTGTTATGTCGATCAGTGTTTTTTCGGATAAGGAAACATGAGAGCACCCATCTAGAATTTGATTTTTTGAAAATACAAGCTGTAAAAAAAAACAAAAAACGTGGAAAACTATTAAAAAACAAAACAGAATGAAAACTACAACACTAGAAATTTTGCGATAGTTCACATAGAATCAGAAAGTTACATTACAATATATTATCAATCCGAGAACAACTGAGCAATGAGCATCAAAATGATCACGTGTATCATTGAACAAATACCGTTCAATTACAATGTATTATTCTCTATTAATTCAATTTGTTTTTAGCATTGATATAAGCCACAAAACGGAGAAATTTTCATTACATAATTGGTTTTAAAGGTGCAAAGAGATTAATGCAGATTTCTTTTTGATTTCTTTCTATAATTTGAAAGAATTTCGTTCGACATCAAACTAAGGCTTCCACAAAAGACGAAACGAGTCGGCCGTCTTTTGTGGAATCCTTTCGTCTCGTCTTCGTTCGTCTTACGTCGTCAATGTGTACCAACACAATGTCTATCTCTGCGTCAGATAAATTCTAGACGACGACAAAGACGTGATGAGACAGTCTCATTTCGTCTTTTGTGGAAGGCTTACATCAAACATCAACAGAATATTCACTTCCCTTTATGAAAAACTTCTACGCAAATCGCCGTTTTGGTAGCTTACTACTCACTTATATATACTTACCTACTTACGATATATGTATATACTTATGGAGATTAATATATATATATTTATTTATTTATTTATTTATTTATTTTTTCATTTATTTATTTATTTATGTGCATTTTCGTATTTTAACTATGAAAAGCTTTTGAAAAAATATATCGAAACGTTGAGAAGCGAATAGAAAAACGAGAACAATAGAGTGAGTATTATAATAAAACGTTCTGCAATTTGTCAGAACAGCGTCAGCATCATTTACTTTGTTTTCGAATCCTAGTCACCGAAATCAAGAAAAGCATATCATATTGCTCTTATGGAGTGACTTGTCAACTTCAAATATTCTTATTCATTGTAAACCGAAAAGAATGCACTATGTGCAAAGCTGAAACTGACATAATGTGCAATCAAAAACACTGAAAAGCCCCACTTAAGATTTGAAAAATAGAGTCTAAGAATCGTAGTAAACAGAGTTTTTTAAAATATTACAGAATGAATAGATGCTAAGTTCAAAGAACTTTTTAAGTGGAAGTGTTTACGTTTGAAAACATTTTGCGTATGTATACACTGCGAAGCATTCATTAAGAAAAGAACGAAATGAAGGGAAAAAAAGGAAGGCTCATCCAATAATTGGTAGTTTGATTAGTTATTTCTGAATAGTTAGTACCATTTGAAAAACCTGGTGATAGTAATTACGTCTTGTGCCGGAATATGTATCTATTTTTGCTTTTTTGAGAAATATTAATTTTCAATTGGCAGAGTTTTATGAGAGGCTAGCCTGTCAGCCGTAGAGACTTCAAAAATGAAAGTTTAAGAAAAACTTGAGCTGAACCTAAATTCTTCTGAAAATTGATCCAAAGCAGTTTTGTGAATTTGAAACTAATTATTCAGAGAGTTCGATCTGCGCCACTCCGTCCAGCATCTGCCCCTCAACTTCCATCCATAGTCCAACCACCACCGTCGTCTCATGGAAATCATAACGCCCACCCAAAAGGACATTCAAATCAACATAGTCATTCTCCAACTCAACCACGAACTGAGTCGCGAACTCACGAACACCCTCCATATGCCCCTGCCCAGAATCCAGAGCATGCTCAATTAATGACTCAAGCTCCTCTTGTCCCGGCTGCAGCAATTGTACATGCCCCTGGTGCACTTTTACCACCACTTCACTTCACAGCCAACATCATGAACCCAACAACAGTGCAACTCAAATGGCAACCAGCCATGCCAGGAAGACAAGGTATGTCGAAAGGGATGAAAATTATCTATGCTCATTCTCTTTTCTCAGAAGCGCCATAATCTGTGAACTCTAACTTTCTTCTTCTTATTTGATTTCGTAGCTCATTATATAGTAATTACTAGAAACAATATTCATTCTCAGAAGCCAGTGTCTAGAAATGGGTTCTGCTAAATGCGTACAAAAAATAAATAAACTTTCTTGTTTTGAAGACCCGCCAAGAAGGATGATTCGAAAAAGAAAACAGAATGGTACTGCTCTTAATGTCCGAAGATATGAAGGTTAAAGCTCTTAAAAGGAAGCATTGACGAGAAATACTTATTGCCGAAAGATAAAAGTGAAACAGTTGGGCAAAATAAACTGATATAGGGAAACAAAAAATATTTTCTGGCTCACTTCATGAATTTCGAAAAAAACTCTGCTTTTTGTGCAGATGCAGCGAAAGCTATCCAGGAACATTTAGACTTGGTTTTCATGATTCGACTAATTGAAAAAAAACAAGACGCTGAGAACGGATATCGTGAACACTTTTTAATACAGTGAATTTATAATGAATACAATCATTGAAAGTGTGTGAATACAGGAAAACTAATATTTTACGTGACTTCAAAATAGATAATAATTTTGTGGCAAAACTATTCAGAAAAATATTCAAAATGAATAAAACATTAGTTTAAAGAATTTCAGAAGAATAGGAAACGTCAAAAGCCAGCGTACTCAATTTTGATCCTTGTTATTCAGTAAAGGGGTAGGATAAAAGATGGGATAAGAAAATAGTTTTGAATAATTCCAAACGCGGACAGTTAAGTGCCATGGAGAGGAGAGAGAAAAAAAGATCACGGAGCCCACATTGTATCAAGTTTTGGGTTACGAGCGATATTCAGCATGCACTTAATGGATAGCGTAGTTGTGCTAAAGTGACGGTTGATCTTATGAGCTTATGTATTTATGAATGGAGAAGGATAATCAGCTAAAAATTTCGGAAATAGCTGAAAACAAAATACTGAATTAAAAAATAATACTGTATGCCACACAAATCGTTCTACAGGCGCCAGAGCTTACGCAAAATTGCGGCGCTATATATATTCCCCATCCTGTATAGTAGCTTGGAGAGTAGAAAAAAAGAGGAAGGCAAGTAGAAATTGGAAACAAAAAAGAGCTGTTAGTCGGGAAAATAGGTTTATTGACTTGATTAATGAAATTATTTTAATTTAACTGTTTGAAAAATACTTGAAGCAACTTTGGCTATCAAAAATATACAGCAATCAAATTACAGAAGAAAGAAGAGTCAAAAACGAAATGAAAAAAAGATTAAGCTCAGAATTTAAGTGACATTCTATTTAGCCCTTTTTAAAAACCATAAAATAAAGAAAAAACGAAGCAAAACTCTTGAATATTTCAGATATATACTATCTTGTAAACGTGAAACAGTTGACCACTTCATCGGGAAGTACTCTTCAAAATCAACAGGTAAGAAGTGGATTACATTAAAAAATGACAGAAATAAGTTAATACTGTTCGGTTTTGAAGTCAACTTTGATATAAGGCTGATTCTAATTCTAATTCAGAAACAAATTCCAGATTTACATTTGACTATACATGATTTTAGATTAAAACTGCCGCTGCAAGTTTCACGTTGGGGAAAATGATCGCAGGGGAAAAATACGAAATGACAATTAGGAGTGCAACTAGCCAAGATTCGGTTTCTGGAACAGCTTCTATTGTTGAGATAACTATGCCAAAAGGTAAGTTGGACAGATATTTTTTATGATTTCGAAAGCGAAAATCTCATTATCTTCCAACAAATATTTGGTTTATATAAGTAGTCGTTTTTGACGATTCAGCTGAGAAAGACGTTGAGAAAGAGTGCGCTTAATCTTGCAAACGCTTAGAAACGTAGCGCGTCCAATGCGAAATGAAAATAAATGAACATCGCTTATATTTAAAGTGCACACGTGCACCGAACATGATCTACGGAGTGTTTTACAACACAAAACTGTTAATCAAAATATAAAAGTTAACTCCGTTATTTTTCGGAAAATATTTCAGCTAAAAACGGTAATTTGAGTGGTGTGAATAGGTTAAGGGCATGTGTTCGAAGAATTAGGAAGTAAGCTAAAAATAATATCATATAATTGAAATATTTAGACAATAAACATTAGCTAAAATCAGTGAAAAACTGGGTAGGATTTTTTTATTTCAGAAAGTGACTATTTCGAGATTGGAAATCTTATTATCAGTTCTCATTTTCGATCTCCAACTCAGGGAATCGTAAATCTAACATGGGAAGTCCCAACGGCGATGCAGAATCGAATTGTTTGTAAGTCAATCTAGAATTCAAAGTTGCACATTTTATGTTTCTATATATGTATGTCCGAACATCTATTGTGACATTATTTCAGCTTACAACGTGGAGTATTCTGAAATGGGAAACAATCAATACTGGCAAAAGATTCAATTCCATGGCGCTTCTTCCTCGGCAGCTCTTCATCATTTAAAAAGGTGCTCTTCCCTATCAACATTTTAGAAGAAATCGGAAGTGATCATAGCAGAAAACAACACTTAGAAATATAGCATCGCTAAACGCGGGAAGAAAACTGAATTGTGTTCCAGAAAATGCGTGATAATCTTAAAAAGAAAGAGAAAATAATCAACATTGAAGACAAAAAAGAAATACGTTAAATATTTGTGTTTTAGAATATCTGGTTTCAAGAGGAATGAGGGTCCCAGGTTTGGGTGGACTTTTGAGTAGTCTGACAATACGGGAAAACTAGTGATTTCAAGAAAAACTGATAATTTTGAAATGGAATGAGAGGTCCTACTAGAAATAATCTACAGGAAGAACCCCCCCCCCTCCCCTAAAAAAATGGGTAGCCACACAAGTTTGAGACAATTTTCAAATAAGAGAAGGAAGGTTCCATGCTAACCATTTTAATGTTTATTTATATATGCAGGGAAAAAAAGCGGTGGCGGGAAATATTATATCATGTGCATGGCATTTTATTATCAAAATTTTGAAGATATTTCTCCAACGATGCCTTTCCAACCTCTTGGGGCCACTCTTAACAATGATTGGAGACGTACAAGTTAGAAGTATTAAAACATTATTTCACAACTAGACGCGCAAGGTGTAAGATCTATATAAAAGTATATAAAAGTTAAATGTTGAAGGAAAAAAAATAATAACCTTGAGCCCATTTTGAGCCTAATAATTATGTTAGAACATATCGAATGCTACATAATTCTGAGATAAAATTTTGAGAATATTGTTTTTTATATAACTTTAAAAAGTTACACTTTCAGCAACACTGAATACTTGCTTCGCATCAGAACAACACTTGCCAACAATATAGTTACTGAAAGCGGTCAATTCCGTTTCCGAACACCACGAGGTAAGATCACAAGCACAGAAAAAGAGAGACACTGTTATGGAAGCCAAACGAAATGGCTGTTTCGAATTCTGTATTTCCGCCAGTGTGTATGCGAAAATGTAAAGTATTTAGCTTTCAACACATTTTTTTTCGTTGGGAACATCTGGTTAACGGAATGAAGAAGAAGAGCCGATTAGCTCATGTCAAATTGAAAGAAACGTAGAATTTTGATTTAAATGTCATTAACCGAAAGGTTGAGTTCGTTTTGATAAAATGCCAAAGGGAAGAAATGGTTATTATATTTCTAATTGTTATTTTAATTTCATTGCCATTCAAATATTTCTTCCACTTATTTTGGCTTATCTCAACAACACTTCTAGTTTTATTAATTACATCTTTATTATAAATTGACATCCCTTCTGAAAACTCTGAGAAATAGCTGCTCAAACACGCGTCTAAGCTATTATTCAGACCATCAGATTTCAAAATGGAACTGTGATTAAAATAATCTAATAATCATTTCTAGTGGAAGCAAATCCAATTCACAAAGTCGATGTCATCTACTCACACGATGTCAACTCAGTCAAACTGCAATGGATGCTAGAGCCACATATCCGTCCGGAAAATGTCGCCGGCTACGATGTATACTTGAGTCAAGATAAGGTGAGAGTGAATCAAAATATTTATGTAAATTTTAAAGATGTGGTAGTAGAAAAACATCTCTGTGAGCAAACGAAAATACCGAAAATTGCGCCATTCGAATTTCTGATGAGCTGTGAAAGAAAAAAGAGCCACCAAAATATTCAATTTTATCAAAATATCAAAATGAAGGCTATGCTTTACAAAAAAATTTATTTTTCTGGAAATCTTAACTTGAATAGACTTTCAAATGAGGCACAGAAAATTTTGAAGCAATGAAATTGAGCACCATATTCTCTTAAAATAATCAATTTGTTGAGAGTGTGTCTGAAATTCAAATTGCATTCAAAAATTTCGATTTAGCAGGACAATAAGACAATTTTAGATTAAAAAATGGCAAATGAAAGTTCAGGAAAAATAAGAGTGACGAAGCTCTGAAAAACAACAATTTCAAAGTAATTAAATCAAAGAAATAAGAATTTAAATAGAATAAGAACGCAATTGCAAATATTAATATTTGATTATATTCGCAAAAACTCGATTCCTCACTCTGTTTTTTCATTCTTTTCAGCAGAATACTTGAATAATGTGACAATAGATATGAAAAAAAATCGTTAAAAATAGAATTATACGTAATAAAAACTTTAAAATTCTCATTAACAGCAACTATTTGAATATTATTAGAGCTGATTTTGAAGAAAGGAGTTTAAAAACTTTGAAGAGATACTCTAGAAAGCGAGAATTTCAATTTATCCGCATGACTTTTCAACCGAGAATCACTCTTTAAACTTTTTTGCTGATTGCTTGGTTGGCGTGATCTTGATTTGATAAATCGCTGTCAGAGAACAGTTTTAGCGTTTTAAAATGCTAGAAAGCAAAGATTTCCATGGAAGAATTTTCTAGCATGTTGGTAGCTCTATTAGTGATTCTCGAAAAAGACAGATAGAGATCTCACAACAATATGAACAGAAGAAAAAAGCATTAAAAAACATACTTTTTTGCAATTTCTGCAATTTTTCGATTACTACTAAAACCCTATTCACGAATACCTAAGATTAGTTCTTAAAAATTGGATTTGAGATGCAAAAGAAGGTTTACGCTGGCTTCCGCTGTTTTCTTCTAGCGTCTTCCCGAGTTTCCCGAACGATTTGGTAATGCCTCAATCGTTCGTAGGAATTTACCCGGAAATTTTTTGATTAAAATCTCTGTGTTTGCACAGAGTGCACAGAACATTTCAAAAAAAAAAAAAAAAAAAAACGGGACCACTGCAACCAACTGCTAAAAAGTTTGTTTTCAATATGTATTCAATTTCAAAATGGTTCGTTTTAATGAGAACGAGAATTGCGCATTCATATTAAATATAAAACTCAATGAAAAATGTTGAAGCACAGCTTTGATGTCTGTCTTCAAAATTTTCTGCAAATGTGTGCAAATTCAGCTTAATTAAGAAAAGATGATTCATGTGTTTAGGAAAACAAAACAACAACTTTTTTCCAAACGATGTTGAAAGAAGCGCAATTCAAAAATAGATTAATATATAGAAACTAAAGTGAACAATGGTATGAATTTATTTCAGGAGCTCCCGGACTCTCAATGGAAGCTACTCCGACTCAACAACAAAGAGTCGTACCTTTCGCTAGAGGACCTCAAAAGCTCTACAGTCTATTTTGTGAGAGTCAACGTGCGAAACCTGGACGGATCTGTGATACGCGCCCCATCTATTTATAGATTCAAGACAATTGGTAAGTTACCGAGTGAGCTGAAAAACTAATACGATCGTGGCTGTCTGAGAGATGAATTTAACACATTTGATTACAAATTTGTGAACAACGACTTCATGTTTTTTGATTTATGCAACAGTTCGAATGAAAGACGCAGAAGGAGAGGCACACGATTGAATTTGGAAGCAAGACTAGAAAAGTGTGGAGCGTTCAGTTGTTTTCTTGAAACGAGTGTTTTACTCTTGAGAGCTCTTCTGCCTTCCGATTTTGCAAAAGAATCAGAAAAGACAACTTCATGCAAATCCTTTTGTGCAAATTTAAAACTATTTTCAGAAAAAAAAAGTTTGAAAAATGTGTGTTTTCAGATTGGTCAAACACTAACCCAAATGCAGACTTCAACCCTTTTGATGACTAACCTCATTAATTTCGTTTTTTTTGTATTCCTTTGCATATCTTTTCGGAAAAGCTATCAGTAACTCACTACTCATATACCTTGCCCGGTTATCTTGTTTGATTGCCTAATCCGGTTGAAAAAAATTAAATATAAAGTATTCAACTCACTCTGATCGCAGACAACACAGAAGAAGAATCATTCGAAGGAAACTCTCTGTCGTATCGCAATGTGGCTCCAGGTGAAGTGGAAATACGCTGGACATTCCCAAAAAGTATTCTTGACAGTGTCATTGGTAAGGAACAGATATTTTATTCTTTCTTGCTCAACAGATGCACACACACACGAAGTGAGCTTCTGTAGTGAAGACTTCAGAAAATAGAAGGCACAATCCCATTTTCCATTACATGTCTTAACGACACTGGACTCTGTCTCTTTTGCCCATTGATTTAATGGACATGTGCTCGTCCTTCTCTTTTTTACAAGTGCTTCTTTATATATTTTAAGGTGCTACCATTTTGTATACAAACCGCAAAGATGTGACTCCGGAGCAATGGGAAAAAATTGAAATCGAGGATTCGAAAAATGTGAGTGAAATGGCTGGAATACTAAATGAAATAGCCAGTTTTCAAAATGCATGGACATTTCCAGACTACCGTACTTCTCAAAAATTTGCAAGAAGGAATGCGGTATTCCGTACAAATTATTCCCCAGCTCTACACAGGAGACCATGATTATGAATCACGAGAGCTGTTTGAGTTCAAAACTGACAAAATGTGTAAGTGCAAAAGCAGAGATGAAAGAATAAGAGAATTAATTATAATTATTATTACAAATAGCTAGTAAAAAAGATTTATCGGTAATTTCTAAAATTAGCCTTGGCGTCCTACATTAAACGCTATTTTTCCTGATCAAAATCAAAATCAAAATCATGGAGCAATCGGAGATAATTGAAATTTTATTGACAATCAAACAAGAATCTATTGAAATATGAAGAAACCACAAAAATCAGTTAAGTTTACATTGATAATTATCTCAAAAAGAAGACTGAAGCTTAATATGAAATCAGCTCGAAAAAAGGATATATTGTACTTGCAGCTCGAGGAGTGACACAAGGCACTGATGTACGAACACTATCACCAAATGGACATCCACTGGCAGGCCCGCACTTTGAACAAATGGCGCGCTCTGAAATGGAATTTATGCGCATTGTCAGCTGCAATCCAGATGAGATAAAGGTTAGATTTGGAATTGTGTGCTCGGGAATGCTCCTTATGAAATGAAATTCTCAATCAATAGTTGAAAACGACGGGTTTTTCCTTTTTTTTTCATTTTGGTTTTAACTAAAAATGTGGGGGAGGAGATATATAATCTACTTCTTACTAAGCAAGTAATTGTTTAATTACATAAGCTCGTGGCTTCTAATTAAATTCATTTTCAGTTGTCGCAAGGTACAAGGTGTTAAATTCCTTTATGTAAAAAACTCGTTGCCGAAAGGCTGGCCGTTTGGTATTATACTATGCGAATCTGTTTTACATGTTCATTTGTCTCCTTGCTCACTTTTCACAAAATTCTTTCAGTCTGGTTGCTCTTGGGATGAAATCTGCATCAATCGAGTTGAAGACCGAAACAAGGGTTGGTGTATTTCGAACACTCTGCGGGACAGCATTTTAAATTCTTAAAAAGAAGCTGGAATCCACTGCTATTTATCCAAAGTTAAGAATTCATTAACTGTTTCTTGTGCCTACTTGTATGTTCTTATTTCCTATTCATGAAATATAGTTTTTTTCCTGGCTTACTCTGTACACTTAGAGATTTACAGAATGCGGCAAAAGTACTGTAATCCAACTTTGACGCAGGCTGGCATGTGTTGGCGTACTTTTCGTGCAGCGTTATTAAACAATTTTTTCATGTTTTTAATTGGTCGATTTGCAAATTTTCATTTTTCTACCTCAGCTTTTACAGTAATGAAGGATCATTCTATGCACTGATCTTCAATTATCGCTCTACAAAAGCATGGCATGAGAACTGGTGAGATCCGTTCAGCACTCGGAATTGGCAAAGTTACTGTCTGGAGGGACGTCAAACTGTATAATGCCGCGTTCAAAGTTGATTTCTAGAAGAAATTTCCTTGAAAAACGAGCTCCAAAACTGCCATTTTTTCTAGATTTCCGGGAAAGACTGAGACTGAGTTACCATCTACTCACGAATGTTTTTGAGATCTTCAACGATTTCTTCGTCAGAATTTATCACTTGAGGAGAAATGTTAAAAAAAAAACAGCCGAATATAGCGAAAAAAAGTTTTAAAAACTTAAAAAAAAATTGCGTTAAAAAAGAGTCGTAAATCGTGCGACGGTCGGTGGTCTCGAAGGGAAGAAGCAAACTACGGTAACACTGGTTGCGACAGTTTCCGGAAAATATGGAAAAAAAATGACAGCTTTGGACAGCGCTTTTCCAAGAAATTTCTCCTGGAAATCAACTTTGAACGTGGCATAAAGCAACTGGGGATAATACAAATCGACCTAGAAGCAGCCGCCTGAAGTATTCCATCACTTCAGAGCGAGTCAAAGCGAATTGCGAAAGGGTCAGGCGCCATCCTCACAAAAGAATGCGCATGACGGTTGAATAAGTTAGAACGAAGGATTGAACTGTGAGCAGAGTTGTCAAAAACGTGTGGGCGATGAAGCCATATCGGGTACGACAAGTTGATATTCCTTGAGATCGGAGCATACTCGCTCCACTCTAAAAATGCAAGAGACTTCTTGTTTTTTGTGAAATTTGGTGAAATGTATTCTTGCCTGGTCCCAACCTCTCTTTGGAAAGAAACAAGACTTTCCAGGAGAACGGAGCACAGGCAGTGGTGAGAAGCGAATTTTCCTAGTTTCATCTCCTGGAAATTATGGCCTGCCTCGACGCTGATCTCAACCCAATAGAACTCTTCCAGCAAAATGTGTACGCACACCCTCACAAAAATTTTGATGGGATTTTTTTTCTGAAGTTGCATCATTTTTTTGGCTACATTACTATGCCGTACCCTTTTGTTTGCTCGTGCTTGTTGAAAACCTAGAATGCGATGGAAAAATCAACTAAAAGTTTACCCAAGTCAAAAGAGCAGTGGACAAAAGGCAAAGATTGCAAAAAAAAAGAAGTGATAAACTATATTTAAAATAAACTACATATATTCAATGCTGAAATTCGAAAAATCTGAAACAATATCATTTCAGCATTCAAATTCCGAAAGAAACAACTCATCCCTTGTAATTTTCATCGGTAATTAGACGCAAACCATATCTTTTGCGTCATAAGGAAATGTTGTTTCTGCTTATTAAACACAAATAAAATGTGAAAGCGTCATTGAATATAGTGAAAAAATATCCTTGGACACCTTTGTTACATTCCATACATCCATTAGTTGACCTACTCAGTTTTGATCTACCCCAAGCAAAGAGGCCCGCTTATTTATATATTATATATTATATACATAGTTAGATGATAAATATAGCGCATATTTATCATCTAACAATGATGTCATCACCACTATTTGAGGAAGATGATTTTACTTTGTTATGTTCATTTCTAAGCTTTCTTCTCTATTTATTCTTCGACCTACAAGATAGCACAAGACACAACAACATAAAGAATGCGCGGGGGTGTTTTTTCGGGATAACTTCGCTGTAAACAGATATTTTGTTGTGAAAAATCTACTGTAGTTGCGGAACACCTTCACGGCAACTTGCAGAAAATGAAATTGCATCATTGCAGTTTTTTTCCATTTTTGACGTTTTCAATTTATTTTCAGCTTTTGATTCAGAAGTCCTGTATATCAGCGAGTATAATTCCCTATTTTTTTAGTAATGACTGAACCTATTGGAAGGAAATCTCTCACTGTAGACCTACGAGAACCCTTCATTGTCGGCTGGAAACGAGATGATTCTATAGTTGACTTGGCTCATAATTCAATCGATCTCAAAGTCAAATTCGTCCCGTTTTGAAAAGATGTGAGTGCTTTTTAATTTTGAAAAACTATTATTTTACGTTTAGAGACGAGTTGCTGATCGTAAAAGACCCCGCATCGCCTCCAGGAACGTTGATCGAAGCATCCTGCGCGCGGCTCGAGAGGATCTTAGAAGAACTTCTGCGGAGATTCAAATGATTGTCGCTTCTCCAATGGAGCCTGTGCCTTTGAGAACTATCATTTTGGAAGACGTCTCCAAGAAAATGGACTCCACGGACGCGGTTCTGTGAAGAAACCGCTGGTCAGTTTGAAGAGCCGATAAGCACGTGTAGCGTGGGCAGAGGCACGTTGTGTAAATTGTAAATTCTTGTTTTTGTAAAGTCCTGTTAGTGTAAATTCTTGGATCTATCCAGAACAGAACTCAGCTGCGGCTAATGGCACCAAAGAAACACAACAATGCGAAAAAAAACAAGGTTTGAAAACTGTTCATTTTGTTTGTTTTTATATTGTTTGAGTAAACTTTTGTCCAAATTTTATATCGATTCCACTTTTTTTGCAAACGTTATGGCATTAAAAACCCATCCTATTATTTATGCCGCAAACTGCATTTTTAAGCACAGGACGGAATTTTTCAATAAAGCAATACAAATTTAATAGCCTTGACAGTTGCGAAATGTTCATATTCATAGTTTCATATTCATTTCCTAGGCGGTAATTCAGCAAAATGATTGGTAACGATTAGAAGAACAAATAAGAGTCGAGATCATAAACAAAGCAGCTACCACAATCAAAGGGAGAGAATTGACGAGAATGAAATGACGATACCAATGCATCAAAACAAAATGAAATGAAGAACTTGAACAATTAAACATTAATTTGTGGATGTATAATGATAACTATTTTAATTAAATTTTTTCGTCGTGTTGAGAACGAATGAAAAAAGACAAAAAAAATTGGATTAACTGACTGCAATATTTGTTGAGGAAACACTACATTATCAGGAAAAAAAGGAACTAATTTATTAGGTGCCACGTCTTTCAATTTGCGAGAAAACGTAACGAATTTAGATGAAGACATTGTAGAGCGCGTTTTATCCTCTGATATCAACGGGATTGTCTCGAGTATCAATGGCTTCAAGTCCAAGAATCATTTTAGCGTCTTGAATTATAGGTCCTCCTTTTGCGTACCTGAAGAAAGCTAGAACTATGAGAACTTTCCACTTATCAAGGAAATATTTTTTAGTGAATTTAGACACATATTTTCAGGTTTACATATTGCTGTTTAGAAACAAATTATCTATTTTTAAACAGAATTCTGCTTATATAATATATAATATAAAGCATTTTTTTTATAATGAATGAGTAAATCAACTTACGTTTGGTAAAATTCGTAAGTTTTCAGAACGTCATACTTTGGCCGGTATCGCTTATCTTTCGTCAAACTGAAAACAACATAATTAAGAAAATTCTCGAAACATTCCGAAATCACTTACCAAGAGTTTACAAACTTGACAAGTGGCAAGCTGTAATTGATATTTTCATTTTTCGGCTTGAGAATTGGTGGGTCACCGATCACTACCTAAAAAGAACAACTCTTTCCCATTTTCTTGCAAGCAACTATAAGCTCACCGCTTGAACCTGTTCGAAAGGAGAAGACCATATTTTGTACGGAAACTTTCCTGTTGCTATTTCATACTGCAAAAATAACCTTCATCAAGTGTACAAGATAAAGCAACATGGTGCACCCAGTGTAAAGTATTGTACGTCGCAAAATTACTGTATTAGAATAAAAAATGTTTTCAGGTTTTGACATTGAACTATTACAGCGCTGTTCGCTGTTCTCATCCGATAGATTTCAGGAAAGGGGTTTCCAGGCGCGCTTTCGGTAAACGTTATCAATCCAAACTTTTTTGTGGGCATTATTATGTTTTAAGTTGATCATTTCCATTATATCGATAATTTCCTACAACAATATTTTCTTCTATAGTACTCTGACAGCAATACATTTGATAACTGAATTGAGGTGCTCAAGGTTTTATTAGATTCAGTAGCACTTGTTGACCATTGAGTATACTTACCAATGTGAGTCCTAGTGACCAGACATCTGACCTGACATCATATCTATCAGAGGTAGCTATGCGTTCTGGCTGAAAAAGTATACGTTACAGAAAAACTGACTTTCCCGGGACAAGATTATAAGGTTGACTAAGAACAATTCAGGTAGAAAAGATTTTTACCGCTAAATATTGCTGACATCCAACATCATAAGT
Source organism: Caenorhabditis inopinata (assembly GCA_003052745.1). Classification (NCBI taxonomy): domain Eukaryota; kingdom Metazoa; phylum Nematoda; class Chromadorea; order Rhabditida; family Rhabditidae; genus Caenorhabditis; species Caenorhabditis inopinata. Next base: position 4,660,473 of record AP018156.1, on the reverse strand, counting down.
ATTTGCGAATGATTCCTCCAGTTTACCACAAATACCGAAATCACATAGTTTTACAGAACCTTGTCCGTCAACTAGGATGTTCGATGGCTTCACATCACGATGTATGATTTTGAGTTCCTTCTTCAGATAGTCTAGAGCATCCACGGTCTGAAAAAGCTAGCCAAAATAAAGGATTCGGTAGTGGTAGCTTACACAAACTGTGATATGCCCTACTATATTCTCTGTCAGCCGACTCTTCTTGACCTCATATACACGTTTATAAAGCAAGTGCATTGAAGTATCCATTAACTCCATGCAAATCCAACAATCGCCCTAGAGAAAACGAACAATTATAGGAAAATATAAAAACTTTTGAAAAACAATTTGATACTATTTGTATACGTACCTCACTGAAAATGGTCCCATAAAACTTTACAATATTTGGACCTTTATCTGATTTCACAATAGTGTCGTGTTCTAGAAGTAAGCGTTCTTGCTCTCGGTGCTCAATGTTGTTACATCGTATTCTCTGAAACGATAATTGTTTTCACTTATCTATATGTTTTTCTATATTTTTCCAATTTTTCATTGTTCCGCTTTTCTATTGCAACGCTAACCTTGACTGCGATGTGTCTCCTGGATTCTATGTGAAGCATCTTGTACACTGTCCCAAAATAACCATTTCCAATCACTCCAAGATCTTGTAAGTCAGACGATTTGAAAGTATATAAGCGTTCATCATCGGGATATTTCAAGGTGCCAGTAGAAAGGGACCTTCTGAAGTTGAGTTCAGGTTTCGACTAGTTTAATGAAAAAAATTAGCACTTACAGTACACTTTCTTCTGGAAGAGTTCTCTCGTTCCCGTTCACCGATAGTGATGTAGGGCGTGAGGACAAGGGCATTGCACGAAGGGACATTGAAGTGCGAAAATGATTTTCATCTTCTCGAATCATCAATTCTGAAACTCTCGATTCTTAACAGTAAAATGAAACGAAACTTATTGCTCTTGCTATTTGACGAAAAAAGAGTCAGCAATCAAAAAGTAATTTGAATGAGAACAAATAAAACGTAAGCTTGTGCACACAATGACGTAACTAGCATGAAAATTTCAGCTAGAAAAACAATTTTTGGTTGCCTTTTTGTCGCAAGGAATGCTGAATTCGCCACATCCCGGAACTAAGAGCAACATACAAAATACGAACAATTTTCTTGAAAAACCATTATTTGATTCATTGCTTGAAAATTTAATTGTAAAACTGAAAGCAATACATAAAACAAACAATGTGAAGCCAACTTGCAAAAAGGGGCAAATGAAAAAAAAACAGAAGGTAACTAAAGAAAACTCCTTGTAAATGTTCATATGGTCACTATAAGTTTGAAAGAAATAGATAAATCAGCGCGTCTCTGACAAATAGAACACTTAAATAACCTTCATGACTTGTTACACATAGATGAAATATCTCGATTGTTCATAAATTTCCCCTCAACAAATATCACAAACATGCCATTTTACTATTTTTTTAAATGTTTTAAAACTTCATGCAAAATTTTTAAGAATGAAAGTGGAAAAAGTAGCATTTTTTGTCCCTCGAAGCCTGCAGAAATGTAAGTTAAATGCTAATTATGAGAGAAATATTCACATGTAAATCAATAAAGACGAGAACATTTTACTTTTGCAGTGTTAAAGTTTAAAACAAAGTTGTATGTTAGAACGAATATTTTAACATAAATTTAGAAAACTTTAAAAATTAATAATGAGCAAACAATGTGCACATGAGAGGAAAATAAAATGAGAAAGAACAAATAAAATAAGGAATACAAATAACACTACAAAGGTACAACAAGACCAAGACAATGACAGTGGTCTTGTTATGCTACATGGAGTTTCAGGGAAAGTTAAGACTTCAGGAAAGTTCAAAGTTGAGGGAAAGCATACGCCATCACATGAAAACAGTTATTAGAGTTACAAATAGCGGCAGGTCACACACCATAAACTTTGATTATTTTTTTCTTAAATTCCTCATCACACAGCTTATAGAAAAACAGACCAATGCACGTTCACATGTTGCTAGAGAGGACAAAAAGGGAATCAAAAACAGTGGCACAGTAGTAGAAACAAATGATGCTCGAGAATAGTCGGAAAAAATGACAGTCGACAAAAAAAACGGAGAAATGAATGGCACATAGTATGGAAAGCAGCTGAGGGTATTTGGTAAAACAAGAAACCGAGAAAGCCCACCGAGGGAGAATCAATAGAAAGAGGACATAAAAAACGGAGGGTAGCCGAGAAGCCAAACTGAGAGAGAAGAAGGAGGAAGACGGGGCAGACATGGAATTGGGGAGGGGCAGTTGCGGAAATGGACACTGCGTGCATCTTCAGTGTATTCTCTCACTTGTATCCCTTTTGGACTAATTGTTTGTTCCATTTTCTACTGGTTAAATCCATCGGACACAAGTACTTATTTTCCATTGAAATATAAGCAATGTTTTCCTACAAAGTTGTTCAGAAACGTTTGGAAAAAAGGAAGAAAAAGGTCTTCTCACAATCACGGGAAACTATTTTTTTTGTTATCAGGCTGTCATTTTAGTATATTTGAATTGCTACCACATGAACTAAAATTTATCTGAAATCTTTCAAAAAATTGTTTATTGTTGAAAATGCGTAACATAAAGTTTGAGAAACATAAACACGTTTTTTTCACTTAAGTTTCGACTAGAACTTGAAAGAAATATAATGCGCTTAGTTGACAACACAACACTTAAGATTGTTTAAAAGACTCTTGTTGATAGTTGGACTTATATGATGGAATCTGATAAAACATCTGCAATATGTAGAGAAATAGAAACAAACCGTCTGTTTATTTGGAAAAATTAGTGAGTATGAAAAGCGAAGGTAGAACCGTAGTTTGATTTCGATACAATTATCAAACTTCAGTTGAAGGAATTGTTTTCATGTATGGACTGAATGCAAATTCATGAAGATTCAAAAAAGAGTCTAACGGGTTCGTAGCTTTATGTTGAATATCAAGATTCTAAACATAAATTCAGATGTTGTATAGATCCTGCATCATTTTTTGAACATCCGATTGATTGATACTTGAAGAATCCATCAGGTGTTTTGCAATACAAATTTAAGCAATTTTTAATACCTTATTGCTGAAATTATTTGTTGATTTTATATTTGAAAAATTATATTACAAACTATGGAAAAAAGCAATCAATTTTATGCTAGCAAAAATTGAATTACAACAAAACCGAAAGATTGTGTTTATTTCCACTTTCAAAATGACATTAAAAGCCGACTTTATTTCCCAAGAGGATATTTGATCTTCCATATCTCATTCATTCTCGTATCCAACGACGTGACCGGGAAATCATATAAAGCACAAAACGTCATTCGATTTTTCTCTTCCAAGAATCGTTTTTTTTTTGGTTCAGCTTTGTTTATAATAGTACTAAGTAAGTAAGTAAGTAACTAAGGGAAAAAAGAGCAAGGCATGATGACCAACAAACATACGGTGATCATCAGAAATAACGCCACCATCAATACAATCGAAGACGTGGATGAGCGTGTCTACCTTGGCAGGCTACTCAACTCAAGAAATGAGCTAGAACCATAACTCCACAGAAGAAAAAGAGCAGCGTTAATCAACATTTAAAAAACCACCGACGCTCCCACTTGCTCCCGAATTTGAGCTCAACTTTTCAACACCATAATTCTTCCCGCGGAATTATATGGTGTTCACGGATCTGAAACGTGGACTTTTACACAGAGCTTTTCTGAATGAATGACGCATGCACCACTAAAACATATATTAATAGGAATGACCGTCAAAGAACTACACCAACGATACTTACACCGCGATGATCTTCGAATAAACTCACAAGTCACGAACTCACTTAACTAAATACATCAAAAAAAAATTAAGATGGGTCGTGCACATTATGCGAAAAACTGATGGAAGAAAGACAAAACTGATACAATTATGGATTCCTCGAGACCGAAAACGACCTATTGAACGACCTCCCATAAGATAATCCGACCCTCTGCGAAAGGAAGTGTCACTATATCGAAGAAATCGACTGACTACTTCATGGACCACCATCGCCCAGGACCGCAAAGGCAAGGTTAGCTGTGACACTGGCAAAAGACGAACCGACTTAGTAACTAAGTGAGTAAATAACTATGGGAAAAGAAGAAATCTATTTCATGCAAGCAAAGATTAAATTACTACAAAATGGAAAAAAATGTGATAATTTCCAGATTCAAAATGACATGAAAAGCTGACTTTATTTCCCAAGAAGATATTTGATCTTCCTCATTCATTTTCGTATCCAACGTGACCATGAAATCATATGAAGCATAAAATATCATTCGATTTTTCTTTTCCAAGAATTGCTTTTATTTTGTTCATTTTCCGGAAATAAAAGATGATAAAAAAACCTCAAACGGCGCACTTCATTTTTTGAAACCATTGTAAAAATATCCAGGGAGGAGAGAATGCAGGTTGGGTGAGAACAGCAGGTGCTGTAGTTCACAGCTGAAGGAACGAAAACAGTGTGTAGAGTAAAACTAATTCCGAGAATGTGGTGGGAAGACATCATATCGCACCTACTTTTGCAATTAAAGGACAATTTTCAATGGTCTTTTTTTTTGGAGACAAAAAAAGCTGATAGTGAAAAACAAGACAGTATAAGAGAATTTGGGAAAGGAAGGAAATGTCGTTAGCATCACTGAAACTTTTTTGGATACGAACTTAAATACTTACTAACTTTGTCGATCTGTGATTCGCCTGCGTGGGCGCGGATCACAACTAACCATGCTTTGCGGTCCTGGGCAATGAAGTAGTCAGTCGATTTCCTCGATAAATTGACACTTATTTTCTTCGTGAGTCGGACCATCTTATGGGCGGTCGTCCGACACGTCGTTTTTGGTCTCGAGGAATCCATTTTTGTATCAGTTTCGTCCATCTTTCGTCCGTTCTTCGCATAATGTGCCCGGCCCATTCTATTTTTTTTAATTCTTGATGTATTTGAGTGGGTCCGTGACTTGAGACTTTTTTCGGATGGTCCTTCTACGATTATCGAGGTGACTATGAGGGAACTAAGCTCAAGTACTATGTGATAAGCCAAATATCTTGGTCTAAATGGAGGTTTTTAATTCGCATATTTTATCAGATTACCACAAAATACTACTGAAATAATATGAAATTGAAACATTTTTGTGAAATGAATTGAAAAAAGAAAGAAAGAAAAACCAAGAAAAAAAACAATGGAAACTTCTGGAACTGAATTCAGAACGGTGGGCATCAAGGTATAGAACTTATAGTGTATTAGAATAACTGAAATTTGTTTTTTTAATGCTGTCATGGTTACACAAATATAGCATTATAAAACAGCGCAAAACCAAATATCAAATTCGAATCCATAATTAGTCACCAGGAAACCAAAATCTATCTTCATTTTCCTTAAAAAACAAGACATTTGAAAATGTGAAATGAGAAATTTGAACGTATAGATAGACAGTTAATGACTTAGAACTAGTATAAATTAGATGCATAATTAATTATTATGCAGTTTTAAAAAGAGTAGCGCTCACTGAAATATCACATTTTGGCTTTTTGGCTGTAATTTTTCTAGAGATGAGAAAGAAACTTGCGTCATTTAGAGAAAAGACAATTAAATTCACAATATTCACAAAACGAAACCTGCTCAGACTGTTTAATTTGAGAACTCGCTCAAGAAGTCATTGTTTCGAGATTTTCCATTTTTCATAGCTACCAGTATTTCTATTTTTCCTGAAGAAACATGCACTATGAAACAACCAAACAGAAACAAAATAAACGTGTTAGTACTTTGTGGTATAGCATTTGGTGTCAATCACAGTCTGATATCTTTTTTTTTTTTTGATATGAGACCAAGCCGCCTGCAACTTTGCATATTTTTTATTCGAATTTTGCTCACTGATCCCAGAAACGCATCCCTGGAGTTGTAATATAGAATGCTCGAATGAATTAGGGTTCAGATAGATGACAAGAAAAAACAACCGGAGACTACATATGTTGCTGAGGTTTGAGAACATTTTGCTTCTTATTCCACAAAAATAAAGACCTGAAACATACATCTTGCAAAATACAGGTAATCCCAAAGTTTTAGGACCGCAGATTCCTCTTGTTGAGGATCTGCTCTCGTGAAACAAACAACGAAAAGAAGCTATTTCAATGACCGCTCAGTTTTTTTATTTATAAAATTAAAAATGTGGACTACAATGGAAGGATTACCAATAAAACATTGAGATCGGCAAAAAAAAATATTTGCGAACGGTTGTTGAGAACAAAATTTGGAGCGATAAAATTTAATTTGTGCAAGTCGACAATGGAACGCCAATCAAATGCAGCTCATTTTCCGAATAGAGGCAGTCCCATTTTTGTTATGTAAAATGAACGTCTGGAATTTGCTTCTCCACTTGTTTCTCTCAAAGTTCTCCTTTGTGAAAGCCCTGCAAACTCTCAGTATTTCCGGCTCTTTTAAGGCATAAATCACAATTTAGTAGACAAAACCCATTTCATATATGATATAATGTTTGCCATTGAGAAAAAAGAACAGCTGCCAACTGAAAAAAGTTAGCAATGCGCCCAAGAACAAAATGTCCTAACATCAAAATTATTTCGAGACACTCAGCTCTCGTTACAATAGCTTTCATAAAACAAGACAGCTGTACACGATGAGTAAAGATCATGCACATTGTCAGGCATGAAAGTAATTGGAAGTCTGTTCAACCTGTCGTCAATGGATTCCATGATACATTTAACAAACTCTCGCTTTTCGATAGATACGCAAGACGATAACACAAGTGGACACAAGATGATAAACCACTGGAGCATGGCCGATTACACAAGATCTGAAACGTATCGCTTGCCTTTCATCATCAAATCGGTTTTATTTCATTCCGATCGGCGTCTTTTTTGTGGCTTCCGCTGGATCATCATCTGCGGATGATCATCATCATATGCCGTTGTTTCACGAGAGTTCCAGTGGGCGTGGTTTCAATAGTTTCAAGACGTGAAGAAAATAAAAATGAAGAAAATAGCTATTTCTTTCAAATTGCTTTTTCAGATTGTTCTTTGCGTGAAGCTCTTTAGTAGTAAGTTAAAGAAACACTGGAGGAAAATTACTACAATGCAACTTCTTTTTTTCCCCGTTATATCAATCTTATCAATATTAAGTAGAGCTGAACAGGTATGTCCTTTTTTTATTCATTTCATCCATTTATGGTTTTTTAATGCAATTTGGATTTCTTCATGAATGGTGTTCTCTTCATCTAAAAATGGTATTCTCTTCATCTTGAGTTGTTATAGTATGCGCCGGGATTACTGACTCTCAATCAGCTCTCTCTCTCTCTCCCTCTGCGTAAACAAAAAGTAACATTAATCACGCAGGTTTTGCGCCAATGCGACAGCTGTGGCGGATATCATTAAGATGTAGTAGAAGACTCATTTAACTGCTGATAAACGCCTTTTATTATTAACCACCTGTTATCACTTCCTGTTCAGAAGATGAGTAACATATCAGAAGGACATTAATTTTTTCCAGACTTCTAACCCACTTGATCCGGTTCCTTGCAACAATTTCTTCGAGTATGTGTGTTCAAAGAATTATCCACGGATACCTTCTAGACTGCAAGATGTCAGGCGTTTGAATATATCAGATGATATTGACGTGAGTTTTCTTTTTCAAACATCTACTGATTGAAAAAAAAAAACTAGAATAGTGTTGTTCTTTCTACAGGGTGTGCCATAATTATTGTCCCGCAATTGTGCATGAGCTCTGACACATGCACAGCGCGCAGATTAAATTTTTTTTTCATTTTTTCATGCATTTTTTCCTATTTCCTGTTCAAGTTTCAAACCATATATGTTAGGTTTGAAGGTAATGATTGAAGGTAATGGTGGCCGTTTCTGCTTATCGTTCTACTATCATCGAAACGGCTTGCGAAACGGCTCAATGTGCTTTGCAAGTTGGTTCAACGAACTGACCATTGCTTCTCCAGTCTTCATACCGACAAGGATCACCCGAGAACTCGCCGTCGAGTGTCCGATCATCCATGACGTCAAAGAAAGAATCAGGCGAAATCCGGGACGGAGGATGAGAAAGCTGGCTACTGTACTGAGAATGAGCAATGTTTCGATGAGAAGAGTAGTCTGGAAAAGATTCGGTATTACACCATACAAAATCACCAAGGGTGCTTTTCTGACCAAACTCAACAAGCAGCTAAGACTCCAGAAAGCTCGTCACCACCTTCGCTGCACGCACTCTGGCCTCCGGCAAACACTTGAGGACACTTTTTACGGATGAAAAAATCATCACCGGAGAAGACAACAAGAACGGTCAAAATTATCGAATCCTAGCCAAAGATATTCAGAAAGCCTGCCAGCAAGGAAAAATTCTAAACAAAACCTCTCATCTCGCCTCAGTGATGGTATTTGCTGGAATCACCTCAAATGGAAAAACTCCGCTGATTTTTCGTGGATCTTGGATCCAAAAGCAACAGGGAATACGTATCTTGGAGGACTAAGTGCTTGGTCCAAATCACATTTCGGAAACCAACATTGGGTGTTCCAACAAGACGGAGCACCAGCTCGTCGTGCCAAAGGCACTCAGAAGTGGTGCCGACTCAATTTCCCAGAGTTTATCAGTTGACAAGAATGGATGGCTTCATCCCCAGATGTAAAGCATGGGTATGTCAAGTATGGGGATATTTGACCCAGAAGGTTTCCCCGGAAAACTATCCAAATTTGACTACTCTGAAATCCGCTCTCGAGAAGGCCTGGGACGAAATTGACGACGACTACCTCCGTGCTCCGTGCACCCAAAGTGACTGGCCACTGGAATCAAAGCGAAAGGAGGTCGATTTGAGAAATGTTGATTTATAATGAATTTCCCGCGTTTAAAATGAAATATTTGAAAATGTCTAACCGTTTCATAAAGTTTCAAAAAAGATATTCCTGTTTGAATCCGGGCCAATATTTATGGCGCACCCTGTATATTTTTACTATTGCAGCAACATCAGGAGTACGTATTCCAAGCTACTTCCGTACGGTAAGTTTTTAAATCAAAAATTCTGATTAGATGCGCTTTTCAGAAGTCTTTGGCAAGCCATCGATCCAGATATTGTTTCGAAATGGCTCGTTCAATTCAATACATACTGGGATGGCGTTAAATGGGAAAATTATCAGAAGAATCATGAAACCTTTTTGTCGTTGCCCCAACATGAAAAATTCGAAAAACTTGAAAAGATGGTCGAACCGTACAATAATAAGGTCTCCTCTTATTATCTTATGTTTACCTAAATGTTATTTTGAGATTCTCACAATATTCTACAAGAGTCTAAAGAAATCTGTGATAAACTTGGCTGAGTTAAACATTCCAATTTCAACACACAATCACTTCTATCATGGAATCTTCGATGATGTTAGAGACATTCACATTTCCAATATCAGAGCTATGTCCAAATACAACGATGAGATGAAAGATATTCTGATTGAGAGAGTGAAAAGTGTGAAAGTAATTTTTCCATATTTGGAATACAATGATATCAGGGTTTGGAGAAATGCTAAATCGGCATATGAAAAGGAGTACTATCGGTTGAAAACGATTGTCAACGAAACGTGAGTCAATGTTTTCTGAATGAAATTATATCATCACTACAAGTAGAATTAAATTTCTTTTTTTTTTCAAGTTCAGAACATCTTCCAGGCAGATACCACCTGACACAGTGGAAAAAATCATCCGCGTGGCCGCCGTCAATGCAGCCATGGAAATCTTCGAAAAGTACATCACTACCTTCACCCCAAAATTTGTCTTTCAACATGTCACAGCAGCTTCATCTATGTTCGCTTTCAACTTCCAGAATGAGATTCATATTTCAGTATTCACAATGTTCAATCCAAATTCTGATCCAGGCGCAGTGGTAAAAAAAACGTTTTCTCTTGGTAAATTCATTCCGTTTTTAGTACAACAAGTTCTTGTACGCCTTGTGCCATGAACTGCAACATGTTCATTACAATATCGATCCTCCACCTTTTGAACACGATATATGGGCGTCTGAAAAACAATGTGTTGTTGATAACCTGGATTATTTCGCAAATATCTACAAGGTTCGTGCGGTATAATTGATTTACTCCATTTCAAAAATGGTATTTAAACTTACTCTTTCTGTTCGTATACAGTACCGGCCATAAAGGTATTATATTGTCGAAAAACCATAATAAATGCCTTTATGGCCAGTACGTGTATGTAGAGTGAGCACCGGCAAGAAGAGCATTGCGGGATGGGGATTTTTTGGCAATGTAATCAGAAAGAGCTGAAAATGCACCTGGAGCAACAAAGACTGTGGGCAGCAAAAATTGCAGAAGTTCAAAAAATTTGGCGTGGCGTTAAGCATGCAAAGAACTAATTATAGTACTGGCCATAAATGTATTATATTATGGTTTTTCAACAAAATAATACCTTTGTGGCCGGTACTGTATTATTCTCCGTGTCGTTTTTCTGATTATTCACTTTTCTTACAGACATTGGACATTTTGTCATGAAATTATTGGAAAATGTGGTGTTTTAGATTTTCTCATCAGAAGTGGGGAGCTCATTCAAAGTTTTATTCTACCCAATTTCAGTATAACCTCTCAGACTTGGCAGTGATGCCATTCTCCTACGAAGACAGTGCGAATGTTGCAGGACTTCGTCTAATGCTCCTCTATGTGGCTCAAAGAACTTCGGACAATAATGAGGTTTAATCATGATGTGAAGATATTTAGATACCGTAGCTGCAAATTAGAAACTCGGATAATTTCAATTAAAAAAAATTAATTTTGAATACTTGCCAAAAGTTTTAATGCAAATATCCTTGAATTTAAAAGGAGTCCAGTTGTGGCAGCTGTAAATATGCTGGTAATGATTGCAGTTAAAACTGTTAGGTAACCACGAAAATCTAGTTCTATTCCTGTCAAATTCAATCAATAATTTTTAAAATAATCAGCCAATTTTTAACATTATGGCAAGTACTACAAATTAATGTTTCTTCTGAAATCTTCTGAAAAAAAATCCAACTGCCGATGCTTCATTGGCCGCAACTGCTATTATCATTATTACATGCGTAAAAATCTTATTATTTAGATCCGAAGCACTCTTGAGCGTTCTATGAGCGTGTTTTGCTCAAATAATAGAACAAATCGGCATCATAACCCGAACGATGTCTCCATCAATGTTGCAGTTTCTCAAATGCCAACTTTCAATTCTCTTTACAATTGCACATCTGGAGACAGGATGTATGTTGCCCCAGAGAACTATTGCAGGACTTTGAACATGGATATCGATGAGAATGATTACATAACACAGAAAATTGAGAAGAACGATTTGTTGTTGCTCAGTCAATTTTTGAATGTTCTTGAAAGCACCGCTGACAAGTTAGATGCGGCCAACATCACCACGTTTGAAGAAAAGATCTTTGATATCACTGTTGAAGACGTAGAATCGAGGGAAGAAGAGCTGGAAGGAAGCACTGAAGGCTCAGAATCTATATCAGAAAAGGGAGACTATAAAGGAGAGTCGGAGGAGGAGAAAGAGTTGGATGAGATTCCCGATGAATTGGGGGATTCTGAGGAAGGCATTCAAAAAGCTGAAATAGTTTCTTCTACCAGGTAACAAAAAAGTCAACTAACAAAATCCTTGAAGATGTAGTAATGTGCTTTAAAAATAATTCAGTATAGATTCTCAATACATTGCTAGGACAGAAAATTAGTTGAAATTATCTGCTTTTGTTTAATAGTTGATCTGCCTAGGTTTCAGAAAAAAAATTACCCAAAAACTTTTGTGATAATGGTTTCCGAATAGCTTTGTGTTTTCACCAGAGAAGGGCGGAATTCCGGATTCCGCCGTTTTTTTTCATTCCGTTTTCCGGATTCCGGATTCCGCGTAAAAATTTTTTTGCGTATTCCGGATTCCGGATTCCATGAAAAAAAAATTTCCCGTTTTCCGTTTTCCGGATTCCGAGTTCCCAAAATCCAATTCCGCCCAACTATGAGTTTTATGAATTTTAATACTTTATTCTCAATTGTTGTGAAAAGTATACTTTTTTGACCTCCCGCAAAAATTAATGGTTAAAGTTCCGGATTCCGGATTCCGCCGTTTTACATTCCATATTCCGGATTCCAGATTCCGGGAAAAATTGTTTTTCCGTTTTCCGGGTACCAGATTCCGTGAAAATTTTTTTTTCCGTATTCCGGATTCCGGATTCCGTGAAAAAAAATTTTCCCGTTTCCCGTTTTCCGGATTTCGAGTTCCCAAAATCCAATTCCGCCCAATTATGAATTTTAATACTTTATTCTCAATTGTTGTGAAAAGTATACTTTTTTGATCTCCCGCAAAAATTAATGGTTAAAGTTCCGGATTCCGGATTCCGCCGTTTTACATTCCATATTCCGGATTCCAGATTCCGGGAAAAATTGTTTTTCCGTTTTCCGGGTACCAGATTCCGTGAAAATTTTTTTTTCCGTATTCCGGATTCCGGATTCCGTGAAAAAAAATTTTCCCGTTTCCCGTTTTCCGGATTTCGAGTTCCCAAAATCCAATTCCGCCCAATTATGAATTTTAATACTTTATTCTCAATTGTTGTGAAAAGTATACTTTTTTGATCTCCCGCAAAAATTAATGGTTAAAGTTCCGGATTCCGGATTCCGCCGTTTTTACATTCCGTATTCCGGATTCCAGATTCCGGGAAAAAATAGTTTTTCCGTTTTCCGTATTCCGTGAAAAAAAATTTCCCGTTTTCCGTTTTCCGGATTTCGAGTTCCCAAAATCCAATTCCGCCCAATTATGAACTTTAATACTTTATTCTCAATTGTTGTGAAAAGTATACTTTTTTGATCTCCCGCGAAAATTGATGGTTAAAGTTCCGGATTCCGGATTCCGCCGTTTCTACATTCCGTATTCCGGATTCCAGATTCCGGAAAAAAATATTTTTTCCGTTTTCCGGATTCCGGATTCCGTGAAAAAAATTTTTTTTTCCTTTTCCGGATTCCGGATTCCGTTAAACATTTTTTTTCCGTTTTCCGGATTCCGGATTCCGTGAAAAAATTTTTTTTCCGTTTTCTGGATTTCGGATTCCGAGTTCCCAAAATTCAATTCCGCCCAACTCTGGTTTTCATTTCTAAAAAAAGTAAACTGTGTCCAATTATTTTTCGCTTATTAGAAATTTTTTACTGTGATGACGTATTCTATATTCTTCAGCTTATGATACTTTTGAGCAACATGCATCCGCAAAGATTCCATATAACATTTTTAAAGGTATCCCTTCTCGTGGCCATTGCTTATCATCGGAATTTCTTCTTTCTCAGCATTTTTCTGAATTGGCACTTTCAAGTCAAATAGATTTTGAACTGCTCAATTGTTCAATTTTATCACTTTAAAGATTTATAAAGCAAAATTTAGAGCTGCAGTTTTATTGAAATCATATGTGGTTCTGAACTGTTTTTATACATTGGTGTCTTTTTTTTAATTGTATTGTACAGAAAATAAAAATTAATGAATTTTTCATCCTCCATCCTTTGTCCCAGACGGTTTACGCTGGCGTTCGGCAGCGAGTTTTTTTATATAAACAATTGTAGAAAAATCTGAAATGTTCTAGAGTGTTCTAGAACTTTCTGGAACATTCTGGAATGTTTTAGAAACTTTGGAAGACATTTCCTCTTAAATTTGTAGTTTCGCACATATGAAGCTGATATTTCACTTGTGATACACGGACACCCAGATTGCTATATTAGTAAAATGTTGTCTCTTTATATCAATGTTAAGACAATTTTGTAGATTTTGTGTGCATAGTTCTACAGTATCCCAAGTACCCTGCGACCTCCAAAAGATATGGTTGCGAAGCGCTCAAGTGGCCGTGACTCCATCCCGCATATCAAAGTAGGAGCCATATTTTCTTTTGAGTTATGAAAGCGTCTTGGATAGACAGATGGACACACAGACAGAACTATTTGCTTAATAATTAGTAGATGGCGGATGTATCTTGTAATTCCTTTTTCTCGGTTTGTTTTTTTCATTGAAAACTTGAAATATTTATCTAAAGGGAACGAAACCACTCGACGACGTCAGCTTGAAGCAAATCAGTGAAATAGAACCCGCTGTCATGAGTGTGCTCAATGAAATTTGATATGACTGATGAGATCGGTGCAAAAATCAGACTGGTTTCTCTTACATTCATCATACTACGAACGTAGTTTTTGGTTTTCACTGATTTGGTGCTGGAACCGCCATCCAAAAATTGTAAACTTGGCGTGACAATGTATTTCAATCAGCTAATTTATTTTTTCATGATATTAATTGCACGCAGCAATGAGAAGGTATGTTTTGAAAGCTTCTGCTCGACTGACATATCTTATCAGAGGATAGCAGAATTTGCTGAAATTAGGAGTTTAGAGGAGAATAAGTAGTGTTTGATATACATTTCAGATATATTAGAGTAATCAAAAATAGAGGACTCTACATGTTGACGAGCTGAAAGTTAGAGGTACTTGAATAATTCAATGGCATTAAGATTTATAAAATGAATTTTGAATTATGTAGAAACAGAATTTCAAATCATTGTATATTTCTATATTTTCTTATTTATTTTTCAGAAAATCAATCCTTCCTTGCATCCATGCAATGATTTTTACGACTATGTCTGTTCAAAAGACACACGGACAATCAGTAACCTAACATTCACTAGTATGAATGAGGAACTGGAAGTTACGGTGGGACAATAAACTGAGTTTGATATTTAATAACAAAATTTCAGAAACCAGACGACAACATAATCAATTCTAACAACGAAACCTTCCTTTCTATCGATAAACTTGTGAAACTGACGCATTTGATGAAGTGGTGCACCGAAATAGAAGTTCTGTTCACTGGTGTCTTCTCTCATGAATACTTCGGTGATCTTCATTCAGAAAACAAGACGGTTCATTCAGCTCGGTTCACAGCAGTTGGAGCGAGACTAGAAAATCTGAACTCGACGGTAAAAATTGGAGAAAATTTCAATCACGTTTTCAACGTTGCAGATGGTCAGCATTTTTTACAACGCTCTTCAAGCGAATATCGACATTTTGAACAGAGTTGATATTCCGATTTCGAAAAACAATAAGTTTCTTCGCTGGGTTTTTGATACTTTGAAAAACGCTACAAACGATGAAATTCAAAGATCATTGATATCAGAAAGTGCAAAAAAAACTATAACCAAAGGAATCAAACTTTCGAAAATCTATTTCGCCTTTTATGATTTCAATAATGTAACCATAATTGAACAAGCAAAACGGATATATGAAGCTGAATATCACCGACTGAAACATGTGTTGCGATTAGAGTAAGTTACCGTATAATTAAACAGTTTTCTATTTATTTGTATTTCACAGAGATCGTACGAATCCCATTGCCGAAAAAATATTCCGACTTGGTGCGATAGATGCATCTATGAAACATTTGGCAAAGTACATAACCGAATATGACGACCGATTCCTGTTCCAGGCAATAGTGGCAAACCCAACAAACGATGGGTTTCAGTATTTAAATAACAATCATATTACTGTGATAACCCGAAATGATCTCACTCAGCCGGAAAAAGCAGTATGTTCACTCGATTATCTATCTGAAACTGTATAATCAATTTTTCCCAGATGGCAGATACTATTTTTGTAACAACGCATGAAATCATGCATAGAATATATCCATACGGAAGTTTTCTGCTGAATTCAAACGTCACAGAAGCTGCACTGCAGTGTGTTCAACGAGAAGTGCGGATGTTGGGAGAAACGGATTCAACGGTGAGCGAAATTGGTGTTTTCTCAGACGCATTCATGCTAACACTGGGGAAAACTTATTTTTTTAGACAGTTTTACAGTTGTTCTTTTGATCCATTAGCCTATTCATTAAGTGGTTATTTCCTCATTCTGGGACTGAAATCGCACTTTATTGCACTGGAAAATGCTCCCGTCGTCTTGAAATGCTTGGCGAACTTTCTAAAAATGGTTGCCAAACTATCGTCTCAACTCAATATGTCATAAAATCAGTCAGAAAGATAGAATTCAGCGAAATCTGGAATAATCCATTGAACAGCTCGCTTCAAAATTCAAAATGAATCGGAAGCCTTTCAAAAAATTTGTTATAAATAGAAGATTAAAAAAAGACACTTAACAGTTGAGCAAAACCATTCCCGAAATGCACCGGAATGGTGGAAGTGACTGCGATCGTCACAAGGCCTTCATCCCATAGAGAACGTCTATTAAAATGACAGTGTTAAAATTCTGCAATGAATAAGAATTACATGGGTACCGTGGATGCTGCTCATAAAATTAAGACTTTGAGATTAAAAAATGCGAATCATTGAAAGCTCTTCATGCGTTTTATTATTAATTTTGTTTCAAAAGTTGATTTATATCCAATTTTCACCAAGCTATGAAACACGTTTTCCGGCAATTGTACAACTTTGTGAACGTTCTTGAACCTGTCCGTAAATCACTTACAAGACGATCAATATGTTGAGCTCCACAATGTAGGAAATACGAAAATGTGAAAAAGTGAGAACTAAATAAACGAAAGGCAAATTCGAAATTAAATCAAAGCAAGAAAAGGACATAAAAATTGTCTTGGCGGTTAAACCGTTAGACCGATTTGTTTGTGGTACGATAGTAAAAAAACAGGTAATTTTTTTCCAGCTTTTTTTTCCAGCGATTCCAGCTTAGGTGTTATTTAATATGCTGACTCGATTGTCTAATTTTTCTAGAATAAATAAAATCAGGAAAAGGGGGGGGGGGAGCTACTGAAATTATGGGCGACTCTGTACCTTTTCCGAACTTTCGATGAGATAAAACATTTCAGAAGCCTACAAGCGGATGGTTTAATGAAGAAGTAGTTCACGAAGATGTGGTGAATATTTTGGCCATGAGAGTTGTTATGAAAATGGCAGCCAGCAAGTCTGAAAATAATAAACAGGTAGAACATGTTTTCTTCTGAAAATCTAAAATCTTCACACATTCACGATATAAATTACAGCTGAAAGAAGCTCTTGAAACGGTTGTCGGTGGTCTCTGTAAACAAACCGATCGAAAAAATGAGCTGATCCCCCATCACAATCCTCTAGAAATATCTCTGAACACAGCCGTTCGCCAGTACCCATTGTTCAATTCGTTATATCGATGTCGAGCGGGAGATAGAATGTTTGCCGATACAGTAAGCTCCATTTCATTTTATTATATCCGGAGTTATTTTTGCAGAAAGACCTCTGTAAGCCGTTAGGTGGCAGTCTCAAAATTGAGGATTATGCAGTGAAAAATAATGGTGTTAACAAAAATTTTGGCGGATTCTTCAAGGATTTAATAAACACGTCAAAAAGATTTAACTTTACCTATGGGGTTTTATGAAATTTTGAAATTAGAGCAAATAAAATATTTTTGCACTTAAAGCATCGCTTTCTAGATTTTCCAAATCTTTATCCAGCTTCCACGGTTAGCTGCTCCAACGAAAATGAAGACACAAGTGCTTCATGCTGAAAGGAAGCCATCCAGGTGAGGATTGTTTTTCTTTATTTATTTTCCGTTGGTTTAGCAAAGCATTACGATGGCTCACTTTATTATTCTAAATAATACCAATTTCTGACTGTTCGATTTGTCACCGTCAAATTATTTTTATCAAAAATTTATTTGAAACAGTTAGTTCATATCATTGAAATCGAATAGAAACGGAAAAGAGAAACTAGTCGCCAAAATTCAAGATTTGATGTTTGCAATTAGAATGAAAGCAGAGAACAGTGAAAATTCGTCCTGATTCTGAATAAATTGGCAATTTGAAAAATTACAACTTCCAGATAATTCAATTTTAATGACCATGAGAGGCTACATATATTATTTTTGAAATGAAAGCTGAAATTATAAATAGTGTCTATCAATACGGAAGTTTTCCTCTGAGTTTAAATGGCACGGAAGCTGAACTGCAGTGTGCTCAACTAGATGAGCACATTTTGAAAGAAATGAATTCAACAGTGAGCGAGTTTGGCTCCAAATTAGAAGCATTCGATTCATCTGAATTTCCTGTATAACAGAAATGGCTTCTAGTCTTTGTGTCGGTAACAATTTTTTTATCTTGCTTTGTTTCCCGGAGATTTAAATTTTTTAAACATTTATCTTATCATATTAACGTGGGTCTTCCACACTTCTTCTTCAATTTCTGAATTTTTCTTTATGAATTTTGTTCCATTTAAAACCAATCCATTAAAACAATTATGGGGTTATTCAGGAAAAGCGCAATTGCATTTTAATGCAAAAAATTGCATTTTTTTTGCATTAAAATGCAATTGTGCCTTTTCATGAATAACCCCATTAATAATGAAAAACCGACGAGACAGTTTTGTCATTGCATTTCAATTACTTACATACTTCCGTATTAATCAATCAATGTTTCGAATACAGTAGTTTTCGGCAGACTTGCAGCTGAGAGGCCAAGCAACATTTCCATAAAGCGTACTAGGAACAGAATTAAACCATGATCAATGAAAACTTTTTAATATTGTTATTAAATTGAGAGTGTCTTTATATTTTTTTTCGAAAATAGGTCTGGAATGCACAAATATTAATATTAATATAAAATGTATAGTGAAGTGAACAATTTGTTATGATATCCGCTTTATTGTTTTAGCAGTGGAATTTTCGCGGCTATGCTGCTGTTCTAGAACTTTCTGGAACATTCTGGAATGTTTTAGAAACTTTGGAATACAATTTCTATTAAATTATTAGTTTTGCACACGCATATGAAGCTAATATTTCACTTGAGATACGCGGACATCCAGATTGCTATATCAGTAAAAGTTTGACTGTTTTTATGCTGTTGTTAAGACAGTTTTTTAGATTTTGACTGTACAGTTCTACAGTATTCCAAATACCAAGCTACATCTTAAAAATTTGGTTGCGACCCGATCAGGTGGCCAACTCCATCCCGCATATCAAAGTAGGAGGCCCACGTTCTTTTGAGTTATTCAAAAAGACCTTCTGGACAGACAGACAGAAACACAGACCATTTGCTTAATAATAGGTAGATGTGGCAATCTTTAATCACAACTTGTAGATTCAAAATGTGAAAACATTATCATAAAATTCATTTATAAGCAAGTCTTGAATTTTGCTCACTTTTGTTCCTGAAATTTTTTACTTGTGGTGCAGTCTTCAGTCCCTACCCCCTGCCCAGTACGTGTTATGCATCGTCACCTTCAGTACCATCGCCCCTTTTCCAATTCACATTGCCACAATGAGAGGTGCCTTCCTTTGCTTGGAAACATGGTAATAAAAACTGTCACCTTTCTTTGATTTTTTTACCATTTGAAAGTCATTAAAATGAATAAGTAAGTAAAATTGAACAAAAAATTAAGAGAAATAAAAGACGAAAACTATGAAAAAAAATATTGCAATTGATGAATGGTAAACAGCTCTCTCGCTATATTTTAATCTTAATCTGTATCCCAAGACAAAGGCTTATTTGGTCGATCCCACTCAACCGGCTTTAACTATCTCGTACCTATTTCTATTTCAAGCTCTTCGTTGACAAAATTGTTTCTTGATCATAGCGAACAGTTTTTGACCTGAAATTTGAGTATTCAAGAACTGAGTGGAAAGCCGAGAAGTGACGAAGCTCGGTCCAGTCCGTGACAAGTCTGAGAATCCCCACTCTATGTTGAGAATTTATTTTATTGGAAAAAGGTTTGGGTGAGAGGTATGTCTCAAGCAATTTTATTTAACGAGTTTGAAGTAAGCTTTCTCCGTTTTTTTTTACAAATAGAATTCCCAATTTCGTCGTTTTTATTCTATCCTATTCAATTCGTATTTCTGTTTTCTATTTCTCCAAGGGCATGCTTATTTTTTTTTCTGTTGTGCTTCTTCCTATTTCCCGTATATAGGTTCTTTTTCCAGTTTTCCATTATTACTCATTCTTTTGAGTTCAAGAACATCTTTTTCTCAGTTGCAAAATATATTTTCTCATTGTGAATTATTCAGTGAAGTAAAACATTCATCTCAACGTCTGAAAAAATGGGTTCATTAAAAAGAAATGTTACAATTTTACAAGCTGCTTCTAGCAGCCAACTATTACCAGTTAATTTGGAAAAAAATCTGAAAAAGAGAATTTTTTTTGCAAATAACGATGACAATCGCCAGTTTCATATTTATAAAAAGCGTTAAACTTGGTTTATTTTTGAAAAGTTTTAGTGAAAATTGGAAAAATCTAATTTATAAAAAAAAATTGGCGAGAAAAATCATAAATCAGAATGGTTTAAAGTTTCATAACCATTTTTGGAACTGATTGCTAAAACCTGAAGTGGAAAGAACTATAGTACTGATTTTTCATGGTTAGTTTTTGTTTTTTTTTTTCGGTTTTTTCAATTTTTTATCCGAGGAGGGGGGGGGGAGAGAAACGAGTTTCAACAAGTGATATCTCGGCTCGCGATGCACTTTTCCGCCTTGAAACACGTTTTCATGACACACAAATTCAATGCGGATGGCACTCAGCCTCAGAAGGCATTGAAACAAAATGTAGGAAGAGGCGCTAGAGTTGACTTCATCAAGCATTCCGCACAGAACATCTTGCTTGTTTTATTCGTTTTTTCTTTAAATCGTCACGAGGACATTGTAAATGTGATGTTAATTAGAAATCGCCCCGATTTGAAAGATTTGAAAGAAGTTTCGCTTATATTCCAATATTCTAGAATGATGATCAGAACATTTCACAGAATGTTGGCAAAATTCTTTTACTATGTGGAAAATGAATAAAAGAATATTTGGAGAGTTGGCTTAAAACATTATGCAAACTGTTACGAGTAGCGTGCAACAACTGCTCATGTTGAATGCTTTTTCAATATTCGTCGCCTCGACAAAACATTTTGAACATATATTTTTCAAAAAAATGTTTTAACTGAAATGTTTTCGGTTCACTAAACCTGTGTCGTATACTCCTAATGATATTCTTTTGTATTCCTTGTTCACAGTAGGATGTTGGAATTTTGCGCTACTACTTCTTCTGCTTTCTAGTATTTCAACTGCTGACGAGAATTCCTAACATTTTGTCTTAGCAATGCACAACGCTTTAAATGTTCACATGAAGGGAGCTCAAT
Source organism: Caenorhabditis inopinata (assembly GCA_003052745.1). Taxonomy (NCBI): domain Eukaryota; kingdom Metazoa; phylum Nematoda; class Chromadorea; order Rhabditida; family Rhabditidae; genus Caenorhabditis; species Caenorhabditis inopinata. The sequence goes on along the minus strand of AP018156.1, from coordinate 4,639,306 downwards.
AGTAATAGACAAAAACAAGTGATTTAACATAAGACAGGATTAGAAAGAAAATGAATGCATGAATGAACGTTTATCGAGCAGTGTTTAATAGCCCTCCCAAAACGCTTACAATCGGACACTTTCAAATCCTTCTATTTTTAAGCCTTTTTCTCCTACTTCCTCCAATAAAGACTGATTAGAATGCGGCTTGTGTGCAAAAATTTCTGAGTGACATCACTCAGAAATTAGTATGAACTATTTTTGTGTGCGACCTACATAGAATATGTTCGAGTTGATTTATGGCCACATCTGGCGAGCAAAGGAAAGAAATAAAAACGCTGGAAGTGTTTCGTTAATCTTCTGGACGGGAAGAGCTGTAAGACAAATGGGACGATGGGCTCAAGTATTGTGTTACTTGTTGGCTTTTTTTAACCAATACATAAAGGACACGCAACATTCATTCTTGTAATATCTTTTCTCAACATTTTGGAAAGGCATTTCTATAATACTACGATAGATTATATCTGAACTGACTAAGATCAGGTAAACGAGAGATTCTATGCGACCTGTTTGTCAATTCTGAAAGGTTATAGTCTTTATAAACATTTAAAGGAGAGTTGAAATGAGAGGTTCTAGAACATGCTTATTGGTTTCCGTCTCACTGGTAGATTAATATTTTTCAATATGTTTTTCTTTTCTAGAAGTGCGCTTATTAAGATTGGCTTCATTTCAAGGATACAGTAATCACTATTATCTGAATTAAGATCCGGCCTGACGTTCTTTTTCTCTATTCGTGCACTGTCTATTCAACTTCAAACTGTAATTTTCTTAATCCAAAATCTAACAATGTGAGTCACTAATGATTTCTAGAAATGTGTAAACGGTTGTCATAGGAATATATTGATCTGCAACGCTTTTTTTTCTGTTATTCCACTTATTTCTAATCCATGATCTTCGCAAATTTCAAGAAAACTTTCAATTCATCGATCATTAATCACCATGGGATTACTCTGGAATTTTCTGAAGTAAATTGTTGAAGAAATTATCGTTTTTTTTTGAAGTCTTGAATCTTAAATGGATGAAATAATATCCATTTAGCTTAGTACTCGATGGGCTGGCAGAGCCTATGTGGGCCTACAAGGAAGGAGCTTCTCTTTTTTGCTAGCATGTATCCTATTTCAAGGCAATGACAGAGAGGGGAGCACGACGAAGACTACTTTCTGGACATAACTGGATTTATATTCAATTATTCTCAATGTCAATTTAGAAGCACAAGCTTCGCATCATATTTATATTCGCATTTACTTGAATCAAATATTATCAGAAGTGAGAACCTCACAGCTTCTATAATGAAAATATTCAGAGAATTAAATAATTCTTTCGAAAGATCTAATAAAATTTATATTTTTTTAGCTCTTAATTCTTTAATTTTCTTTTGAATTCTTTAATTTTCAATTGAAGTAAGCATTCATTTGTTATCATCTTTTTCTGTTTAATTTTCCAACCACTTCACCTGCTACGCTATTAAAAATGACAGAGATATCAATGCCCAACGCCAAAATGAATTTCTGAAGTACCAAGTTCTACCCACCTTGCTTTACAGCTCATATGCATTATTTTCTTATTTTTGATTTATATTAGCATTTTTCAAAACTTTATAATCTCTTTACCGCCTATACTTCATTGCTCTTGAGACAATGCGTCGGGTGATGGGCTTTTGGAAGTCCTGGACGCTATTCTCCCGCCATATCATGTTGATCGCCGTTTCTGAATCCTTTTTTATAACTAAATAGCCACTTTAGCATTCAGCGCACAAATTTATAATTTACTTCATTTCTATGCAAAGTTCAAGTTTCACAGGTTCTAATGTATCAGTCACGAAATGGGTGCTGGGGCTCGTAATTTTGAAGAACAGAATATATTTCTAAATTTAAAAAAATTCTACGAAGATTTCATCTTATTACTCACTTTGGTTCTCATCTTTCTGTGATATATCCCAGATTTAACACATTATCATTCTTGGAAAAGTGGGAATTTCTAATGACTTTTCCCTTCAGTTTTCTTTTTTGCCGTTCTCAGTAATCTGTTGCGCATTATCCAAAATAACAGCTCTCACAACTGAATTTATTAGCTGTCAACGAATTGCGGTTAAAGTCCACTCTATTCTACCCTCACAAAAATCTCATTTATTCAAGCACGCGAATGTTTCTACTCCACTACTTTTACCCGTTTTTCTTGTATTTTCTAATTCTTGCTCTGTGAACTGATGCAGTTCAGCATTCCTTTCTAGAGTGTCATCTTTTCTTTTAGAAAAACAAGTTTAATTCGATCTATTCGCTCTATTTTTGATGCGGCAAGAGGACACTGGAAAAGGTGGACATTCCTACTTAACGAATCAGTAGTTGAATGATAGTAGGATTTTTTTGAACAAAATTATAAATCCTACGTGCTGAAATTCATTTTCCGTGACTTTTTTTTCTTAAATCAAGCAGTTTAAATCTGAAATCGATTTCCTTCCTTTTTCTCTTAAAAATGGTCGAACCCAACATTAAAGGCAAATGTTGGACGTAGGATTTACTTTGAAGTAAAAAGGCCATAGTTTGATTATCCATCCAATCGTTTTTTGTAGATTCGAAAATTCTTGAAATCTGCTGAAATTTGTATTTCAGGCATACGTAGGGAGGTTTGTTTTTGTGAAACTGCTCCAGAAGGATCATTAAAATAGGAAACGCTTCTAAAATAGCCGTCAAAGCGTTGCGGAAATCAAATAGGCAGAGTTCAGAGTCATGAAAGACTAATTCAATGAGTATAGCTTGAAGTCAGCAAGGCATATTTTATTTTCCTTTCTATTCTAATACAGGATTAAAAGGCGTTTAATCATAGAACCAGTGCGGTCACGGTGGATGTAATTTCGAAAAGTGCACTGCAAAGATGCGACGACGAATGAGAAATTTAGAAAATCTGAATAATTTGACAGCATTTAAGAGCCATTATTTTCATCATTTTGTCAAATAAAAAACTGAAAATATTCATTTTATAAACCAGTAAAATAATGCATCAAAAAAATGGAATCGTTTTTAGAACTCTTGAAATTTCGCTAGTTTCTATCTTTTTTCAAAACGCCATTTGGACATTAGTATCGTTCTAAATATGTCTGGGTGCTTTTTTTTAGTTCAAACATTTCTCTTTAACAAAGATTTGATTTCACGCGTTTCCTCAAACATTCCCGCCCATGTGACTGACATAGCATCCACAGACATCTGGGGAGAGAGCCCCAAAAAAGCTCCTCTCTCTCATTTCCCGAACTCTGATATTCATCTTTTTTCATCATTTTTCGCTCACCTTTTTTGCCTTTTGGGTGGGTGGTGTTTGTAGGAAAGCGAAAATGAGAAAAAAATCATTCTAAAATTACATACGTTTTTACTTTGAAAGACGTCTAACTTTAATTTAATTAGCTCTACTTACAAACTTTATTTTTCTAGCTTTCTTTCTGAAACTTGTTCACGTTATACCCCTCAAAGATGTTGGTAGTCAGTATATATATTTTTTTTAAATAAAATTCCTTATTTTCAGATAAATGCGGGCTCACCATCTGATATTACCATTGGCTCTGACAGCTGTTGGAAACTCTCAGATAGACAGAAGTTTGTACATGCTTGCGCATTACATGAATCTTTTGTCAATTGGAGAATCTTGGATTCTAGCCAATTTTGATATCAATTCAAATGGAACATTTTTTTTGGCGAAAAACTCAAAAGGACGGTTGGAAATTGGATTTCAAAATAAAACTGTTAGAAATTCTTTATTTTTAAGTTACGTCACAATGAATTTTCAGTTATTTATGATACTTCCAATAAGTAAAAACCGGATACAGAGTGAAATATGGGAAAAGCGATACGTCATTGACTTTGGCAGCATTCGGGATATTGGTCCTACATTAGACTTGATTATCACTTTCCAACACAATCATATTACCCTGTACAACGGATGTGATGAGATATTTTCAGATTTCGAGCCTAATTTGCATTTAAGGTAGGTTTCCAATTTAAAATGTTCAAAACTTTTTTTGTTTAGTTTGGAGCATCCAAAATTGCACATTGTCCACAATTGGAAAGGGCGAGAACCAAAAAGTTTCGAAATCGGATCCGGCTGGCCTATTGGGCAAAAGTGTAAAGCAAATGGTGTCAAACAAAGCAATGCTGAAGCATACTATGAAGAAATAGAGAAGAATTACGAGCCGGTAAATCATTATTTTCAGAGCTGGCATATCATTTTTTTTATTTTAAACACTGCATTGAAACTACATGCTTTCTGAATTCTCCACGTTTCTTTTTTTCTGAAAATTTAGCAGTGGTATTCTGTATTCTGTATTTTTTTAAATGAAAACGATGAAATTAAAAAATAATAATGACGTGATTTTTTGCAGACCACATTGAGCAACTTGAATGACATATTCTTTGAAAAAGTTTTAGCTCCGCCTTTTGGTTTCAATGGATGCAAGGTTTTAATTTTTGTTTTAGCTTTGTGATTGTCCCACTTTTCGGAATTTCCAGGTTAACAATGTCCTTCTCGGCATCAATGAAACTAAAATGTTTGACTGTGATTCGTGCACATGTGTTGACAGGTGCATCCTTTTCAATTCCCCATTTCATTCAATTCTTCGTCCCTCATAAAATGATAAACTTATTTTTAGAGACAATGTTGTCTGTCACGCTATTGAATGTCCACCAGTCACCTGTGAGCATCCGATGATGCGACAGGATGATTGCTGTCCAACTTGCGGTGAACAGGTGAGCAGTCAGAAAAGCATCAGCCAGGTGTAGAATGCGTTTTATGTGAAATGTGATGCTTTTAGTGCTTCTTCGAAGGACACAAACTTGCTAATCCACATGGAGAAGTGTTTTGGCCAGGCGACTGCAATAGGTGTCAATGCTGGGATACGAAAGTGCACTGCTCTTCAGTGTAAGACTTTGATCTTTTGATCAAAAATATGGAAAACAATAGAAAATTCAGATACGCTACATGCGAGCCTCCTAGATGCTCAAAAGATGATTGGGTGTACAATGAAAAGTTCAATTGTTGTCCGAAGTGTCGAGATTTCGCTCATTTCTGTGCAATGAATCCATGCCATAAGTATGCAACGTGTACAAATTCGAAACGTGGACCCATCTGCTCTTGTAAAACGGTAGGAAAGTTGTTTTTTTTACAAATAATCTCAATTAAGTAACCAGTATTTCAGGGCTTCCAAGGAAATGGTACCTTTTGCGAAGATATTGACGAATGCGCATTTTCGAAAGATGCCAAGGAACAGGTTTGACTACATTTTCTCTTTTCTTCCTGACCACTTGTTTCTGTTGTATTCACTGGTCCCCTGAGGCTAAATGGATTTGCAGTCTTTGTTTCCTCTTTTATGGAAAAATTATGTAAAGACTGGAGAGAAAAATAGCAAACAACTTCGAGAACGAAAAAAAAAACACAAAAAAACGGGATAACTATGAATAACAACACCTCAGAGACTTGACTGGCATTGTTTTTCCACTTTCTATTGTTTTATTTTATTGGGTGTTAGAAAAAGAGGGAAGCAAAATGAGATTTCTTTAAAATCTCTAAACTTCGATATACGAATGGTGTGAAGAACCACCGGCACGTGTATATGAACTATAACACTACAAAGCGAATAGCTACATAATCTGTTGAGCCGGGAAATAGTCCAGTGAGAATAATCTGTATATAAATTAATTATTTCTCACATACAACCAAGAGCGATTAATATTACAGCTCCCGTCAGACTGTCATACTGAATTCATCTAGTTTCTGCGCGAAAAATAGCATACAGTGTTTTAAGATCATAACCGGCGTAATATAACAAAAAAAAGTAGCAGGAAGATTCGTTTGCTCTGCAGCGATAAGAGCAAGGCACGGAAAGCGGACGCAAATACATAAGTATCGTATCACTAAGGAAACAGTAGTGAGGCAATTGTTTCTCGCCACGGGAACAAAACCTGCTTTGCAAACTCAACAAAACCTGTGAAAAAGCTGATTTTCCTATTTTTAAATAGTAACAGCTTGAATGAAAAGTCATATCCAAGATAATAAGACTCCCAGAATCATGGAACTACCTCGTTTTAAAGGTTTCCCTTTTTTTTGAATCTCTAATAACGTTAAATAAAATTTTTTAGAATAAAATTTCTAGTTTCGAATTTAAAAACCGTTTTAATTGCTCTGTCATTTTCTCATTGTTCCAGCTCGGCGGGTGCCTAACAGGATCAGTGTGCAGAAACGTTCCAGGAAGTTACAAATGCGACTGTCTTCCTGGTTTCCAAATGATTGGCGATCACGCATGTCTCCCATTAATTCGTGTGTAGTTTTTCCTTCTTTTCTTCCGGTATATTAAATATAATCCAATGTTTTAGTGTAGGTTATTTCACCCAATATCAATCACCCTATCGTCTGATAGAGGCGTTTTATACGGGTGGTTGCCCCTAGCGAAACTCGACTCTTTTTTTGTTATTTTCCGTGTAATTGGCTGAATGATGGTGTAATTAAGTTATCAGCTTCTGGAGACATAAATTCTCTTTTTTTTGGATGTGCATTCATGAATAGCATTTTATTTTATTCATCATCATTCCCTTCTTGTTACGCTCACTAATTCAATTCTGTTTCATTTTCTTTATGACTTCTCCCTATTCTTATTTCCATTTCTTTGTAGCTTCTAGTGTGCCAAACATTTATGCCCTTCGGGAACAAAAAATTATCTGATTAAAGTTTAATGCAATTCGTTTGGTCACTTAATTTCATTAACTTTAGCCAGAAAAGCATACATTCATATAGTCATGACAATACCGAAAACTACCACGCATCTAGAATACAACGGGGAAGAATTAAAAGTGCAAAAGTGTGGAAGAGTTACATAATATGAACAAAATAAGCTGATGACGTCATTGCCATCTGGTGGCAGAACAATTGAAAGCAAAAATCGAAATCGAGAGAAGGAGTTTGAAAGTTTCACAATTTGGAAGACACAATGGGAGAAGTAGAGCTTTTTGTGGGATTTAGAAGAGCAGGGCGCCAAAAAGGCACCATATAATTTCATAATGAAAGGCAAGGAAATTCACATGTTCTGGTATAATAATAATAATAACGAAAATGACTGTTTGGACCGTTGCAATGTTGTGTATTGAAGTATTATAGTTAAAGAAGAATAGATTACAGACTATAACGTGATTTTTTACAAGTTGAATTGAAAGCAAATACTTAAAAATTCCGTAATCGCAGAAAGAGTTGATGACTAAATATCATCAAAATCTTCGATATCCTCGGCACTTGCCATCGGAGGTGCCGCGCGAAGCATATCAGCCACATCAATTTCTTCGTCGTCAGAGACTATTGGAACAGTTCTAACTGGGTTCATTCCAACTTTCGCTTTGTTCTTCTTCTTCATCTCATCAAGTATTTGTTTGCGTGGCTTGACCATGAACAGGTCCAAGTCCTCCTCCTCTCCAAGAGAGTATTCGTCGGAAGACGCCTAGAACTTTGTAATGTTATAAGTATTTACATAAGTACTTCTGGAGTTGTTCCTTCAACTGGTTCTGAATTATCGACTGTGTTGCGTGACTCATCAAGTGGGATAACATCATTTGAAGAGGAAAAGATTGAGAATACAAATATTCAATTTGAAAGCATCGTTTTCTCAAATAGAACTAATTAACATTTAGTGTTTTTGCAAAGGTAACTAGGATTTATTTCTATTCAGAAATGTCAAACATTGAAAAATCCCTCTTTAGTAATTTAGATTATAAAAATCTATGAAAAACTAAATATAGCATTGTGAGATATTCTGCTCTGAAAATTCTGAATAGACAAGTGATTTCGACAGTTTTCAAGATATTTTCTCATTATTGATATACCATATCTTACCTTGTAATAGTCATCGCCATTAACAGCACGTTCAAACTTCTTGAGCAGTCCCAACTGTTTCGGGGAAACGAATTCCGGTTCAGGCGGCAGTTCACTGAAATTTGTCAAATTTGTCGATTGTTTCTTTCACATTGCATAGATTTCGGCGATTAAAAATCAGTTTTGATAGGAAAAAGGCGACAGAGGGAATACATGTGTTGTTATTGGTGCCCCCCATACTGTAGTCATTTCTAGTAACTTCCTTTTCACTAGCCACCCGAAAGTTTCAAGTTGGATCCTTCTAAGCACCAAAAAAGACGTTTCCCGTCTAATCAACGTTTTGTCTAAAATGTCTATAATTCAGCATTCAAAGATCCTACAATTTCAGTCAATTTTTTATTTAATATTTGCTCCTTATTAATATTTCTAACTCCTCCTAAACTCAGGCTATATAACAATTCTGGCTTCTCAGTCACAATTGGTTTTTGTTGTTATTAACTCACGGAGCATTATGTTGATCGACGATGGCCGCCAGCTCGCGCTTTTTTCCAAACGCACTCCTCTTTTTTTTCTTGAACACCTGTTTCTTTGCATATTTTGCGTGGTTGCTATCCTCTTCGTTGCCCGAGCAATCGGATTCTCGATTGCTTGTTGATCCCTCGTCTGTAGTTATTTTGACAAGTTATTTGCTCTGTTCTCATCTTTTGTCTTCTTTTTTTTTCAAATGCTCAACTCACCAACAAAAATCTTTCGGCACTCCTGGATATGATTACCGGTGACTAAAGCTTTGGCGGTTTGATACAAATGAGTCGATGATTGAGGTGACCCAAATAGTTTGGCTCGCAGCGATTCCAAGTGTTCCCGTTCAAAGCGATCACTGACTTTTTGGAATATGCCACTGACCGGAACATCCACACCGTTTAGAATTGATGAATGTTTCTCATCAAACGCAAGGAGAGCCAGTGAAATGCGGTGGGAAATAATGTCAGCGGGGGATTCAATGTCCGCAACTGCAGTCACTTCCTGTAATTCAAAAGAGGTTGAAGCAATCCAAACTATTGGGTTTACGGAAGAAAAAAAAACTATCCCACTGTATTAATTTTCTCTAAGATAATGAAATAATTCTTTGTAATAACAGACATGAGGCGTGATTTAACGAAAAAATCCGAGGAAAGTAAAAATTGAGGAACACCTTGCTTTAATTTAATTAACGTTTATAAAAAATTATATAAATAAAGTGTTCATGACCTCAATGTATAAATTGTGTATAATATGTTTTTTGTTATTATGGCATAGCCTTTGCAGACTCTTAAACTACTTGTTGCTCACTGAAATTACGGAAATTTTATATCAGAGCATGTTATAGATGATCACATTTGTGCAAATAGATTAATAACTTGAAAAAAAAACTTTTTTTTATACCCTATGTGAACATAGATTTCTGAAAGTTACCTTCCAATCTGAATCATTGATAATCGTGTGAATCATCACTCTGTCTTGCTGATCAGAAAGCATCTTCTCTAGTTCCTAAATACACAAACATAATATGATAACAACAACCTTCGTTTGATTTATCACCTCGATTTTTTTCTCGCTAGTTCCAATGAACTCTCTGATTGCGAGACTTAAAATATCCGGCCGCTCTCTGGCGATGTATGCTACCGAAACTGGCACGTTCACACTCATGTTATGCATACCAAAGTTGCGTGAACCGGCTGACTTCAGTTTCTGAAAATGAAACTCTTAGTATGCCAGAGAAATAGGAGATAGGGAATACGTTATATATATATATATATATATGTATATATATGATTTCTTTTAAAATAAATATATTCAACGATTTAGTTTTTCAGTAATATATGCATAACGCCGCGGCTTTTTGCATTAACTTAAAAGCACGCTTAACGCTTGGACGACTGAACGTTTATCGAATTAAACTGCTGTGGAAAGATGGGAAACTACTCGAAATAGATGTATGAAAGAGGACGATTGGGCTGGAATTCATCAAACGTTATACCTTTTTCAACTCTTTAAATGATCATTATGTGACAGAATAAAGCAGTACTGACAGAACCGGTCGTAATTAGGTATCCGAGAGAGAAAAAAAAACAGGGGGGGGGGAGAGCGCAATAGATGATCCCTTCAGTATAACTTACTTCACTAAGCGATTCTGTAACCAGAATGTTTCTTGTCTCGTTTGGCACTGCACGGAGCATATCGATTTGCGAGCGCTTTGGGAACTTTTCACTGACTGCCGGTGAGATGAGGTGAATTACACCGTTCATACCAAATACCTGTAATGTGAATTTAGTATCAATTTTTCTTTAACTTCGGTAGTTGAAAATATCCGTAATTTGAAAAGCCTATTGTAATTTGAAAAATCAAGAAATTTTCGAAAATAAAACAGGAAACTTAAATAATATTTAATGGACTATCTGAACGTTTAATTCTATATATATATATATACACATATAGAATCACCATTAGTCACCTGATTACATTTGTATGTATTTCTTTAAATATGAGTCATGACTCTTATGAGCAATATTGCACCAACTCGTATTTTTTTAATCAATGAAAAGAAAAAACAGCAGACTTCAAATAATGTTCAACTCAAAAGTGTCGGACTTTTACTGTTTTAGTATTCATAAAAAACTACATTTATAATAATTGCGGTAAACATATTTTCTTGCGAGTTGGAGCAAGGCACAGTTTGACACTTCTTATTTATCCACACTTCAGTCACTTTTTTTTATATGTCCTTTCATTGTGGACACAGTTATTTGGTTACAATTACAACGAATATCTGACTAGTTCTCCTAGTTTGAAACGAAATAAAACAGAAGAAGAAGAAAGAGACTCACGTTGTCCGCAAAGTTTTTGACACTGCTTGCCCAAGTCGGCAGCACGTCGCTTTTTGTAGCTTCTGTGACCATTAGATTCCGCTCGTAGTTCTCGGTGTGCACTTTGAAAATGAGTCCCTCCTCTATTGCACTGATTTTGAAAAGAATTGCTAAAACCTTCCAAATGTCGTCTTCTGGGGAGTCAATGGGCAGCTCCCCGAGGAGTGGAATTCCAGAGTAACCTGAAATGTCGATAGATCATTTATTTTGAGTTCTTAAAAAGTTTTTAAGTTCTGAAAAAAACAACGCACCCTTTGAAGTGAAACAAATTCCTTGCCCACTGAATACAAAGGTTTTCAACTCATCTACAATCGCACGAATCAAATTTTCCGATGATGTTCCGGAATCTCGGTAGATATAGAAAAGAATTTTTTCAGTCATCACCCTGAACCTTGTGATTAAAGTTTAAGTGATCATATGAAGCAGAAGAAATAGAGAATCGAAATTTCGGGAGGAAGTGCAAATGAGTCAGTTGACAAAAGAAACGATTAGATTTCAAAACTAATCAAGATCAAAATCGAAACAAAATAAAACAGCCGAAAATTTCAATCGACATATACGAACATAGAGAAGAAAAACATTTAAAAAATGAATCATCAACTATTCTATAAGTTTTGAAAAGCATGAGTTTATTTTGCTCCTCTACCGTATGTTTTGTTCTATGGTTGGAATATATAAATTGAAAAAAAAAAGAAAACTGTGCTTCTGGCTCGGCCTATACCTGTTTATTTCCGCTATGTTCTCGTCAAAAGTGAGCTTCACGGTTGGCTCCGATCAGTTTTCTTCTTTTCTTCAGCTCACTTTCAATATACTCTACTCTTCTCTACTACGTTTCGTTAATACTTTCCTTTCTCAAAAAAATTTTTTATATTCTTTTTCGACTATATTTCTATTTATTTTTAATTGAGCTTTTCTCGCGTTTGTATGATTTGTTATTACTTTATAGAAAACCACGTATTGAATGTATTGAAAATGCTTCGAATAGGAGATGAACGGCGAACGTATAGCAGAGAGAAAAAAAGAGAGTAAAAATGCGTGTTTTGTTCAGAATTATGAACAACATGATAAAAACGAACAACTAAACAATGAAGAAGACAAAACATTCCAAATAACATGTATAGCTTGTGTCTTGTGATTTTTGAACAATAATTGGTCCACTGGTGTTCAGGGCGCTCTTGCGCTTCTCGAAAGCGATGCGGAAACTATTGAGACCAGGGCTCTTGTGCAAAAGCACCGAAATATACTAATAGATTCGTTCGGCAGGGCTGAGAGCCAAAGGAATCTTGATATAAGAAGAAAGAGATGTTCGTTTAGTATAGTATAGTGAGCAACATAGACGAAGTGGCCGCAAAACATGAAACATAATGGCGACTACGCGACTTGTGTGCCGCGACTACGAAAGGCATATGTACACTTGCACTTGGTCATTGCGGAGTCGTGAACCGATTGCCCCTCCTTCATTCGCCTTTTCATTGTATCACTCGCCAAAGTTTGCACTTCATTCGCGGTTATCTCCGCGGGGAATTCTCTCAAAACTTGCATACTATTTCTTGTGACGATTCACTCTTGCACAGATGCAAATGCCTGCTGTCATTTTATTGATTGTGAAGGAAAAAAGAAAGAGGAATACGAGATAGGAGATCATTTGAGGAGAGTGCCGAGAGTGAAATGCGGAAAATAGTCAGCTTGCGCGAGTGTGTATGAGGGGTGAGGCAAGGCCCGTCGGGTCGCGAAACGGCTATGCTGGCCTAGAGGTCGCAGAGAAAACATATTCGACCGCTAGACATGCAGGCCTGCGCCGGTCCATGTGTTGCGGTCCCAATCCTCCCCCCCCCCCTCTCCCCCCTCTTTCGCGAATTTCGCAGCATCACTTTTTCTTTTTCTTCCCTCCATTTTTCGTCGAATCCTCTTCTCTTCTTTTTTCTCTTTAATTTTCCTCCTGCTCGCCCTCCGTCCTTCCCCTTCCCCCCTTTTTACTGCGACTACTGCAAATCAGTCGCTGTAGCGAAGCTAGCCTCAGCTCCAGAGTGACCCTTCGTTCGGCGACTGGCTTTGGGCTCATTGCCAGCGGCGGCGGCTCACGTTTTAGCGTCCTCGACTGCATTCCTAAGGCAGACCACGTAGAGGCAAAACGACACTGAAGAGAGCATAGCCACCCCCTTCTCTCCCGTCTCGTCTCACACCCCTACTGAAGCAGCAGCACATTGGCCCCTCCCTGTTAGTCACGACTCAAGCCCTATTTTTTCTATATTGCTTTTATCTGTTACTTCTTATTTATTTTGACCTCCCCCCCCCCCTCTTTTGAACTTGCTCACTGTGGCCCAATCTCGTTGGCCCCATCTCAAATTAGCAACGACTCTCATTGGCAGACGATCGCCGTTCACCACTGGAGCAGGCCTTTGTTGCCTAGCCCAGCAACGATAGCATCATGGAGATTGAAAACATCGTTGCCAATACGGTATATATCAAAGCGAGAGAAAGTGAGTTACGAAAATTAGGAAAGATTGAAGTTGTCAAAAAAAATAAATCAATATATAAATCAAAGTAAATATTGCAGGTGGCGGTCAAAAGAAAGGGAAAAGCAAAAAGTGGAAAAATTATCTACAGTTTCCACACTATACAGAGTGTTTACCACTGAAAACCGAAATAGAAGTCACGTATGTTTTTTTTCTGCATTCTGACCGCATTTTTTATACTTAAAAGTGCTTTCACCCTGCGATATTAAAAACAATGCAAAAATACTTGTACATATATAAGTTTATATGTAAAAAGACTATGAATTATTTGGTGACCAATTCAGGTATGCATTCGTTGTTGAGAAGCAACCTATCGGCAAGCTGCTGTTTCATGAATTCTGTCAAGCCACTAACTCGCAGTATCATCAGTGTTGCCAGTTTCTGACAAAGGTATGACGCTTTTTAATATTTTCCAAATATCCACTAAAAAAGCAAAAAGAAAAAAATGGTTTTCTTCCTATGACAAACTGCTCTCCAACCAAACCCCCCCCCTCCCCCTAAACACCATCTTAGCGGACTCGTGATTTTTTTAAATAGTATGGCGAGCACAGTTTGGGGATGTGAAGATGAGAAGCGGCTCTTTGCGGCTATTTATGTGTATATTTGTTTGTTTGTGTGCAAGTGCGTTTTGCTTCATAGCTGGCAAAGATGCGCAAAGAAGTTCAATGAATCCGTATTAATTAGACGGTGTCTTCAAAACTAGAAAATGCTCTCCTTCTCCTTCTCTCTGTCTCTCTCAATTTTTTCTAGCCAATTTTGGATCGAATGACAGAAACTCGAGTAACTATTTTAATTGGATGAGTTACCACTTTTTTCGGAGTAAGATCACGCTAATAATTATAGCGAATATCCTATTGGTGATAGGCTGAGAACCTTCATTAAAACGTCTTCTCCGAAACGCAATTGATGACATTGGAAAATGGGGAATGGTTTGTGAGGACAAAGGAGAAAGGCAATGATTTGAAATGTTTTCATGTTGGCTGGTTTATGGTGCGCGAACCCCTTTGTCATCTTTCAAAGCGCACCATCTAATTAGTTTCTGGAAGAATTGGAAAGCTTCACAGTTTTCTATTTCTATAACAACGTTCATTCGAACCTTTCAGTTGATTCATTTTGACATTTGGCGGTGGCAGTTGACCGCAGACAACTGAAAATAGCGCAATTTAACTAATGACTTCTAAGCGTTTTCTTTTGTATTAGGCCGAGCATGGGTAAATGACTTTTGCGTCAAAAAATAATTGAAAATGAAAAGAAGAAAAACATTATTGAATCATTAATTGTATCCCGTCGTTAGAGATAGACATTTGAACTCGATTAATATTTTGAGGATTGTACGAATAATAGGCTGTCATCTGGTTTTCAGTTTTAATAGCATTAAAGAGCCAAACAGTATTGCTCTAAAGTTACATTAATCATACTGGGAAACTCTGATCGTTGTCCCAAATTAGCTTGGCGAAATGTTTCATTCATGTTTCAGATCAGCTTTATGTTTTCATTGTTTAGGTAGAAGAATATGAAACATCTGATGATGATGGACAATCGAGGAGGGATCTCGCATCGGCTATCGTGGCTCTTCTCCATTTGAAACCTGAAGACAATCCATCTGTAAGTTTTTAAAAGTCATTTTCTTAAATGAAACTGTCAACGCTTTTGTTAATTTCTAGAGCTCACAAGATGAGCACGAGTTTTGGTGTTCGTTTCTAAGTGAAGAAGTGATATCCACATGCATATCAGCAGCAGATTCGGCCACTCACGACGATGAACCGAGGAGCGACATTTTCACGGAACCTTACAGGTATGCTCTTTTTAATTGAAAATCTAGCAGATCCAGAAATATCTAATCTATCACGCTGGCTGAGTAAAAAACACAGAAACCAACGAGCAACTCTTTAGAAATCAGTGAGTGAAGACGTGAGATTCAATTTGCAATTCGCTATTGATGTAGAACGTTATAGACCGCGTATTCTGATATGTTCTTTGACTCGGCAACTATCTCTCTACAAACAGTGATAACGCGTTTTCCTTTATAATTGTACAACATTTTGATTATATGAAATTACGCACAGGGTAACTTTATGGATGTTTATGCAGAGACACCGACGAGAATTCAGGAATGGAAGAAAAGATACTAAAACTTAATTTTGTAGCCGGAAGGTGTCCAAATTAAGAACATTTCGTATAGAAAAGCTCAAATTTCAAAATTATGTTTTGAGCACTGGCGGCAACTGTATCTCATTTGCTCACGTGGAGATTTATTTTTTCGAAATATTGCTCGCCGGTGGCGAGTACAAATTGAATATGGACCGACTATTCATAAGCAGCCTTTTCTTTTGACACATTTTCCTTTATGGTGCCTCTCTAGTTTTTTTTTAAACATTTTTTTGCCTTTTTTCCAAGCTAATCCACGTTATCAACCATTAGTCCCAGTCCCCATAAAAATCTGAATTATTATATACATTTCAGTAAGAAGCGTTTCCATTTTTTTTCTTTGTCACAGTCTATTTTTTTGCTGCCGCGGACGGGAGTTCCTTCCACCATAAATATTCCAGTAGAGTATTAGTTGTGTAGATGCAGTGCACATTCTTGAACAATATTGGAACAAAGAATTGTGCTGAACATCACATTGTCCGGCCACTCGACTCTGCTCCTCTTCCTTTTTCCGCTTTCTGTTTTGACTCATGGGGATAAAAGACGGAGAAAGAAAGGATGAATTTTTGCTGGCGGGTATATGCTGGCTCAAGTGAAAAGAGTGGATGAAAGTGCACCAGAGATGGACGGCAATTCATTTCTAACCCAAAGCTTTTCAAACGTTTATTAAATAGAACAAACGGAATTCTGTTTCTTTGTTTTTTTCAGGCTCACTCGACAATATCTCACAGATGCGCCATTCAAGGAATTTGCAGAATCAATGTATTTTCATCGCTTCTTACAGTGGAAATGGTTGGAGAAAAGGCCGGTGGATAAACACACATTTCGGTTATACCGTGTATTAGGGAAAGGTGGATTTGGAGAAGTCTGCGCATGTCAGGTAATTTTTCTTTCCAACTCTAAATTACGCAGGCAAACGACGAATTTCCGGAAATAATGACTTGTCTGATGACATTCCATGTAATCAGGTCAGAAAATGACGTTTTCAAAAAGACATTTTCTCAAACAAATACGTAATCTGTGTTTACATTTTCTGAAATATTGGAAATTGCCGTCTTGGTAGAAAGTATAGCCTAAGGGAATAAGACCAGTCTCACGAGGAAAATTATTCAGTGAAAGCTTGAGGCTTGGGCACGTAGTTTGCATGGCTATTTTTTATTGTGAAGATGCAAATTTGAACTCAAAAATTTTATAAACATGAGTGAATTTGTCAAGTTGTGAAACATCTCATTTGCACCTCAAAACCTTGCAAGGAGCAATTTAACATAAAACTCAGCTTCCACAGACGAGTTCTTCTAGTAATGTGCACGTTGCACAAAGTAGTAGCGGGCTGTTTCCACTTTCCCACATTTGCTGCATATCTAAGACCGTCCCACTCGACACGTTACTTTTGTATGTGATCCGTCCTTTGATTTTTTTTCTTGGAAAGAAGCAGCGAATTTTCTTAAAAGAAACTATCACCTAAAGCTTTAACTAGTTGCCTAGGCGCTGCTCGCTTAGATGCACTAATCCCACCCACCCCCCCCCCTTACACCATTTTATTATCGGGAATACAGCTGGTCCAGTTGAACATTTTACTCATTTTCTTGCTCTCTTATTTTTTGCACATTCCGTTCCTCACCTTCTTGTAAACATACTGAATTGAAAATAAGCAAATTGAACTCAGCTAATGTATCACATATTCATTTTTATTTTTCTAGCTATCGCACTTTCGCTTTGTAGTTCATTACTAGAATTATTATAGATTCAAAGTCATTTATTCACGTGAAGTACGAATTTTTAATTCCTTGCATCTAACTACATATGAATTGAGTTCGGAGTGAAAATTGACCCTTTCCACCCATTTTTCCACTTCATCTTCCCCCTTGAACCTATTCATCGCAAATATGTAAGCGCTTTTTACGGCCCAATTCTAAGTTTTAGTTGTCGGTCGTAAACTGAAAGCGAGTCGACAATTGGTACCACACAAAAACTTGATAAATTAATTGTTTTCCCGGCCAGAATAGGAGCTGGAACAGAGAGAAGGAAAGGGAGTCGGGGGAAAAAGAGGGATGAATGACGGCTTCTGACAAATTGAATTTTTCATTCTACACGCACACTGCCCTCTATACTACCAATCTAACAGGGGCTTTCGTAGCTTTCGTAATGCACGGATATTGAATCATTAATCACATCAAGAAAAGGAAATTATCTGGATGGAAAGTAAATGAAAAATGTGCAATTGATTACTTTGAAAAGATTGGTTTCACAATTCTCCATTTCATTTTGTTTCCAGGTTCGAGCTTCAGGGAAGATGTACGCGTTGAAGAAGCTGGAGAAGAAACGAGTCAAGAAAAGGCATGCTGAAACGCTGAGCTTGAACGAAAAACAAATTTTGCAACGAATTAACTCTCCCTTCGTCGTACGTTTTCTTCGCGTTACTTCCATTTTGCATCATTTGATATGATGGAAGCAAGAGAAAGAAAAAAATGAGGGGATAATAAAATAAGATGGAGGAATAAAAAGAGAAAAAGAAGAGAGACGTCGAAAAAAATTGAATCATCATTTTCCCTTTTTTTGCAGGTCAGTCTAGCTTACGCTTACGAGACGAAAGATGCATTGTGCCTTGTGCTAACACTGATGAACGGCGGGGATCTGAAATTTCACTTGTACAATTTGATGCCTGGCGGGTTCGACGAGAAAAGAGTGCAGTTCTATGCGGCCGAAATCACGCTCGGCCTACAACATCTTCATAGTGAACGGATATTGTATCGCGATCTCAAACCGGAGAACATCCTTCTTGATGACTTTGGCCATGTTCGAATCTCGGACTTGGGGTTAGCTGTAGAGATTAAGGACAACGAACCAATCAAGGGGCGAGTAGGAACAGTTGGTTATATGGGTACGCAATTGTTTAAAAAATCTAGAAGCCTGTTCTGAAAATTTTATGGATGCAAAATGAACGACTAGAATTTACTGATTAAAGATTTCAAAATATTTCACTGTAATTGAAGTTAAAAGAATTTAATGAACAACAGTCATCATAAAAATGCAATTTAAGTGAAAACAATTAACTTGCCCACTTCAAAATTACTGCAAAACTTTTTTAATAGCAAAAATAAAAATAAAAGTGCAGTTTTTATATTAAAATAGAATTTTTCAGCTCCTGAAATAGTGAAAAACGAGCGGTATTCTTACGGTGTAGACTGGTGGGGTGTTGGATGCTTGATATACGAAATGATCGAAGGAAAGGCTCCATTCCGGCAACGAAAAGAAAAAGTTAAGCGGGAAGAAGTGGAGCGGCGAGTAAGGGAGGATCAAGAAAAGTATTCCGAGAAATTCAGCGAAGCAGCTCGAACTCTTTGCCGGTGAGCTTATGATTTGTCATATATATATCGCGCCTCATCATTTTGAAAATATTATGAGTTCTGATCATTTCAGTGGATTACTACACAAAGAACCGGGCTTCCGTCTAGGCTGTCGACGAGTTGGACGACCAGAAGACGGAGCTGAAGAGATTCGAGCACATCCGTTTTTCAACACTACGGATACAGTCACTGGTAGAGAGCCAGTGCCATGGAAAAAAATGGAAGCGGGAAAGGTGCTTGTCTTCTGGTTCTAAGATTTTCCAGAACTATGAAGGTATCTTTAGGTTACACCTCCATTCTGCCCGGATCCTCGTGCGGTGTACGCCAAAGATGTTTTGGACATTGAGCAGTTTAGCACTGTGAAAGGTGTCCGACTTGATGCCACAGACACTCAGTTTTACGGAAAATTCAACACTGGATGCGTCAGCATTCCTTGGCAAAGCGAGGTTTGTTTATGAAAAATTGTTCTTCGTTGCTCTGTCTGACAATCCGTTTTGTTCCTGACCCGTCTGTTTCTCAGGGAAACTGTAAAAACAATTTTTAGCAAAGTTTATTGGAATGCTCGATTTTCAGTAGAGAAAAAATTGTTTTAAAGAAGAATTGAATATCCGTAAGTTCCAATAGTTAGAGTCGGAGCAACGTAAAAAACATTTTAACCTGGGAACAGATATAAAACGTCAATTAGCCATTTGGTAGCTTCGTCCGGCTATCAGAATAATTGACATCGCATATGAATGCAATCTGAAAATTTGAGCCACAAGCTAGTAATTTTTAAAAGACACTAGCCGACTACAAGCAACGTACTTCTTACCTTTCTTCAAAATGAAGATCAATATTCAATAAAGGCACGTTCAACGATAAGTATTAAGTGATACACATTTGAAACAGGAACAAAAAATAAGTATATGTTGTCTACTAAATCCTGCATCTAGCCGGATGTCAAACGGATATCAATTCACACTTTTATTATAAAATGGGCCGAAAAATACAATTTTGAATTTTTTTAATTCTCAGTTTTTCGAATTTTGTTGATTTTTCGAACTTCGAGTTTATTGCGCTTAAAAAGGAAGCTAGTTGATCAACATGTTGTACAACTAATAACTTCAGCAGTTTTTGATTTCAAAAGTTGGTGCTACATTTTCAGAAATGCTGAAATTTTAGCCGCACATTGGAACACCACTTTTCGCAACAAAAATTACAGTTTTTTTTTAATTCGATGTATTCCACATCAAACTTTATTATAGCACTACTGCGGTGAATGCCACAGCCGTAGTAGTTATGGTATGATATATGATAGATCCTTTCTTTATCATTTCCCAAAAATTTTAATTCTCTTGTCTGGCGTCTTTTGTTGTTTCTGGGGATCACTTTTCTTGCAAAAACGTTTTCTTTATGAGAAAAATCGTGAATGCTCCTAGAATACAGGGAATGGTAATAATAATGCACTCAAATCCCCAGAAGCCATAAGAGAAGTGTGCTTTCAGATGATCGAAACCGAATGTTTTGCGGAGCTGAACACGTTCCTCGACGAAGACGGTAACACTGTATGGAATTTACGCCCCGATGGTATTAATATGGATGAGAGGAGGAATGGTACCAGTAAACCAGGCTTTTTCTCTCGACTGTTTCGAAAAAAGGTTAGTGACACGCACGCAGGTATCACAATAAGTTGTAATCAACTAAGGACACACTCTAGGAACACTACACCGAATCCTGGTTTTGTTTATTTATAATATTTTTTCTCTTTCGCTTCACCCCTGATTTCTGTGCACTTTTGAGCTAAATGCTATTGCCTACAGTAGTTGATTTATGCATATTTTTGTGTTATTGCTGATTATATATATATATTTATATTTATATATATAATGCCCACTGGCATCAGTTGTTTCTGCTTGTTGCCTCACATATTGTTTATCTAATTTTATTGTTCTTAGTGCATCATCATGTAGCGAATAGCAGAAAACGGAAAGTGGGAGAGTAGTAAAAGAAAATAAGGGTTTGAGCCTAAATGTCGAATCGGTTACAGGACTCGGCTCATCCGAATGCCGATAAAAATTGAATGCATTGTGATTGTGAATCTTCCCCGTTTCATCCCACCTTCCACCGTTTTCTCGGATCAAGTCTTCAACACTGCCATCGACAACTCTTCTACGTGTCTCGTACCACTGCAACCAAAGAATTAATCAAAACGCCCATATTTTCCTAGATCAAAACAAAACACACAATTTGGTTAATGATCTCTTCTTCCCCAAACATCCTCTCACCTCTATGCCACACTTCAACTCAATGTAAGTTTTCTGTTCTAATTTTTCCATTCTTGTCGCACAAATACATACACACGAAACTGTTGACACACTTCCTAAATACTTGTACATGAACTTGTTCCGATCCTCGTTTGACTTATGAGAACACTTTCGTTTTCCTTCTATCTTTTTCAACACGATTCTGTCTTTCATTTTTATAGCATGCATGACCGCACTTACTTTATCTTTATCGTTGAGCAATAGTGCTAGAAATTGTGCTCTCTTTTTTTGATTACATATCAATGTTGAAAGGCAAAAGAATTCCAAATGTTTATCTACTATAATAGTATAATGTTAGGCCAATAAAACAAATCTTTCAGAAGCCGCTGCGTTCAGGAGTTACATAAACAAGTATTAAAATTGAAGAGTTAAAGTTTCTATAACAAGAGATATCGGTGTTTAAAACAAGAAAATATGGTTTTTTTTGGTAAATTTTCAGATTGTTATTATTAATTTTTATAATTCGGTGTTTTATAATAATACATCTGTATTCATAACGTTACATTTTCAGCTAGTTTTCATTGAAATCTCTATTTTTTTCAGAATATCGAAGTGACAAAGTCCCTCCATGACATCTCCCAACTCGGCGTCGAACAACAGCGGCCACAAAGCTCAACTAAGACAACAGCGATCAGATCAAGTCGTGCCGCCTCTGCCAGTGGAAGGACGTCCATGATTTGACATGAAACTCCTGGAAACCGGAAAGCGGTGCTGTCCGAAATAGTCCCCAACCCACTATCGATCTCATACTCGGACTAGTTATGGAATTGTGGTTTTATTCTCTCTTCTCATTTCTGCTCAGCCTTCTATCAAAAGTTGTCTTAATACCTTCTTTGCCTTTTCTTGCGCTGAATTTAAATTTCAAGATGTATCCAAATTTAATTTGTATGTTTACTAGATTAATTATAATTTGTTAAGTAATCAAAAGTTTTATTTATGGTTTTAACTTTTCACTGATGTGAACCTATTTTCAGCACCTTTGTTTATCAAAATACGAGAATCTAGAAAGAGCAACGAACTGATTTCTGTTTTTTTTGTTCTTTTCCGTCAGTTTTTCAAACTATTTCGCGCGTTTTATCTTATTAGATTTTGTCGTTTCCCTCTGTTCTCCATGACCAGCTATAACTTGCTAAATCTTTTAAACGCATTCAGAACTGTTTCGTAATTTATGCGACAGTTTGCCGCATGTGCTATTTTTGGCTCTCTTCATTTTTTTCTAATTTCTCTCCACTTCCCATCTCATCCTTGTTTCCTCCCCCACTCCCCCCCCCGACAAATTTTCTGTAAAACTGTGTTGTCATTTTCTGTTTAAGATTTCCGGTAAGTGTTCAACAACTAAATTGTTCAATTAATTTCAATTCGGTACAGTTCAAAATTGAGTCTTCACGTACCATTTTTCTATTGGTACGCGTGGTCCTCAATACTTTATTTTATCATTTCCAAATCGCCCACGTTTTCTAGTCATTGTCTTTCTTGCTTCGAAATAAAAATTTAAGCGGTAGCTTTTGTTCTATTTTTTCATTTATGATTCGCAACATTCACTGGAAATGTGACAGCTGAATCATTAACAAGTCGCCTGAAAATATGTGAAACTATATTCTATTAAATTTACAAATAAGAAATTGGTTGTTATTGCTGTTAAACCACAAAATTAATAACTATTTTGACAATGATGTTCCGTCTGATAATTCAGTTTTAAAACTGTTAAAAGTGACGTATATGTAATTATTTGTGTGCTTTCCTGCGCTTGAGACTGAAACTTGAAATGCATTTTGAAAGGAAGTTTATAGAATGTTTCCAGAAAAACCCTTCTAATTGCATCTGACTGTGGAAAAATTTTAATTGCTGCCCAGCTTCCTCAATCAAAAGGAAATCGAAATTCTTCAATTTTATCGCTTCTCCAATGTATTTTCATTGAAATGGAATGAAGCCATTTTGTACTTTGTGCATTCAACAAAACGAACAATTCCGAATTCCATTTTTTACGATACTTCCAACGACTATATCTTGTAAGAATAAGGAAAAATGCAAAGGGAGAAAATAGAAAAATCATAAATTCAGGAGCCACTCTATAATATTAAATATTTTCACGAAGTCCGAAGGCGTTTTCAATGTTCAGGCCTCCACACCGCAAAAGGTTTTTTTTTCTGCATAAAATATATCTGAACACATAAATTAAATATTCGCACGTCTTTCGCCTCAAAGAGATACAATCTTCAAAGGGATACGATCGGAACGCAGCAAAATTGTGAGGTTCTGAGGAAGAATGACATTTCACATCGGAAGACTTGCATTGACGAGCTGTCTGAAAAATTTGCTTCTTTCCTTCGTCCCCCGCAGGAAAGAAGAAGTTGAGGCAATATGACATCATGGCTGCACCACATATTGGCCTCATCTCAATTCTAGCGCCGCCATCTATTGCGAGATGCTAATGAGCGTGTAAGCGTAAGCTGAGAAAATGAACAATTTTACAGGGGTGTACTGCTATATATATTTTGGTTAAGGATGACTTTGTCATAACTTGAACTGAAATTAATTAACAGCGTCTTTGATATTGATCTGAAATCTGAAAAAAATAGCATTTAGCAATTTTTGAATATAAAAGATTTTTGACTCAAAACGGAACGACAACAAAAGAATAGACTCTTTGAAGCCAACACAGCATTGATTTCAATATTCGTTTGAAATTTGATAGCTCAAAATTTAAAACTGAACATTATGATCATCTCTCTGAATCTGATCTCTGGGGCAACGTCTTCATTTTTTATTTTCATTTTTTATGCATTTTACAATATATAAAGACAGTATGTAGGCGTGTAGAAACTCCATCTGCAGCTTCTCGTGGTGCTTCAGACACTTGTTGGCTTGGAGCACAGCACAAAAAAAAACTGCAAATGGTTGACGCCATTGAACATACATTTACACGAATTCTCAATAGTAGATGGAGTAGGAAGTAATTATGCCCGCTGCATTTCCACCTTACAACTTTTGAAATCAAGAGTGTGCATGCACTCAAAGGAACGATGGCAGAGAAAGAAGGCAAGCTGAGAAGAGGACGGTCTCACACACACACTATGAATGGTAAGTGGTGGTGCCTGGCCTCACATCGGCCGCCTCCCGAAACGAAGAGGAAAAAGAAGGCGGAGCTTATTTATGACACGTCGTGGCTGGTTTGAATCGTTACAGAAAACTAGAAAGGAAATGTTTCACAGGTGGACCTGTTGGTGGACCTTTTTTCTATGTGAAGCTCAATTATAAAGTGCTTTTTCCCTGAAAAAAGTGTAATAATTTAGTGAACAAAATGATCAAAAGACTGTGATAAACTTGCCATAAACGTATGGAGAGAGGACGATTACAATCTTATAGAAATGGTGCAAATAACAGGAAGAAAGTTCTCGATAGCGTGCCCAATTATTCAGTAATGTTCTCATAAAATGGATGCTTAAATCCAATGAAATCCAAAGTTAAGAAAAGCGATTATTGAATTTTCAGCATGTTTAGATCTGTAAAAAAAGACGTGTCTTATGTATTGAAAAGAGCAAAAAACGGATGCTAGAAAATAAACGCGTAATGTTGTGCTAGCTGGAAGGTTGAACCAAAATTGGTGAAATTCACGGCTCAACACCAATTTTTTGCCTTTTTCGTCGTCGAATTGGTTTTTTCTTTTTCCTCTTTTCACACATCCAATTTTTCAATCCATCGGTTTTCCTCCCTTCATTTTTATTATCGAAGGAAAGCAGGATGAGTGGGGCTGCCAACAAATGCAATCATCGTTATTCCCCATTTCAGTTTGAACACCTGCCAAAGGTATTGTGCGGCTGCAGTTGGGCCGCTCATCATGCCGCCCCATCCGCAAAATGAGAGCACTCGGATAATAGCGCGGATATTATTTCTCATTCTCATCCGCCGCCTTCACTTATAATTATACAGCAGTTTAGACGCCGATTCGACCCACAGATGCAAGAGATTGCTAATGGATTTTGAAAACGGAATAGTTCAACTGACCTTATTCTGCAAAAAAGAAGCTGTTAACATTTCATAGCAGATGTGCAATTTCGAATATGGTTTTCTTAAACCGCGCAGCACTCTCAATGACTGGATCCATGCTTAAACATGTCAATTTCAAGTTCTGGTTTGGTAATTAACTCAAATTTACAACACCTTCGTTGTCGTTTGATTCACTTTTTTTTCGGATTTCTTCCACGTTGCTTGGCATTTTTGGAAGTTCCAATACGGTGAACACGTTTCTCTCAATACTTTGCTTACCGTTGGGTGTCTATGCCTATGTATGCTTGTTTGACAACCACATTTATCAGCGATTCGCATCTCTGGGTGCCGTCCGTACATCAATGTTTACTTCGCCAGCATCATCGATTCTCCACACCTGCCTACAATGGGTAAAAATAATGTGTGTGTGTGTGTGTGTGTGTGTTTGCCATTCAACTGATAACAATACTATTTATTAACAGGGGAGCACTAAAAGACAAATTTGAGGAGAGCTCTTTTGATTTTTGAGTTCTCGGAGGGCATTGTAAGAGTACACTGAATGATTCTAAACTGTGCAAAAAAATTAAAAAATTACAGTGTTTGATTTTTCAGAAAGATTATGTCTTATGTGTTCCATACATTCACCTGAATAGAGTAGTGATAACACTGGTGTTTCATCTTAAGTGCATTGTTGGAAAAATTCTGAAGTTAACAAGAAATTATTATTTTATATTGTTTCGATGTTATTCCCAATTATCTCCTCCCATTTATAGTCCTTCGAAGACTTCTATTTAAATGAAACCAGTAAAAACTCATCAACAAATACTCATCGTAATGAGGTAGCGGGTTTCTGAAAGAGGTGCCGCTAAATAATGAAAAGAAGACGTACAATAGAGTCTGGGTTGCCTTCCAAGGACGTGTTTTCATAAACTAGGTTGTAAGTGCCTAGGCCGGAGATGGAAAATACGTAAACCATCATCACACTCAAAACAGAACAAGTGTCCAACGGTCTTTCACTTTGTATTTCTCACTTTGGTTCTTGAAGTATGCATCCATTTTTCAAAATGTATACAATAGAAAACATCGAGCAAAAAGGAAGGAAAAAAGATCGTTACATTTGCATATAAGAAAGAACCAATAGAGTTAATAAAATGTGGGAATTGGTCGCTATCAAATAAAGTACAGTAACGAAAATAGAAAAAAATTGTTCAGAACACCAAAAAGAAGAAAAAAGACCGCAAACGATAATCAACAACTGAAAAAACGGAGTTTTCATTTGATATAATTCTGCAAAAAAAAAAGAGAAAAAACATATTGAAAGACATTGGCGAAATATTATATTTTATTCCAACAAACCTTTACAATTAAGTTAAAATTGTCTGAAACAAGATCAGTGATTCTTAATGCAAAATTTAAAAATATTGCTAATAGATTTCAATTCGCAAATCATGACGAAACGTATCTGAACAACACTTATGCGTCACACGAAATAGTTAGGTGAAGATTCCTTTCAAGCGCTATTTCCTGGTCGTATTCTCGTGTTGCAAGACACCAATTTTTGGTGCCGAAATAGTGTTAATTCATATTCCTCACAAGTCACACAACACAATATATTGTATAAGACAGTTATGTCCACACTGTCAACCTCTTGTCTACCCGACTATCACGATGGCCCAAATAAAGTAATAAACTGATTAGGAGCTGGATAGTTCGGTCACATTGTTTTATTTTTCTCTCTTCTTTTAGCATTCATTATTCTGTTTTGCCAATAAAAAAACCCCACGAGCTAGGATTTTCTTTCCCAATTATATTTACGATTAAAGCGATTCTGGTTGTTGAAAGAGCAGTAAGAACAGACTACATGCCAAAAAGGGCTGACCCTGTCTACTATTGTTGATAAGATTGCATAAGAGAGTACCAGCCTTCTAAAAAATATTGTTTTCTACTTGTAATATTCGGAAAGTCATTATACCGATAGTCAACATAATGAGTGGACCACAAACGGATAATCATATCGTTGTTGCCAGGTTAGTATGAATGTTAACTTTCATTTGAAACGTTTCTTAAAAATAGTTCTTTTTTTCTCTTTCCATTTTACAGCGCATTCATGAATTTATTAATATGACTGATAGTTTTTCTGAAGAGTATATGTACAGCCCGTGTCAATAGTATAGCCCTCCCCCGGCCCCCGTCCTATTTTAGCGTTTCCAGGATTCCCATACCAGATGGGGAGAAGTAAATAACCGCATGCGGTCAGGTGTGCTCAAAAAAACCTACTGAAACAAGTTTTCAGGCGGATTGGTCAACTTTGACTTGATCTAGGAAATGAATCTCAAAAATGGACGGCGTCAAAAGTATAGCGCAGTTTTAGTCGTGGATTGCATACCAAACAGTGTTTGCGACCTAATTACCCCTAAGTACTCATAAGGCAATTGATTATTAAATATATAAATGCTCAGTTTTATAATAAAAATTTGTTGCTCATACTTTTGACGTGATCCATTTTTGAGATTTATGCTCTAGATCCAATCAAAGGTGTCTGACATGAGTAAAAATCTGTTTCCGTAGGTTTTTTGGTACGCCTGGTCGTATGAAGCCATTCACTGCTCACCATCTGGTTCCAGCATTCTGGAAGGGTTTGTGAGTTTGTGAGGGGTGTTATTTAGACGCGGATTGTATTCTTCATCCATTTATTGAAACACTGTGTAAGTCAACCGAAACTCATTCAATTTGGTTTGACTTCTATTAATTCAAGTAAATCTATTTTCTTATTATCCCACGATTTGAACGATTTTCACCAATATCAATCTTCTAGAGTAGCAATGGAGGAGAACATGTTTGAACCGCAACCGGATTTTCTTCGTGTTCGCATCGATTCAACACACTCTTATCAGCCACGGTGTGTTTTAAATAACTGTTTGTTTCTTTGTGAATAAAATTGCACTTTTAGGGAAAGTATGCTGGAAAAATTGAACACCTACTACACACTGGCTATTGTAATTGCTCAGGTGAAACATTAAAATTTCTTTTATTGTCAATTGGTTTCAAATCACTCAACTTAAAGTGCTGTATTTCTGAACGTTCAGTAGTTGGCGAGATTTGAAACATATTGAAGAAGAAAACATGTAATTCAAGAATCATGTTCAGGAAAAACTGATAAGTTTCAGCTGATAATTGGAGTCCTTGGAAACAGCTTGACACTTGTCGCAGATGCCACACGAATATTTGCCGATCATCTAGATCTATTTCAGTACGATAGAGCAGCAACACCAAGCAAACGTCTCATTGAAATCATAGCAGTAGGACTAACCAATGTTATATGTTTCATTTTATGTATCGGGTTTCTATTATTCGCTTCTGCAAGAGCAGCAACAATGACTTTTGACGTGAGTAATTATGATTCGACAAAAATTAGAAGAGTGCTTATTTTTTGTCGATTCAATTTAAATATCCAGCATCAAATGTATTCCACAGTAATAGAATACGTTCGAATGTTCTAAAAAATTGTTTTAAATGTTTTTTTAAAATTTATTTTTGCAAATGAAAATCTTATTTGAGCAATTAAAGTCCAGCTCAGTGATATGATTTGTGCTACATACATTTTTTTCGAAAACACTTAAACCTGCAATGAAAATATGAAATTTATTCTGAAAATCATTTTGCTTATTTATGAGAAATAATAATGCACTAGTACTAGCTTTTTTGAATACAATTTTAAGAATTTTATCTCTAAAAATTGCGCAACTATCTGCAAATTCCCATAATACGTACATCCGCAATAGAATCAATCGACCTACTAATCAAATATATTATTAGGTCAGTACAGTACTTCTTTAAAAATTTACTTTTCCAGATCAATCGAGGATATTTGATAATTGGGACAGGACTGGCCATGACTGCAAACACTCTTCAAACGTTGTGCCATTTCAGAAGTAAACCTCACAGAATTTTCTATTTCGGTACTTTAAAATATTGTTTTCAGCATGGCAGCGGGAGAATAACACTAACTTTTCTTCGAGCACGGGACTCAAAAAAACCAAGTTACTGCATGGATTTGGATACCATTTTGTGGCTTACTTTGTTTTGGTGTCTTCGCTGCTTATAATCGTCAGCGTAAGCCTCGGTTTTTGAGTTCATGTGAACAGTGAAATTTTTTTTTCTTTTCATTTTTTTTTCTTGGCACTTGAAGCATCATTTGATTATTTCAAAAATTTTTGAGCGCATTCTAAAAAATAGAAAAAAATCTTTCGATCAGTGATCTTTTTTGCAAAACCTTTATACCTATCACAGGAGAACTCTCTTCTATTTTCAGTAGTTCACTGAAAATACTGAAAATTGTACTAAAAATTGCAATTTTTCGGATATTTTGAATGGATTTTTTATGTGAAAGCTATAAATCTGTGGATAGCGGTCGTTAAAAAGTTGTCAACAAAAAAAAAATTTATTTTCGTTGAAATCGCTCTAAATTTAATGAAATAAATCATCAATTTTGACTCCAAGAGAGGTACCCAAGTTCCATGTTTTTACTGAAAAAAAAACAGAAATTTAACGTTTTATAGGTCGCTACAGTAAATCACAGAATAGCCCTAACAATTTCCATTTCTTCATTTAAAAATCATACTTACAGAAAGAATACCTGTTAGCTGATGTCATTACATCCTACGTAACTACTCTACTCGTTCTCACCAATATATCGTCAATAGGATATCAACTTTACCATGAGTACTTTTCCCTGGAGCATCCCCAGGATGAATATGAGCCATTGTGAGCCGCTTCAGATGTTTCTGTTTTCGGATATTTACTTTAATTTTCATTCTCATTTTCTCTAATTTGAGTGCTTGATTTGAATTCTATTTTTCAACTGATCATTTTTCTTTATCAAAATGAAGTGGCGGCTGGGAAGGAATATTCTGTTTAACACTTCCAAGAAAGTGAAGAAGACATCAAGACAAGAACATCATAAATAATATTAAAAACGATAGCCTATTTATGAGCCGGGACACCATTTCTTTATGTCATTGAATTTCCATTTCCTGCTCTCCATTGTTGTTTTTAAAGCAGGCACTTTCATGCAATTTTGGCACACTAGGAGTCGAATTTTATAAATACCAGGTTCCGTAAATATGACAACTATTCTATCACCAAACAAGAAACGATTAAGTGCAACAAAAAGTCATAATGCACTTTAACTAGCTTAGTTAAGGGAAGAGCACACATCTCTTACCTACACAGTCATTAAATTTTAATTATGCATTCAATTCGAGACACTATGGGGCTAAAATTTTTCAACTTCGCGCTACTGATTTCGTTTTTCATTGATTTACTGCTTCACGTTTTGTAACAAATAGTTACAGAATTTAAACATTGTTTTCATATATATTATATTTGCTCGCGCTTGAAATAATATAAATTTCTGGACTTTATGAATTAGTATTACGAGATGCAACTGAGTTCACCGATCTCAACTCAATAAACGTGAGAAAAGCTTGCATATTCTTGATTTTTTTTCATATTTTCTAGTGATAAACTCAAAAATTTGAATTGCCTCTTATTTTTTCAAGAAAAATTATTTCTCGACTTAAAATCTTCTTTGATGAATAGCACTGATTATATTTGTTGTTCTACGAATAACGTGAGTGAGCCCAAGAGTTTCCCTCCAGTTTTTTTGTTTCGAATTTCATTATTTATTTTACCTTTTTCAGATCGCGCAAAATAGTTATTAGCTCTAAAAATATCGGCTCTATAAGTGAGAACACTTTTTTTTTTCTTGTTTCCTACTTTTCAGAGTGCCCTGTTCCTGCAGTGGTTGATGCTTGAATCATTCCGCAAAATAAAAGTAAAATCACTTTGGGTACTTGCGTCATATTTTCTACGTTTTGCCTTTGTCGGGTCCCGCTTCGATAGAAAATTCAATTCGTGCAGTGTGCAGCGGTAGTTCTGGTGTGGAGAAGGGGAGAAGCGAAAAATACACACGATCTATGCTTTCATTCTCTTTTCTTTTCTGTATCTATTTTGTCATCGATAAATCTTCTGAGTTTCTAGACGTTGTAGCTCACTTTCAAGTTTGTCATAAAATATAAACATTATACCTTGTGCGCGAAAAAATTGGGCAATAATTTTCTCAATAAGCTTCCGTTGTCCAATGTGTCTCGAAAAAGCAAATTTATTTGATGGTGCTTTTTGTCGAATAAGAAATTCTTGCTTCATCTTCACTGCAGCAGCAACATTTTTTGTTCAAAATTTCTAACTCTTATTCGTCGATGAGTTTGAAACAACGCTAAACTGAGAGTCACCAAAGGATAGAAGAATTTAATACTTTAACGTTTATAAAAAATATCCACCAAACTTTTGGGAATCATTTAATGAAACCGAACTTTGCCGGGGCAACGCAAAAACCATGCTCAGAATTTAATGTGCTCCGCTGAGCTAACTCATTTGAAAATCTTAATCGTCATATCATATTTTGCAAAAAATGCTTGCAATTCGAATCCCGCGAAATCATCAAAATTTAGGAATACGTAAGTTGAACATTTTCAAAACGCCATGCTTCAAGACTAGATAGCACTTTTTTAACATTTTCTCTGGTGATATTCTCTCTATATTTTTTGCAAAATGAAATCTCATTTCGAAGTTTTTCTTGCCGAGGTTTTACCAATTAAATATGAATCTAGTACCACAAAATAGTGTCGGAATCCTCCTTTGAAGAGAAAGTATTCGACAACTTTTTAATTCTCAAGAAAATGAAACAATCAGCTGCATCCCCCTCAAGAATTCATTTTTTGCTGTACTTTTAGGTTTAGAAAATTAGAAAAAAATATGACTTCATGCCAAAAGTTGTGAGCAGCCAAAAGTAGTGAGCAATTTCTGATTTTTTACGAGGATCAAATGAATATGGTAATTTGATGTTTTTAGCTGAGAAAGGGCTGTTTCCTCGTATACACTTCTACTTAATATTATGCGAATAGTTCTGTCTGTGTTTCCGTCTGTCTGTTCAGAACGTTTTTTTGAACAACGCAAAAGAACGGGGGCCTCCAATTTTGATATGCTGAATGGTGTCATGGTCACCTGAGCGCTTCGCAACCGTATCTTTAAAAGGTTGTAGGGTACTTGGAATACTGCAGAACTATACACACAAAATCTACAAAACTGTCTTAATAACGGTATAAACAATGAGAATTTCGATGATATAGAAATCTGGGTGTCCGTGTATCAGCTTATCTAAATGTATCAAAATCGGCTTCATATGTAAAAAACTACAACTTTAATAGACATTGTTTTCAATAGTTTCTAGTACATTCCAGAACATTTCAGATTTTTTAACAATTGTTCAAAATAAAAAAACTCGCTGCCGAATGGCAGCGTAAACCGTCTGGTATATTAAACTGTAACAAAGCGGAACATATTTTAAAATTTCAGTTTCTGGAGTTTCAGAATACCGTTCAATATTCAGGTGTACTGATAGTTTTATCATAATCCCTGTTTCAATTCGAGATAAAGCTCCTCTATTCGTTTTGTTGCTCAATTCGCAATATCCTCTGTTCCATATGAATGTTCGACTCTTCAGGTGACAAAAGGTCTTCAGGTTAGGTTACTAAGAAAACAGGAACAAAAATTTCGCGACATATGTTCAGCAACTTGATCCTCTTTTGGCTGCTTTCATGTTTTATTAACGATTTTTTGAGAGTTCATTCGAGAGATAAGCAAAGCATTTCAAAGATTCATTATTTTAGTTCCTCTAATTGGATTTACTTCATGATCTTAATAATATCTCTTTTAAAACACACTGATAATAAAGTATATAGCTATAATAATAATAATACTACAATTTAGAAACCTATAATTTAGTAGAGCTGGTCAACCGTTTACTATTTATGACAAGTCATGCTTTAGAAAATGGAGAAAGATTTGCGCAAAGAGTTATATTCTATTCGGACAACGAGGTGAAAATGAAATTTTATCAGATATCCTCCATTTTAAATGAGCTGATCTGCTGAATTTATTTTTGTTAAAGAATTCTTTTCAAAATATTATTGTTTTCAGAGGGAATACGTGAGTTTGTCTGATGCTTCGCAGTTAGCGGACCACCTTCAATGAAAACCTAAGGGTTTCGTTTTTCGTGTCAAATATTTCCGAATAAAAACATACATACGCAGGGTACTTTTTGTAATGAGAGGAAACACTAGCTCGATAGTATGTTTTTCTGGATAACAAGAGAAATTTGACGAAAATAAAAAACAATCATGAATTAAATAGAGCTAACAGTTTGTTTTCCGTTATTTTTTTTACACTACCGCTATTGTATCTCACAAGTATCAATTTCATTCCATTGCCTGCGTTTTAAATGAATACTGAACTCTCTTTTTAACAAGTCATGTCGGTGTTCTCAAAAATCGTCCCTCATTATGGCTTTTTTAAAGTTTTTGTTTGGAGCATTCTCCTTGCTCTCCATTTTTTTGAAGTCTTCCGAAAACAATGTCTTGCATTTCTTTTTCTCAGACAATAAATAGATTTCGTATATTCAGATGCGCTTTCTTTCAGTTTATGTGAATCTCCAGAAAATGGGCTTCTAATAGCGTTAACTATTCCCGCTATTGTTGATTTTCTTGCCAGTTCTGTCGTACAAAATGTTATTCCTCTGAATGTTATATGCGGCATCAAGAATTTGTAATTTCCATCATATCAATTCTATTGTAAACATGATTTCATATCAGAAATAATCCATTCGTTGGTTCCAAGAAACGAGAGAACACTTTTCTGATCAATCAGCCAATTGTGTTGAAAATTGATTCAATCTAACACCAAATGTTGCCAACATTATACAATTAAAGAGCAGCAAAATAAGGTTTTATTCTATTAAGCTCCATAAATTCAATCTTTGATGTCCTACTTTCCTTGTCTATATAATTGTTATAATAAATTTCATTTTCTTTATATTTAGAAGAGTGTGTGTGATATTGAACAAAGGCAGACACTGAAATCTGAAAAAAAATGTTTTAGAAATAAGGCTATTTGTGCTGATTATTTCCAGATGACACTTAATGAGTCAGGAGAAGTTTGTTTGTTTAACAGCTTCCAAATAGTAATTTGGATTCAGAATAATGGCTTAAAATCTGAATAATTACATGTGAATACTAGATGTAATTAGGAATGGATAATTAGCTCTATATCATCAAGATTGATCTGCTCCGTATTTTTGGCTGGATTATTCTGTTCTTCCTCTTCATTGTTTTCTGCTTCCTTTATGCTTTACTTTCTTTTAGTTGTCATATAGCTATAACTTATATCATCACCGGGTTTCTTTAACTGAAGGGTTTTCGATCTCGCATTAGTTCCATTTTTAATTGGGAAATTCAAAACCGGTTGTGGTGAAAGAAGGCGTCTTCCGCAACATTTGGGATTTTCAATGAACGCTGCTTACGTCTTCTCCTTTTAGTGTTTGGAAATTTGAGTCCTTTAAACTCCATTGGAATAATTGTCGACTAGAAAAGTTTTAAATGACAGAGATGAAAAACAACTTCAGAGCTTGAATGCGGCTAATACAGACTGAAATTCTAGAAAAATATTTTTTATAGATTAGAGTCTGATTGTCTGATTACTGCATTTTCTAAAAAAATGTTTTTACAATCTTAAATATGAATGATTCGAATTTTCTGCTGAATATGAAGTATTTCTCTCAGAAATTCTTAGATTTCTGGATTAAAGGATAATTAAGGATTCATAAATTCAGTTATTCCGTCATTGTTACCAATTCCAGAAAACCAACCATCTAGTGCTGTTTAATTATTTTTCACTCCATCATCACATGTTTTAGTTCCTCTTTTCCGTTTTGTCTTCCATCTTTAAAGTTGAGTACTTGATAGAAGTGCCGTTCTTTTTCATTCCAGCACTTACGTTTTTCACTCCGCCGTTCGCGTTCTACCTAGCATATTGATTTTCACTACTGGCTTCATTGTTTTTAATTTTAATGACGTTTTCAGTGCCAGACGGAGATGAAAATGTGGTGTCCACTCTTTTTCCTATTATATCATATGTGCTGGCTGGCTGCTGACGTTTTTGCAAAAAAAAAATTATAGTTGCAAAAATTGTTTTATCTCTAATTACCGAAGTTTCCGAAAACTAGGAAAAACACAAAAATATAACACATTTCGAAATTTCTCGAAAAGAAATTAGAATATGATATCTGCAAAAATTGTGGAATTTTTTGAGAAATGGCCGAATTAAATTAAAATCCAAAAAGCTGTCTAGACAACAACACTAATTTTGTAAAGTTTACCAAAAATTGAAAGCTATGGATTATAAAACTAGCTAGCTCATGGTGGAATTATTGTGGAAAACTGTAAAAAAATCGATTAAGAGCTGGAAATGTTTCGAAAATCACAAATATACAACTGGAGACAAGTCTATATTCTCAAGAATCCGCCATACTACACCCCACCCCCCCCCCCCAGACAATCCACTTAACCTCCCACGGCACTTCTTTGAGTGAAAGTGATATGCTGAAAATGACCAGACGCAAATTTGGAGTATTTTTAATTATTTTTTATTGCTTCAGCTTTGTTATTTTTGTAGTAATGTATACATTATAAGAGAATTTCCAAGCACTGTAAAGCTGATCAAAAATATTTCTCTATTCCTCAACTTTTTCATCACGAAGTTTTCCAATTTATCAGAAATCGTTCTAGTTTCAGAGCTTGGAGGCCGGTCACATCTTGCTTTATCAAGCTATCACATTTTTCTATGGCGCCTCATATCGGTCATGTCTTATGAGCCACATTTCGTGGGTGAGGTATGTTTTGCACTTTTCCAGCTTTCAAGTACATAAGTGTAAACGCCCTTACATATTTCTCTAGAACAGAATGAAAATATGCTTTGATTGACAATTATGGAAATTTTTGTCGCGTGCGACCTGCTGTCGATGCACTGGTAAAGAGGAGACGAGGGAGGAGCGCAAGATGAAGGAAGGTCCTTCCGGCGCCGTCCGGATTTGGGGATTCTTCTCCTTCTTGTACTGCTTCATCTCCAAAAATTGGCTTGAGGTCGACAGAGTAGGCGGAGACCGGTGGTCTCTCTAGAAAAGACAGACATGCAAACGACACATATGAATGTATATAGGGAACAAGAGTTTCTATACTCATAGTGCTCATTAGAATAGCACGGATCGTGTTTCGTCTCTCGCCTTGTTAACCGAATCTGCCCAGTTTGTATCATTACTTCGGTTGTGTCTTTTAAAACTGTTTCCCCTCCCATCTTCTTATTTCTTCCTTTCAGCATATTTCAGTTAATTCACCAATAGTTATTAATCAATGTACTCCCGTAAACATATCACGATAGCGGTGAGTCAAATCCCAAAAGATTCGTTAGCAGTTTCAGCATAATGTATTAGTTTCTGAGAAAAGATGATAATCATAAAACGAGAAACATGACGTGAACTTGATGCAACGTGTACCAGTTAATAAAAGTCCATCTTGAAAATGTGACCGCTCTCATGTCTCTCCTGCTCACATGTGAGCCATCTTTGTTGCAGTGAGAGAACTTCTCAAAGATGGTTTTATTTAATGAATCATCTCAAACTGTATGGCAGCAGAAGGCCATGAATAATTTAGCGGAATTCTACGAGTATGTTTTCCCTGGCTCTGAACTTAAGTCCTGGAATTAACATGACATACAGTAAATCATGAAAATCTGTGTTTCACCAGATTTTCAATATCTCATAAATATTTGTTGTTTTAAAGATGACTTTGGAAATTTTAAAAATTCAACTCTATTTTGTTTATTTCAGCTTTTGTTGAGCTCCGTCAATTCGAAGCTTTTTTGAGTGCACAAAGGCTTTTATATTGTAAACTCCCATTACTTCGTCTATTTTCCTATGTACCCGCATACTGCGCTAAAGCCAATGATGATTCTATTACCACCTGAACTTTTCTTCTAATTCTATATTATTTTCTGGATATTCCAGCATTATAGAAATAGGTTGTGCAATATATTCATCTTTCGGGTTGTTGGTTTTTTTTTCGACTTTTGATTTTGATTAGAAAAAGAAAACTTTGCTTTTTTGTTATATAATTTTTCCCAATATTGCTTTTGCAGTTGTTGAGAATCTCCAATTTCTATGCGCATGCCGCCAAAAAAAAACGTAAGAAGAGTGATGGAAGCTCCTTTTCATTCTTCCTCCGTCAAGCAATTTTTCTCAAATTTTCGCATTGTCAAATCCATCTATTAGCCAGCTGATTTTCATTTTCGCTACCACCAAAATAACATAGAGGAATAGAGTCCCAATTTCTAAGACGACTGAAAATGATTGTGGAATAGAAAACAACAAAGCGAACTGCTTCTCGGACTGACTATACGGCTATTGCGTTGCGAGCACGTGGGAAACTGCGAAGAAACACTTCAAAGCAACAACTTATTTTTGTCAATTCTTATATATTACCTTCACGTTTAAAATTTCAGAAACCGTTGCCGTTAATTCGACACATGTTCTCAGTGCTTGCGCTTGCCACACAGATTTTGGCCAATGTCAATGTGGTTTCGCAGGTATTTTTTTTTCGAGAATATTCAGTTTTAATTATTCACTTTCCTTTTTCAAGGCACTCACTTGTATTTCTCGCATTTTCAACTCTAAAACTAAAATCATAAATTTCAGACGGTAGAGGCTACTGCCCTTGCTCCACCACCAAAAGTGAGTTTTTTCATTGGTCATTCGATACTTTCAGTGCATTTTTCTCAGGCAAATTCGAACGTTTCTCAGTTTCCACAGTCTAGCTTAGCTTTTTCGTTTCATTTTTGTTATTTTAGATGCAAAATCAGACAAATGTTAGAATTGAAGAGTATTTTGCAGAATAAAAATTCCTGAATTCCAGCGTTCTCCTTTCATTGTTTGCTAATTGTTTGTTGAATACTTTGCTCAAACACTAATTTGGTTTAAAGACCTGCTCAAAATGCGATGCTTTATCGGAAGCTTTTACAAAACTTTTTTTGTATTTTGTATTAGAATGACAATATTGTTTAAAAGTGTCCAATAACAGATTTCAATTCGAATTGCCAATCAAAAAGATTAAAGGAGTTTGCACAAGAAGTGGAAGCAGTTGACTATTGATGCTAAGGTCAAACTTAAAAGGAAATGCTGCTAACTAAATATCAACAATTATTTTTTGAGGCGTCAATCTTAACCAAACTTTAAGATATTTGGACATTTCAAGATAATTTGAAACAATATATGCGAAAATTACAAGTTTCTGTTTGCTATTTTCGATATTTTCGAAAGGATTTAGGCAACAATTTGAAACAGTGAAAATCGTTTTTTTTTCTTGTGAATTTTGAAATTTATTTGAAAGTGAGCGTTTTCTAAATATTTTTTTATCAAAAGCAAGTTCCTAAGTTTCAAAAAAACTTGTTAATGTTTCATATCAACACCATAATGACATGTGGAAGCGGATCCTGCACAGAACCTAGGAGCTCAATAAAATATATACGGAGTTGCTCTTTTTTATTTCCAAAACTTCACAGAAGTAATTTTTATTTATAATTCTAGGTACGCCAAATCAGAATACCCGGCGACATCTTGATCGGAGGCGTTTTTCCAGTTCATTCAAAGTCATTAAATGGCGATGAGCCATGTGGTGAGATTGCCGAAACCAGGTGAGCATTGACGCCAACCAATCATAACATTCATAAAATTGATGACAGGGGTGTGCATCGAGTGGAGGCTATGTTGTATGCGCTTGATCAGATCAACTCTCAAAACGATTTTCTACGCGGGTACAAATTGGTGAGGGACTTTACAATTAAAACCACGAAACAACTTGAATGATTCTTCCAGGGCGCACTTATACTTGACTCATGCTCAAATCCAGCATATGCATTGAATCAAAGCTTAGATTTTGTCAGGGATATGATTGGATCTTCAGAAGCGTCTGATTATGTTTGCTTGTGAGTAAAACTAGGAAATGGTGAAGCTATGGAAAACATTCAGTATTCAGAATTGACACTATTATTAATTTTTTCAATTTCCAGAGATGGAAGTGATCCAAACGTCAAAAAGCAATCACAGAAGAAGAACGTAGCGGCAGTTGTAGGTGGAAGCTATAGTTCAGTTTCCGTGCAGTTAGCAAATCTTCTACGGTTATTTCGAATAGCTCAAGTC
This sequence comes from Caenorhabditis inopinata, assembly GCA_003052745.1. Taxonomy (NCBI): domain Eukaryota; kingdom Metazoa; phylum Nematoda; class Chromadorea; order Rhabditida; family Rhabditidae; genus Caenorhabditis; species Caenorhabditis inopinata. Next base: position 4,600,084 of record AP018156.1, on the reverse strand, counting down.
AGCCCTGCAAGTACGAATGCAGATTTGTCTGACAAAAATCGGTTCGAATACTTTGCGAGGTATGTTTCTTTTTTTTCGTTTTATTACTTTTGGAACTCACAATTTCCAGAACTGTTCCATCGGATGACTACCAAGCGATGGCAATGGTCGAAATTGCTGTTCGATTCAAGTGGTCCTATGTGTCACTAGTTTATTCGGCAGATGAATATGGGGAATTGGGTAATAATTGGGTATTATTTATTCATTGTTCACATCGTTATTATTTCAGGTGCTGATGCTTTCAAAAAAGAAGCAAGAAAAAAAGGAATTTGTATTGCACTGGAAGAAAGAATTCAAAACAAGAAAGAGAGTTTCACTGAGTCAATAAACAACTTGGTTCAAAAGTAGGTTCACCTTTTGGCCGGAAAACACATTTTCCGACTAAGTGCGGTTGCAAACTTTGAAAAAAACTTCAGACTACAGCCAGAAAAGAATGTTGGCGCCACTGTTGTGGTTTTATTTGTCGGCACTGAATACATCCCAGACATTCTGCGGTATACGGCAGAAAGAATGAAACTGACATCCGGAGCAAAGAAGCGTATCATTTGGTTGGCTTCCGAGTCATGGGATAGAAATAACGATAAGTACACTGCGGGGGACAACCGCCTTGCTGCACAAGGAGCGATTGTGCTGATGCTGGCGTCACAGAAAGTTCCATCTTTTGAAGAGTATTTTATGAGTTTGCACCCAGGGACAGACGCCTTCGAACGTAACAAATGGTTAAGGGAGTTATGGCAAGTGAAGTATAAATGCGAATTCGACACAGCACGTGGATCGAAAATATCAAGGTGAGTTTAAGTTTCAGATGAATTTGAAAATTTCCAAATTTCTCTTGGTTTTTGGGGCGTTTTGAACGTCGATATAATAAGGATAATGAATAAATAATATTTATTCCCTCTGTGTTTCATAGATGTGAAGACATTCGACAATCATCGGAAGGTTTCAATGCAGATGACAAAGTGCAGTTTGTTATTGATGCGGTGTATGCGATAGCTCACGGACTCCAGGTAAGCACCTTTAGAGTCTTTTTTTTCTGAGTTATTACTTTCCAGTCAATGAAGCAATCTGTCTGTCCTGATGATGCCATTGAGAATCATTGGATCTCACGGTACAGTAAACAACCAGAAATTTGTCACGCTATGCAGAATATTGACGGTAGTGACTTTTATCAAAACTATCTCTTGAAAGTCAACTTTACTGGTAAGATTAAAAAATATATAAATCTTTTTATACTTCTTTCTCTCAGATATTGTTGGAAAGCGATTTCGATTTTCACCACAAGGAGATGGTCCAGCTAGCTATACAATTTTGACATACAAGCCGAAAGCTCTGGACAAAAAGCGAAGGATGACAAATGACGACAGCTCTCCATCTGATTATGTAGAAATTGGACACTGGAGTGAGAACAACGTACGTCATCAAATTTAGAAAACGACGATGTAGTCAGAAGAGGGTAAATGACATTTTCAGCTCACTATTTATGAGAAGAACTTGTGGTGGGATCCAGAAAATACGCCAGTTTCCATATGCTCTTTACCATGCAAAATTGGTTTCAGAAAGCAGCTAATCAAGGTCAGCAAAATCCCTGAACTTATTGGCTCTACTTTAAACAAACTGTTCAGGATGAGCAATGTTGTTGGGCGTGCAGTAAATGTGAAGACTACGAATACCTTATCAACGAAACCCATTGTGTGGCATGTGAACAAGGCTGGTGGCCAACAAAAGATAGGAGAGGGTGTTTCGACCTTTCACTGTCTCAGCTGAAGTATATGCGATGGCGGTCTGTGTACTCGCTTGTTCCAACAATTTTAGCGGTCGTTGGAATTATTGCAACTCTGTTTGTGATAGTGGTGTATGTCATGTAAGTGGACAAAATGAGATGTGCAAAAAAGAAAGACGATGAGCGCCTTTGACTTCAAACAATTTATTTTTAAGATTAGATATGAAAATATGAATTGATCAATTAAAGGGAAAAGAAAACAACGCTGAAAATTATAGAATTCTAATTGGAAACAACAAAGTTATAGCAATTCAGAATCAGAAATATTTAACATTTAATTGCAGAAATTGTTATTTTTTTTAGTAAACCTAATGCTCTGATGACAGCAATGAACTATTTCATTTTTCTTATTTTTCTACACTATGCCAAAAAAATCTATTTTTCAGCTACAACGAAACACCAGTAGTGAAAGCATCTGGTCGGGAGCTTAGTTACATTTTGCTCATTTCAATGATTATGTGCTACTGCATGACTTTTGTGCTGCTATCGAAACCTAGCGCAGTTGTCTGTGCTATTAAACGAACAGGAATAGGATTTGCATTTTCTTGTCTTTATTCTGCAATGTTTGTGAAAACGAATAGAATTTTTCGAATCTTCAACACGCGAACAGCTCAACGACCGCGATTTATATCGCCCATCTCTCAGGTACATTTTTCATGTCAATTGGTGACATGTCAACGGAAGTACAATATTTATAGGTTGTTATGACTTCAATGCTAGCTGGAGTGCAGTTGATCGGAAGTCTTATTTGGCTGTTTGTAGTGCCACCAGGTAATTGACTGACAACGGAGTAGTGAGATCTAGAATAATTGTAGGATGGAGGCATCACTATCCGACAAGGGACCAGGTGGTTTTAACTTGTAACGTCCCGGATCACCATTTTCTGTATTCACTAGCGTACGATGGTTTTTTAATTGTGCTTTGTACAACGTACGCAGTGAAAACTAGGAAAGTTCCTGAAAACTTCAACGAAACGAAATTCATTGGGTTTTCTATGTACACAACATGCGTAGTATGGCTTAGTTGGATATTCTTCTTTTTCGGAACAGGAAGCGACTTTCAGGTTCTCCATGAGAGGCTGAATATAACAAAGCTATTCTATATTTCTTTCAGATTCAAACATCATCACTTTGCATTTCAATTTCCATGTCGGCAAATGTGGCATTAGCATGCATCTTCTCTCCAAAGCTCTGGATTATTCTGTTTGAAAAACACAAAAATGTCAGAAAACAGGAAGGGGAGAGTATGTTGAACAAAAGGTATGCCATATTTGGGGGGGGGGTTTCAGTGTGAAAAATTCGTTTTTATCGGAGTATATTTCTACGTAATGGTTTGCCTGGTGGCGTCAAAATTTATGAATAAAGTTCTTAAAAAATTCAGAAATAATACCATGGAAGAATCGACTGATCCAGAGATGAAGTTCTAATTCCTAAAAAAAAAGGTTCTAGTTTTTGTGTGAAAATTTGTTGCATTTTTAACTAACGATGAAAAACATTTTTGTACTTTAAAATTCATGTAAAACAACAAAACTCGGATGTTTAATGATACTGTTTAATTGCATTTAAATTTTATTTCCTGGCATCATACATCATGAAGAAATCATGAAAAGCCTTCTACATATAGACTTTATACAGGCTTTATTTTATCTATGAACTTTGTTCTATATATCATGAAAAGCTTTTATAAACTGATGAATTCTGCTTTTAGTTTTGCATAAAATTCATTTTCATGTTAATTTTCGGAATTCCAGACTTTTCCTCCAGTTTCCTTTCTCTTATTTGAATAGCTGAAACTTAAAAAGTGGGGAATTCGTCTAAATTGAAATTTTGGCCAAAGTTGTCTGAAAGTGTTCAAACAAATAGTTTTATGGCGGACTTCGGCGGAATCGTTAATTCTAGTTTTTTATTGTTTTCTAAGAATCAGAAGCAGAATCAGAACTATCACCCGTCAGAAGTGATTTCAAAATTTAACTAAATGCACTTATTTTGTTTCCTTTTTTGTCGTTTTCGTGAATTAACTCATAATAGCCTTTTAAGTGTTTTTTTTCTTCCCGTTTGCCTGTTATAACAATTTCCAGAATTGCATCATAATAACATTTTTAGATTTCATTAATTTACCGTTTCTCAATACAACATTTCATTTTTCAGTAGCCGATCTCTAGGCAACTGCAGTTCTCGGTTGTGTGCCAATAGTATCGACGAGCCAAATCAGTATACATCCTTGCTCACTGACAGTACTCGGCGACGATCATCACGCAAGACATCTCAACCCACAAGCACTAGTTCTGCTCAAGACACGTTCTTATGAAAAGTATCTAATGTTTAATTGTGAATATGTATCAATGCCATTACAATTCATCTGTTTATTAGTCATTTTTTGCAATACGGAATGAATGATTTTTCCGGAAAACCACGAGATGAGATTGAACAACTAATTTGATAGAAGGCTTCCTTAAAAGACCAGCAAAAAGGCAAACATTTAAAATATTCTAAAGATGGATTGTTTAGCAATTGGCACGACGATATTTCCTTTTGTTTCTTTTCTTCCGCAATATGCATTGTTAATTATTGAACGGAAGATCTTATAATCGAATCATATTGAAGATATGCCCGAGAGAGGACAGAAAACAGTAGTTGAATATCTAGACCTGAAGTTTGAGAACTTGTGAAACAAAATGTCAGAAAAAGTAAAAAGAAATGAAGAAATAAGATTCGCAAAATTGTTAATCTGACGCTTTTCAATGTAGATGCTGAAGGCATCAATTGAGATCAGATTCAGAAAATCCGAGATCTCTTCGTCGGCGACGAACATCGTCATGAATTGCTCCGAGGTTTTCAGCAGAGGAGTCCAAATACACGTCCCAATTTTCACCGTCTATCTTAACTTCAGCCGTTGCTGATGACTTCCTGGCCAACCAAACAGAGAACCAGACACTCATGAAGGTTCCAACTATCTGAAAATTGAAATTCAACTTTCTTTTCAAGGTTGATAAGCATCAAGTACGCTTCTTGGAACATTTTGCAATGAATTGTAGTTTTTTCTCACCAAGAACAGAATCCACACGATGATAGGCGTGACAGCTACTCTGGGGAACATGGAAATTCCAAACTTCACGCAAATTGCGGCTTCGAGAGCGCACACGGCCAGGTAAACCCAGCATTGCATTCCCAGGCGCTTGATGAGAGGGTCCGTCGCGTAAAGATAAAATTGGCGGATTGAAGGAGCAGAAATGAATGCAATAAGGATAAGTCTCCAAAATACAACGGGGTGTTTGGTGTCGACAGAGAACACGTGCTTCATGAAGAAAGTATTGAGTTCAGTCAGCAACCATATCAGAACGAAGACGTACACCGCCATTGTTCGTTTTATAGTCATTGTGAATGATCCCCAGTCGAACTGAAGGAGAAAAAATGCAATTGAGAAAGAGTAGTTTAATAATAATAATCTTCAACTTACATCATTCCAGCTTTCAGGTGTGAATTGCAGAACCATTCTCTTAAAACGAGCACGATTGGTTTTAATGTGCTTGATGCTCTCCCAGTGGTAATTTCGCATTGATAACCATTTGCAGATTTGAAGACCGGCAAATATTCCCAGTCCATTACATATGAGAACATCGAGGATGATAGCGTCCCACCAGCATTCGGCAAAGTTCGGAAGAAGTTGTGTGAATACAATCTGAAATAATTGAAATGTTGAAGAATGCTGTATTAAAGAGTGTCATTACTTCAGTGAGCTCCCAAGCAATGCTGATGTACCAACAGAGAACGCCGTGCCTGATAAGAAGAGCTTTCATGGCCCATCCAGTAAAATGACCAACGGCAAAAATATCCATATGACTCCAAAGACGCTCCAACGAAACGTCTGAGCAATTGATGGCATACTCCTTCTCCACTAGATTCTCAGCCCCCAACCCTTTTGGATCGAGCCACGTCAGCACAGCTTTGATATCCTTGTAAGTTTGGAAAAGGGTAAACTGAAGCAACATAAGATAGACAACGGAAACACCAAATACAGTTCTCCAGAAAACTGGATGGGGACGTATGAAAGGTCCTGAATACAAAAATATTAGTGCTACATTTCTTTTTAATGAGTGGAAAAGAGTACAGAAAAACGAGCTGACCGTTAGGGAAAGCCATTGCACTAACGACAAGGAACAAGGCAAGTGTCCCAAGAAGTCCATCGGAGACATTTCTATCAGTTGCGTTTTCTTCCTCTGTAAACCTGGAAATTTATAAAATTAATTTTGCTTTAAATCATTCCATTTTGAAAGTTTCAACGTTGAAAAAGCAACGAAACGAGAAAACTCATTTCCACTTTCATATTTGAATCATTCATTTGCAATTCAGTAATTTGACATGAACGGTGGAATATGAATTATCAGTATCACTAGCAAACAACAGAATGAAATGATCGGTTTGATAATCCATAGTCCAGTTCATCAAGTGGGGGAGGGGGGGGGAGGTAAGGTTATCAAGGGAAGTAGCGTCTATGCGTAATGCGTGACCTGACGTGACGAACCAAATTGACCTCTTTGCTTCATAGTATCATGTTTTCTTATGAAATACAATCAGAAGACACGAACCACATGCATTTAACATGTAATGGTACCGTGTCAAGTGGGAAGGTCTGGATCTGGATTCATGTAATGTGAAAAAGTGGTAATGGCAAGTTACTGTTTTGTGAAACGAGAGACGTATTAGAAGAGCTAGCCTAAAGAAACTAGATATCAGGTGAAAATGTGTCAATCTATCATTGCATTTGTAAAATGAGTACTCATCCAGAATAGCATCAGAAAGGGCTTTCTAGTTTTCTGTTCTGGAATCAATGGTTCAGTGGTAGAATTCTTGTCTACTACGACGCGGAAGGCACTAGTTCCGCAAATGCACCATATAATACAACCTTGGGGTACCTTAGAGTCACAGCGCGGAGAAAACGTGACGGCTGGAGAGACCAACGGCTAACGTTCCAGGTGTGTCTCTTACATGAGTAATCGAACTTTTTATTATGATAAAGAGAAAAAGAAGGACATCATCCAAGAACAAAAATTCAAACTAAAAGAAGAAGTTTTCGCTATTGGTGTAAACAATTGCGGGAAACCGCTGAGGATGGTGCGAACGTGGGAGGCGCTAACGCAAAACTTAATTTCATCAAATTCACACCGTTTACTCACCCTGTGAATGCTTTGTACGAAATGAACACGACCAACAATGCCAAAATGGTTAAGGTGTGCGGTTTATAGAGAAAATCTACTGTGATATCTTCGACGACTCTCTCATTAACCATTTGAAAATGCGTTCGTTCCAGTAGACGGCGCGTCTTATTTCTGCGCACTATTTTTATGCTGAAAATATTGTAGGTAGACAAGAAACATGAAATAGGCGTGACCAGCTGTTCGCATTATATTATATGAAAACAGAATAGCAGTCAGTAGGCCAGACTCGCCTTTCATCATCATCTTCCGCTTCTGCTTCTGCCGTCGCCATCGCATCTCCAACTCTGTCATCGGGATGCGGCTCATTATTTGGTAGCGCACATCCAGATCTGAAACGCAGTTTGGAAATCAATATGTAAGTTGAGACCCTTAAAAACCTAATTTTTGTTTCTCGCCTCCTATGTGTGGTACTGTGAGGTGATCCCAAGATATCTTCTTTCATCTGAAAAAAAAATTTACCCAGTTTTGTAATATTTCCAATGAATAATGCTGACTGAATAAAATAAAGTTCCAAGAAAAAACGAAATTCTTAAACATTTGGAAAAGATTCATCGAGCGATAGGATAGGAAATATTGCTGAAAAAGGTTGCTAAGAAACCGGACCATATATTATGTGGGATGAAAACATTCTCAAATGCAAAATAGAAGAAAATACAAAAAAAAAAACATTAAAATATTAAAAATAGCCGCTCAGACTCTTTCATGATCTCTTTTCTAAGTTTCCACGCGCCTAGACTACCTAGGTAATGTCTACTTACAAAAATCTCCATAAATTCTATTAGAATTTTTGGATAGAAGCTCAGTTTTCACTATTTTTTGTCTTAGTACAGAATTAACCGCAGAAAGTGTAGAAAAAAGGAACTACTATTGCATTGTCAAATGACTGCTATCAGGAGACGTGAAGCTAATGTGGTTACTTTGATCATCAGCTTCAAAACTTTGTTATGAAAAAAATTAGTTGTTTTGATGATCAAAGTTATCAAAATGGTTATCAAGTTGATTACTTTTGATTACATTTTCAGTCTTTATCAAAAAAAATAAATAAATAGACACCCAAAATTTAATTGAGGAAACTGTTCGAATTTTATCCGAAATTCGAAATTCGAAAGCTAGCGAACGAGTGAGCAGACAACTACTGGATAGCCAGTCGATGAAAAAACGACGAAACACCAAGAAACGCTAGGAAATGGAAAATGACGCAGCAAGAAAACTTCATTGATGAAGAACGTTTGGAATTGCAGCTGGTGTACCATGAAAAGGAAATAATAGACAAAATACTTGTTTATAAATAAAAGCTACGGGCATTGCAAAGAATCAGATACACATAATTCACAAGGAGAGGAGGTTTCAGTGGTTTTATTGAAAGAGAAATGACAGAGCAACAAAAGGAGACAAACATGGTGCACCCGCTTAATGTCACTGTACAAAATTTGTTAAAGGGATGAATACAATTTCGTATTGTTTCAATGCTAAATTGATTAGAAGAGGAACGCTTTATCTGAAATAGATCGGGGAGAACTTGAGTCAATTTCGAAAACTTTGGAATTAAGAGCATCTGTTTTCTGAAATGCAAATGAGCTCAGACGTCAAGTCGTACACATGACATTTCGTCTTCTTTGGGAACACAGCGGACCTGAAAACCGATGCATTTCATGAGTTTTCAGAATTCATAAAATTCATAGAAAAGATGACGAAGCGCCCCCTACCTTGGTGATTTCTCCTGGAAGTCTTGCAAAAACGGAGGCAGGAATCGGTTTCAGCTTTAATGCATTCATAGAGTCTATGACCGAATTAAGCTTTGCATTCTGCACATTAATATTAAGAGCTCCATAAGCCGCCACTCGAAAGAATTCATAGAATTGATGTGACATTTCAGCACTTGAGAAGACGAGATACTTTTTAAGTTCGGTGACGTGTCGTTCAACAATCTGCATACAGAGAAAAAAATGTATGTTCTATTTCTTTTATTGGAATATGCTATTTCAGCGAATTTAATTGATTAATGAATTCAATAATTTCAGAAACCGTTTTGTACCACGAAATGTTAAAAAATATCAACTCTATTCATGTTATTTAAACTTTCAGCCATGAATAAACTGTGAAGCACAACAGCTTCCTTGTGGATATCTTGTGTCTTTTTGGTGGTTACAATGGTCAAAATACGCCGAAAATGTGTCAGTGTCTCGCACTATGGCGCGAAACTTCATCCCGGGTAATTGCGCCTAACCCTGAATGTGCACTCACTTCTTGATGTTCGATAGGATCACTATTCTCAGTAACCCCATTCAAACGAAGGTTGAAGTTGACTTCTGGCACCAGCAAGTTGCCTTGAAAAATGTCTCCATCTGTGAGCCCACACTGTGGATATTCACTGAACTCAAATATATGTCCAACTTTGAACAGTTTCCCGATAGTGTCATCTGCAAATCAATAATGCAGCAGAGCCAGCTCAATTGTCAGTGGACAATGAAGACTATGTGATCTATAAGGCTTACGCATGGAGATAGGAGCCGTCGACAACGAGATAACTGTCTCTTTCTGTTTTTTCAATGCTTTCAATACAAGTTCTCCTTCCTGGCGGAACAGGAACAACGAAGGAATACCGATATCATCTCTCCCTTCTTTATCAGACGCCATGGAGAATGTTGGTCGGTCAGCCATATACTTTGTGTTTTGTTCGTTGTCTGTAAAGGTAAAAATTACGAAAATCTATTTGCCTTATCGTAAACTGACTGACCAATAACAATCATTCCAATAGCACCAGCTTTCTGAGCATTTCTGGCTTTTGCCTGGAAGACGCATCCTCCCCTCTCGACCACAGCAATTTTCCCGTAAATTTCATTATTGTTTATGAGACGTCCGCATGCTCGGAACGGAGTTGCTTTGGCAGCACGTCCGAATACCAATTTTGTCATTGTAAGATCCATTCCGAACTGAGCCGGGCTCGCTTGAAAAACTGGTTTTCCGTAATACGGAGCGTTGAGAATTTGCACAAACTTCTCATGCCTTTCATCGAAACCTGGAATACTTCATTGAGAAAACGTTTTGCTCACATAAATTAGAAAAAAAGTGACACTTACCCTCCTTATCAATCTTTTCTACGTACTCCTGCATTTCGTGCATAAACTCGAAACCCAATCTGGCGTATTGCGGCGAATGAGCCTGAACTTTCTCCTTGATTCAACCTAACGGGAACATAAACTAAAATGGGAAAAAAAAACGCCGTCATTAGTGTTTGATGAACAGCTCAGTCTGGGCAATTCTACACACATTTATTACGATTCTCTAACAAAAATGACATGAAACATACATATATCACAAGGGTATTTGTGGAGTGTGTTGAACAACATGATGTTTTAATGAACACGTGGCAAGACAAAGTTTAGAGTCATACGAAAATGATAGATATGAGCAGAGCTACAATTTTTATAGGTTTCCTTTGTACCCGCATGATAAATTGTTAGCTATCCAGTATGGAGATATCAAAAGAATATGGGAAAAACTAGCTAATCTTTGCTGACGCCCCGGCAAATCGCGATGGTTCAACAACAAAAAAGTGTTTACCCGGTCTTTAACGAGCACGTCGTAATCCTAACATGGTAAAAATGATGAGAATAGTGAATGCAAATAAATAAAAGATGAGAATAATCATGGTGTCGAAAAGATAGAAAAAAGCGTTAAGCATGTGTCCGTTTGTGACATATTGTCTCGCTGGATCATTTCGGGGCCCATCCCAACACAGGGGTTCGTCATCAATTTCACACGTAACTTTTTTGCCCTGCAACACGCAATAATTGACTTGTGAATACAAGTGAGTGTGAGGGCAACTGAAAACGACGAAAGCATGGTGGGTTTTTCATTTTAGAACTATTCGAAGAAAATGAATAATGAAAATGATAGATTGCGTGTTGCTGAGAGATGAAAAAGTTGTTGCGAGACAAAAAGTACAAAACAAAGGCAAAAGGGTGTCATGCAAGGGGCATACATAAAGAATATAATATACCGGCATAGAACTGAAACATTCCACCACTCAGCCATTCACATCACCGCACATAACAATTCATCTCACAGAATTATTACTGAGCATGTAAAAAAAATAGATTTCAAAATCTCTTCAAGTCGAAGAGTCGTTGTCTGCTACAGTTGAAACCCTATTTATTCTCACTCTCTCTTCAAAAAAACTCACCTTAGTGGACTTATGACTCAAGTGGAGCCGACCGTCACTGAGAGTTACCAGCTCAATTCCCATCATGGATAACTGTTTGAGATGCTCCTGGTTTGATACTGAGAATGACCATGCTCTGACTCGTTCTGCTCTGAAAAGATACTGCATTCCAAAAATGTATTGAGCTCTGTTTCATTGCTCATTGTATTCCATATTTACATATGTTCAAAGGTTTCACAACTGTTGCACTTACGGTGATTCGCAATTAGCTGTCCCTGCAGCTGCTGCACTCGCACTCGTTCCAGATTTAATCGCACCCAACATCATTTTCGTCCTCTCCCTTATTAACTGGGCTTCTTCTCTCTCCGTGGGCAACTTGGTGAAATCTATCGGATTTGCGCAAACATAACTGTTCTGTTGTTGCTCGTCAGACCTCAGCATCATTCTACGGGGATTCACTTTCTCGTCTTGTGCTTTCTTCCCAATACTGAGTGGTAGGAAGTGCGCTTCTGTGGTGAATACAAAGTGATCAGGATCAAATATCAGATCCTCTGTTTCAGTAAAGATCATGTAAAGATATTTGAAAGTTTCAGAGAGTACGAAAGACTCCATCTGATCTTCCTTGACCATTGTTCTAACGTCTTTCAACGATGCAAATCCGCACGGCACTCTTACATACTTATTAATGCTATCCATAATCTGAAACTCGTCGAAATGTTTAAAGTTTTTTTTCTTATTTTCTCACCTGCTTTGCCACTTCCAAATAGTGAGGATCGTTTGTGGCACGGTACAAGAAATAGGTACTTTCCACAAACTCAGGTCGGATAGGGTGCTCAGCCCAGTGAACTTGGAAATCATGAGTAAATGCTTCCGGTAAGAATTTGTGTTTTTGGATCACTTGAAAGAGCATCTCATGCATCTCGATGGCTTCTTTGACATCTCCCTTGAGAACTTGAAGTCCTGGCCAGAAGGCAAGAAGCGAGTCCATGAATCCTCTGGTTGCAACCGTAGGTCTGTGCATGTGAACGTCAACAAAAATTGGTCCTTTGTTTATGTACCGTTTGATGGCTTCGTAATGCTGAAAGTTCAGAATTATTCAGAATTTCATAACTTCATTTAGATGAAAAATATACCAAACCTTATTAAATCTATCTAGGTAGCTTTCATCACCAAGAAGTATATAGGCTTTAAGAAGATACTCGTAGTATGAGTCAATTCCTGCTCCGATTCCACTGTCTCGTCTAGTCCAGTCTCCTGAATGCACATTGAGTACTGTTCCCATTAGATCTGAAGATCTGTGACGTTGCTGCCACAGGAAGTCCATAGCTTTTCTAGCGGTTCTCTCGTAAATAGGATTTCCAGTGAGACGTGTGAGCGCCGCAAACTCCAGAATCATTGTTCCACCACACGCGGTACATGTATCTTTCTGTCTTTTCAGATGACCTTGCATTCCATGCTTCAAATTGATTCTGCTATACGGGAGTCCGCTGGTCGTGTTGAAAGCTGGCATTAGCCTATTTCCAACTTCCGTGGCCATGTTTAACAGCTGTTTGTCATAGTTCTGCAATCGCTCCGGGTGTTTTTCTTTGACCAATTCAGCGAGGACATGTGCTGAAATGAATAGCAGTTACACCTGTCTTCAGAATTCAAACTTGAATAACCACAAACCGGAAATGAGACCGCCAAGAACTCGTATGTTTGTTTCGAAAACACTGACAACAAAGTCCGAATCAAATCGCACATTCTTCATGACCAAGTTGATAGCATTCTCGAACTCATCCAGCTCGTTCAACACTACCAGCGTATCCAAACTATCCAACAAAGTGACAGAAAAGCTGTAGAAAAATAAATCATTCGTTGTCTTATCGCCTTTATATCTCACTTTCCCATAACATCGTCGACGTCTCCTCTACCAGGTGTCACACCGCGAACTCTTCCCTTGCAGGATAGAGGCATGAGCTCATCGGCGGGGAACGCATGATTCATATAAGAGTTGTATCCGTGCATGAACATTTCGCGTGCTTCTTTCCTGGTTAAATATAGCATATAGGAGGATTTTTGTGAGTTTTTCTTATCATTTATTTTTCTAATTTCATTTTTTTTTAAATTTTATAGTTTCAACAACAGAACTGTGCAATATTTATTGATATCCACTATAATCAAAAACCCTTTTTTCTTTAATTCTCTTTCTTCTCAGCCAAAAACATATTTTCAAAAATTTTTCAAATGAAATGCTTATTTTCTCATAAATTCCATTAAACCACTTCTATAAGCTATAAATTAAATCAATTATTAACTCACTGCAGTTTCTTTTTGTTTAGTTCGACTCCGTGTGCTATTTGATAGCACAGTACAGAAATTATGAACACCTTCCATCGTGTATTAAACATATTTCCTGATCGAATCACTGGGGGGAATAATCACAGCCAAAGTTTATCGCATTGAGGTAATGAGATAAGATCTGAAAAATTAATTAATTTATTAATTACAAAAACGATGAAACCATGTGACCGGTAAAAAAGGACCTAAATAAAGGGCTTGCGTTGGCTGCAATCGCGCTCCCTAGAGAAACTACGATCGATGCGCCAACTAGGCTCCTCATTCTCAACGTTGCCTTCTCATCAACCCTTTCTTCAGCACTGCAACACTCTCCACGCGAAAAACTCGCTCACTTTGTCACTCATAAAACACTCGCAGTCGTTCAAATAGTATGAGACATAGAGAGGAAGGACAAGGGAAAAAAATACTTCGGGATAGTGCATTAAAGGCAATGAGAGTCATTTGGCAAGATATATTCAGACATTTAGCTCGAAGCCAGCTGCTCTTTGAGCTTAAAGTTTTCGGATGAGTGGTTCAAACTCTGAAAACGGAACTTGATAGCTGAGAAAAAAACGTGATTGCATGCAGTGTGTAACCGATTCGGAACATTTAAATTTGAAAAGAGCGATTTTCCAGGAAGTCTATAATCAGAATTGCTGATGAATTTCCTTTGTTTTCTTTTATATTTCATTCTCTCATCTTCTTATTGGTATCAAACAAACATAGCTCTTTGATACTTGCCCATGAACTCGCTATTGAAAGTTTTTGCCACTTTCTTCATCGCCTCTGAGTCTCTTCAGGCAGCGTGAAACTCTTGTTTACATCGTAGGGGCCCCTTCCTGATTAGATCTTCTGCCGAACATTTCGCAACCATGAAGAATTTCAATTAAATTTCGCATATTATAGTTGGCAGCGTTTACTCGTGCTTTTCCCCTTTCATCTTCTGTCGTTTTCCGCTTGTTTTGCTCACGATCCTACGTGAAATTTGTCAGATGGCTTAAACCTACAAATGATGACAAATGAGGTATATAAGAGAAAAAGAAGACGTAGGTTTTCTTCTAATTAGGACCTCATCTCCATTTTTATTTTTTTTTGCGTGCAAACTTCGCTTCGAATTAGGTCTCCATGAATGGACATACTGCATTTCTTGTAATGTTAATATCCGATTTCATACTTTTTCTTTCTAGACAATGTTGTTTCTTCCGAGAAAATAAGTTGTGGTGAGCACTGCACGCAGTCACATCCGCTTCTGATCTATTTCGGTTGCTTTATAAATACAAGTGAATTGTCGCAAATCCTCTGAATGGTGTAGAAGAGTGCATGCTTCGTTTCTTTTTTTTTGTGTGGCCATGGTTCCAATTCCGTTGGTAGGAAGACCCTTTGTTCTTGTTTCGAAAGAACAGGCATTGTGACAAATACACGAATACATCAACGGGCATATGCAATAATCAAAAAAAAATGTCCATTCGTTCTTTCTATTCCATTTTCGTGATGCACATCGCTCATTCATTCGATAATGTCGGACGAAAGCTTTATTTTCTTGCTACCGCATATTTTTTGAACTATTTTTTAAAGAAATATATTTATTTTAATATTCCCTAACAATTTCACTAAAATTTATCCAGTTGCATACTTCCTTTCTTAATTGTTTCACTTGAGCAAATCAATAAAAACTTCTGGCCGTTGCTCATTATTTTAGATTTTTAAAGATAACGTATTCAACTTCTTTTGACTTTATGCGAACAAAAATGAACATCAAAATTCATTCATTTTGAGTTGTGCTCTGACTACAAATCACTTTTTACTAAGACTCTAATCACTTCAAACACCTCATTTCTCCGCGACTCTGTTATGACCGCTCTATGTGCTCCGCTATGAAGACACCAGCGAAAATATCAATCGCCTTATAAGATTTTCACTAACGTTCTGCTAATTTTCCATCTGAAGTTCAGCAAATTTCAAAACCACTTTCCCTTCATATGCTTTCATACTTCAGTTGGTTCTCCGCGCGTCCATTCCTGTTTCCTTAAAGCTTCATCTTTTGATCTTAACCGACTATTAGATTGTGATCATCGTGCACTAGACTATGATAAAAATTTTTCCTGTTTAATGCTGGCGTTATCAGAATTTTATTTTAGTTAAATCAGCAGAAAAAAAATCAACAAATCTGTATATTCATTTGTTTTTTCACAACGCGCAAATACTTGCTATTTGCCCCAAAACTTTATTAATTCTTCACATAGTTTTCTCGGATAATATTTTCTGCAAGATAGAGTTATAAAACTTCTGGAAAGCAGAATTTCCTATTAATTTTTTTCCGAGGATCATATGAATCCACTTATTTCATTGACCAAGTCTGAAGAGGGCTGAAGACATTGATGATGACCTTTCGCTTCTTTTGACAGACACTCACACAGCTCCTCTTATTTATTCGGAATATCAAAAGTTCAGATTTCAATGAGACTAACTGAAAAAGTTCCGATTCTATTCTCACAGCATTGAATTTCAAGTATTGCTTTTTTTTCTGGCTGGAAATTTAGATTTCTAATGGTAGGGCATAGAGATTCCGCAGCCAAATTACAAGGTGTAATAAATCATTATCAATGCATTATTGTAGCTGAGCCATTTATTCACCTTATTATTTTAATAAAAATTATTAAATAATTATAAAATATTATAATGCATCTCGCTTTGAGATTCTCTTTAAAAATTCTATTCACTAATTCTTTCAATATGAGCTGTAAGAACGTTGACCTGGTTTCTGAATCTTTCAAAAATCTCTGTTTACTGGAAAAACAACTTTATTCTTTGAGCAAGCCCTTTATATCTTCAAACTTTCGAAAACACTCACCAATTCTTTCAAAGATATGTGCACAATGCAAAAATGAATTGTTTATTGTTCTGTTGTTAGACTTTTTATAAATCTTATCATGTCCTTTTCAATTCATTCCCCTACCTTCTCTACTCCTTGCATCACGTGCATGCATACATTCGAACACTAAAAAAAGGGGGAAAATCACTGCACTTCCCATTTTCTCTGCTCGTTCACTGAGTTTTGCTTTCTTCGTTGTTTCAATGTTGTATTCAGGATTCATCGAGGCTTCGTAGTAATCTGGGGGGGGGGGGGGAGGGACAAACGGGAAGAGTTTAAACCTATGACAAATGAATGCCAACTGATTGTAAATTCCTTCCTCTTAACGACTCGCACTTCCGCTCTCTTTTATCTCTCAAATGCCAATTAGGTTTATCTGTCCATCTGAGTTTATGTTTTAATGCCCAACCGTTCAATTATTGGAGAGTGGTTGCAAAACCGGCTGAATCAGATGATGCAGAAAATTTTCACTTTTCTCACAAGTCTCTTTTTTCCGTACTAGTAGTCATTGATAAATCGTTTTCTTTCCTGCCTTTAACCGATTTAACTTCAGTTGCCTTTTCTGAATGTTTTTTTTTTTTGGCGTCAGGCACATTTCAAACCTTTATTAAGTTACTGCATTTTGAGAAATTAAAAAACCTTTCTTTGCAGATGGCCGACCGTAACACCATTGGAGAAAATGCATCATCGCTCATTGGCAATACGCCAATGGTCTACCTTAACAAGCTGGCAAAAGGAATTCCAGGAAAAATTGGTACGTTTGTAGAACATCAAAAAGTTAGTTTTATTTATTAATTTAAAACACTTTTGAGTACACCAAACCTATCTACTTATTATTAATCGAATAGTTCCGTCTGTGTTTCCGTCTGTCTCACCAGGACTTTTTTTGAATAACTCAAAAGAACGTGGGGCCTTTTACTTGATATGCGGGATGGAGTCATGGACACTCGAGCGCTTTGCAACCATATCTTTAGGAGGTAGCAGGGTACTTGGGATACTGTAGACCTATACACACAAAATCTACAAAACTGTCTTAACCAGTGAAAATTGTCAAAATAAATAGTCAACATTTTGTTGATTTAGAAATCTGGATGTCCGTGTATCAAACCATCTTCATATGTGCGAAACTACAACTTTAATAGACATTGTTTTCCGAAATTTTCTAAAAAGTTCTAGAACACTCCAGGGAATTTCAGGTTTTCCTACAATTGTTGATAGTAAAAAACTCTTCCATGACACATGATTTTAGTAAATTTTTTTTTCGTAAAAATTGCATTTTCACTTTCTAGATTTCTGTTTTCTGTTGAATTCAACAAATTCCCCATTTTCAGCCGTAAAAATAGAGTACCTTAACCCAGCTGGTTCCATCAAAGATCGTATCGGATGGGCTATGATTGACGCAGCCGAAAAGGAGGGAAAGGTGAGTTTTCTTTGTACAATCAACCTGATAGATCTGCAAGACATATATGAATGTCGTTTCAGATCATTCCCGGTGTGACGACTCTGATCGAACCAACGTCAGGAAATACGGGAATTGCATTAGCATTTGTAGCCGCTGCAAAAGGATACAGATGTATTGTCACGATGCCAGCATCTATGAGTGGAGAAAGAGTACGTTATAATTGTAGCCTTGAGTTCAAATATGACATGAAATTGATATATCTGAATAAAAATCGGAAATCAAAGTTCCAAAGTTTTAAAGAGTTTAATGCCGTGGACATAATGAAACATTTCAGCGTACACTTCTAAAAGCTTATGGAGCAGACGTTGTGTTGACCGACCCAGCAAAGGGAATGAAGGGAGCAATCGAAATGGCTAATCAGCTCAAAGAAAATGTTCCAGGATCGTTCATTCTTGCTCAATTTGATAACCCAAACAACCCGCTTGTCCACTATCAGACAACTGGGCCTGAAATCTGGAGACAGACCAAAGGAAAAGTAGATGCTGTGGTCTTTGGAGTAGGAACTGGTGGAACAATCACTGGAGTTGGACGATTCCTGCGAGAGCAGAATCCTGCAATCCGTGTATTCGCTGTAGAGCCTGAAGAGTCCGCCATTCTCAGTGGAAATCCAGCTGGGCCACACAAGATTCAGGGTATTGGAGCAGGATTTGCTCCAGCTGTGCTAGACACAAAAATCTACGAAGATGTGATTAGAGTTCATTCCGATGAAGCTATTGTGATGGCTAAAAGACTATCTTTCGAAGAGGGTCTTCTTTGTGGTAAGCTACTGGAATCTCTAGATGTTAAAAAAATATAGAAACTTCATTATTTTGAAAACTGTACCAAAGCATTAGATAACTTCATCAAAGATATTTAAGTTTTAGATTTTAAGTTTCTGCTTTTGTTTTTTGTTCCTTGGTTATGTATTAGGTGGAGCGAAAAGTTTTCGTAATTTTTTTTGTTTCGTCATTGCTCAGTGCTAATCTAACTTTTTCTGATTCTGTTTTTCAATTTATTCAGTCCATACTGTGTATGGTTGACACCTGATAAGCATACAGGTGGCGTTCAAAATGAGCGAGAACTTGCTTGCTGATCGCTATGCTCTCAGAGGTGTTTTTCTGTACGAGTTTCTCCAATGTCGCAAGAAAGTGACCGGAGAGAACTACAATCTATGACATCTAGTCGTTGACTTGTGGATATTGACGCGGATATCTCGGGAGCGCTGGAAGAAGAACCAAGAGCTACGTCACGCGAACTTGCGGCGACTCCCATGCTTCCTCAAAGAACTATCATTGATCATCTTCATTAATCTGGAAAAGTGCCAAAGTTTGGTCAATTCCTTCCTCACTTTTTTACGAATTCACAAAAATAATTGCGTTGTGACACGGCACTTTCTCTGCTCATTATGAAACAAACGACCGATTGGATTATGAATATTAACGCTGCTGACAAAAAGTAGGTGTTTCATGTCAATCACACAAGAAGAAACAATGGGTGCCGGCTGAGGGAACCGCCAAAACGGACCTCAAAGGAGAACTTCACAAGAAAAAAGTGATGATGTCGATGAGACAGTAGAGGCGTACTCTTTTGAAAGCTATTTCCAGATGGCTCTACTGTCAACGCGGACCTATACTGCATTCAAATAGAAAAAGTGATTCAAGCTCATCGATGAAATCGCCCAAAAACTTACAACTTGCTGATGCCACATGACAACGCAAAACGCACACTGCTTTGATGACCCGACAGAAGTTCCAGACGCTCGGAGTCCAGATTTTGTGTCACATACCGAATTCACCAGACTTGGCCCGACCGGATTATCATTTTTTTCGTGCCCTGCAGAAGCACCTTGGCGGGCCGAAGTTCCATGTTATAAATGATGTCTAGAGGTGGTTGGACAACTTTTTCGTCTTCCAGTCGCCCAAGTTCTATGGGAATGAAATCGCTCAACTTTCATCGCGTTGGCAAGAATTCATAAATACTAATAGTGAATACATTGAACCTCGTTGTATTTGAATAAATTCTGTTCCGAAAAAAGTTCAGAAAATTACGAAAACTTTTTGCTCAACCTATTATAAATTATTCTTTAGAAAATCATTTCATTGTTTGTTTAGGAATCTCGTCGGGTGCTAACGTCGCGGCTGCTATCCAGCTCGCTTCTCGTCCAGAAATGGTTGGAAAGCTCATTGTCACTGTCCTGCCAAGTTGTGGAGAACGTTACATGTGAGTGAAAACCGATCTTTTTCAAAAGTTGAACTTTGTCTTTCATTTTCATTGGTGAAAATTGTTCTTCTTCACTACTGAAACCGAGAAAGAAACAAATTGTCAGGTGGCGAGTACTGCTTTTTTTTGAAGTTTCATATAAATGTCTTTTACACTCTACTTTTACTCAAAAGCTCAAAGATGAATATCAAAATTTGAAACCTATTATTGAAAACTGAAAATCTAAGACCAAATCAAAAAGTTTCGTTCTTCAGGACTTCGGCTTTGTACACCGACATCCGAGAGGAGGCCCAAGCTCTGGAAGTGGAGAGCTTGGAGGAAAACTTGAAGAAGCTCTGCCTTCACTCGTTCGAAGTTATGGAGTAATTTGTATTTAAAATACATCTCATATTTTTTCTATTGGTCATTCTCTTTCCTTCTCTTCCATTATCCATAGCTCCTTTTCTCAAAATAATCAAGGTTGTTATACTCGAAAAAAAAAGATTAACTGTCAGGTATGGTAGAAATGATCAAAATGCTTAGTAATTTTAAACTCGTTTTTGATTTGCAGTTTTATTGTAAATTTTTTGCATCCCATATTCTTCCCATTTCCTAATCGCAATAAAGTGATACTTATTTTGCATCAAGATTTCTGAATGTCCTGATCTCATTAAAACCACTTTATTATTCTCAATGCTATTGGTGAACTAAAATCATTGAAAAAGATCACCACGGAAAAAAAACAACAAAGTCATTAAACTTTTCGATGTCTCTCAAAAAGATCAGTTCGGAGTGAAACACTGACCCTAATAAGGAGACATAAAACTGGATTGGTTTAGCTTATCGCGAATGGAATTTTTGTCTGTATGTGTTTAGGAGGCGTACGAGACAGACGTGGACGCGTTCAAAAGATTCAATTTAATTAGTGCAATGGACATGACACGTGATATGTATTCACTCATGACACATCCAGAAGATATCGGTAAATTATTACATTGATCAATTTCTTGGGCGGACGGGAAAGTACACCAACTTCTGGCTGCTGCAGAAAATAACATGAATAAAAACCGGTCATAATATGTCGGATTATTTTTATTCGTTCATTGAAACATGGAATGTTTGATTCTTTTAGATCAACTTAATCATTTTAAAAATGTAATATAATTAGTTCCGGAAATAGATTTCACAACTGAACTTATTTTTAATAATATTAGACTTTGCTGGTTTTGTTTCATATGTTATGCGTAGAATTCAATAATACATTTAAAGAAAATTTTAAAATGGTAAAACTAGAATTCGAAATCTACTTGCATTCCACACATTTCAAACGTGATTGTTACGTTTTGAAGAGCTTCATCTGAAAATCGTTGAAAAATTGCTCCTCAAGATGTTGTCTGACAATTTTGACGTTTAAGACGTTTTCTATAAACGAGAGAACAAATGTAGGAAGATCGGATCGGTTTAATATCGAATCATGTATCATTTTCCATTCATCTTGCTGCGGTATCTCTCCCAAAACCGTCTGTAGCCCTTTGTGTTTTGACACAAAAAAAGGTTAACTTTGTCAGTGAATTCGTAAGAAAAGAAGAATGTAAAATTGAGACGTTGTACTGTGGTTTGTCAGCTCGTAAAGGGCCCACATTGACCCAAATTTTGGACAGAAGCGGTTGTATTGTCCAGCATTATCAGGCACCATTTGTTTGCACTTTCCAAGTCCAGTATTTTATGGTTTCTCTAATGGTGCGGTATTCATCATGTAAATGGATTGAACCCACGCAGCCAAGTGACAGAGATGTTAACAACATGCCATTTTATTTCATTTTTATTGAAAATGCTATAATTATATTTAAATTTACACAAGCAAGTAATGGTCATGTTGAAATTGAATAATTGTATTTCAGGTACACACTTTAAAGAAGTGAGCAATCATTAGACTCATAGCATTTACAGAAAGATAAAAAGAAAAAAAAACAGCTCCTGTTTTGACAAAAGCGATACTGTACATTTCAAATAGACCGGCAAGATGAAGTCACCTACAAATCTACTGGATTCTGCACTTGTCAAATTAGTCGGAATACAGTTGAAGGCAGTTCTCGTTTTTTTCACACATCAAAAAAAGGTGTTAGATTCAACGCGGACCCTCTTTGTGCTATTTCTACTGGGTCTAATTCGAATTAAAGATGGAAATCAGACTGAAGTGAAAAGGACACCAAGATCTGATGGTGTCGCACCGTGCCTCGCAATTTTTCCAAAAAAAAAAAGTGGGCGGATCTTTGTATAAAAACCGCACGTCGGCCAGACTTTTTACCAAAGTTGAGCCCAATGCGTGCCGTGTCCTTTCCTTCTTCCACCTGAAGTTGATTTAGGAAAAGCTTTATAATATTCTTATAAACATCGTTTTATTTGTTTCTGTTTGAAAATATGGCATTGCTGTTGAACTTTCTAAAGTAAATCTTATCCTAGTTCGGCGGTCTGTGTCTGTCTGACTGACCTGTATCTTTCTACAAAGCGCGCTACGCTTCATTCACGCCATACTCAAACTTTTTTTTCCTTATTTGAACAAAAACATATCACCGAAAGGAGTTTTTTTCATCCCCATGATACCTGACACTGTTCACAGATTATTCTCCACGTGAGGAAAACTACAGAGTTGTGGATAATCAGTACCGTAGGAAGTGATAATTGGGTTAGGCTGTATCAGTACACTCTCCAATGCCAATAATGATAGAATGGCCTTGTTGATAAAAATGAGCTACTACGTTGAAAACCATGAATTTGATTTGTTTAGTGTTCTAGCTCATTTAAAGCTTTCTCTGAATACAAAGTATCCAGAGAAATGAGTTCTGCAAAAGCAAGTCTTCTGTCAGTGAAACAATACCGGAAAATGTGACAAAAATGAATTCCAAAAATGTTTCTTGAAATGCTCTTTGTCAATTTTGAGCATCTTGTGATATTAAACCCATCATGTTGCTGCAAAATGTCGTTCCAGGAAGCATTTTAATCTTCTGCTCATTTGAAGAACTTTAGATTTTCAGAGACGAAGTAGTATTTCTTTTTTTATTTGTTTTCTGGCAGTCGAGGAAATGCTGACCTCCAAACTTTTTTGAAATTAGTTCATTCCAGGTTTGTTCCGCATTTGCTAGATTATATCTTGATGTCAACTAATCTTTGCCCTGTGTTTGTTCCTTTTGGTCCTTTGTGTTTCGGAGAAACCCACAGAATCGCGAACTGTAGACATATCATAAGTTCTTTAAAAAACATTGAGATATGTAGATATTCTTGAATCAAAGTTCTTAATGGGCGGAGCAAGTCTCTCCCGACCTGACCTCGACGTCGTTGGAAAATAAAAACCGTAAGTTTTTTGATAATATAAGGCAGGTGAAACTGTTTTCCTTTTTTATCTTATGATCCTTGCAACAATTTATCCATGATTTCATACACCTCCCATCCATCTATCTTTTTCTCTATCTGTTGCAATATTAATCATCCTATATTACTTTATACATGTAGTTCTCTTGTCTGATTCTTGACAATTTTTCTTGCAGAATGACGTCTCGAACTTGTCTGAAAACGTTCATTCTGTTAATCGGATTAGTTGACATAGCCACCTCAGCGGTGAGAATGAAGATTTTACTAAAATAACAAGAAAAGGAAAACAGTAACTTTTCAGTATATTGCCAACGACGTCGTTTCGGATTACGCAGAAGTGAAAGAATTATTGGCTGCTTTCTATAGGAAACATGCAAAAAAATATGGGAATGACTATGTCAGTTATTTAGCACTTTTCTTAGATGTCCATGTTTCATTTCCAGGATCCCGCAGCCATTCAAGCAATTGCCGAAAATTTGGACAAAGCGGTAAAAGGAGATAAGACAGAAGCTACCGTGAATAGAAAATTGTGGAATGAGGTTTTCGAGAATGACATTATTCTGACTCTTCCACAAGCTGAAACTCTCCTTTCTGAATCAAGTAGCTAATCATTGAAAAATTTAAAGAAAAAACTAGAGAATCACGTTTCAGATTCTTTACGTGATAAGCGACAAGCTCATCTAGATATACGCAACTTCTGGCCAAATCTCACAATTTCTTATGAGTTTTATGGTGGTGAAGATACTTGGAAAGAGCTAATCAGAAGCTCAATCAGGCATGTGGAGAAGAACGTTTGCTTTAGATTCAAGGAAAATGGTGATGATCGAGATGGATTGAGGTACTACAGAGGAAGCGGATGCTGGTCAAATGTTGGAAGAATTGGTGGAAAGCAATTGGTTTCTATTGGTTACGGATGTGACAGTGTAAGGATTATTACAGATAGCTTACCAATTAGAATGTTTTATACAGACATATTGGGAAATATAATAAATAAGTTTTTGTTCTCTTTTTGGACAGATCACATTTTTTCCAAATCAAATTCAACAAAGAAAAACTTTTTTTAGCTTGGAATAATATCCCATGAAACATTCCACGCATTGGGACTATGGCATGAGCAATCAAGAGATGATAGAGATTCCTATATCACCATTGTCGCAGATAAGATCACTAAGGTATGCTTGGAGCACCGAATGCACAGTTCGAAGTGTGAAACATTTTCAGGGAACTGAAGGAAACTTTGCTAAAAGAACAACCACTAACAGCGAAAATCTAGGTTAGCTATGCTCGCGTTGATTTTAAAATTGATTAATGAAACTGTAGGGCAACCATACGATTTGGGATCTGTTATGCACTATGGATCCAAGGCGTTCTCTTTTGATTGGACTAGCGATACTATTAAGACTAAAGACGAGAAATATCAGAGCACAATTGGTCAAAGAGAAGGGATCTCATTTAAAGACGCTAAAATGATCAATACTAGATATTGCAGTAGTAAGTGAATTGATAGAATCTCTTGAAAAAAAAGGTTTTTACTTAGACGTTTGTAAACATACTCTTCCATGCATAAATGAAGGGTACACCGATCCAAACAACTGTTCACGTTGCCGCTGTCCATCTGGCTACGGGGGAACCTACTGTGAAACCGTTGAGTATAGTAAGTTGTTAATGTTTCTTCGTTAAGTAATTGTTTCGATGATCAGCATCGTGCGGAGGATCCTTCATTGCTAACACGTCTTACGACAAAATTGAGACTGGTATTGTGCAACCAGGCGCATATTGTGTGTGGCGAATTAGAGTAAGTGGGATCAGTTCAAGCTAGCGAAGCGTAAATTTATGAGAAGCTAATCTTCATAGTTTAGAACCCAGGGGGAACCGTCGAACTAGTATTTGACGAGGTGAATTTCCAATGTTCTGACCCTTGTCAAAGTTTTGTTGAAGTCAAGTTCTTGAAGCAGAAAACATCTACAGGTTTGTTTGAGCCACATTAACTAGAACAACTTCTAAAACATGCAGGAGCTCGCCTCTGTTGTACTTCACCAGGAGTTGTCCGTTCGGAAGGCGACGATGTTATCCTTATTTACCGCGGTGTACCAAACACTGCCGCTGGATGGAGAGGATTCACATTAAGATACAAAGCCAGTACGTTAATGTAGTTTAAGTGAATTAATTATTGGAGTTTCTTCAGTTTACACCTGATTTCTTTCTCTTATTATAAGAGACAATTAAAATTTTACAAAAAATTTCTAGAATGATGATAACTAATTCTGCTGTTTTAGAGAAAAAGTGTTTTTAATAGTATTTCAAGATTTACTCCCACCTTTTTAACGAAATGAATACACGGCTCAGAGAAAAATTTTAGTTGGAGGAACAACAACAACCGTCACCACTGCTCGTCCAAAAATTTCTACTACCACTACGCCCTACTGGACAAAAACGGCAAGTGGATGGATTCACATTCCTCGCTCCCCGCTATATAAACCTAATGGGCAGATCTACACTTCGAATGAGCGATCGGAGGAAGTCAAAGATTCCTCTGAAAAGCTGTTTGATCCGAGCACCACTATTTCTTCTTCTCTTTCACTCACGCCGCTTGTTCTCACAGATGTCTCTTTAGAGAGCTCATCTGCACAAGAGCTTGATCTATCGCAAATTTCACAAAATGCTTTAGTGAGACTATCCTTTGCTTTTTTCCATTAACGTTCATTTTTCAAAAGCCTAACAGTGCATCTCTAATGCATGACTTTCCTCCTTTCTTTTTTTCAATTGTTCAGTTTAGACTGCTGTACCAAAGACGACAACTACTCCAGAAGCCTACTGGAGTGGTTGGGGTGAATGGTCTGCCTGCTCCCAACCGTGTGGAGGATGTGGAACAAGAACCCGGGTGAGAGCCTGTTATGGTGGAAATAATACTTGTCCGTAAGTGAATGTCGTTTATGTCTTTAATAAAAATAATAAATTCGTCTAGGGGTGACTATTTTGGCAAAGAGAACTGTAACATTGAAACGTGCGCTAAGCCAAAGAAAGGAATGATTTGCGATGGACGCCTTCTACTTCCGTGCGATTTGCTTGGCAAGTTGAAATTCGGATCCAATAACTATTTGAATCCAAAATTGAAGCAATCTGGATATGCGCGTGGTAAGCCATCATTCTCTCAATTTGTTGTATTAAACCGAGAACTATATTGTAGCCAACACTCTCCCTCTACCACGTGTAACGCAACGTAACCCGATTCTGAAGAACGAGTCAGTTTGTTTTTAGAACATAGCGCACATATGGGTCAAAATTTTCAGATTGGAAGTTCATCCACCAACCAACAAATTATATTCATCAAGCACCCGTAGAGTAAAGCGACAAACAACTACAAGATTCTGCGAGAAGTTTGTTGGGGGTTAAAAGAAAACATTATATTTCAATTTTTAGGCGATTCATCTATCAATGCCCAACTGCACTTCTCACAATTCAAATGGAATACAAGCCGGCAGCCACTGGACCGAATGATGCCTATTTCGTAAGTATTTTTTGTATTATTTTTCGGAAAATGGTCGAAACTTGGCATTTATTTTTTTTTAGCAACAATACCCAGAATGCTGCTCTGGATACAGACCTAATCGCGGAATCTGCCATAAAATCGGAAATTGATAATTCAGCTATGTATTCTCATTTCTGTTTTCAGCGATCTTACTTTTTGACAGCGATTTTTGTTCGAAAATCTTGTAGACTGACATGTTTTTGTTGCCCTTTCTTTATTCGTGGCCTGTTCCTTTTCATTTTTGTGCTCAATGATCCAAATTATAATTTGAAAATGTATCGTTATTAATAATTTTCACATAATAAAGCTTTCTTAACGTATATCAGTGCTCTTCCAAATTTTCGGAAAAAGGTGAGAACCTTTCGTCACTTTTATGGTTTGTCACCATTCAAATGTGAATGGGGTCAGAATCGCAACATTTCTATTCAGAACAAGTTTATATTTATTCAATTCAAGATGTATGTGTAAAACGACAGAGGCAACGATGTGGAAACTCTAATGGATGATACAAAGATCACCAAAGCTGGCTTTACAATGAAGATAAAACCCACAATAACACTGTATTTCAATATATAAAACCCGAAAAGTGAGAATTAGAGTAAAGTAGAATTAATGTTGGAGCTAAGATCATTCTTATGAAAGATGTTATGTCGAGCAACAGAGTTTCAATGAAAGAATCTAAACGCAACATAATGAATCAGCAGATTAAAGCTACAATAGCTAATAATATTATAAACGCCACATCAGGCTTTTGAAAAACACCGTTCGCACTTCTTTTTGTCCATCCCGCATTACAGTACTTGCTAGATTTGCAAATACATTCTTTGATTTCCAGTTTTTCATGCAACCTGTAATAAACACGTTAATATTTCAGATTTGCGAAATTTTTGGAAGTTAATCCTGAAGTTCTTCTTCGTTAGAGATTTTTTATTCTGGGTTGGCTCCCGGAGCATTTTTTGTCTGCCACATTTCATTCGTAAAGCAAAATTAATATAATAACTGCAGGGTGCACGAGTTTCGCGCAAGGCATAGGGTGCTGACGCATTTTTGTGCCTTGATTTTTACTTGATTTTTTGTGGAATATTTCAATTACCTTGTTCCCTATTTTGATAGTTGTTAGCTACACTTTTATAGAAATGGTAGCTAACTCTGCGCATCGTGCTACGATTATGAGGAGAAAAGGTCCAAGTACCATTGGAAAGCTTTCGGAATCTTTCAAATAACAATTTGCAAAAAACGATGTGAAAAGCTCAACACACTTGAAAACGGTTGAAATTGCGGAAGACCTCGCACTTCCATTACTCTGCAGAGAATCAAGACTGTCAGATAACGAGTTCATAGAAATCTGCACAATAGGATTAGAAAGACCAGTTTATACTTCAAAATGAGCAATTCGTTTATTGGAAGAATCGTGAAAAGAGAGCTTTGACTAGTTCGTGTTCGTATCCAAAAGCCGTAATTCTACTGGAGAAAAAAAAGCTGACTCAAATGTGAAAGTGCGAATTTCTTTTTTCCGGCATACTCTGAATTGAAAATCTGAATATGCTGTTCACCGACAAAAGAAACTTCACTCTATAAGCCGAATTCAATCCATAAAATCATTGAGTTCTTGCCACGACTGTGAATGGTGTAAATGGATGATCAGCAGAGCTTCACATTCTCAGGAAGTTATGGTTTCTTAAGCAATCACTTCTGACGATAATAATGGCAGCTCATTTTCGAGGATTCAAGTGTGAAGACCAACAAAGAATACTATTTGGAAAAGATTCTGAAGCAGCAGTTGCTTTGGTATACCAAAGTAAATTTCAGAAAACTGATTTGGACATTTTAACGGGATTCTGCTCCGCCTCACATGGCTAAAATTGTAGAAGCATTGTGCTCAGCCAATTTTCCTTGTTTCATCTGTAGTTCTGAAGAACAAGCTTCATAGCCAGAACCAAATTCGCTCCACTATTCTGTCTGGGGAGTTCCCCAGTCTAGAGTCTAAGAAAATCCATATCTTAATTAGAAATCATTAAAGAAAAGTTTGGAGACAGAATGGGAGGAGTCATCTCCAGAATCTCCAGAATGAAAAGTTATTTCCAGAATAGCTCAGTGTTGTTCTTAAAGACAATCAAGGATGCTGGAAAGGACAAAAGCAGTCACTTCGAGCAATATCAATTACTTCGGATCCCTAGTCGCTTCAATTAACTGTAGTGAAGTGTTCAAGTTGGCACTGTTATTTTTGCAAATCTTACACCGATTTGAATATGATTTCTACTTTTGGCGCATCCTGTGAATTAATATATTATCGGACTCACATTTCACAAGAATAATCACTTTTCTTCTCCAATTTGGGGACATTGATTGCTCCGAAGTACTCCGCACATCCACGGATCACAAACGAATTGCCTAAACTCAATCACAACTTTGAAGCTAGAATGTCAAAAATAAATTTACCTGCATTTCTATCTAAAATTGATAATGTTTGACAGTACTTGTAAGAACACTTTTGCTTCGTTAATCTAGTCAGATTTCTTGCGGAATGACAGTCTGGAGTAACGGCTTCTAAAAATTCAAGTTTGAGAAGAATATGAATTAAAAAAGAGACATACCAACTGGAAAGACAGTTCGCCTCATTTCAAGCAAATTTCGAATAGATCTTCTCATTTCAGGTTTCACTTTGTCGATGGGAGTTGCGCAGAAGTAACACCAATGATCATCACCATCAAGTCCATCATCGTTGCCCACGTTTTTCTGAGCAGAAGGCGTTCCGTAGTCTAAATCAATAAATTTTCATCGCTACTCAAAACTTTTTTATTGCGTTTTCTTAACCGACTTTGCCATGAGGTTAATGCAAGTGCACGACTTTCTTCTCTCGGCTGACTTTGCTTATTTTTTTTGTTCCATGATGCAACTGGTCCCCTCAGTTCACTTGGAAGGTCCTCTGATTCATAACTCCCTCCCTCCAACTGCACTCCAAGCATACTGCTCGAGTATTTCACTCCTCTAATGCTAGCCTGTTGTTTCATTTCCAATTCAAAATTCCTCAATTCTTGTTGTTTCAGCTGTAAAAGATAATTTAATGAATTCATCATCTTGTCGTTTTGAGAGCTAGTCAAGCGGATAAATAGCCGTAATCTTTTGCGAAGGCCATGAGTGTCACACAATTGAATCAGTTATTGAAACAGAACTGGTTTTCCTACTGTTTCAAGAATTTGAAAATTGTAAAAGGTGACATGTATTAATGGAAAGTGTTTTAATGCATAAATGAATCATCACGTTCTATTTGTTAAGGAGTTTTAGAATATAAATAGTTTATTGAGGATTAACATAAATCAATTAAGAAATTATGAAATTAAAAAATATTTATTGAAACAATTTTCAACCCTTCAATAATTATTCTATCATATTTTGGGTTCAGAACACCGCCTCTTTTAGCCAAATTTCCACTACAGTATTACCGCTACTATATTTCATTTTGTATTCATTTTATCTAGTTTATTGCCTATTAAAGGCAAAATATTATTCTAGTTTTCTAATTAAAACTCGTTGACAAACCTCTTGAAGATACTTAGCTTCATCCTCTTCCGTGTAGACTCTCCTTCTTCCGTCATTGAAACCGAGAAGCAAGAAAACAGAGCAAGCTGTAAGCCACCTCACTCGGCAGACAGCCATCAAAAAATGTGAGAAAAATGCAAGTGTCAGTCGGACTGTTATTGGGGATCAATACAAATACAGACGCACGGCACCCCGCCCCATTTGACGGCCGGCGCTCCCCTACTTCCATTCCTCCTTACCTCTTCTCCCTCACACTGTTGCTGGCTGCGTCTCTTGGTTCGACAGCGATTCTCCACCAAATCATTTCTACTCCGAAGCGAATAGTGGTCGGCACATTTCTGCATACCGCTCTGGTGGCGCTGTACGCAGATTCCATATGTATTCGATGCGGACAAACGAATTTGCATGTCCGAATCAAAACGAAATGACATTAATACTGCTCGATTCGGTGTGTAAATCGAAATGTGCTATTGAAGCAATATAACGTTGAAAATATATTAAAAATGCAAGAAACAAAGAAACCAATAAAGCTGGGAAATTCTCAGACGGCGAATCACAGCAAACCTATCGAACTTGAATACACGACGAAACTTTAGCAATGCGGAATACAAAAATAATTCAAGAAATTCAAGAAGGATTTTTGCTGATCTGGAATTGAGCATGACAGGAATATAGCAAAAAAATCATATTTTTTAAATGGCTCCGCGGTTTTTGATCAACTTTGATTAGCTATTTCAGATCTGCTTTTGTTTAATTTCATATAATAATAATAAAAGCACTGATCAATTCAAAAGCTTTACACTTTTTTATAGTTCAACTGTATTTTCCCTCCAATGAGTTGAAGTCATCTTTCACAAATGTGTGTTCCCTTTTTACTATTTACAGTTCGTTTTTCAAAACAATAAGGTCATTACTAACCTTTTTGTGATACCGCCGTTTTCTGACTCACAAAAGTCGACATTGATGGTTTGCATTTCACTGGTGTTTTGACAAAGTCAGCCTGTACCACTAATGATTCAGAAATTGAGGGATCTTAGGGTTGCGCTGTATTTATAATATGTTTACACGTATACCTTATGTTATTGTACATAGTACCTTTCTTCGTTATTCTATTGGCGGTTCGGAATATGTTAGTGTTGTGTGCTGGTTCTTGGTAACATTTAATAGGGATAATTCAAACACTTCAATTGTTTTTCAAATTTAAATTTGGAAAATGTCGGTCACTTTCTTCTATTGCTGTTTCTGTTATTGAAAAGTCCGTCATTTTTTAATGAAGGCTGCCCGCCTTAACTAGCTTCAATTTACGTTAGGTGTTTCGATTGCCTTTGATGTCTTTCTAAAACAATGCGATATTCAGATGTCCAGTTTTGTCGGCAATAGTATTCAACGGCAAGGCGCGATATCTCACACATATTATCTGACCTCCAATACAGAATTGACCTTTTCTGCGAACATTTATTCTTGTCTGTCAAAACTGTATGAGCGGAGGATTGCAACGCAAAAAGACGACAAACGTGTTGATGAGACCACATCTGTTATATTGAGAGCAGGCAGTATTTGTTAATTACTGTAGACTAAATTGAATATGGATAAGGAAAAGGAGCGGAAAACCAGCAGGGGTTGAAGACGGAAATTGTACGCGTTCAAATTGCAGCTTATTAGCGGCTCATTTCTTGTCAACCATGCACGAGGGCAATACTGCGTTTGGTGAAATATAGGCGGTGCAAAGATGTTTTTCAAAGAATGTCTTCAAAATATTTAGCTGAAATGTTAAGTGGAATGTTGAGTTTATCTTAAATGATGGATTTTACTAGAAATGTTCCATAAAAAATAGTATCAGAGCACCTTACATCTACTTCAAAACTCTGTTCAGAAGAATATCTGTTTATCAAAATTAGAATGAAAAGGTGATTCTCCAATAATGAGAGTCACCATTTCTGGAATTTTCAGATCACTCGATCGAAAGATTCCCGAGCTAACAAACTTCCTCCAATAAAAAAACGCTCATTGGAAATATGTATTGGGTTTTTGTTTATGCCTTCTTCTTTTTTTAATTGAAAGCTTTCTTTAAAATTTTTGAGAAAAAGCCGGAATTCTTTGTGAACAGATGTTCAGCTACTATATTCAGAAAAATTTCGAGTTATAGCAGATTCAATTTTTCCCATCTCTACATACTCATAGAACTGGGACGGTTGTAAGTGGCCAATAAAATATCTACATCTAGCTATATTCAATGGAACGACACCAGATTTGGGTACATACATAACAATAAGGTTTTTACAAGTTTCGATTTTTGTGGAGTTTCAATTTCAGTTTCTTTTTTTTCAGAAGTCGCATATAAAACTATTTTTGTTCACTACAAAAATGCTGTTTCTCAACTGAATAAATCGAATGTTGATATTTCATTGGCCGCTTCCGAATGTGTCTTGTCTTGTATGAGGAAGTTGCGAATCAAGGGGGAAAAACAAATGAAAACCCGCTCGACTTGAGAAAAGATTTCAGAATACGCAGTTTGAAGAATCATCGTCTCCCTATTGAATATTCACGCGTCTTTGTTATAAACAAAATTACAGTGACAATTGAATACTGAAGCTTAAAAATTGTGTTACCTTATGTGAAACTGAAAAAAATTGAATTATACACAACTATATCTATTTTTTATTGATATTTTATTGAATGTCTGAAACAATCTGAAAAACTTTTTCAGCACCGATAATATCTGAATGCAATCTTTTTCTGCGAAATAATTAAGCTTCAGATCCTGGAAAATGTATCTTCTTAATAGGTCGTATTCACTTACATATATTGGTTTCTTATATGTGAGATGAGAGGCTGGTATTTACGACTGTTTCATTTTAAAAGGTTAAGATTCTGATCGCTTTTTCTGTCACTATTCTGTCAAAAATTAATTACGGAATTCACTTTTCAAAATTTGTTATGTTTTGCATCTGTAAATCTTTTAAAATTAAAGTCCACATCTTGCCTTGAAGGCAATAGTCTCATATTTTAGATGTTATAGCTTAGATTTTCAGATTCTTTAGATTAGATATTTTTTATTAATACATTCATGAATAATCAAAATAAGGATTTGTTGCAGTTGCCCTTTCTTGAGAACCGTTTCGGCTTGCAATTTAAAGCGCATTGGCATCCTTCTAAATCCAATTATTCTCCAAAGTGACGTCACCAAATGAATCCAAGTCTCCCGTCTCTTGGTTTCCTCTGATTCCAATCTTCACCCCCGCTGTTCTGTTTCTCAGAACGCTCTCTTTTTTCTCTCTCTCTCGCTCTCTTCATTTCCAGTTCGAACAATGTCCAAAGAGAATTGGTGAAAAAACTGGATTGGACAAGTTCGGCCGGCTGGCCACATGACTGAATCTTCATATCCAGACCGATGGCAGATAATATATGTTTATTCAGATGCAAAACTGTACAAAGTATATGAAAAACTACCAGGTACGCTGGGGTTTTTGGTAAGTTGAGCGTTCTTGAGAAGCGTAGTGCTCCTCAATTTTTGACGGTTTTGAGGGGAACGAAAAAGATGGCAGAGAAGCTGGCCCAGTCCAATGGGAGGGCATAAATCAGCAAAAAACTCAGCAGTCGTCTGTCTCCTTGCATCTTTTGAAATTCACACTTCTCTTTCCAATATATTTCTATACAAATTTCGATGGGTTAAACTCATAATAAACAAAACATACTCAAAGCTCTGGTGGCTTTACGCTTTTCATTCTTTGCAACCTGAGATCAGTTTTTGTTTTGTTTTATATTGATCCATATAATTAGAATTCATGAAAGTTTATTGGTTTTCTCTCCAATTCTCTCCAAATACTTCTAATCCGTTCCGTACAAACCGATATCCTTTTTTGCATTCATTCTGTGTATTTTCTTGAAATTCTGTTTCCATTCATTTTCAAATTTAACGTTTCTTTTTGTTTTATTCTTTTATTAGTTTCTGTGGTTTTAAAAGGCTTGTTTATTCAAAAAACAACCGACAAATACTTTAAAGGTTATAAAAATCTGAGGTAATCAAAGTGAGTGCGTCAACAACAGAAAGTGAGAACAGTTTGGTCATACTTAAATGCACACGTAAATGATTGAATTAGAAATGTGTATAATTTAGAAAAATGTTGTAACCGGGGCTCTTTTAAAGTCTAACGCGAATTCATACTGGTTCCATCTTCTATCGTGTCAGTCTCTGCTCGCGCATCTGCTATTCGATCCATCGAATTCAGTCGGATTCTCTCACTGATGTTGTCCATCTCATCCTCTACCGGACGCGATCTGAAGAACTTCTTTTGTGTTCAAAATTGTATTTTCCCTCAAGTACCTTCTTGCTTTATTTTTTGGATTTTTGAGTATCCGTAGAACAGTCAGTGAAAGGAAGAGAAGCACGATCTAAACCGTTAACATCATCTTTTTCATTTTGCATGATTTCTCTCTAACCTCTTCAATTAATAGTATTGACGTGACCCAGTTAACTAATATGATGTGGTGATAAAGCCAATCGGCAAACTTCGGGAAGCAGCCCTGAAATGAGAACTTCGCAAGTCTTCACACACCTGTACCAAACCTCTTGATAAAGAATTTTACTATCTTCCGGTAATTTACCGCAATTTTCCATGCTGGTATCATTTTCAAAATGCTCTGGATTGCAACAACTGTCTGGGGTGTACTTGTTGTTAGACCAATGAACCGAGTAATACCAATCGCTGTAATTGTCAACTCCGCAGCATTGCAACTAAAAAATAAACAAATATTTCCATTGATTTTCCGTTAGTTTTTAGTCAGATTGTTCATTTTAATTAAGATTGAAAGTACTGCTGAAAGCTCGGCACCTTTCATCATTTATCCAAAATTTTTTTCCGGAGGAATTAATTCCTTTCCAATGTATTATTCATAAGATTTCGAGCCAATAGATCAAGTTTTCAGACTTTCTTTTGCAGAATGACCTCATTGTTCTTTTTTGCGCACTTTTCAAAGACATTTCGCATGAATTATTCGTTTTATAACTTCCAATGTCTCTCAGCAACACTTTGCATGCCAATAACAACGGTTATCAATTTGTCTGAAAATATTAGACTTGTGAGACGTACACTTTGCGAGCCTCAGAGACATTGTCTACTAAATCAAACGACAATATGCGAGAGCTTTGAAACACTTTACCGCTGCCAGCCAGTCATTTTGTATGTGTTGTATGTAGTACGGAAAATAGGGATTAGCTTAAAAATGGGAGCAGAAAGCTCTTGAATTGGTCGGTCGGAGCCGAGAAAACTACTCGATATACATTCTTATCTGAAGAGCTTCTTTCCATTTTCAAACAGATGGAATTGTTTTCAGAACACATGGGAATCTCCATTCCTTTGGTAAAATTATTTGATTGATTATCTTATTAAAACAATAAGAAGCCTGTTTCAAGTACATTCTCAAAAATGGAAAACAAGCAGATTTCCGAATTTCCAATCATCCCAGCTCATCTGCTTTTCCATTACTTTCAATAACGCTGTAGGATTTTCACAGCTTTTAACTTTTTCTATTTCTATTTAATTCCTAAATCTATCAATTTCTCTCGGTCGATATTTTCGTAGTGTTATTCTTTCTTCTCCCAGCTATAACGAAAACTCGGATTTTATGCTTTGACGTGTTTTGTTTGCTCTATCTCAAGCAAACATTGTTTTCAGAAAAGGCAGTATCAATAGTTTTACTATCGACTATTTGAATTTATATACATATGTATATATAGCTTTACCTCTTTTTGTAGATGATCCCAAGTCAGTGAAAGCTTGATTTTTCTTCCGATTTTCGTGACAACTACAGTATTGTTGATGTTCCGGATCATGCTTTTCCTGAGATTTTCTCTTGCTTCTTCCTGTAGTGTTATGATTCATACATTATACTGAGCTACTTTCTGTTTTCTGTTTCTTATATTAGTTCAGTTTGTGACTTACTTTGTGCAGAAACCCAGTTATTCTAGCAACTCCATGGACAACAAGAAGCAAGCAGATAAATCCGATGTACTGAAAACAAAATGGTTGTTTTTAAAGGGGAAAAACTTATCATGTTTTCATTGCTCACCGAATACAAAAGAGGCTTGTTGCTCCATGAAACTCCAAGATATCCAACAGCAACAATAATGCATATAGTGACACCGGTGAATACACAAAGCCCCGCGGCTGATAATGCTGAAACAATGAAAGTGTTCCAATTTTGGATTCCTTCTCAATAAATTTTTTTCTTAAATAATTGATTATTTAATTAAAATTTCTGATTTAATTTGCTTCCTAAAGTTATTCACTATTCTTTCGGAATATGCTTGCTGAAATTACATTTAGATCTGTATTTCGACGTTTTTCATTTTGACACGTCGCAGTATTCACTTGCGCACAAATCAATACGCGATCTGGCCACTTTGGTGAGCACACTGGTCCCCAGCACAATCCTCCTCTCCTATGCACATAAAAAGGGTCAACACGTTCCGATAATTTCGTAAGTAAATCTAATGACAGATGTTCCTTCGCCACAGCAATGTTGCCTGTGAGAATTATTGCCATTTTCGAGATTGGTTTCTCAGATATTACAAGATGCCATCCCGTTTTACGTGTTAATGCCATTGAACCCCAATCGTTAAAATATTCTTACGACTTAACAGATTGGGTATTCAACTTTTCAATTCTCATTGTTTCAATTTGCAAAAATCACTCACACCCTCTATCGCAAACATTTTTCGGGGCTCTAAACACATCTAGTTTGTGATAAGACTAGCCCTTGCATGAGCACTCGTATTGGGGTTTTCTTCACTCTTTGTTTTCCTCGTCATTTGATCAGTACAAATGGCACGTTTCTCTTTTATTTGATAGAAAACTGCTGAGCTAGCAGTCGTTTTTGAATTTCTATTTTTCTTGTTTTTCCTTAGTGATTCAAGTACTTCGATTGATTTGAACTGTTAGGTAGCAGAAGAAATATTTCTAGAAGTTGTTGAAACTGTCTTGAGTTAACCTCGAGCTGAACAATAAAATTTCTCTTTTTTTATAATAATTTTTTTTCCAAAGAAGGTTCCAGCTAAACGAATTTGTATTGCTCACTTATTTCGATTAGGCTGTTCTCATCAAGTGAAATAACTAGTCTTGTACTT
Source organism: Caenorhabditis inopinata (assembly GCA_003052745.1). NCBI lineage: Eukaryota > Metazoa > Nematoda > Chromadorea > Rhabditida > Rhabditidae > Caenorhabditis > Caenorhabditis inopinata. The sequence continues at coordinate 4,562,490 of AP018156.1, read as the reverse complement.
CATGTAATATAATCAGTGTGTGAATGAAATTTGATAAATGATAGTTTCCTAGCAAAAGCATTTTCAAAAACTTTAAATTCTCTCAAAGTTTATTCAGACCTTTGAAATGAAAATGCTTAATTGATAGAGACGATTTTAGAATTTCCATTGCCTTTTTTTTCATACAAATAGCATTTTTGTGGTCTACTTCTCCTATTTTCCCCGAATCAACGGTAATTTTTCATATGCCGTCAAGACGTGGCGTTGTTACTCGCAAACCAACTGTTCTGTTCTAACGGAAGCACGAGTCCTATTAATTACTCTTGCACTCTTCGCTTTTCTTGGCGCCAGTCACCATTTCTCTAATACTTCAGATAATTTATAGTATATATAGTTTGGCTTGCTCATAGCTTATTGCTAGAATACAAAATAGTTAAATACCTGAGTAAGATGTTGGCGTTAACTCGACAAAATTATTTTTCGAACTGTAGAGCCATATTCCAACAAATAGCGATGACAATCCCGAAATCTGAAGTTAATCTTCCAGTTTCATAGAACTCGATAAAAAAGGGTGGCCTACCAGAAAAAGAATATTCGTTAAGAAAAAGCTTTTAATTTTTCGTCGTTCGTTCCATAAAATTTTAAGATTGAAGTCTGTCATTTTGTGATATATCCAACTCCTATTTGCATTTGCCAGTCTGTAAATTCAGATTATGGGAAAATCCTCACTTTTTTTTTTGGAAGATTGAGAGAAAAAGTAGGGAAAGTCGTGTGCTTTATCTCCTGTTTTGTGGATATGCATAATCCGCCGGCCTGGCTGCCTCTTCCCGCTCTGTTAAAGCTTCCCCCCATTTTTTGCGGAAAACGATAGAGCAGTACATATTCCAATTTACCACAAGTTTTAAATGGTTTTCTATTATTTTAGTCGGAATATATCACCGAACGGTAGTTTTAAGACGGATTCAAGTTTGTTCTATGTAAAAAAAATATATATATATATCCAACTTTGTGCTTTGATTTGCAGAAGGCTTAAACCATGTAGTTAAAAAAAAATCGAATTGAAACACTATTATTTTATTTTAAAAAATGCTTGAAATGAGTAGCTGAAAACTATTGCAAAAAACTTGATCTTTTCATTTATTGACTCCAGTTGATCATTAAAGGAACGTGAATAAAATTTTTTAGATAAACGGAGTTAAGAAAAAGAAACAGACAATTTCGGTACGCGGCAAAACACACCACAACTTTTCTGGTTCGCAATAGGCCTACCTGTGTCTCTCTAGCCACCTCCCTAACAAGGCGCACTCATTGTTACTCTCTCTCTCTCTCTTGAATGAGACTCTCTGGCTGCGCACCGTCGTTTACTTTTTTCCAACAGTGCACGCACACACACCACCTCGACCACAACCTCAACGCACTTGCCTCAGACGCGCTCATAAAATACACTCACCCACACTCATCCCCTCTCACAAAGCCACACACACAAACGCACACATACACACACACACACACACACATCACGCTTGGCCTTCTTCTTCGTCCTCTCTTCTATGCCCCACATGCTGGTAGAAGAGGAGGAGAAGAAGAAGAAGAAGAAGAACAGGAGGAAAGGGTGACATAGGCGATTACCTCACTGTTCTCCTTATTTTCATTTTGTTCTGCATATTGATTTTTGCCGCCCAACTTTTCAACCATCTTCATCTCGTTTCATCGGAAGACCCTATCCGCTTCTTACCCCGACCGTCTTGCGCACTATTCTGTTTTCGATAACAGTGTGTCCTCCTTCTATGAAATTTCATTTCATCAAGCCTCTTCACTTCTCATCTCCATTTTTATCCTATCATATCACGTTATCTTCATGTTATAGAATTCGAATTTCAGCTTTTTTTGTGATTTTCATTAATTTGAACGTTGCTTATTAATTGTTTCATATACTGTTACAGTAAGCTTCTGGAGCAATCTGGATTATTTCATACCAACAAGAAATGCTGCTTCACAGATTCCCTATGTTAATTCGAAGATAAGAATGCTGAAAAAATGACTTTACACGTGATATATAAAATGGGCAAGGGGCACACTCCATGTCAGCAATTTTGTTCAACGCTGTATGTCTTTTGGTGTCAGGAATAACCAAAATTTCGTTCTATTTCTCCCTCAACCCTCAAAAAGAAGATGGCATAATTTCATCGGCTTTTTCGCCTATCTATCTACACTATTCAATTCCTTTCATCTTTTTTTCCTACACTGCTTCTCCTCTAAGCCATAACCCAATCGGTCACATAAATGAGAAGAACGCCTGTTCTTCTTCTCTCCCGGCCACTCGCCTCGGCGTTGTAGTTGGTTAGCCTACCCCGTCTTGCCTCCATTCTTTTCCTAGTCCCACTCCTCCACACAACCGCTCATCTCTCTTTCTCTTCACTAACCCCTTCGCAAGGACCTCGCTGCCCTCACCCCGTTTTCTCCCGTTTTTCTTTTTCTATCATTGCTTTTAAACCAATCTGAACTTTCGGGCTTACTTATTGAACTCCAATATCAGTGTATTCATGCAGGGTCAATCATGTCAACGAGTTTTCCTAATAGCAATGGAAACGTGCCTCCATACAATTCTCAGACCAACGGTTCTTTCAATCAGTTTGGGCAAGGTGGACCACAAGGTTACCCTGGGATGGAACAGTTCCACCATCATGTGAGCACTTTCAGCTATAGTAATAACATTGAACAAGTGTTTTAGAATATGTACGCCCCAAGCGCAAATGGATATGGGGGAATGCCACCGGGACAGCCAAACATGGGTGGTCCTGCACAGCAGAATGGACCACCACAAAAAACACAACAACCACCACAACAATATCCTGGACCAGGAACAGGTGTGAAGCTGCCTGGATATGATAGCAATTCAATGCAAAATGGGTCAGTTTTTTAGAAAGAAATTTTTATTCAGCTCATTACTATTTTTTTCAGATACATGGGATATCCACCACTACATCCTCAACGCCCTACAGTACATCCTCAAAATGGACCACCTCCAAATTACAATGCACATCAGCAAATGCCGTCTGCCAATAGTCAGTATGGTGGAGTTCCAGATCCTTATAGAATGTATGGAATGCAAGGACCACCTACACAACTTCCGAATGCACAGAACCCATCTTCACAGCAAAGACCTCCATCTCAGAACGCTAATCAATCCAGGACTGTTTCAAGTCAAAACGCACCACAGCAATACCCAACGCAGCAACCTCTACCTGCACATCTTCATAATGCATCTTCTTACAATGGAATGCAGCCGCCGAATGTTCCGCTTCAACATTATCAAGCTCCACACTATGGAAATGGGACACCACCTGTAAGAGGACCTCCAAGCACTGGATTCCCACCTCTTCAGCTTTCAAAACAATCTAAGCCAGACGACTCGCGTCCAAACAACTTAACAGGTCCGAATGCTCAATATCCCGGCAATTATGGAGGTGCTGGTCCATCTTCTGGTTTCGATTCCTATGGCAGTGCACCAGGCGGTTACCCTGGATATGGGTCTGTGATGGGAACTTCTGGAAGTTTGGGCACTCCTGGAAATTCTGGGGTACCTGGAAGCTCAACCTCGGGTTCCGGTCAATTTGGATATAATGCTGGACCTTTTGCGATGTCTGGTCAGAATCAATCGGGGCACAACACTCCTGGTCAGAACACTCCTGGTCAGAATACTCCTTGTCTCAATACTCCTGGGCACAACACCCCCGGTCAAAATACTCCCGGTCAGAATACTACCGGGCAGAACACTCCATCAGCTTCAAGTGGATCAAACGGAAATCCGTTTGGAGGCATGACAAATCAAGGAAATCAGGGCCAGTTTGCCAGTAACGAATTATCTGGCCACCCAGGCCCGTCTGGAGGATATGGAACAATGAACTGCAACATTCCAACACCAGGTTCGCAAAATGAAAGAGCAACTCCAGGAACACCAAGCACTCCGGGTACACCTGGATCTCATGCACCGATGGGATCAAGCAATCAAACCCCATTGTGTCATCAAAAGATGTCACATCAACAACATCAATCCGGAATGCAAAGTCAAATGCCACCACCTCACTACAATCCAAACAATATTATCTCACCAAACCAGGGAGCAAGTGGTTCTAATGCTCAGAAACATCCTGGTTCAAGTCCAATGGGATCGTCTTTACCATCATTAAACGGACAGGTTGGTCATACGCTTTAAATTTTCTTTTTTGGCTATATGATTTGAAACCTTTACAAATAATATATGATTCTGGTCATCTCGAAGAAGTTAATCGCGCGTTATGATTTTATTGAGGACGAGCCGCTTTGCCTGACCTTGCGACGCGTGCGCGAGAAGTCAGTCTGCTCCTAGTACCAATTATGTGCGCGGCCCCGGGAAGAGGGCAACCGGAGGAGGGCAAAAACCAATTTGAAAAAAGAGACTGGTGCGGAAAAACCATCACGAAACGGTAAATCGAAATTGATTAATGTAATTTTCACGAGAGCATTTTTGCAAAAATTTACTTAATTAAAATTGAATGAGTTTATAAGACCAGGACCAATTACATCATTATTTCCCAGTTTAACATTTAAATGACAAAATTATGCACAGATTCTCTTGAGTATATCCAGTATTTTAAAATAAGAGAAGCGGTAAAGTACGCACACCGTTTTCCGATACGTGCTTTCGTTTCATTCACTGCGCGTGCGTTACCGAATTGTTCTCTGTTCTCAGTTGATAGTCGAACAAATTGATTTTATGACCCAGTCATTCAATTTCTTACTCTCCTCTCCCTCGTCTCATCCTTTTCAAGAAACACATCATGCGACATCATCTTTTTTCGGCAAGATTCTCATTGAAAAATAGGAAATTGAAAAAAAAAGTGGAAACAGAACATTCATCAGTAAATATTACGGAGTAAGTTGCGGTATTTAAAAAAATTAGTCATAATTGGATTCGTTAAAATACACAAATTGAAAACTCATAATTTGGCTTTTGCTCCAAAAATGAGCCAAATGCTGCTTATATTCATAGTAAAGGTCAATATTCATGTTAATAACAATTTTCAGTATCAGCCAATGTTCCAAAACATGCAATCTCCTTCCATGGAGCCAACATTCAAAGAGCCAGCAATGCCAATCCGCCATTCTCCATCTCATATGCAGTCTCCAGTTCATCCGCAGCCATCAGGAGCACCACCGGCGTATAATGCTCCAAGCTCTTCCAGGACGCCAGACTCCACGAACAACTCTCAACCACAAAGATCTCACTCTCCAACCTTTGCTGTCCCCACACTTCCTGCAGCGGCGACACTAGCTTTGGCGTCATCAGCTAACCAAGTATCCACAAAGCCAAGAACATCACCGCACAAGAAACGAGGCGAAGACGGTTTACCAGAGCCTCCTACCCAAGAAACACCGTTCACAACGGTGACACATTACGAATTACCTGCAGCGATGACTGTTCTGAAGGATACGTTATCGGTAGGATCAAATGAAGTGAATGATTTTCAGTTGATAACCATTCGGCTCCTCTTTCAGAAAGTGCACCCTAACGTGGAAAAGCAGTACTTCAACCGGAAACGACAACAATTACGTGTGCCGTACCCAGAAGGCGTCAATGCTCATGTTAGTTTGAATTAGACAAAATGGAGAAAAAAAGAGAACCTCATAAAATGAAATATAGAAGTCCGACAAACTTTGAATTACTTGAATTACTTACCCGGATTTGCAAGGATCATGCAATAATGATACGTTGAGAGCAACAATGCATTGCCCTCGTTCAGGCGCATATAAAATCTTGCTTTTGGCTCGAGACAACCTCTCCCGACCGGCACTAGCCCCGTTGCTATAGGCAACTCCTGATAAACACTGCGCTGTATGTGGTAATGCGTGGAAATAAAAGCGCGGCGAATGTGATAAACAAATAGAGTCTCATGTGACGCCTGTTCTTTAACAATAGAGATTAATGAGTTAAACTAAAAAAAAAAAACAAAAAAAAATGAAAATGTATGAAGGATTTGCTCAACCATAAACGATTCCAGATTAAGTGGATGAAGGTCCCGTGATTTGATTCTTTGCTAATCAGAACTGAAATAATCTCTGATTTGAATATTGCACTTTTGATTAATATGAAAGTGTTGTGCAGAAAAAAAGATATATGAATAATCCGATGTAAAGAAAACGATTTATTCTGTGATAAATGGGGTTTGATTACTCAATTTATCATGAGATTTTTGTACTCATTGCCTGACCAAAAGTGAAAAACCCTGAGAAAAAATGTCAAAATTCTGAAAAATCTTGCAAAAATTTGTAGAACCTATAGAGCTTAATTTTAAGAAATGTACTGTACTTTTTTAATATCACAAATGCAATTTTTTATCTCATTATCGCTGCTGGAAACGCTGCAAAAGAAAAACTATAAAGAAAAAAAAATGACGAAAGAATTTCAAATTCTATCAACTGTTTTTTAGAGCGCAGCTATCAACGAACCGGACACTTTTGGATTCATGCAAGGAAACAAATACTTTAATCCAAAGTACTGTCGAGCTTTTCCTAGCCAGCCCTCTTCTATGGGTCCACCGTTGCTCTCGCGGTCACAGTCTATGCATGGGTCAATGATTTCACCGGGCTTCAATACATCTCAACCCTCAACAAGTGGTCGGCAGCCTGCGAAAAAAGCAAGGAGCGGTATGTTTATTTTTCATTTACTAAGAGCCTCCGTTCAATTTCAGTTTATTCAGCTTCCTTAGCCTTTCACTTCCTTCTTTTCAGCTTCTGATGCTTCGGAACCACCATTCAATGTGCCGTTACCACCATCTCGAGGGCATGCAGGACCCCCGGATCCTCGTCACATGCAGCAAATGCAAATGCAGCAACAGTTCCAGCAGCAGATGCACATGCAGAAAATGCAGCAGCAGCAGCAGCAGATGGCTGCGCATCAACACCACATGACTCGAATGGGACCATCTAGTGCTGGACCATCTTCGGCTGGCCCGGCAGGTATTTCTCCCGGGCCTTCCCAATTGCCACCTTTATCTGCTCCATCATTACAAAGAGCAGATTCTATGCCTCAGCTTCCGACGCAGCAACAACCGCCAATGGGTGGCCCAATGGCATCTCACATGGGCGGCATGTCGCAAATAAACGGGAATCTAGCAGAAGGTTAGTCTTTGAGGAGAGTTTGTACGAAACCGTGTCAAATGTAGGTTATTACAGGTCTGACGGGCAGCAACAGTACTGGCCTCCACAGCAACAACGTAACTGGCCTCCCGCCTCTGAGTTTGAGAAGCCAGGTCCAGGGTGGGACTCAAAACCATGAATTCCCCTCTGGTGTTCCGTCGACCTCTTCGTCGAATCAATCCGAGGTCCTTTGCGCTGGTTGTCATCATTTTATCTTGGTAAGCGAATATCCTGAAATTATTGAGATGCAGTTAATTAAAAGCGGTTTTTCAGCCCGGGTCACCTACCCTGTGTTGTATGTACCATGACTGCAAAAACGTGTATCATCGAGAGTGTACGCGTCTGTCACCATCGGCCTTCATTCATTTCGAAGGAACTCCGCAAGCCCGATGGGTGTGTCCTAGCTGTGAAATTCAAGTTCGCCCGATGCAGATTCCGCAAGCGTGAACTACTCAACCTATTTAGTGTCATCATTTGTATTCTATGAATTTGCACTGTTGTTTTTAGATACTTGTTGATTATCTCAGTTTTATCCGTCTCACCATCCATCCCATTGCCATTTTGTTATATGTGAACTTAAAGAGAAATACAAACTTATCGTTCGGATCATCTCATCTCATCCTGCTGTTTTTACCAATTCGTCATCTCAAATAATTCTGCATTGATAGGAAACCAAAATTTTTGCTCACAATTGTATGTATTTACTAATAACTCACTATTAAACCTGAAGATTGTATCACTTCACTTCTACAGATGAAATGATTAGAAATCTGGGTGACTACTTTTGGAATACATTCATAGGGAGCACTGCAATTAGAGGGAGCAATACTATTGGTTATAGTACCTAATCAGAACGTTCATAAGAATGACTTCAACTTGAAGCTTCCAATTGGTCAAAATTTCGGCCGTCTCGTCTCGTCTTCGTCATCGTCATCGTCTTGGTCTTGTTTCGTCTTCTTTGTCTTAAATTCGTCTGACGCAGTATGTTGACAACTTTTTTATTCCGTAAAACGAATGCAAGACGAACTGAAAGACGAACGAAGGCGGATCGACTTTTGAAGACGACTTTTTGTCTTTGCCTTTCGTGGAAGTCTTACTTCAAATTTCAAAAGATACCTAGTTATGCATTTCTAATATTTATATTTTCATAGCTCTATAAGAAATTGAAAAGCTTTTTTTGTATTATTTTTCCAAAAAAAACCTTGGGATTGAGTGACTGAAATAGAAAAATGGGAGAATTACAGTTTAAAGTGCAGTACGGGTTTCTATTCGATTTCTGATTCATCACAATCTGCAAGTTTTTTGCAAAATTGGTGATTTTCTATCATCCGAATAGGCTGTTTTGAGCATAAATTTTGCTCAAAACAGCAACACGCGGGGAGATGGAAAGGAATCGCGAATAATCCAAGATCAACGGAGCAAAAAACAGGAAAAACCGATTTAATAGTTTGCACTTCCAATTGCAAATCTGCCGCCGCCACTGACGACCAACTCGCAGAACTGATCGGGGAACCAAAAAGTATAAAATTCGCCACTTTTATGACAGATTTTGCAGATACAGGCTAGTCAGAGGCGACTTCAATGATAAAACAGAGAAAAGCGATCTCTCGGAACGGACACCGAAAAAAGACAGCCTTTTGAAAGGCGGCAGATAGCCGGATTCTTTAAGAGGTATCCATCCGACATGGGCATCACTTCATTAGCTCTTGGACCAGAACACCGGAAGGACTGGTGCGCTGTGGATCCGCTCTCAATCGATGTGAGTGAAGGACGGATCGGCTAAGTAAAAAAGTAACTAAGCAAGTAACAAATGTATCAAGTAATCATTGCTGATTTGCGCCAATTTCCTAATTGTGCTAATTAGTGCCATTTTCCGTCTCTAGCACAATTCATTGATCCCCTACGTTTGTCCCGATTTCTGTATATGTTGACAATCTGTAGTACACTAACACCCTTGTTTTAAACGACAACTTGTTCTTATGGAGCATTTGGACCACGTTCTTACACCTTAACCTCAAACATCTTAATTAAATCTTTTAAGTGAAAGAACAAGGACTTTTGTATTTTTTGAATATTCCTTTTTGCGGTATTCGCCATCAATTAAATCCTGGGCGTTATCAATTAAAAGTTTCAAGTTCAATTGTCGGACAAAAGCATAAAAAATATTCTCACAGTACCAAAATTGTTTACGCTACCCCACAAAAGCTCAGTGTTCGGTTTCAACTTTTCAGTTTAGCTCCATTTTCTTCTAAGCTAATGTGAGAATACAATAATTGAATAAATTATTCTGTAAAGTATTTTATTTTTTATCCGGTTAATAAAAAAATTGATAGATATCATTTAAAAATAAATGAGAATAAATATCGGCCAGAAATGTTTAAAGTTGTTCTTCGGCTGCACTTCCCATAACTTTCCAATTATATAAGACGGTTTACGCTGCCATTCGGCTGCGAGTTTATTTTTACATAAATGAGTTTAACTCCTCGCACATTGAGGCAACTGAAAGTTATAGATTAATTAGTATGTTCTGAAGTGTTCAAGAACTTTCTGGAGCATTCTGGAATGTTTTAGAAACTTTGGAAAACAATGTCTATGAAGTTGTAGTCTTGCACATATGAAGCTGATTTTTGACATGTGATACACGGACATCCAGATTGCTATATCAACACAAGTTTAACTGTTCATATCGTAGTTAAGACAGCTGAGTAGTTTTTGTGAACATAGTTCTACAGTATCCCGAATATCCTGCGTTCTCTTAAAGATATGGCTTCAAAGCGCTCCAGAGGTCCAAACTCCTTCCCAAATATCAAAGTAGGAGGCCCACGTTCTTTTGAGTAATTCAAAAAAACGCCCTGGAACTATTAACAAATCAATTTCTAGTGTGCTCTCTCTACGTATCAAAGGTGCTAGTATACATACTGTTATCAGTTTTTCAAAGCGTATTTAAGACCCATTATCGTTGCCATTTACTTATTTTAACATGCTTTTGATGCAACTCTCTTTGATTCTACTAACAACTCTGACTGCTGCTGAATGCTACAAAATATTAGTTTATTCGAATTTATACGGCTATAGTCATGTGAAGTTTATGGGAGCTGTAATCGACACTTTGGTTGATGCAGGTCATGATGTGGTTAGTTTGTTGGCTTCGCCAACAGAAAAGAGCTGCCTTTGCGAGGTGGAATTATTGCAACAAAATTCTTTAAACTCTGAAGAGAGCGATCCTTATCAAGTTTTTAAAATGAGGCTCGCCAGTGGTACCGTTAAAGTCGAAGTCACAGGTAAAGTAGCGCAGAATATAGCTATTTTTCAGCTTAGTGATCTCTCCGGTCCTTTCTGCTCGTTTCCGAACATTCCAGAAAGAACACATTTTATGTTTGCTTTGAAAACAACGTGATTTCGATATATTATACTTGATTTTTTTTCAGACAGTAGTTATGCCAGTAGTTGAGGTGACTTACCAAAATCGAACGGCCATTAAGTCAAGTGCGAAGCAAATAATAATCGATGTTGACAATGAAGTTGCGGAAATCTCTGCACAAAGCGACAGCTTTCGGGCAAACTTATGGACAATGGAAGTTTCTAATCCACTCTTGATATGGTTGAATTCAGGATTCGTGAAACAACTGTTTGGGAAACAGTGCAACAGTACGTTAATCAAAGTAATAAAATATCCTTATTATTAGTATTATATTATTATTATTAGATTTTAAAAAATTCACTTTAATTTCAGAAGTTATGAAGTCTAAGGCGCTTCTGGACCATCTGAGAAATGAACACTTTGATTTGGCAATAACTGAATCTTTCGATAGTTGCGCATATGGGATTTTTGAGTATTTGCAAATTCCAGCACATGTATCAGTTTTGTCATGTTCCCGTATGGACCATGTCAGTTATGTACTCGGCCAACCTATTGCTCCGAGCTATGTTCCTAGCACGCAGAGTACTTATGGGGATACAATGACAATGCCACAAAGATTGGTTAACTTCATTCAATTTTTAAGTGGAAATCTAATATTCTCGGGAGTTGGAGATTTTGAAGCAGAAAATGCTAAGAAGTTGTTAGGAATTAAGAGAACTTGGAGGGTGACTATGAAAGCAAAGCTTCCGTTCTAATGTTTTATATTTCTTCAGGAAATTCTCCCTGAGACATCATTCCTTCTTACAAATCATATTCCGCTTCTCGACTTTCCAGCTCCAGTCTTCGATAAGATTGTTCCGATAGGTGGAATTTCAGTGAATACCGACAAAAAATCATTAAAACTTGATCATTATTTTGATACAATGATATCAATGAGGAAGAAAAACGTCATTATCTCTTTTGGCTCCAATGTCAAGTCGGCGGATATGCCCGATGAGTTCAAGTATGCCAAAAGCGTTATCTTACAGTTTATCTGCCACGTTTCAGAATGTCTCTCGCCGAACTGTTCCTGCTGATGCCTGATGTAACCTTCATTTGGAAGTATGAAAACCTCGCTGATAGGAAACACACTTGCGGAATTTTGAATATTAATCATGAGGAATGGCTCCCTCAACAAGAGCTTTTAGCAGATCCACGCGTTGATGCTTTCATCACCCATGGAGGGTTGGCTAGCGTGACCGAGTTGGCAATGATGGGAAAACCTGCAGTAGTGGTAAACTAGTTGAACAGTAGTTGTTCTTTATTGAAACTACTTAAGATCATTAATCAAAATATTTTTGTTGCAGATTCCGATTTTTGCTGATCAGGCAAGAAATGCTGAAATGTTAAAACGCCACGGTGGAGCTGAAGTCCTTCACAAAACAGACTTAGCAAATCCGAAAACCCTGGAAACGGCTCTTAGAAAAGTTATGGAAGATCCCAGGTTCACATTGTTTGTTTTCACTCATCTGTTTTCATTTATCTGAGATTCAGCTACCGACAAAATGCTCAACGTCTTGCCGAAATGCTCAATAATCAACCCACAAACCCTAAAGAGACTTTAGTGAAACACGTAGAGTTTGCCGCAAGGTGATATCATTGGAAACTAACTTTTCAGCAAAATGAAATTGATGTACTTATAGATTTGGTAAACTACCATTGATGGACCCATATGGGAGACAACAGAATATCATTGAATATTACAGTTTAGATATTCTGGCAATTGCTGTTACAATATTATTCCTCATCATCTACACGGTTCTTTTAGTTATTACAGTCTTCGTGAACTTTTTCTGTGGTAAAAATAAAAAGAAAATTGAGTAGCTTTGCTTATTGTGCTCTCATAAAATCATGTCTTAATAAAGTATTTATTGGGTTCTCTAATTTTTCTAAATACAAAATAAAACTATAATTTCAGCTTTATTTTTCAGAAAGTTTGACGATTGATAAAATATAGATTTTTAATGGTTTTTTTTCGATTACTCTTCAGCCTAATTCGATCCCTCTTCCGTAACTTTCCCGGTTTTTTCGCCAGTGATACCTGTCTTCCAAGCATTCATATCCAATTGGCTGACCTTGCTTCCCAGTGAATTTTCTTTCATATCACCGTTTTCCTGTTCTTTGAGATTGTGTTTGTTCATAGTGACGTCAGCGATTTCTGAATTCTTCTCAGTCTGCTCTGCAATTTCTTTTTCCTTTGCTATGTCGTTGTCATCCTTGCTGTTCTCGTTTGCTTTTACTTCTTGAACTTCTGAGTTGATCTTATTTTTTACATTTTGTTTCATTTCAATTGTACCGATCTTTTCATCTCCTTTCTTCATCAGTTTTTTACGGTTTTCGAAGAATTCATCTTTGTTGTCACCTGCTTTCTGCCCCGCGGGATCGCCTTCTTGTTTTTGGGCATTATTACTATCTGAAGCTTCTTTCCTACAGTCATCGCGCTTCACTGACTCATCTGCACTTTTTATATTTAGCTTGTTCATACTTCCTGCTTTCATCTGCGGTGATTCGGTTTTGCTAATTTCAAACATTGGATCATCTACATTATCAGTTTTCTCAAAAATTTTCAAATTGAGTTCTTGGTCATCAGTGTCATATCCTTTCGCCTCAACGTCATTATCGTGACTTCCCTGGAATTACAAGATTTGCGAATTACACTTTTTTGACTTCACGAATTCTAAAATTTTTCCTACTTGCCTTTCGTTCAACAAATCTATGACATAAAGCGAAAACAACCAACAAGACGATACTAAACACGCCCACAGGTCCTGCGAGAGGCAGATAATTTGCTTGTTCAACTGATGAAATAGTATCCCTTGGAAGTGGTTTCAGTACCCTCTCACGGTCTATGTAACTTTTGCTGGTGAAATTGTAAGTGATCCTGTGACCCATCCGTTTTGAAATATAGACGGCATCTTTATTGAAAACTCTGAAGTCTATGCCCGCTGGAAGATCTGGGCTGGCATGGATCAATTCGTCCGAGCATTCTAGCAAATTTCCTTCAAGAGTAATCACATTAAAAATCTGGCATGAGCAGTTTCAACAAACAATGCTTGATAGCTAATAAACAGTATTTTCAGATATGTTTGGGAAGCTCACCTATGTATTCGTACTTGTTCGGCCGCCTCTGTTTCTCAATAGTGATACTGACACAAGAACCGCGGCAGTCAACTACCCGCACTGTTCTAGTTTCGCAATCGGTTCCTCTCCAGTCAATCCATCCCATGGACTGGCCAGATGGAGAGTGTTGCATCAGCCATCGTTTCAGAGCCTGATAGGGAGTTACTTCTTCGATTGTTGTGAATTTGAAAACGTACAAAACCGACGGTAACACACACAGGGCACTTATGAAGCACAACATCCTCGGTTGGAACAGCCACCGTAAGAAATGCAATGAGTAAAAAAGAAACAATGGTTTTCATTTTGGTGATCAATCTGTAAAGATAATATCGTAAAAAGAAATTAATCAGATGAAAACGTTTCAGACTGGAATATTATAGAAAAAACGAAGATATTCAGAATGGATTCATAAGAGATACTCAGCCAATATTTTGTGAAACAAAGGGAATGTGAAAGCTTTTTTTTCTTGCTGATGATTATCAGAATTTCCACAAAACTATGACGAATCCTCAATGGACAAATAGAAAACATCTGACACAAACACTTTTTTTCTGAAATAAAGAAAGCTTAAATCACAAGATAAAAACACGAAATAAATAAAAAACATCTCGGAATTTCTCCGAATCGCCGAGATTTCGAAGCTTTTATAAAATGCAGTATGTACACATTCTGGATAAGACAATAAATGCGGGAAAAAAGTCGGCTTCGGATCGAATGTTTTCAAATTCCGCACATGTTTTTTCTTATCGATAGAAACAGTCTGCTTTAGATTTATACAGGACACTTTAGAAGGTTCCCGATTGACTATATGTTTTCGAAAATGAAAAACGTGTTCGTTCACATGCAAATACTATTCTGGAGAGTAAGAACCGGGATTTGTCTTCGCTGGAAATAATTGATAGTAAAGTCTTTGGAGCATTCGACTGAAAAAGGGCGAAAAAAATCCGTGTAGCATAGTAAGTTTCACGAGTAGTTTCCATTTGCAATAATCTTGTCACTAGAGTACCTCGACAAAAAACTTGAGGGTTGTGTAGGAGACGGAGTTCTCGCCCAACACGGCACACAAGTTACGATAAGCATGAATAGGTTAGAAGGAGCTACCGCTAGGAGATAGAAAAATTATCATTTCTTATTACTGTCAATAACAAATCATGAACAAACCACGAAACTATGATTCCTGAGGCATATTTCTAGTCGTGGCTCACAGAAACTATTCTACCATTTTTGCATCATTCTGATCAAACTAAATTCATCGTCATTACTTCCATCGTGAAGTGTTGTGAAGGACACCTATTTTAATGTTACTTATTATATATCCTCAGCAACTTTTCCATCCATTCTTCTCTAAGCATTTTGAGAGTAGATCACAAAGAAGCAACCATTCCGGTCTGTTGCAATAGTGGTCCAAAAAGTGATGGTTTCCATGTCGGACTGATACTTTTTTTCTGAAAAAGTCAATCCATCTATGCCATAGGTAACTTTCCAAGAGATCGTTTTTTGTCTGGTACCTCCTCTTTTCAACGTTTCCCCATCCAAATAGAACTTCACAGAATAAGATGTGCAGCTTTGTCGACGATATTAAGAATACATAGTAATAAGAATGAAACGGTTGTGATGTTCAATGCGATTAAAGATGAGACTAACACTCAATTGTTCTCCCAGCTCTCACTTTCATTCCAAAGTGTGCAATTCCACAAAACCTCTACCAGAAAGAGTCAGAGTGACCCATGCATCTTTAGAAAAAAGAATGGTTGACAGACACTCACGGAACAATGTTAAAAAGTTCATCATCGAGAATCCATCTGACATTTATCAAATTTTACCAATTCTCAAGGATTCATAAAAAGTAGAAAACTAAGACGGGGTGGACATGAGATCCACATAAACGACAACATATGATCCACGTTGATGCAATAATGGATGCCTAGATATGAAAATTTTTCTGCTTAATATAAACGAAATGTAAATATTTACTTGTCCAAAAATACTACGCGAAGTTCAAATAGTGTATCTGCTATATTGTAGCCCCACGAAGGATTTCTACTGCATTTAAATACATCCCACGCTTCTTTCTTCTGAATTAGCTGCGCATCGAGCCACCCTCTCTTTAATTCTCGTTTTCTCGGTTCTCTTTCGCTATTTTGATGGCCGTGGCCTAGGTTTAAACACGCATAACCCCTCCGGCCTTGAAGTGGTTATTTATTTTTGTTACTATAAATTAAGAAAACTCACTTATTTTCAAGTTATTACTTTCAGAAATGACATCGATTGTACTCTCCCAAATAGTCGATGAATTAAGTACAAACTTGCCACCAGACAGGGAATTACACCTTATAAAGTCGGCGCACAGAATAATCAATAATAATTTCAATGTTAATGTGCTCATAGACCGAAATGACACGGTAAGTTCCATTCTCTCTTGTGAAACGTTGCTTTAATAATAGAGTAAACTCAAAGTGATTGCAGTATTATCGATATGTGCATCGATTGATGAATATAACATTTATCAGCCTTGAAAAAAACAATGCAGATGTCAGATTGGCTGCCGAAGAATATTACGAGCATATTCTCAAGGTTTGAAATATAATTTTAATGGTGAAATACATTATTTCTTTGCTTGAGGAGTACGAATGCTACGGATTTCCTGAGCTGTCACTGAAAATATTAGCAATGAGCATTGAAAAGCTGACAGGGCCAAGACAAGTTACAAAAATTATCAAATACGTGGTTTACTATCTGGATATGTTGCCGAAACAAAGGTAGCAGGTTTCGATAGATTTAAAATGAAGAATGCAATAGAAAACTGATATTTAGAACACCAGAAAAAAATGGCAGAACGATTCATCAAGACATTGTGAAAACAATAATTCTTCGAAGTTTGGATATTGATCAAACTGTTTGCCATCAAGCATTAGAGAAATCTTGCGATAAATTGATCTCATCAGTTACCTGGCAATTGACTGACTTGAAAGTGAGAACTTTTGGGAAGAATAATAAAATTAAGGTGTTCTGTGCATTTTCAGGAGATTGCGGATAAAACATTTCAAAAACTCTGGTCAACAAAAGGACATGCATCTCGAACGATGGCTGAATTACTAGGCTCGATAATAACTGAATCAGTAGAGTCATTTCGTCAAGTTAGTTTCGCTTCTGGTTTTTATATTTAAGATAATGTGAAAATTCAGATGTTTAACGCTCATGTAGATAAAATTATTGAAGAATTCGTTAGCAATATAGTATTACCTGTTGGTTGTATCAGTCTCATTAGGAAGTCATTGTCGTACTACGCCGACGGAATGCCATTGGACAGCTTGAAAGGAGTAAGCATTATAAGAGTCCCCTTAATATTATTAGGATTAGACGCATTTTTGTGCTTTTGGTATGCAGTTCATACAGTGAATGTGATGTTTTAATAGAACCAATTTATAATAATTAAAGTTGAATTGTTTGTTAGTTGACAGAAATGCTCATTCTGATGATCCGAGACTCATCGAATGAAGTGGCTTATGATGCATTCGCGGCTCTTGAAGAACTCATTCGACTTCAAATTTCTAAGCTAGACGGTTTTGTACCTGGAAAGTTTCTAAGGTCAAAATTCGGCTCTAACACATCGGATCATGAAGAGGTTCGGACATTTTGTTTCGTATACGAATTCTGAATACTATTTTTAGTCAAACGAGGTTATGGAATTCGTTGATCCGCTTGTCAATGCCGACCTTTACGAACAACTGCAAGAAACAAAGCCTCCGCCAAAAGTGGATTTAGTTTTGGAGGATTTCCAAAAAATTGGAGTAGATTCGCTACCGTCAGTTGAAAACTACGTGGCAGCGTTTCTCGGGAAAACTTTCCTTTTAACAGGAATGGGCAGGCTTTTGAAAACAGATCGCCAGTCAAAAGACTCGATGAAAATTTTAGCTATACGAGTACTTAATGTTATATGTGTAAATTCCCCTCTGAATAATTTCTATGTACTAGTTGGTAAGAATTCCGACCATCAACGGTTTGAAGAATCTGTTTGTTTTCAGCAGGAAAATCCCAGTGTTTGTTGGACATTGTAGGTTACTCATCATCGCCAGACGACCAACTTGCACAGCAAGCTATCAAATTCATGTTTCAACATTTGCGCCAAGGAGTTAAAATCGATGGTAATAGATTCCCATATTTTGAAATATACTAAAATGCAGTGTTTATTGGGTAAACTATTGTACACCACGAAATCTTGAAGCCTAATTGAACACGTAAATACATTTTTTCTAGCAGAGCAATTGGATGGTTGAAATCCACCGATCTATGGCTTTCTGGTATTCAATTCACTACTCAATGAATACTGTAGACCCAACTATTTTGAATAAGTGAAACTGGGACATAGCTGGACCATTGATTCATTCTTTGCTCTCACATCTGGTACAGCATGAGCCCGTTTCTTATACATTTGTGCCAAAGATCTCAAATCAACGATAGTTATACTATTCATAAAAATCTTCATAAACGTAAAAATTCAAGAATTGCAAAAATTCATTCCGCACTTGAAGTTGAGATTGTGCAGGCAGGTTGAATCAACAAGTTTCTTTCAGACGCATTCGACGTGTTCAAATCTGTTAAAAAATGCAGATTTCTTCTGAATTCCGTGACTGTGGAGCATATGGACACCTTACAAAGCAGTCAACTATTCGAGTATCTAAAAATAATGGCTTTCCGATCCCTGCTTACCACTCATTATGACTTTAATCTTTCGGAAATTACTAGTGCTTGTTCATTTATGGGTACAGTGAGAGATTGGATTGTATCCAAAAAAGTTGCAAGTGGAACGTATGTGGGCACGGTTGAGCAATTTCAAGATACACTGAAAAGATGTGAGCTTTAATGTATTTTCAGAAAATTGAGCAAAATCTGATTATAGGTATCATGGACTGTTGGGATTATCCGAGATTCATCAGCGCTATACCAACACTACTAAGCTTTCATAGTAGTGCTGATGGTCTAGAAGATCAGTATCCACCATCTCTGCCGCTTCGAATAGATATTCTACCAGTGGTACGTTCAACGAAAAGGGCAAGCGGTTTGCATTCAATAATTTACGACGATTGGAGAACAGTCCTTATCTCTGAAGCTTTAATGGTTTGTACCTTTTCATTATTTTTTCACGAGTGTACGATTTGTAATTTTCTTTCTTCTCAGCCAACAAATGTGAGAATGGCCGCGATTCTCCGAGAGAACGTGATAAGCCTGGAATACGCTTATGAGAAAGTGCCGCAACTCAGCACGATGCATTGGAGTTCAGACACGCTTCCTGCTATTCTGCAAGTCATGACAGTTTCCCTGTCTGAAGCGCCATCTAGAGAAGATTGCTACCATGGTTTTCATGTGGCCATGGCGGTCTTAAATTGGATTTATAGATGCGTTTTTATTGTGAGAAGAGCGGCGGAAACAAAAGAATTTCCGCTTCTGCAGCACTCACGAATAGAAATGGACGATGCTCTTGGTAAAAGGGCCGAGTTTCGTTCCACTTTGGATGCATTTTATGTAGGTTTATAGATTTTATATTGAAAAAATGATATATGTATATTTTAATTATTCGAAATATTAATTTAGGGAAAAAATCAGCATTTCTCTTTTCTCTCACAGGGGAACCTCGAATAGAAATCCACCAAACTTTTTTTTTAATTCGACCACAGGTACTTTCCACTACGGAGAATTCAGTAAACATGGTGGCTATCAGCCCAAACTTCTGGAAATCGAGATACTTCCATCTGAGAATCCGAAGCTGATAGCAACTATGTGTACTGAATTCTCCGTAGTCGAAAGTACCTGTGGTCGAATTTTTTTTAAAAGTTGGGAGGATTTCTATTCGAGATTCCCTTGTCAGTTGAAACTGTTTCTTCAAACGTTCTTTTTTTTACATTAGATAGTGATTGATGTAATTAAAAAATATATATTAATTTAAAATTTAAATTAATTGATACAGCAAACTGTTCAAAGCTCAGCCGATGAAAAGGTGGATCAGCTCCTGATGCCCACGGTCAACTTGCTGACAGCATCAATGGCAAGTAGCTTTACCACTACGACGGAGAACGTTCTTGAAATCATTGTTTACATCAAAGTGAGAACGCACTTACTTTTCCCATGGCTATTCGTTCAAGTTTTCTAGGTACTATTCACACTTTCGCCGATTTCTGCTTTAAAATTACTTCATGTCCTTCTTCGAAACCTTCTTAATCCAAAACTCGTGGAATCATTAGCAAACGGAAAAGTATTCCATTTCCAATCTTCAAACGCCAACAAGTGCAGTAATGAAGATGATTTTCTGATCGAGGCACTAAGATGTCCTGATGAAAAGTATTTCATAAACTGGAGAGATGACATGGACATGGGAAACGTAAAAATCGGGTCAATGTCAGCAACTATTCTTGAGCAATTAGAACCCTTGATCACGCAAAGTTTGAAGTGCTTTCGGAACAGAGGCAAAAATGAAAAAGAGCAAGTGTTAAAGATAATGTTTTGCTTGCTGAACCATAAGCTAAAACTATTGGATGCCGATCCATCAGACTGTCTCATGAGATATGCAGTCACAACATTTGCAAAACCGGAAGAGTGTTCTCATCCTGAGCTGTACGACACGGTTAGCCTCTCTAGTAGATTTGCTTTATCTTTATTTTTTTGTTACAGCTTATGCATTTCTTGGCAATTGCAGACAGATTTCAAAAAGAAAACTCTTATCAAAAACCTATAACCGCCGCAACAATGTTAATGAAGTCCATAGAGAAACTGCCAAAAGAAAGTATCGCATATGGTAAGTGTTCAGTAAAAACTTTTTATGAAACAAGACTTTAGCAATGAAAGCAGTCAGTTTCGCTTTAATGAGCGGAAGATATAAGCCAGCGGATGTAGAAGAACTGCTCCGGACAAGCTTCTCAACTTGGGATTTGTGCATTACTCATGCACCTGCTGAAACCATCTATGCTCTGTCTTTATTATTACAGAAAAACGAGTGAGTGAACAGCTTATATTGCCATCGAGCAATCCGTAATCACATTTATTTTTCAGCGTTGGCGTCAAGAACCAAGAACACTTTTGGTTAGTGTTTTCAGGATGGATAAATGAAAGTATGAATACACGTGATCATGTTCCTTTCTCTACCATAGCGTTTCCAATATCGTTGATTAAAGATTATTTGATCAGTGATAAGGTGAACATTTTTGAAGTGATAGACATCTGGATTGAAGACGGCGCATTTGGAAAATTACACGCAAAATCTGCAGTGATCACGGCTTTATTCTTTGCAGCGGAGAAAGCAACGAGCAAAGAAGCTTGGACGCGGTCAGACAGTGTTTCGAAATTTCAAAAATCTGAAATTTTTTCCAGATATTTTGAGTTTATTTTCGCAATTGACAACGACTCCAAAGCTGCTCAATATATTAAAAAATATGCAGACAAGTCATTCCTGACGTTGTATTTTGACAACCATGACGATGTTTTGGATGAAGAACTGACTGCAGACAACCTCTCACCTATTGATGATCTTTTAAAAAAACACTATTGTGGATCTCTTCAAGATTTGTGCCACTCTATTGTGTGCTCCGGTGAAGCGGACGTTTTAGAGTTTGTTGATGTCATCGAGGAAGTATACCCTGATGATGATTCTATCTGGGGATTGTTGGTAGCAGAGTTTCGGAGACTTGAAGGCTAGTTGAAATAATAATGTGTTTGGTCTTGACCAGTAGTCCAAACCATGGTACAAAATAGTTTAGAACAATTTACTTACAGATGATTTGGAGCACCGCTTGGATATATCTTTTCGGATTCAAGATTTGGCGGAATCACTTTCTAAAAGATTCAACGCAAATGTGTACTTGAAGTTACTCGCAAATATTGAAGTACAATTCATTGCTTATTTTTCGTGATTAATCCAGTTTCTTTCAGTCTTCCACTCTTGCCCTAAACTGTCTGACTATAACTCAAGTTAAGGCTCTAATGGACTGCGTAACTCCTTGCTGTACTGAAGAAGGATATATTCTACGTGGTGTCTGCAATCTTCTCTCTAGCTCACGGATGTCACAGCTGATTTCAGAAGATGAGCTGGGAACTGCAACATTGTATATGGCACTTGCTGGAAAAGTAACAGGCATCGTAATATCAGAAGCTTTGCTAGCATCGTACATGGAATACCGAATAGATTTTCAAGTGAAAGGAGAGATCCCAGAAGACAAGGTGAAAGGGATCAAAAAGTTCGTATCATCGTTACTTGCTCTATGTCAGGAAACGAATCTTAGAAACCCGAAATCACTGACGAAATCCCAATCAGGTAGGTTTAAGCTACTTCATTTCAATGCGAATGAGTACTCATGAAATCAGTAGTGACCACTGAAATTTCCCATTTGGTTTATTAGCTATAGCCTTTTTATAGAAGATCTAACAACTTGAACTTGAACTTGAACTTGAACTTGAAAAATGATTTCGTTTTGGTCTTATCGATAAAAAACTCTTTCTTTAAAAATCTGAAAAAATTATGAGTTTCGATTAGTAACAAAGCCGGTATATTGTGATTTCATCCAGACAACAACTTGGATATGATGTAACAAACTATAGAAATATTTTCGAAATGACCAAACTTTAGTTACGAGTCCTCGAGAATCAATAGCAGCTTAACATTTTGTTGACATCGACTAAATCAGGTTTGTCAGAACAGACTGTGGAAACCCCCGAAACTGAAAGAATTTTTCGTCAGCGTTTTGAGCGTGAACTCCGGAAATGCGCCTCTTAAGCTCTTTCCACAAGTGCTCGATGCGATTAAGGTTGGAGCACTAGCTGGGCCACTCTATTGCAGACGGCTGGTAGCGAACCGAATCATTAAAAAATAATGATTTGAGACATTTAATTTAATTTGAAGTGGTTGGAGGTATTTTTTTGGGTCGTTATCTTGCTGAAACAAATAGCGAACACTTGGGAAGGCACGAGCAAACGGGAGAGTCACATTTTGCTAGATCTGACTGTATCTACACAGAACTCTTCATGTGGTCTAGAATACAGTGGAGAGGTCCGACCGTATGGCTGCTGAAGCAGCAGCATCATGTCATTATGTTGGCGCCACCATACTTCATGGTTGGAGTTAGTTTTTTGCGATTTTTGGCGAATATGCTCCCTACTGGTAATCTCACGTGAGAAACCCCATCCGAACCAAAAAACATGAACTTGCTCTCATGAAACCAACTATTGTATTTCCTTTTACATCCTGCTCCTTGAAATGCGCATGTTAACTTAAACTGGACTATTTGACAACATCTTATTGAGACGCTCAACTAAAACACCTTTTCTGCAAGATACTGTTTTGCGTATCTAGTTGTTAGTGCTAATTAGTAATGTTTTCAAAGAAACTTTGTTTTATCGACAAGTCCTAAACAGGTTTATCTTCCTAGCACATTGTACAGCGTTTCCACAGTTGATATCATGTTCTCAGCTCTTCTCTAAAAAATAGTATTGCTGAAAAACTAAATAGGATATTTCAGTGACAACTACGGTATTTCAAAATATAATTTACTTTTAGCTTGTTTTCGTCATCCCGTCCTGAACACTATTTTCAACATTCCACTGATTGCTATTAAATGTTTCAACTGGGTTCCGGTTGTGGAGATTTTACGGAAGCCAACAATAACATGTCTTCCACCAACAGGCCACGTGTGTGACGTCATGGTTTTGGATGACATGAGGAATAGGCTTTCAAAAGTTGGACTTGTTACAAATGCGCAGTTTGAAGTACTCTTTACGACAATGCAAGCAGTGATTGCCCATACCGTTATTGGTCCCGAAAAAGAGACGCATGACGGCAAAGATGTGTTGGAAAGGGAGTCGAGAAGCTGCAAGGCGCTAGAACTCTACATTGCCACTATATTAACATCAATGAAATATCCGAACGGAGGTGATCCGTCATCTGGTTTCGTTTTGAAGTCTCCGTACCTATCAGAGCTGTTCCTACAGAGCTCCGAATTCGCGCATCTCTGTAATCTGAAGAGTGTTTGGAAATGTGAGCCTAGGACGGCGTTCACGACGCCTTTGGAAAGACATAGTCAGCAAACGTGGAGACATGTAAGGAATTGAGAAGTCGACTTTGAATTTTAAAAATTATCAAAAATGATTTCAAAACCAGACCATTTTCTATCAGGATTTTGCTTTAAAAGTGTACAGAAATGACTAATTCAAAAATTTTTATGTAGACTTCATTACGTCTTCTGAAGTAAAAAAATGCAAAAAAACATTTTTGCACCTATTGGTCAGTTGAATGTAGCTACCTTGTATAAACAATTCATTATTTTTTATTGCAATCTGGCCGTTTCTTGCTTTTCTGGAATTTTTTAAAACGTAAAATAATGATAATACCTGAAGAAATTCCCTTTTAGTGTGACGGAAGAACTAATCTATACGGAATTTGCCAAACCCCACTATTCGCTCTTTGGCAACTATGTGGAATGATGCCAATCGAGTTTAAACAGCACGCTAATTATCATGTAAGTTCTCCAATCAGAGCACTACCTAAATCAATATTCCAAAGATTCAGAGAGTAGATCATAGCGCTAGTAACTATTTTTTGACAACAGCCACCAATATTGACACGATTTCCAATGTTAAACAGCTCATGAACATCTTTGAATACTGGTACAGTCAGGGAATAGGCGAACTCAGCGAGATGCTGCTTCATGCCATTTTGCACACAATCCTTCATCTATCGGATTTTTTTGATGACCCCGAGCTACACAAAGCGGTACTTCGTACAACTTCTATAATTTATAAGCACGGTGAGTTGAAATATAACGTTTTCAAACGACCTCTCAAATATATCCAATACACCAGTTTTCCTAGTTTTAGAATATGATCAAAACCCATTTTTAACTTCATTTGTCCATGTGATGTTTCTCAAATCTATATCGGTCCTTGGTGCGGATATGAATGGATCTGAGTTTAAACCAGGAGAACTTGAAACAATCACGCAGAAGATAGTGCTATCCGGACTCTCCGACGCCATTAAAATTGTCAGATTCCATACACTAGCTGGTCTTCTCTATTTGGTGCAATCAGATTCGTATGAGTCTTTCATGCCTTCAATTGATATCTTGTCCGCATATTTGGAGTCGTTTCTGAGAAAGCTTGCAAACGGGTTAGGGTACGTTACAAATTGAATGCGACGACAGTTCACAACACTTAAAAATTGCAGAAGGGTAGAATCCGACGAGTGTCAAGTTGTGTTTGCATTGATAATAAAGTTATTGGAAGTTCCCATTCGGCTAAAGCAAGATAAGAAACACTTATTGAAGCTCTTCCTAGCATCCATGAGAGTTCGGCGAGAACGATTCATCATTGAGCTTGTGGCAGAAGGCGTTGAACAGCTTTTATGCAGATCAAACGAGTTTAATGGAGAAGTCATTGACTTCCTTCTAGGTTGAAAATATGATTGTATTAGAATAACTGTTCATTTTTTTTAGCTGGATTAGAATCAGGAGACCCGATTCCGTTCCCGACCGACAATGAACATTATTGTCGAGTTGTTTATCGCATACTGATGGTAGCTGCAACTCGGGCTAAAGTGGCGAACGATGTGAAATCGATGACCAGGATTCACGATGCACTACAAAAAATGTAATGAAACATTCAATTCGAGCGAGCTCAAAAACAGATTGAAATTTTGAATATTCTTGGCTCCATTCTAAAAAATGGTGACAATAGATACAATTTCCAGGGAAAATAACATATTTCAGTGTAGTATGACTGAATTTTGGATTATCCATTCTAGGGCTTCCACGAAAGACGAAATATGACCGTCTCGTCTTCATCTTCGTCTTGAATTCGTCTGACTTGCGTAAGTATTGCGTTTATTGCGTAAGACAAATGCAAGACAAAATGAAAGACGAACGAAGGCGAATCGAAAGACGAGGTGACGAACGACGAGAGGAAAGACGGCTAGGAAGCTTTAATTCATGCTTCATGTCCCCTTTTTATTGCCCCATTATTATAAAGCAATAGATAACACAAAAAAAACCATCTTTCAACCGAATGAAACATGCAATTATTTTTCAGAGGATTTGACATACTACTCCACGGTGAAACATCTTCATCAATTGCAAGAACGCTACCATTTTTCTCAATTTGCGTGCACGGAGTCGAAGGCACCATAAACCGATACAGAGAAAGTTTTTCAGAAAAGGATAATGAAAACAACCGGATACTTACAGCTTTGCTGAATCAGGTGAGGCGCATCTTTCGTTTAACATTGTTCGATGCCAATATCATTTTTCAGACAGTGGAAACCGCTACAACTTCCAAAAAATGGTCGGCTGAACTGAAAACGTTTCATGACACACTGCAATCGAATGCAAACGCTTTCGATTCACAAAGCCAGTGGCTAATACAACTCTTGAACAGCAAAAACCTGGACTAGCATGAGTAGTTTCCGAACGTTGCATATTATTTTTGAAGGGCATTAAACGGTTGTGCTATTGTTGTAAAAGAAATCTCATTTTCAACTTCTGTGATAATATAACAATTAATAAACATATAATTTGTACACAACAAGAATGGTGGAAAGAAGATCAGAATTGCAAAACATGTAGCAAAATGGGAGGAAGTACTTGGTAGGAATCGGGAGAAATGAGAGACACAATCGTACCCAGAAAATGCATTGAAATGATAACGGAGTTAAGGCATAATTACGAAAATAGTAAGCACTGGAAAATTGTTGAGCTTAAAACGAGCTGAGTGACACGGAATATCGGAAATATAAAATATAATGAGGAAACGCAACATTCAGAATAAAAAAATTTCAAAAAGTTAAAAAACAAATTGTACGCAAATTGGTATAACTTGGGTACCAAACAACAACAACGGAATATTAAGTGTAGATTTTGTTGCGAGTACACCGGCGTTTCGTTCCAGACACATAAGTGAAATTATTTGAGAGAGTTGAAATCAGTTTTCGTTGCTCTTTTGTCATGCAATTTCCATCCTCATCCACGACAGACTTGTAATTGAGGTTGACACTATAAATATAAATATATTTCTTTAAGTGCCTACCATATAAAATTCTAACGTAGTTTTGTAATAAAAAGTTCATTTTTCTCAAAAATAATAATTTTTACTAGTCAAACTAGATTTTCAATGAAATTATTCTCTGAAAGGTAACAAATGATGTTGTCTTATAGCATTAATACTTGAAATTTAAAGAATCATATTGCTTAATTTTCAAGAAAAAGGAAAGTATAAACTTTAAAACTTTTTAATTGCACTGAGCTCTGTTTTGTCACCCACACTCACTCTGGCATGTCAGGCTTGTAGTCAGTTATTGCCTCAATAGCAGCACGAAGTTGCTCCTGAGTGAAGTTCAATGGAAGATTCAGAGCTTTAGCTAAGCACTCTGTTACTTCCTCTGTTCTGTGTTCTTTGTAATACAAATCGTGGTCGTTGACAAAAGCCTTCTGGCATTTTTTCTCATGAAAACTTGCGATTCTGGAATGTATACCCTTCAATGAAAGAATCTGCTTCGTATGAATACCGTTTTTC
This sequence comes from Caenorhabditis inopinata, assembly GCA_003052745.1. Taxonomy (NCBI): domain Eukaryota; kingdom Metazoa; phylum Nematoda; class Chromadorea; order Rhabditida; family Rhabditidae; genus Caenorhabditis; species Caenorhabditis inopinata. Next base: position 4,535,270 of record AP018156.1, on the reverse strand, counting down.
TACTTTCAAACTTCTTGCTGTTTTGATTCTGCTTACCGCTCTCTCGATGTAAGTGAAATCAAAAAACAAGTCAAGTTCCGTTCCTGAGCGCTGAAAAGTTTGAAATTTTAACACTTTTCGTTTATGTATTATATATTGGCACCTTCAATTGAATTTTTACAAGTTTGTGATTAAATGATTTTTTAACTTCTGGCTCGCTCAGGTAAACTTTCAGATAACGCATCACCAAAAACGGAGCAATAGGAGATTCCAATGAACAATTCAGAGTAAAATTTTCGTTGGAGATTTTCCTGAAACTGATCTTAAAACTTCGCATTTCAGTATTCATATCTTACTTTTTGACGACACTATTTTTCATGACGTCTTCCATTATTTGTTTGAGAGTGTCGTTGATGTCAGAAGGAATCACATTCAGGCGTTCGTATAAACTTGAATGTATACTGACATCATGATTGAGATAATGCTTCACCAAATCATCCGTGTTGTCGGCTACTTTCCTACATTTTGGACAAATAATGTCAGGAATCTGTAAGAATGTTGATGAGTCAGAAACATATTGCACAACAATTGGTACACTTAAACCATGCTACATTTGAACTAAAATAGTATTAATAAAAATATAATCAATTTTATACGGAGGCAGTTTTTCTTTCTTTATATTGTAAATATGTACATACAGTATCGGCCAAAAAGGTATTCGCAAACAGTTTTTCGAGCATAACTTTTCTGAAACTTCCCGGATCGTTTTGATATTTTGAGATAAAATTTAAAACGGTATAAGAAGTTGATTCAACAACAAGAATAATCAAATTTTCGAAAATTTGAAAAAATATCGAGAAATTTATGAAAATGGCGAAAACCCGAAAAATGAAACTTTGACTTTCGAGATCTAGGAAAGACCGGTAAATGAAAAACTACAATAAAACATGATTAAAATAGTTTTAATACTTTGTTGGGTAGCCTTTGGCGTCGATGACCGCCTGACATCTTTTTGCCATCGAGTCGAGAAGGGTGTCGATAACAGACAAGGTGATGGCCTGCCAGACAGATTGGAGTTGATCGAATTTCTGATTGGCATTCGATGTACGGATCCCTCTGAGTTGTCTCTCGACATGCTCCCAGATGTGTTCGATCGGATTCTATTCAGGAAATTGACTCTGCAAGTCCAGAAGATCCACGTGGCGGCGTCGGAACCAGTCCTTGATGTGCTTCGAGGTGTGCTTCGGGTCGTTATCCTGTTGGAAAACGAACGCCCGGCCCACATTAGACCGTGCTCAGGGTCTCATTGTGTTTTCCAATATGTCTTCATACACAAATCGATCCATGATGCCCGTAATACTTCTCAGGGGGCCGATCGAAGTCCGAGAGAAACGTAGCGTAGCATGGGCCAGAGCTCATCTGCACTGGGGACGCCAGGATTGGGCTAATCACATGTTCAGCGACGAATCCAAGTATAATCTGTTTGGTACTGACAGTATCAAATGGATTCGCCGTCCGGTTGGATGTCGGTTCGATCCCAGCTACCAGCTCCAAACCGTCAAGTTCGGTAATGGTTTGGGGCTGTTTCTCTGGGACTTCAATCGGCCCCTTGAAAAGAATTACGGGCATCATGGATCGATTTGTGTAAGAAGAAATCTTGGAGAACACAATGAGATCCTGGGCACGGTCTAATGTGGGCCGGGCGTTCGTTTTCCAACAGGATAACGACCCGAAGCACACATCGAATAACATCAAGGACTGGTTCCGACGCCGCCACGTGGATCTTCTGGACTTGCAGAGTCAATTTCCTGAATAGAATCCGATCGAACACATCTGGGAGCATGTCGAGAGACAACTCAGAGGGATCCGTACATCGAATGCCAATCAGAAATTCGATCAACTCCAATCTGTCTGGCAGGCCATCACCTTGTCTGTTATCGACACCCTTCTCGACTCGATGGCAAAAAGATGTCAGGCGGTCTTCGACGCCAAAGGCTACCCAACAAAGTATTAAAACTATTTTAATCATGTTTTATTGTAGTTTTTCATTTACCGGTCTTTCCTAGATCTCGAAAGTCAAAGTTTCATTTTTCGGTTTTTCGCCATTTTCATAAATTTCTCGATATTTTTTCAAATTTTCGAAAATTTGATTATTCTTGTTGTTGAATCAATTTCTTTTACTGTTTTAAATATTGCCTTAAAATATCAAATCGATCCGTGAAGTTTCAGAAAAGTTATGCTCGAAAAACTGTTTGCGAATACCTTTTTGGCCGATACTGTATGTATATCTACAGGGTGGGGGAATAAATATAGCGCCGCATTGAAGACGATGTAATAACTTCAAATCGAAAGATTTGTTTCTGAAAATCAGCAGAAATGTTAATTAAACAACAGCAAAGTTCGAAGCATAAACAGTTTTCGAATTTTCCTCCTTTCGTATTGATGACTGCCTGAAATCTCTTCGGGTAAGAGTCGATTACGGCACGAAGGTAGTCAACCTCTAAATTGTCCCATGCAGTTGTTAGAGCGATCTTCAGTGATCTCAGATTTGGATAATTCTTCGTGGATACTTGTTGGGTCAAATATCCTCACACAGCGAAATCCATTGAATTGAGGTCTAGGCTCGAAGCAATTGGCTTCGCACTACTGCTGGGTGAATTTTGTGATGTGAACCGGCGCTTCGCCCTGCTGGTATGTCTAATCGTCACCCACGAAGTGGGATTTAGACCATGGCAACACCTCATCCTCAAAAATTTTCTCGTCGCCTCTTACCCGAAGAGACTTCAGACCGTCATCAAAGCGAAAGAAGGAAGATTCAAAAACTGCTAATGCTATAACTTTGTTGTTGTTCAATAAACATTTTGGTTGATTTTCAGAAAAAAATCTTTCGATTTGAAATTATTTATTACACCGTTTTGAATGCGGCGCTATATTTATTCCCCACCCTTTAGTCCAGTTTATTAAAATACTTGTTGCAACAAACGATTAAAAAAAACATAACAGCTGTGAATATCTTTTGACGACTTCCGAAAAAAGTTCTAAATGCAATATTCATGCTTATTCTTAAATTGACACTATGACTCAAAGTAATGCTAGTCCCATTTACATACATCACCTATGTAACACTCAAAAAGTTATGATCATTTGATTTTTTGGGTATAACTTCTAAATGAACTGAAATGAAATTGTAGCTTACTGCGAAGATTTGCTACAACATTGAACAAGGTCTTGCCAGTTTTCATAAGTTTATAAGTTCATAAGTCTTCATGAGATTTTCATTGAAGTGGAAAAAAAGGAATTTCCTTGAATTCAGCTTTCTTTACTCGAATTACAAGAAAATTCCATTGTAAGCTGAGCCTATGGTCAAAGAACAACAAGAGAATATTTACTCCGGGTCGGAACTTGGTTCCGAATCACTTCACATCGATGACTGCCTGACATCTTCAGAACATGGAACCGAGAAAGGCTTTGATGCTTGTCATTGGAATCCGATCCTATATCGACTTCTGATGGGCTAGATTTTAGTCCGAATTATCTTCCATTTTACAAGCGCCTAATATCTCCAGTTCTTTTTACATTATTCCAATTTCAAAATTGGATTGTGATCAGCAGATTGATTTTGTTAATCGATAACATTGACACGACTGCTCTTGACCCGGAAAACAGGGGAAAATACTTCCGCGGCCCATTGCTGTTCTCTAATATTTGAAGGATGCCTTTGTAGGCATATCTGTTCATAAAGCCGGTGAATGGATCCGATGCCGTTTCCCAAGTGGAGTCCCCATACCCTGATATTTCTTCCTACGTGTTTCCGAGTTGGCATGTTGTGCCAATTGACACCGCTGAACCCACTGGATTCAATCGATTCTTCAGTGGATGTCTTCATATGATTCCAGCAATACTCAATGGACGATTGATGGGTGATACAGACAGCAAAGTAGTCCATTTCACAGGACTCGTCTGATCGCAGATTCTTTTAGACAAAGAATACATCTGAACTTTCTTCAGAATTTTACAATCATTAGTATTATTAGTAACCCAGTGTCCTTCAGTTATGATAGGAAACTGTTCTCTCGCATTGAGCTTTCCAGTTTTTCAGAAATTGGAAATAACAGATTTTAAGATCTTGAATTGATGTGCCACTTTTTCAAAATCAAGATATTCTTACATCCGTTGAAAATGTGAGAATTTATTAAAGCTACGCTTCCCCAATTTCTCCTCACTTGTTTACAAGGGTCCTTTTGTTTTGATGTCTTAAAACAAAACACGAGGGTTAACAGTGAAACAAACTTTGTTTTCAGATAGAATTCCCTTCTCGTAGAGAGACGAAAGGTTGCTGGCAAAGTGGTTAGTGACCTACGGCAGAAAGACATCCTTCAACACGGTATTTTCATACACCCCCGAGTTGACCTTCACATTTCTATCAATGAAGGCCAATGGAGTTTTACCTTGGAATGGGAACTATCATGACTTATTGATTTAATGCCAGACGACGTTATAGGCCTTGGAGTGTTCTTGTGGAAGCAGTTGGCCCTTGTTCTGGCGGTCCGGAAGCGGCCTGATGGTGAAGATCTTTTCGTTTTTCTAGATGACATTGCAGTAACAGCGCACTTTGATAGCTTCGAACACATTCTTTTATTTTTGAAAAACACTGTCCATGACGGGGACGATAGCTGGTCAGAGCCAAGTCCAATTTCACTATTCTCTAAACGGTGGTTATGCCTATTCCCAGTGATTCTGACATCTTGTTCATGCTGACGGCATTGTTCCGGTTGATTCTCTTCTTGTTGATGCCACGAAATCCTGCATTCAGGATTTTCAAGACATTTCTTCTTGTTTTGACACACTTTACCACTTTGTAGAATACGGACTTCGAAATATGAAGGCGTCGGACCTTCCGACTTAATTGGAATTAGGTGTTTATGCGGAACAGCTCGCAAAATGAGCCATGCAGGCAAAGTGATAATAGATGCTTGCAATCGCGGTTTATATAACCTCTCTATTTTCAAAATTATTTAAAAGTTTTTAAAAATAGAACTTGGCTAAAGCTCTCTCACAAACGGCTCTATATTTATGGTCCATACTGTGAACATCCAATAATATCCAAAACTCTCAAAACATTCAAAAAATTTAGAAAAATAGATAAATAAATTTTAAAAAATTGGAATTTCAAAAAAATTAGAAAAAACTACGAAAAAATAAATTTGGGTTTTTGCGTCCTTTTTTAAATTGATACAAAAACATTTGAAAAACTGTTCCATATAAATCCTGAGAAGTTCAAGTCGATTGGTTCGGCTGAATTAGCAGCCAGAATTCAAACAGATTCAGGTATTCCAATCAAATAAAAAATATTATACCTTATTCAGCGATACTCTAAATAAATGTATAATGAACTTACGTCAAGTTGAACATCGGGTATTTCACATTCCGATAAATCAGATTCTGAGCTCTCCGACTTGGAAATTTTGTCTTCAGGTATGGCCACACAGTAATCAATTTTTGCTATATTTAGGTCCTCATGATTATCTGCCAATGTGCGGATGAACTCTCTCATTGAGTACGTTTTATGTTTAGCCACCATCGCATGATGACGGCGGAGTATTGATGAGTATCCAATAGGTCCTGCCGTTTTTTCAATTGGAAAACGCTCCATAAATACTGAAAAAAAGGTTTTTGCAAATGATAAGATTCTAAACTGTCAATTTTAAGAAATCACATGACATATAACGCGGAAACGTGACATTCAAACTATTATAAATAAATTAATGCAGCAGTGACATGATTAGAGTTGATGGGGTTAATCGAAAAGAGCAAAATAAATTTTGAAAACTCTTTTGAAACGATGAAAACGGCTCATCTGTTATGGTATCTTGATAAAAATTTTCAACAACTCAAACGAATGTAGTATTCTAAATTCATCACAAAAATGTGAAGTTCGAAAATTTTCAGACAATTTCAGCCAAGTTTTCAACCTTCAAATATTGAAACCAAACTTGATCTAAAAATCAGAGTTTTCTCAAAATTTCAAACGGTCTGAACCCTTTCATTATTTTCATAGTTTTTCCCTTTTCTTTACTTTGTTTATCGTGTGTGTTCGTGAATAAGAGAAGGGTTGTCTCTAACTGGAAGGGAATCGGAGCGTTGTAGTGAATGTGGACGCATGCGAGTGAAACAACACAGAAAAGATGGAGATTGTGTTTTTGAAAACAAAAAAAGAGGAGGGAAAAAAAAGAAAAAAAGTTACAAAGATTTTGGGTTAGTGTTACTTTCTTTTCCATAGATTTCCAGATGTTTTCAATCAGATTCAACTTTTTTAAGCTTCTATAGGCATTGTCAGAAACTGGAAGGAAAACAATAAGTCGTGTAGTATTCTCATGAAATACAGAGTGGAAAATAAATACCCGGATACGTTAGAACCGGTGAAAGTACAAAGCTGAAAATTGGAAGCGGTTGAATTGTAACTGGATTTTCATTGGGACAATAGACAAAGATTATTAATTTAAATCGTTAGATTCTGCCGCTTTTGACCTGTATGAAAGCGCGAAGACGACATTAATAGTCCCCTACTGCCATCCTTCCAGCATTATGGTATTTAGAGCAATTTAGGATACTGCCAGTTAATTTTCAATGAAAAGGTTGTGAAATCAACAAAATCAACTACATCGAGGAGATTCTGAAGAAGAATCTTGTTCGATGGAATGAGAATCATTTCAGCCGACAATATTGGGTTCTCCAACAACGGGAAGTTTCCTTTCATAGAACATTTCCCGACCCGGACCGTTGCGAACCAACATTCCTAACTTCACCAACAAATGAGGACTGGTTTTCTTCCTCGTCTGACCTAAATCTTCTGAACGCTTCCTTATGGGGAGTTCTTTATGATAAAGTCAATGTTGAACTTCCAATATCAAATCTCTGAAGAACTCATTGGTGAAAGAATGGGATAATTTATTAACAATATAATCTACTCATCTTCCATTTGAAAAAAAAATCGGAAGCATCACTAGAAAAATCAATAAAATGTAACTCTTTTAATCTTTAAGCACTTTGGCTTATCCTACTTATTTGTTCACCACTTTTCTCGGCTTTTCTTATTATCATTTGTTTTTTTTTTCAAAATTTGAGCAAAGTTTTCCACTGTGCAACCACAAGCGGCATACATGCTTGTTGTCCTCGGTCTTGAAACGTTAGTTGCATGGTTGCAGTGGCTGCAACCATGCATCGCGATCGCGAGTTCTAATTTCTCTCTTTTTGTAGATATAATGAAAATAATTTCACTAATATCCTCCGCATGTCTTAAAATAAATTTTGCATTTTTCTTATTATCATTGTTACTATTAATTATTTGGTAGAACAGCGTGAAAAAGAGACTGAGAAAACTTGGCGAGGTATAGGCCTATCTGTCTTCTACCAGCACTCTACGTACCAAATCTCACTCAAACTTTTTCTTATTAACTTCTACAAAGCGTTTGATAGTGTGAAAAGCTTTAGAATGGAAACAGCTTATACAGACCTGCTGAAAGAGTGTTACACAAACTGCATAACCACTTTCATACAGACAAATTGAGGCACCCATCACAAGAGGTGAACGCCAAGGTAATCATATATCACCAAACCGCTTTTCAGCTTGTCTAGAGTTCGTCTTCGATCTATCGTCCGGTAACAATTTGAAAGGGCACAACGACTACGTTGACACAAGAATTCACAGAAACGTTTAAAATGTGAGCAACCAAATAAACTTACAAATTCAAAATTAAACAACAAAACCGTCGCAACAATCAAAGAAGAGGACGAATATGACTACCTCGACAGGCCAATCAACTCACAAAATGAGTTGAAATCAGGACTGGGTAGTGTTCAACGACATCAAAACTCAACCGACGCTCAACTTTTGGGTCTATCGATCTTCCTGCGTTCACCTACGGATCTGAAGGGTAAACCGTTACACGGAGTCTCACTGAAAGAACCCGGGTTACGCATGCATCACTAGAAAGAAGATTATTAGGAATGACCCTCACGGAACAACGTCAACGAAGACATCCGAAAAATCATCCAAATCACGGACCGGAAGATAGGCAAAACTGATACAAGAATTGATTCCTCGAGACCAAAGACGAATTGTCGGGCGATCCATCATGAGATGGTCCCATTTACTCCGAAAAGTAGTTTCCATACGTCGAAGGAATCACCATTTCCGAAGATCGCAAGTCATTGTTAGCTGTGAACCAGACAAACGAATAACAAATCGACTAAGTAACTAAGTAAGGAAGTAACTATTCTAATCAATAAATGGGTTAAGAAGATTATGAAATATACAACAATGTGTAAGATCACAGGAGAAGATTGATCAAGAAAAATTTTAAAGAACAACACGACCTGAGAAACTCTACCGACGTTGAGAAATGCTTTTTGTTTTTTGATTCGATTTGTTGATTTTGAAACACATGTTAAGAATAAAAACCGAACAGTGAATTTATGATTGAAATGAAAGTTTATAATGAAGTATACATATAAGTTGAATTTCAAGTTGCTCCTTCGAAGAACTCTACAAGGAAGAATCAAAGGGCAGTTTCAAGTATTTTGGGTAAGTATAATGCATTGTGAAATAGAGCAAGAGATTCCAGTTGCGAAATGTATGATGCATTTGTGGTTTTTTTTAATAAAGCAGAGTTACAACCGATTGTGATGCTTATCAATCTTGCGTTTGTTGTGAGCTCATATTCCTAAATCTCTCACGTAGTCTTCAACGTGATTGCTATTAAAATTGATTTGATATCTAGTATGAAGTGTGAATCCGCTCTGATTAAAAAATAATGTTAGATGACTTTCTAAATTCAAATGCAGAATGAGGAGCCGCAAGTTGTAGATCTCTATAACGAGCTTTCCCATGAAATTACTACTACTGAAACTCTGCAATATCGGTGCGGACCACTGCTGCGAATGGGCTATTTTTCTTTTTGTGGAAATTCGATCTCAGAAAATCAATATCGTTTGTAAAATATCACAGCTAGAGTTACGGTATGAGTTCCACAACGCTCAATTTTCGGATCTTTCTTTTTCCTAGTAGTACATAAACAAAGAGCATTAAAACTGCCACCAACTGGTTCAAAATTTGGATACCAATTTTGGCAGAAAATAAACCGAATCATCCATATTGAAATCGCTAAAGCTGAAAAGACAATGTTAATAGTCACGTGAAATTTGACGAACACATTAATCTGAGCTTCTAGGCCGCCAAGTTGAAATTTTTCAGATTCTAAGAGCGTTTTATTACATATAAGTTGCACAATTCTACTTCCGCCTACCTAACATTTACGTTCATTATGTCATAAAACATGGCTGTGAAATATTTGATCTATAAAATGCCTTATCTACCAACAAACTTGAATATTCTTTCAGGTTCTCCACCATGCGCTTCCTATAACATTGCAACGTCCCTTTCTCCTCATGCAATGATCCTCTATCTCACTTCAATCTGAAAAACGCTTTTCATAGGAGTGTTCTCCTGGTTCTACGCACATTGCATCAGAATACCAAAGAGTTTCACTTTTCGTCCAGTGCTCTCTCTCTCTCTCTCTCTCTCTCTTGTCACTAGTCCCAATCCTCTTATTCATTAAAAATGAACGGAACAAATGTTGAATGTTTCTTACATTGAAATTTTAAGCCGTCTGTGTGTAAATCAATTCAAATCAAGCTTTTTCTTGAAGTCGTTGTGACGCATGTAGATTCCTTTCCCCTGGAACTACTCATGCAAACCACTTGAACTCCAAGACTAAAGGCTGCCAGAAGTTGATCACTTTACTTAGCTGCTCCTCTCAATCCCATGTTTCTTCCCGGTTTCTCTAATTATTATACGTTATTTTTTTAATGCAAAACGGTATAATAGTAATAAAAATAATTACAAGTAACAAAACGTCCGAACCGTACATACTTGCAACAGAACAGTCGCTGCTTAATGATTTCAGGTTTCTTGTTTATGTGGATCATTGTTACAATGAAAAGTTTTTCTAATAACATGGTTTGAGATCTACGACTAGTGATCTTTTTCTAGCAAAAATTATAGATTTGAGGAAGCCTAAGAAAAATGAGGAAAGAGTTAAGAGGGGAAAGTTCGAGGAAAACGCATCACAACTTTGGAATGTACCATGATGCATTCAAATACATTTCACCCGTTTAGGATTTCGCAGAGTGATACTCAGGAATGCATTATGAATATTATTCCCGCTTTTCTCCCGTTTTTTAAAGTTATTTACTAATAGAGCTCACTTGTGGTGATGGAAGCAGCAAAAAATCTTAGGAAAAGTAGTTAACAACTGAGACGAACATTTTATGTTCAAACTCGGTGTGAAATTTTAGATATCTGATGCCTAATTTAATTTGGAAACTTTGTATTTTCACACCGAACTTGAACTAAACTAATGTAAAATGTTAGTTCACAGTTTTGGCAATGTTTACAGCAATTACAAACCGGATGAACCACTTTGAACATTTTTCAAAGTTTTTTTCCCATCTTTTCCCATCTTTACAGTATTTACGAATAACCTGATTAGAAAAATGTACTTGCGCTATAACATAAGGATGCCTAAAAATAAATATTAAAATTATTATTAATAGAACATGCTTCAACATATTTGAAACACCATCATTGTGCTTCTTAAAATGATATTAAGGTGAAGAGGCACTTCAGTGACACAGTTATTTGAAAACAACCGCAGGCGCTTTGAAGATTTCGGAGAATGGTAGTATCTCAATTTCCGGAGATATTCAACACGAAGTTTTAGCTTCCAAGCTCAATCACTCAAACATGCTTAAAATACAAAACATAATCACCACTACAGAAAATACACTACAGTTTAAGATATATAATAATGCAAAAACGAAAGAATTTTTGACTTTTATTTGGATTGTTATAAAAGGAAAGACTGGTTTAAGAACTTCGTTTGTAAGAAAAATTGAACACGGAAGGACGCAACGGAGTAGGTTAGAAAAAAGTGACAATAGAAAATGGAGTATGCGAGATGACTAAAAAAACTGACTATTTTCCCATGACGCTTCACTACAAACCTACAAAAATTGTTGGTCTTTAATGAACAGCTCATAAAGAAAACTTCTGAAAAACTACTTATAATTAAGCGAATAGTTCTGTCTGCGTGTCTCTCTGTCTGTCCAGAACCTTTTTTTGAGTGACTCGAAAGAACGTGAGCCGCCTCCTACTTTGATATGCGGGATGGAGTCATGACCATTCGAGCACTTCGCAGCCATATCTTTAGGAGGTCGCAAGGCACTTACAAGGGAACCATGTTTAGCCTTCATCTCAGAATTTTTTCTAAATTTGCTCATTTATAGTTTCAAATACGGGATTTCTCGTGGTGTACTTGGTTTTCTGCGCAAATTTCCAGAAGTCGAGAAAATTCCATCTGAAAATATGCTGTTTTTTGCTCTCCTCCTTCTTTTCCACTTTCCCACTTTCCTCTATACATTCTCCACAGTGGAAAAAGCGAGCAAAAGTGGACGAGTGGATAGTGGGGATGAATAGGAATCACAAGTTTGGGGTTCGATTCCGTCATCGTCAATTTTCCTTTTTCTTTTTTTTTCTTTGATGTTGGAAGAATGCTTTGGATTTTTTCGAAAATCAAAAATATGTTTGCTCTATTATTTGAGTAGGAAAAAGGCTCCGAGGGTATGGAAGCTTCTAGAAAAGCTCTGGAAACCTTTAATGTCTCGTCACGTGCGTAGATATTGTATTTGGGATGCGTCAGCTGTCCATGAGCCGCGATCATCTTCACCACTTTTTTGAATGATCCAAAAATCCCAACGTCACATGGCTGCACCATTCCAGTGCAACCAGAAGGGATTACACGAACTTCAAGGTGGTTGGTTGGTGGGGTCACGCTGTCGATGGCACTTTCCAGCTTGTCCAAGAGTCCACCAACAGAAGAGCATCCTTTGTCATCGATGGATCAAATACAATTTCTTCGAAAAGCGTCTTCATCAGATTCTTTGTCATAATATGTGATGTTTGCCTTGTGACGAAAATATTTAGAGCTTTGAAATGCCCTTTTTTGGAAACTTCCCATTTCTTTCCTTCAAAGTGATGTATAATGTTTTCTGAAGTATTCCAGGAGCCGAGACCAGAGGAAGAACTGTATATGCGTGTGTGGTGGACGCCACATTTTGGACCGATATGGATTTTTAATGAAACGAAATCGACATTCAAAGCTAGGACGGATTCGTGCGCCGGAATTGGTACCACCGGACTTCGATCCATAAAATTCCACCGCTTCTTTCACTTTGTCCAAATGCACGAATTCTCCTTTACAAAATTGGATCATGTTCGGTTGTCCAGGAAGATCTTTTGTAGAAGCATCCATACCCTCGGAGCTTTTTTCCTACTCGAATAATAGAGCAAACATATTTTTGATTTTCGAAAAAATCCAAAGCATTCTTCCAACATCAAAGAAAAAAAAGAAAAAGGAAAATTCTCAATGACGGAATCGAACCCCAAACTTGTGATTCCTATTCATCCCCACTATCCACTCGGCCACTTTTGCTCGTTTTTTCCACTGTGGAGAATGTATAGAGGAAAGTGGGAAAGTGGAAAAGAAGGAGGAGAGCAAAAAACAGCATATTTTCAGATGGAATTTTCTCGACTTCTGGAAATTTGCGCAGAAAACCAAGTACACCACGAGAAATCCCGTATTTGAAACTATAAATGAGCAAATTTAGAAAAAATTCTGAGATGAAGGCTAAACATGGTTCCCTTGTTAGGATACTGTAGAACAGTACACACAAAATATACAAAACTGCTTTAACAACGATATAAACAGTCTGAATTTTGCTGATATAGCAATCTGGATGTCCGTGCATCTCATGTGAAAAATCAGATTCATATAGGCAAAACTACAACTTTAATAGACATTGTTTTCCAAAGTTTCTAAAACAATCCCGAATGTTCCAGAAAGTTTCAGATGTTTCCAAAATTGCTTAAATTGTTTAAAGAACATTTCGTATTTCCTAAAAATATTATAGTAATTAACATAACTAGAATAATTAATTAAAAACACGCACTGCATGCGTGCCTCCAATTATGCTTAATCTAGATTCAGGTCACTGTCTGATTAAGCTCTTGGCTTCTAAAACGAATAATTTCAAGTTTCCTCAAATTGCAAGGTGTTAAATTCCTTTACTTAAAAAATGTTTAAGTCCCAAAGAAAAAGTATAGCTGTTACAGTCTTAAACAGGGGCGACCGTATAAATGTGAAACGCACTGTATTTGACTGATGATGCAAAATTGTCAATAATGATTCTTTCGAAAATATAAGTTCTCAATGAAAAAGAAAAACATACTGGCTCATCAACTAGACTCAAGTCCCGATCTATTATGATCCCGATTCTCAAATCCCGATCCACGCTGACGAATAGCAGCGTAAACCGTCTTTTCCAAATTACTCAATTAATTTGTTACCGAAATTCTTAAAAAATAATGACACCGTTTCCCACTGTAGATAAAAAGCAAAAACTACGGTCAGACATGAAGTAAAAATTTTTCTCGGAACTGAAATTAATGAAGCCCTTCATTTAGCTTAAAATACTGCTCAAGAAACATTTGGCCATAAACAATCGATAACGGAATGAAGGCTGGAAGCATTCTGCAGATAACCGATCATCTGATGGTTAACAGGGAGTGCACGACTAATAGCTATTATGACCAGAAAATAGGCTTTTCTAATGGCTACAATAATACAATTCGCATTCACGCCGATTTCGTGCTATGAATTACGCAGGTTGTTCACACTCAAAAGATTTCAGACGTTATCGAGAAAGCCATGAAGTGTCAGCGGGCCGTCGGAAAATTCATTTCAGATTTACGGAAGTACACGGCGTGTACATGCACATTTTGGAAAGAGCCATGAAAACTGGCTATCAATCTATTCATAAATGGCTATTAGCGGTTTGCCGCATATTAACCGTGTGAATCGACAGTGAGTCGCTTCGACGTGTAATTGCCTAGTAGTCATCTCATTTTTCAATCTTTAGCTTGGCCGGCAATCGTTAAGCGTGTGCTTGGCATTTACACAGCGCACCTATATGGATGCTTCTTGTCATTGCGTTGAAGTTAGTTGAAGCTAACATTACCAGACTTGTTACGGTCTAAGTATAAATATATCGAGGAGATCGACTGACTACTTCATGGGCCACCATCGCCCAAGATCCCAAGCCATAGTTAGCTGTGATTCGCGCCCACACAAGTGATTCGGATAAGTAACTAAGTAAGTAAGTAAGTAGCTGTCACTAGCTATGCAACGTCAAAAACTTTGAATATAGTTCAGAAAATTGAATTCCAGATCAACAAGCTGATCCATTCTGAAGTATTATCACGAAAATGCACTTCCGGTTTTAAAAAATATTATCTTCTAAGAAAAAGATCAAGTTAATAACTTTTTTTAAATAGTTCTGATAGAAATGGGTGGAATCATGAAAAATTAGTTGAAATTTGTGAGGTTATTAGATATAGTAACAGATGAAGGTAAACTGCTGAGCACTTCCACTCATATGCGGATTGTCAGCAGAGCGCGTTTGCGCGCACAGCAAGGCCGCAAGGAATGAACATGTATCTTATCATGCATAACTTCCGCGAGAAGATGGATGGGAAAGGAGTGATAAATTCGGAGATGAAATAAAAATGGAGGATATCTACAGTTGAAAAGTGGAAAAGAAAGAAAACTTGGGAAATTCGAAAACTTAGGAAGTTTGTTATAAAAATAACGTCTCTATAATTGAAAAGATTTTTAGGTTGGCATTTACACTGAAAAAATCAACTATTGAAATTAAGTCTTAATTAATCTTCAAATATATCAAATTGTATAATCTTGCTCCTTCATTTGCTGGAAATGTGAAATACCCTTTTTCCAGTACATACATCAGAAAATAGGAAAACATTCAGCGCTCATTACCAATAAAAAAAACTAATAAATCAATTTTGGGAATATCTTCTGTGGACTTTCGCAGATATTAACGAAATAAGTATGCAGTAATAGAATTCTTTTGTTCCTTCTGATAAGTTTCAAAATAATTATGATGTTAGTTATTTCACGTTCTATTGTAATCAAATAGAAATAGAAGTAGACTGCATTTTATGAGACCATGAGATTTCTCTCAGCAAATAACACGCCCTGAATTGAAGCCGTTTACAGAACTGACTGAAGACTGACTAAAATGTTTTTTTTTGTGAAATCATCTAATCACGTTTTAACGTTTGCAAAATAAGTAGAAAAACGTTCTACCAATAATACATGAACATCCTGTTGGGAAATCATCGGAAAAACTATGAAGGACATTTTAATAATTAAAATTGCAGCATTTTCTGCTTTCAGCTTCGTATGTGTTACATATTTTTCAAAAAGTGAGTGAGTGATTGTAAGATAAGGCAGTACAGTTTAAATATTGCTGTAAGAAGGCGTTCAGCAAGCTGTTAAAGATGAAACAACAAGCGAAGTGAATAGCTTATTCTGGACGGTTCCATTCCTTCAATCACAATAGCTGAGCCGCTCTCGATGAGCCAAAATGACTCAACAATCAATACGAACTTTAAACCATGACATTTGATAAAAGGACAACAGAATATTTCACAATATCAGGTCGAAAATGTGGACGCCTTGTGGAACTCATTTGTTGACATTTAAAAGGTCAGCAATGCATAACCGAGCAAGCACCGATTTTTCAATTTGTGCTATTTAGCATAAAAATGAAATTTCACCAATGAACGCATTGAAACTATGCATTATTTGTTATCGGTAGATTCCTCATTCCCATGATATGAGGAATGAACTTTCGAAAGATAAGAGGAATGAACCCATGAATTTTCGAAGAGTTTAGGTAATGAGCAGCAAACAGAACGCATTTAGCCGTAATCAAACGCGGGTCTTGAATGGTAGAAGTACACTATTAATTCAAACAGTGTTAAAAAAGCATCCGAAAATATATTCTTCATTTCAGAAAAGAAAATAAATAATAATAATAATAAAATATTTTTGAACGGATTTCAAGTTGGAAAACTGAGAAACTGACTTCACTTTACAGGAACGCGAACTTTGTAGTTTTTGTGAAACGTATTATTATGAATGTAAATGTAATATCACTAAAAAATCTTTCACAACCGAACATTTAGCATTTGCGTCACAATAATTGTTTCTATTCGCCAATGAACTAGATTTAAAAGAAATAGATTCTAATAAACTGAACCTATTCTACTCTACAGAACGGGATTACTGATCTTGATCAATTAAAAAAATCTATTTCACTCAGAGAGCTTAACAGAAGGTTTGTAGTTTATTATCTGTTTCAAATCCAATTTTTTATTAGCTCAAGCAAGAATAATGCTAGTTTACATTGAACACTCAGCTGTACATTAGAGACATTTGTCGGAGCAGTTGATTGGCAGAAAAATTAATTATTAAAATAGAATACGTCATTATTAATTCCTTCATTTTTTTGTATTTCAACATTTAAGTAAATTCTTTCAATAAAAATTGAGCCAAAGGTCTTTGTGCTAACTCAATTTCATGTCTATGGATTTTTCTATATGTTTATTTGAGGCTCCAAGCGGGAAACTTTATGCCAGAGCCATAAACTGATGGTCGTACCAAAATTGGTTAATTGCAAACATAATCTTTTATTTTTTTAGAGTTCACCTTATATTATATTGTATATTGTAATAAATATTGTAACAATATTCCACAAATTCGTAAAAAACCCGTCTAAAAAACATAGAACCGAAGCATTCTAGCAATTTGAATTATTATTTTACCCTGCAGTAGGAGATATATTTTACTTCAAGTTGTTCATGCATGACTATTAAATAATCGTAAAGGAATAGCTGTTGATATAACCGCGGTCTTTGTTGTTTTTTCTTGAAGAAGTCGAAGCTCTCGCCCGTGTAATTTTAATTGGAAAACAAAGCTCATAGTTTAATTAAAGCCCAACATGAGTATGACCTAGCTCTATATACATTTTCAGATTTCCAATGGTAATTATAGAAAAATTAAAATGCGCGCTCCTCGAAAATATTGAATTCTCGTTAAGAATCTTCAACTTCAAAGCTTCGAGCGACATGTTCATTAACATGAAATGGTTTATTCGACCAACGTGCCTCACAACTCCAAAGTTTAACTGGTTTTGGTTTTGTAAAGCGATAGGAGGATTCTGATATTTTTGTGTCCAATCAAGAGTGTCTATGGGACCTGCATCATAATAGGGCAAGCACACATCTTACGGAAAATTATTTAATAAATATAGCGCCGCATTGAAGACGGTGTAATAACTTGAAATATAAAGATTTCTTCTGAAAATCAACTAAAATGTTTATTAAGCAACTACAAAAATTATAGCATTAACAGTTTTCGAATATTCCTCCTTTCGCTTTGATGACTGCCTGAAGTCTCTTCAGATAAAAGTCGACGACGGCATGGAGGTAGTCGATGTCTAAAGAAGCTGTTCTCAGATGAGAAATTGTTAACCGTAGAAGCGAATAAGACGGACCAAAACAACAAGATTTTAGGTTTTTTATCACAAAAGTGCCAGCAAGAGAGGAAAAATTCTAAATAAAACGTCTCACCCGGCCGCTGTGCTCTGATGGGAAGACGCTACTGGTTTTTGTTGATGTTGGAGCCAAAGTCAACAGGGAATACTATATCAAAAAGATTCTTGAGGCGGAGGTATTGCCGTTGTCCAATTTTCCAAATCCCACTTTATGGGTGGCGATTAGACATACCAGCAGGGCGGAGCGCCGGCTCACACCGCAACACTCTCTCAGCAGTAGTGCGAAGCCAATTTCCCCGATTTATTCACTTAGGATCAATAGCCAGCTTTGAGCCCAGACCTCAATCTGATGAATTTTTATGTGTGGGGATATTTGACTCAACAAGTATCCACAAAAAAATATCAGAATTTGAGATCACTGCATTGGACAATTTACACGTTGACTACCTCCGTGCCGTCGTCGACTCTTACAGGAAGAGACTTCAGGCAGTCTTCAAATCGAAAGGAGGAAGATTCGAAAACCGTTAATGCTATAATTGTTGTTGTTGCCTAATAAATATTTTGGTTGATTTTCAGAAAAAAATCTTTCGATTTGAAGTTATTATTATACCGTCTTCAACGCGGTGCTATATTTATTTCCCACACTGTAATACAATTGAAATCCTTATTTTTAATTTTCAAGAATCCTCTTCAGCTGTTAGAATTTTTTTTCTAGATTGTGAAGAAAGTAGCAGCGACGAATCATTATTCTTTCTTCTAATGACACCATTTGTCAGAAGCAAGCCAAGGCTATAGTTTGTCAAAGAAGACTATTTGAAATAGTTCGTCATTCCCCTCCTATAGTTTTTATAACAATATTATTAATAAAGGTTCTAATCTTTCTGTTTTGTCCTATTTTTTTCTCAACAACTATATGTCTCAACAAAGAAATAGATACAATTGGAGGACAGTGAATTCTTGTGTCAATAAACTATTTAGTAAATGATAAAAATTCGTCGTGCTTTTACAGTTATGTATATTTTATCAACATTTACTGTTAACAAAAAGCTACATCAACTGAAAAATTCATTGCAATAAAGGTTTCTTCGTTTTTCTCTGAAGAGTAATAGTGTGTTCACTGTAAATGTTCTCATTGTCAGACAATATTTCATTTCAAACACAGTCATATGTGATAAAATTGTTTCCCATAATCTAATTATAACATTTTCTGTTTCCCCTAATATATAGTTTTTATATTATAATCATGGGTTTTCCAACTACTTTTCCAATCTTCCATCTCTGTTGTAATAACCATGATTGAATGATTGCACATTTTCATACAACGTTTTTGAGCAATAACATAAGAGAGTCGAGGACCAATTTTTTGGCTCGTAGCTCATTGAGTTTGGTCAATTTATCAATAGATTGTAAGAGTGAAGACTTAATAGTATTTTTTCTTGAATCTAGATGATTATTATTATTATCACAGTTTCCATACTTTATTGCTTAATATTTCGGAAAAAAAGGAAAAGAGATACTTTCAATTTCACGATTATTTTCTGTTAATATTTTTTTTTTCATTCCACATACAGAAATAAAGAAGCATTCCTTAATTCTTTTTGATAAATAAGAAACCGGATTGCGACTCTGCCTTGCGTTCCACTGTTTGTCCGCATTCTATTTGGTATCACCAACTTTTTGTTTTCAACCTAACGCGGCATTAGAAAGTATTGATCAAATTTCAGCTGTATCAACGATGAATAACTAACATCAACTTCTTTACTGCCGTCACAACCACACTATTCTTTAAACAGGGTGCATAAGACATTGTCTGTGTCTCTGATATTCACTGTGTTCATTTGTAACTCAGACCAACAGCCATTACGCGCATTGCTGCAACCCTCTGCGTGCCCGCGCTCTCTTATTTCCTCACTCGCTTTTTCCGAAGTGGGCCCGCGTGTTGTGTATGTGTGTACGTATATTCCTTTCGTCCCTCTCTTTTGGTTTTCAATTGCAAGCCATCTCGATTCAGACGTTTCTTGCCAAGAGTAACTTATTTTTTCTTAGTTTTCTAATTACAGTAAATTTCCACTGTTGAGCTCTAACCAACTTTTTGAGCATTTAACAATAAACACTCTTAAAACTTAGATATTTGGTTTTTTTTCAGCTTGTTATGGACGAAAGTGGCCCTGGGCCAAATAATATACCCGATGTGGACATCATGGATGTTTTATGCGATGGACCAGTGACAGTTCTTGATCAAGTGAGTTTTAGAGATTTGAAACGGTGAAAATTCATTTTCAAATTTTGAATTCTATTCTACTTAGATGTGTATGTATTATTTGTGATACAATTGCAAATGGTTGACGAGTTATGAACCAGTCCCGCACGATACAATTCTTGTTTGGAGAACCAAAGTGTTCTGTAGAAATAAAAACAAATAACACATAACAAAATCTAGTCATTGAGGAAAATTAATTCCAAAAATGGAGCATTTAAAGTGAGTGAATGTGCTCCAAACTGAGAGTTTTTATTTGAAAAATATCTTGAAACTCTTGGAAAACATATCAGGCGTGAAAACAAAATTAATTTTTTATAAACTCCACTCTTCATCAATTTATCACATTAATTTTAGGCCATGGAGGACGCAGAACAATTCGAAGGAGAATGCAGCAATCTCCTTCTGGGTCGCATGTTCGGAGCACCACAAGGAAAGCTTCGAGCATGCAAAACTTGCATAGGCTTCAAATCTCAAAACGGCTCAACTGTTGGGAGTTTACTGGGATATTCAGCTGAGGAGATAGAGAACATCACGTGTTCCGAGCACCTTCATGAGAAATATATGGAGGAAAGAGAGAAAGCAAAATGTGAACTGGAAGCTAAACTGGTCAGTTTGGAAAATGGTTCGTGTCGCACGAAATTGTGAAATTGCAGGCGAGGAAAGCAAAACAAGAGCAAGACAAACTGCGGAGAGAAATACTAAAAGCTGCAAAATCTGAAAAAATTAAAAAAGCTTGCAAGAAAGACAAAGATAACAAAAACGCGGAAGATGCCAAAAACAATAATAGCTTCAAGAAAACCGTAAACACTAAGAATGCAATACCTGAAAAAAAAACAAAGACACCCAACAGCAAAAGCTCAGCAGTAGTCAAAATTTCCAAGAACACTTTTTCAATTGAAGCTCAGGCTAAGACAAATGAGCAAAACAATTGGGACTTCCCGCAGGAGTCTGTCAAAATAGTAAGTGATCTTTTACACATCAAACATCTTAGAAAGTTATGAATTCTGAATTCTAAGCACAATTTAATTGAGTTTCGCTTTCTGACTTTTTACATTTTAATGAGCGGGGAAAACGAAAATAAAAGTGACGTAGTTAATCGAAACGGTTTATAATGATCTAAGTAAGCCATTACTCTATTATTTCCTTTATTCTTAAGTGCTATTGTTTATTAAATTATTAATTTTTTCAGCAAAATATATCTATTTCCGCTTTGAGTAAATTGTAAACTTAGAAATATGAAATTAAGCAATTTTTTAGTTATTAATTTTCAGGAAATCAACGACGATGACATCGACGAGTACATGAGAGGGCAAATAAAGCCGAAGAAAAAGAAATCTGTAAATTTCAACAATTTCTGTAACTTCTCAAGATTAAGCAAAACAATTTCAGACAATTTGGTTGTGCCCCGATTGCAAAAAGTCGTCAAAGTTCGGAAGCTGCGGATGCTACAGCTGTGGAGAATGGTACCACACTTCGTGCGCAGGATTCAAAAAAGCTGCCGAGGTTCCAGACAACTGGATTTGCCGATGGTGCAAGTAGATAGAACCGATTAATCAAGCAAATATATCATTTCAATTCCTAGTCAGAAAACTCGCATTGACTCATAGATAATCCAGCTTTTGTACAGCCCAAAAGATCTTTTTTACAAACCGAGTAGTTTCAACCGTCATAATTAAGTTCTGAAATTCTGAAATTCCTTGAAATGTTTCCCAAATAATTCCTCATTTGGTGTACCACAAATCACCTCAGTCCCACCATTGCCACTTTCAAACACATATTCCGGTTGAATACCTCATATGTGCAATATTGTGATTTTCCACACATCCGCTACACTTTCATTTCCTCTCTGTAAGTTTGAAAAATAAGTTATATAGATTTGACTGTACAGCTGTTTATAAAATTATATAAACTTGTATTAATATATTCATTGTCAATCGAAGTCATGTAAGTAGATCAGCATCATTTAAAAACAGCCGCTCCAAATACCTTCGTGCACATTCCAACGACGATGTATTCACCCAAAATAGTTTTAAATCACCCTCATCGGTCACGAATAGTAATGTGTATTTTTGATCTCTGAAACCCGGAAGAAATTACATATAATTGAGCCTCTAATAGTGTTACTCGAAATATTTTTAAAGTGAACTCTAAAAAAAAATAAAAGATTATGTTTGCAATTAAACAATTTTTGGTACGACCATCAGTTTATGGTTCTGGCATGACAATTACCTTCAAAATTACCCAAATATCCACTGCTTAAGTTGAATTTTCAGTGAATTCAAAGGGAATTTTCTTGTGAGAGCTAAGAGTTTGTTAGTAGTGGTCGAACCAGAGCGTTCTATTTTTTTTTCAGAAATCTCAAGTACCGTAAAACCTTTAATAGATTTGCACCCCTATTTGATTTGCGCCCCTAATAGTATTGCCCCGCAGAGACAAGCTTGAACAATAGTATTGCATGCAACTCTATTTGAGTTTTTACGGTATATGTGATTTTATTTTTGAACATGAGCGTACCTAATAAATTGAAGAATGTGCTTTCGGAAAACTTCCCTTCGCGGATCCTTTACTTCTCGTGAAAAGTGATACTGAACTTTTTATTTCATTGTATTCAGCGAAAATTCGTTTGTCTCACCTCAATGTTTATTTGGCAAACTGCTATTCCAGCTTTTTCCAGCGTTCCATTTTTTGCTAAATGAGCCATGATATCAGACTCTCCACTATCTCCTTCTATGATTAAATAGTCAATTACGTCTTTCCGAATGAGATCCTTGAAGAAAACATCGATTCCGATGTGATTCACATGCCGTTGCGAAACCTGGTCTGTAAGCAGGAGATTATATATAAGACCGACGCTATTTGTACGTAACTTAATTTAGACATGTCTGAAATAGGGGAACTAATTTCGTAGGCTTTTACCTAGACGTTTTGCCAAGAAGAAAGGTGAAGAAGTACAGAATGTGGAAAAACAAAATAATATGAAAATGAGAAGAAAGGTGCAAGAATGTCGGCCTCCTAATAAACGTAACGAAACGTCGGGTAATCATCAGAGCTAATACCACGATCAGAACAATCAAAGACGTTGATGAGTGAGTGTCTACCAGAACAGTCTGCTCAACTCACGAAATGAGCTAGAATCAGAACTTCAAAAAAGAAGACGGGTGGCTTGGGCATTGTGGGCATTGTTCAACAACAACATAATCATCACCGATATTTTCACCTGCCGCCAAATTCAAGTTTACATCTTCGAGATCATCGTTCTTCCTGCGCTCACAAACAGACTGAAACATGGACCTTTACACAGAGCCTCGCTGAAAGAATCCGGGTGACGCATGCATCAATTCACCAATAAGAAGAAAATAGGATGAGTCGGGCACATTAAACGCAGAGCCGACGGAGGATAGACACAACTGATACATTAGGAATTCCTCGAGATATAAAAATGAGCTATCGGGTGACCCATCATGAGTTGGTCCGATTCATTGCGAAAAGAAGTCCCAAGACGTCGAAGGAATCAGACGGTTACCTCATGGATCATCATTGCCCATGGCATAGTTAGCTGTGATCCGCTGCCGGCCATAAGCGAATAGATCAAGGAAGTAATTTGGAAATAACTTATTTCGGGCATGTCTGTGATAGGGAAACTAATTTCGGCGACTTTTACATCAACGTTTTGTTATAAAGAGTGGTAGCGAAGTGGAGAAAGTGAAGAAGCGAAATAGTATGAAAGGCACAGCTGATTATGACAAAGAACTATTCAAAATTTCCAGAAGAAGAAGATGAAGTCAATTGAGATATTTATTTTTGTAAAAGGAAGCAGACCCCGGAGCAATGTGTGGCAAAACGTGATTGGGTCGTCAACAATGAACATGCATTCAATTGGAAACAATTTGAGAAAAAGGTTAACTATGGAAGTGAATATGTTGGTGATCAAAAAATTACCAATGACTTTGCACTTTGTGCCCAATGATAGTATTTTTCCGCCCGGTTTTCAGTCATTATTGCAGACGATGAAAATATACTGAGTGGCCGTTAATTATTACAGTTTCATAGGTAGTTTTTTGAGTTTATGCTATTTTTTAGTAGTTTTTATGTCTACCTTTTTGATTGGTACTCTACCTGATGACGTCGTCAATTTCATTGGTTTCCACCCAGTTTCATTTCCTATTGCGAATGGAAAGAATGTACCGATTGGTGAATAAAGTTCATAATTTTCACTGAAAACGGGATCTGCTCCGTAGAATTCAGAGCTCTGAAAAAACTACTTTCATTCTTTTCTTCATCTTAAAATTCTATACCGGAGGCAGAACATTCTTGAAGTAATTCTCAATGGAAACGTTGGCTCCAATACCAATTCGAACGAATGTTGCAGATGTGTTTAATGATGAAGGCCTGAAAAACTTCAACGCAGTTCCCTTGACAGTTTCAGGTTCCATATGCCACATATCAGTTCTCGAACGGCATAGATCTGTGTGGGACACAATTTGATTCCAGAGCTGAAATTGTTTTAGTCTTATTTGTTTTCTGAGAGCATATTGCGTGTGAAGTTGATCGCAAAATGTTTGAATAAAGTTTGAAATAACATCGAGAAGCACGTTAGAAATTTATTAATAATTTATTAATTGCATCACTTTTCCTTTTTTCCTCTAGAATCTTCGAGAAACTTCTAGAATATTTCATATATGGCGCAGCGTGTGGACTATATTTATACGAAAATCTGATTTAACATCGAGCAACACCCCGGTTCAACTATCGTGAGAGCAAGTCCGTCTGCTATTTTTGTTTGAGCATAGTTCTGGCTTTTCGACGAGGCGCCATCAATCGGGCGCTCAACGATCTAGGATTTTTCTGGAAGCAGCCGATTTGGGTACCAATGTTTTGTCGGTCTCCCAACAGCAAATTTTTCAGCTTCTCTTTTGTCACAAAAAAGAACGACAATATGGCTTTCCAATCGAAATTTCTTTTCATCAAGGAAGTGAGTCAAAGATCGGAACAAGTGATTATATGTGGGGGGAGAAGAGTAAGGTGAATCAGATAGACTCGTCCAGTCTTGCTTCTGAATTTTCTGACGAGTATGATCAATTCACCCGATAACTCTAAAGTTAGTTCAGCAGGCCATAATAGAATACACAGACACATGAAATCTCTACAAGGCAAGCCAGAACTATGCTCCTATAAAAGTAGCAGGCAAACGTGCTCTCGCAGTAAATGAACTGGAGAGTTGTCTGATGTAGCCATTGAGCAGAGAATCTGTGTGAAAACGGCCACAACTCAGCCCCTTATATACCCCGAATATGGATTGTTCTAGAAGCTTCTCGAAGTTCAAAGAGAAAAAAAAAGAAAAAGTGTTACAATAATTTTGACTCAACCTATACAGTGCCCTTCAAAAGTATAGACACCCCCTCAATTTTGGCTGTTCTGAATTATCTGTTCGAAATGAAAAAAATCGGCTAATGCAGTTCGATCAGGCGTGTAAGAAAACCTACAGGTAAAAAATTTCAATCGGATCCGATGTTCGGAACTTGATCTAGAACAGATAAATCAAAAACTGGAGCCGTCAAAAGCATAGACAGTTTTTAGAATAAGTCAAATAAGTTAACAATTTTTATACTGTATATACATACAATGCCCTTCAAAATTATAGACAGTCCCTCAATTTCGGCTATTCCGGATATTCTGGGCGAAATGAAAAGAATCGGCTAATGCAGTTCGATCGAAGAATAAGAATTCGATAAGAAAACCAACGGGTGAAAATTTTCAATCGGATCCAGTGTTCGGCACTTGATCTAGAACAGATAAATTAAAAATCGAAGCCGTTAAAAGTATAGACAGTTTTTGGTATAGTCACTCTGGTGGCCGAAAATGGGTATAAAAACCAACTTTTTTCTTAATTTTTGTTTCATTATTTGTTTTCTTCCAATGTACCAAATGGTTCTCACTAATCTGACGCCGAACCAGCTCAAGTCGATGTTATGATCGCTAGAGGAATATCAAGAACTTTCAGCTAGGAAAGAATCTCAAAACTGTCTCTACCTAAGTTCGCAAGCCAACTTCTGGTCTTGCTCTACGTTCCTGAAAACCAAAAACTGTCAAGTTGCGAACAACTCGCCATTCAACGCATTGTGTCCAACTCCACTAAAGAATAAATACGGATATTCAGCTTTCGGTGTCGAAACATACTGATCTCCGAGCCATTCACTCTTCTGTACACATGCTCCAAGAAGCC
This sequence comes from Caenorhabditis inopinata, assembly GCA_003052745.1. NCBI lineage: Eukaryota > Metazoa > Nematoda > Chromadorea > Rhabditida > Rhabditidae > Caenorhabditis > Caenorhabditis inopinata. The sequence continues at coordinate 4,509,270 of AP018156.1, read as the reverse complement.
ATGAAGTCGGCACCAAAATTGAAACACGAGTACAAAACGAAAAATTCCAGTTCGCTTGCAACAAGATGTCTACGAATTGGGAGAAGATAGACATTAAGCTCGATGGCTACCAAGCCATATTTAATAATGAAAAACGAATAAAATTTGTTTCAGATCAACTTCTCTGATGAGAAGAAGTTCAACTTCGACGACGCTGATCGTTGGAATCACTTCTGGAGAGACTTGAGGAAAGAGCCAAGAATCTTTTCCAAGCGGAACTACGGGGTCGGCTCGGTCATGGCTTGGGGAGCCTTCACAGCAACGAAGAAGCTTCAGTTGGTGTTCATTTGAAGTCGGCTGGATGCCGTGGCATATCAGCATGTATTTCAGACCAGTTTGGTACATTTCATAAACCATAGTCGTCGTTCCGGACTTGTCTTCCAACAAGGAAATGCTCCATGTCATGCTTCCAACTCCACCTTGGACTGGTCATAATGCTCACCGGATGTCAATCCCATCAAAAACCTCTGGGCCATCCTTCCCCGAGCAGTTTACGCGAATTCAAAACAACACAACTCCGTTTAGAGTTTGAAAGATGCCATCGAAAGAGAATGGGAAAAAATCAGCTTCCTACACCTCCAGAAGCTTGTGGATAGTATGCTCAAGCGAGTTTTTGACTAAATTGAATCTAAAGGAAAATCGATTAATTATTGATTGAAAAAATCTCTGTTTCATAATAAAAATTGTTGACTTATTTGACTTATTCTAAAAACTGTCTATACTTTTGACGGCTCCGATTTTTGATTTATCTTCAAGGTCAAGTGCCGAGCATCGGGCCCTATTGAAAATTTTCACCCGTAGTTTTTCTTAGACGCCTGATCGAACTGCATTAGCCGATTTTATTCATTTCACTCAAAAAATCCAGAACAGCCAAAATGGGGGGGGGGTGTCTTTACTTTTGAAGGACACTATATGTTTATATATACCGACAATTTTCTTTTTCAAACTCACTTCCTCAATTTTTTTAATTTTCTCGTTATCATCAACTTTTTTCTTTTCCTCTGCCTCCTGACTGACCAACCATTGTAGGTAGCTGAACTGCGGATCTTGAGGATCCATATCATCCAACGATAAGTGTTCACCATCCAATGTATCTCTCATGCAAGACCACCATTTAAAAAACGCGAGTCGTAACATTCGCAGTGCCTTAGACGCCGAAAACTGCTGGCGGATGTCTTTATTCTGGAAAAAATACTGTCTTTGTTTTATAAATTTATTGCAAATTTGTTTTTAATGAATGGGATGTCTCCAATCACCAATCTCTACTTTGATGATGACAAGATTGCAATGCAAAAAAAAAATAGAATGAACGTACTTGAAAATTGAAGTCAATGTCCTCTTCTCGCTGGGAATGAATGGAAATATTGATTATTAACAGAACAATCACTAGGCTGCACAAAAAAAAGGAACTGCGAAAGCGTTGTAGAATGATTAGCATCTGAAACATGAGCACGTATGCAAAAACAATAATTAATTGATATATAATCTAAGAATTCGGCTTAGCTTCATTATAACCTTCTTTTTGGACATTTACGTATGTAATACTGCTAACGATACTTTAATTATCAATTAATACATTCCGACACAAAGGTCCGTGGACAAGTTTGTGTCACTTATTAAAACTATTTAAACTTCATTAAAAATTTAAAAATTTTTTATTATTTAAAAAATCCTTCAACATTTTAAAATCAATATTTATTTTTAGAGAAATTGATTTAAATTTTCAAATTTTAATTTATAAAAATTTTTTAAACTAATTCTTTTATAAAATAAATATTGATTTCAAAATTTTTAAGTATTCTCTAAATAATAAAAAAAATTTTAAAACTTTTAATGAAGTTTAAATATTTTAATAAGTAAAACAAACTTGTCCACGGACTTTTGTGTCTGACTGTATATTTAACTGAGCTAACTATAATAGTGTTCTCTTCTGAACAAGTGGTAAAACAATACAAAACAAATATGGAGACTCTGATAATTTAAGTAAATGTATTTTTGAAAAATGTGTTTTAAAAAATTAAATAATGTTGAGTAAATGTCAAAAAATGTTTAAAATAATATTTAACAAAACTACAAGAGTTGTTCTAAGAAAATCTTACGATAGGACCGTTTATTTATAATGTCAAAATTTTCGAATACCTGGAAAGTACGAAGAAAATCAAAGAAGGAAGTTTCTATTTATTTCATAAAAGCATGAATATAACGCAGTCCGATACTGATCTCTTATGTTCTCCATTCCACACACGCGGAACTTCCACATTCGGAGACGAACAGGTACGAAAGAACAGAAAAAAAAAAGAAAATTCCGTAATCTTGAATGTGGAGAAGCCAAAAGGCCGCCATAGTGTCCAGTGAACAGAAATAATCAGAAGAATCAGATAATAACTAGCATTTTCAGAAATATCTGTTACATTTGATCTTTTTATATAATTGATAGTTTACTTAATAGCGCGGCTCAACACAGCTTTGAGCCTATTGTCAAAATATGCCTATTGTCAAAATAGGCATTTCTATAAATATCGTTGACTTTAATTGAGTAATATGTAAAATGACTAAAAAATCTGAAACACGGTGAAATTTATTTAAAAACTATGATAAAAATTTTAAACAATTTAATTTTTGTGGAAAATATTAAAATATTAATGTTTTAAATGTTTTTGTGAGTACTCCGAAACTCGCAAAACGATACTCGATTATGCTTTCAGCGAGAAAAGTACCAATATCACTTTTCACGAATGAAAAGTTTGAAAAATCACAGAGATAAATCGATTGATGACAAAAAATTCGCAACATTTGCTAGATTATTAAAAATGTTTAATTCTAAATAACGCCCATTTTTGGCGATGAGACGAGATGTCTCAAAACTAAGAAATCAGAATGAATTCATTGAAAAAAAAGAATTTTATAACAAAAGTTAATTAACTTATTGTAACAATAGACGATAGGAACTAAATTCTGATGAGTAAAATGAAAAGATCGATAATCTATTGAGATATAAATAGCATCTATGAGGTTTTGGTCAACTTTGTGCCAAGCAGCGATTATGAATTTTTTGAGATAATTAGCATTCTGATAAGTTTTCCACCGTCATTAATATTGACATCATTCTTGTGGCAAACGGATCCACGAACCCACGTCAGCTGGATGAACCAGGAGTCCACAGAAAAGTGCAAAAAAGTAAGCCTCCAAATCAATACCAACAAAACAAAAGTGTTGGGAAAAACGTATGCTACCACACATCCGGTGATCATCAGTAATAATCCAAACATCACAACAATCGAAAACGTGGATGAGTATGTCTACCTTGGTAGGCTACTAAACTCACGAAATGAGCTACAATTCGAGCTCAACTTTTCGACAGAATAGTTCATTCCGCACTCACATGCGGATCTGAAACCAGGACCCATACACAGAATCTCGCTGAAAGGATCCGTGTGACGCATGCATCACTAGAAAGAAGATTAATTGGAATGACCATCACGGAACAACGCCAACGAGACTTGCACCGCGAAGACATCCGAAAAACCTTTCAGGCCACGGACCCACTAAATAAGAAACAATCAAGAAGGGCCAGTCACATCATGCGAAGAACTGACGGAAGATGGTCAAATCTGATACAAGAATGGATTCGTCGAGACCAAAAACGACCTGTCGGACGACCCCCCGTGAGATGGTCCGACTCACTACGGAAAGAAGTCTCAATATATCGAGGAAATCGACTGACTACTTCATGGACAACCATCGCCCAAGATTGCAAAGCATGGTTAGCTGTGATCCGCACACACACACAAGGGACTAACGGATTGACTAAGTAACTAAGTAAGTAATTTAAGAGCGTGGCTCAACACGGCTTTTTTATTGTCAAAATAAGCATTTCTAAAAATATTGTTGACTTTAATTGAGAAATATGTAAAATGACAAGAAAAATTCTGAAACACGGTGAAATTCGATGAAAAACTATGATAAAAGTTTTTAAACAATTTAATTTTTGTGGAAAATATTAAAATATTTATGTTTTGAATGTTTTTTGTGAGTATTTCTAAACTGAAATAAATGGTCTATTGCAAAACGATACTCGATTATGTTTTTAGCGAGAAAAGTACCAATATCACTTTTCACGAATAAAAAGATTGAAAAATCAAAATTATTGAAAAATTACTGAAACAAATCCATTGATGACAAAACATTCGCAACATTTTCTAGATTATTAAAAATGATTAATTCTTAATATCGCCCATTTTTGGCGATGAGACGCCGCGGCGTTTCATGGCTAGTTTTGAAATCTGATAGAATTGCAGATATGCATCAATTTCACGATTAGATCAAGCACAATGGAAGACTCAAAAATCAAAAGAAAAGAAATCTCTATCTCATATTGTAACACCACAAACTTTCACAGTAATTATGCAAATTATGCAGACAGTAGACAGCATAATGAAAGGTTGATCTCTCGATCTCAAAACTCAGAAATCAGAATGAATTTATTAAGAAAAAAAACATATAAACTTCTAAAAAATGACATATACGTTGAAATCATACGGAGATTCTCTTCATTTATTCCGGCATATTATAACAAAAGTTAATTAACTTATTGTAACAATAGACGATAGGAACTAAATTCTGATGAGTAAAATAGAAAGATCGATCATCTATTGAGATATAAATAGCATCTATGAGGTTTTGGTCAACTTTGTGCCAAGCAGTGATTTTGAATTTTTTGAGATATTTAACATTCTGATAAGTCTTTCCCCCCTCATTAATATCACGGACAATGAATCCCGAATTGTTAACGATTATGTTCAAGTAGAGAAACACGATGAACAGGTCAAAATGGGTATAGCTCGATTACTAAATCATGATATGGTGGGCTTCGTGCGATGAATTAGCCTTTCTTTTCTTAGATACAAAGAATATTTAAGTTTTCCGATCGAAATAACAGCTACCGTAACCATACAATCTCGACTTTTGTAGTTGCAACGAGATTAACAAATTTTATTCTTTTGTAGATCTTGCCCGTAATTTCAATAACCGTCTGGGTCATTGCAGTTAAGTGTTTTATTGTCAAAAATGTCTATCTGAATTCTTTAAATTCTCTAATGAACAACTCAAAAATTATCAAAATTTTCCAGTTAATTTTTTGATTAGCTGTAGTAAAATCCATTTGTTTTTGGCGATGTTCTACTGTCAGTTAATGGGCTTTTTTTATTTTTAGATATTAAATAAAGTTTCATTAATTTATTATTGTCGAACAGTATCGATTGATACTTTTACACTTAAATCACTTTCTATTATTGCAACTGCATCTGTAACTGAAACTGTAACTGCTTAAACAGGGGTGACCGTATAAATGTGAAACGCACTGTACTTAATTAAACTTTTTTTGAAGTATAATTCGCTGATCTCTCTTGCTCAGTATTGCTCAGTATTAGATTACTTGGTTTTTTTTCGTTCTGTAATTAACTGGGTTCTTAATATAACTGTTAATTCAATTTACTGAGCGGCCAATATTCACGAGATCTGCCTATTCCAAAATTCTCCACTCACTTTTGCATTATTTCGTCCTTTTTCGTAATCAGTTAGTGGTTTTCAACGACCCATTTCTTCAAAATGTTATTATTAATAAGGCTTGCTTTGTTTTTCGTGGAATCCTTCCGTCTCGTCATTGTTCGTCTTTCAGTTCGTATTGCGTTTGTCTTACATCGTCAATTGAAATACATGGGTACCAACACAATGTCTATCTTTGCGTTAGACAAATTCTAGACGATGACGAAGATGAGACGAGACGGTTTTATTTCGTGTTTCGCGGAATCCTTGATTATTAAAACATATTAAAATACTTTAAAGCGTTTCTTAATTTGTGGAAATTATTTAAAGTAGCTGGAATAACAAAAAGGCGAACCTATCATTTTGCTTGTCGGATTTAATATGAAAATCTAGTTTTATAATTTTGCACAATTGCTCACTATCAGTGCAACTAGCGGTCTGTATCCATTCTTTCAAGCGCTAACAGTTTTCAACAGTAGTTTTCCAAAGTCAACATTTTCTTGAATTTCAAAGGTGAATCCATCTTTGTGCAGCGCACAGTATAGTTGTACCAAATGGCAAATCCAAACGTAGATTGCGCATCACGTAAAATTTTCTGGAGATGTCTGATGCCTTCCGCCGCATTGTCTCGTATTTTATCTACGCCATTGCGCTATTTCGTGTCAGTCCCTCTTCTTGGATGTCTGTACGATGTGAGTGACTATATCGTTTCCAACGGTTGCTTCGGCCTGATGACGTCACTTCATCCATTCTCAGCATCATGGAGTTGCAAATAAAACAGCGTTGGCCACTAGTAAACCACTCGGGTCCGAACTCTGACAATAATTATTGATAAATTGATCCCGAAAACGTTAATGAAAATCGAATAAAATCAAAAAAAAAACAATATACAGATCAACATAAGTATACAATTAAATATGGGAAGCATCATTATTGAAAATGGTTATAATATGTAGAGTAACATTTATACTTATTTAATAACATTTATTTATACATTTTTGAATTTTCTCAGCTGTCAAGAATATGTTTTCGAAAAATTAAATACTTAAAAACACAATATTTGTTATAGTACAGTTTCTAACTCCATAAACTTCTTAATCATTCCCGAACTGCTCAAAATTAAAACTGACTGTTTGCTATACGGGATTCTCGTTAAATGCTCCCCTTCATATCGTTTACGAGTGTCATATTTCATGAGATAGTCAAAAGCTTCCACAAAGCTCAAATCGTGCCTATTCCACAACGTAATCTCAGCATTGCATGGAACTAGATACGATGTTCTGTGGTACACAGTAATGTATAATTTCCGATGAAGGACACTCCATGTCTCCGTCTCTGATGACTTCTGAAGTATTTCCGTTGGACATTCACCATGATGGTGTTTATGTCTCCAACGGCGCTCCACCAATACCACTGTTTAACCTGTGTTTCTTCCAGCTGACTTGGGAATTTATCTCATCTAACATCTATTCCAGGCACTTCTGCATCTTTAACTTCTTTAATTTTTAATTTCAGAAAATAGTTGGTTTGTGGAGTCAAACTAGAAGCCAACTTTAACTTTAAAACAAATCAACTTTTTGTTTTTAAAAACGATGGATATGAACAAAAATGTTGGAGAAAATTGAGAATAGAATGAATACATGAATACTTGTAGATAAGAATTTAGAATCGGTATTCTGAAATAGTGGAGAGACGGTTTTTAATACTTGTAAAATATTGCGTCACAAATTTTCTGAAGTTGAGCCAAACTTCATACATTTTTAAAAAATATGTTCTATTACTGAACCAAAACCATTTTTGGCGTTTCTCATTCAAATTTCACAAATCTTCAAAAATGTAACGGAGCAACACCAATTTTTTACAAAATAATGAAAAATAATGAAAAATATTCAAATATTTGAATTTATAATTACTGTTTCCCAATACGTGCAGAGCATTGAATACCAGTAAAACTTCTACGTACTCTGTTCAGCCGACACCGAAACAATAATAAAACAAAAAAAGGTTATAAGTGAATAGTAAAACGCATGGCATCCATCCTTGTTTACTCTTCCCCCTCCTTTTGTACGGCGGTCTGTCGAATACCTTTTGGCGTGATGAGTCACTTTTTCTGCTTTTTTTCTTTTCTCCTTATTCTTCTATCGCTGTTATCAAGAATACGCAAATACTGAATGTGCCATTCTAGTATTCGCATTTTCTTGCACGATTTTTTTTCTCATTTCATTCGATTTCTTATATTCGCATTCAGTAATTCAACTCTTTCCGATCATCCCTTTTTATTGTTAATTTTCAGTAAAAATGTCGGAACGAACACCATTGCCTGGAAAGAAATACAAACTTTCTATTAACATCTTCGTAATTCTCATGGTTTTGGTGATAGCAGTGCAGGGGACATATTTGGGATATGTTGTTGGAATGCTAACAACATTAGAAAAACGATTTGGGTTTTCATCGGAAAAGTCTGGTTGGCTTTTATCTTTGTACGATATCGGGCACACGCTTGCTATTTTACTCATTGGGTACATCGGATCTCACTACCATCTGCCAAGAATCACAGGGATTGGTAGGGAAAAACCAAGAAAATACTGGAAAAGTATGTTTAATAAAATCAGATTTTAGGAGTGATACTCAGTTCCTTGTCAATGTTTATGCTAGCACTTCCGGTCTTATTTTATGGCACAGCTGATTACACACAAGAACAACTGTTGCAGAAAAAGGTAAGAGGCAAATTACGGTGCTGTAATTCACAACAGCCTTCATTCAAAAGCATTACTCAATTGAAAGAATACATGAAAAAAACAACTTATTTAGTTTTAGTAACTTCTTTTTCTCTAGAAAATGTGTTTGATTTAAAATTTACATTCAGTGCTATTTCTTTGGTTTTGGCATGACAATGAGAAATGTTTTGTACGATAGTCACGATACGTTTTAAAATAGAAATTTGATTTGTAACATGCATAAGATGCATGTTACAATGTGTAATGGTCAGCATGGACTTCTACATATCCGGAGGAGTTCGGCACCCCGGCAGAGTCTCAGTTGGCCAATGGGTAGAAACGTGTCATATCGGGTCGAAGGTAGCGCCCAATACTCTTTGTCCTGGTAGCTCTAGCTCTGGCTTAGCAGGTCATAACAGAGTAAACAGGCACACAATAATTGCTCAAAACAGCAAACAGCAAAAACATGCATAAGATAAATATTTATTTCATAACAAATCAACTGGAGGGTTTGAGAAAAGAGGTGAAAGAAAAAAGAAAAGAGAAAGTGACTTTGTCTTAAACTAATATAGCAACATGATCCTTGCTCTATTTTCAGGAAGCTTATGCCATGGAGATGGGTTGTGATGTAAATGAAAGAAGAGAAATTTCATCACAAGGCGACGACTGTTTGAGAGAACACGAAGAGCACACGGTTTGTAGCAAGTAGAATATACCTTGAAAGATTTCTAAAAGAAAAAAACGATATGTAATTGATGTACATAAAAGAGGAAGATGAAGAATCATGAATTTACTAACTTTGACTTGATTTCAGAACGCTTTCATCATCCTGTCGTTAGGTCAGCTTTTTGCTGGTATTTTCGCAGCCCCTTTCAACACCATCGCTTACGTTTATATCGACAGTAACGTGAAACAAAAAAGGGAATCACCGTTCCTTCTTGGTCTATTGACTTCGATGTACGCCTTCGGACCAGCGCTTGGTTTTTTACTCTCTTCCATTCTCAATGGAGTTTACACTACTCTTGGCGATGGTGAGCAATGTCATTCCGATTAGTCTCACATTTGCGCTTTGTTTTTCAGCTCCAGATAATATCAATACACATGATGAGCATTGGATTGGAGCATGGTGGCTTGGATTCTTGCTTTGTGGCACTGCGTATCTAATTTTAGCTTTCCCGTTTTTTTTCTTCCCGAGGACATACAAGTAAGCGATAGATGTATGAATTGAGCTACCAATATTCCTTATTTCAGACATCCTGACTCATTTCATCTTATGCTGGAGCATTCAAGGCCTCAAGTCAATCCTGAAGATAGGCTCACATTCAAAGAAAACATACAACTGTTTCTTCGAGAATTCCCAATAATACTAAAAAAGCTCTTTTTTAACAAAGTCTATATCACTATGGTAATCGCTTGGATGTTTGGATCGTACTTGATTGGTGGTTATCAAACATATTTACCTAAGTTCATAGAAACGCAATATGGACGATCAGCGAGTATGGCCGATATTTATTCTGGTATTATATCAGTCGGTGCCATTGCCGTGTCTACTGCCCTCGGTGGATGGATTCTTTCACGGTACAATATCGCACCAAGGTCTTCTATACTCTGTTTAATTGGATCTTGGGTGGTGATTCTCGTAAGCTATATTGTTGGAATGAATCTCGGATGCTCACAGACAAATGTGGAAGGACTAACATATGTAGATTACGCTGACAGGTGAGTGACATAAGACTAGAAAATTCACTTTTAATTGCGTCATATTTTACAGATGGCATTTTTATCATAATCAAGAACGAGAGCAAGACTGTTTGTCCTACTGCAACTGTGAGACGATTCTTAAATTCGATGGCGTCAGTTACAACGGGAAGAACTTCTATTCTCCTTGCCACGCGGGGTGCACAGAATATGACATTTTTGCAAATACTGTGAGTTTCTTTTTACTTTAAATAATACTAATTTGAAATCAACATGCTTATTTAGTGGTCAAACTGCCAATGTGCTTATGGAAGTACGGTTGAAAAAACGTTTGTACATCCGGAATGCGACATCTTCTACGCTTATGTAGCTGTAATGATGATTGGATTATTTATTGGAAATCTGTTCTTCATGGTGACAATGATGATAGTGCTGAGAAGTGTGTTCGATGAGGAAAAAGTGATCGCATTGAGTTTGGCATCGTTCATCACAAATCTCTTCGGTTTTATACCAGCACCAGTTATTTACGGCTTCTTCATCGATCTGTGTTGTATTCTCTGGAATCGACAGTGTCCGAATGGTATGAATTTGGTGTTCACTTGACCGAAGCAATTATCTATTAATTCAGAGCGTGGAAATTGTGTCCTCTACGACAATAGCAAGTTCTCCAAAATGTTCCACGGAGTCAACAGTTTTTTTCAAATTTTTGCCATAATCTTTGCCGCCATTTGTTACTGGGTGTCAAAGTCCGTCAAGCTACCCGAAGAGATGGCAATGGTCGAGTTTCCCGAGAGTCGCGAGCGAGAGTATCGAGATGAAGAAGAAGAATAAGTGTGACCAAGACGAAAGACGTTGTCTAAGAAAAACCAATTTATTTTTTACTCATACGTGTACTTTTGAAAATTTGTATAAGAATTTATACACAAGCAAAAATGCAATAAATCACCTCTTATAAGTAATAAAATTAATCAAAATTTATTAACTGGAGGAAAACATAATACATGAGGGAGAGAAGAAGAAAAAAAATTAAAAATTAAAAAAAGTTAATTAAATGAATAATTAATAATCATTTAAATTTGATTAACAAGGTGTAAATTTAGTAATAACTGCTTTGCGAAAACGATGTATTAGTACAGCCGGTTTTCTTATTTAAATTAGTCCAGCACGTCTAGCCATAGAATAAAATTCTGAGTTTCGGTCGGACAACAAGTTCTCCGGGCTGTCGAACTCTCCAACTTTTCCGTCGTTGAGGACAATAATTCTAAAAAAAAAAGGAAGAAGATGATGAAATTCATTTTCGAAAGGATCAAATGCCTACCTGTCGTAATCCAGAATAGTGTTGAGGCGGTGAGCAATTGTGAGGACCGTCGAGTTTGCAAACTCTTCGCGTATTGTTTTTTGGATCAATGCGTCAGTGGAAACGTCAACTGCGGCGGTAGCTTCATCCAGAATGAGTACACGAGTTTTGCGGAGCAATGCACGAGCCAAACACACAAGCTGTCGTTGTCCGACACTAGAAAAATATTCAATAATATTGATAATCAATTAATCGGCTCATACCTGATATTTTCTCCTCCCTCGGTGATAACGTACTCGAGCTGATCATGATGACCCACTGCGAAATCTTTCAAATTAGCCATTTCCAGCGCTCTCCAAATGTCGTCGTCTGTGTAGTGGGAGAAAGGATCCAAGTTGAAGCGCAGTGTTCCCGAGAACAGCACTGGATCTTGTGGAATAATCGTGAGGTTAGATCTCAAATCATGTAGTCCAATGTCAGCCAGGTTGATTCCGTCGACGACAATCTGTCCTTCGGCCGCTTCAATGATTCGGAACAACGAAAGGGTCACTGAAGATTTTCCAGCTCCCGTACGTCCAACAATACCAACCTTTTCGTGGGGTTTGATTTCAACGTTCAACTGCTTAACAACCAAGTTAAGACCAGGGCGATATCGAGCAGAATAATTGTTCATCAAGATTCTTCCTTCCGATGGCCAATTTTGTGGAGGCTCTTTCCCAGGTTCCGATTTCCATTCAGCTTCTGTCTCAGTCTCAGCATATTCCATTACACGTTCTACAGAAACAATGTTTGTCTCAAGCTTTGTGATGTGGCGTACGGCAAAGTTGAGAACAGTGGTGATATTGAGGGCGTACGATACGGAGAGCCCAATAACTCCAGATGTTGTGGTTGTTCTGGTGAGAGCGGCGAACAGTGCCGAAAACAGCACAATGAAATTTCCGATAAACTCCAAGCGAATGGAGAGCCAACGGTTTGCCACATAGTTGAGATATCTGCATTGTACATGTGAATGGACTTTTGCCTCTGACAATTTGCAGAAACGATCAACCAGGTGATATGCACGAATTGTTGATGAACCTTGAATTGACTCGGACAAGTGACTGTAGATTGGTGATCTGGTTATTGATTCCAATCGCTTCAGCTGTCTAGATGTCGCAATATAGTATTTCATGACCATGAGATACATCACAGAGAGTGGGATTATAACAATTCCAAAGACAGGCGTGGAAATCATGATAATGATTAGGGTAGAAGCCACTTGGAGCAAGCATTGTGCAAAAAACTGGACATTGAATGGAAGGAGCACGTCGACTGTTTCAATATCCTTTCCGATACGGTTGAGAATTCTTCCAAACGGAGTGGTGTCATAAAACGCCATTGGAACTCGAAACAAGTTGCGCATCAAAGGAGCATGGAGATTTTTAGAAGCCGAGACTCCACCATACAATAGTGAAAGCATTCCAATAAAAAGCAGAATGACTGAAAAGCGAAATTCATGCAACTAGTGGTTTTCATACACTTTAACCTACTTTCTGAGAACCCAAGACCAGCATATACTCCGAGACGCACACCAATTGGCAGCCCAGTTGAGTTGGTTCCGGTACGAGCAGCATTGTCATTAGACCAATCAGTCAACCACAAGTTTCTTCCCATTGAAACAATTGTACTCGTGGTCATTCCAATAACAAAAATCACTACGATTGAAATTCCCATTGCTCCGAAGTATTTGTAGTAAGTCTCTATCTTGACCCTTCCAGTCTCTACTCTTTCAACTCCAGTCAGCTGCCGCGTTTGTGTTGAAGTCGACGTGATTGACTGCGTGTAGGATTTGGATGTCGAAACACGTCTACGTTGCTTTTGGGCAGAAGTGCTGATTCGGCGGCGGTTGATTATTCCAGAGACAGTGGACACGTGGCTGGTTCCAAGAACGTGATCAATTATTGGAGAGACCATGACATCGTCGTCGTACTCAAAGTCAGAATCTCCTCCGATCATGACTGAAATTAACTATACTTAGATCTTTTTCGGAATATTGATTACATGGATACATAAATATCATCGATCACATTAATTAGTAACTTACTGCCTTCCGGTTCAGAATTTTCCCCATCTTCATCAGCCGATAGTTCCTCTTCTCGTTTCTTGCGTGCTTCCTGCTCACATTCAATAAGAAGTTGCTCAAAAGCTCCTTGCTGCATCAAGTCATGATACTTTCCCTCGTACTCAATCTTTCCGTTATTCATGACAATTATTAGATCAGACTTTTCTAAAAAAGACAGTTCGTTGGTGACAAGGATGCGTGTTTTGTTCCGGAGCATTCCCTCTGGGCCAATTACAGAACTAAATAGTTGGCTACCAACGTGTGCGTCCACAGCACTCATTGGATCGTCAAGCAAATAGATATCATGATTTTGGTAAACCGCACGAGCCAGTGAGATACGAGCTTTTTGTCCACCAGATAAGTTTATTCCTTTTTCACCAATCTCTGTATTGTCTCCAAGTGGAAGAATCTGCAGATCTCGATAGAGTGCACAGGCATCCAGAACTCGAGAGTAGAAATACTCGTCAAATTGCTTTCCAAAAGTGATGTTTTGGCGCAATGTGTTGTTCTGCATCCATGGTTGCTGTGGAACATAACAGAGACGGCCGTGCATTGCGATTGATCCACTTAGTTTTTCCATTTCTCCCATTAATGCTTGCAACATTGAACTCTTACCCGCGCCAACGCGACCGACAATCGTGACAAATTGACCTCTGTAAGCGGAGAAACTGATGTTGGAGAGTATAGGGGTTGGTTGTTGATCTGCTGATTCCCAAGAGAGTGTTGCATCCTTCACACAAATCACGTCATTGTCTGAAAACAATTATAATGATTAATGATTGTTATACATGAACCTAACTATCACGAGCTCTGTGATCGATGGCTTCCTCATTGAGCTCTTCTGATACCAGAAACTCCTTCAGTCTTCTGTTAGACACAATTACTTGAACTGTCTGGGTGATGAGCTCCGCAACTTGAGACATTGGTGAACGTAGTTGATTGAACAATGTTAAGGAGACAAAAGCTATTTCAGGAGTGAGCACATTCTTGGGATCGATGAAGATGAATGTGGCGAAAGTGGAAAGGGCTACAAAGAATGGCGATGCAGTATTGAGCATATCTGAGAATGTACGTAAGAAAGCAGCTTTCTTTATAAGTCTCAGTTCTTTTTCTCTCAATGCATGGATAACCTTTTCCATGGGTGGCTCCCAGGCATACAGCTTTATGACCTTGATTCCATTGAGCACTTCATTAACCATCTTGGTTCGTTCGTCCTTGTAGTACATTTGTGAAACCTGCCATTTTCTGATAATCATTGTAATTCCAAAGTTGATTGGGAACAGTAGAACCATGACCACAACTCCGCTGAACACCGAGACGCCAAGCTGTTGGAACAATAAATAAAGGGCGAGCCCGATTTGAAAGGGATTCGACCAGTACTGCATAGTTTGTGGTGTGATCTGTTGAAAGCGGTCAATGTCGATTGCCATGAGGTTGACTATTTCTCCAACAGTTTTCTCCCGACGAGCAGCATTCGAAAGACGCAATGTTTTCCTGTAGACTGCTGCAGTAAGGCAGGTCTGCACTCGGGTTCCAACACGATACATCAAATAGAAGTAGTGAGATAGGAGAATAGACGACAGTTCAGCAGATATAAACATGGTGAATGCCAACATGACTCCTTGCCACATTGGACGTTCTAATTCCTCAGTGAACCGAATCAAAGACTTGAGCAACAAAGGATTACAGAAGAGTAAGATGTCGGAGATAAATTTCACAAACATGGCCGTGATAACATCCCACTTAAACATCAGAAAGAGAGTCCAAACGATAGATGGCACCTTCATAACTGATTGACCCGTAGGGAGGGATCCGTAGTCGTCAGCAGTCTGGTCATTCAGTAACGGAGTGGTGTCGTTGGAAGATGCACGATGGCGGGGTGCGCGATTAGCGTTTGAGGAGGTGCGGCGACGAGCTTGGTTCTCTTCAAACTCTATAAGAAGAAAATATATAATACAATCACACATTTTCTTTTTCCACTTACTCTTGCTTTGTTTGTCCCATAAACTGTACCACTTTGGAACTAATGAATTGGAAGTATCCGCCTCGTTTAAAGAATACAAGTCGCTAACCTCGAGTGGCTTTCTGACTCCAAGACTGCATAAAGCGCCAAACCACCACATAGTGACTCTGTTGAGAAAAGAGGACGTTGTTTCCGGGCTGGGGTTTCGGGCTGTGCTGAGATACTTGTACCCTTCCGGGGAAGAATCGGCGAAACAGTGCAAATATGTCTCGAGAGAACAACAAAAAATCCAGATCATGAAGGCAATGCATCGTGGAAAATCAATCCAATTCCATGACTGCGTGGGGGCGACTATCTGCTGGATCCAGTATAAAAATTCTGGAATTCCAGACAAAGTGAACACCAGCCAGCTGATGAACAATCCTCCCGATGTGACGATTCCATAGTTGCGGCAAGAGACGATAAGCGCAGTTAGAACAACCTGGCAAATAAAAAGGAATGATTGATCTTATAAATGAATTTTATTTTTTTTACCATGGCAAGACAAAGTGTCAATGGATACACAAAGTCCACAGCATACGGGAATCCTTGAAAAATAGTTTCGTAGATGGCGACTGTGAATAAAGAGAGCGAGTCAGCTATCAGGATACAAGCCAATCCAATCTTGAGCTGAATGCGTTTGGTCCATGGAATGGGGTTCGGACGTCGATAGGATATTTGGGCAGTGAGGATGGGTGCCAGTAAGAAAACGATGGCAGTAGGGAACCACACAAGTGTTGTGTGCTGATAGCATTGGCTCAAGATGGGGACAGTAGTTGCGTTCCATATATCAGGATCCCAATACCTCTCGCCACAAAACGCATCTATCCCCCTCAGCTTTGTTTGTAAGTTCGGCTCCATTTTCTGGCTACTATGGTGCTTACCTGAAAATGAACATTTCAAGTTTGGTGACGCAGAATATGAGATAGGAATAAGAACGATAATATTACAGAAGTATTCGCAAAAAAAAAGAAGGAATGGGTTTGAAAAATTAGAAGATGAAGTAATAATGAAACATAGATCAGGCTAACGAGTACGCATGATCGGCCTTCATCACTTTTCCGGCGCGAGACCTAACTTCCCTCCTGGGAAGTTGAGAGTAGGGGATGCACGAGCTGTTCGCGGCATAGGAGATAAGAGTTAGGACCATTAAAAGAACGAGATGCGGAAAAGAAAAAGACAAATTTTGTAAGAGATGAGCGAACGTGATAGAGTAGTTATTTTTTTATTTCGTATAATATTATCTTTATAATAATTATTTTCGGTTCATAGAAATTTAGATTAGTAATGTTGGCATGTCAATTTGGTTGTGCTATTGTCGGAATTTAGCTTAAAATTAGAAAATCTCTTTTTTTTTTGTGGACACTTGTTTTAAAATAGATCTTCGAGCATTTTTAAGAAAAAAATTTTTGTTAAATCTTACGTTTCGCCTTACGTTATCTTCAGGGATAGTTCAATTATTAATTAAAACAGAAAACTTATTATTTTCTAGTAAGTTGAAAAGAGCTAACTATATATAACTATAATCAGGAAGACCGCGAATAAAAAGAAATGTAATTAGTAAAAATCGATATTTCATTGATCTGATGGATATAGATGAAATGCCATTGGAGAAAATAAGAAAATGAAAATGTCTTGAAATTACAAATATAAATATAAATTAAAATATAATAAGCCGGCTTGAAAATTATAAAAATACACTTATGATACTAGTAGTATGGAGAAATGTGGTAAAGCCTGGAAACCGTCCTTTCATCCTATTAAAAGGAAACATATGTTTCTGCTATTTTCTTAATCGACAGTTTTTCAACGAATTGTCAACGAAATGACGATTAACTTCAAGGTTCTGTCTTATTAATCTTAAAAATGATATTCTAAACGTTATCTATTTTCGGCAACTTTGCATGCTCGTACTTCCAAATAAATTTGGAACGGTAGAGCTTGATTTTTTCATATGAAAAATTACATAAAACGACAAATTCAACTGACTTCTTGTTATCAGACATTCTGCTTACACTGATGCTCCACAATCAGTTAAACTTTTTTCGCTTTTCCCGATTCTGTCCGTGATAGAGTAGTGAGTCCGAGCTGACATACCGAGTCCGCATTATTATTTGGCAGTTCGGCAATTTTTCGTTGGTGATAAAAGTACAAAAGTTATATTTTTAATATAGTCACTGAATATGCAGTCTATCTCGTCACGAAGTAGATTTTCCTACGTGTTAACGGCATTTTCGACTTTTTAGTTTGGAGTTTCTGATTATAAAAGTGTATAATTGATTTGCTGCATTGTAGGTGACCAACGCTCTCCATAACAAATAAAAAGGGTTGATTTGGTATCAATGTACGGCCATAGTGTTTGCTGAAATTGTAGATAAGATACCCAAAATAATATCAATGGAGTGACCAGTTCTAAGTAAGGTTTGCACAATTCGTTTGCTTCCTGTTCATAAAACTGCCATGCAATACTATTCAATTCGCGGTCTTCGAACTCTTCTTTAAAAACTGAGCAGATTTTCATTCATTCCTTCGATCTGATTTGCAATCAATTTTAGAATATTTCCAATTGTGGCTTCTGTTCTGTTATCACAATAATATTTCTCTTTAATTATTTTGCGTTGTGTTTTTCTGCTCGAGACAAAATGCATTTCTTTCAGTATCTTCAAAATCAAAATGTCTGCTCTCACAAATAATGACAAAATGTCATACAAAATTCTGGTCATTGGAGATCCCGGAGTTGGAAAAACTTCTATAATCCGTCGATTCGTTCACAATGTATTTTCATCAAATTACAAAGTTACGGTACGTTCCATTCAAATTAGTTTGTGAATATACAGTGCCTTTCAAAAGTATAGATACTCACTCGATTTTGGCTGTTCTGGATTTTCTAGACGAAAAAAAAATCGGCTAATGCAGTTCGATCAGGCATGTAAGAAAACCTACGGGTGAGAAATTTCAAACGGATCCGATGTTCGGCACTTGATCTATGTAGAACAAATAAATCAAAAATCGGCGCCGTCAAAAGTGCTTGTAATAAGTCGAATAAGTGAACAATTTTTATACTAAAACAAAGATTTTTACAATCAGTAGTCAATAAAGTTTTCTTATATGCAATTAGGTCAAAAACTCGCTTTACCATACTAGCTTCTGGAACTGTTTAGAGCTGAAACTATTCCATTCTCTTTCGATGGCATTTTTCAAACTCTGAACGGAGTTGTATTGTTTCGAATTTGCGTAAACTGTTCGGGTAAGAATGACCCTGAGGTTTTCGATGGGATTGGCATTCGGTGTGCAAGTCGGCCAGTCCAAGGCGGAGTTGGCAGCATGATATGAAGCATTGTCTTGTCGGAACACAAGTCCTGAACGACCACGATGGTTTATGAATAGTACCAAACTGGTCCGAAGCACTTGCGGATATGCCACGGCATCCATCCGAATGAACATTTGAAATGAACACCAGCTGAAGCTTCCTCGTTGCTGTGAAAACTCCCCACACAATAACCGATCTGCACCCGTAGTTTCGCTAGGAAATGATTCTTGGCTCTTTTCTCAAATCGTTCCAGTAGTGATTCCAACCGTCAGGGCCATTCAAGTTAAACTTCTTCTAATCAGAGAAGATGATCTGAAGCAAATTTTATTTCTTTTTCAATTGGTTTTTTTTTCTGAAGATCAATTTTTGTGTTGTTGGCTGTCATGGTGGAGTTGGATGCAATGCGTTGAATGGCGAAGTCTTGACAGTTTCTTTGGAAACGTGGAGCAGGACTAGAAGTTGGATTGTGAACATAGATAGAGACAGTGTTGATATTCCTTCCTAGCTGGAGGACGATCGAAGATCTTAAGATTCCTCTAGCGATCAGAACATCGTTCACCAGAGTAACAATATCAAAAACTGTATACTTTTGACCGCGCCGAGTTTTGATTTATATGCTCTATATGAAGTTCCGAACATCGAATCCGATTGAAATTTTTTTCCCGTAGGTTTTCCTACATGTCTGATCGAGCTGCATTAACCGATTTTTTTTCATTTCTCCCAGAAAATCCAGAACAGCCAAAATCGAAGGGGTGTCTATACTTTTGAAGGACACTGTATTAATTAGAATTTCAAAATAACAGTGTTTGGCTATCAATCAGAATCTGAAATTTACCGTGTTTCTGTGCCGTTCTAATAAACAATCACTAATTACACATTTTCTTTCTATTTGCTGATATATTGTGTTTTCTTGCAGATCGGTGTTGATTTTGCTCTTAAAATCCTCCCAATTGACGAGAATACAAAGGTTCATCTTCAAATCTGGGATATTTCTGGTGAGAGAGATTAAAAACAACATTTTCATTTTAAGATTATATGGAAAAAAAGAAGAAGTTTGGTTTCAATTATTTACACACAAGCAATATATGACGTTGCTGTTTTTGTTTCTAAAATTGGTGTTCATTAAGTGTAATAAGTGAGCAAATCATGTTACTTCAAAGGAGGATATAGAAAAAAATAGCTTTGCTAGAAGTGTTGTGGTTTGACGCAGTTTCAGAAATTGAGCTGACAAGTGAGAGCACCATTCTCGTATATTATGCTTTTCTAATTACAAGAAAATGGGTCAAACTTGAACGATTGAAAGAAAGTTGATTGAGACAGAGTGAGCACTTTTTTTTGGGTCGCGCGGGAGAAAGGATGGGGGGTGGGAAAACAACAGGTTTGAAGCGGTATGGAAGTTAGGCAATTTTGAGGCGGCTAAAAGTTTCTAGTGAAGTTTGATGGTTTTGATTTTGATATTAACAACATGTATTATGAAAACAGAAGGGGTATCAGTTGTTGAAGACATGACCAATTTGGGTTTGTGACGCCGACGATTGTACCCTTCTATTTGGATCACCTCCAGCATTTGCAGGGTTTTGGCCGGGTTGCCCACTTCCACTTCCAGCTAGCGCATAACCATAAAAGCTGAAAATATGTTTTGATTGAAAGTGGAAATAAACCACCGCTGATGCCTTGTAGTATTCTTCGAAAAGAACTTTCTGATTTTTACTAAATCTCATTTTACTTTCCGTTTACAAATTTTTTTGATTATTGAAAATCAGTGTTTTCTTCAATCTCCGGTCTTCACCGTGATGCGCATCATTAGTGCATTTACGTACCCCGACTCAATTTGATAAGGTTTCCCGTAGAATCGTTTCGAAGTGTGATAGTAGAATGGATTCTCGTCAGCGCTCCAATACACCGATTGTTCTTCCATAGGTTGGATGGCTCCTCCGGACTGTAACAATGAAGTTAGTGTTGCTTGCTGATCAAGACATGTTAGTTACCGGGCTTTGTTGTGGGTGAAATGGCCGAGAAGGTGTTCTCACATGAGTACCAACTCTTAACGTACCACTTCCAAACTGCTCTTCTCCAAGCGGAACAACAACGGTGCTATCTGGCGAGGTAGACCGGTGATGGAGAATGTATGACGATCTGAATGATTTCGTTTTGCAACCAATTTTATTTATTTTTGACGACGTGTTTTCAGTCAAATTTTCTTTCGTTTTGTTTTCAATTTTCAGCGTTTATTTTTACAATTTCCAAAAATATTGTGAATGCTTTCATCTTTATCAAAACAGTATTACTTTTTTCTGTATATATGTATATATATATATATATTCAAATTAATTATTGAAAAAAAAATTATTCAAACCTGAGAGAGCAAATGATTGCACAAATAGTGCAAATAACGCAAGCGAGAGCGGCCCCAGCAGCTAAAATGATAGCTACTTGATAAATTGTTTGCTGAGTTTCAGTGGTCGGCAAAAGGTCAGACGCTTGAAGGTATCGTTGCTGTAACACGTTTTTTTTTGATATCTGTTTTTGAGCTCTCACCAGATAGTAAACATTGGTTATTGCTGAAGAGACTGTGAACAGAGAAATCGAAGCAATGATGATATTTAAGATAGATGCAGATGCCAGAAGACTTGGGAACGGAATGCAGAGGAACTGAACTATGAAAACTGCACCAGCAAGTGGTCCATTTCCAAGTCTGAAAAATGGGACCTCGATCGGTACTTCATTATATCTCCATTTTCCAAGTTCGAATACAATGTATGTGCCTGTGATGACAACGGCGTAGAAGAGTGTTCCGAGTGAGAACAATCCATGAACTCCATTTGAATGTCGGTATGTCAAGTTTGGTTGTTTTCGAAGTTCAGTTCCATATATATACGAGCCAACCAGAGATGTCAGAGCTTCCAAAAGGTAGATCTGAAAGTTATTTGGGTAGCTACAGCCATCGCTCTAGCTTAGGAACACTTACACCGGCTTGAATGGAGTAGAGAATAATTTGAGCCACAAATGTTCTATCATTTCCGTTTCTATATGCTGGATATGCCGCCATTTGATAAATAAGATTAGCAGAAGCGCACACTTTCTCAATGCAAATTCCAAGACAGACAACGGAAAGAATAAACTTGGTGGTGATCATCACGCTGAAATTATTAACAATTTCACTTTCGTGAGAAGAATTATCGACACTTTCAAAATGAAGATGACTTCTATTTGTTTTACCTGTAATTGTTTGAAGTCATCAATCCGGTTGTCATGAAGAGAAACGAAACCCATAAAAGGTCAGCTCCCCAGAATTCTCCTCTCCACCACGTGTCTAGAAGACCAAGAATACACAATGCCAGCATGCAAGCTCCCCAGAAGACGTGAAGAATGTTGAGAACTCTGAAATCAACTCAGATCCTCCATTTCGAAATGATAAGCTCTGATATACCCGGTTTGAATTTTGATACTCTTGTTGGGCTCAGTGTGCATTGAGTGGAAATCAAGTTGAAGGTATGTCCCAACAATGACCGCTGACAAAGTGCACAGGAAAAATGCAATTCCAAAGCATCCCAGCAAAACTCCATGAGCGACCACCAAAATGTATCTTGGTGCATCAGTTGAGGTGATGGATGGATCTGTATAATAGTTTGAAGCTATAGTTGCTCATACTAGAATTAGTATTCGTATGTGTACACTAAATAATTTTCGAAATGAGTAACATGCGCATATCAAGTTTCAGGATAGAACTTATGTGCGCGCTTCATGTATACTTCTCTAACCTCCGATCTCACGACCTTGGTAATAAAATTTCAGATCGTTCTTGTAGAACGGCATTGCATTATTATCCACTGCCTTGAGGCACCATGTAGCTGCAACGACAGCGATGGCGAGAGCGACCTGGGCAAATGAGTAATTTAGCAGTGATATCTAGATATGAATGCTATTGAGCAGAACCCACTTTTAAATTCAAATTTTGTTGGTTCTTTCCTTTGGTAGCCCAGATATCCATAGCACCACTGACAACGGCAAGCATGGCGGAGATATGGTCAAGCCCGATTTTGATGTACTTATCTTGTCCGGAAACCTAGCAAAATAGCAAAATCATTATGCAACACAAACACCTCTATGAAAACTCACATTTTCATGTTCATATTCAATGAAAACACAAAGCCCTAGAATTCCCATGCAGAGAATAAACTTGATCAGCCCTATTGATGCTAACGTTTTCTTTGCGTTGCTCATTGCCAGTTCTTGCTCTCTCTGAATCATCGAGATCTAGTTAGAAAAAAAGGATGTTAGCTGTTATTTGGTTAGAAATAGTTTAAAGTGTTTTTCTCACCGATTGCATAGGGTAAACTGGGATGGTGACAACAATGATTTTGCTGAGCAGGAAAATAGCAAAAAGAGAGAACAAAGAAGCTACCGCTCCCGCTGCTGAAAGAGTTTCGTGTTCCATATAGAAAATGCAAAAGTGATTTACCTATCATCAGCGCTGAAATCACAATTCTCCCAGCGTAGTCGCTGTTTTCAGATTGGAACTCCTCATTAAAACCGGCGGCTGTTTGGAGTTGGTTCAAATTCTCGCCAGCTTTCACCACCTTAACATTATTGTAGAACATTTTTGTTTAAAGGACCCCGCACTTTTCATCTTTAAAAGTATATCGCAACTTGATCCCTCAAAGTACTCACCCGATAAGTGGTGAAACCGTAAAATACTGCTGTGGCGAATCCAATCACAAAAGAAACTAAGTAGAGGGTCTTTGTTACAATACTCCCATGATTTCTCCATAGTGAGTAGAATCCGATACCCCCTGTCACCACGTGTATAAAGTTGAGTAACCGAAAGTCGATGTCTCGGTAGTTATCCAAACCAACTTTTGAAAACTGACTACCGCCTAGGCCGACGGCTAGCAAACCAGCTGCTATTAAAAATCCATTGCAAATCTGAAAAACATTCATGACGGTGATTTTTTTTTGGAAATTGTTTGAAATCTAACGTTGACCCACCTGTATTTGACACAAGTATGCCGAGCGGGCGCTCATATTACAGAATCTCACTGGGTATTGACAATTGATAGCACTAGGTGTTGTGCCCGGTTTACCACGCTGAAAGACGAGAAATTTCTTTTAAAAAATGAGCACCGCCAATACGAAAAACTATACACATGCGCATAATTAGAGCAAACGGACTCGGTTTCTCAATGAATTGTGAAAGAGCCGCCAAGGTAAGAGAAGGTGGGAGGTCGAGCTCCTCGAGCAAACACAGATGGCGAGATAGATCAACACAAATATGCAACACAAAACATCACCTCGTCTTCTGCGCTTCTATATTTGGAAACAAGAATTAACAGGGGAATCGACACTCTATTTAAACGTATTTCCTAAAATTCTGGAAGCCAATTTGAAAAATAGTGGCGTATTGAACAAGTGTATATTAGTTTAGACAACTGTTGCTCAAAATGACAGAGTATTCTAAAATTTCAGAAAATAGATTACCAAACATCGAACAGTGATAAGAGTTCCATTTATTTTGAATCTAGCATAGACGTTTTCCATAGAAACAACTAAGAAACATTAGAGTATATTCAGCTTTTGCAGAAGGATGATGGAAAAGCTGAATATGATGCGCGCAGAAGCCAGAAGTAGGTTGAGTGTAGAGAAACACTTCAAGCCTGATAGCAAAAGTAGGGAATGAAAAAATTTAACAGCTCAATGGGTGGGCCCGAGCTTCAATCTCGAAAACCAAACTTTAGACTCTAAAGAGGTTTCGTGTTAATATTATCAATGTCAAAATGTTCAAGAAGTGTAAAAAAAGAACGGTACATGTGCCAAAAAAACTAGTAGGCCTAATAGCAAAGGGGCGGTAACCACTTGAAACTTGGAGATCATAGGGAGAGCAAAAGAGAGGGAAAGACAAAATCATGGCGGCTGTCTTTCAACCTAAATGCAAATAATCAGGGAGGAGGATTCATGGAAAGGGAGCAGGAAAAAAACGGAGAGAGATTTTGATAAGCAACCTTTCTGTCTTTTCTCTCCGCACGTCGTTCCGCGCATGCTTGTATGCCTAGTGCGTTGATGATGCGCACACATTGTTTACCAGTGGCTGCTGTGTAATTTGTCATGCGTGTTGAAAAATCAGCATAGAATCAGTCGAGAAGGGAACCGTTGCGGTGCGGGAGCAAAAAAGAAGAGAAAAGGACGCCGCTATCACAAGAAAATGAGAAAGTTAAAGTGTTTCCGGTTTTCCGGGTGGTCTTTTGCACTAATGCTATTGTTGAGCATTGCGCGAACGGCATAACAGTGTGAAATGCTCTGAAGGAATGCGCGAGGAACTGCAACTTCTAAGGCTGTAGAAATTTGAAAAATCGCTTTTATAAATGTTACGCCGTATATTCAGTAATCAGTTTGAGTTCTTATTGGAAGAAAAACGGAAGAGCAGCTTTATAAAACATGAAATCGGTACACATGTATGGTGTGTGTGAAAACGAAGCGCGACAAGAGGGATCTATTGTATTTCGAGACACCTTTTGTGTCGAAATTGTTTTTGACCCTTTCCGTTCAATCTAGTGAAGCAATGCACTAGATTGCGAAGCAAACCGGATGGGTTTTGTTGGAATAAGACCAAACATAACTATTACAGTCTCTAACTGATCTCTCGAAATTTGAAAGTCAAAATTCACTGATAACGTTCATTTATGCATCAGCATCATTTATCTCAATTTGTTTCATCTTTTAAATTTTTTGTCTGAAAAAAACATTCAAATCAGATTGAGATAACTATTTTTGGCTTTTGATTTACGCAGACAAAGAAGAGATAATGAAAATTATATAGTTTGCTATTTAAAACTATCGAAAAGTGTAACAAATGGTAAAAAGTAACAAGAGGTAAGCAGAAGAAGGAGCTAAACTGGGTATTTTACGTTCTGGCACTTTGTGCTCGCACGCTTACGCGTGCGCAGTCTGCCACCCAACGGAAAGATCTTGTCTCGTTGTATATCTGTGTACATTTTGCTCTTTTCTACCCTTCAACCTCAATTTTCTCAAAGTTTTTTCTTCTTTTACTTTCCCCTCCACCTGCTCACGTATAATACAAAAGTACGTCGGTACAATGATGAGAGGTTACCGCCGCGGAATCCGGTCCGCAGGCGAAGATGGCAAGCGTACGCACCTGAATACTTGTGCGACTGTCTCTGTGTGTTTGTGCCAAACACTTTGTATATCAGACGTGAGTAAGAAAAGAAGGGAGGACGAAAAAAAAAGGCTCCGCGCTTAACTTTGTGGCTCCTTTCAAAAAATCGTTCACAAATTTTATCTGATAGAAAGAGCACACGAAATTGAAAATTTTAACAATGTAGAACTTGATTTTTGAGTTAATAGCAAAAGTTTTTGAGTTTTTATTTATTTTCCAGGACAAGACCGATATGGGGTTATGACTCGGGTCTATTACAAAGATGCTCACGCTGCTATCATTGTATTGGATTCAACTCGAGAGAGAACAATTAAAGGTGCCGTGCGCTGGAAATGTGATCTAGATGAGAAAGTAACGCTTGCTGACGGATCACCAGTTCCAGCAATTCTTCTGGCAAACAAAGTGAGTGAATTGAGGTATAAATCAAATTAAAATGTACCATATTTATAGTCGGACATTGACAATCAACTAGGTGACGACAAATTGTATGACTTGGAAACGAAAAACGGATTTGTTGGATCATTCCGAACATCGGCAAAAGAGAGTGTTGGAATTGAAGAGGCCTTCAAGTTTTTGGCAAACACGGTTAGGAGCAAAACTAGTTCAGATAAACCGTACTCATGTACAATGAAATCAGTTCAAAGAAATTTTCTCTATCTATTATTTTCAAAAAAATAACGAAGTGCTTCACTTTCTTTTATGTCTTCCAGAGAATATTATTTACACTCTTTGCTTCAAGGTGTTTTTCTTTAGGTGATCTCCACAGAGCAAAGTGGACAATACGACATCCCTTTCATGAATCGCGAAGGCAACGTTAACCTCGATGACAACTCCACCCAATTTAAAAACGACTCAAAATGCTGTTGAATGTGACCATGATCATTGAAAATTGTCTCTCTACCCTTATTTTTCGCTATACTTTTCTGCTTTATTTTCCGAATTTTCTCGTTTCTCTGAGTAAAACTTCAAGCAATGCCATTCTGGTGTGATGGTATGATTCAGAATTTCCACGTCAACACATTGTTTATTCAAAACGACCTCTTCTAGTAAAAGTGCACTCTATAAAACTGGATTTTGAAGAGGGGTGTGGAAGAATAAGGAAGATATATTACTGTATACACATCGTGACTATTCAAATATCGAAAGCATACCAAGTCTGTCATTGCAATGAAGAGGCTTCCTCTACTCGTCGTGGCTGTCTCACTTTTTCAGCAGGCAAGTGGAATATTTTTTTAATTGGAATTTTTGATCTGATTCTGTTTCTGTTTAGATTTCTTGCCAATTTTATTGCGCAGATCTCCTGCAACAATGCGCCAAATCAGCAGCTGAATACACCGAACAGATTCTGCAGCATAAGGAAAACGCGTTTAAAGCCTGTGTTCGAAGACCATCGTGTCACACTGAACGTAGAATATTCGATGAATGTTTTGACGCATCAGTTTCGGCCACTCACGTTACTTCTTCACCCCAGGAAACTACTTCAAATGACGGGGAGACTAGCAGAGTCACGCATCCTCCAATGGTTAAATACAACACTATGTTGAAGTTCTTCGCAGAAAACTCATTGAAGTTCCGTAGTGCATTAGACCAATGTTTTGTTAGATCGCCATTCGTACCAAAACGAAGCTTTTTTGGTCCGAGCATTTTGGATGGTAAGCGTGTAAATGGGCCACGGACTATTCTCGTCGTGATTCATAAAGGAAACAGGCCCAAAAAATCGTTAAACACGCTTAGTCAATTTTATTTGTGAGACCTATTTGATGATGAAAATTTGGAAATTCTGTCTATGTAACTCTACTAAATTCAGAAAATACCATTGGCGTTGCCTGCTATACAATTTTAACTCTGTTTGACTCCATTAGCTATTTTTTAAGATTAATCTCATTTTTCAGAAGATGCTGCTTACGCTCGTGCAGTTTATCAGTTTGACTTAGCCGATAGACTCTGGGGTTTACCTGAACTATCAATAACTCGCCCAAGTCTAGACACTCTTGGAGTTTGCGGAACACTCGTATGTTTTCTGAACAGGATTGTGTTTGACGGATGAGTAAAATTATCAGCTTTTTGTTCAGAACAGAGAATTGCGGGTTTTCGGAAGTGGAATTTCAAGAATCGCTCGAGCTTCTGATCCAACAAAAAATAACATCACCTCGGCGTGCATGCTAGACGAAAATGAAATTGCTTGCTATCGCCAAGCTCTCGATTTGAATTCCGAATATGTGCAGTTAATATACAACAGGGACTACGCCTTAAGAGGATGTATTCATAAGTATTTTAGTGACTAAAAAATTAATGAACCTCGAAACTGTCTGCTTGCAGCATCCGTCAACAAAGTGTGTGCCGAATGAATGACAGATCTCGTCTTAGAGCTTGTTTATGCGGAGTTCGGGAGCAGTATGACAGTGACGTGCAGGCGGGAATTCTTCAGTGCGTGAAATCGAATAGTCCTCATGTTCCATCAATGGTCATAGAAATGAGCAGCAGTTTAGACAGAGAGCCGAGTATTTCTAAAGTTCAGGAGCAGATTGTCGCTTCTCAACTAACGTTTGATACTCCTGGTAAATGCACTCAAAACAAGATCGAAAGAGCAAATGAAATATTTCAGGAGCCATCATCAATGGTCAATGTATGTGCGCATGTGAGAATAGTGTAAAACAAGAAGTTTTTCGTACATTTCAACAAAAAAATAATAAAGAACATGGAAGGACACAAACACAAAAGGAACAAAATGATGCAAAAAATGACGGCGATGTTGAAGAGGAAATGATTTCTATGGAAGCTGTAAAAGATGAGGAGCCTCCAAAAACTAATGCAGCCAGATTCAAGGAGGTACATTATTGTTGCTCAGGGAACACCGAATCTATACAAAACTCTAGATGCTTTTCAGAATTCTCCGCGTCTAATGCAACCTAGTGAAGCTGCCGGCAAAGTGTTCTGGATGAACAACATCACTATAATCTGATAACGTTGCCTATATTAATTTTACTCTCAACATGCTTATAAGCTTTAAGTTTCAAGGAATTATCATTTTAATTTGTCATTGTGTGGTTTTTTACAGTTATCGAGAGAAAGCTGGATCAATATTATTGAACTATATCGAATTCAGACTTCGAAATCTCTTGTGATTTACAACAAATTTGACAACGTTATTATTTCAAATAGTTTCATTTGGATAAACGAATGAATAAATAACAGAATCTATCTCAAAACTGTGCAACTATCTAATTCGTTCTCATTAGTATATTACCATTTTTCAAAGTTCGAGTCACCGAAAATGATTTTTTTACTGCAACACTACCAACATTTTATAAACGGATTTCTGTTTAGCACTTATATTGAGCGGACAAGTTATTAGTCATAGTACGGGTTAAGATCGATTTTCTAAGTAGAACAGTCGAACACTAGAATAAATTAAGGTAAATTATTAAGAATTTATGGCGTGGATTGACACTCAATTTCTGTAATCACAACTCCATCTTTTGTCCATTGACCGGCACTGTTACAAATCAATACTGAAGTGACAGTACCAGTGCCATTGTTCTGCCCAGCAGCATCTCGATTAAACTGTAAAAGTGTTGAAGTAGTATAACCAATTCAGTTAATTCTTACTGTGATCAGAACTCCAGACCCCGTTGAGAATCCATCGCAAACTGAAGTTCTGATTGCACAAGTTCCACTGGTGTCAATAGTGTCACTTGTGAAATCTTTGGTTCCTTCACTAATCATGATGATCTGGGTAGCATCTAACGTACATGCACTACAACCTGAAATAAAAAATGGTTCATTTAACAGAACTTGTGGTAAACTCACTTGAAACTCCTGGAGTACCGGTTGATGACGTGACAACGCAAGTGTAGACTATTTTGAAGAAAATACAAACAACTAAAAGGTGCTTAAAAAATTGGTGCATTCTGGCTGAAAATATGCAATAGACAAACACTGTAACCAAATAATGAAACAAATAACAAAAGAATATATAGTGATTAAGTAAACGAAACTTATTCCAATAATCAAAGTAGAGCATCGAAAACGCGTTTATTTCGTTTCATAGAACTTCTCACAGGTGTGTTTCCGAAAAATAGTATTTTCATTAGTTGCATTATTGAAATATTAATATTAATAATATTATTATTATTCTTTTGACCCAGCAATTATTAAAAATGATCCCTATCAACAATATAACAAAAATCAAAATAAAATTTAAAGTACCGTTCGAATAATTTGAATATGAACTGGTTGAACAATTAATGAGCTGAACTATATTGAAAACATGATTACGTGATTATTTGACATTCAACGTCGTTGATTTCTATTCCATCTTTCACCCAAATTCCGTTAACACAATTCATTACAACGTTGGCAGTACCAACACCATTTTCAACACCGACGTCGGTTGGTGTTTGACTGTCACTGTAGTACTGTAAAGAATGAATAGTCAGCTTTCACTAAGTGCTTTTTTTTCCATTCTGCATTAAACTTACAGTAATGAGCACAACGTCAGTTGAAACAACAGGCATTCTCTCACATGTGTAAGTTAGTGTTAAGCATCCATTGGCATCAGTCGCTAACGCAGAAGTTGGAGTCTGAGGAAAATTATTGTTAAAAGTTTCAAAACAATTCCTGCTCATTTCTGATAGATCTGGCGACAAAATGCACCAAATTCAGAACACTTACCATGTCTAAGTCGTTTCCAGTGACAATGCCGACCTGATCAACGGTACATGACGTGCAGGCTGAAATGGAACTGATTTTTTCCATTTATTCAAAAACTAATGAATAACGAAATGAAATAGAAAAATAAAAAAAATAAAAAAACATAAAAATATAAAAAAAATTAGTTCAAACCTGTAGCTGTTGTCGTCGAAGCAGAAGTTGTTGTGGAGGCAGAAGTTGTCGTTACGGCAGATGTGCTTGTAGTAGCTGGAAATTTACGTCGGAAAGGCCCTTTCGATCAAAAACTCACTTGTCGGTGAAGTCGATGAAGATGTGGCAGCGCATTGGTTTGCTGAATAAATGAAACAAAATAACAGAGTCAATGAAAGAAGACGGTTGTACATTTTTTGAATCTGAAAATAAAGCGTTTTCAAGCTTTTGTGAGTTTTTTCGGAATACTTCAAACTCCTGAATATGTGTTCGAATGAGAAAAAATAAGGAACATGAAATGATTTTTTAACACTTATTTTCTAATTCACAAAAATTCAGTGTTTAAGGTAAAGCATCAGACGTTGAATTTCAAATGAAAAGAGATATATTTCATAAAATGCCGAAAAGTATAACTTAAATGACATCAACCCAACATATATAATTAAGGAATATTCTGAAATTTCACGTGCAACTATTCTAAACTTCTTAATTATAACTTAAAAGAACTCGGATAACATCGCAAATTGATTTCTTGTTTACATGGCAATAATCTTGAATGAAAAGAGATTGAAAACGATGTTTCAAGGTCACGGCCAAAGATTTTCGTGTACATACTGTAGTAGTTTTCAATTGAGTTCCGTGGAAACACAATGGTGCGTCATAACTTAATTCAAACGGTATGGAAGTCAAATGAACATTTTACGATTCAAGCAAACGGAAGATTTACTTTTTCCTCTTGTCCAGAAACAAAATGGTGGGTGGGGTGAACATTCTCAATAATGCAGCTGTTGAAGAATAGCAGTCAATTGATTCCGAGATCCAAGCTTGACTACAAGAGGAATAGTCGTCCATTGATCTCGGCAAAAGTGCTGCGGAGGAAGAACACAGGAAAAATACTTTCATATGAATGAACCAATAATACGGCGAGAAGGCAATCGAGAGACACCTACTTGCTTCTGCTTTTCTTTTATAGGTTAGCGGACTAGCTGAAGAACGTGAATTGAGAAGCAGGTACGTAATTACCCGGGAATAATGATCGATGATCATAATAAAAACGCCGGGCAGAGAGGCCAAATGAGGCTTTTGGAATATGATTTGAATGATTTCCAAGATAAAAATGATTGAAAAGAATATCCCAAAGAATGTGATCTTATAATTTTTCTAATATAAATGAGCGAATGCAAAATGATGGTTAATCAGATTTTTGAGTAGTTCCAATGGATAATATCATTTCACCGCATGTGATATCTCAGAAAGCGAATCCGACCGATTGTCTCATTTTACGAATGCTTGTGGTCCTCTTGGCATTCGTTTAAAATTTTCCAAGGGATCCGGTGTGAGACTGGCCCGATTGAAACTGTGTTTCCACGGAGCTCAATTGAAAACCACTACAGTATGTACACGAAAATCTTCTGATGTGATCTTGAAACATCGTCTTGAGTATTTTTTCATTCAAGCAGTCAATATTTTGTTTTGAAACCGGCTAATCATGTTTCACGTTTTTCCTAACCTTCTGCAAACTTTCGTTGGATGCTTAGATATTTAGTTGTGATGCTTCGAGCTTTGAACGTTACGAAATTTCTTATCTGAACTTTCACCTTTTCTGAGCTTTTTTAATTGATAAATTACTCCAATCTTGAACAAAAGGTTGACAAAGGCTAGGCGAAGACTCGGTATTTTCAAAGAAGTAACTTTGTGACGTTTGCCTATGTGTTTAGTAGAAACATTCAAACTAATTTTTTCCAATGTTCATCAAATTTCCAGTTGGTACGTTAACATTATACCAAAACACTGATATAAACGTTCTCAACGATAAATCAAAATTCCAGTTTCTTTCCATTCCATTCAGATTTCTGAAGACTTCAACACAAAAAGTTCATGATATTGCTAACGTATTCCTTTTAAAAACGTTTCCATTCATCATCCTCATCATGCGCATTCAATAGTGATGTTCCGCTCCTTTTCAGACTTCAAGTAGTTCTTGACATACCTATTATCTCGCTGGAGTGGAAATATCGGAGGGTGAAAAGAAACATCATGGTTGTCCTATTATAATATTATCATCAGTTTCAAATACCACAAATTGAAAATCGAAAAGCAAAAAACCGTTTTTGGTCTTTTCTCTTTCACTTCTCGCACTATGGAACAAAAACGACAAACAATTCCAAACAGGAATTGTTTTTCGTTTTTTTA
This sequence comes from Caenorhabditis inopinata, assembly GCA_003052745.1. NCBI lineage: Eukaryota > Metazoa > Nematoda > Chromadorea > Rhabditida > Rhabditidae > Caenorhabditis > Caenorhabditis inopinata. The sequence goes on along the minus strand of AP018156.1, from coordinate 4,476,335 downwards.
TGAAAAAAATGTGTTTGAATTGCAGAGTACTGTACCTGTGCGGCACTCATCCAAATGTTTAGTTGGGAATAATTCTACACTATCAAAAACCACGATTGCATTTTTGCTGAAAACGTATTGATTCTATGTTCTTCCATTTGCTTCGTCCTCAATCGTCAGTTTCCAGAACTCTTCTAGAGTTCAGTTTTGAGTATTATTTAAAAATATTATAAAGCATTAAACAGTAGTTTTGTTTTCCGCTTATAATCGTTTTGCTAAATGCCAGAAATTCCTTATCATTGCCAACGACTTTAATTAATTTTATCAAACAACAAGAGCCAAATTTTGTAATACTTCTACGCGTTTTCCTATTATTTTTCCTGCACTTCTTTTCAACAATTTCATTATAAAACGTGGACGAAACATTCTATTTTAGGAAACATGCCAAGCTTCAAGTTTTACTATTTTGACTTTCGTGGACGCGGAGAGGTAATTCGCCTTCTCTTTCATCTTGTTGATGAGAAATTCGAAGATGTCCGCTTTGGTACGGAGGAGTGGGGAGCATTGAAATCTCGTGAGTTTCAATTCATTGAGAGAGTGTTGAAAATCGTTTTGATTATGGTAAGATCTTCAAAATAAACTGTTTTCTATTTTTAATTGAGCCCAATAATAGTTTCATCTTTCCCACACTGCAGAACGCGATGAAAATGTGTGAAACATCTGATCAGGAAGCACTTAACTGTGATCAGAAGCACATCGCATTAAGAATTAGCCATGTTTTTGCCTAAACAATTTGTAATGATTTAATAGAAATGCCGCTTGGACAAGTTCCGGTTCTCGAAATCGACGGTGTCAAAATTGGGCAAACTACAGCAATCGCCCGCTACCTTGGTCATCTGTTCCGTAAGTGATTAAGGCATACATCAGTATCTCAAAAATAAAGAAAAAAGAGAACTGTATGTTGCAATATGAACATTTCTAACAACAGAAATCAAGTGAATGAAACTACAGACCTCGCTGGAACTAATGCTGTTGAGAGCGCCCGCTTGGACATGATAGCTGAAGTCATTCAGGAATTCCGGAACAGCAGTGGAATTGGAGGATTTACGCGTGTGCTGCTCGGAATGATTAAGGCTGACAAGAATCAAGTTTTCAAAGAGAAAGTGATTCCAGACATTGAGAAATATGCGCCAATCATTGAAAAATTTCTCTTGGAAAACGGAAACAACGGGTTATTCCTGGGAGATCAAGAGACTTGGGTTGACGTCTTCGCCGCTGAGACCTTCTCAAGATTCATAGAATACGGAAGCCCAGATGCTCTTGATGCGTATCCTCATATTCTGGTATTAAAATGTTGCTAATGCGAAATAATTTATTTCAAAATTGATTTTCAGGCTTTGATCAGCCGCATCTTCAACCATCCAAACATCAAAAAGTATATCGAGTCTAGAAAACCCACTCCAGCTTAATGTTTTTCTCATTGAAGACAGATGAAAAAAATAATCTTTCGAATGTGTAGTTTCGGTCATTGTGCTCTATTTGATAACTGATAATGTAATAAATTATTTAGTCTCGCTTTCTTTTTACGCAACTGATATAGCTCCTTTCCAATAGAGCATGGTCGGCATTTGTGGTGGCATACTGAAAACAATAAAACTAAACTAAAATTTTCTGTAGCGCGTCACAGTTCACTTTACATTGACCTGTTGTTATTCATTGCTGAAAAGTTTATTCGGAACCTACCATCAACTTGCAAAGTGGCTCCTGTGTTTCTGTATAACATGAATTATAAATTGGCAGTATTTCGAAACGGAATTTGCAGCCATAAACTACGTGATTGCTTTTTTGTGTGTCTAGTTTTGGCAATTCGATTGATGAAAGTCATATTTTCCGCAGTATTGTGAGCTGAAACAGAATGCAATGTTCATAGCATTCTGTTTTTAACCTTCAGTTGCGTAATTTTCCGATTTCTGACACTGAAAAACCTGAAATTTTTCTGGGGGAAGAAGATTAAAACTAACCTACTTTCCACTATTTTGTATGTAGGTTTTTTTAAAATTAATCTTTTTCAAACTGAAAAAGATTCTGGACAAAAGTACTTTTTAAATTCAATATTGTTGCGATTATTATTGCAACCCTCATGGTGTTTCACGTTACACTTTGTATTCGCCCCACTTTTCACCCTATAAGCGGGTGACTGTTCTTCTGATCAATAAATTGGTTTATAATGGATAAACACGTGCCTTCAATCACAACAAATATCTTATATTTTCACACTTTTTAGATAAATATATGTTCTTTCTCTGATATTGTTCCGCATATTTTTTCGAGAAATATTGATTTATGATTTTTCGCATCAGGATTCATTCCAGACAAATAGTATTGCACTTTTGGAAGAGATTTTCTGAAAGTGGAAAGAAGACATGAAAACTGTGAACGTTATGTCTGTAAACCTCGAAATCGGTTCGAGGCTAATTTAATTCAAGAGATAGATGAGACAGATTATTTACCGGATGTCGAGAAAGATCTGTTCGTGATATTCGTAATAGAATTCTTGAATTATTACCATGAATGGTGAATTGGAGAATAAAAAAGAATGAACATGAACACAAACCCGGATAAAAGAGACTAGCGGGAACAAGCCTGGCGGTGGGAAACATGCGACCGTTGGCCGTGTTTTTTTTGGGGCAATTCAAAAAGATTCTCGGGAAGCATTTCTGCAAGATTAAATGATCTAGCTAATGTCTTGACTGTTTTCTTGATCTTCATAATTAGGGAAACCCGGTCGAAGAAAGATGAAATAAATATTCCAAATAGTAGATTGAGCGAAAAGATTTCGTAATTTTTTGATTTTTTTTTGCAGCAAAATTTATTCAAATAAAGCGAGATTCAATGTGCGATATATTTACCATTAGTATTCGTGACTTCTTATCAACGCGATGGAAAATGAGCGTTTCAGTTAGCGTAGGACTCGGGAGACTGGGAAGCGAAAAAGTCTTGCAACCACTTCTCGACATCTTTTCAATCGTAGAACTCCTTTCCACCAAGCTAATTTTGCAGGGAACGAAGAATATGATAATCGATAATCAGTTGGGGCAAGTCTGGTGAATACGGTGGGTGACACAAGACTTGGTCTCCGAACGTTTGAAGCTTCTAGCGGGCCTTCAAAGCGGTGTGCACAATATGCAACAAGAACGCTGTGTATTTCGAGAAACAATAATTATTTGCTTCTGAAATTTCGAAACTGCATTATCGTTCTAAATGTCTCTATAAGTGTTAGAAATGAAAATTGTCCTAAGCCCGGAGATGGAAAAAAACGTGGCCGCTATTCCAGCAAACATTGAATTTGTACCTTTTAAACGAGTCCATTATTCCAGACAGTGGCAATGTACTAAATTGTTAACTATATGATATTCTCACCTACAACAACTGCTGACTGGCAGAATTATATGTACTAGACATGTACGTTCTTCATCGATCGTAACGTCAAAATTAACAGTCAGATATACCAAAACACCGTTTTGAAGAATATTCCACTTCCGTAGACCACTAGTCACTTCGGCCAGCAACCCTTCAACCTCCTGTAAGACTGGATTCCTTCCCATGGCTCCAAATCCACAAAATTTGTACTCGATGCTCATTTCCCAGGATACTGGGGAAAGGACATGTGGCCAGAGTCTTAATCCCTTGGACTTTTTTGTTTGGGGGTACTTAAGGAGCAAGGTTCTCAGTTCCGGATTGTCTGAAGGCGTGCATCAAAGCCAAAGGTTCAAACATCGAGCACCTTCTTAAATAATTGTGGTATTTGTTCTAATTCATCAAAAAATTAACTTGTTTCACATGTTACAAGCTTTTTTTCAGCACACATCGCAACACAAAACCACATATTTATAAGCCACCCTGTACATAAAACGAGCAGTTTATCAGTAATTTTAGCCAAAATAATCCTTTTTTTCACCTCTTCCACTTTCTGCAGTGTTCAATAGTATATTCATTTCACGATGAGCACAAATCAGAAATCCGTAGAAATTTGAAATGACTCTTGAACGTTATCATAGAAATGGAAGTTAATTTTTTTGAAATCTCATAAATATTCTGCAAATTTTTATTTTATGCTCATTTACAATAATATTGAGTGAAATGAAATGGATTATACATATCAATAAATTGTGGTCTGTTTTTGCTGTGGTATCGCTCCTCGTTCCAGTATCCTCGGCTGGTTTGGTGGCAAGTGTCGGCTCGGCAGTCTGGAAAATGTTTACTGAATTCTAAGAGCATCACCTAACTGGAGTTTTTGATTGATGCATTCTACGTCTTACTGTGCACTGTGGAAATAAAAATATATATGAAAACACTAACTTCGTGTCACCAACATAATGAATCGCTTCGTTATATGTTGGAGGATGTTTGTAGTTGACAAAGTGTTCGTTCTCATATATCATTTGGTAGCTGTTGACTCCTCGTGAGTCGTAAACTGGTATTCGGATCCTTCTGAAAAGCTCAATATGATGAAGTAATTGCTGAATTGAGGCTTTGAATTCAGCTTTGAACAATTAGATAACACTAAGAATTTGAATTTGCCGTTTTTGCAGAATTCCTTGTTAGAAGTTATTGACGAGTGTTAAACTTTTGCATTTTATGTTTCCTTCAATTGTGTTGAATCTGATAGAAGATATGTGTAACGCTAGATAATCACCAATAGAATACCATCTAATTTGCTAACTAATCCTTTTTTTTTTGAAGGCTGCTTCAAAGAATATCCAAAATCGTCACAATCAATGATAGCAAATAAGATTTTAAAAGGAAATAATAAGGTAACTTACACATTATTTTCTTCCGTTGAATAGATAGATTGGTAATCTTTGTCATCGGATCTTGCCTTAGACGGTTTTCTTAGGCATGCATACAGTCCAAGAATGAAAATCAAGATTGCAGGAGCTAGGAATCCAACGAAAAGGTAATACATAATTTCGATCCGTTTAGGTTGGACTCATGCTGAAAATACAGAACGATGTTGAAAAACTTAAGAATAAAGCTGTTTCAATGAAAAATTAAAGACATTTCAAATACAACAAATTTTCACTAACCGTGCTTAAACACATGAAACGGAGAGCTAGTGAATCAGTAAAAAGGAAAAACGAAGAGAAAGAAAAATAGAGGAGAAGAAACTTGTTTTTGGATGCATTACATCTGGAACGTTCTTCTCTGCAGAGTAATTGGAGTGGGAAACAATGGCGAGAGCAGCCACCAATCGGATATGAATAATAGGCAAGAGTGGCACAAAAAAAGACGTACTCTTCTTACTCAAACTTCAAAGTGGAGATCCATTGTTCATCAGAAAAAAGTGGGAAAACAATGGAAAAATTGAGCCATGAGGGACATGAAAAAGAGTTTTTCGGGTCGGTTGCGAGTTGTAAAAAACAAATGAGGCGTGGATAGAATGATGGAAAAGAGGGGAGATCTGTTTTTTCTCTGTTTTCTTGCCCTCGACCCAAATCCAAATCCCAATCGGGTCCAAAGCCTCCCAGGTTAGGAAATTGGAGAGCTGTGTGTATAAAGAAATCCTATATTCTGAATTCATTTGTGGAGCAACGAAGAGAACGAATTATAAACAGACGATAAATCCATACATCTTCTTTTTTGTCTGAAATAACTGCCCGTCAAAATATCACATGCGTGGTTGAAAAATAGGAAAAAAAACGAGAGGACATCGGAGGTTGGCTTTGATTCTTCCCCTTTGGCGTTGAATTTCAATGACACTTGAGAGGATATCATGAAAGCGTGAAGAAGAATACGACTAAATTTGAAAAAAAATGAAACGAAAAATGATGGCATTTTTAGGAAACGATCATTGAATTGCATTCAAAAATAGTGCGAGCATTATTACTGCCGTAGACACCACAATAGTTTTCAGTTAGTCGGCCGAGCAGTCGAGCCAAAGTTAGCACACTCATTCCACTTGAGACAAGGATGATCTATTGCTCTTGAATCGAGACATGTGAAGAAACAAAATGAGTTGGATCGTGTGCCAGTAGCCTCTCAGCTCTAAAGAGCACAGAAGCGTACAAATAACATCGCGAATGGGAGTGAATGAATGAGTCACAGTTCGAAATCGGAGTCTGTGGTAACATGAATCACTGAAATAATAAATTTTTTATTGAAAAGAAAATTTTTTCGAGAATACTTTGTAGGCATTACGTTGTGAAGTGAAGCGTTGTTCTGGAAAACAAAAAATATATTGCGTCTTTGAGATGAAGTATTAGAAAATAAAACTCGCTGCTTTCGAATTTTAAGAGCCTTTTCGATAAACGATATCATGAGAGAATCTGTAAACGTTTAGATTTAATGTTTTTGAGAAAAAAACTAACCATAATAAATAGAAGAAACTCAGTATAAAAGCTTTTTCTCGAAGAATTCAATCCGCAAATAACCAAAATGTTAGATGTAATCGTTTTCTCGAGTTTTCTTCTGGAAGATTTCGGAAGACAAAGCGAATAAATGTTGGCTGCTAACTTCGCAAACAGGGTATAAGTTTCCCTTTCTAAAACCTAATTTTCCTTCGCCCTATGGGTGCAATTCAAAATTGAATGAACTAAACATGTGCATCCCTTCGGACTACAAGTCCCAGTGAAATTAATTAGGAATCATTCCGATGTGGAATTGTGAATATGACCAACACGATATATATCATAAAACTCAACATGGATTAATGAAAAACTGCAAAAAATCGGGAAAAATGGTAGATAAATGAAGTCGTAGTCTTCTGAAGACAAAGATTTCACGTTCCGTTATGTGTTTTTTTTTCTTTGAAAAATTGATGAGAAAAAGGCGGATATCCATAAAGTAGCATAGAGACCACATAAAAAATTGGCATATGTTTTGGCCCATGATTTATGTAGTTGGAAATGAATTGATTTCTCTTTTTGCTTCTGCACGCATGCAATGAGATGTATTCTCGAGGTTCGAGCATCGAGCCCTTTTACGTTTTTTTTTGACATCGTATCATCAGACAAAATGTTTCAGTGCCAACCGGCCTAGAGCAAGAAATAAAGCAACAAAGCATAAACGAGCACGCTACCAATTCTTCCGTTTCAGATAAAATAAAGAAGAAGAAGGAAACACATGAGAGAGAAAAATAGGAATGAATTAACAAGTTTAACAAGTTGGTGGTACATAAAGCAGTAGTAGTGGTAGTAGTGCATACCCTAATGAATTTTCCAGAGATGACTTGTAAGTTGTCTAGGGGATTGTACATTAATGATCAATGGCGATTAACAGAAAAATAATGAGTTTTTAGCAGATGCCATAGGAAAACGCAATTATAGTTTAAATGTGTTGTGTTCCATTGGAAATGGTCTATAATCTTGTAAGTTGTTACTTAAAGTATATCTGTTTGAAGAAGGAAGAAAATAATTGTGCAAACAGGCTTTTGTCGACGTGCCAAAAAGCTGTTTTTTCATGCTCTCTTATGAGCTGAAGAAGTTGTATTGATTTTAGTAGAAAATCATTTTCCATTTTAATTAGGTGTGCCACTAATTTCAACAAAACGCTGTTTATAAACGCGTTCGTAGTTTCAGCCTACTGTTTTCAGATTTCTCTGGATGTTTTGAGGATAAGTTAAAATGTATACTACCCAAAGTTTGCTGTGCTCAGAAAATTGTGTTTTCATACTTATAATAACGCTGCTCGTAATGCAAAATTTTCTCTTAATGTGTATTGCCTTAATGCGACCTCTTTTGAACAATCAGAAAACAGAGAAAAAAAACTTTATTTATTTAATTTTCTATTATTCAGTATTATTTTTAAATACAATAGCACAACAAAAACCAGAAATGATGAAATTGTAAATGAATTAAGTTTTAGTTTTAAAAAGAAGTTATTCAATAAGTAGCTCATAATTTCTTTTATTTGAGCAATTCTTGTTACATTCGAATGTTCTTTATATACCTTAGTTTTGTGTTGAAACAATGCTCACTGATCCTCAAATGACAATAGTTTGAACAACCATTACAAGAAATACATAAGAGGTCGAATTCAACAAACTGATCACTGCTCACAGTTATCTGAGAAGAGAGGCAATTAGGAAAATCGAGTGAAAACAGACACCGAGCAAACATTGAAGTATCCTTTGTGAACATATATTCTTATGTGAAACGAATCGTCATATTTGAGAAGATGATGATGACGTATTTCTGGGCTCCACTGGACGACGTTGAGGAAACTATTCAAAATGACTTGACTGGTTTCGGCAAACTGAAACATAATATGCCAAACGTCATCTTCATATCAGGACATTTCACAGAATTTTCTGGTAAATTCATTGAAAGCTTCGTTTTCTTCAAAGTTTTCTGTGTAAAAGTGCTATCAGCGAGGGTTATGAATAACCCCACCATTGACTTGCAGCTCATTGTCTATTTTCAGACCGGTGTTCGCAGGATCAAGTCTTGGGAAGTTATCAATTTTTCGATGATCTTCAGTTACTCTGCAAAAGCAAATTTTAAGCTCACGGGAGGTTTGTTGATGCACATTCCTGAAAACAAGTTTCTTAAAATTTACGTTTTTTTTTCTGCTTTTCAGTGGTTTCCAAATGTTCTTCCATTCTTGTTTGCAAACCACACACACACACACTTTTTCGTGTAGCCTAGTACGAAGCAGTCTGACGCGAGTCAACATTGGTAAGATCTCATTGTAAATGTCTGTTTATGAGATAGTGAAATAGAACTTTGGTGCAATCAGAAAAAAAACTATTTTTGGGCATTCCTGGGATGTTTGCTTTAAGAAGTCATAAAATCAAGGGGAACGAGGGACAATTTTTTCGTATTTAAGATTTTTTAACTGTATGATAAAAACATAAAATGATCCGAAGTGCCTGCTTTGGCAGATGAATTACGGTAAGTCATCGTTGAAAATATGAAGTTGGAAGCAAATCTGGAATATGCCATTCTGAAGATTACACCAGATTTCCATGAAAATTGCATCATATGATTCCCGTTTTTTTCTCAGTTTCATCAGCTTTTAACAAACCCGTTTACATGCCATAATTATTTATTGTATATCCGGATCGGTTTGTTGATTTGGAAATAAATCGATAATGATGAAAAATGATGAAAATCATGATGAAAATTATACATGATTTTTACAGCAATTTTAATAAACTTTTGTGTTAACTATATTCTGTGACCTGAAAAACAAATTTCATAACATTTGTTTTAATACATTTCGTAGGATTTTTTTTTCTGAAACCCTACTTCAGAGTCAACAAAAATACAATAAAAACCATTTTTCATCTCTACCCTTTAAATATGGTACATTCAATTCCTAAACGTTTTTAAAACTATTAAATAACATTTTTTAAGAGGTGTGAAGTCTCTGCATTGTTTAAAATAGAACTGTAACCTGATAACACTCCCAACAAAGTGAAACTGCCACAAAATACATAGAACTGGTGAAATATGAATTTCCCGCGAGTCGAACTGTTCCACAATAGAACTCGCTGCTTGGTTCATGGATCGCCATTTGGCACATTGAGCTGATGGTAAGACATTCACACCTGAAAGACGTCATGGCTCTACCGAAAGAAAATAATTCATTGTTATTATAAAAAGGGCATTTCTAGACGTGTGTGCGTGTTGTTTTGGCTTCCTTGTTTTAATAGCCACGCAATCATTTATAACACATGAACGGTGAAGATGTTGGAGTTTATTCTCAGCAGTTTATAGTTCAGCAAAGTGTACTGAACACGCACGTTGCAGTACAGAAAGTTATATTTTGAGATTGTTCCATTTCGAACAGTTCTGAAAAATCATGACAAAATCTCTTTTTTTTTCTGATTTTCCTTTTTTTTAAACAATTTCTAACAATTTTTACTTCGTTAAAATTGATTGAAGCTTCTTGAGTCATTGAGATATTAGTTTAAAAAAAAACTAATTTTTTGTATTTTTTTGAATATAAAATATCAGAAAATAGTCAAACGTCATCAATTAGGTAATTTCTAGAACTTGCTGAAAAAGTTCCAGCATTTTTTTTTAAACTTGATAACTCGTTATATCTTAAAATATGTTAAAAGATACAGCTAAAGATTCAGCTTGAATCCATTTTTTTTATTTTTTGTATATGAATATACTCGAATTCTTATTGTTAAAAATTTATTCGAAAACTAACTTCAAATTGGTAAAGCCAATAAACATTAATTTAAAAGTAGGCATTGTAAGAATGAGTCTCGTTAAAAACTGGAGCCACGTAAGTTTCAGTTCCGTAGGAATTGTATCCGGAGTGTCCGAAGTCGTGTTGGCTGTTCCAATCAACTCCAAAATCAAATCCAGTGAAGGAAATCTCATCAACATGAACGGCTCCCTTGAGACCGATCGCTTGAACCGACTCTACCGGGTAACGATGTGGGAAGTCAGCAAGATGTTCTCCGTTTACAGAAATCTGAAATGAATTCCTATTTGAAAGAAAACCGCTTAATTTTCTGGCAACTCACATTATAATATTCTGGATGAATGTGAATCTTGAGGTTGAACTGATCATGATGCTTTAGTGGATTGTGGTGACGGATTTCGGGTCCCCATGCTTCATTAGTAGCAGCGTTCATGACAACAATGTGATCATGTTGAAAACGGAAGTTCACGTGGAGCACGATGTGAGGCCCAGAAAGAAGTTCAACGGAAAAGTCCTTGTGATGATGATGAGTGACATGTCCACGGACGTGAATTTCAGATCCCGGACGGAGCTGTTCACGAATAGCATGGGCACTTGGCACTGCCTGAATCAGAATTGATGAAGAAAATTAAAACTACTATGCAGCGGAACCACGAAACTCGAAAAGAAAGCTTACAAAATCTTTCTTTTGAGCTCACAGGTTTGCTACAGGGTTACAGGGTTAAAAAAGCTTACAGGGCTGTTAATCACATGCATGATTGTCGAGAAAGTTCAGACGGCTTGCTGTACTGCGTTCCTCTCTCCACTCTGCCTTCCTTTTATAGCAATCGTTTGTTTGAACTATCAACGTTGCATTAATCATCCAAAACGAGTGATGTTTACAGATAGATTATTGGTTCTTATGAGAGTTGAGAAGTGGAAAGAGCGAGTGAGTCGAATAGGGAGGCGCTATCCCATTTTGGAATAGCACCAGAGTCTGATAAGAGTGGTAATGGCAAATGACATGGTTAATCAGTAAATCAACGACTTTTTGTTATTTACAGATGTCTTTTCCAGAAACGTGTAAAACAGTCTTTGGTTTCATTTCGTAGCACATGAATCACAGGGGTTATGGTGCGTGCAAATCCTATTTTATCGTTCCGGTGACTCATATTTCAAATAGAACAGTATTTCAGGAAAGCTTATGATTCAGACATAGATGCAAAGATTTTCAGTTCAAGAAATTAAAATAGGGAAGCAGAATTACTTGCATAACTTCCTTTAATTTTTTTTTTCAAATGGTGCCATAATAAATAAAACAAGCTATTGTCTGTGAATTCTGATTACACTGCTTATAACGAAATTGAGTATCCACTTAATGTTTTTGCTTAGTGTTATGTTAAAACTGCTTCAGAATGAAAAAAAAAACTTAATAAAGCTCTTGTTTCACTTTTCAAAACCATTTAGAACTAAGATTTCTTTAAAGATCTTCTTCATCTTGAAATTTCAATTAGCAGTAACTAGAACTTTTAAGAAATTAGTACATTTTTTTCAGTTAGGTATTTTAGCATTTGATAATTATTTATTACAGTCTATTATGAACAATTGTTTGTAGGGAATATAAATTGAAAGCGTGTTAATATTCAAGAGAACTGGGGTAATGGCATTAAAATGAGAAAAAAAGGAAAAATTAAAATAATTCGTTAGCATTACTGAATTACAATTTTTCGTAGGAGATCTGGCGTATTTTGCAACATTTAATGGTCAGTTTCATAAGTATAATGCTGATTCAAGATTATGAATGAAAGAGGTGCAAAATGAAAAGCGAATGAGTCCACAACGCATTGTGAAAGAATGGGGAAAAGAGTTTAGGAATGTAAGACTGAAATTTTTGCTTTTTTTGTTGAACCGGACTAATAATTGACTCTTGAGCATTTAAAACGAGGACTATTTTGGAGTTTAGAGCACTAGTGAGTGAATTTTGACAATACTCAATCAACGGAAAAAAACAATGACTTTATTGGATGACCTTTGGATGGCTAGTATTCCCAAGAAGAGCCCGGATGGAAAGAGAACATCGATTTTACCACTGTGGTTGGTAGAATGCCAAAATACTGGAAGGGTCTGGAGTTCCACCGACTGCTGCTGCCGCATAAGCACTTGCCTGGGCGAATTTCACCTTTTCCACTTCCGCTTCCTGTAGTCTTTTTGATTTTGCCCTTCGATTCTGTAATTGAAAGTGTGGCTAAAATGTTTGTTATCTCTTGAATTGTTTCTTCAACCGTCTTCACCTGGAGTCAAGCTGTGATATTGGCAACCAAAATTCATTGCCGAATTCCGCAATATTCTAGATAATTTATCATATCATTAACACTTTCAAAGTGGGGAAAATGGAATTTTTGACACATTCTAATGATTGTTAATGATGATGACCTTGGTGTGGTGTTATGTGGAAAAACTGAGAAGACAGAAAATATGGCAGGTGTGAATCAAATAGTAAATCAAGGTTCTAGATATGTTGCTGCTGCTACTATGCAGATGGTTCGGGTTTCCCAACGCAATCCGCTAGTGTTTTGTCTAATTTTATGGGCCATCACGTATTTGACTGATTGGGAAATGGAAACGCGGATGAAAAGACAAGCTAAATTCTGCATGAGCAGATGACTATATGACAATTAGCTTGCGTCATTGACACCATTGTGTGCATTCCTCCGACCTAAACATTTTTGAGATGTCTTAGATACCCATCCCTATTCAGAAAGAGATGTGCAGTTGTTGCAATATTTACCAATTACGTGAGGATGAAGGTCAATTAACCGCGCCATCATCTGCCACCATTATGCCATGCGCCTGACCGCTAAATATTTCGAGAGGTGCATAGGTACTGTAAAAAGGGAAAAGACAGCTGGCATAATAGGACAACAGCCACTTGACAAGAAGGTGAAAAGTGTCAAATACGTTTCATCACTGTTTTGTAGATAAACATTTTTTGTAGATGAGCATTTTTATCGGAATGCGCGGCTATGTTACCTTCTTTCTATGTGCTCAATAGATAAAATCGGCAGTTTGTGTAGATTATGAGACTCCATGACAAATGCCGGCTAAAAATCTAGAATCTGGTCTTCGGATCAAGAAGAGTTATAGTTACAGAAAGGCGTGAAGGTCATTGTTATCGGCGGCAATCTCAATATTGAAGGAACGCTTTGCAACGTTTTTACGAACACCATAATTACGAAGCGCGTGTCGATTTGATTATGATCTATTGCTGAGGAGATACTGTCACTTTTGATTCAGCGTATCGCTTTTATAGTGTGGATATCGTGACTAATGAATGACTGACCTGGAACCAGATCTTGACTTGTGTCTCTGTTAACTGTAACGAAGCACTGAACTCGGCCCTTTCTGCAATTGACAGGTACTGCTTGGATTGAAATTTCCTTTCCAGTGAAATAAGCTGTTGAGTAGAGAAGGGGGTGCGTGGTTTTCGATTGTTTTTGTGTTTCCGCAACATACACTTAGAAAGACCTATTTGAATTTTTGCGTCATCGCTTGCTGTAAATTTCAATTAAGGAAATTTAGAAATGGAAGACAACAAGATGTTTCAGATTTCTAGCTCACTTGGTGAATCTTCTCTTTGGGATGATAGCCACTGAAGAGAGTGCTGCATTGAAAGGGGAGAAGAGGCGCATGATTCCGGGGAACTGTCTGAGCTTACCATAGGAAGACGATTACTGGAAACATGTCAAAGTTTAAAATTAATTATATATCAATATTAAAAGAAGTAATAGCTGATTTTTAGTAGGTCTAGAAATGCAGGCTCACCCAGTTTGAGCAAAATAAATCATGACTGGATCCAACTGTGTTCCAAAATATGGTGTCATGGAATGAAGTGCAGGAATCAGCATTGGTGCTTTGGGAGTAGCCGGGGTTGGCTTTAGAACTTCATCCAGATTCAAAGTCTTATGTGTTGTGGTCTCCAACAAGCTTTCCACACTGAACAAGCCCGACTGCTTCGGTTTTTCATCTTTCGATACCATAGTTTTAATATCTTAAATGAAGTAATCAATGTACCGCAAAAAGATCCATTACGACGGATTAGAGAAAATTAATCATAAAAAATAATCGGCAAAGATTGAGAGAACATCGGAAGCTTCACAACATATGTTACCGTAGGAATAATTGATTGAGCAGGATGAATTTATAGCAAGATAGTGAAAGAGAAAATATAATCTTTGTAATTAATAGGCGAAGCCTTATGAGCACCCCAAAAAGCGCCAGGAAGTATAAAAAGGCGGGAAGTGGAGCGCATCGCTTAAGGATGGGATAAATTGCAAAGCAAACAAAAAATCAGGGTTTACGGTAGGGAATAGCTAGAAAATGAGGAAGGAGGCCCTTAAGCAGATGTGTTGACCAATCTAACACGACACGCGCTTATTGCAATCCTTAATGACATTAGCACCTTGCTTTATTTATTGCCACGTGACATCGACCCCATTTATAGCTTCGCAGTCGTCATTAGCTGATTCACATAGAATGTGCGGGAGGTTGAAGCTGGAGGCTACTGAATAACGGCTGCTGAAAGCAAAAACAGCGAAACAGAGGAGACGCCAATACCAAAATAATCATGATCACATCAGCACGAGGGGAAATTGGAACTAAATGAAGTTGTGAAGAATTGTTGGAATTTCAAACCAACAAAACATAATTGTTTGGGCTGGTGAGGTTGGCTTGGGTCCATTCCATTCTGCGTTGACTGTTAGCCCCAACCAACAAGAAAGTAATTATGTCATTATGTGATGAGAGCCAAAACGAGGCGTAGAGAGCTTTACGACGCAACAATTATCATGAATATTTTTGAGCCACTCATTTCGCACACTCTCGAAAGCGAAACTTTTATTGGGCACGCAACGAATATTAGCTTATTATTAGCTAGGAACAATGAGCTAGAGGTCGAGCTCTGTTGATGGTTTTTATTAGCAGTTCAAAATTAAACTTTTGAAGAGGAATAAAATAAATTTCGATTACAATAGGTGTATCAGAAAAATGAAAATGAAGTGAGCAATGGGTCTCCTTCTTTTTGTCTTTGTGACTCCGCCTCTCAGATTGTTGGCCCTCGTCGGAAAACAATTAACTACCGTATGCCCATCACACAGACTCAGCCGCCCATCGCTCGGGGTGGCCGCGAATAAGACGGAGGGCGGGATCCTATCCAATCTGAATGAATGTTGTCTTTTAATGCTGTCTAATCAACACAGTGATTGCATGCCTATCAAAATTGATCACCATCAATTTCGCAATCTAGTCAGTTCATTGCAAAATGTGGAGCAGAAAGGGCAGTTGTTTCAAAATTTAAGAGAATTTTGGAAGTGGGCAACAAATCAGTTCTTCAGGTAAAAAGAAACTAATTGGTAAGCCAATTTTCTCATTTACTTTTCAAAAATCATAGTAATAATGAAGAATAGTGAGACAATAATGTGCATTATGAATCATTTCTGCAGACCTTCAGAAGAAACTATTCAATAAAGTTTATTTTGCCTCGTATTGTACGACATTTGCGTGGTTAGCGTGTTATATTTAATTAAAACCAATCCGCAATCTGGGGAAAACAAAAACAAGGATTTCTTCAATTCGACAATGTAGACCTCCTTAAAGAAAACGCCAAAAGGTGTGACACGAGTCCGATGACAGACACAATGTTGATTTAGATGGCGCCAGTTAGAACAATTAGTTCGAACAACGCCACGATCGGAAATGGAGCATCCAACTGGTGCAACAAATTAAAATAGAAATCACATTGATGAAGAAGAGCGGAAAGTGGGAAAACATTTTTAACTGGTTCTGAAAAAATCACATCAGGTGATGGAGAATATATGAATTTGATCGAGTATTTTGAAACCATTTAAAACCACATTTCCCTCAGAGATCCATCAATCTTATGGTACTTTTCAACGGGGTTTTCCTGAAAATCTAGAAGAATGAATAGCTGCTATACAATTGATGAGTACTATCCGGTATTTTTCTTTTTGATTAATTTGCGAACCGATTCTCAATTTCCGTGACTCAATCTGAGCTCCCAAATCAACGCGGGAAATTGCCACTTTCTCTTCATCTCCCTTCTTTTTTCCTCATTTCATTTCTTAATTTCACTTTTTTTCTCGCTTTTATTCTCATTTATTCACTATAATTAATGATCTATCGGTAGCCGAAAGAAGAGGGTGGCATACGGACGTCGAGATTTTGCATATCCCCACCGACCATTAAAAAGAAAGACACCCATTTTTTCCATTTTTTTTCGCGCGGTAATAGTAATCCCGACCCCTTTTGACGGTAGCCGAGCATTTGCATATTGTGCAATTGACAAACAGATTGGCTCACCGACAAGGATATAACTCAATGTGGCTTGGAACAAGCTGTGGTGTAAAAAATATTGGGGGTAGAGAAGGTGGGGGGGGGGGTGCTGATGAGAGATAAAATGTAAGAAATTGGGGTCAAAAAGTGAGATCATAAAAAATCGCTGACGGTTGGGAAAGTAACAGTTGTTTACCGACAAAGAATGAGTTATGCAGTCAGGCAGAGGTCAACTCAACAAACTGTAATAATGGAATAAACCAAAGTACTGTGTGTTATGCTTGAAAACTAACACTGTAGTAACTCCAAAAAATTGAAAAAAGCAATTGGAAAAAATACAATATTTGCTAAGCAATCCCACAAAATAAGCTAGACAATTGAAAAAATTTTTTTTTAATTTACAACCAAAAGTATCTCAATAAGAGCCTTTAATTTCAACACTAATTGAAATTACATATTGAAGTGGGTGCTCAGCGTGCTCGCTCGGGAGCCCACTCAGTTTAAGACATGTTTTTGAATTCCAGAAATACTTATTCGCTCAGTTTTTTCTTTTCAATTTAGAATATGATAAGCATATACCCTCAAAATTAAACAAGTGAGAAATGCTAAGATTTTGGTTGTTTTTTAACGCGTTACACAAAAACTTTGGTTGGAGCTCTAAGAAGAAGAAAATACGCCAAAAACTGAGATGTCTAACCAATAACTTGCTACAGCCAATTGTTTTGATAAGAAGCCATCGCTAAGTGGTTGTGGCTATATGTTCTGACAAGAAAAGCAATTGATCAAAACGCCAGTTTAAAGTTTGTTTAACGTGGAAGAAGCTCCCTCTTCGTTTTACCAGCTACCTACCCGCTTTGTGCCCACCGTCATCGTTGTCTGCCCACATTTCGGACACGGTGATTTAGTGATTTACAAGTCAGTGAGCCTATGCTCACTCACGGCTAGCTCAAGTTTTATGGTCTTCTAATAGCATTTGAATGAGAATGGCCAAGTTTTATGTGCCGGTTCACACTAAGCCAGAGTAGTTGGAATCATTTCCTGGTGATGGTGATGATGATGATGATGGTGGCATCTGGAGAAATTTAAATGAATAAGATGAAGATGGCGTATAAACTTAATGATAGGTGCCGATGAATTTATGATTTAACTCTTAGCACATGTTGAGTATTTGATTGAGGAATTCAGATGTTCAAAACTATCCAGACAGAAAAAAAAACTACATGTATCGTCTTCTCCAAAACTTCTTGTCTCCATGAACGTCTAATTCTAAATTATTTTTATTTTCACTATAATTTTGGATACTAAACTCATATATTTCATTAGTTTTCGGAGTGTTTCAGTTCTTAATTTCCTTAAATATTGAATGACTTCAAATAATTTTTTTGCTTTCTTCAGTTGATTCTGTTGAGTTTCCAGCTGTCTGTGCTTGTTATTCATTGTTCTTTCAAATTGAAAATATCTATTTTCGCGGCTTTGCTCATATACTACAGTGTTCCAACTCTATAATATTTTGGTAAATTAGCTGGCTGGTCTTTACGTCACCTTTGCACCACATCCGTCTAACTGATAGTTAGATTTTCCTTCCGATAGAGTCACATCGATGACGCATGGTGTGTGCTACATTACCTACATCAACTCGTTGCTAATCAGGATAATTGTGCATGCTCATTTACATAGCTTTCCATCAGGGACTGTCAGAATCCAACATTTCAGATGGTCATCTGAGTTCATGTGTCGGGAGATTATCTCAGAATGAACAGGTGCCTCTCACCGCACTTTGTGCGCCTCTAATTGACACCCGCACTCACGAAAAGTTTATTCAAGTTGATCACTGGAATGGGCTACCTTAGCACAACTGACTTCTTGGCTTTCAACTTCAACTAAAAGACCGCCGATTAGAAGGTCACTTTGTACAACATTTGACGAGCAAAAGAGCCAGTGAGCTAATTAGCGGCTGGACGAGCCGCCAATGACAACTGACACTCTCGCTGGTAGGGGGGTGGAAGAGATCCGTTGAAATAGTGAAAGTGGTGGTGAGATGAGGGAAAAGTGAATCACTTGTTAAGAAAACAATCATGTTAATGCTTGTCACCTACACTCGCCTCTTGTCATTTATCATCTGCAAAATGGATATTTAACAACTGGGGATCTTAAAAGCATTCCTATGAGCATCCCAAAAAAACTAGAAAGCCAACAAAAATGAATTTGTTCTTCGTTGTTGACTAGAAAAATAAAAAGGGAACTAACTAACCGAGCCACGCTTTTTTGATGAAAGGATTGATAATGAAAATTGTATATTATTCAATTCCCGAATATATTTTTGTGAGTCAATTGAATTCCAGATTTGCTAACACTCCTTAGGGCAAAATACCTTTGCTTGATATAAGCTTTTAGATTTTAATATAGCAAAACCATTGATTTTAATTGATAGAAGCCTCTAACTGAACCGTTATTGAGGAAAATTCCCGAAAAGTCTGTATATGATCGGGTCCAGATTCATAATTTTGTCGGTTCATGGTTCTAGTTTGGCTGAAAATAAATTTTGTACTAAGTATTCTGAATACTACGACTGATTGGCATACCAAGACACTGTCAGACTGTTTTCAATGTTCAAGTTGCTTGATCCATTTTCAGCTATTTTCATCAAAAAGATTATCTGAAAATTATATATATTTCTGGAAAAATATCACCAATACCACCGGAATCATTTCATTGAATACATTTAAATCAGGATGATTGAGAAGCAGAAATCTCACTCAGATTCATTTTAATCAGTTCTGAAGCAATAGTGACTGCTGATCCGTCTTTGCTGAGCTCTCAAAAGGCAAAACATTAAATTCTCTTTAATTTAATTTATTCACCGCATTAATATATTCGAACACTATTTTTGTGCAATTCCTCCAGAAAACTTTAGATTTAAGTTACCTATCACCTACAAATTGCTTTCTACTCTGAGTGATCTCTTATCCGGAATCAGTAGGAATCAATGAACAACTGTGATTTTGTGCCACGATTCCGGCTCCTCTTTCATCGATATTTGATTTATTTTCTTTTATATCTAATCGTTACACATCCAATCAATCACTCTAAAACAACAAAGAAACAAATTTGCCAGTGAAGCGTTGAAGAGCAATCTCTTTTCATGAAATCTCACTCCTCCAGGTGATAGACATCTTTTCAATTCAGATCACTGTTGGATATTGAGCAAGGGGAATGAAAGCTATGAAATTTGGAATATCTCGATGAAACTGAAACTTTTTCATCAGCATCGCGAAAAAATATATGTACATGTATTTATCTAAAATAATAATTATAACCATTACCTTGTTAAAACAAGTAGCAAACCTTCCTGAAAGCAGGTACGAACGGGTACGTCACATTTTGAAAGATCTGTTTGTACATAAAGCTATCCATGTAGCTTCAGAGACCTTGAAGAGGTCCGATCCCACGAGAGCTGAAGCAGGACCATACCATCACGTTCCTGCCATCATGTTTTACTGTAGGAGTTTCATATTTTATGTCGAATCTGCTCTCAACTGGTGGCGTAATGTTAGAAATTGCGTCCGAACCGTATATGGCTGATGGTTCGGTGGTTTGCAACTAAGTATTGATCATTGTTGTTTATAACCTCATTTACAATTCATTTTCACGGTGAAATCACAATAAACCGGTTTTTTTATTATCGAATTTCCTGAATTTTACAAAAATAAAATTTTTTATCGAAAATAGCTGAATTGGATCATTTTTCTATTTTATTTTGCAAATTTTTATTTCTTGTATTTTCAAACATTCATCCAAAATCAATAAAGTCCTGTCATGCCAGTTACAAAACGAAAAAAACATTATTCGTCTAGCGTCTAAGAAGACTTCGTATTGGATTGCTTCTATCACTAGAAGCCTTCAGCAAAGTCTTCCCATTTTCTAGACCCGAACACTCATCGCATGAACCTACAGAGAGCTCATGCGCCTCGTTTGCCGGGATGAGAACACGAACTCCGGCTACCTGGATAATGATCTGGTGATTAACCACTAAGCCATGCTGCCGAGGTGATCGAAGCAACAAAAGCCGTAGAGATGACTTCTGAGTGGAGGGGGGAGGGGAGGAGAGTTGAAGCGAATTGTGCGCGTTTCTGTGGTTATAGGTTTGCGACAATTATGAAAGTGTGATACATTTTCAGAGTCAGAATTTCTCGCTGAATTCTATAGCGATATCTGAAAAAATTGTGTATGTTTTTTGTAGGCACGTCGAAGTCCCAACAAAGTTTCTTCTTCATTTACTCAACAAGTTCAATATTTCTAGTAATCCGCAGGTCTTTCTACTTGACCATTTTTTTCCTTGTAAAAATTAATAAACAAATGATAAGAAGCTTTATACCCGCAATTCAACCGGGAATGTAATTCATTCTCTTAAAGAACTTCATTTACACCATCCCTAGAGTGATGTTCGGTTTGATATGCGTCTCTCCAAATACCAAATTTTCATTCATTTCCGCTTTTATACCATGAAGAATTACTTCCAAATTGTAATACGTGCTATACATTCTACCCAGATCGCGTTTCTCAGTTGCATTGTTGCTTCATCAATTATCGCAGACTCTGATCTAAACTTCCGACATAAAGTTATATGGCTGGGGTTATTAGCTTTTCCAAACGCTAAATAATTTGTTATACTCTTCGGTTTTGTAGCTACAAATTGCTTTTATACTTGCTCATTTTGGTTGCTCTTGCTTCTTCACCTTTTCTGACGGCATCTGATAAGCCATGATTTCTAAAAAAAAACTTTACGTTTCTTTCTCTCCGTGAATTCTCTACTCTTATTCCAGTTTCTCTTATTTGTTTTTATTATCAGCAGATTTGTAATGGTTTTTAGTTCTCGAAATATGTATTCTCATCCCCACTCCTTATTCCTCATTGTTCTGGATTAATCCTATCTTTGCTGGTTTCTTTTTGGATTTTATCTAATTTATTGTTGCCTCTATTTTATAGTTTGATTCTGTAAAAATACACTAATGAATTCCAGAATAAGTTGCGCTTTCTAATTATTTGAATTGCTCTTTTTAGTGTTTGCTTACATTAATACGTTAATCAGGCTTATCGGGGGTCGGGGGGGGGGGGCATGTCATTGAAACTGATACTGGTTTTCAGAGATTTGAGAGCATGACGCCCGCCTGTCACCCATCAGCTTTCAGAGATTCCTAATACTCACCAAGCTGAATGATGAGAAAGCATAGATTCATGCATCTGATAATTTCAGAATATAAAAATAACAAGGCTTTCACGAAAGACAAAATAAGACCCTCTCGTCTCGTCTTCGTCATCGTCTTGAATTCGTCTGACGCAGAGATAGACATTGTGTTGGTACACATGCATTTTATTTAATTGACGACATAAGATGCAAGACGAACTGAAAGTCGGACATTACGTCTTTCGTTGAAGCCTTTATATAAAATTCAGAAATTTTAAAATATTCTTTCAAACATTGATTTCATGCATTATAGGAGGAAGCTGTAGATCACTCGTGCTTGAACAGTTTGTGGCTATTATATCAAAGATGTCATGGTAGTATACTGCAATTGTTAAGCTGTTATGACGTCATAAGAAATGATGAAGTGTCAACGATGATTGTATGTTTCTTTGTCGTTGAAATGTTTTCAACCTTGTCTAAAACATTTCACAGTAATTATTAAACGCTTGATATATCATTTTCTCCCAAGATTTTCATAATTAGGCATTTATAGTTTTCATCAGGTTTTTTTGGAAACCAATGAAGTGAAACTGAAACCATATGCAAGGTTTACGACAACTTATTTAAAGAATAATTTGAAGATACCAGTGAACGTTGTTTTCTTTCATAATTCGTAAAACATGTGGAATTGGATAGTTCACGGCAATTTGGTTTATTTTGTTTCCATGCTTGAATATTTATATTTTTCTTACAAAACTAAAATGAATAATGCTGAATAAATAGGAATTTTCCAATTAAATTAAGTTTCAAAACATCAAACAAATTCATTTTATTTTTGTCATCTTCGTTTGAAGATACTCAGCTCTATTTCCTCATAAGCTAAAAATAAAACTTATACTAATACTTTAATTAATTCCATGTACAAACATGATTCAACTCTTCTCTTTCTATCATCCGATTCGTTCCATTTTGTGCTTCTCGACGCCACAATTAGTGAATTCACCGCTCTCGAAAAGGCAGAGTCATGTGACAATTTGAAAACAATCGAAATGCAAAGCAGAAGGAAGCTATAAGACCTCATTTTCATTATCCACCAACTATCTTTTTCAAAGTTTTCACTTTCTGTTCATTTTTATTGTTTTCATTATAATTTTTAGTTGTCCTTAAAGAACAGAAAACATATCATTTTGATAAAGACACACTGCTTTGTAGACTATGAACTGTGACTCAAAAAATGGAATGAAACCTCCCTAAAACCTGGTCAGGCTGCTAGTGTTTGTCTTTGAAAAGAAAGTGAAGTGCACTCTTTCTGTATTTCTATTCTTACCTAATACAATTTTCTGAAGCTACACTTTTTTAGAAGTCTCCTCTTGACGTTTTGTCTCCTTTGAAAGATGTTATCTATCATCTTGAAAATGATTCATAGGTTTTTCGTATATTCTAAGTAACGGTGATTTCCTTTACGATTCATTTTTATTATATATTTCCGATTTTACGTCGTTCTTCTTTTATGGATTTTCCACATTGATTTTCCTAATACTCGTTCCTTCAAATATCTAATTTCCAAGTTTCTGTGAATCCAACAAAATTGGAATTTCACCATAAAATGCATTCAACATTTGCTTTTTCCTTTTTTCTCATGCGATTGCTCGGCAGCTCATCTTATGCAGCATAACGTAGCGCTCCTTTTTCCTTTTGTTATATTCAACCACGAGGGAGGTCGTCAGAAAGCGCGCTCTGTTGAAAATTCGAACCTCAATCCTCTTGTTTGGTCTCTATCATCACATGTATGCCAGTATAAGCTAATGGATTTTTATCCGACTTGTTTCTTTTAATTTCCGGCTTTAAGCATCGAAAATCAATTTTCGATATTAATTCTCTGTTTATTTGGTTTTCTATTTTATTCGGAACATTTTTCGAATTTGAATCGTTCATAGGAAAACTTAAAAGAAAAACTATATTTGTGTTTCTATTTAACATATTTCCTATTCATTGCAGGGAGCTATGCCAGCTCCAAATAAAGGTGATCAATTCCAGCAGCATTCATTGATCGGTGTACATAAAAAGCTGCAACCACTTTTTTGTGAGTCCAATTTATTCAAATTTTTATTGATTTAATGTTTAAAAAATTAATAAAACATCCAAAAGGATTTCATTGCAGCCGATTCTACACACGTTTCTGAATGGCACTCTGCAACGTCATCTGAAGATTGTAGGCAAAGTGCTACTGAATCTTATCAAATTTCGAAGGCTACTGGGTAATTTCATATTTGAACAATGACGACCAAAACAAAATACGCATTACTTCAGAACTGTGATCAATCAAAAAACAGGAAAACTGAGCTGTGAATTTTCTGATGCGAATTCTTGCTCATTTGTTCCTGAATACTCAACGAATTGCTCTCTAAAACATACAAATGACAACAGACATTTCCGATCTTATTCAAACCCCGATTTGTTAATAGCAATGAGTCCTTTGGCTTACAAAAGCAATCAAGTGCAGAATAGCCAAAAAATTACGAACAGTCGCCAGGGCAAGTGAAGTCTTTCAAATTATTGAACTTTAAAGTTTCTGAAAATGCTTTATTTCGTAATACTTTCTTATGATGCATCATCATAATCAAATAGAAATGAATACCATATCATTGGTCTTGCGAAAGTTGTTTTATGCCCATTTTTCTTTAGACCTGACAGAATCACCTAATAAGGTGGCGAAATTGACTGAGATGATTTCGGCTGTTGATGCGATAACCACAAAAACAATCACGAGCAGTACAACTACGACAGCTACAGCGTCACAAGAAGACTTCATAATAGTGGAAGCGGAACAGGACGAGACAGCCGGACTCTGCGATGCAACAATGCCTCACGTTGATAAGAAGTAAGCATTGGTGTACTTCCGCAACACCGATTTTTCGAAACGTTTTTTTGCGGTTACTGCTTCATTTAAAGCTATGTTCTTCTACAGTGATCAACCAACTTCAAGTGCTGCAAGTTCACCAGTACATCAAATCACTCCTCGAGTTGAAACAGGACTAAGTTTTGAAAATGTGGTATCTTTGGTCAAGACGTTCCCAGCCATTCTGAACAAGTTTCTCAAGAAACCGTGGTATGCCTCTCGTTGCGATGAAGTTTGTCAATTTCCCATAGATGAGCTTGGACATTATGATGTTGTATCTACCGACGTGGAGAATGAACACTTTGTTATTGTTGCTGGAAAACAATGTAGTGAATTGCAGCCTGTGGACAACTTATTCCACTTAGTTTTTGCACCTGTTAAATTTCTCGAGAAGCCTCCTCCCGGGAAAAGACCATTCAGTTTGTTCCGAGCAGCAGACAAGCAAGATCTCATGGATCTACTTCATCTTTGTGATGAGAAGTCCTTTTTGTTCACTTCCTTGGATACAATGAGAGGAGATATCAGATCAAAGATAGAGGAATTGGTTATTCAGATTCGTTTGAAGCCTCACTACCATATGATTCACGTCGCTATTGCCACAGATCGTTTGGACCTATTTTCCGATGAGTTTATCAAACATATGAATGAATCACAGGAATTGGAATCATTTAAAAGGTTAGAAAGAAATAAAATACAACAATAAAAGAATACGAAATGTTTTTAGTCAACTCCGCTGCCTTTGCCAAACAGAGAACTGCTATCCCGTTCATTTGGCTCTTGCAATGGACCGTCAGAAAATTGTGGAGAGACTTTTAGTATTGGACCCAACGTTATTCTGTGCAACAGATAGTGCAGGCAACAACGTGTGGCATCATGTGTCTAGCAATTTCTGTGCTCAGGTTTAGACTTTAAAATAGCCATTCAAAATCAGTTTACTTGCTTACATCAACCGTAGAATTTCCTTTTTCCAGATCATTTGGGATAAATGTCCTGCTTCCCATCACTTTATCGACGAACGAAATATGGATGGCCAGAGCCCACTCAACGAAGCTGTTAGTTCTGCCAAGCCGCTTGTAGCCACTTTTCTTCTAGGGAAAGGCGCAAAGCTAACTCGGGGAGATCGTAACGAATTGTTTGTGGCAATGACTTCAAAGAATGCGCAGAGTGTCGTTGACGTAGTGCTCACGGACAAACCGGAGATTGCACACGAACGCGATGCCCTCGGTAATAGTGCGATTCACGTTGCCATGTACAAAGAGTCTCTGAATGCGTTGCTCAACAGGAAGGTGGACTTGGGGTTGGATATTGAAGTGAAGAACAATGCCGGAGAAACTCCACTATTGCAGTTCATTACCACTAGGAAGGTATGTATGTCCAAAAGACACCGAATAATATTAATATTTATATAATATATAACCTTCTAAATGGATCTGCCTATACCTCACGATGTCCGTAATTTCATTTCTAATTCTTTATTACATATTTAAAGTAGCAGAGATAATGTATTTCATTGTAAAATGTTGAAGCCGGCGCAGCCGTGAAACACGTGAAACAAGCGCCGGCCCTATCAGTCAGGTGACAAAATGACATTAACATAGGCGTAAGTTTAAAATGTTTTGGCTTAGGAAATTCAATTGAGTTCAAAAGTTGTATGAATTAGAAACCATCAAAAAAGAAATGACGTATTCTGACACTTCTTTCAGTTTTGTGCTACTGGAAACCAGAGTAGGGCGGAATTGGATTTTGGGAACTCGGAATCCGGAATCCGGAAAACGGAAAAAAAATTTTTCACAGAACCTGGAATTCGGAATACGGAAAATATATTTTTTCACGGAATCTGGAATCCGGAATACGGAAAAAATATTTTTTCACGGAATCTGGAATTCGGAATACGGAATGTAAAAAACGGCGGAAAACGGAATTTTAACCATTAATGAGGGAATCAAATTATGTAAATGCGCTCTGTTCGAAAAAAATTTTGCGGGAGTTCAAAAAAGTATACTTTTCACAACAATTGAGAATGAAGTATTAAAACTCGTGGTTGAGCGGAATTGGATTTTGGGAACTCGGAATCCGGAAAACGGAAAAAAATTTTTTTCACGGAATCCGGAAAACGGAGTGAAAAAACGGCGGAATCCGGAATTCCGCCCTTCTCTGCTGGAAACATAAACTTACCACGACCCACTTCAAGACTGCTAAGAAAAGGCACAAAAAGAGAAAAAGCTTTACTTTTCAGCCAGATTTATTGCCACTTCTTGTCACCCTGTACGCCCACGGTGCTGACATGAATGCGACGGATGATCATGGAAATACGGCTTTGCACAAATCTGCAGCCCTTGTAGACGCCAAAAAGATAAGTCTTGAGGTACGGTTTATTTGTTTGGTTTACTGAAGGCTACAAAGTGTTTTTAGTGTGTCAAGTTCCTCATCTCCGCTGGCTCCGATCCGAATAAATTGAATAAGAGAGGACAGTCTCCAAGGCATTTGGCTGCAGCTCTGAAAAAGTATGTGCACAGAAATCAGTAAGATTCAAACAATTGTGTTTTTGTTTTCAGCCAAGAAATGTTAGCAATTCTGAAAGCTGCTGGAGCCAAACGTTGTATTCGAGGATACAAAGGATGCGAAAAAAATTGTCGTTCTGATGTCAAACCTCACGATAAAGAATACGAGGAAACTCTTGATAACATTCATGTTGGAGTTGAAGATGACTACGTAAAGACGGAACTGACAGCTTCTGAAAAGGTGAACATTGAGGATGCGCTAGGCGACAAGCGAAAAAGTAAGAAGCGACGAGTGAATTTGATTTCGATGGATGGTGGAGGAATTCGAGGGCTGGTCATCATTCAAACACTGATTGCAATTGAAGAACGGCTCGGAGACGACATTTTCAAATACTTTGATTGGTCGGCTGGTACTTCCACGGGATCTTTGATTATGGCTGGTCTGGCAACTGGAAAAAGTTTGCGTGAAATGCAACAAACCTATCTTCTACTGAAGGACAGAGTTTTCGATGGAATCCTCCCTCCATATGACACTGTGCAGCTAGAAAAATTCATTAAAGATCAATTTGGGAATGGAACTGTTTGGGATATTCCGTATCCGAGATTAATGATCAGCGCAGTAAACTCTGAAAAACTTCCAGTCAGACTTGAGATGGCTCGCAACTACAAGCCAGCTGATGATGTCGCTCCGGAGACACCAAAAGAAATGCCACTATGGATGGCTCTCCGCCGATCAACTGCAGCTCCAGTTCTTTTTAAGCCATCCGAAGATCGGTACATTGACGGTGGCATAATTTCAAACAATCCAGCCTTAGACCTTATGAGCGAAGTTCACGCCTACAACCGACAATTGCAGCTTTCGGGAAGGAAAAATGTCACCGTTCAGATGAACGTTCTTGTTTCATTAGGAACAGGACAGATTCCATGCACTGCTATAGAGCCTCTCTCTCTCGACAGTGTGTCACCTTTGCAGTCCATAAAGGCTATTAAAAACTTGGCTGCTATGTTCATCGACCAGGCAACTGCATCAGAAGGAGCACCGGTGGCGAGATCAAGGCAATGGGCTGATTCGTTGGAAGTGCCGTTTTTCAGATTTTCAGCACCATTATCAAAGGTTAGCTTTTTAAGATTAGATATTAGTGGAGACACAAACGGGCTCTCTTTTGAAATAATGTAATTTTAATCTGATCAACCCCCTTAAAATTGAAATTCATGAATCTTTTTCTTAGAATTCAGTTTATTATCAAAAATACGAAGACATTCAAAAAGGGAAACAGAAGACATTCATTTATTTACACTATTAAATTTCAGAACATATTCCTTTCTTCAACAAGCGATTTGGATGTATGCACAATGATGTGGGATTCCTTTATCTACTGTCGCAAGCATCGCGACTACATCGATGAGCTAGTGAACGTTCTAAAGCATGACGTCGACCACCCTCTTAAAGAGACGCCATTTGCAGATCTTTAATATCATTGAGATCACTCATTTTTGTATGCAACTTGTATTCTTCAATTGTATATAATAATAATAATACTGTAATTTACCGAACCCTGATAGATGAGCTTCGATCAATTATTCTAATTCGAAAGTCTCAATTTTCAAGTAGATTCGGTCTCAGTATCGTAGTATTTTTCCGATGATTTTCCTGCAGACTGTGGTATTTGTTTCATTTCAATCTGCCGAGTTTGCTTTAAATGTTTCAGTGCTTTCAGTCTTCCGTTTACTAGCGCACTACCTTCAAACACTGTCACTATGCGTGACAGCTCAGCAACTCTCGTGTCTCTTTTCCACCACCAAAATTGAATTTCGCCTGTATGCAACTTCACTTTTCACTAAGGCACTTGCATTTATCTTGATTTCTATTGAAAATCGAATAAAAATTAACCAAAATCGGTGAATCACAATGAATGTTCCTCAGAGATTTCGAGAATGAAACACGATAACATCGAGCGTTGAACCGTAGCTGACGAAATAAGGTCACTTAATTCCCGTTTTCAAACCATTATTGTATTATTGTTAGAAAAAAATATTATTTTTAGAATAATCAACATAATAAATAATTCATTATTATAGCTTTAAATCAATTAATCACTATAGTGCATCTGTGAATGGTAATAGCTTAAAGAAATTCTAAACATTTTCTTCAAAATTTTCTATAAAAAATTATTTTAATTTAAAAAATTTCGTTTGTCACAAATTCTACAATACTGTTCAAATGAGCAGCTGACAACAAAAAAAGCAAACATCGATGCATTTTAATGGTATTGGTACATGCTACTGTGGCCTCAAACACAAAAGTCCGTGGACAAGTTTATTTTAATTATTTAAAATATTTAAATTTAATTAAAAGTTTTACAGTTTTATATTATTTTGAGAATACTTTTAAATTTTTAAATCAATATTTTTTCAGAAAAAAATTAATTTAAACATTTTTTATAAATTCTTTTTTAAAAGTGACACAGTAGACCGTGGACAAACATTTAAAAAATATTAATTATTGATTTTTTTGCACTTCTTTTTGGATTAACGAAAATATCCTATTAGGCATACTTTGGGAAAGACTCTTGAAAAAAAATTGAACCGTTTTGATCCAAATTTTGGCCCTGCGCGAGGAAGGAACCACTGTGGTCTATATCAGATGAACTGCCGATGCTGATTTTTCTGATCGTTTCACTAGCTTCATCTTTTTATATTAATATAAATTCATTTTCCTTGATGCGAGGTCAGTGTGGAAATCCTGACTGTGTATACAACTCCGAGCAATACACTGGTAAACTGCTTTGAAAAACTTTTGGACACTTCTCGATTTTTGTGAATAAAAAATCACTTTGAAGCCATAAAGAAAAACACAGCTTAATTATGAGATAAGTTCCAAACAAGTTCCAAATGCTTGCACGTAGAAGAAACCACTGAAACCCATACTTCAATTGTTTTTTCGGTGGAGCCAGAAACTCGTTTTTCCGAAAAGCTGTAATAATTTCTACTTTTAATGACCTATTTTCTAAGCATTTTGGCTTTTTTGTTCCATGCCGTTTTTTTTCTGACAATGAAGAATGTTGGAAACTTAAGAGCAGATGACGGTCATTCTTACTCTGCAAGGACACTTGAGCCAACCCAATGCGGTGATAGTGTCAGGTGGTAGATATGAATTGAGAGCTCCACAAAAGAGCCGCAAAGACGCAGAACGTGTGTATGAGCGCGTGTGTGTGTGAGTGTGTATGTGTGTGTGTGTGTCTGTTGAATTGTGATACGGAGAAACGAGAAGACGGAGATTCGTTGATGAGAAGAAGAAGGCCGTGAACCTATTTCTCTTCTATTTCTTTCATCTTCAAACGGAAATAAAGGGGAAATCATAGAGAAGCACAGCACAACAATCATTCATATCATTCTTCTGTTAATATTTCCACATAGTGAGCAGCACACTGATTAGTACCATTTGAACCGGTTTTTTTTTCGGTTTTGAATCATTCATGAAAATCCTAACACCTGTCACCCTTAGAATGTGGTACCAAATGGATTGTACTTTCTCTATTCCTTAACAACAGCAGCTGTTCAATGCTTTGGAAAACCGGAAAAATCCGTGTTGGCTGCTGCCCTCGAGAGGTTGGCTTTTTGCTAGGTGTCACAAGTTCAGATAAAATTTTGGAAGCAACCGGCTATTTCTTTCGTTTAT
This sequence comes from Caenorhabditis inopinata, assembly GCA_003052745.1. NCBI lineage: Eukaryota > Metazoa > Nematoda > Chromadorea > Rhabditida > Rhabditidae > Caenorhabditis > Caenorhabditis inopinata. Next base: position 4,445,604 of record AP018156.1, on the reverse strand, counting down.
ATGTTACTTGGCAGCGTGATGAATAGCACTGGTTTGAGAATGTTGTTTATAGCGTATTTTGTTTTGTTTCCTATTTGTTTTCAGAAGCTTTAAGTAGTAGGAATTCTTCTGAGGCGACTCCCATTTTACTTTATGAATACTCATGCATACTTAGAATAGCAGTTTCACAGTACTGTCGTCCATCTTGGCTAGTAGTGTACCCAATATGTTTTATGAAATCTCGTGTACCTTATGTTGAATCGAAATTGTTAGGCTTGCATTTCATTTAAAATTTGTGAGAAAAAACATAAAAATAAATTGTTTTTCAAATAAAACATTTATAGTAGTCCTTCCCCCCTTTCAAAAAAAATGAAATAAAATTTCAGCAAACAGTTAAAATATTCTGGAAGCAAAAGCTGTAATAAGCAAAATTATCATTTTATAATGCGCATAATTCTGAAATTGATAACCATTGAGCCCAATCAAATATAAATATCAACATGAAAGCTCCCGTGGCATCCAGCACATATCCATCAAGATGTTTCTGACCACATGATCGTTCAACACATGCCTAAAGATTCCTGGTTGTTGATTCTTAGATTCTTAACAGCACGCATTTCTCTTCATCTCAATTTTTGACAACTTCCGAACAAGATCCTATATTTATTCTGTTTTTACTTCGCGAGTTACGCGATTCCGCTGCTTTTCCTGATTTCCTTTGTTTCTCTTCAATAAAAGCAGTCGCTTCTCATTTGCCAGCACAAATTGACATGATGTTTTTATGTACATAATCGAACGAAACCATGAGCACAACGTGTGTTTATAACGAGTATTTTTACTACGAACGACACATTTCAACGTTTCATTTTAGCATATATATTGCAAATGTCTAGTCATAATTTCCAGATAGAAACGCAATACGAAAGCTGGAAGCCGCATCTGATTCGGCTCAAACATTCAAGCGAACAGCGTGATGTGAAATGATGGAAGGTGTAGAACAATCAGATGCACCCCTATCACCGAAAAGTCCATTTGCGAGAAGGAATGGGAGAAGGTTTGTATTTTTTAAGGTGGCGGGGTTTCTGAAAAATTAAAAAAGAGTTCTGTCAAAAAAGTGTGAAGTGCAATTTTCTACATTCAAGTTTCTTAATTGTAGCTTGAAGAATACAGGAATTTCAGAAGTTTGATGCAAGTGAGCAATTTGAGATTTTTCATTTAAAAATAGCTGAATGTATCTACGAAAAAGAGCTTTCAATTTTAAAGCAACTACAAGGTTTTTTTTCAGTGTTTCTTTCCTTTGTTCGTTATCCGTGATTTCGCTTTTTCAAATTTATTGAAGCTCAATCATTTTTCTGAAATCACTTAAGGCTTCCCAATCAAAATCTAATGTTTCATCACCTATCCGCTTGTCTACCGCTGACGGAGTGCAGCTAGCGTAGGATGTAGTGATCGTGGTATTACACACTCACCCAAAGAACTTGAGGAGACCTCTCGGTGCTATCTATTCCACCTCAATATTTCTTGTAATTGATTGAATGACTTTATTTTGGTTGACTACTGACCGGATGAATGATGACTAGCTACATGGATCCCGAGATGCAAGGGTACGAAGCGCTAGGAGTAAGAATGTTCAGAGCTTGGTGCTCCAAGTTGTATTGCAGTATAAATTGTTAAGAAAGACCCGCTTTAAATAAAAAATTAAAAATGTATGAACTCGAATTTTCGCACCAAATCGAATTCCTGATAATTGATTAACAGAAAATTTTCTGTTTTTTTTCTTTTTAATTACGCTTATCCAATATTTCGAACACCCAATGATATTCGTTTCAAGTTCTCAAAATGAATAAACTTCTTTAACACATTTTCTTGTTCCAGCCTCCGAATCCAACGATTAGTAGACTGCCAACATTTTCACTACTCGTCAGTTGAGCTTGGACCCGTTCACGTCGGCATAATTGCAATAAACACTGACGAGAATGCAACAGAGCGGATAAAAATGCGTGTGGAGAGCGAATCAAATTCATGGTAAGCTTATTGTCTCCTTCTGTTTCCAATTTATTTAAAATTATGTTTCCCCGACCGACAATAGAAGTCCCGCTTTTCTCTCTTTTTTTAACATACGGAATTGAGAGAAAAAACCCACGGAGATGGTCTCGTGGGAGTTTGAATAAAGGAGTGCAGATAGTAAGAGAACATGAGAATAAAAAATGGAATAAGAAACTTGAAAGGTTCTTCATCATTGATTCATTCAGGCTTGTCGAACGTTCTCGGGAGGATTGGGCGGTCTTCGACAGACAGCTGCATCGTTGTGTATTCGAACGAAGGCATTCTCGTCTTGACGAGCTGTTTCCTCTTATTCATCTGGAAACGGCAAAGTTTGAGGTGAAGACTTCTTAGCTTCATAACATCACTAGTCCTCAAATCTGATGTTTACAGGAAGTGCTCGTCAAGTATACGGAACGATTATCGGAGCTCACTGGTAGTATTATAACGTGTTATCCTGTTCTGAAATTTTTAGAGGTAAGCCGAGGTCATTGGGCCTTAGTTACTAGTTTAGTAAATCAGATAAGATGAGAATATTAAAAAAAAACTGCTCAATATAGAAACGTTGATAAAAAAAACAAATCATTCTATCGGTAATGGATTAGGACCATATAAACGTAGATTGCTTTTAAAGCACTTTGTATTTTAAGGAAGTTATTTCAGTTGTGTAGTTCTATAATATTTTAGAATTATTTAATATTTTAGAAATATTAAATTTAGAGGGGATTTTCATGAAAAATTAGTTATACATAAGAGTGGATATGGATAGTTCACCCTTGCCCAAATAAAATCTTACGGCGGTAACATTGTTAACGAATGAAACACATTTTACAGTGTCAAACACCTTTTTTATTTCATTTTTTTTATTTCATCGTATCCAACTATAGCTTTTATATGGACTAGTTATACAATGATAAATACATTTAAAAAATTTTCAGTTGGGGAAGACTGAAGACCATTTTTTTCCCATTCTGTATGGGGTGGGGGATACTTTTAAAGTTAAGTTCTGCAATTTTATTTTCTTGGCGTTTTCTGTACTTACAGAAGCCGTAAAAATTCTTTTTCCAATTTTCATGTATTCTTTGTCAATTCCTGTTCTTATCAACACGTGTTTTATTAGATTGACTCTCGTGGAGGCCATTTCGAGCCAGCTGAGGAAACCTCCATCAATGTGCCAGCCATTGCTGCTGCTGTAGTCACTAAAGATTTTGAGCCGACCGACAACTCTCAGCTGCGATTGCGGGTATCTCTTTCAATTTTGGGCTTGACAATACAAGAGTAAACAAAAACATTGCAGGTTGGTGATATCGTCTCTATTACGGAAATGTCAACAGCAGGTCCAAATGGGCAAACATTTTGGAAAGCAAAACTGACGATATCCAACCAGAAAATTGTTGATCCCCAAAATGCAAGACTAGGTTTTGAGGTCAGTTTGAAAAATTACAAACTTCGAAAAAAAGATCTGTACAGTGTTTCTGACTGGAAAATTAAAGAAATTTTGTTTCTGAAAAAGAAATGTCCACACTAGAGAAAGAAGGGATTTCTTCATTATTAATTTTTGAGATTGCTGATTGATCAAACTTAGTATACCAGCTCCAGCTTCCTCCAACTTTCAAATTCTGATTGAATTTCTCAAAGATAAATTAATAGATCAGTCATTCGGTATTTAAGATATAGACAACTTCAGAAGCATTCAAATTTTATATACAAAATGGATCTTTTATTTTCCAATTTTCTGCCAAGATCTCACGATGCTCTTTAAAACACATTGATATTTATCATTGCGTTTATCTTTCTTTATTATCGATTTTATTATTAAACAAAATTTAATAAAATTCAGTTTCCCATTGACTGGATATACATGGATATTCTTAATTTTATCGAAAATTTCCTTTGAATACGTTATTTAGAATTTATTTCTGCTTCACGAGCAATTTCTAGATTGGATACTTTCCACGCGACTGCGTGATGCTCATTGATGACAAGCGACTCCCAAATCCATTGAATAACGAACAAAAGGCAGCGACGAGGAATGCCAGAAGATACATGACCACAATGTTTCGAAATCGTCGAAGAGAGCTAATTTTTGGTCTTGAGCTCACTGAACTTTTCATGAGAACTGGAAGGAAAGTGCCAGTGATTGTGGAAAAATGTTGTGCTGCAATTGAAGATCAGGGAATTGTTACGGGTATTTATAGGCAGTGTGGCATTCAGTCTAACATTCAGAGACTCAGGTGATTATATTAAATCATTTAAAATCCGACCGGAAATTGAAATTAATGGTTTCAGGGCAAAGTTCGATAGTGGCGCAGAGCCAGATCTCCATGAGTTTGGTCAGAGAGATATTTACTCTGTCTCTTCTTTACTCAAGCAATATTTCCGTCAACTTCCAAATCCACTGTTCACTTATCAATCGTACCCGAAACTCATAGAAGCGTATGAAAAAGAAGAAATTGTAACGGAGAAGATAGAATCATTGAGGTTCTTATTGGAAACAATGCCAGAAGCTCACTACAGAACGGCGAAATTCTTAATGGAGCACTTATCAAAAATGTGCAAGTCGAAGGCATTAACTGATATGACATCGAAGAATTTGGCTATTGTCTGGTCACCGAATTTATTCAGGTAAAAATTGTTTCGCTTTGAAAAATTTGAAAGTTTTTTTTCATTTCATCGTACATGAGTTCTGATGAAAATTCAGCGCGTGTGCAAACTGTGCTTTTTTGAATGAGAAAATCAATAACAACTTCAGATTAAATTCCACTCTATATTATGTATTATTTTCAGGCCACCACCAACACTCAACGGCGCAGATGCGCACCTTCTCAGTGGTCTAAATGTGCATACAGCCATTTGTGATTTTTTCATTGAAAACTCAGAATCGCTTTTCATCAGCGACATTGATGAAGGTTTGTTTCGGCATTTTTGTTCATTTTCATCTATTGTTTGACTTTATTACAGAACAAAGCAAATGTACATCGGTTGAAAATAGTTTCACTACAATCTCAAAGTCTGCAACCGTCTCCGATATGCGTTCGGAATCTGAATCCAGGTGGCCTCGATTCTTCAGAGGAAAATCGGTGGAAGGATTCTGGAAATTCAACAGAAAACAACAGTCTTCCATAGGAGAACTTTCTGGATCTCCTACGTCTGAAGTCAAATGGCGAAGGTATCGAATTCAAAAATGATAATGCTCAGCAGAAGCTGAATTCTTTCAGCAGAAGTACCAGATCTCATTCAACAGATGCCACGCTTCAATCGTCGCGGACCGATTCTTTCATCCAACTAATGCACACGGGAATGGATCAAATACGTGAAGGAATGAGAATTTTCAGAGCAAGAGCGAGGAGTATGAGGCCGACGTCAAGGGCACCACAATCTCCTAGAACTCGGAGGGCTAGATTCTCGAATGGATTATCTAGCAATGTTCAGAAACTGAATGAGAAAGATATTCATTATGTAAGTAATCAATGACTGCGATTCACTGAATAGAGTTCCAGAAAAGATGAGAGCACACTTCAAATTCGGAAAGGCAGTTGCCGAGTTAAACTTTTCGGCGCTATTTTAATTGGGGGCAGTGGTTTTTAGTCATTTTTGAGGTTTTTTTTTGGGATTTTTTTGCTGAAAATGTTAGTAGATATACTCAAATAACACTAGCAATTTTTAGAACAATTTTATTGGCAGACAACAAAAATACGCACACAAAAGAAAATGACTAGGTGGCTGGATATTTCTTGGCGATTCCGGCCCATAACTCATAAAATTTCGCTTCATCGTGATATTTGAAATGCTACAGCGCCTCAAAGTAATGATCATCCCATAAATTTTCTTTGAGGCTACACTTTGGCTCATGCTTAAGCTTAGGCTTAGGCTTAGGATTACTTCAAGTCGAGAAGTGCATCAGCTGCGGTCCTATTTATATCTATGATTAACTAAGTTAATATTAACTAATAAGCAAAAAAAATTGCAAGAATTGCTCATCGTTGAATCGCGCCACGCGTGAAAAAAAAGTGGAATCGTAGTTTTCGTGTCAAGAGTAATCGCCACGCGTGAAAAAAACAACTTACAGATATTTTAACAATAACAACAAACATTTTCAGAAAACAAAATTGCAAAACCTCCAAAAATGACTAAAAACTACTGCCCCCCACCCCAAACTAAGATAGCGTCAACTTTTCTATAGTCTACCAATTAACCGATACTGAAATGGCTGTTTCCTACAACAACTTCATTGTTTTATTTTCAGGAATTGCCCTTAGCTTCAACAGAGTCTTCCATTACTCCAGAACCACAAAATACTGCGGGTCCTCATCAAATCATGACAAGAACAGTCAGTGTGAATGATTCAGATGATCAGAGTTCTGATGAAACTGGACTACAAGATCATCGCGAGCGGAAGGTCATGTTTAAAGCTGCAACTCAAGGTATGACTAGTTGATATAAAGAAGGCGCAAAGAAAAGTTTCAGAGCATGTCGCCCCAATCCATGAACGATCAAGCCCAGTCGAAGAATGGTCTAGCGATTCCAGAGAAAGCCTGCATCTCGAAATGTCCCGTTATGATAACGTGTCTCCAAGTGGTACAATTACAAGAAGTGGGTTTTCAGACATAAATCTTAAGCAGAGGGTCCAAATTATCATTTTCTGAATCCAATGAATGAATAACTATCCATTTTTGCAGATCAACGAGAGCCCATTACTGGCCTTTCTCCTGCAGCACAAATGCTCTTTTTTGAATCGTCGCGTGCAAGTCAACTATTCTCTGCCTAGCTTGCTAGTATGAAAAAATAAATGTTTATAATAAATATTCCATTATTTTGAAGTTGTTTTTATTAATTTCCTTGTTACCTTCATCATTATGACTTCTCCAACAATTTCTCATCTTGCGTTTCATGCAGAACCAGTGTTTTGTTCTCTCACCTCCATATATTTGTCCTACATCTTCATTTTATTGTCTTCCCCGGATTTCAAGAAAAACGCATTCTAATATATTCCATTAATTTCTTAATATAAATTATTATTGCACTGAGAATTTTTTCAAGCTTTTTTTGCGTAGAAAAGTCGCGGAGTATCTACTAGCAATAGAAAGATATCAGTCGACGAAAGAAATGCACAAATCATGCACAATCGCATCAGTTTTCATTTAGTAGGTGAATCTGAGCAATTTGAAAAAGTGGAAATATTGCAACATTAATTGTGATTTTACTCTCTGATAATCTACCAGTAATTCAAAATATTTGTGTGAACCTATGTTTATTTGGAGAACTATAGTTCTACAAAATGGGAAATAACTTTATATCGAAAGGTTTTTATTCTGAAAATCAGCCAAAATGTTTATTAAACAACAACAAAAATTATAGCATTAACAGATTTTGAATCTTCCTCCTTTCGCTTTGATGACTGCCTGAAGTCTCTTTCGGTAAGAGTCGACGACGGCACGGAAGTAGTCAACGTCAAAAGACGCTGTTCATAGATGAGAAATGTTCACTGTGGAAGCAAATAAGAACGGCTAGAACAACCGGATTTTAACCGTCGGTTATGAAAGTGGCTGCAAGAGAGGAAATATTCAAAATAAAACGTCTCATCCGGCCGCTGTCATGGTATTTGTTGATGTTGGAGACAAAGTCAACAGGGAATACTATATCAAGATGATTCCTGAGGCGAAGATGTTGCCGTAGTCCAAATCTCACTTCGTGAGTGGACATACCAGCAGGGCGGACGCCGGCTCACACTGCAATACTTACTCAGCAGTTCTGCGAAGCCAATTTCCCCGATTTTATCACTAAGGATCGATGACCAGCTTCGAGCCCAGACCTCAATCCAATGGACTTCGCTGTGTGGGGATATGTGACCCAAAAAATAGTCTCGAAAAATCATCCGAATTTGAGAGCCCTGAAGATCGATCTGACAGCTGCATGGGACAATTCAGATGTTAACTACCTCCGTACCGTCGTCGACTCTTACCCCAAGAGACTTTAGGCAGTCATCAAAACGAAAGGAATAAGATTCGAAAATTGTTAATTCTATAATTTTTTGTTGTTTTATAAAAATTTTGGTTGATTTTCAGAAAAAAAGTTTGATTTGAAGTTATTTACCCGTCTTGAATGCGGCGCAATATTTATTTCCCCACCCTGGAAATGCCTTAAATTTAGTTGTAAATGCAAGATGAACAGTCTCATTGAGTTGTTGTGATATCGAGTGTCTAATGCGCATTTAACTTTTTTCTAGTATCTTTCGCAATATCACATGGCAAATGCGAAGGCTAGTTCCGAACGATATGATATTTCATCTTCTTGAACTGAAATGTAGTATTCATTCAGATAATTCAGTTTAAAGGAGTAAGACTGATTTCATATCAACCAGCAGAACTTACTGGTAGATCTAATTTGATGGTGTTTGCGGGTACATTTTGCCGTTATTCATGGTAAACTTAGAAGTCAATATGTTTTTTCTTTGGAAATGAAGTGTATTATTCGATCTTTTTCTAGAGAATAATTGTGTTTTCTCTTATAAATTCTAGTTTTAATTTAAATTAGTACAGATGACACTCAAAGTTTAACAGACTCGTGCATTTTATCTGTTGTCAAATACAATAATATTCCATTTGTTTTTAACTATTATCGCCGTAAAAAAGTTCCGACATTTTTTCGAGCCCGCGAAAATCGGGATTTGAATTTAGAGGCTCCGCCCATTTCATCAGCGCATTTGCTATGCGCGATATATTTTTATCAGAAGAAACGAAAAAAAAATAAATGACGCAAATTGATATATTTAAACATTCGAAGAAACGTGTAAAAAAAATCACGATTAATACAATTTCGTTCTTTTAATCCAGTTTAATCCAGTTTAATTCTGAAAATTCAGAAGAAAAAATAAGGAGCCTCTAAATTCAAATCCCGATTTTCGCGGGCTCGAAAAAATGTCGGAAATTTTTTACGGCGATAATACAAATTAGAAAACTATGTGAAGACACAATTTGCAAACGGTTTGCAATAATGATAATAGTTTATGATCCTATTAACTTTGTTTGTTCAAATTATACAATTATTCTTAACTCGCAGGATCAAATTCAATCGTTTTTCGAATAGCTTAAGTGTCGACAACATTTTCCACGAGATTATAGTTATCCAGTTTCTTATTGTTCACTCTTCTCTTTTGGTTGACGAATGTCATTCCTTTCCGTTCCCCAATGCCTTTTGTGATGAGGACTAGAGACTAACAACTGCCAGATGGCATTATCTTTCGGTTGCTACATACGATTTTGTGATCAAACAACGACAATCCAACATTTTGAAGAAAACGTACGAAAAATACATTATTCTAATAAACATGCTGTTTTCAATCTGAAATCACAGCAAACGAAATATTTTACGAAATCCTTCATGACTGCTTGATAGCGTTCTTAGGCCGAGTGGAGTGCAGACTCTTTCATACTTTACTTAAATTTACTATTCGATTAATAAAACCACTGTAATTCTAGGTGTCCCCCGACAATTTATGTGCGCGCCCAATTAGAAACCAGTTTCCTTATTTAATTACACTTACAAAATCCGCAAAAAAAGGAGCGCCAACTCGCCTTTGAATCGTTCCCAATCAATATGCGCCGTGACGGGAAATGTCAGGCACTTTTTGCTCTCTCTGCGTCTCTAACTGCCTCCTGTTTACCTCGCTTTCCCTCTTTCTTTCTCTCACGCTCTCATCGGCCAGTGTTCTGTTTTCACTTTGGCCGATTCATTATTTCTTGGCGAGTGGCTTTTACTCGTTATGCGTGTTTTCTCAATTTCTCTGCGTCACACTCCTATTTCCTCGGAGACCGCGTTGAATGTCATCATCAGCCGAATCGGGGGTCGATTGAAGTGAATGTGAGCAATCGATGTCTTAACTACGTGGAAAACGAGTTATATTCTCCCATTATATTCATTATTGGTAATCAGGTTTTCAGAAAAAGCCTAAAATGTATTTTTTCACGAGTTTAGTCAGTATTTTCTTGAATTATATTCCTGGAAATTGAAAAAAGTTAAATGAAATGTCTTCTCGCTTTTCCATCCAAAACTAACCGAAAAACTTCAACTTGCTTGAACTATGCGTTTTTGTATCTTTGTTTCCAATTTGGCAGTTTTCTTCAAGTCAAAAAACTAAGATTTTCTAAGTATAACTTCGATCTAAAGTTCCCATTCCTCTATTCTTCTCTTGTTCATACTAACAACTTTTTTAAAATCACAATTTTCATTACTCTCACATTTTTCAACAGTATCGTGAAAATATATACGAAATGAAAGAAAACTCATGATTTTCAGCAGCCATTTCGTACTCAGCGAGCATTACGGTAGACGACGAGGACGATGTCTATCCTGAGGAAGGCGTCGCCTCGTGGTTTGACGAACAACCTGGAGAACGAATGCTCCGAAGAACCAATTTACGAATGGGCACTGCTGATGTGTATAAACAAAATCGAAATCAGGAAGAGGACATGTTGACGACAGATCGACTGAAGAAAGGCTACCAAGTAAGTATTTAGGGTGGGGGTGGGGGGGAGGTTTAGAAAATGAGAAAATGAATATGTAGAGTGCAAAGTAACTATGGAGGTGACGAGAATGATCAGCTCGACGTGTGTTGAGTAACGTAAGAGACAATTGGAGAAAAAGAGCATGCTGGTCACGTGAGGATAAACACAAACCTGAGTTTTTGTTGCAGATGCCACTAACTCAATACGAACTTCAATCGCTTGTATTCAACGCCTCGGAAAACAAATTAATTCGCCTTGAGAAAGCACAAAAGCGATCTCAAGCAATGATAGCATCTGTAAGTGTTCCTCTGGTTGAATAAGAGTCGGAATAATATAATAATTTTAGGTGATTCATAAGAAAGGCGAATTTCACATGAATTACGATAGAGATAGAAAGGTTCCACGCGAAAGTCTGCCTTGCTTTGCCAAACATCAGTGGAGAAGAATACTATCTGATCGTGTGAAATTTTTTTCAGCATTAGCTCGAGGGACTCCTCTTCAATATCTTTCTCAACGAATACCAGGTTTCCGGAGAAAGGAATTGCTGTTCTACGAGTTCTATGATTATAAGTAAGTGAAAATTTACAACTTTTAAATTGAAAATCAATTAGGAATACACTTTTCAAAATTTTTTTTTATATTTTCAAAATTATTCTCAACAAAACATAAAAATTGATTTAATTTTCAATGTGAAGCTTTCAATCAAAGTTATACAAATAAAATATAACAAAATAGAGACACGTTTATTTCATATATGAAATTTCAAAATAAATTGCTTTTTGTTCCTAAAATCGGTTTACCACTAATTTTTTTTATAAAATTGAAAAAAAAACTGTTTTTGTAAGCTGCCTGGATGTGAAAAACATGAATAACTTTAGATCATTGTTACAATTTCGTCAGCGATAATCCCAAAGGTACTTCTAAATAGTAGTTTTGATTTTAAGGTTCATTTCCAATATGCCTGAAGATAGGTTCAGCCGAAGTGAAATTTATTCATTTATTGCATCCATAATTGATTGGACGTCCATTCTGAGATAGGAAAAAAAAGATAAAATGCTCGAGAATCCGTTGAGTTTTAACATCATTGTGCAGCGTATTACTTTGAAAATTTTTGCCGGTCATACGTCACCAAGCGATCCTTTTTATGTACAATTCTGGAGAACATACTGTGACGCTTCGTATATTCAACAAAGATAAGGCAAGCTTCTTTCGGCTAACTGAAGTAATTTTCGGAGCGTATCTTTTCTCAAATATTTCCAGTAGCCATGGTAACAGTTAGAAGTATCGCATTTTTACTAATTTTTTCAAAACAAAAGTTCGAAAGCTCGAAAACCCAAAGTCCGAAGCAAAATAAAGCTCCACTAAAAACTGTCACCATTTATCTGAGCAGGTGAAGAATCCAATTGTTTTCTTCGGTGATCTGAAGTCAAGGAAAACGCCTTTCTCATTTTCTGAAGCTTTTAAAACCGTAATTACATTAGATGAACGGCGTAGAGTCAAAATCGTTTGACGATTCGACTATCCTTGATCTATTTCCTTGTAAATTGGTATTTTTCGTAATCAGTGAGCCATTCTACACGATCCATTTCCATTAAAATGTACTTAAACAAAAACATCTTTTAAAAAATTTAAAACTGCAAAGTATATCTGCAATTTTGCATTTCCGATGAGTTGCAAATAGAGATTAAAAATCTGATATTGCTTCTGAAATATTTTAAGATTGAACCTTCCTTTCTATATACGGAACTCCATACTTTCATTATTCATACACAGCGATCGCAGCTTTTTTTTTTTTTTCAGCATCAGCTTTGAACGAGCACTGTGGTGCGTCAAACTGTCAAGCATACTGGCTTTCAACTCATCCAGTAAAACACAGAAGAAAACATTACTCGATGTTGCAACACTGGAACTTAGCCAAGCTTGCAACAAAACAACTATGCATCTTCTAATCAAGCTGTACAAAACATCTCAGAACACGCAGAAGCACAAAGAAGCATTGAAAATGTGGAAGTATCTCACTGAATTTATGAAATATATGTTTAATGTAGGTTGAAGTATTGGAACTGTTTCTCCATAGTTGATTTCTCTTTCAGGACGGCGTTCTTGACAAACACGAGTTTTTAAATGATCTCACTGAAATGTTCAATACATTCTTTCTACAATTCCAGCAAATGCCTCCGAGGATACTTGCGTAAGCTAGACACTAAATGACAGCACATGGAACATGTGATTTTTAGTCTCTTTATGAAATATTATGTTTGCTTTGTGGAAGACATCAGCTCCAGTCTGATTTTGGCGAGGCGGTCCTCATGCTTACTCTGCCAAATTCTTGGAGTCTTTTTTGAAGCTGCTCAAGATCGTCGTAAAATTGCAGCTTACTACAACAAGGACACCAAATCTTTTATCAAAAAAGAGTGAGTAAACATTGCAAAAATTTCAGAAAAGTTCCAAATTCCATTTCAGGTTCATCGACGAGGACGGAGAAACGTATACATTTGAGAACTATAGCGACTTTATTGACTTGTTGGATGATATTCCGGATGAGCCTTATTTTGAAGAAAATGAAAAATCAGCTGAAGAACAGGCAGAAGAATTGCTGAAATGGAATGAAGAACGCACTGCTAAAAGAGAGAAGAAGCGAGAGCTGCACAAAAAATTAGAAATTTCAAAGATCAACATTAAGGAAGAAGTTGTCGACGAAGGATATGAAAAGAATATAGGCAATATGAAACCTCCTGTTTTTAATTTTCAAATTAAGCCAGAACCGATCGATGACGGTGAATATGGAAAAGCACCGCAGCCAAATTTTGATGTCCCCATGGATGTACCGCATCAGCAGACATATTCATCGGTTCCCGCATCACCAAAGTATGAGCGTATCCCTGTCAAATCATTGAGCTCACAAAGGTCAAAGAAACTGACGGATGCCGAAGAATTTAAGTACATGAAAATTGGCATGCATGCGTTTTCGTCGGAACGTATCAGTTGCCGCTATGGCAATTTGACATTCCCATTCTGGTATCAGCAGGGTGGTGTTGCAATCGATCCTGAAAACGATGACGTCCTTGATTTCTCCAATCCTACGCCGCCTGATATTTCAACAGCACAACCTCAAATCGATTTTGACTCTTCTCCCAGTGCTTCTCCGGCTCTCTCTACAGACAAGGACGGTGACGGAGGAGACAAGAAAGATAATGACAAGAAGGACAATGAAGGTTCAAAAATGAAATCGAAAAGAAAATCATCGGATGATCATACCAATGATCTCGATATTCCAATGAACCCGGAAGATGTGGAAATGTCTGACGCTGGTACAACCGTTAAGGAAGAGGAATCTACTAATGACAAAGAAAATGAAGCTTCAGATAAGGGAAATGAAACAGATGTCAGCCCAAAGTCCAACAAAAGATCGTCGTCGAGTAAAGCTGAAAAAACCGTTAGTCCTCTTGTGCCTGAAAAGAATGAAAAACAGACTAGTTCTAATTCGAAACTTCATTCTGAGTGCCCTAATAATGGGTCCCCTATGGAAACTGACTCTCCTAAAACTGTTGAAACAACTTCGGTGGAGGAAACGGCAACAGAAGAACAAGGTGAAGAGGTTCCGATGGAAGTGGGCAATCCGGAAGAAGTTAAAGATGCATCCGCTAATATTGAGGACGAAGTTATAATCATCGAGCCTGTGAAAAAGCCAGATGAAGACGATTGTGTAGTGATAGCAGTGGTTGAAAGTGAACAAGAGAAAAGCGCAGAGCCAGATAAGAAAACTAACGAAGAAATAGAGAGTAAAATGGAAACCGAGTCACCACTGAAAAAAAGTTTGGAGCCCGAACGTGAGTACACAGCGGAGGAGTTGGCTGAAATAAACACCCGCAAAGAGAAAGAGATGAGAATTTCAACTCTGGCGGCTCATATCAAATCCAGAATGCTATCGGATAAGCAATGGAAAGAGAAAACTGCTCACCCAGGATGGAAAATTTTGGATCAATGCAGAAAATACAGTGAACCAGTACATCTCATATCTGCAATGGTACAATACTTGGCATGCGTGACCCCTGAGTGCTTTGTCTGGAATGATCTTATGGTAAGTTATTCGGAAATCTTCGATAAATTGAATGTGAGGAATAGATGGTGAAACTAATAATTTTTCAGGTCCAAGAAGATGTACGCCGTCACAAAATCGTTCCAGAACTCTGCGGTTCTCCATTGGATTATCTACCATGTGAACTGTACCAACTGCCAGTTTTGGAAGGTTTGTGTCAGTCGAAAATATTGCAGGAGTATCATAAGAATGGACTATTTCGGTAATTCGTACTTTCAGGCTTAGAAGAAACTGTTGACTGTCTACGTCTCCGTCACTTGGAGATTGTGCGCCGAAGTCAAGCTGCTGAAGACAAATGGCTTCCAAGTGGCGCCGATGTGCTGAAATATGGTCGAATAATTGATACGTGTGTGGACGTCATAGGAATCATGGATAATATTGATATCGAGAAACCCAACGCTATTGAGAACGCCGCTCTGCGACTATTCAAATTCCGAGAGAAGTTTGCAAAGGAAGAAGCTTTGTTAAGGACGAAGCTCATGTTCAAATGGTGCATCACGGAAGAGCGTGAAGGATCCTTCCGTGCCGTGTACATTGCCAAGCTGCTCCGGTATGGAATGAATCAAAATCCAGAGAATACTATAGGCGGCTGGCACGTTATGGATCTCTTCTTCAACTTCATGGCAACGGAAGGACCTAAATATGGAACAAAAATGTATCAGACTCACTTTGATGCCACAGCAGCTATTATGATTGAAATGATGCGTGAGAAAATATTCTCTATTACTGATATCCTTCGAGATCTTGAAAGAGATCTGGATCTGGACTATAATGCTCCACTGATGTCGAGGCAACGGAAGCAGAAAACTCCAAAAATTCCGAAGCAGTTTAGAAAGCCTGAAGAGCCAGATGAAACAAAATTGATTCATTTCCCTGCTGATTATGTCCCAAAACGGCTGTTCATGGGAAAAAAGATGGATTTATTGGAAAGGATGATCATCATTCTTCCACAACTGGATGTCAATGAAAACACTGATGAATACCGTCTCCGGAGGCTACTTTTGTTTGGTATGAAGCCAGCTGGGAACATTTATTTCCGACGAGCACGTGCCATTTACAAAAGCATCTCAAATGAGTTTGACACAAGATTGTACCTTGAGTTCAATCGCTCAACTAAAATTACAACTGCTCATAAAAAGATCAATCAAGCTCGCCTTGATGACTTGCTCCGCCAATTTCGAGCACAGACATACCATGATCAACATTTGATTTTGGAAAGAATCGTCTACAATTTTATTGATAACATTGGCGCATTCCTGCGAAAAGGTTGTGATGATGTTCCAGCTCCAGAAGTTGCTAACATTATCTGCGAAATGTATGAGTACAGTATGGACATTACAGCTATTTTTGACTTTTTCGAAATGCTGAATCCTTTCTTAAAAGCAGTCGATGACAAAATTGCTCACTTCCGAATGGATGTTCTCCCAGATATGTATTACACGGAGACAACATTCATCTTTGTATCTTTTTTCATGAAGCATTGGCAACGATTCATTCTGCACCCACGTGCATGCGCTATTGTGAATCAGTATGTTTTATGATCCGATTATATGTATATATAAGAAAATGTGGGAACCATTTTTCAGATGCTACACACTAATTGAGGATATGATTCGTGCCGACGACCATCTGATTACATGTTGGGGTCGAACTGTGGCCATTTTTGTCTTCCATGCCAGAAAAGCTATAGCAAATGCTGGCCTTCAAAATGAGCCGTTTGTGGGAGATGATAGCTGCTTTTGGAGAGTCTTCCCAAACACACACCACATTGATCTCGATACCAATTTCTTCAATGAGGAGTTTGCCTGCGTAAAACTGCAGCTTCGTGGTGGAACTCTGAGATATGATTCGTACAATGACTTTAAATGGATTGTGTCCAACATGAAGCCAAATCTAAAGAAAAAACCGGCACTGAAAAAGCCTAACACTAGGTACTCTTTCGTGGTGCGCTCATTTATGGAAGCTCGCCATCATGGTCGCAACTTTGATCGCATTAATGAGCTGGCCAATTATTGTGCGAATGTGACAGCCAATGATCCGCCTCTCTCCGAATATTGGATAGGTGCAATAAAGGGTCTTTGTTGTCTGACGTTGGATGCTCACTTTCCATTCAAGGAGATGGCGCGGCAAATTGACGTGAGCTTTTTTTTCTTTAATATTATTAGGAAAAACGCACTATTCCGTTTCATATAATGAGTATGTTCACATTAATATAACGCATTTTTTTCCAGATATCAGACTGCTCGACACATTATTCTTTGACAACTTTCATCGTTTGTTTAGCTGGTAAATCGGCATTTTACATTCCACGTCTTCTTTCTGAGCTCACAAAGCACGTGTTTCCTTTGATGCTGCGCCACGACGGCCGTCTTACATCGCAGAAAACTCGTGATGTGAAAAGAAAGGTAGCTTCAAAAGCAACGGAATCCCGAACTTTGAGTGAGGCGGAACCTGGGATTTGCCTTTGCCTGCTGATCATTTGTGGATTATGCTGCAATGGTGATGAGCCGTTCGGTCTCTCGGTTCATTATAGAGGAGTGGAGAAAAAGAAAAAACGATTCAACAGCACTGCCGATGAGAGAATAATGCATTTATTTCACTGGTTCGAAATGGATCATGCAATGTTCCGAACGCTCGGGCACATTTCACAGCTTCTCGAAGCTCTCCAGTCTCGCTGCCGTGATGCAAAGTGAGTGAAAGTTTCTGAGTTAGAAAAAAAAAACATTTTTTCGTTTTCAGCTTAGTTCTTCCAAAGAAGTTTCCAATAAAGAACCCTCCGAAGCACCCAAATGACGTGCATCGTGAAAAAGCTCCATACCGTCCACAATACTTATTTAATATTGCTAAAACGGTACAATTTGTGATTTGTGAACAAGATTGGGTGACACTGAGGATGTTCCGAATATTCAAAACGCGCAAAATGGAGGCCTTCAATCAAGACAAGCTGAAGCAGAATTGCATCGGTCAGCAAATGCTGCGAATGGCACTGCGTCGGAAAACGGAGCGTGATAATGTTCATAAACTTTTTGAAGCACACAAAATCTCGAAGAAAGCTACCGTAGACAAGATTCTTTCATTCATGAACCTATGGAACTTCCGTGCTACTCTGTTTGATCTGATGCTTATGATAAAGGAAATCTCACCTGATGGCAGCAGTCGGCATGCTCAACAAGGAGCTATTGCTGCAGATGCGTTGATGTCTGAAATTGGAAAATGCTGCCGTGACATGTTCGTCACAGCTTACAAAAATCAAATCAAAATGCCCATTGTAAAGAATTTGATGGAATTTCGATTCACTGACATCAACAAATACTGGTTGATAGCTCCACTTGTTCGACTGTGTCCCAAGCCAATCAACATTCCTCCACAGTATGCCAATACAAATGTTGGAACAGTTGCGGCCAAGTTTTTGAGAGAAGCCGCTTCATTGATGAACACTCCTTCAACAGCACCAAAAGAACGCCTTCTTCAGTGCTCGTGGGCGATGTCAAGAATCCCATTCATCAACATGATTTTAACTTGCCTTCGATGTGAAAAGTCACAGCAAAGCAAGGATTTGTTTCTTCAAGCTTTGTACTCTCAATTACACATGGAAACTGCCCGAGAGCATCATCGCCGTTCAAACTGGACCAACCGTCGTGAGCATCGTGATTGCACTATTCTGCGTGTGACACTTATTGGCTATGTATACAAAGAAATTCTGAAGCCAACGTGTGTTGAATTGTGGGGTTTGCTTATCTTCCAACTCATGTACCACGGAATCGTTAGCCCTATTCGTGAAAAGTAAGTTTACTTTTTCTTAACCAGAAGCAATCGGAAATATGTAAATGTTAAGATTGGTCTACGAAACGTGTTTCGATATGCTTCAACATATGGTTCTCTGGACTCTAGTGGATGGTGACTCAATGACTCAGCACGATCGATACGGTTCCATCAGAGTGCGTTGGCCTCAGTATGCGGGATTAATGAAGAAAATACGGAAAGAGATACAGGAACGATATACTGACCCAACCCGCAGCTCCCTTCATCGCTTTTTGCCTATCGGAAAAATGCAGTTAACGACTATCTCATATAAAAAGTATCAGAAGAGAACGAAAAATTCACAGAAGACCTCAAAGAAGTTCCAAGCGGCAGAAGGGCTGAAAAATGGGAAGTATGCATACTTGCCTGAAGAGAAACCGAAAACCAACGCTTTTGACCACACACAAGATTTGGCTGATGGTCTCCAGAAAGGAGGTTGGAAGTTTCGTATGTTTCAAGCAACCCGGTTGGACAAAGTTGCGAAAAATGTGCAAAACGTGCTTCGTCCGAATATTCCTCATGACCACATGCTCCACTTTAGTAGACCTCAATTGGTGATGAGCGACAATATGTTTGACGACATTTTCTTAGCTCCGCCGGAAATTGAGATTACCAGAGTTATTGAACCACCACCACTTGTTGTGGATGAAATAGAAGATAAAAAGAAGGCAGAAGACGAAAAAGCCGCTGGAAAAGCAGATGAGGCCAAAAAAGCAGAAGAAGAGAAGAAGAGCGACGAGGAGAAGAAGAAAGATGACAAGGACTCAGAAAAGGAGCAGGACAAGGAGAAGGCAACCGATAGTGATAAAGGCAAAGACGCATCCAGAAAAGATGATGCCACTTCAGAAAAGAGTGAAATGGAAAAGAATAAAAACGAAGCAACTGCAGCAACTAATTCTTTAGACGCTAACAAGGAAATGGACGCATCCAATCAAAAAAGTGGGTTTTCGAAGCAATTAGTTTTTTGTAAACCTATAATTATCCCTGAATGTGGCAATTTTCAGCAGCCCCAGTCACTCGTTCATCACCCGCTACACGCGGCAGGGGTGGTGGTCGTAAGCGAAATTCTGGTGCCCGCGGTGGTGGGCCAAGAGCGAAGCGCACTAACTCCCGAGTCGATGCAGCTCAGGCGGCTAACTCCACAGGATGGAATGCACCCAGCACAAGTGCTGCAGGTGGTTCGAGTAGTGGAAATTACCATGCTGCTATGAGAGCCACTCAACCTCCAATGAGCAATGGTTCAAGTGATGAGACGAAGGCGAATATTCGTAACTTGCTAACTCGCAAACAGGAAAAGAGAAACAGTAGTAAGTTTTTCATATTTTGTCTGCAGTTTTTTTCCAAAAGCTCAAAAGTTCATTTTCAATTTTCCAGTCGCTGATGCGGCAGCAGCTGCAGCTGCAGCTAGTACCGCGGTCGCCAATGCCGCTGCTGCGAACGCAGCACCAATTCCTACTGGACCACTAGGACAACCGATGCAACTGGGCTCATCACTACCTCCAGGCTCTCATAACCAGCAACTGCCTGGAATACAAAGCCTTCAAATGGCGGGTTCAATGCCGATGCCCGGAATGAATCCGAGCATGTCTGGTTTGAACCAACCAGTGCCCGGTATGAATACTGCGATGCCTGGAATGAATCCAGCCATGTCAATGCAGCAACAACCTCCAACGTCATATAACTCTTCAAACGACTTGAATAGGCCGACAATGTCTCGTAAGTTACTTATAGTCTTCATAATGGATTATTGTCTAAGTCATTGTTCTTTCTAGAATTCGGAAACCAACCACATTTTGCTGCTCCCAATCCAGGACCTCTCAATCGTGCACAGCCTCCAAATGTGTCTGCTGAAAAACGAAAGCAGATAATGGAACAGCAGATGATGGAGAAATTGGCGCAGCAGAAGCAGCTTCTTGACCAGCAGGCAAAACAACGCGAAATTAAAGAAGCACGTGAAGCTCAATTTCGAGCTGAAGAGAATAAACGGCTTGAACGTCAAAGAGCAATTGATGAGACTAATCGAATGCTAGAAGAACAAAAGCAAGCACGAGAACGTGAAGAGCGGCAGCGGGAAGAAATGCGTTTGGCAGAAGAGGCTCGTCGCATGGAAGAAGCGCGTCAAGCACAGCTCGAGCAACAACGTCGTGAAGAACAAGCTCGTCGAGAAGCTGCTGAAAGAGCTAGACAAGAAGCTGAGGAGCGAGAACGTATACGTCAGCAACAAAGAGAAGCCGAAGAACGTGCTCGGCAAGAGCGAATGAAGAGAGAAGCGGAAGAAAGGGAACGTCAACGTCAAGAACAGTTAGAACGGGAGAGAGTGCAAAGAGAGTTGGAAGAGAAGGCACGGCGAGAAAAGGAAGAAGCTGAACGGCAAGAACGAGAACGACAAGAGCAAGAAGCTCGTGCTCGAGAAGCTGCAGCTGCTGCTCGTGAGGCTGAAATGAACAGGCAACGAATGGAGCAGCAACGTCTAACCCAACAACAGAATCAGTACATGAATCAACAGGCACAGTATGGACAACAACCGCAAGGTCAGCCCCCTAGCTACCAGCAAAGCTCTTACCAAAACCCATCCGGATACCAAACTGGAGGACAACAGCCAAATCAGCCACCAAGCTATCAACACCCAAGCCATCAATCAATGCAGCAAAACTCTCAACTTCAGCCTCCTGCCTACCACCAGGGTAACAGTCAGATTCAGATGAATTTGCAACAGCAAAATCGGCCCCAAGCTGCGCAGCAGCAGCCCTTTAGTGGGCCCGGTGGCATGAATCAGCAGAATCAACCTGGATACCCCGGTTACAATCAACAACCAATAGGGCAAGGGCAACCTGGTCAGATGCAACAACACCATTCACAGAGAAACCCATTCGGTGCTCAACCTGATATGCAAGCAGGAGCAGCGAAACTCATGCATGCTAAACCAAGTGAGGCACATGCTCAGCAGTACACTCATACTCAAAATCAGTTGGCAATGGCTCAAAAAGAAAAAGAAAAACAGTACTTGCAAGCCAAAAACTTGCAAGCAAATCCTCCTGGTCAGCAAACGCGGTTTGGTGATTCAACTACTGGAAATGCACCTGGATTTGCAAGAAATACAATGCCGTTCGGACAGCAACCAGCAGCCTCTACTGGTAAGTGACAAAACTTTGATGATTATTTTAACCTCTGGATATAGATTGTTCAGGTACCTCTCAAATACCAGGGCAGAACCCCACACGTCTTCTTCCCACAGCAAGCCATCCCACAATGCAAGGCCAGCAACCTGGAATGCAAAACTACCAACAGCAGCCTGTTCTAGGACAACCAGGACCCATTCAAACTGGAGGCACTGGAATGCCTGGCCAACAGCAACAACAGCAGCCAAATGCCGGTCAACAGCAGCCGTACAATAACCCAGCACGTCCGCAGATACATACCACTCCGACTAAAAATGAAATGGCTATGCGTGGAGCTTCTGGTGGAGCAATGGGTGTTCAAATGCCACACCGTATGGGACAGACTAACAATCCGCAAGTTTACGGTGCACCAGGACAGAATCCGTCGGCTGCATATCAGCAAGGTCAACAGCAGCCTAGTCAATCGAATTATCCACAACAACAAAACCAGTTTTCTGGCTCTAGCGCTCAAATAGGGCAACCACAGATTCATAATGTAAATCAGAGCCAGAACATGAATCAAAGTCAGGGTGCAGGTCAATTTGGATGCCCACCGAATCAAGATGCCTCTTACCAACAAGGTAACTACAATCAAGCTGGGAATCAAGGCTTCCCAAGACCAGACCAACCACAGCCTGCGAGCGGTCAGCAAACCCAATGGCCTTCGGGAACCCAAGCTCAGAATCAGATGCGTCCTCAGCAACAACAACAACCCCAGCAGCCGAATCAATATGGTAGGCCTGATCAGCAATTTCAACAACAAAATCAGCAAGCTAAAAATCAATTGGGTCAAGCTGCGCAATACGGTGGTTTTGGCGGACAACAGCAAGGATACGATCAGCAGGTTCAAGGTGCCCAGAGTGTCACTCATCAGACTCCAAATGCTCAAATGCACCATCAGCAGCCAAACCAGCAACCCTCTCAGCAATATGGTCAGCAACACGCATCTCAACAAAGTCGTTATGGTGGCATGGGTGGAAGCGGCTATGCTGGAAACTCGGGTAGTTCTAGTAATATTCTCAACCAGTCAATGGAAGAGTCTGGTTTGAATCAAGGATTCTCATCTACTAGCTCCAATGGTAATAATTTAAATTAGCCAAAATACAAAGCTTGTTAATTTTTTCAGTGACAGGCCAACAAAGCTCTTCAAATCAAATGCAGCAGAGTGCATATGCAATACAGGGCAACCAGATGCATATGCAACAGAGCCAACATTCAAATCAGCACGCTCAACAACAGCAACGAGTAGGCCAACAGCACAACATCGTACAACCTGGAATTGGTCTGCCGGGAATAGGGCAATCAGGAATAGGTCGACAAGCAATGGGAACTATGAGTGCCATGGGTCAACCGGGACAACAACCTCAACAACCCCAACCAGCGCAACAAGCACAGCAACAGCCTCAAGCTCAACGGGGAATGAACCAAATGGGCGTTGCGCAGCTTCCTCCTTATTCCATGAATCAGCAACAACAAGCCCAGGCAGGACAGCAACAACAACAAGAGCAGTACCGGCGAATGCAAGCTGCCCAGCAAATGCAGCAACAGCATTCTGCTCAAGGACAACAGAATAGAATGGGAATGCCGCAACAACAGCCTGGCGGTGGATATGGGAACCAAATGCAGTTTCCTCCACTGCAACATCGCGGTCAAGGTCCACAAGCACATGGAATGGGTGCTCAACAGCCACCACAACAGGCAGGAGCCAACCAATACTATCAGCCGCAAGACCAGCGGTAAATTTCAGCTGCTGCAACCAATGATTCTCTAAAAACTGACTCGTTTCAGAATGCAACAGCAACAACAACAGCAGCAGGCAGCTCAGCCACAACAACCCCACGGATATGGAATGGGACAGTATCCCAATCAACAACAACATCAATACTAATCATGTCACATAACCTTCGTATTAATGACCTTCCTGTCATTTTATGTACTTACTCATTTCGATCAGTCAATTACAGTGATACATTTCAAGTAGCTCTTTGCTTCATCAAGTCATTTGCTTTCCTCAATAGAACTATTGTTACGTTTTCTTTAAATTTTAAGCGGGTTTTGGGTACGTCTTGTTTATTCCTCATTACTTTCAATTACATATTTTATTTTGAGTCCGTTGATCAATTGGAATAAACACATTATTTCAGTTTTCAAAATGTCATTTATAATTTTGAACAATGAGAAATAATTGCCAGATATAAAGAGCTCGAAAGTTTAGAGGATATTTTTATGAACAACTCGACATTTACATAAAAATGTAAATCTATCGGTTGTGGGGCAAGTTGCAAAAGAGATATTAGTTACTTCAAATTTGCGGTTCTAAAAGATTTAAGCTGCCATTCGGCAGCCAGTTTTTACTATAAACGGTTGTAGAAAAACTTGGAATTTTCTGAAGTGTTCTAAAACTTTCTGGAAGATTTTGGAAAAGTCTAGAACATTCTGGAACGTTTTAGAAACTTTGAAAGACAGTGTCTATCAAAGTTGTACATAGTGTTGCACATATGCTGCTATATCAGTAAAATTTTGACTGTTTATATGACTTGTTAAGGCAGTTCAGTAGATTTTGTGTGCATAGTTCTACAGTATCCCAATTACTCAGCGACTTTCTAAAGATATGGTTGCGAAGCGTTCGAGTGGCCAAGACTCAATCTCGGATCTCGAAATAGGAGCCCCATGTTTTTTGAGTTATTCAAAAAAACGTCCTGGACACACAGACGGAACTATTCGCTTACGAATAAGTGGATTACGAAATGATTATTCAAACAAACACTCGTTTTAGATATGTGACATAAAACAAAATGAAATATGTGATTTTATTAAGCAATGCTCCATTTTCAACTTTCAAACATTAACCTGTAAACGACTGGTTTTTTCAAAGACAAATACGCGTATCTGCTCAATAGGCTTCAATGCTAAAAGCTTGCTCATATGGGTCAATTTAAGTAAATTTAAATTTGTTTGTTCCCGTTCACCCCTACCTTATTCTTCAGATTCTCTATTTATTATGTACAATATCATGTGCCATTTTTATATGGTGAACAAATAATATATTATTTTCATTATAAAAAACAAACTTTTCTCTATTTAATAAAGGGGGAGCTCCAAAAATTACTTTCGCAAGAAAAGGTAGGAATGATAGATGCATGATTTCTAGGAATAGCTTTAGAATACCAGAGACTTAACCCACAACTTAACCACTCTGAAGAAGTGATCTAGTTTCCATTCAACAAAACGTCATATGGAGCTTAGTTTCTGCATGAATAATTGAAAGCTGCGGCTTTCCGTAGCCTGCTTAAGTCTGCCAATTATCAATAATAGGCAGAACTATTAATAGTTCATTGCAAACCCATATACAGGGTGGGGAATAAATATAGCGCCGCATTCAAGACGGTGTAATAACTTCAAATCGAAATTTTTTTTGAAAACCAACCAAAATGTTTATCAAACAACAACACAAATTATTGCATTATCAGTTTTTGAATCTTCCTTCTTTCGTTTTGATGACTGCCTGAAGTCTCTTGGGGTAAGAGTCGACGACGGCACTGAGGCAGTCAACGTCTGAATTGTCCAATCGGGGAAATTGGCTTCTCACGACTGCTGAATGAGTTTTGCGGCGTGAGCCGGCGCTGCGCCCTGCTGGTATGTCGAATAGCCACCCACGATGTGGGATTTGGACCACGTCAACACCTCCGCCTCAGGAATCATATCGATATAGTATTCCCGGTTGGAACTAAAGTCAACGTAGACTACCTCCATGCCGTTGTCGACTTTTACCCGAAGAGACTTCAGGCAGCCATCAAAGCGAAAGGAGGAAGATTCGAAAACTATTAATACTATAATTTTTGTAGCTGATTAATAAACATTTTGGTTGGTTTTCAGAAAAAAAATCTTTTAATTTGAAGTTATTACACCGTTTTGAATGCGGCGCTATATTTATTCCCCACCCTGTACAAGCTACTAAATAGGAGAATGTCAACACCTGAAAGTGTGTTTCAATTCATAAGGCAGTCAAGATTTCAGATTATAACCCAAATATACTTGACTGCTCTTTTATTTAAGAAAACGTTGAGAAAACTATGAAAAATCTCTTTGAATCCTGCTCGGATTACAATTATTACGAGAATACTGTTATCAATCCATAATTTTCAGAATTAGAGAATTTCTACTTTTTTAACAGAATTTCTTCCGCATTTTAACAATATTTTCGTATCGCTCTTTATTTGCTTCAAATTTCTATGCTCGCATCTTAAAGCTTCGTTGATGTTGTCATGGTGTAACGAAATTTGTTTATCATTTTCCTTTTTGCTTATTTTTTGTCACCCATGTTCAGTGTCACAAAAAACGTGTTTCCTGCAATGCACACTTTTCTTGTAAGCTTTCTTCTTTGGAGCAAGCGTCTTTGAGCTCCGGAACTCATTTTCACCGACAGCGCTCTCTAACAATCACATGCCAAATATCTTTTTCCCATTTTCTGTTTAAGAAACTTACATCTCAGAAACTCCGCCTTTTTCTCCTTTTTTTGGTCAACTTCTTTTTTTATGTTTATCGCTGTGCTCTCTTTCTCTCTCTCTTTCTAAAACAGGGAAAAAAGAGCTGAGCCTGAGCTGTCATTCAGAGAATTACATAGCTCATCAGGACATCTTCATCCATCATTCTCCCTGATGTCTCTTCCATACCCGCCTGTTTATGGAAGTAAGTCTGTGATGAAAGAGTTATAATTTTGAACAGGAACCACAGTGAATTTGAAAAATTCACTTTTTTGTCGTTTTTGCAATAGCCGAAAGCAATTATAAATTAGAAATAATTAAAGTCCTTAAAAATTCGATTAATTATCGAATTTAACACAATTTTTAATGTTGAAGTCAATAAAAAAGGGTAATAGTGAGCTTTATCACACCCAGCTCACCCGCCCCATTCTTTTCAGATCTCAGATCTTTTTTGGGAGATTTATGAGCATCAGATGTTTGAATAGGGAAGGGGGTTGGGTAGACTATAATCAATAGGTGAGTGGGGTGGTGGTGGCGTGCAATGCACATGATCTTAAGCCCCCCCCCCCAAACGTTAATTGCTGGTGATGAAACAGTAGTATCGAATCTTCTCATACGAGGTCAGAGCTTGAATAAATGTTGGGTATCTTTTAAATTGAAATTTCGTATACTTTTCCAAATAAGCAAAATGAATTTTTTCAGCGTCAGAAATAGTCCCACCAGCTTACAACCCAGATTATATTCCATCTCACTCCGTATATCATGCAAACCGTAATGCCACAGCGCCATCATACCCGTTTCATGTCAATGGAGGATTTGAAAATGTCATTGATGTGAACTCTCCTGGTAAATAATTTTTATATAAATATAAATTTCTGAATCAGTGTATTGCAGTTTATACAACAGTAGCATCTGGACCGATGCCAACTTCTACAATTATCATTCGACTGAAGCAACATGCTACAAAATTACAGTGTCCGTATTGTCGTATGGATGTGAGTTTCTGAGAAATATTTCTGAGAATTTTCCGAGAAGCATCAGTAGAGTCTCTTCAGATGGCAGCAGACTCTTACCTTATTTTTTCGAATTTTTAGTGAAATTGTGAGAAAAAAAAACGAAGTAAACAAGAAATATCATGAAACGAATGGCACTTTCTTCAATTCTATTTACCTTAACAAGGTTTTCGAAATGCTTTTAAAAGAAGAAAGGGGCACGGTAATTGCTTTTCAATACGAAAAATCCAAAGAATATCAAGTGTGTACTTTAAGAGATGCCATCGTCTGAAAATCATCTTTGCTCTGCTGCTGTTTTCTGAATCCAAAAAAGGTTAAGCACGAGCTTAACTGTATGTGATATTTAAGACTAAAGTGAAGTTATGAGCAATTCCTAGATTCAGCTCAGCACATTCGAGACATCATTAAAAATTGTTAAACAGAAATTGTACTAATTATCTAGGTGCTTCAAGTCATTATTTGGATCTTTATTTGGATCTTGATATTTAGGCATGGAAAAATGTGAAAGCTTCTGCTCTAAGATTGTCACTTTTTTTCATTCCAGTTGTCTCTATTGGTAAAATATTCGTAGAATTTATTTATCATAACCGCAGAAAATTTACTAATTTCGAACACTTACTATGAGTTTTCAAATAGCGAAAGCGATTTGTGAAATTTCGGAGCATAAGGATGTCAATCACATTGTAACTGAGCTTGTTTTCTATTTTATTTCAGATTGTCACATGCACAAAACCCGTCAATGGCTTGTTGACCTGCATCATCTTCGCAGCTCTTTTTCTGTTTTGGTGAGTTCCGCTTTATTTCAAACAAGAAGGCGTGTCAGTTCAGTTACCCAAGTAATTGCGCTAAACTATTCCATTGCCTACATCTCTAGTTTTTATAAATTGTTGTTCTGCTCACTAAGCAGTAATCATTGTTGTTTGAAATTTCTCAATTTAAGCTGCTGGTGCTGCTGTTTCTTGCCGTTCTGTCTCCGCTCGTGCAAAGATATCATCCACTCATGTCCCAACTGTCGCAACAAGATTGGAATTTATCGGCGTATATAATCTGAATACTAATTGCAAGATTTAATGAAGAGAATTAATATTATTTATACACGTGTAACAAAATCTTATATGATGCAATTATTATTAGGAAGATGGGAAAGGATAGGTAGGAAACGATTGGAAACTAGAGAAATAGGAGGGAAAGGGGGAAAAGATGCGAAGATATGATTGTCAATGAATGGATGCATAATAGCTGCCTGCAAAGTGAGCATGAAGAACATTTGATGTTAATGTAACCGGAAGAGTCACTCATTCGTAAACTTCCAACCAGCGCAACCACGGCTCTAAATGCATTCGCTCAAATGATATTCATTTTGGGGAATTGGGGAGAATGTTGCTGAGCTTGAATTGTGTTTGGTCTACACTCCGATGATTATGGCGATTGATCCCAAGCTGATTTCATATAAACAAACCAATATATGAAGTTGTAGAATGTAAATACAACTGAATAAAAATTGATAAGCTTGGCTCACATTGCTGTAAGATTGAAAAATGAACAGACCTGGAAACATCAGACGTGATGTATTATCTAATCTTTCACAATATAAAATATTTGTTGACTTTTTCTCGCTGTCATCTTTGTTTCCTTGTTGTTGCCAGCGAACAGAACTGAAGAACAATTGCGATGAATTGGAAAACACCCGGAAACTCACTTTTTTGCCGTCCTTGTTGATTTCGGTGCCGGTTTACCTTCATTACGCATCAGAAAACCTATAGTGGCAAGTTCAAACAAAGAGGCAAAGACGAAGCATATTCCACTAAAAGAATGAAAGAAATGAGGGGCTGAGTAGGTGGTGATGAATAATTGTGGAGGTAAGATGGGGTGTAGAGCCAAGGGAAAAATAGAAACAAACCTCAACATCCAGACGTCTATGGCTTTGATATACGAGACTCTTGGTAGATTCCGGATTATATTACCAAATTGGAAAGTGAGAGCTAGTAAAGCATTGACACCTGAAAGAAATGAGTATGGGAAATTGAAGGCATTAAAGTCTTAAAATGTTATAAATTATCTTTTATAACGTGATCACTTTGAGTATTATTTTGCAATATCATGAAAATTTCAACAAAAATTCAAGTTAATCTTTTGTTTCGAATAATGACATTTCAGTTGTAAAGCAATGAAATGGATATTAATTTAAGTCAAGTCATGATTAAAAATCGTTTTCTATTACTAGATTTTATCAAAAATGGAACAATATTAAAACCTTCTCTAACAAGAAAACTATTTTTTCCCCATCAGAAATATTTTTTGAAAAGTTATGATACGAGGAACATAGAAGCAACGCGGCAACGGCTATTATTAAACGAACTAAATTGATACATTTGAGTAATTTTTTATTGCTAATGATAGCTTTAGTTTCGCATTAATCTGAGTTTTATTTTGCTGAATATGCTAGAAATTCAGGAGTATATATATTTATGAAGCTCATTGATGTGATCAATCTCAGTGCGCACTAATAATTGTTCACCAGTTCACAAAAAATAAATAAAAATGAAAAGATCCACAGATTCCGTGTTCACTTTTTTTCTGCGGTTAAAGCTGCTCTGTCCTTTTCTCTTTCCATTCTTGCCTACTATACATTTCTCTAAAACTCAGTTTTCCAATGTCAAAGGATGGGAGAAAGATTTATGTGACGTGCAAAATCTGATCAGCGTCATCAAATTGAATTACGCGGTTCGGAAGATTTGGGGAAGAGTTGGGTTTTTGATAGTATAGAAACAAGCTTTTCTGTCTTTACTCAACTCACCTATCATTGTACGAGCAGGTATTGCTTTAGGGCCAAGGTAAAAGGGAATCCATGAGATGAAAACTGTCATATAAGTTGGAATGTAACCTTGAAGAAGATACCAGCCAGATCTTCGACGGAATAGGAAATTCACGTTCAGCTCACTCCAGTATCCTGCAGCATAAAGCTGAAAAACATGAGTGATAACAGAAACAGAGCTGCTAATCCGAAGTTTGTAATTGAGTTTTTGGAAAAATCTTGGGGCAATTTTTGAAAAAAAGACGAGTGGATAAACATCTAGTGTCAGGTGCTTTTTGGTGATTTATACCTTCATTTTTCACATTCCAATTAGCTAGCAAGAAGTATCACTATTTAAGACGAAAACAAATAAATCAACTTCTTTTTTATAAATCTTTTCCAGCCGTTCTGAAACGGTTTGTGCTATACTACAACAGACTATCATCAAAAAATTCTGAATTAAAAATTTCCTATGATGGAAAAAAGTTTAATCAAAAAGGCATTCAATTTGCACATTGCACCAGGAAATTATACTAAATCTTACCTGAAACTTGTTAGAGGTACTGAAATTGGTCATCGTGAAATCCGGCAACTCGATGGGTTTGAAGAGAGTTATTGGAGGGTCTCCCCATCGCATAAAGACCTCATCCTGTAAAAGTTGGAGTGTATGAAAATGGGCGTTAGAAGTCATGAAAAAACTAGTCGGAAAGGATAAATAAAAGAGATTGGCAAAGGTATAATTGGCAACCTTGTTGTAGTTGAATGACTCGAATGTCAATGAACATTCAATACTGTCCATTGGAAATTTGGTCAAATCCATCATGCACGGTCCTGTACTTTTTATTCGCCAATTGGACCACACGGAGCCTAAAATGAAAAGGAAAGTGAGTGAAGTGAGCAGAAAGAATTTTAGAAACGCTTCCCTTGTGTCCACCCGACTAGACAATTATTCACGCTCATTGTTTCTGTTCTCTGGGTCTTTCCGGTCGCTTTGATCAATTATTCATTGGAACCTACTCTTTCAGATCCTTCCCCTTTTATTATTTTTTTGTCAGGAAGTATTGTACAATGTGAAAAAGGGAAAAGATCATAAAATGGAAATGTAATATCTTACAGGAAACTTGTGTTCGTTACCTAAATGTAATGGATTCTTCTTCCGGTTTGAGTTTGTTGAGTTTTCAATTTCAATTCCGGAAGTTGCGGAATATAATATATACCTTCAAAATGTTTACTGTCTCTTCTTATTAGCTTTCTGATTTTTCAATGTTCAGCATATTTCATAAACTCCATAAGTAGATCAACAACATAAACTACAGAGCCCTTAAAGTAGTTGAAATCCTCTTTCAATCTAGGAATTTCCATGATTCAATTTTTATTTATCTCTTGGCTGCCTCAAAATTTTGCATAAACGAGTCAGGCGTCGCATAAGTCGAACTTCACTTAGCGAGAAGTGGATGACCAGATTGTTCTCTTTTTCTCGTTTTTTTTCTATTTCTCAATGAAAAAACAACGGATTATCATAAGAAGAAATAGAAATAAGTGGAGTAAGAATGCTTACCATTCGGAAAGACCATAAGAAAAACATTGGTGAATGGCGAACTATGGAGCTGCGCTTTCTTGGAATTGATGAAGCACGTATTCGGTGTCCAGATATTCTGCATGACAGCCCAATCAAATGATAGATTGCCCTGCATATACATCGGACATTTAAAAATCCCTGTTCTTTTTTAGTGAAAAGCTACCTGACATGGATTGAGAATTTCGTAAGCCAAACCAGGGTCCATCCAATATTCATTCATGTACAAATCTGAAAAAACGCTATGAGAAAATGACGACTCGTGAGAGAATATAAAAATATAATAAAAAGGTGAAAGTTGAGTACCTATTTCAAAATCCTGCGTGAGCTCAGAGACTGATGACACTTCTTGTACCCACATTTCAATTCTCACATCCACTTGCGGAGATGGCAGTTTGTGTTTGTTATAGTACAGAGCCCTTTCGAAAAGCAGATGATCAATGATTTCAGTGTCGTTCGCGCATCTGAAAGATGGAAAATGCTAGAGTTCGAAAGGCAATAACATCTGATTTAGCGCCACCGAAACAGCTGGTCAAGGCCTTCACCAAATATACATGACAGCTGACATTCCACCAAATGCTAGTATGCCTTATTTGCAAAATTAAGAAGAATTCTATGGGTTTGTAACAAAATTGAATAGCAATGTTTCTTTTTTGAAAATATGGAAATCTGAGATGATTGATAATGAATATTACTTAAAAATCTGGTTGGGCCTGATATGCTCTTTACGATGTCAACCTATTTGTTAAAACAATAATGTTTGCCATGAAGCGTATTCGTGCCGCATTCCTGATATTTGTTTCGTGCTATGTAAGTTCATAAAAGGTTTTCAAGTGTTTTGGAAAACATCTACGCTGATCAAACCAAATATCTACTCAGAATGGATCAAAATTATTTTTCCATATAGTATTACAACTCACCCTCGTTCTAGTAGATACGCCACAGTTGGGCTGATCTCTGCCGTCATCGCATTCACCGTTTTCCTGGTAGAATAAAGCAACAAGAACAAGACGGAGAGCATAGTAGCGCTGAAATGTATATGAACTACGATTCTGCGGCAATCTGATAGTTTTTAATCATAATATCGTTTGCCCATTTCACCCGATGCAGGATTTCCCGAGGGACTCTGAGCACGATGAATGATGGGAAGAAGCGGCAAGAAAGCTGAGTGAGTGCCGCGGTATGAATGTTTTCTTCCTCTTATGGACTAGAACAGAGAAAAAATGTAATTTTAAAACGAAGAAATAAAAAAAACTAGAAAAAAAGAAGGGCCGAAAGAAAAATTGAAAATGGAAAAAAAATTTCAAACGGCGATTCTAATACACTTCTATGCAACACAACTGAATTGGTTTTCTTGAAACCTGAATGGATTAAAGTGAAATGAAAAAAGAAACCTACGTGGTGTTGGCTGATTGCCGTCACCTATGAATCTTGGCGGTCTTGATGTTTTCTGTGACGAATGATGGTGGCATCAATATTTGTAGACGTCCTCGCCGTCGTCGCCGTCGTACATGCCCTGAGGCAACCGACTAGAAGACGCCGAACTGAAGCACCGCCCCATTGTCATAGTGGGTGTGTGCTCTCGGCAGACTCGGCACCCAAGGCCCCTCCAGCTGCCACACCCTTGCACCCTCTTCTTCGGCTTCTGAGCATGGAAAAACTCAATTCTTATCTCTGTTTTTGAACATCTGACAAAAGAAAGCGTCTTCTCTTCAGCTCCTTTTTTTATTTCTTATTTTTCGAGACACGAGTAAAAGCGAAATTGAAAGAAAATGTCGAAAAGTGTTGAGAAAAAAATGATGAATAAAATAAAAGCGTGCTCTGCTGATTGCTATTCCATAGCCACTTCTTATCCTTCTAAAGCTGAAACAATAGAGACTTTTCTCGGACACGAGAAAACTATGTTGTTAGAATCAAGAAGAACAAGAAATGTGGAAACGAAATGGGAAGCCCCAAAACAGAAACAATCGAATAAAGAGGGAAGCGATCGCATATTGCATAGCAATAAGGAGCCTAAGTGAGAGCCTCTAGACAAGCAGAGAGTTGAAGCAGACCACAAAATTAGAAAGGAGGCAACGAAGAAGAAGTTGCGAAAGTCACCACACAAATTGCCCAATTGGCTTTGGCTACTATTTTACCTTTTTTAAAGAACATGACATCAAAATTTCATCAAAAAAGATAGTTAGACAACTTTAACATTTTAGCAAAATAAAAGAACATCGTCTCAGGTAACGAATCGTGAGAAATATGCTCGAAAACGTCAAGAAGATTACTATAATACTTATGATGTAATCTGCACTGATTTCCGGGAATCTATATTCAAAAGAAAGAACACTTCTAGGATCTTATCTGTTAATTTGTATCACTGCTCGAATAAGAGAGCACATAAGAGGATCATACAAGTTTCTTAAAATAACATAAACTTGGATACAAATTCGTTTAACTTTCCACTGACATTTTCACAGATAAAAAACATTGTAAAAGTCATTTCGAAATCATAGTTACATAGTTACAACCATTCTTGTGTTTCCAAACAGTTATGACCCTCCCCCCGCCCCAAATTCGGAATTTTAATCTTCAAGATGTGAAGTGAACTGATAGATACACAACTTCATTCCTAAACGGTTGAGTGAGGCGCGCAAAAGAGACAATTTTTCATCTCTCTAAATAACATGGCTGTTATATGAGCCAATATCAATGGAGCCGTACACATGTGTTTTATATCTTATTCTAAGAACAGTTCTATTAAGGAAAACCAATATACGTCGATCGTTGCTTTCATTTTTCATTTCACCTTAAAATATAAAGCATAAATCAGAAAATCGTTATGCTAAAGATCGCTCAGTGTATTAGTCATTGAAGTGATTAAATGCAGGTGGTAGGTAATTCAACCTGAAAATTAAAAAGTAAAAATCATGTCATATTAATATCAAACTTTCATAGAGTATAGTTTTCGCGGGAAAGACCGAAGCGAGTTGGTAAATGGTAAAGTTAAACTGGTAAAGTGGCCGAAACGAGTTATAGAAGTTGGGCCAATATTCAATGGTTACCTAATCTTTGGCTACTTGATCAATGGCTACCGGATATTCTTTGGCTACTTTTGCCTTCGATTATCAATGGCTACCTATTTTCAATGGCTATCTAGTTTGTAGCCATTGATTTAGTAAATACGATTCCCGCGAAAAAATGATCGAAAAGCCGAAAACTATTCAGAAAATGAGCAAAATTTAATTTAATTTACAAAATTTTCAAAAAATTCAAAAGATTCAAAAAAATTCAAAAGGTAGTCATTGAATATTGGCCTAGAAGTTGGTCTATTGCTATAAATTCTTATTTCAGCTTCACTTTCGTTTAATTGTTTTTGTCGTCTAGAATAACTTTAATTCGATCGCATCTTAGGTGACACCTCTGGCTCGTCTGTATAAGTGTAATCGGATAATCATTGCTGGCACAGAATAGTGTAGTGCTCTGCTGACCCTTTCAACTGATTGCATTATTGGTCTAATGTATTGATCGTTGCTTTGCGAGAGAGCGCTCAAATTGATGACTCAATTTTTCCACGAATTTAATTTTTGGGGTAATTGCGCGTCGCTTGGGAATTCATGAATATTGTATTATTTTTTGTATAGAATTTTCGATGCAAAAATAAGTTAATAAAAGTTTTTGATGTTTATTACGGCTATCATTTTTTCAAGCTTAGAGCGTTCAAGCTCAATGTAATCTTCAGTCAAATTTAAGTTTTAGGAGCTCTCCAAGCATTCCTCCCAAAGAGTAATATGATACATGCTTTCCCCTTTCCGGTACTCTTTGTTTTTGCAGCTTACTTCGCTACTTCTTCTACTTTTTTTGCAAATCTGCAGGATACCATAAGTTGGCATCTGTAAGTGAGAAACTGTGAACTATGATGTATCATTCCACGCGATCTGTCTACTTGTTCTTCTTATCTACAATATAATTTTTTTCTTGTCTGCATAGAGTTCGCCTTATCAGTTTTTGGTTTGTCTCATTCAACGTGGTACATGTAGTTCACTTGTAGTTCGTTTGAATACTTTGACAACTTTTTCAACTACATTTTCTCAGTTTATTCGGTTTCTCATTCAGGTTTTTTCTTGTCGTTCTAAAAATTTTTGAAAGGCATTTAACAAGAAAGGAAAGTAGAGTTGGGTGAGCAAGAAATGGCTATATATGTTGGTAGCACTTTTTTGCTCTTTCGGCCAATGACGAAGAGGACTTTGCACTTTCTCTGCGTCTCGTTTTGTTCCATTTCCCTCTTGTTCTGATCAATCCTATACGTCTTTTAAAAGAAGACGGATTGCTGTGAAGCTTTCTGACAGACCAAGAAAGTGTTTCGTTACGCACTTAGATTGAACGATACATTTGGGGCTTTTAGAACATTTTTCAGGGCTCAACATGATTCATTTTTGGAAATTCATTCTTCGCTCATGTTTGAAGAAAAGATGATTCTTTCGCTTACTGATAGATTGAAAGAAAGGGAAAAAATAGATTTCTTCTTACAAGATTTCGCAATGTGCAATATATATATATATATATATATCTTTTGTAGTATTTTGTTTAGTTTTATGATCACAAATTCTTAATTCACCGAATATCTAGAAACAATTTTCCGACTTCGCAAGAAACGCTATATTTAATACAATTTAAACTCGAATTTCAGATTAAAATAGAATAATGAGCGGCATTTCTTACGATATTATAGAGAACCCTGAGCCAGCAAGTCACCTTTGGAAGCAGTGGAAACATCTTGTGGATACGGAAGGATGGACTTCAGACGACAATTCGGTGACAGCACTGACGCCGTCCCTTGATTCTACTCATAGTGTATGGGCTGTTTCAAAAACTCGTATGTCTAAAATAGAGATTAAAACTGCATTCAATCAATAAAAGATTTTCCAGCAGAGAAGGATTTTATTGGCTGTGTTATTTGGAACGAATATGATAAGGTTTGCTTCCTGGGCTTCTTTCTGTTGACGCCAGAGTTTCGCGGAAAA
Organism: Caenorhabditis inopinata; assembly: GCA_003052745.1. Classification (NCBI taxonomy): domain Eukaryota; kingdom Metazoa; phylum Nematoda; class Chromadorea; order Rhabditida; family Rhabditidae; genus Caenorhabditis; species Caenorhabditis inopinata. The sequence goes on along the minus strand of AP018156.1, from coordinate 4,409,144 downwards.
GGAATTGGCTCTGTGATTTGGGATATCGCAATGTCTCGAATGCCAGGAGATCATGTTTTATCTCTCAGAGCAGGTGAGTTTCATTTTGTTTTGTTCACAAAACTCATAGTGCGAAGGCGAATATTTCAGTTCCTAGTATGGCAGACAAATACAGAAAAAAAGCAACACCGATTGTTGGAGCAACATTGGAAAATTATAAAATGAAGGTAGCAGAGTATCATGCGTCGATGGAAAAATTAACAGGAGATGTAAGCTGAAATAAATTGAAATATTGTTGTGTTTTAATTTTTTTAGAATTTTAAATTAGTAAGCAACTTGACACCAGCCGAATTTGACAAACTCGTACAGTACGACAGTGCAGTAAATGGTAGAGATCGAAGAGAGTTCCTTGAGGTTTATTACAAACTTCCATGCGTCTTCGGAATCGTTCTGTTTGACGGACATCAGAATATCATCGCACATATTTCTGCAGTGAATACATCACATAAAGGTATATCAAATCAAAACGTTACGACGGAAGGAACATGAATCATTTTTCTTTACAGAACAGAACATATTCAAGGTTGCGCCCTTATATGCCGATTCTGTCAGTATTGCCATGTCAGCACTTCGTGTTTTCTCGGGAGTGATGTACGAATTGCACCCGGACGCAAGCGTCATCTTTCATATCCTGAACATTGGAAGTGGTCCATTCCTCCGGTCGTTTTTCCAAAGTCTTGAAATTATTCCTGCAGTTTCTGGAATCACATTGTTCAGCGGAGAACATTCGCAAAAGGGTGACTTATCGAAGGTTTACATTGCTCACAATAACTCTTGTCATTATGATTATTAGTTCCAATTTTTCCAATTCAAACTCCCAATCATTCATCGCGCCATGCTTTCCCTATTTCACCTATAACTTTATTGTCGGTATTTTCTTTTTCCAGTCGAAAACAATACCAAATTAGAATCGTAAAAAGTGTGTTTTTTTTTGTGAGATTAGCTTCCATTGTTTCCAATAAATCATAAGAACAAACAGTTTTTTGTCGGCAGCCTGTCATCGCCCGCGATCACACGGTTCGTTGACGAAGCCTTTTCACTCATAGTGCAGTAGGAAAAATGATGATTTGGAAGTGATGAGAAAAACGCATATGATAAAAAGAAGAAAAAAAAAACGGAAATTTCCGTACAATGCAGTGGTCGCATTCATGGTTTGATTTTTATATATTATAAGAAATATAAAAACATATACTTTGAATACTTCTTAATCGCTTGTTTATTTCAAGAAACTCGGAAATTTCAGACATAAGTGTTCCGAATTTGATATGAAGTTCTTGTTTTTTTTTCATTTTTATAATATTTAGTAATAATTGAATTTATTATTAATGATTGTGAAACTTGCATCTGAGTATCCCACGAGATGTGGCAATGAAATATTGAGAAGCTAGTGCTAATCTATAATTTATCTAGGCTATTGTTTCTTCCCTACAGTTTTCTTTAAAACAGTAATTAGATTGTATTTACATTTAATATTTCAAATTCCTTGTCTTCACCCACTTTCGTTATCTAAATTGGTAGGCTCAGCTCTTCATTGCCTATCATTATACATACCATTATGAATGTTAAAAGCGATTTAAAGAGGTTCTTAATTGGTTATTCACTCCGAATTTCTGTTCAACATACTTTCAAGGTTATCTGTAACTTTTCATCTCTTCCTATCTTAGTTCTCGACTTGTTTCCTTGGGAGTGATTCAAGCATATTAATTGAATGACTATGACTACTTGTTGGATTAGACTATTCGGCTGTAAAGAAAACGAGTTGGATGTGTTGATTATCAAAATGCACTACATACTTTTTTCTGAGTTCTCGGAACCATGTTCATTGTGTTTTTCTGCTTACAAGAATTTGCTTTGGTCTGCAGCCTTAACAATCCAGTTTTTCCGCTTCTTTAGCGTTTTCTTTTCGTTATTAAGCCTTCCCTTTCTTTTCAAGCCCAACTGTAAAACTAACGTTGATTTATTACTCTGTTTTAATGTAACACCCACACTTCACTAATAGACAGTCAACCACCCAGGGAAAGCCCATCATAGCACACTGACTGATTGAGGTTTGCGCATTTTATGGAGCGATATTGCTAGACATACCATCATCTGTTTTACACATCCAGGCATAGACATATCCGTTTTGTCCATCAAGGCCCGTATGTAAGCTTCCTACACATACATACAGGCATAATCATCTCTCTGTCTATTGTGCGCGGCACGATGAAGAATTTGAGTCGTCCGCGTCCGAATCTAGTCATTTGTATCAAATCATCGCCATTTCCCGACTTTGTCATTCATCATTATCCGAAAACACATATGATCCTGAAACGCCTTCTTCACGTAACTTGAATAGATGGATCAATTTGAATTGATTGCCAAAATCTCACTTCTTCTGGTTTATTACAGTTTTCAATATTTTTTTAGAAATGCTCCACAATCTATTTATATACATTGTTTTGCGTATCTATTTAAATGTGTACCACCGTTATCCGATTCCCTTAAGTTTGTTACTGATTCGGTTAACTCATTCGGAAATATGCAGGTAAGCGCAAACTAAATTCTCGAAAGAGGTGTGATGTCTCACAATTGAAAGGAATTGATGCAAACTAATTAATTATTAGAAAGTGAAAATCAGCAAATTTGAAAATATTCATTTTCTATTCACTTTTTTAAATTAAAATTTCTGAAATTGAAACGATGTACACAATTCAATTCGTTATCATTTTTGTTGTGAACTCTGAAAACTCCAATTCCTTCATATTTCCATCTGTTTCTTGGTATTTCTTATGGTCTGAGTAGTATCTCAGCGAGCGGCAAAATCATTTTTATATAAACTCATGATTTTTCCTGCTATGCGTGCTCAATTCTTGCCAATTGTCAACAATAAAACCTGTTTCTACTTGTATACAATTCTATTGTTGATGGTTCTCTCTGCATTCGTGGGAGAAAAGGAAGGAAACAATATAGATATGTTACTCATTCGACCATTTTTTGCCTAATATCCGAATCTCTCAATTTTTCTATATAGTTTCTCCATAAGAGCATGTCTTAGGACATCGCACTTCGACACACAAACATTTACGGAAACCACTTTTTTTTCGGCGCTCTTTCTTTGCTCTCCATGAGGAAAATGGTTTAGTATAATAATATTTGTTTGTCAGCATCACGATAACTTCTACTTTGTGATTCCAATAAACTGACTCAATAATTCTCAATCAACTTTGCAATTCTAGCCTTTGATTCGATTAAGTAGAGACGCATAGAATTTCGAAATAACAGGCAGACGGTATCCTGATTTTTTTTCCAGTACAAGTATCCTCGGCTGGCTAGATTGAGAGACAGACACTCCCTTTCAATTCTCTTTCTTTCTTCCATTTCTCTCTCTCTCAGACACATACTACTACAGATTTTCCCATAAAATTCAAATGCAATCACTCATTCTTCCCTTTTCTCTATCCTCCTTGAAAGATACAATCACGAAATCACGCCCCAATAATCTAAAAACTCTCCAGACTAAGAAGAACATTTGAGGAAAAAAAGCATAAAAGTTAGAGTCACATTTTTCAGTCTATTTTCCTTCTCCTTGCTCCTTTATCAACTCATTTTCTTTCATTTTAATTTCCGAAAATTCCCTTAAAGTAGGGAAGGTGACAAACACATTCTTTAGTTACTCCTCTAACGACTTTCTTATCGTTTTCCAGCTCAATTCTTACCGCTCTTACACCTTAGTTTCCCCAGTTTTTGAAGCTTTTCAGGTTTTTTTCAGACAGAAACTTGGAGAATAAGAATGGATTATGAGACCGATACCGACACATACTCACTATGCGGTTCTGAAACATCCAAGGATAATTATAAGGTACGGGTCACGAGTATTCGGCGTTTTTTTTTTTGGAAAAATGAGAGCATTTTATTTGATTAATAGAAGTCTAAATAACATGCGCTTCTATTCAAGTTTATTTCGTTAAACCGTATGTTTTATAATTAAAAAAATAGACAGTAAAACTTAAGAATTTGAAAGCTTTAACAGTGAATAATTTCGTTTTGGTTTTTCATTTTATAGTTGGCGTAACGACTTTTCTTACAAATTTGTATACTTGTGACTTTCTGATGTTCAAAAAGAAGATTGACCATTAATGATAAAAAGAATAGTTCAAAAAGATTGAAATTTTGAAACGAAATATCAAGGATTCTACAGAATTTTCTTAGTTTCTCGCCTATTTGAAAATTGTTTTATTCAAAGAACTATGCATTTTGAAACTGAGAGCAACCCTCAAAAAGGTTTCGTAACAACGGCTATTTTGCTTAAAGCTTCCACGAAAGGCGAAAACAAAAAGTCGTCTTTGTTCGTCTTTCAATTCGTCTTGCATTCGTCTTACGCAATAAAAAAGTTGTCTACACGCTGCGTCAGACGAATTCAAGACAAAGAAGATTCGCCCAAATGGAAGCCTTAATTTTGCTATTGTGTGAAATGTTGTCGGAAGCCACAGCTATGGTCAAAAGCGCACTAGCGTCTCTCATAATGGCATACTATGAATAAAATAAAAGTGCAGTTTGTTGGAACATGCATCCCACATCAGGGAGTCCTAAAATCTGAAGAGCAGATGGAAACAGTGCATTCATAACTGTTCTGCATTTTAAAAAATTTTTGTAAAATAATGCTCTCTTGGAAAGTTTGAAATTTCCTTGTATTTTGCCTAAATGTTTCAAAACTTTCTTCCAAAATTCTCTGGAGAGCTTTTATTTCTATGTTCACTAATTTTACATTGTGCATTGTCATATGTAAACCGTTTTTCAGACACCTGAAACTTCCGATTGTGAAGGCTATGCCACGCCTCTCGCCACCAGCTTCACTGACATTCCGACTATTGTAATTGAAAAACACACAACTTCGGAAAACGTTAGGGAAAGCTCACCAGAGTCCGGAGAACGAACACCTGTGAGCACAGCACGCGCAATTTCCCCTCCATTAGTCAAACAGATAATGTATCTACAGAAACCGAGAATTCTGAAAATGACAACAAGAGAAATTCGTGATGAAAGCAGCAGCGAAGAGGAGTTTTATGACATCACCAATGATAATATGCGGGATGCAGTGCAGCAATTGCTGAGTAGCGTATCAGAACAGGAAGCGGATGCGGAAGTTGGAGAAACAGGATGCAGAATTAGCATGGACCTGAACAAAACAACAGATACTCCAATTTTAAATGAGATTTCTGAAAAATCGAATGAAATTAATGAAGAAACATCAGAAGAGAGTTCCTCTTCTATTCCCTTCGTTACACACGTCCTCTCGGGCAAGGAATCAGCTGTGGAAAAAAGTGTTAGTGGAATTAACAAGGACAAAGATGTTGTAATAGATGTGATCAACGATGTTATGGATGAAATTGAAAAACAAGAAGACAAGCAGCAGTTTGAAGATGAGAATGACAAATTAGAAAATTCTAATGATGAAGCTTCCAAAATTGCTGAAACTGACCATAAATCTGTGAATTCAGCACTTGAAGACAAAACGGTCATTTGTTTAGAGACTCAAGATTCGCTTATCGATAGCCAGCTGCCGGAATTAAGAACGCCGCTAGTTACTGGCTCACAAGTTCAAATCAAACTTTCCCCTGAAGAACATTTGGTTGAAATTGAGAACAATGCTCCATGTACTGATCATGTTTCCACGAATGATACAGAAGACACATTGAATGTAGAAAATGTAGAAACTCGTGTAGGACACCTTGAAGCAGAGATCAACAATGTTGCAAATAGTTTGGCCAATGTACATGTTCAGAATACGCAAAGAAATGGAACTTCTGAAATACTTGTTGTGTCCTGCAAAGATATCACAATTTCGGAACCCGTTTTTCAAATCCAAACCCAGCAAGACGAAATGTTACGAAAAAATAAATTGAATCTCGAAAATTCTATGGACAGCAAGCAAAACGTTAATGCAAAGGAAAACAAACTTGATCATGTTTGCTATGTTGAAAACGATGATGTTAATTATCTTGATTCTGAAGATCAAGAAGTCAATCAGAATCGGTCATCAATTGTTATAGATACTGCCATTAGCAATGCAGAAGAGTTTACTCCGACACTTGATAGTCAGAGTTCCGAAAGAAAGAAAGAGGACGATCCCCTTCTACAAGCAACAGATGTTGAGGATAACATTAAATGTCAAACAATTCTAGAAGACTTTTCTGAGATAGCTCGTGACAAAACACCAGTTCTACGTGTAAATGAAAGAACACCAGATGTTTCTGAAGTCGCTGAAGGCACACAAATACTCTCTAACCGTGAAACAGAACCAGAATCATTAGAAAATGAAAAGCAACTGACAACTCTCATTATTTCTGATGATATTACGACTTCTTCCTCAACTGCTGACGACGACATTTGTTCTGGAGGTTCGTCGCATGAGGCGCACATCAATTTTTATAGTTACTCGTCTGAAAGAGAAGAATGCTTGTCTTCATCCACATCATCAGAAAGTTTCGAGTTTGCCGAGCCAGTTTCAAGCAATTACATTCAAGATGAGAAAGCGCAGGCGTTGCGAACCTCAATCATCGAAAGGTATCCGTCAACCGAGACAGACGACGATGAACTAGAAAGTGTTGGTGACGAACTATGTGAGGATCTGCTTGCAGTGAAGCAGATTTCTGCTGAAGTACAACAGCTGGTCGCGGCTATCAATGCATTCGGGTGAGTGTGACACGACGAAACAGGCCTTTTCCATCATTAAGTTGTGCTTCATGCTGAACGATACTTAAGATGGAGATATTTGGGTGTGGCTTGACATCTGTGACTGATAGGTTTTGCAAGGAAAAGGGTGTGGAGAAAAAAATATCATGAACCAACTAGCAAATGTTGGTTTTGTTAAGAAAAGACGGAAAGGTCATAAATTTTGAGAATCCTATAACGTTAAAAAGTAATTACAGTATTCGTTTTTCACCAACACTCCTTTCTAATCAAATAAAAGATTGTTTCATGCCGTCTTCCTGTTCTTCGCGTAAACCAAGTCGTGTGTTGAGACACTCTACCTAATTTTAATTCGACTTCTTAATTTACCAACTTCAATACTTGCGGCGCGCAATAACTAAGAGAAAACGGGCCCTCAGAGATAAACGTAAACGGACAACGCCTTCTGAGTCATGGTCAGTCAAATAGTACTATTTCTTCAGGCGAGAAGAGGAACAACAGATGAGCGCCTTTCTTGTTGGTAAGAAGATGGCGGTCGAGAAAAAGAGAAAAAGTGCGATGAACGCTGTGGTGACCTCCCCGTGCCATGACCAAACTGTGCAGGTACAGTTTGTTTTCTTTTTGGTTTGATCATTGGGGTTTTTGAATTTCCTTAACAGCATTTTCTATATAAACGATTTCATTCTTTTTGTAGAAATTTATTTTCTTTCGTATAATTTTCCCGTGATATCTCAAAATAATCATTGAGCACTAGAACATAAAGAATAAAAAAGCTAAATTTAAATTCAAAAAAAAACGTTGAGAAACTCATAAAATACTATTTTCTTATCAGTTGTGATTCGAATCGAAGAGTTGAGTGCGTGATCAAAATACTATTCGAGCAGATGAAAGCAATCAACTAACAACACCCAACAGATCATTTTTCAATTGAAAGTCTAGCTAAGGAGAATTGGAAAAAAAATCATTCAAATTTGATTTATTAACCAAACACTCGAGTTCTCGGACATAGGACTAAATAAACAAAAATTATCTCGAGTTGCATCAAACAAAAAATTCCATTTTCCGGCCCCCTCCCTTTAAAAAATTTAAACGGTTGAGTTAATCAATTAAAATTCGCGCATGATCTGGTCATCACTATCATCAATTCTTTAGCCGCTAGTTCCTATAAAAGTATATCTTAATGAACTACTCTACAGGATCCAAATGCTGGCATTTCAGTACTCTAAAAGATTCTTATTTGATGCTTCAATAATTCTTTTCAACAGGTCTTCATTCTTCATATCACATGTTTCTTTAAAACGATTTTCGAAGTGTTCGTTGTTTTTCATAAATATTACGCCTCACAAATATATAATTAAATAAGTGCCTACTCCCCAGAACTAGTGGAGAAACAGTACCTAACGGCTAATGAAATAAAATATTTTTAGAAAGTGACTGACTGTAAAAAAAACTCACAATTAATTGAAATTGTATAAACAAAAGAAGCAGTTCTAACAAGGAATCTTAGGCATCTAAGTCAATAAAGAATCAGAAAACTGTTCGGTTAACGAATCATTCTACATGATGTGTGCATTACACGGCAAACCCATTTCCTCTGTTCTTTTTCTATTCTTAAGTTAGTCAGTATTCTATTCTTAAATGTACTTGCAAATAGTCGAACTCGCGGTTTGTACAACGTAATGAAAAACGAATAAGACGAATCTTTTCTGTCATTTTTATATATTTTTTTAATTTAACAAAACTCCAAAAATTCGCAAAATTCTTATTTCAAAAAACCAAATATTACTCTGATTTTTGAGATCTTACAATGAAATTCGCATTTTCGTTCTTATTACGGACATTACGGACAGACGGAACTAATTCCGTTAGTAATTCGGTGACAACTTCGCCTAAATTGTCAGCCGTCGTCTTCATTTTACCCTCTTTATCCCGGAAAGAAAACTGTGTCCGCAGGACACAACACCTTCGTTTTCTAACCTCACTCATAAATACAAGGCCACTTGTTCACGAATATTTTGTTTTCTCGCGCTCACAATTCACTATTTGAACTATTTTTCTGTTTTCTGTTTCTATCGCCGTTTTTGTGTGTGTGTGTGTATGTGTGTGAGACTAACTGACTGGGAACACTGAGCAAGTGTTTATATATGTAGGCGGCTTATGAGTTCCTTGTGCAGCGCTGGGGTTACGCTTTTGTTCACCCCTTTCATATTTTTCAATGACCTTCTTTTAATTCAATGGTGGAAAAAATGAAGCGAATCGTAGTCTATGATCAGTTATTACAGTAATTTTTTTTCCTGGTAGAAATTAAATTGATTAATGACTTTGAATACGATGAAGACGACTATCGAACTCAAATTTTCTAATAACTTCATGTAGAAAATATGAAATATTTTTCAAAATTTCAATCATTCCCTACTTTTCACAGCTTTTTTCGCTTTCTTAATAGCTTTTGAAACAGCTCCTTGCTGCCATTTTTAGATCCAATCGAGAATTCATTTTTATTCTTTCTCTTATTGACCTTCTCTGTGGTAGGAAAACCAACTCATTCTTATTTTAGTTCAAAATATTTCAAAAGAGCATTAATCATTTTATGTTGCTGATAATTCTGGTAGGCATCACACAATTTTGAGCAGTTTCAGCTGAGCAGTTATTGCTTATCGCAAAATCAGTTTCATTTCGGCTGATGTTGCATAATACCAGGTTTCCTATACATTATTCTATTAAAGAAGCAGTATTTAAATAGAAAACAGTTTCCGAATGTGTCCAGGAGCTTTCTCCTTTCTACTTCATCTGAGGCCCTGTTGGCACTCAAGCGGACTGCTTGTGTCATTGTCCTACCACCCACGGGTTTGCCCACATTTAAATGAAACTCATTCCTATTATCTACACATTTCTGCAATCAATGTTCCGCGCCATTTTGACAAAAAGACAAGACCCATGAGTACTTTGTTTTCTTTATTTCTTCGTTTGAACGCCGAGGCCTATGCTAATTTTCTCCACCCATTTCATTCAGATTTCTCCTCGCCTGTTTCCAATAGTTCTTTGTCGCAAACCGTTTTTGTTCTTGTTCAGTTTTCGTCACCCTTCTTTCTTCTCTTTATATTTTTCAACTTTTCGACGAAACTATAGAAACCGTTTCCTATGCGGTAGTTTTCCCTTTGGCTTCGCAGAACGAATCGCATAAAAAGTGTCAAGTTGAATAAGTTTGACGAATCTTTTCTTTTTTCTTTTTTTCTCCTTTTTTACGGTGTGTACAGACAGCTATGACCGAAAACTGCAATGTAACATAAATGAAATCACCAAAAAAAAAAGCTAAAGTAGATGCTTTTGTTTGATTTTCTCATCATTGCTTGCTTGGTGGCTGTTGTTTTTTTTTTGCAGTGTCTCTGCGGAGAAACGCGCAGAATCAACGTACATGTGTAGTTATAATATGCGAATTAGTTGAGATACCGCCCTCTGACATTGCCACTGTTATTATGTAGCCCATCTACACTATTGATATATTCCCTATAGTATGTAGTAAAATGGTATTCTTGTTCAACGGATGGCAGTTAGATGTAGCAGTTGAGGGAGAAGTAGTAAACGTAGTACAATGGGGAGATTCACAGTTGACCTACTCTTTTGGAAAAGCCCCTATGTTCACGGTTTGCTTCCTGATCGTGTGCGTTCGCGTTTTGAAAAACGATTCAAGATTCAAATGATCCGTGACAAAGCTTCTCTTTCTTTTTAAATCAGGATTTAGATTCAGATTTTGGGTTAGTAGCTGAAAGATTGCGCCTTCCCTCAGATTGATTTTAGATCCTCTTTCTTATCTGTCGTTTGTTCCTCTACTGTTCCTCAATTCATTCAATTTCTCCATTGCCTAATTATTTTCATGTTTTCTCTTTTAATCGTTCATCATCATTCTATCATGATCTTTCCGCTCTCCTTCATCATTTAGTCCGATTTTGGTCGAAATTATTTCACTTTAATTTTTTCGTCCACGTAACTGAAAATCATTCAAGAAAAATTGATAACACATTTTTAATTGTTGACTGATAACTTGGTTTATTAGCTTCCTCCACCTCCTGACGTTTTGAAAATTCTAAAGCACATACAACTGGGAGAACATATGTTTTTTTTTTAATCGAGCAGGTGTGGCAATCTGTCTTTTTAAAGAGTGGGCGGAACGCAGATGTTCTAATTTTTTCTCTATTTTTGTTTGAGAGTTGATATTCAAATATTCAAATACTGTCTTCAGACTGACAACAATTTGTTCATTCTTGTCGATCGACACATACCGGAAGCAATGGAGAATCTTCAAGTGGAAATTGAGAAACTTCAAGCCGACCTAGCAATAGTGAGAAATGGGGAAAAAGTGAGTTACTTCACATTCATTATTTTATATTTATCTATTTCATTATAACGCTATATTCGTCTGTAACATGAAATTTGATTATAAGATACACTATGTAGTGGTCATAAGTGATCCACAACTTGGTTTTTCCAAAACAGAATAATATCTTTATAGTTATTATTTTTTCCGTACAACCGCGACCAATAACAAATTTGAGCTTAAATACATCTACTTATTGTTAAGCGGATAGCTCCGTCTTTTACTTTGATATACGGGATGGAGTCATGGACAGCAGAGTAGGGCGGAACTGGATTTTTTTTGAGAACTTGGAATCCGGAAAACGGAAAACGGAAAAAAATGTTCTCACGGAATCTGAAATCCGGAAGACGGAATGAAAAAAAACGGCGGAATCCGGAATTCCGCCATTCTCTCCAGAGTAGGGCGGAATTGGATTTTGGGAACTCGGAATCCGGAAAACGGAAAACGTAAACAATTTTTTTTCACGGAATCTGGAATCCGGAAGACGGAATGAAAAAAACGGCGGAATCTGGAATGCGGAATGCTGAATCCGGAATTCCGCCCTTCTCTGATGGAGACCCAAGCGCTTCGATTTTTGGGATACTGTAACTGTACATACAAAATCTTCGATACTGTCTTAACAATGATATAAATATTCAAAATTTTGCTGTTATAGCGATATGGATGTCCGTGTATCACATGTCAAAAATCAGCTTCATATGTGTAAAACTACTAATTTAATAGAAATGGTTTTTCGGGCATTCTAGATCTTCCTACAATTGTTTATAGTAGAAAACATGCTGCCAAATTGCAGTGTAATCCGTTTGATCTTAAAGTTACTGAAATTGGAACAGAAAACATCTGATCGCTATCATTCTATCATGATCTTCCGCTCTCTTTCACTAATTAGGGCGATATCGGTCGAATTTAATTCACTTCATTTTCTTGCGTCTGTGTAACTGAAAACTATACAGAATACGTGAAAATATCTGTTATCGTTCGTAATGATAGTTCTCTTGTGAGAGTTTCGAAGTTGTTGATGCTAGGGATTAGAAAAAAACGTTGTAAACATCAAAAAGAAAGATAAAAATAAAAATATAAAGATATTTGCTCAACAATTGTTGAAATAATCAAGCGAATTTTGTCATTATGGTAAGTACTCAAATTTAGTGTTTTTCCACTGAAAAAAAAAATAAAAAATTGATATTTTATTGAAAGCTACTGAAATAACGTTTAATTAAGATTTGTTCTTTCAGGAACTCATTAAAATCAACTCTAAACTGAAGATGGAGCTTGAAGAGTCCCAACAGACGATAGACGGAATCGAAGTCGAAGCCGAGCAGGTTGGTATCGTTTTTTTTTTTCTTAGCTGATAAGAAATACGGTAGTTAGCTCTTGGCGCCACTGCCGGAAGTTCAAACAAACCGAGCTGAGTTTTTAATCAGATGAAACGGAAACATATTTACTTAATGATATCACTCTGTGTTGCAGTTCTTTACTTAATCATTTACAGCAATACACTGAGCTGACCTCAGAGATTGATGGGCTCTGTGAAATAGTGCAAAGGAAGGATCAAGAGCTTTCAGCATTGAAAGAGAAATTAGTCAATATGAACATGAGCGAAAATAATCTAAAAGATGATGTGGACTCACAGAGACTTATTGTTCAGCGTCAGAAAGAGATTATTGAAAGTCTGAGGTATCTTTAAATATTGAAATTGTTTTTCCTATAACGCATCACTTCATTTATCTTTTTTCCTTTCCACATTCGTATTTCAGAGAAGAACTGGATGCCATCACAAAAAAGTTGAGTGACGTGACTAAAAGCAGAGATAAGGCGATTGAAGAGGCCACAATTTATAAGATGAAAAACATGGAGCGTGATCGTTTCTTGTCGAAAGAAGCGCAAATGTCAATGGAAATTGAAGATTTGCAAAGGGAACTCAATAAGCAGAAACTCATCCTAAATCAGACGAGTATGGCAAAACTTGCAGATACTGTAAGTTTGTCTGAAAAGTCTTCTGTTGCGAGTTACAAATGAATGTTTTCAGTTTGATAGAAAAGTTCTCCACCTTGAGAACGAGCTGAGGGAGAGAGATATGCTTATATGTAAGCAGAATCAAATCATCAACAGCCATCGTAAATCCCCGACCGGATCAGCCGTCACGCATCGCAGAATGCAGCGTACGCTTTTTGGAAAATCATAAAGGAAAATTCAACTTGCTTATGTATATAATTCTTACAGCTCGTGCATCTGTACTCGCAGCTGCTGGAAATTTACCGAGTGCTGGCAGTAGTTCAGAATCCTTCCAAAATGGTCTAGATATTGAAGCAAAGGAAGCTCTTCTTAGTTTTATTCTAAGGTATGTACATCAAGCAAAAAAATCCAAGAAGGCCTGATAGAAGAATCGCTTGAATATGTTTGCGATTATATTTTAAAACTATATATAATATATGCAATATATACAAATATACAAAGCATTCAACATTTTCGCCTCATTAATGAAATGCTCATTTCAGTGACCGCCATAATCAACTTGCAAATATTTACAACATTGGCCGAATTTTGGACCTGACACCACAAGAGGAACGTGCTGTGGAGAGACACTTGACAAAGGATCGATTCACCTAACTGTTTTTGTTTTAATTTATGACGTAATATTTTCTTTCTTTTACTGTAAATATTACCAAGTATTTTCAAAAAATTCCAATTTCTATCACCAGCTACAATTCCGTGCAGCAAAATATGCCAAACGGTTCCTTTCAGTTGAATTTGCCTGACTTTGATATTGTGTAGATGAGATTGTAAGAGCAGAAATGCTCTGAAAAATGTGAAATGCAGAAATTACAGCTAAAACGACGTGACCGGGGCTGACAGCTACTTTTCAGTGTCTCAGTTTTTGTGCACTGCTACAGCACAACAAAATGCTTCCTTTCAAGAGCCTTCTGTACGCTGAGCAGTATCAGTATTGTCTGAACTTGATGAAAAACGAGTTTTAGGTGTGAAAAAAGTTCACACAAGATTCAAATTCATTCACGCTATTTCAAATTTAGTCATTTTCAACTCGAAAATCCCATTTTGTTTATCATACTGTACGGTACTGTATATGCTCCGCAATTGTTTAGCGCCATATTGGTGTCATTCCTGGATCAAATTTTTTTTTTGCAGAATGGAGTTTTAGATTCACAAAGAACACTCATTTCCTATAAATCATTCTGGGAAAATAAGCCCGGTATATTCCAAGAAAACTTAATTTTTAACTCACCCTACTACTTCCACCAACTCCAACATTTCCCGAAATGTTTCAAACTTTAATTTCAATATATTCATTAAAAATGTATTTTCGAAGATCTAAAGATTATTTTTTTGGATTAAAAACAACCTAATGCCTAGTTTAATTGTGTTGTTTAATAAAGATTTACATTGCAAGAAATGCTCCGAAAACGAGATGGCTTGAAAAAAGCACCGGCCCGCAAGAATAGGCAGTAACGTTTTTATAATACAAACTAGTTTTTCACATAACATTTAACTTTGCAACACATTATTCTTGCTATCTACTTTTGATGTTAATGGTAATTGGCTCTGGCGAACATTCATTGGCAGCGTGTCGTTTGGAGTCAGGTCAGTACGGGGACTGTGTATTGCGAATGCTGCAATTAGAAAAAATGTCTGAAAGAAATGATTTGACCAGTTCGAAGGTTTATGACGCCACAATAAAGCTAAAATTGAACTTACTTGCTGAAGTGCTAGCAGATGGCACTTGAGGTGGAACCAATGAATATTCAGGCAATGCGCCCAGCATACATGGAAAAACCTTGGTTGCTGCATCGCGTATTGGTAGCACATACCTGTTGCGATTTTCAAATAAATTTGAAAAGAGAAACGTTTATTTAAGGATATGTGTTTAAAATCACAAAGTGTCAGTTATGAATTTATGATTTTTTTAAAATAATTATTTATCTTTGCTCGAATATAATAAAAGGGTAACGTATTGATTTCACTATTCATTTCAATCAAATTACGCCGCAAAGGCGATAAGCTCAGTAAGACCTTCACGAAAGACGAAGACAAAAAGTCGAATTCGTTCGTCTTACGCTATAAAAAAAGTTGTCAACACACTGCGTCAGATGATTTCAAGACTAAGAAGAAGACGAGACAAAGTCGAAAAGGAGACGACACAGCCGAAAGTTTGTCAAATTGGAAGCCTTAGAGCTTAGAAAAAAGTTGGAGCCTCACATGATCCGCGGGAAACGAACTGAACACATGAATTTTATTGATACACAGTAACCTTCATTCAAATCCATATTTATGAATTTAGCATCTGGTTAGAAACTAGTTCAATTCAAACTAATACAACAATGATTTTTCATGAAAGTCGATGCTTATTACACATTTTTCCATCATCAGAACATTCAGAAGACTGAGCTTATGTATAATAATGTATTCTAATAAAAGGATGTTCTTGTCAATTTTTCGAAATGCGAGTTTCAATGCTATTAAATTAGTGGGTTCCGGTAAATTAGAGAATATGGAAATCAGAAATTGTCAATATATCATCATACTTTCCTTTGTTCATTTTGTGAAACGAAAAATTGAACGAAATTGAATATAAAATTTTAAGTTAAAGGAACAGTGGTGTGACAGTCGGTGACGTGCATGGATGAAACTGATACAGAAATAGATTCCTTGATGCAAAAAAAACGACCTGTCCGACGATCCCACATGAGGTGGTCCATCTCACTGCGAGAAGAAGCCTTAATACATGGAGCAAGTCAAAGTTTCACTTCATGGACCACCATCGCCAAGGATAGCAAGGTATGGTTAACTGCGATCCGCGCCCCCACTAGCAAATAACGAATTGACTGAGTAACTAAGTAAGTAATAAAAACAGAAATAAAATTAAAGAAACTCCAGAATTCCAACCGTTATCCAGTGAAATAGAAGGAACAGTGATGTGGCCGTCCTTGCAGTACACCTTGGCGTATCGCAAACGATAACGTGTCCCTATTTGTTTTAGTTTAATGATGACCTTATTAGTTTAGCTATTAGTTTAGCTATTAGCGGTTTAAGCTATATTTAGCTATTATCCATCCGCGAGGACATGAGCTTTCGTTTAAAGACGCAACGAATTAACTGTTGGGTCTCGTTATGGGATAGCGCGTTAAATAGCGTTAATTCGTTGCGCCTTTAAACAAAGGCTCTATCATTTATTAGAAAGTTGCGGGTAATTGGAGGTTGCCTCTGCATATTTCAAAGTGACTGCTGACCTTTCAGTCTAGCGGAGTTCCTGGACAAGCAGAATAAATACAGTAAATACTACATATTCAGAAATTTTTGATTATCACTGAACTACTTTTTTTTAACGATCAAATCACCGTATTAGAAACCGATAGTGGCCTAATTTTTTAATGTGGATCAATGTTCCAAATTTAGAAATAAGATCAAAAAAGGATTCTTTTTAATTGCAATCATTGGAGGCTAGACTTTTAAGTCGTTCAGTGAGTTTGTCTTTAATTTTAAGCTACTCACCATATTAAATAAAGCGGATGCACGAATGATATTAGCAATGGTAGTATAACGAATGCCAATTCCAAAATTATTATGGCACACTGAAAAAAATAAAATTAACAAAAGTAGTTCAGTTGAAGCGAATTTCTCACCCCCTCACAAGATTCCTTCAAAAAGTGGCGATACAAAACGACACAGCCTGAGATGAAAAATGAAGTTTGCCACGCCAGAACTTCACATTTGACAATCTCTTTTAATGAGAATATGGTGAAAGATATCCAACTTTTCCTAGAAATATATCAAAATGTTGAACTTCTATACTTAATTGATGTTTACTTGTTTCGCTGCAACAAACTAGCAATTAGGATGAACGCCAACCCGAGTGCATGAAGAAGAATAAGAATTGTCAAAAGAGCAAATGTCATGAATGACTGGGACACAGCTAATAAAATCGAGCATTTCTCCATTGGTTTGTTACTCATATCCTGGTCGAACGCAGTGAAAAGCAAAGAAGCCGCCACACATACTGCAGCAATGGTGCTCTGCCAGACAGAACACGACAAATACCATTTCATCGGTACTTTATCAGTAGGCTTTCTGAGAAAAATTGAACTTTTAAGAAACTATTGTCGCAATGGTCGAAAAGCTTACAACTTCAGCAAATTGCATTGTACTCCCAGCAAACAGAAGGTGGCCGCACAATGAATATAGCAAAAAATTAATGGAAATTCTTGAAGTTTGCAGGAAACTGTTGTAACCTGGCTCAAACACGATTGTTGCATCACAAGAAACAAGAAAAAGTTTCGAGCTAGTTGAAAACCAGAGAGAACCGCAAAATTGATCGATATGGACGTCTGTAAACTTGCACATTTTTCAAACTTCGTTGTTAGTTGATTTTGAACAATTCAAGTGACTTTCAGAGTTTAACATTCATTATTCTATTCAAATTTTAGCTGTAATCTTGATATTTAAATCAATAAAACATGAAAAATATATACAAATCCAGAAGCATAGTTCTTACCAACAACCTCCTTTGCGAATGTGGCATTGGTGATGCTTTGTGACATATTACAGTGATCACCGTATTCATTACTAATCCGCCCACCGCCAATATAATTTCGACAATCGTAAAAAACCATTGTGATGGCTCAACGAACGGTTCGACACATAAATCGGGGTGCTGTGTAGTTAACATTTAGCTGCAAATAGCATAGTAATGAAATTGTACAAAACTGCAAAAAGAGCAAAATGAAATGCTCTTCTGCTGTAGAGCTTCAGAAGGGAGTGTCGTAGGCTCTGCTTCCGGGAAGTCTATTAAGCAATGCAGGCACGCTATCTCTATCTGATTCTTCTTCAAAATCAGAGGAACTCTTCTTCTTTTACATGCGCTCAACAACAGCACCAAAATTGGTGATGCCAGAAAAGAAGAAAATAATTAGGGAATAATGGAATAATAGGCGATGGGAAAGTCTTCGCGACATACTTCTATTCAGCTCTAACTTTCTAATCTCGGTTTGTTAAATGTGTAAAACTCTAAAAAAAATATAGTTGAAAAGTGTTCGAAAACAGCGAAAAGAAAACATCCAGTCAAGAAGTATCATATCAAAAAGTAACATGCATAGCTTTCAGAATTGGATTACCAGTTCTCTCAAATATTTGTCAAAAAGCTGCTGATTCAAACTTTCGGATGAGATTCGTGTTTTTTTTTCGGATAAGATATGGAAATATGAAAAAAAATCGCGGAAGGGTAAAAGGAAATTAGATCCATTAGTAAGTTAGAATATGAAATTTCATAACGAATTTTCTGAAAATAGACCAAATTTCCAATTCTCTCTCTGTTAACTTGACCAAAGAGTTATGATGGTATTCATCCTTTTCTCCTATTTAAAAATATTATTTTCATCTCATCAGCAGCATTTTTAATATAATAATATATTTTACGGCGCTATCTTATTGGGGAGGGGGGTCAATGGTTTTTAGTTATTTTTGGAGGTTTTTGCAAATTTTTTTTTCTGAAAATGTTTGTTATTATTGTTAAAATATTTGTAAGTTGTTTTTTCACGAGTGGTGCGATTCAACAATGAACAATTTCTGCAATTTTTCAATTTGTTTTTGGATTGGATTTTTTTTTCGCTTATTAGTTAATCATAACTTAGTTAATCATAGATATGAATAAAACCGCAGCTGATGCACTTCTCGACTTGAAGTCGTTTAGAGTTTTCAATGGATGGCCCGGTGTCGCGAGAATGTCGTCTGAAGGCTTTGCAAGCATTGGGTTTCGGCCATCAGACAGTGAATCATTCCTTCAAATATCATGATGAAGCGAAATTTAACGAGTATGTCTCATAGCATTTAGAAAAAAAATCTTCCAAAAATGACTAAAAGTCATTGATCCCCCCCCCCCACAACTAAGATAGCGACTATTTTACTTTGATGCGATGCAATTTTCATGTTAACTTCATTTGAAGTCTTTCAATAATTTAGTTCTAACAACCCCACCAAAAACCAAATTGATTTCAGCCGAGTTTTCGCACAATATGCAAAAATCAAAACGGTCCCTCAAGAAATGGAAACATTAATTTTGAATTAAAGCACTCTTTTAGGTGTTGACACTTTCATATTTAGTCGTTTGTACAGGTTGGGGAATAAATACAGCGCCGCATTCAAGACGGTGTAATAACTTCAAATCGAAAGATTTTTTTTCTGAAAATCAACCAAAATGCTCATTAAACAACTAGAAACATTATAGCATTAGCAGTTTTCGAATCTTCCTCCTTTCGCTTTGATGACTGCCTGAAGTCTCTTTGGGTAAGAGTCGACGACGGCACTGACGTTAACGTCAACGTCTTGAAGCGCGGCGTTATATTTATTCACCACTCTGTAATTTTTTAAGTTGTAATATGGCCGATTCTCTTTTACATCACAATTACAATAAACTAAAATCGTTATTTCAAATATTTCTCTTCCGTTTCAGCTTTCGTATGTTTTATTCAACAAGACCGCCGTACACTACTGATTCTCAAGTCGATGACGTCTCGGGAAAGCATTAGGGAAATCGTTTCACTTTTTAATAATTGCGGGTTGAACTCACAATTCTTTTCTAAATTCACTGTGTTAATATTGTTTCTAATGATACCCTTTTCACTTCATCGCTCCATAAATCCTATTCTGCTTTTCCAAAGGGATTTCAAGAGCTTCTTCTTTTTTTTATACTTCCACGCTTATCGCAGCTTCATTCGAACATTGAATAAACTTTTTTTCATTAGTATTTTTTTTAAAGTTTTGTGTTTCAGGAGCCAACACTGAAATACAAGAATGACGATCGGAGATCTTTGCAGACCATTTTGGAACTTGAAAAAGATGAAATGAACGGTGTAAACATAGGAAGTTATTTCAGTATACATATAGCAGTTCTTTATGGAAATGTTCATTTGGTGTCTGTCTGAAACACGTATCAAAGTTTCTGCAACAAGCAAAATCTGCAGTCATGAACACTATAGTTCAATCAATTTTTTTTTTAATTTTATATACAGGGTGCGCCAAAATTATGGTGACACATTCAAAGTGCTGTACCTTATACAAAAATATTCAAATCGACTTGAAAATTCAGCTAGAGTTCATTGAAACGATTATAAAACATATAAAATTAAAGTTGTTCGATGCGGCTCCCTTTGATGCAAAAAAATTGACGCCCGTGCCGCCTGCTACGTCCAAAGTTTTGTCACCATAATTTAGGCGCACCCTGTACAGTGCTGGCCATAAAGGTATGAATAATCGGTTTTTTCGAGAATACTTGGCTCACAGGTGAAGTGCGGTCATGAAATTTTGTTTGCATGTTTTTGAAGGTAAATCACGTTAACTAAAACTTTGATTTTGACAAAAAATAAAAATTTTGAAAAATTATAACAATTTATTAGAAAATTGGAAAAACGAAGAAAATGACACTCTTCACAAAATGTTCACAAAATAAGGAAAATAGTATGTATTTCTTGCGAGAACGTTTTTATTCACACTGAGAAGCTTGGATTTTCACAGAAGCACAAGCAGAAAGAGTGGGTTAGAGTGACCCACGCAGCTCTACAAAGAAGATTGGTACACTGTCAGAATGATCTTCATTGAGAACACGTTAGACGTTGATCGAATGTTGGAAACCGACACCTCATGAAGAGGAGAAAACTAAGAAATGAGGATGAATGAACCACGTTGATTCAAAAATGAATATCAAGAAATAAAAAATGATTTGTCGGAGGGCCGCCAATGAGATGCTCGAAATATTTGAGAAAAGAAGTATTAATCCGTAATTGAAACCAGCTCATTTACTTTTGGACCTTCATTGCAAGAGACCGGATGCCGTGCAAACAATGTGAGCGGATCGACTATATAACTAAGTAAGTAAGTGCACTTTCATGAAGATACCACTTTTCCGGACCCTGTAACAACAAAAAGCGGTCAATATCTATGTATAGGACCCCCTCCCTTTTGTTGCTATGGAATTCACATAAAAGTGTTTGAAATAGTCAAAAAAATCTTACATTTTTGCAAGTGCTCAAAATTGATGACTTTTGAAAGACATCGGCAATGATTTCCGTAAAATTAATTCAGCTCTCGATTTGTTCTGCTCTCTTTGAATCTTTCAGCTAGTGCTTTTATTAAAGTCCAAGCTAATGAGCCGTAAGTGAGAACAAGGAGAACAAGTGAGTCGACGAGGTTGAAGCGTGTTTTAGGAAAAGATAGTGCATCAATTGTTTTCTGAATACCATTGAATTCTGTCCATGTGCACGTTTTCTTTTATTTATTTTTAGCTCCAATTTGTCATTTTTATTTAGTAGTCTGATAGAAGTACATACCTTTTGATGGCTTTGATAATACTCGTGGATGCTCCGTTATCGTTGGAGAAGCGGTTGTCGGAGCCTAATAGGTTTCTAAAACTTGTGTTTTGTTAGTGTTTATGTGGATTCCAATTTTTTCACGTTTAGTGTCCAATTTTTGAATAATTTTACTACCAGTTTTTGATTTTAAAAATGTGTTCTTTTGCATCGAGAAAAACGCAGTCTGCAATTCTCGGGAGTGCGAGATTTGTGCCGTTGTTTTGTACTCCAGGTGTTGCATCGTAGTCTTCTTCATCTTGGCTTTTATGTTTGCCCAAGACATTTGGCTGAAGGCTAATTCCAGGCATGCCCAGAAGAGAGTAATCGATATGGGAGAGCCTGCCTTGTCGGACACCCCTTCTGAAGGGTATGGTGTAGTTCTCAAGGGGTGTGGAGTGACATGAATGGTTTTCTACAGTTGGTACGGTTTGTATTGTTAACTTCTTGACTACATTTGTTCCCTTCCACATTAACTCAAAGCAATAAATGAGCTTGGAGAGTTTTGAGCTTCGTTAAAATGGGAATTATCTTCTACACCAAAAACTACGATGCGCTCAATTTCAATAGCATTAGCTGACTTGACTATAGACTTATCTTGCATATATTTTTTGAAGCCCCCATTTCCCTATGCTTTGAGACGACTCCGTTATATACTTTTACATATGTCTAGTTTATAAAAATGATGTTCAACGTGAAGCGGAATAGCAGCAAAGCGAATCAAGTGTTATTTATATCAGAATGTAGAGAAATATTTTAAAAAACAGTGAATCGCTATAGCTTATCTCTAGAAAAAAGTGATAGAGCTAGAGTTTAACAGTTCTAGACATCAACAAATGACCCAGCTATGTTATGTGCAAACACTTCACACCTAGACCGTTTTGATTACTCATCAGTCAACTGAGCTATCTTCCTGCTTTCTAAAGCTACTCACCATTTTGGCAGGAATAAACAATAGCGCATTTTGTCTGTCTGTGAGTGCACTGTGCGTTTTTTTCTCGTGAGTGTGCATGCCCAACGCACATCCCCCCTACGTGGCGGGAAACACACGCAAATCTCCTCATCTCATTGCCTTCTTTTTCGGTTTTTTTTTTCATTTTGCCTTTTCGTCTTTCCGTGGTCTCATTGTTTTATTTTTCTGAGAAAATTTGGTCTTCCATTTCATCAGAATAATGTTTTCCTGTACTTTATTTCTCTGACGTTAAAAGTTTGCGAAAGGCGTAGGGACTTCTCTTAATATCTGTTTTATATTTCATTCCTAGTGGCCATTGAATAAAAGAAATCGATTTTCAGAAATCAAAAAGAGAATCATAGATATTTCAGTCAAAACAGTTTGATTCAATGATTCACATTCACATATACATATCTTCAATTTCAAAAAAATACATTTTGATTCAAACAATGAAAAAAATGTGATCATTATGCATTAAATAAATATTTAAATGTTCGATTTTTTTGAAAAGTGATAAAAACGGAATAGGAAACTACAGATAACCATTTTGTTCTATTTGTTGAATGAAAGGAAGAGGGAAGAGTGGTGCAAGCGCGCCCCATTGCAACCTTCATTTTCTCATTTTTTTCGAACGCAGATGTATCCGAACAGACGTTCCTCCGCTTTTCCATTTCGTTGTGTGCCATACGCTTAATTTTATTAATATTTTCCTCCTTTTCCAGGTGGATATCCGTAAAATGGACCATTCAAAGCGTCAACCTCCAAAAAGCGAAGCGCTGCACATTGACCCCTCAAGCAGAGGTGATTTCATAGATGATTAAAAAAATCAATAATGTTTTTATTGATCAGGCGAGTCTTCATTTTCTGTTCATCGCAGTCACTCCAGTGGGCACGAGCCGTTTGCTCCGAGGTGAGAATTAAGAATCATTGAAAGAAATAATGCGCACATGTGACGCTTTCAGCCCAGGATCGTCAATTGGAGCCAGTGTATCAATGTTTTCATCACGCAACTCGGAGGCAGAGGTTGGTGATGTGGAAGATTTGGACGGAGTTCGCACGATCATGATGAACATCGGTGTTTCTGACATGCTCGCTGACAGAGAAATTCAGAATAGATACCCCGAGTTTTTCAAGTTTTTGCTAAGCGAACAGCCAACATGGTTTGAACCGGCGACTTACAATGGAACTGTCTACCGCGTGAATCAGACAACGCCACTTCCAGAGAATCACAAGAAGTTACGCAAGGAGCTTCCATACGAAATGCTCGATCTGATGTATCGGTTTTTCCGTCAGAAGGTGAGTGCTCAAAGCTGAAAACACAAAACCATTAAAAAGTAGTAAAATAAATATGTTTCAATAGAATTACTTATTCTTCAGCACGTCAATGCTCAACGTAAACGCGAGAACAAGGAACTTTTGGAAGCAAACAAGCAACTTCGCATTGCCGCCGTCCAAATGTTCACCAAAGCAGAGCAAGAAGAAGAGTACATATCCAATTCACTTCTCAAGAAAATTCAACAATTAAATCAGGACAAGGACTATCTCGTCAAGAAGTATCAAAAAGATGAGGAATCGTTGACGAAGTCTCTAATGGCTAATGTTGCGAAGATTCCGGATGTTCATGGCGACGAAGCTGCTGAGAAGTTGATGGCAGACAAGCAAGCTGAAATTGAACGTCTTCGCACATACTGCAGTCGTGCTGAAAAAAATTATCAGGAGGAGTTGATGCGTCTCCGTGCCGAAAAAGTGGATCACGAATCAGCTTTGGAGCAAGAGCAGGAATTGCTTATAAACACTCTCGGAAAGAGAATGAGCCAAATGAATGAAGAAAAGCGCAAATTACAGCAGACTCTTGAGATAGCTTATATGAATGGTTTTGTCGATTTGGACGATACTGTGGAAGTCGCCCTTCATGCATCGACGGTTCACAAGCTGTGAGACGAAGATAACTTGTTTCCATATAATCGTTATTCTTTCAGTAATTCAAACTCTTCACGTGTGAATAACAGCTCATCTAATGTCAGAACAAGTTCTCCTGTTGTTCAAACCAGCTCACCAATTATCAAAAGTCACGAGCAACAGCCATCTTCTTCAAGTTTTCGTCAACAACTCAATGAGACTGCTCAATTGTACATTGAGAACAAAAAGTTGGTTGGATTGTGCAACCAAGAGAAACGTCGTTCCCACGCAACGGATGTTGAAATCAAAAAACGTAACAGCTAACAACTTTTCAATAATGACTGACTGTGTGCTTTCAGTGAATCAGCGTATGTCAAAATTGGAAGCTGTATTAGAAGCAATTCGCCTGGAAGCTGTTCGCTCCGATGGGTAGTCCAACAACTTTTGATAACCGTCTTATCATTTACTAATCGTTTCCAGATCACTGGCCTGGCGTCTGGCTGCATTAAACCATGACAACGGTACAGACGATAACCCCCACCGTATCATTGCTGAGAGAAGAGCACACGGGTCCTCACCTCCAATGGTTGTTGTTCAGCCAAGTACGAGCCGTCCCACTACCAGCGGTAATAGTGGCACAATTCCGAGCGAGCACCCGTATGCTCAAGTGGCGCCAATTTTAGCAACGGTACATCCGACGCAGAGAGCTTCTTCAACTAGAAACGAGAGAGTCGACCAGCAGCATTAGATATTGATCAATCTTCGTGTCTAAAATCAATTACATTCTGTTCTATACAGCCAAATGCTTAGCTAGATAATTTTCCAATCACTTTTTCATTTCCCTCCTAATGTCCATAGATACAATGGCATTAAACTTGTCATCATAACCACATCCAACGTCCAACCGGTTCTTTAATGCTCCCGTTTCTTCTTTTTCAAAACAATAGCTTCCTGCTTTGCGGCACATTGCATAATGTTATGGTGTATTAAACATGCCTAATACCCATTTCTTGCTATTCCTTAAATGTTGCTCTTCAAACTGATTTTGGTATTTCGCCCGTTTCACCTTAATGAGTTGCCCAATACGCTCGGATTACTAAAGAAGAAATTGGCATATCAAGTCGAAATAATTCGATACGTGAAGTTCAATTTTGCTTGGGACAGGAATAAATAAGTTTTTCATTTCAGTCTCTTTAAGGCTGTTTCAACAAACATGTTGTCCAAGCTTCACATTTATTCGCAGTTCTGAAATTGAATCTTTAAATACTTCAGATCACACTGCACCATCAATCAAGAAATTCCATCGAAAATATCAAGCATCCGAGTTACAACAATTTTAATCTAGAAAAGAAAAAAAACACGTTCTAGCCCTAATAACATCGCATCTCCCGTCGGCATTAATGGTGTTGTTTCCTGTAACTCACCAAAATTAATAATCAATCGATGACGGTGATTCTGGAAAACGTAACGAGAAGCTTCCACGAAGCTCCCACAGATGTCAGTGACCCCTTTGCTCTTAGTAGTAGTAGTATTAAGGAGTTCGGTCGTAGACAAAAGTACTGACATCTGTGTAAGCTTCATGTTACGTTTTTCAGAATCACCGTCATCGATGTAGAACACTTCTTCTTTGGTTTCTTCTTCCACAGTAAGACCTTTTTCAATGAAAGCAGGTTGAAGACATCGCAACAATCAAGATTTACAGTGCTCGCAAATTTAAAGATTACAGATTACATGTTTGATCATCTGATGAAAGGTTTAAAAGTGCTGCAAGAAAGGTCCACTTTGTGCTATACTTTCATGGGTTGTTTTTATATTCATGTGTGCAACACTGTGATATTTGAACTGAATAGAGCATTATTTTCTTGACCCACTTTCAGAGCTCATTACTCAGAAGCAACGTTGTGACATTGCTGATCCCTTCAAAAGAAAAATTCTCATGACCTCAAGATCAAATGAAAGATCTAATAAATCAAAAATTTTGATAGAGTTTTCAGTAACTTGTTTTTTTTAGTTTTCATGAATTCAATCGAAGCCAAATTTTTAAAAATGAAACATTTTTGCAATTTATTTATGAACTTTTTATTTCAGATTTTTTAATAGTTACGTTTCATTGTGCAAAAACCGTTTATCATAATATATTTCATAATGAATTTTGAAAATTTTAGAGCCTGAGCACAGTCTCAAATCCCGTTCATGTGACCCGCTGAAATTATTGTGAAGAGTTGAAAAATCTACTGGCTTCAACTTGTATTGTTTGAAGTCACTACTTTCCTATGAATCATTTGCCATACTTTGCAAGGAGAAATCTTAAACTGTGTTGTCCCGTCATGAACATTTAATCTCATATTGTCTAGCTTGACAGATCTAAGGCCTCCACGAAAGATGAAACAAACCGATCGTCTGTCGTGAAATCTTTTCGTCTCGTCTTCGTTCACCTTTCAGTTCATCTTGCGTGCGTTGCGCATCGTCAATTAAAATGCATGTGTACCAACACAATGTCAATCTCTGCGTCAGACGAATTCTAGACGGTGACGAAGACAAGACGAGACCGTCTTATTTCGTCTTTCGTGGAAGCCTTAGACAGGTCATTTTTTATCTTCGAATACCAAAAAAATATACAAGTAATAGAAGTTATGCATTGTGAAGTTGAAGAAAAAAGACAATAGACTCATTCGGTGTCTGTTTGACAATCAGAGCCGGAACTGTCGTAAAGAATATTAAGCACCTGATGTGCCTTCGATATTACAGAGACTTCATTCGGATTCGCCGGCGGATCTATAAAAAAAAACAAAATCAAAAAGTGTCTTCAATCCCATTTGCAAAAATAGAAAGATCCAAAAATATATCTATAAAATATTGAAACAAACCAAAATGGGCAACGTCCAACAGGACACAAACATCCTTGATTTACCTTCTCTTACTCTTGAGCAGTATTCCGGTTGCTGAATCCTAGATAAAGTGTGCTCATATTATTTTAATATTATAATTTATTGTTAAAGGATTATTAGAAAAAAGAAACATACTTGGCTCACATCCGGTGTACGCATGGTCGGGTCCAGGTGACCTCGAACTAAAACAAAATCTTTTCAATAACTATAGGAAATTTTTTAATTGATCAAGTAGGAATTTTCAAAACCTTTTTTCCTGAGAAACCGAAACTTTTAAATATTTCGCATACCGTTAGGGCTTCAAAGGAAAGCATCGAGCTCTCCAATGTACTGTAAAATTGTCGCATCAAGTACAGCACGCGTATCGACGTCGCTGTTTAAGTACCTAAAACAAAAAATAAACAATCAACTAAAGTAAAAACAAAAAATAAATAGAAATCATAAACTCACTTTTCCCCTAGTTTGGTTCGAATAGCGGAAAATGTCAAATTGAGGAGCGCGCGTCGGGCTAAAATGAAAAGTGTATTTAATAATTCTAAAATTGAAGTTCAACAAGAACTGTAAAACTAATGCTTAACTTACAGAAGTGAAAACCGCGGGCATGCTTTATTACGAATTCTGCAAGAAAAGTCGATTAGTTTAAGGAAGAATGAAAAAGTTGACACAAAACTCTGAAATTAGAATGAGAGAATATAATAATTAAAGAGAATATAATAATAATTCGCGTGCGTACAGGGTGGCCGATAAGTATACGGAATTCCTTTGTGGGTGGTCCCTAGAGAGCGCGAAGTTTGCTTTTCGAAATGTTCTGAATTGTTTCGAAAATATGGTGTCCCTTCAAGTGAAAAACAGAACAATTAGTCATTAGCTTGTATTTCATCGAATTTATGAAGGCTTCTCCTCATCGCGCCACTATTGCCAAGTTGCACCGGGAAGGTTAGACGTCTAGAACTTCCTCATTCGACGGTCTATCAAATTGTAAGTCAACTAAAATCGAAAGTGCATGTCAAACAGAAAATAAAAGCGGGAAGACCTCGCACTGTGAACACAAGGAAGACTCGAGGAATCATTAAGAAACGAATCCTAAGAAATGACGGAGTCAGCATGAAGAAGATGGCAAATTTGCTGGGAATCACTCGTTTTACTGTTCAGAACATTGTCAAAAACGATCTCGGTTCGACCAGTTATCGTCTGCTTCGTGGCCAATTCCTCACGGAAAAATCCAAGGAGAGTCGAGTCGAAAAGGCGAAAAAACTTCTTGAAGTTCTTAAGGTGCGCCGCTTGTCGGATTCATTGGGATCTTTACTATTGAGCCAATTCCCAACCGCCAAATTCATCGGCAGTTGTTATTTAAAAAAATCAAGCAAAGTCTCCTAAACGTCGTATGGTGTAAAACAAGTTGCTTCTTAAATCGGTGATGGTCTGGGCCGGCTTAACGTCGGAAGGTAAAGTTCCGTTGATCTTCGTTGATAGAAATGTGAAGATCTATTCGGAAGTGTACCAAAAATCGGTATTGAAAGAGGTTTTACTTACGTGGGTTACTACTCACTTTGGCCAGCGACCTTTCATACTTCAACAAGATTGGGCTCCTTCCCATGGCTCCAAATCAACGAAAGCGGTCCTAGATCTCCATTTTCCCGGATATTGGGGCTTGTGGCCAGTTTCTTCGCCGGTTTTGAATCTTCTCGACTTTTCTGTTTGGGGATATTTGGAAGACAAGGTCATGGCTCGCTCTCATCCAAATGTGAAGTCTCTCACAACTGCTCTTCAAAAGGCATGGGCCGAAATCCTCGACGACTACCTCCGGCGCACTGTTGATTCTGTTCCGAAGCGTCTGATCGCCTACATAGCGGCAAAAGAGAAATTGCTAAACTTCGAGCAATTTCTTATATTTTGGTTCCTTAAATTCCAGTTGATGAAAAAATAAATTTGGTTTCATAGTAGCAGTCTCAGTTTCAAAGATATTCAGCGGTAAAAAATGAGTCAAACAGCACAAAATGGTGCAAAAATCAAGTTTGGGCAAAATGACCGTCCAGCGTCAACCATTTGTATACTACTCACGGATTTTTAGACTTTCTTCGTAACAACAATTGACTTAACCTTGACTTTTATTGAGATTTCAGGAATTCTTGAAATAAAACAACTGTATTATATCAACTTTTTTTCACAGTGAATTCAACTTCATTTTGATCATGGAAGTTGTTGAGTTTTGACTACATTTACACCATTGTCTCGTCACAAATACTGATGTCCCTTTAAATATAACCAGCAAATGAAAGGTGCACTGAATACCTACACTTACCCGTTTTAAGAAGGAAACTTGAAAACACCGACGGATTCAGCGTGCTGCAATGGAATGATAAGATGCAAAGAATGTTGAAAACGGTTATCGTTATGTTATCAAATTTTACAATAATACTCGAATAACAACTTTTATAAAACTATTAGAAAACTTCTTAAACAATTTTGGCCATTTTCATACTGCTTTTTCTCTTCGAAAATTCCCGGAAGCAAAATAATTATTAAGGTACTAGTAAAATATATCATGTTAATAGTTGACCCGTAGAAAATGTATCACTGTTAGCGACTTCAATTTGAAAATAGTAAAACATATATAAGTATATGTATATGTATATTAAGGCTTCCACGAAAGGCGAAAACAGAAAGTCGTCTTTCGCCTCGTCTTGTATTATTCGTCTTACGCATTAAAAATGTTGTGCATGTGTACCAACACAATGTCTATCACTGCGTCAGACAAATCCAAGACGATGACAAAGACGAGACGAGACGGTCTTATTTCGTCTTTCGTGGAAGCCTTTATATATATATGTATATACAACTCCGGATACTGTCAGTCTTCAATATATACTCGACAGGGATACGCAGAAAATTAGTTCAAATAGTTCAATATTCAAATTGTAATTTGTAATTTGTATATAAATGAACTAACTACAGCTCACTCCATTTTCCAACTCTTAAAACCTTCTCGCAAGTAACAATCTTTATTAAATGCTGCTGAGGTGCCTAAAATGGTAACAGAAACAAACAATTAAAAAACATTAATTTATTTTTTTCTGCTTTACCAATTATTTTGTGCAAGTAATACTATCAGTCCAGACAATATTGTATTATGTGAAATATGAATCATAGTTTTGTAATACAGACCAAACCCAGATAGTACCTTCTGCTCATTTTTCCACTTTCAGTCAGACTTTTGTATACTCTGTGAAGTCGGTCAGGTAATTAAAGATCGTTTTAGTTTAAAAAAGCAGTTGGAATCAGTTCGACTAATAAACAAATATTGGTTAGTGTTTAGTAAAAAAAAGTTATGTGTTTGTACTTAGAAAGAGATCAGGAAATGAAGCAGCCCACGCGATATTTTACTGTTCTAATATGTGAAATTCAAGGCTAAACGAAAGATTTAGCAGCAAATAAACATGTCTGTGAATATATTGAGAAGCAAAAACATGTCCCCGATGTATTTTCTTTTCCTAATAATGTATTCTACCGTATTTGCGCATGAATAACGTAAATCAACACAATTTTCTTCCTTTTTCTACTATTCAATAGACATCTCACTTCATAAACAGCTTGCCTTCAAAAAAAACTTGTTCAAATTTGTGCTGTCTTGGCTTTTCCTTTAAACCGTTTTTCCAAGATTACTCTCATATTTGACAAACTACTTCTTCCTCCCACATTTGTAGGTATTGACCTCATTGAATAATGGTCTGATCAATTGGTCAGCGAAGATGTATTTACACAGTTTGACCATAGACTGCTTCATTTTCATTGCTTACTTTATCGTGTATTATCGGCTTCTGCGTGTGTGCTCTTCCATTTTACTGCTTCCTGTTTCCGCATAAGCTCAGTTCAGTCTTATTTTCTTGCGACCGTTCGGACGTAAGTCTTATAGGGCAAAAACTATAGCAACTGCACGTAAGTACTCCTCTGAGAAATAGATGTTGTAAACTACTACTGTAAGTTAGTAAGTAAGTTATATCTAACATAATAACAGATTATTCGCCTTTTTCTAACAAAAACCGTGATTGTATATTCAGAAGAATCTTATGAACACGTAACTTGACGTTTACAACTCTCCGAGTTGAAATAATTTCGAAAATTGCATTACCTCCTTCTGTTATAGTAAATGTGTGTTGAACAAATCTAGCAAGTTATTTTCCTTGCTCTCTCAAAGTTGCACTTGAACAATGGGTATAATAGGTACTAGAATTGGACTAGGACTTGTGGAAAACTTGTTCCAGACTTCTGACTTCTCCACAATTTTGCATTGACTTGTGAAATGTTTGACCTATGATTTGGAACTTGCAAAAGTTCAATCTAGGCAGGCGAAGTTCTTCTGAAAAAAGCGGAATCTTTCTCTAAGTGCCCCCGTTGCAATTTTTGTTTCAACAATACTCTGTGTAGTCATTTCTAAGGTTTGGGCTTCCCGAAATATGTTGAATAAATGAATAGATTACTAAAATAGCTTCTGTATTTACTCTTCCAGCCTGCTCGATGCCATTCGCACTTTGATCTGTATTTCCGTTATTAATAACTATTATACGTGCAATGGATTAGTTGCAGTGTACTTTATGAATTGTTTTATTGTTTGAAAAAATGCTTGTACTAAGAATCCTTTGTATTAGGTTTCTAGAGTCTCACATTAAGAGCTAAAACACATAAAAGCAAAGCCTAAATATTCATGATAAATATGAAAGTATATAAATACTATATAAATAAACAAAGAATTATAGACAGCTCATAAGTTAAGAAATGATCTTTATTTATGTGTTGCGTCTTAAAATCCACGGTAGATGTGATTTAATTCAATTTGAGCACGTCAGCTATCCATAACTTTTGTACATATTTGCTCAAATGAACAACCACGTTTCCTTCAAATGTGCGGGAAACGTGGTTGCTCAGGTATCAACAAAAAAATCAAAATATGAACCGAGGTAGTTGGAAGCTTAAAAAAAGATTTCTGAAATGAATGATAGTGGCGTTTATCTTTAATGTTGCTAGACATAGGCGATCTGAAAACCGGAACTGTTATCAATTTCTTGGCAACTCTCGCAATCGAGCACGTTGTCCAACATAACCACACCCTTTTTCAAGAGAGCGTGGGAGGATGGTCTTTTCTATCTATATCGCGGTTTGCATATTCAGAACACGTTCGGTATGAACAGTCCAAATTATGCGTGTTGGTAAGGTATTCGAGTGGGAGGAGATGAGAAATGAAATTAAATAGTGAGACGACATCTCGGAAAAAGACCACCTAAACATATGGGTATATAAAGGCAAAGAAGTTCAAAAAGATTGAGTTGTACCGAGTGCAAAAAGTTCAATGTTTCATTTTTTGGAAATCTTCGTTCCTCTCTTGCTTTACTTAAAAGTTTAGAGCTAACGATAACTTTTATATTTCATGATTGATTATACAAAATTTAAGAGAAAGATGACTTCTGTGGTAAGTTCCATATCAAAGGGAATTCGGGTGCCAATGTCAGTTGAACTAACAGCGCAATTTCTTCAATTCTCCGCAGAGCTTATTTCGATTTTGCTCCGAACTCGTACAACGTTAATCAGAATTTTCCACTGAGAAATTGTCTCTGTATCACTGCTTAATTTGCAACGTGGATCCGCTAGCTACGCGTTGAAGAATATGGTACACAATGAAGCTTAACGTTGGCGCGACACAGATGTAATCATCGCAACTCTGATATATTTGATTTACATGTTTTTTGAAACTTTTTTTCAACGGCCGCCTTGCTCATGAGCTATTATTGCAAATGTTGCTATTACCATTAAGCTTTTCTACTCAAGCTAGTTGCTGACTCACCTAAAAAAGCTGCCAATTTCCTCATATGATCGACCTTAGCTAAAAAAAACCGGTAAATGACGTGAGCTCAACTAAGAAAAAATGATTATAATGGACACGTAGTCGTATAAAAGAGCGATACGTGTAACTCCCAATTTCACTTTTTGGACGTTCATTTTGCTTCTCAATTTTGTATCTGTTTCACTACTGCAGGCTTCTATTTCCGCAATTAAACCGACAATCTTTAGAACAAACAATGTGGATTACATAATCCCGATGTCTCTCTCTATTCAGCAATGAAAGTGTCTCTTTCGAATTCAGATGGGAGGAGCGGCAGAAAACCGAATCTACAACTATTCGTATCTAGTTATTGCTCTGTGTTCTTAAAATTACATTTACCATGAAAAGGCATTCTGACAGTACACAACTTTTTTTCCTTCATAGTTGTCTAGTTTGTGAGCTGAATCATCATTTGTGTTGTTTACTTCATCGATTAGTATATCTCTGTTTCTTACTGTAGTTTTGCTTATTCTTTAAAGCTCATGCCGATTATTCAAAAAAATTTGAACTTAAAAGAATGCCAAAGTTAGTAATCATTGTGCACAATATTTAAGCCTGCATTGACCTTCTTTTTGGTATGTGTTCAAGTAGATCCTCTCACTCCATTCACCGCCCGTGTTCACTTGTCTGATGACAGACGTGGCATTTCAATTTAAACAGTTCGCGAGATTATAATTTTGATCGCTTCCCTCTTTTGCAACCACTCCTCTGCCACCTTTACAATTCATAACTTTCCTATTCTAGTTCCGAAATTTTATTATATTAACAAGGCATTTAACAATTGTTGGAAGAAATAGGACAGCGTGAATTCTGAGAATAAGCATCAGTTATCGATACAGTACATTGATGATGGAGACCAAAGGAGTCTAAGGTCTATGACACAGTCAACAACTGGCGTCGGTGTCTCCTCCTAGCCAAGTCATCCATCAATCTTGTCCCCTCGCGGGTGTTCGTCACATGAACAAGTAGAACCGTAAGAAAATAAGACTTTACTGGAAACCTTTTACACTATTGGCTAGAAATTGATTTTATGATTTGAAAAAATGGGGTTCCTTTTATTTGTTCTTTTTTGCAACTGCTTAGTATCCATATTCTAGTTCTATCTTGAGAAGTATGTTTTCTTAGAATGGCTGACGACCATAACGGAGAATACTTGATGTTATTACAAACACTACTAACTTATGTACATGTTCTTTTTCCATTTCACTTCTTCCTATTTTTTTACACAGTTAAAGGCATCAATTTTGAACCTTGAATTTTCGTGTTTTTCAGCCAGTTCTTCAAAAATAAGCCTTTCGATTTCAGAACATGGACCCACAGAAAGAATGCGTGTTTGTATCAGAGAAATCGAAAATCTTACCCTCAACTCGACTATTTTTCTCATTGTTATTATGTTTATGCTTTGTGGCACTGGCTATTGGCACTTCTAACATATCTCAATCTATGGTGTGTATGGTCAAAAAACCAGATTCTAACTTTTCTTGTCCTCTTGCCGAGCCAGAAGTAGATGTTGTGCCATGCAATCATCCGAAACAATTCTCCTGGAGCTCTATTCAACAAGGTAAAGCATTCTTTTAGCTAAGGCTTCCACAAAAGACGAAATAAGATCGCCTCGTCTCGTCTACGTCATCGTCTAGAATTCGTCTGACGCACAGATAGATATTGTGTTGGAACGCATGTTTTTTAATTGACGACGTAAGACGAACACAAGACGAACTGAAAGACGAACGAAGACAAGCGATTTGCTTTGTCTTTCACGGAAGCCTTACTTTTAGCTGTGATAAGCTGAAAATTACTGTTAGAAGACCTATTTCTACAGAAAAGTATAGGACTAGCCATCCATCAAGACTCAATATTAGAGAACTCATTTAAAATGAATCAATTTTCAATTAGTTTCTTTCTCCATCCCTCAGACACAACTTTTCAATACATGATTACAACATGAAAAAAAAAAACTAAACTGTTTCTTAAGGTCTCATTTATTCTGGTCAAAACTTTGGATCTTTATTCATGATTATCACTGGATGGCAAGCTGATCGCCTAAATGGAAAATGGACTATTGCAGCGGCAATGTTGTTCATAATCATTTCCAACGCTTTGCTACCAGTGTCTGCCGGCGTTTCTTTTGCCTTTGTTTTTTTCCTAAGGTTTGTTCTATTGCTATATATCTATATATATGTAGTACTCTTTATCTTATCAAGGATAAAAAAAATGAAAGTGAGAATTCGCGTTCTCTATTCTGTTTCACGGTTTTTTGTTCCTTCGTCTGAATCCTGTTGATAAACGGCTGGAATGAAATCTATGTTTAGTTTCTAGATTTTGAGGTTGACAAATGTCAGAAAAAATGGTTTAGATTTATGAGAACATATGATCAATCAGCGACGTGTGATCAAAATAGTTGAATAGATCAATTGGTCAAGAAAAAACAAGTTACCATATTGATGTAATGACAAATACAGATTTAGAGAATTTGAAGATTGAAAAACAGTGTTTCTTTTTCAAAGTTTTCTATTAAGTTCCTTTTTTCTTTTTTTTTCAACAACAACTACATAACAAGCGGGACTAATACTTTAAAACGAAGTTTATTTCAAAAATGCAATAATTACTCTTGTTGCAGGTTTCTGACTGGAGTTGGGGATGCACTCTTGTCGCCAGCCTCATCTTCCATGATAACTAGATGGTTTCCGCCGAAGGAAAGACCTAGCGCACTTGGAATTGTGACCGGAGGTCGGCAAATCGGTACTTATTTCTTGATCGTTTTCATTTTCTGGAAAATCACTACATTCACGTGTTCTCCTCTAGAAGTACAATTCTGGTTTGCTACTTCGAAAGTAGTATAATAAGTGAATGTTTTGGAAAATTGAGAGTTCCTGAACAAATTAAATAAAAGTACTACATTACAGGCACACTAATCATTTTACCTATTGGTGGATGGTTATGTGGAAGTGATGGTAGCAAATTTCTTGGCGGATGGCCGGCAATTTTCTATCTTTCATCAGTGGTCGCCGCTGCCGTTTTGGTAATTTGGGTTGTGTTTTCGGCAGATAAGCCATCAAAACATTTATGTATTTCACATGTAAGATTAAAGAATGGCGGGAGATCAAAAACGTGTACTTAACTTCAGAACGAAGAAGCATATATTAACCGAAAGATTGAGGAAGAGAATATCGGAAAGCGAAACACACGAAAGAGCACACCATGGAGAGCAATTCTTACCTCGGCTCAAGTATGGGTAGCTGTAGCAGCTCTGGTTTGCCACGAATTCCCTCTAGTCATCATGCTCCAATTTCTGCCGAAATTCTTTTCTGATGTGCTGGGACTCTCGAATACTGTTAATGGTCTTGTCTCTGCACTTCCGATGGGAATTCTATTTTTATCAAAATGCCTTTCATCCAGTTTAGCATCGTATCTAACTGCCAACGGCTATCTAAGTATGTTTAATTTTAAATGAAAAGGAAAATACGAGCACAACTTCCAGGAAGAACACAGTCTTGCAAAATTTTCAACTTTGTTGCTTCATTGGGACTGGGAGTCTGCATTGCAGCTACTCCCATGATGAGCAATCTTAAACAAGCTGCTTGGGCTATAATTATTCTTTGCCTAGCCAATGCGTTTGCAGGTAACTTTACTATAGCAAAAAGCCTATTCCGTTTCTGTGTGGGTGTATTCATGTGTCTAAGGTTCTACCATCCAGGCGGTTTTACAACTAGACTTGTGCAGATTCCTTGGCAGTGCTGAATGGAATGTGTTTGTATTTGGGTGTGTTTGAGTGTGAGACAAAATCGGCAACCCACGCTGGTTTAGTAGAATCCAAATAGAATAAAATGAACAAGATGAGATCAAAAAACATCGTGAAGAAGCAAATACTATATGATATAAAGCAGAAAGAAAAAAAAACGGCTAAAGCGCAAACAAGAAAAGACATGCCGGTCTTCTTTGTTGTTTGGTGATTGTTTTCTACCGTATTAATGAGTATTGCAACAAAGAAGCTTCAATACCGTATTGGAAATGGCTCCAGTTGGACACCGTTGACTGCTTCTTCTTTTTTTTATAATCTCCTTTTGCTCAATCTTTCATTTGAAAAAAACACCCCTTCGAAAGTCAATTCAAACAGGGTGCCACGTCTGAGGCGAAATCCTTCTTATAATTTTGGGTCAGACCTCTCAAAGATGGGTTTAACTTATTTGCAAAAGGCGAAAAGCTAAAATTCTTATTAAAAGGCTTAAACATTTAGGGCTTCACACACCTGGAGTTCAAACTGCACTAGTCCAACTAGCTCCTGCGTTTTCTGGAGTCATTACAGGAATTGCATTTGCTGTTGCTGCGTGCTTTTCAATTTTCAACAAGCTTCTGATCAGCCAGATTTTAGTGTGAGTTTCTTTTTCATATTCTTCACTTCCGAATGTATTTTATTTGCATTACAAACTAGCACAATACTGTCGTTGCAGAACCGGTTCTAAACAAGAATGGACTATCGTTTTCGAGATTTCAGCTTGCGTTGCTATCATACCAACAATCTTTTTCACACTTTGGGGATCCGCAGAAAGAACTGTAATAACAAAACCAATAAATAAACAACAACAACGCTCAACTTGAATATTTTACAGGAATGGGCATCTAATCGCGTATCAGCACCAAAGGACGCTGATCAGAAATCTAATGACTCTACATCTTCAACATCTTCAACAATTCAAGCTTTCGCCAAGTACAGCATGTTCTTATCGCATGATCTCACGAATTCCGGCTAGTCAGATAAATAGTTGAAGCTTTATCTTCTCTTCTTTTATTTTATTTATTTTATAACTTTTTTTACAGCTTTAGTTGTAATCTCGTATCGACGGGCGATATATGAAATGTTTTGGTAATGCACTAAGAATATCATGTTCTGACTAGTCAAATTTTCTTTTGCTAGAAACCCCAAAGATTTCTTTCTTCTCTGTGTATGAGGATATTCGCCCCTCTCCGTCCCCCTCCACCTTCTCCCTCGGAATCCGGGTCTTGAATCCAACACAGCATTTTATGATGCTTTTTTTCTGTATTTATTTTCTGAAGTTGAATTTGACTTTCCATCTTTAAATAGTTTTATTGCTCGTGTTTTGAATAAAACTGAAAATTTTTCATTAAAGCCATTTGGAAAGCAGGTGATTTTAGAAATATTGAAGAAGCGGCCAGTTATTTTCTTTCAGCTGCCATACGGCTAAGAGTCTTATGATTTTACTAGGAAATTATTTTATTTCTTAATTCTTTTTATCAACTCCTATTCTTTCACCATCAAGCTTTTCTGTAAAATGTACTCCGACTTGAGCCGAAAATGATACCTATGCTCATTTGGTTTATTTTAATTGTGCTCATAGCTTTGTTTTCATGTCTGGCTGTCAAGTATTTGGTTTGATTTTTCAATGAATTCCAGAAAGATGGAAACTGCATTTTTAGACCCTTCGGATTGTCCTTGCTGTGATTCTCAGTCTGCCCATCATTTTAACCGTTGCTTTTTGTGTTC
The DNA here is from genome assembly GCA_003052745.1 of Caenorhabditis inopinata. Classification (NCBI taxonomy): domain Eukaryota; kingdom Metazoa; phylum Nematoda; class Chromadorea; order Rhabditida; family Rhabditidae; genus Caenorhabditis; species Caenorhabditis inopinata. The sequence continues at coordinate 4,370,592 of AP018156.1, read as the reverse complement.
TACGCAGAAGCTCGTCAACTGATGACAATGTGAGTGACTGATTTATTTTTTGAAACAGACGTTGCATTTTTATATTTTTCACAAATGTAGATTCCACTAATATCAGTTATAGTCAGATTTTTGATTTTGAAACTTTGCATTGTTTACTATTTTTAAGAAAGCAGTTTTTTTGAACCATCTCGATACGGTGTCTGAACGTGGTGAAGCACAGGGAGCAGTTCATGAAAACTCAATTCCAGCTTTCCGTCAGGTATATGGCTACAAAATACAATATATTTTCAATTGTATTTCCAGGCAAAAGCAAATGGAGCGGACACGATTAAAATGGATGTCAGGATGACAAAAGATGGTGTTATCCTTATAATCCGATCATCGAGTGTCGATGTAGACAATGTCACCTACATCATCAGCGACACGCATTGGGTTCAGTTAAAGCAATTGAATGTTTATGGGTGAGATTTCACAAAAAAACTTTTTTGTCCATCTTCTAGATCATTCGGAAGAAATTGGTTTTTGTTGCAGAGGCAGCAATGGAACAATTTTGAAGTTTGACGAAGCTGTTTCCTGGTGCAAGGCTAACAGTATGAATATGATATGGCATATTCCAGATTATTCTACCGATGTTAGTCCAGAAGCTTTAGGCGTTTACTGCAAGGGTATTTCAGCTGCTCACATACCTTCGCAACAAAATAATGCAAGACAGTTTGAGTGGCAATGTGGCTCTGACAACATACAACTTAATGGCAGCACTGAGAATGCGGTGTGCCGACTCGCAGTTGTTGATAGGTACATGCGCATAAACAGACAAGTAAATAATTGAAAAACAAAATCTTTCAATCAGGATTGGTCTGGAAAAGCACCGAATATTCCATTATTAATGGAACTACGGTAGGGAACATGTACACCTCCTGGTATTACTCATTGATGGACACATTTACCTATTGGAGTGTGAGGTAAGAATTCTGAAATTTGCTTCTTTTTTTTAATTAAATTCTCCTATTTTTAGATCACTGTTGCTTCCGAGTTTTCTTGGAGTCGACTTCTTAGTGACCAGCGTTGAAGACGCCGATCGGTAACCTAAATCACTGTAATTTAACATAATTTTTCTTCAGGGCATTGATTGAAGAGTCTACGAAATACGACATAAAAACGATCATCTACGACTTGAAGACCATTCAGGAGAGCAATTATTTTGCTCATCAAATGCAACTTCCGGTTATCGTGAATGATCTTGCCGCTCTTTCAGGCTCATCTACATTGCCATCAACAACTACAAAAAAGCCAAAATAAATGTGGTTTTGATTTTTGTTTGTCCCTATAAAATTCTTGTTGATATTTTGTTGAAAAACGCGTATTTTCATTAATTTAGTTTAGAAAGTTCATTTCTAAAGACATTCAACTAGCCAACAACAGAAAGAAAACCGATTCCATATAAGAGTATCTTGTGATATTTTGTACAATCAAACGACACACCAAATATTTGCCCATATACAATAAATAGATGGTCTTAAAGCAACAAAAAAAAAACTCATATGAACTGTTCCTATACATGAACTTTTGAAATATGTTCTACTGTTTACTAAAACGAATTGCGCTCAGAGTCCACTGCTCAATATCATGCACCGCATTTGATGCCTCATAAATCTCACTGTGGAAGTTGAGCATTGCATGAAATCCATTTTTATAGTTGACCGTAGTAGTCGGTACTCCGGCTTTCTGTAATTGAAAATAATATAAAAACACATATACGATTAAAAAAAGTGTTATTTTTGAATCGGTTATCGATTCCAGAAAAGAAATCGAGATTATCTCAAAAAATAAAAAAAAAATTCTTTCGACACACCTTTACCGTATCTCAACTCGAAGGGAGCGGAGCCTAATACTGAATACGGTTTTGTACTTAGGAAATCACAAGTACCCATTATATAACAAATCAGACCAATTGCAACAACTTTTTTAGACTGTGACTATGGGCAGTTGAGCTGTGGTCGAATCTCTCAGACATTGTCTCTCTAACAAATCTCTCGTCCTTACCAACAATCTTTGCGCATAGATAAGCCCTTCATCACGAAGCACGTCGAACTCGCATGTCACAACCATAGTTGGTGGTAAGTTAGACAAGTCTTTCCTCATGAGTGGAGAGAAGTCTGGATTAGTGAGAAATGGCTCTAGTAACTGCTGAGCTTCGACACTTGGTCGCATTATCCATCGCTTGGGAATACTGCTGTTTTTGTAGGTCAACGTTGATTCAAGGACTTTCTCGTATGACATAATCTGAAATTCGTATCATTTAATTTAAATATACATTTAGATAATTGTGTTGAACCCACATCGCTTATCTCCGATTTTAAGTGATCAGCAACATGTCCATTCGACAACACACTCTGCACGAGATATGCTTTTTCGTCCATATTAATTCCAGCATAAAACATGTAATAGTAGGCAACTGATTCAGGATCTACAAGAGCATAACCATCCAGATGGGAATGGAAATAACGATATGAAACAGTTTGAAGATCAGCTAATTGGAGAAGTGGGTAAATGAGGACTTGTCCTGCCAGTTTCGGAGTATCGTTTCGAGCTGCACGGCGTTGGGAAACAACTGTGGCCAAGTTCCCACCAGCTGAATCTCCCATGATAACTATTTTAGAAGTGTCTATTCCGAATTGAGATTTTCCGTGGTCCAACAAATATTTAATAGCGGATTCACAGTCCAATATTCCACCAGGAAAGACTGTTTCAGGAGATAAGCGATACTCGATGGAAATGAAGAGCGTTCTCATATCGTAAGCCATTCTCTTCACAAGCGAGTCATACATTTCAACGTTTCCCAGCGCAAATCCACCTCCATGAATAAAAATGACTGCTCCGTCAGTGGAAGTTTCATTATTAGTTGGACGGTAGACCTTGACCGGTGTTCCATTCCAAACAGACCACCTTATATCAATCTGGCCATGAGTGCTGACTAGAAGTCCAAGAGATTTTGAGAGAACGTTCAGAGCGCCCCGTGTCCACTGGACCATAGTGCTTGCTTTTGAGAACATTCTACTCTGAAAAATTACCGTTTGCAGAAAGCAACAGCGAACATTGAATGTGGATTACAATTTTATATTTCAACTTAAAATTCGAAGGACTTATTCATACTGAGTGGACACTTCTTTAAACGATGATATTCTAACACTTTTGGGAAACTAATCTAACGAGAGATCCAAAATTTTGGCGTTTGGTTTAAAGATTTAAAGACGTCGATTGCCTATTTATTTGCTTATTGACCGCAAAATCTTAATTGGTTTTTTTTTCGTAACTTACATCTCTGTATGTTCCCCGGTCTTCGTTATTATTGTTTTGTAACCCTCTTTAGTATTACCGAAAATTTTTCTGTTTCTACAGATAAATGAATCATTCTCGAAGATGACGTGAGCCAAAACGTCGGATTAATCAATAAATAAGCCATCTAAAAATTCTCGAACATCACTGTTTAAAGAAGGCGAATTTAAGAAGATTTTTCGAATTTTTAATTAGATTTTGACAATAGCAAAGCCAAAGGATTCTTGCCTTCTAGTCTATATTCTTCTAGTCGCCTTTCTAGAGAACCTTGTCAAAAAGTTTAATAAATAAAGTAAAATAATTTCTATAAATACAAAAGCTCGCTTACCGGATAGTAATAAGCTACGCGTAGTGTTGGCTCCACAATGTGCATCACAGCCCTGTCCCATTTGTTGATTGTGAATCCCTCGGGTAGCGGTTTATAAAGTGTGTAAGCGGTTATAAGAAATGTGAATGTTACAACGATAACGACAAGATATTTGAAAGAAAAATAATTATTTTTGAATTTGACCGGCATCCCACTTTATTTTCACCGATTATACGCTATTCACAGTTTTTTTTGTTTCTGTAAAAGAAACATTTAATTGAAGAATCATATAAATAATAGGAAACATAATTGGAAAAAAAAAGACCATATTCGCTGTGGTTTGGAAGGTAAAAGAAGAAAACGAAAGCATGGGAATAACATTGTGACTGACCTGCGCATGAGACCGTCACACTAAGAAACATGAGTAATAAGACTACAAAGACGTACGAAAAACCTTTCGGGTCACGGACCCACGTAACTATACAAAATAGAATCAATTGCGATGAACCGGGAGCATCATGCGGATAACCGACGGAAAATAGACGAAACTGATATAAGAATAGATTCATCGAGAAAAAAAAAGACTTGTCGGACCCCCCAAGCTATCAAGGAATGGTAAGCTGTGATCCGCGCTCCAACAAGAAAATAACGGATTGAAGTAACTAAGTCAGTAATAAAATCAGAAGTAAAATTAGCTAAAATCCGGTGAGTCACCATTAGAATTCCAGCCGTTATCCAGTGAAAAAAAAATTAGAAGAAACAGAATAGAACAGCTTAAACTAGAGGAATAGTAATGCAACTGTGCTTGCAGAAGGCCTTCGTGGCCGACTCACTGCAAAAAGAAGTCTTAATACGTTAAAAAAATCAAAGTATCACTTCATGGACCACCATAGCCCAAGAGAGCAAGAGATGATACGCTGCGATCTGCAGCTGCCTTCCTGCTTGCAGAAGCCAATAACGGATCGACTAAGTAACTAAAAATATTCGAGCATCACAGAAATGAAAATGAGAGCACACAGAAACATGGGAAGGAAAAAACAATATAGGTTGGCCCATTTTCGCAGAACGACACAAAAACTTGTATTTATTTGATAATACTGGTATAGTTTTGAGAGAAGGCGGTCTATAAAACATATATAGAACGTGGGTTTTTATAGTGAAAATAATGAAAATAAGACAAATTGCAATGCACTATTTGATTATAGCAAAAATAACAGCAGTCTCTAAAAAAATGTTTTTCAATCTATAATTCTTTTCTTCTACCATACCGCTTTGAAATTTTCATGTTGAGATGATGTTTAATGAATACTGCGCTTAAATCCATCTATGTTTCTCTATTGGATTCAATTTAATTATGGTTTGATGTGAGCACATTTTTCTAGCAAAAAGCAAAGCAAGTCACAAGCACAGTGGAGCAGAATTGAAGTTTTTAGTAAAGCATATTTGTTTTTGAAACATCAGAGCGTTCTTACTAAATAATTCATGGGAACGTTCAAATAGTATTTGGTTTTCAATTTCTAATTCGGCTTATTCAATTTTTCATTTTTGAACCTGACTAATACAAATTTTTATCAATAAATCTTAGAGAAAGAACTCAAAAGGATGTTAAAAACTTCTGAAGGAACTGGAAAATTAAGAAAAAATAACACTAATTTAATTCAAAATGTAAATCGCAAAATATGAAATCATCATTTTTCCGTCTGCTTTTGAAAATAGAATAAGTAGCCTCGTCGGAAATTCGAAAGTTCAACTGAGAAAAGAAAATTAACGTGCGCATTTTGATTTAAAAAGAACGTAGTAAAGAAAGGGAAATGTAGCCTAGAATCAACTACAGTTTCTATTAAATGCGATCATTGTGTAAATCGCCGTACAACGCGGAAATGCTAGACTTCTTAGAATTTTCTAGATTGTCTCAAAAGCCACAGAAATCAGCGTGACGCGAACAAACAAAATGCCCAAGAAAACCGTGTCAACAATGCTTCTCCAGTTCTTCAATGCTTTATCAAGGTTGAACTGACCGACCGCCAGAATGAAATAAAGTTACAGTGTAAACGTTTTCCAATAAAAGAATGCAAAAAGCTTCATGTGGAGAGGCAGAGGTCAAACTGCTGAACTGATGAACAATTGTAAAAAAATCAGAAGAGATGGACGGGTTGAGGAAACCAGAAATAAGCCATTATAGACCGCTTCTCTCTTCTCGGCACATTTCAATCAAAATCATTTCAGATTCCAGGTTATAGTTTTGTAAAATCATGTTTTCTCTTTATAAAAACAATAATAAAAAGTTTTTCTTTGATATTTACGAAAATATTAAATTAGCGATTTTTTTAGAAAATAATATTTCCTTAATTGTCATGATGACAAAGATATATTTTTCTGGTTACCTTTTTCAGTTTTATATAACTACAAACAGGCTCTCCAACTATACAACAGAAGACAACATACATAAACGCCCTATTCGAACGATGATTTGCGGATGTATCGCGTCACTCTGATCTATCAAATTCTGATAAAGAAATAATGAGTAAAGATCATATTCTTCAATTATTATTTTCAAAAGCTTACAGCTAACATACTGTAAAGGCTAGAATGCATCGTTTAGGCAATGATAAAACTATCAAAAAATAGCCTTTCAAAAATGCTTACAGAATACCAGAAAATTGGCGGTAGACATTTTTTAATCGCATTTCGGTCATGTCTATTCTATTCTTTGTGCGAAATTCAAATGACTCATACAATGCAGAATCCCACATATCATCCGCCTACCTTTTCCCATTTATTCTGTTTTTTTTTGTATCTACCAAAGAACAATCTTCAGTTCTCTTGACACCTTCTTTTCCTTTGACACTAGTTCATCATTTAAAACAAGGAATAAACAATTTTACACAGTCTACGCATACTGAAAAAAATTAATTAATTCTTGAACTCTTCCCTGAAAGCATTCGTGTACAGTTTATTACAAATTTACAGCATTATTCAGAAAATATTTTGTTTCCCACAATGAAAAAATAAAAGATTCGAAGTACGGTCTGGAAAAATAGTTTTTTAATCAAATAAAATAGATTAATAATCAAAAATAAAAGACTAGTTGAAGATAATGCTAAAAAAAATGTCTAGAATGGATATTGTCCAACATTGATAAGAACGAGGAAATTAGATTCTTTAGGTGCGTGCAGCTCATTTGTCACATGATCAGAGTGAGCTCGCACGCGGACTTTATGGTGATCACCAGCTGCCAAGACTTTGTTGGTCCACACTTGGGCATGACCGCGTTTCACTGCTTTGATGGTGAATGGTCCAGAAGTCATTCTTCCTGAATTTGAAGTCGTTCGTATTATTTTGCAGTTATTTTCTCAACGTTTTATTAAACTACCTCTGGCAAGTGGTGCTGATGTATCAGAAATGGCGTATGTTGTGTCATTGAGAACTTTTCCAGTTTTATCGTAGGCGGTGAGGGTGGCGATGTGAGAAACTAGGAATGGAATTTAAAAAAAAAATAACGTTTAAAAACATTTTCAAATTTACCAGGAAGTCCGCTAGGAATAGCAAGCATGTGAACTTGAATTGGTATGAGACCGCAATTCTCACATTCTGGCTCACAGTATCGATCGTTGACCAAACTGTAGTTTGCTGGGCATGGATCTTCAATGCATTCATATCCGCCGAGCTGATTAAAGCATGCCATTCCGTCTTCACACTTCACTGTTTCACATTCATTGACATCTTAAGTAGAAAATTTGCAAAAGTTTATAGCTAAATCAGCAAAATACCTATACACCCTTCCTCAACAAGTTCATAGCCTGGAGGGCAGTTACATTGGTATGACCCTTCCAAATTGATGCATTCGAAATCACATGGTTGGTAAAAAACGCACTCGTCAATATCTTCACAGATCCGAGATCGAGGGTTCAGTGCAAAACCATCTGGACAGTTGTCTTCTCCAGAAAGAATCTTCAAGCGCTGTGAATTGCCATCTTTGTCTGAAAGTTTGAAAAATCTACACTAGATTTGGCAATTCATAAACCGTTCCCCTGATGACTCTAAACTTCTGAGTAGCTAATCAGAAACAGTTTCCAGAAACTCCTTTTTTTAAACATTTTCACTCACCTACGCAATCTCCATTTTCATTAAACGTTCCCGCACAGTCAGGAGTATCAATTAAGGATACTTCAGGATGAAGCAACGACGGTCTTTCGAACAGATGATCATGAGTAGTTGGCCCCAATTCATAGTTAGCACTGCCTTCCATCACTTCATCCATTGCGAACGGAGTTGTTGTTTGTTCTGCTGTAGATGCTAAAACAGAACCATTCTTATCATAACTATTTTCTTTTAATTCATACCTTCACTTTTGAAAATGGTGGCCACGACATCTGTAGCTGGCACTTCTGTTGTAGTCGTCGTTGTTGTAGTGGTCGAAGTCTGTTCGGCCTCTTTCCTCTGTTCCTTGGACTCAACTCCTCGTCTCGTCGGAACTCCTGCATTTGAAGACTCAACGATATCAAAGCCACTTCCTTCGAATCCGGTCAGAGGCATGACGTCACCGTCTAGAAACGCTGCTACGTCTTGAGTCTACTAGAGCACCTCACCGACCGGACCCCGGAATTTCAGTTTTCTATTCACAGAAGTACAGGGAATAATAAGAATCACATTTATAAGTAGAGATGGACAGAGTTACGGTCAGTGAGGGATTGTGTGTTGGGAGATGTAAATCCAAACGTGCGTTAAGTGATATTAATAATGACTTACCGTATACTGTCAACTTTGTATAATCAAATGCTTTGCCCATGGAATTGGAAGCAACACATTTGTAAACTCCCTCATCATATTTTTCAACCGAAAGCAGTACCAAACTGTTATTTGGAAGTATATACATTGCATCGTGGCCCAGCATCTTCTGATCATCCTTTGTCCAAACAACTTGAGTAGTTAATGGATCACTGCTGACTTCACAATCCAATACAACAGAATCACCACTGCTGACATCAACCTTGTCAATCGTTTTGACCTCTGGAACTGTCTCAAAGACTGATGTCAGTTTCGGAATCGAATAACGTCTCCTGTTTCTAACTTTGCAAGAATACATATCCAGATCACCTTCTTTCAGGTTACTTGTATCCAGAATAACCAAAGAACCGTTATTCATAAAATGGATACCAGCCAAATTTTTCGGCATTGGTACTCCATTGTATTCCCATGTGATGCCGCGGCTGTACGCCTGATTCTTCTCATAGCAAGTGATCACTGCTATATTTTTCTTTGATGACGGTTTTTGTGTTGGAGCAACACTGTTGTCTAAGTTGATGAATGCGGAAACCGTACTCGTTCCAACACTATTCTGTGCCAGACAAACGTACTCTCCAGTGTCACCAGTGCTGTTCAACACGACTTTCAAATGTGAATAGGCGATCTCTGACTTGTTCATCTCGATTAGTTTACCATCTTTGGTCCAGGTAATAATCGGGTTTGGTGGACCTGCAGCGGAGCACCGAAGTTCTATAACCGCTCCAATAGCAGCAGTTGTATTCTTAGGCTTGACAATAAATTGAGGAGCTGCGTGAAGAAGAACTGTTCGCGAAGATCTAGGCCCAGGCATACATCTGTATGCAATTGAACCATTGAGCGATGAGTCTTCAACATCCTTCCATGGAAGAAGTTGTGGATTGTCATCTGGGGTGTCCCCGCGGTCGATCATGTATTCAGTCTTTTTCGGTCTTCCCTTCTCATCACACTCCACCCAAATAGGAGCGGGTCTGTCGGATGGTTCTGCAACACATTGAAATTATGTACGATTCAATTGACACATAAAATTTTAGAATTAAAAAAATATATTCACTGTTAACAATCAGCTTTCTTGTGGCAATTTTCTGCCCTGCATCAGACTTGGCAATACAGAGGTAGAAACCATCGTCATCCGGAAGAACATTTCTGATTTCTAAAATGGTTCCATGAATTCGGTATTCTGGAAGAAGTTGCAACTTTAATAGCGTAACATATCCTTGATAGCTCACTCTCATTATTTTGAATAGCAATTTTCGAATCTCGCATCCAATTAATAACTGGTTCTGGAATTCCTGTGGCGTTACACGAAAGAGACACTGTCAGTCTCGGGTTGGTGGAAACATTCATTCTCTCTGGGAAAATTTCCGGAGCAACTAAAACGTTTTGAAATAAAGTTTGAAATACATATAAAAACCCACTCATGACAATCAAATCAACGTCTTCCTCGGTGCTACCAGCCCAGTTTTCAGCTTTGCAAGTGTAAACCCCAGATTCAGAAGGTGTGATCGAAGAAAATATTACTGATTTCTTTTTGGTAGTGGTCGTCTCGTCCACTCCAGCTGGAGAAAAAAACTCAAGATTTATAATAACACGGTTTAAAAGTACTTACTATTTGTGAGAAGTTCATCATCCTTGTACCACGTAATGGCTGGCTGTGGGATACCAGAAGCTTCGCACCACAATGTCACTTGATCTCCTTTGTGAACAATTTGAGTACTTGGCCTCTCCAAAATTTTAGGAGCCACTCCAACGTTCAGACTTGTTTTCTGAGTGGCGTTTCCAGCCTTATTAGTAGCTGTGCAGCTGTATTCTCCTTGATCCGACAGCTTGGTAGAAGGAATAATGAGTACCTTTATGTCGTCGGGGTTAATGTGGGATAATTCAGTGAGGGGTGCACCGTTCTTTGCCCATGTAATTTGGGAATCGACAGAGTCAATTTCACATTTTATCATCGTTTTGGTTCCTTCAGTACTATTGATGTAATGCAAACCGCTGTTTGTTATTTTTGGAGCAACTGAAAAATTGATAATTTTTTTTAAATTTTTATTTATCTTGGAAAAAGAAAGTAATTAATATACAATGTAAAATTAAAAGAAGACTAACCGATAGCACGAACGAAGAATTCCAGATTATCCACACCGGCATCGTTTTCAGCAATACATTCGTAATTCATTTCAGTTTCTTCGGCTTTTTCCACATGCAAAGATCCGTCAGAAGCTAAATGGGTGGTTTAATTTACGAGAATAAGAACCGTAATAGATCAATTTGACTGACATTTGACTTACTTATTTTATAGCCTTCGTCCTCATTTTTAATTGGCTTTCCATTCTTTGTCCAGCTGATTTTCGGATCTGGATAACCACGAACCAAACATGGCAATGAAAACTTCGAACCGGAAGTTGGTTGAACCCATTGTGATGAAGAAGACGTAATTTTTGGTGCAACCAGCACTTCCAGAGTGTACGCTTGCTGTGCAGAGCCCGCTTCGTTTGTTGCTGAACAGAGGTAAATTCCGGAATCTAAACTTCTTGCTTCGAGGATTGCCAGTTTCTTTCCTTCGGTCGAATACCGAACGCCTTGAACACCAGTTTCCACACGATTTCCATTTCTGAGCCAGGAAACTTGTGGAGCTGGGTGCCCTTCGACGAGGCACTCAATGATAGCCACTTCTCCTTCGATTACTTGTTTTGTTCCTCCGTTAGAAATCACTGGGGCTTCTGAAATTTCCATTGCTTGTAGAATGGAGTTCACCTGCTTTCTTTATTTTTAAAACTTACGGACAACGTCTACATAGTACAACAACGTATCATTTCCAGCAACGTTTTCCGCGTAACAAGTGTAGACTCCTTTATCGCTTAAGGTCACATTGTTAATTTGAATAAAAGTGAAATCGGATGCAACAGTAATTCCAGCAGTGGATTCTGTAATATCATTTCCATTCAAAGTCCATCTTGTCTTAGGCGTTGGTTTTCCTTGCGCTAGGCACTGCAAAGTGAGGCTTTGATGAGCTGGTAGTCTTGGCGACATGTCAATTCCATCACGATTAATTTCTGGAGGTACCAAAACGTCAACTGAAATGCTGGCTTCAGATGTTCCAGCAGCATTCAGCGCTTGACAAGTGTAATCTCCAACATCAGTTTTTTTCAAATGAGGAATGTCAAGGCGTGATCCCTTTAATGAGACTCTCGCACCATCGAGTGAGTCAAAGATCAACGATCCACCCTTGGTCCATTTTAGTTGTGGGTATGGGTTTCCAGAAGCGTTGCAAAACAAGGTTATTGTTTCACCGATAGGTTTAACAGAATTTTCAGAGTGAACCGAGACGAGTGGTGGAGCTGGAATGAATAGAATAGCGTAGTAGAATCCATTATAGTTGATTTCTGAAACTTACTAAACACATCAAGAATCATTTCCAATTCTTTGACTCCCGCATCATTTTCAGCAACACAGCTCCACTTTCCTGCATGATCGGATTCAGTTCTTAAAATTTGAAGAAGCTGCCCTTGCTCGATTATTTTGATGTTGTCATCAGCTGGATAGATAAAGAGTTATTCTAGATTATTAATGGGGCAAGTTACTTGTAACTTCTTTTCCGTTCTTCAACCACTTGATTGTAGGGAATGGATGACCTGTCACAGCACATCTCATGATGGTAGGGTGATTGACAGCCACTTGCGGCTGCTCTTCATTTCTGCTCGTGTCGATGACTGGTGGAGCTGAAACGTTTTATGAACCTATTGACTTTTTTGATGATAACACCCGAGTTTACAAAAATCACACAATATATTCAATTCACAGCCATATTTATTAATCACTCAAAATACATACAACGCACAATATTGACAAAGATTGAGGTATTACTTGGCAAATTATTTACAAACAAAACACAAAACACAGCACTTCCATATCAGAATTAGCCAGAAAAAGAATGAAAACGGACAAAAGACAAGCCAGAGCCGCGAGGGATCATGAAAAGAGTTCCTGGAAAATGATGATATCAACTGAAAATAAATAAAAAAGATGACTGTATGTATGAGAGAGAAAGGGAAGAAAATCATACGATTATTCAGAATTGGCTGCTGCGAAGTTTAAAATGCTTATAAATTTAAAGACGCTTCATCCTTTTTTGATTCAGCGGATACTTCAGAAACCCTTTTGTGGAAGGCGGCAAGGATTCAGAACTTTTTTCCCTGAGAAAAACGTGTCTGAATGGGTCATACAAAAAGCAGCGGAGGATCGGCTTAACGCGCTTCATTCGGAATTTTCTAGTTGGATGTTGAACAGTTGCCTTGACATTCATCACACCACTCGCGCCAGTTGGGTGACCAAAAACAGGATTGTAAACCCAGGGTAACGGTTGTCTAGGAGCAACAATAGGACTAGTAGTAGGAATGGTAGTCGTACTAATGGAAGAGGTGGTTGTTGGTCTACTAGTTGTAGTAGAAGTTGTAGTAGTTACAGAAGCTCTCTCTTTTTTTCGTCTCATCTCCCAATACTCTTTCTGTCTCCTTATATTTTCATCTCTCTGTCTCTGAAGTCCTTCTTCGTACTTCTTTAGGTACTCTTCATATTTGCGCATATGCTCACGGTAAGCAATGGCTGATTGCGATTCTCTGGTTTTGGTTACAACATGCGGCATATGGCGAGCAATATAGTTATTTTCGAGCTCACGGCACTTCACGGTTGCAAGATTCGTACACAGAATTTCCACTATGAACTCTAGTGAAGCTTCTCCAGCACGGTTTAGCGCAATACAAGAGTATGTTCCAGCGTTGTCAAGTTCAGCTTCTGTGATTGTCATTTTCCTTCCATCGTCAGCAATCTTCAAAATTATCAAATTTGATAGAGCAAAACGGAGAAAAGTAAAAAATTGATTAAGTGCTTACAATAATGTTGTTTTTGGTATAATCACCATCTAAAGCCTTGCCGTCTTTTGTCCAGGATACATCCACAACTTGATCCGCAACATCTTCTGCTAACTTGATTGGACATGTCAATGTGATGGTATCACCTTCTCTTTTAATGGTTGGCTGAGTACCACGAGAGTCAAACTCTGGTGGAGCTGTAAGACTAGGCATTAGTTTTCGCATGTGTGACGGCTCGAGATTCATAAAATTTATTATATATCTCAAGAATGTATACTGGTTTTAGGCATTAATAGTTACTTATAACTCACAGAGAACATCAAGGCTGAAATCATGAGAAGTTTTTCCTCCACGATTTGTAGCAGTGCAAGTGTATCTTCCTTGGTCGGAAACGTGAACATTCTCGATTCCAAACGTTTCGTTGTTTTGGGCAAAAATGATTCTGCTGTCAGTCATATTGATTCCAACACCATTCTTAGTCCAGATGACGTCTGGTTGGGGAATTCCGAAAACAGGACACTCCAAGTAGATATTTCTGTTAACAATAGCCAAAGGATTTCCAATGATGTTGGATTTATCAATCTTTGGTGGCACGAGAATTCTCAGAATCAAATCAATGTCCGTACTTCCAGCTTCATTGGAAGCACGGCAAACGTATTTTCCTCCATCCGAAAGTTTAGCCTTAGTAATTGTGATTTGCCCACCGTCTGGAGAAATACTATAGTGGTCATACAAGTACAATGGTTTTTCTCCACGGAACCAAGCAATATTTGGCTGTGGGCGAGATGACACCCCACAATCCATCGTAACACTTTCATCCTCAATAACTTCGTAAATATTATCGCCCTTTCTGACAAATGTTGGCTTGCCAATAACCTCCGCCGCATAAATCGTGGTCAAATTTCCAGCTTCGTTTTCTGCATAACAAGTGTATTGCCCTGAATCATCGATTGTCACCGCGCTGATTTCCAAGTCATTGTTAGGTAAAACGGAATGTCTTTCATCGGGAGTAATAATGTTCTCTCCACGTTTCCAAGTGACTTCAGGTGTTGGATTTCCAAGAACTGGACACTTCAGCTTGATTTTTCCGCCAGTGACTGTCTTTGGAGTCTGATCGATTGGCTCCTCAATATATGGTTTCGTGTAGACATTGACTTTGAAGTCTTGCTCATTTTCACCGTAAGCGTTTGAAGCAACACAAGTGTAAAGTCCTCCATCGAATCGTTGGGCTTTTAGAACCATCAGAGTGTCACCCCTTGGTGATAGAATGATATTATCCATATTGAGTGGTCTACCACCTTTGAGCCAAGAGATTGTGGGCTTTGGATGTCCATCCACCTTGCATTCGATTTTTGCACTTTCCCCTTCCACAATATTAAAGATCGTTTTATCCGTGTCGAAAGTTGGTTTTGTGTGAACATCGAGAATAAAATCAGCAACTGCTGTTCCCGCTTCATTTGATGCGGAACAAGTGTACTTTCCTTCATCAGATCTTGATGCATTTGTAATAGTAAGGACAGAGGTGAATTGATCTAAATTTTAAAATTTGGAACCTCTCATTACGATATTGTTCATAATCAAACGAACCGATATCTTTTCCGTTTCTTCTCCAAGTGATATGTGGGAACGGCCGTCCTGTTACTTGACAGTTGATTGTGAACGACTGCCCCTCCCTTCCTTGTACCACTCTTTCTTCATCTTCAATTCTCGGTGCCACTAAAAATGAACTGTGAAATTTGTAAATCTGACTATCAGTAGTAATCAACTATTCTTCAATTTCACAGAAATAGCGTGCCGCACGCCAATGAATGCGTTTTCTGAGTGCTTTCCAGAAAAAATAAGTCATATTTTCGTGTTCTCATCTTACCCAATACTTCCACATCGGTTGTAGTTCTGGCTTCACCAGCTTTGTTTGCTGCTATGCAAGTATAACTGAAAAAAAAATTTCGAACTGTTTTGTTTCCTATTTCAGTTTTCTCACGTTCCACCGTCTGCCATTGTAGTTTCACGTAGATGTAAATACGAGAGTCTGGTTGAGAATTGAAGTAAGTCGGATGTGTACGGTTCTCCATCTTTCAGCCACGAGACCGCTGGCTCCGGATCTCCGAATACCTAAGACATTATAAAAAACATGGAAACATCTATTCACTTTCTGCGTTCCATATTTGTCTAAACTTCAAAAATGTTATGGAGGTATGGGGAATCGAACCCCAGACTTCTCGCATGCAAAGCGAGCGCTCTACCCCTGAGCTATACCCCCGCATGAGGGAGAGGGGACACATGAAGAAGAAATGAAGAGACCGCCAATGGCAAAGAAAGACATGACTGCGCCGTATTTCTTGTGAACGCAAAACCCCTATTTGAACTCGATTTAGTTTGTCAGATACACAATTCTTCTCAAATATTTTATTTTATTCTTAGCTTTTAAACTTTGTGATTCTTATTAAGTGTGTTACACTTCTTTCAATTATTTTTCAAATGTTTCCTATAGTTTAAATACGTGAAAAGCTCGGTATTGTGATTTTTCCGCGTGAATTGGCTTCGCGATTCGCAAATTCGCGACACATTTGTGAACGAACAGATTGAAAGCCGTGTCAGTCATCTTCGTACTAAAGGCTAATATCCTATATATGCACTAAACACATTATATCAGAAATCCCTTACCTCGCAACGGATTGTCGTCTGTCGTCCCTCAACAACTCTCATCATTTCGGAAGCCATAACAACTCGTGGTGGTTCTGTGAAACCTCTTTATTCGTACCAGTAACATGATCTGATAAGAATGCTCACCCGATATTTCGACGTATGTGTCCTGTTCCGCTCTTCCAGCTTTGTTTTCGGCAACACATGTATATCTTCCTTCTTGATTTGGTTTGATGTTTTCAATTATCAAACTATTGTTTCCTGGTTGGAACTAAAAAGTGACAAGCATTGATATCTTATACTTTTGTGAGTTTTCTTACTTTAACAAATCCTGTTTCTATAATGGGTTTGCCATCGAGTAACCAGTTGACTTCTGGAGCTGGTGTACCTTCTGTGGAGCAGGACAGCTCTAATTTCGTGTTAGCAACAATTTCAGTGGTAGTGAAGGCATCGCCAAGAATTTTGGGTACAGCTGCAAGTTATTTTCATAAAATAATGTTTTTCTCTATCATTTATAGTTTACTGTTGATAGTGACATTGAATACAGCCTCGGCTGTTCCTGCGCTATTGACAACCACACAGGTGTATATATCTGTATCTAATGGTACAGTTTCCAAGATATAGATTTTTGAGTGGTCACTAGACGCCTGAAATGTTTGAATTAAACAACTCCAATGTTTTATTTTTTTTGAGAACCTGTGAACGAACATCCAGTGGTCCACTTCTTGATAATTGCCTTGTCCATTGAATATGAACACCGGTGTTATCCTGCAAGAAATTTAATATTTAAGGAATCAATGTGATTCCCTCTTTTGTTCTCTTCAAAAATTTTCTCTTTTTATTTTTTTTTCGGCTTTTCTGAGAAATCCAATTCTCCCCTTGACTACGTAAGATGCTATGAGAGAACAGAACATTTTCAAAGTGACTAGGAATCCGTTAGCCTCTCAAAGCTTTCAAAGTGCACTTAAATATTTCATAGACCCACTGCCAGCTCTTGCTTTTTTTGTGGGGCTCTTTCTCCAACCATTTCTTGCCAAAAAAGAATAGGAAAATAAGAAAAACGGTGGTGTCCATCTTTTTCTAACCCCACTATTGTTTAACCACCACTATCCCCCCATCTCATGTTCCCTGTTTCTATCTGTTTTTATTCTAGATTTATTTTATATGAAAACAGCTTTTGAACAAAGAAATCCACGATTTCTTCAGACAAAATTGAAAAAAAAAATAGTAAGGCTGTTCAGACGATCGCAGCTAAGGCTATAAGAACACAAATCATAGAGTTCTAACTTTACCTCGACAGGGCATTCAAGTGTCATTGGATCTCCTTCTTGGACTTCTACGTTGATTCTGTCCTTTGTGAGCTTCGGCGGAACTGAAAAATAATATTAGCTGCAACTTAAAATGCCTCGCTTCTTGCTTCAACATTAATCATGCATGTAACTTGATTCCGATAACGACACTTTTAGTTTACCGTGAAATGCAAGGAAAACTGTTGTGAGCTTGAGTTGAAGATATAGATTTATATGTACTAGTTGGTGGGAGAAACAGATCATTCAATACTTCATATCTTTCTTTCCAATTTTTCTCTTTTTTATTACAGAACTTAGGTGAAAATGAAGCGTTTTTGAAATGTTTGATGGTAAGACATCTGATCTGATGAATGATCTTAAATTCCGACTAATATCCGAATTTCCTGTTAACATTTTTCAGCTTTTTATCAAAAATATTAAAATCAATGCTTAGTCTATTTGAACTACTGCTTCCTAAAACCTACCAAGAACTTCAACCATCATGTCTTTTTCCGAACGTCCTGCTTTGTTTTCAGCAATGCAGGTGTACCGTCCTTCAACGTTTTTCTGTAATGATATTCGTTTTTTTTTCAGTAAAGCTTGCGATTTCCTATCTTACTTGAGGATTATCAATGACCAAAAGACTTCCCATAATGCTCACTTCGTCGCTTTCAACAATCCGTTTTCCATCCTACAAAAAAGTACAATTTAACAGGAACGTAGAGCAAAATAATTATAATTTGAAAAGTGGCAGGCGTTCGCTTTGGACGTTGTGCTTCAGTCTTTCCGTCACAGTTCAGTTTCCGCTATCCCACAAACTATCATTCTCTACGACAAAAGACGCTAGTCGCTTTACAATTTACCATAATGTAACACATTCAAACATGTGTATCATTGTGTTCTTTGCCTCTTTTCCCCGCGGTCTTCAAGAAAATGCCCAACGGCACATCTTTCTCTATTCTTTTGTTTTTTTTTCTCGATTATGCTCTTGACGGAATCATGTCTAAATCTAAATCCCTTTCAATCCAACCACCGCTCAGTAATACTTTCCTTCCTATTCCGCATCACATCAGCTTGTTTTACGGATAATTACATTTAAGAACGGAAATGACTACTATTTTGACACCAACAACAAAACGAGTGTATTTCGTTAGTCCATTTTAGCTTTTTGGGCCATACGCGTCGAGGTGCGATTTCGAGCCGAACTGGATTTGAGAAATTGAATAACTGGCCGAACAAAAGAGAAACGAGCGCGAGAAGGAAAATTGTTTGTTCTGGATGCCGTGCTGCTACGAAACTGACCATACACTTCTTTCCAAGCTCGTTCGAAACTCTTCTTCGACTGCTTACTACTTTCAAAAAAAGGTTGAAATGAAATCAGAAGTATCAATAGAACTGAGGTTATCATACA
Source organism: Caenorhabditis inopinata (assembly GCA_003052745.1). Taxonomy (NCBI): domain Eukaryota; kingdom Metazoa; phylum Nematoda; class Chromadorea; order Rhabditida; family Rhabditidae; genus Caenorhabditis; species Caenorhabditis inopinata. The sequence goes on along the minus strand of AP018156.1, from coordinate 4,351,968 downwards.
CGCCGATAAAAATGAAACCAGAGCACGATTACATTTATCTAGAAATTGAATTAAACACTTTTACTTATTCCTTTTGAAAAATTTCAAATATTGCACGTTCAAAAACGGAATATTTCAGGTGAAATACACGTAGCAATAGTCTAAATCTGGGCGTAAGTTTGCTTAAATTGTCTAAATGGTTAATGCTTAAATTGCCAAGGCAATGATCGATCCATGTTTTGTTCTGTTGAATTCTTTCGTCTTTCCTTATTCATGCAACTCCAGAATAATATCAGTGATACCATCAAAAGCTCAATATTGTGCCGTGACAACATAATATCTATCATCTCCAAAGAGATCTTAAGTTTGAGACCAAACTGAAGTCTTTGATCGGAGGTTACTTAGCCTCGGAATTTGCACAATTTGACTGTGAAAAATGGTTCTTTTGCAGAGAAATGGCACAACGCGTTTTAACTTTTATGATTCATCAATCTCGCTTCTTTTTCCTTTCTTGTGGCCTCATTTATTGGAGGCGACGGGTAGAAAAGCTGGCTGACTAGCGACCAGCAAACCTCCCGACTCATATATGAAATTTTCCATTTCCGTTGTCTTTTTCGCGCCTGTTCAATTCTTTTTCTCTCCATTTCTGTCTTGCTGACTAATTCCAGGCTTGATTTGTTCCATTCTTAGTTTTTCATTTTAAAAAATAATAAATGTTCACTACGCCCATCTCATTCAATCATCTCTCTTCCATTTATTTCATAGCCCACTTTGCAAAAATGGCAAAAACACGAAGCCAATAACTTTATGTTTTGAATGTATTACAAATTACATGAATTTCATATCCCTTTTTCATTTTTATTTTCATCTCTCCCATTATTTTTGCCTTTTTACCCATTTTGTCTAGTGACTCTAAGGTCTAATCATTGAAGTCTTGAATGTGACTGAGCACGGTACAATTCAGGGTTCTTAATGCCTTGGTTTCATGTAGGTATCAGCAGTCTGAGAAAAAAAATGGAAAGACAGATATAGAAGAACCCCGGAATTGGAAAGAACAAAAGGGTTGTATTGAGTGAAAGGATAATCTAAGATTTGGGATAATCTTGCCAAGAGCAACAATTATCGACTGCGATACGATTTTGTGCATTTTCATTCCATTTATTAACTCGTTTTTCAATGATTGTCGATAGCGAAAGACTTATGAGGTAAAGCGAAAAAGGGCAAAAAAAGTGGAAGAAAATGAACAACAATTACTGCCAATAGGACGCTTCTGGAATCTACAATTGAAAAGGTCAAAACTATTTATAGTCTGACTGACTGGCTGGTCCATTTTTCAAAAACCGACTTGTAAAGGTCATTGATGAACGTCATGCTCCTTTCTTGTTTTTTCATGATTGGAACACTCTAAATGACTTCTAAATGACAGGTAACGTGTTAGCGTACTCAAAAAAAAACTCAAGCGATGCACTTCAAAACGTTTAAATTAGACTGAATAATTCTAGAATTTATGTCTGAAAACATGTATTTTCAGTGATTAAGTATTTGGCTGGGCTTTTGTTCTTTTTAATCTTAAGAAAATAGCTTTACTTATCGTGAATCACAATTTATTAGTGAAAAAAGATTGGAACACCTGGTTTACTACACATATTAGTTATCACCCTGGTTTTTCTTAAATCAATTTTTAAATAGCATTCATAAAAATTCCAGACAACTGTGATAATCAGTTTTATTTTACCGTATTTTTATGAGATAACAGCTAGTGTTTTCGATTGCTCTCAATTCTAAAAACGTTCTAATATTCTGAATGTTTTTTTTATGGAGTCGAGTCTTTGGAACCATCCATGAATCCAGTCAGTTCTACTTTACATTCCCGTGTACTGCAATTTTCCATTCTTTTCTCTATTGCTTTCTCTATTTCTCTTCCTCTCGAATGTGTGAAGGATTGGGGCGTGTCACTGGCGTTTGCCACTCTGAGTCTCGCTTTCTTTCTAGATCTCCTGGCGCTTCTCCGTTGCCGCGACCCCCTCACATCAGCCATCCACTCCTCACCACACATACACCCGTGCAGGCAGCGCCTTCTTCAAGCCATCTCTCCATTTTTCCCAGTCCCATCGCGCCCGCCATCTCTTCTCCCATGCTTTTATCGTGCTCAATCTGCACTTTTAATCACGCCCTTCTTACTTGATCATCATCTTATAATTGCCAAATCAGTCCGAGAGGCTCCAGTATGATGATACGATGGAAGAAGAGCGACATACTATTCTTTCTCCTACTCACGTCTTTCTCCGTCGTCTGTACTGGCAGCGAACACGAACACCGACTTCACACATGTTCAACGGAAGGGAATATATGCTCGGAGAATGCAGCTACCGTATGTAGGAACAACACGTAAGTCCATTTTCAACTCATAAATGACCCTTTTTATGAGCAACAACATGGGTCCCCTCATTTATCGCCTAGTTAAAAACAGCCAAGACAGCGATGCAATTTCAAAACTTTGGTGCACTTTGAGCATTTCAAATTTGGCAAGTCTCTAGAAAAACCGCAATGAATATATTAATAAGTTCATGGTAGCTAATGGAAGCTGGGCAATTGGAATACACATAGTATGTATGTATAAGACTCAATTCTCAAATTGACTAAAACAAAAGAAAGGGTTTGCGATACGTGTTACGATAGTATAAATAAAATTGAATATAATACAATCAATATTGCAACATCGTAAAATCAGAACCATGACCGTTTTTAAAGAGATTCTGGAATAACTCTATCAACATTAATAGTTTACAACTGCCAAACTTCAATTTTCTAACAGAAACATTGTTTAAAAATTCTGCAGAGTTTCAAGCTCTAAACAAAAAAAAAGATTAACCAAGTTACAATAATTAGACAGACTTCTCATACGAAACATTTTTCGAATTTTCGTTTTCCTTCTATGTATCTCAATTTGATTAGTTTTTGTTCTTTTCTGATTCAAGTGGGAGAAAGAAAAGAAAAAAGCCCAGAAAAGATGCACATTTAGAAGATAGGTGATCGAGATAGGTACAAACACTTGTCATGTCAAATTTGTGGAGTTGGCCTCAAGTTGGGTTCTTTAATCGGGCCAACGATTTTAGATTTTGCATTTTGCACATGCAGGACTATTCAAAGGATTTAAGAAGATGCCTTTGTTCGAAGCGAGTGCCCATTCCATTCTTCTGCGCTGGCCAGCACTATAGAAAAAATTGTGAAGTGCAATTGGCGCTTACTTTTCTTCGCCTCCCAACATCTTCCACTGCAATTAGCTACAGCGCAAGGATTTTAAAAAGCAAAATCATTTTTTTTTCTGTCTCCTCCTTTTTCTGTATTTCTAATTCAGTGTGCTCAAAAGCGAACAGATAGTGAGAATGGGATTTGAGAAGCGTGTTTTGTCGTGCTTTGCTAGAAGTGCATTGCAAAAAGAAGATACCTAGTGAATAAATATGCGAAATGGTTGTCAGATACTTGCCAAGTTTTCCTTTTCCATCTGACACAAGTTAATGTGCTCAGAATTTTACGCATGGATAACACCGCGAAGAAGTCACGAAGGGGTTAGCCCCCCCCCCCCCTCTTTAAACATACACTACTCCCTTCTTCATCATCCAAGAATCATTGATCTAGAAAATGCAAAAACTTTCTGTAATGTCTACTGAAACGGATCGCACTAGCTCTGAAAAAGAAGTAAGCGGAACGTGTTCGTGACACGTTCGCGTTTCTTTAGCAGTTACATCGCTTACAATAAATCGTATAGAGAAAAAAGCTATTATTCTGGCCTGACTCTCTTCTTCTTCTTCTTCTTTTTTGTGTTACTAGCCTCAGCGTTTACTCTCCCAAGGGCATATCAAAACACGGGTGTGCCTGGAGAGCCGATCATGAATGATAATTCTTCTTTTTTGGCTTCTAGTGGCACACACTTCTTCAGTAAAGGGTCTATACACACTCTCAGTCACTCCCACTAACCTCATATACGCTCACTTAGACTGAGTCACTGAGAAAAAGGAAAACGAGAGAGGGTAATCTTAAGAAGGATATCCTATGGGAACAATTCGGTTTTTTTTTCAAAAACTGGATGGGTCGTTTACAAAAACTAAAAAAGAACTCATAAAGCGGTTTTCAAAGAAATTAGGAAACTTAACTTCTGGGTCCACCTGAAAAAGGTTTAAAAACTCTGGATTTTTCTATTAAAAGCACAAATAGAGAAGTGTAGGATAAGCCTCTCTTTTTTAGGATTCCCTTGGAATATCAAATTACTCTTAGTCATCATACTCGTCTTAAATTTTGATATGTTTATCTTTGTGCCCACACATCCTAAGAGTTGGTGTCATTATGAATACTTTAATTCTTGAATTTCGTATGACGACGCAACATGTGTTATTGATGCTACCTGGACGATATTTTGTTTCGAATCGAGTGGGCTCACGGACACAGCCAGTAAAACATTGGCTGACACATGACGCCTGGATCTAAAGGAGATAGATATATAACTTCAATTAATCTTTGACGGCAAAAAAGCGTTGTCCAGCAAGCCGAGACAAGCGTTGGTGTGTTCCAGATGCAAAATTGATGGGTGGGGGAGCGATATAGTGAATTCGGCTTTACTTGTTTTCAGTTTTTTTTACGTCATCATCAATCGCTACAGTAATCAGAAATTCATCGGTATTCTGAGCTGACTTGACATTGCCTAAGCAGCCAATAAACTACATATAAAATTCCGAATTTTTTCTATTCCGTATTGGATGTCATAATATTCTTAGAACAGCTCATTTTTCTATAGAACTAGAAAATAAAAAAAGAGCCCGTGAGCCCGTCATCCAAAAATGAGTAGTTTTAATTGGCAGTCACCTCCCGCCCATTAATCGCATTTTAAACTGAAGCGAATGAATTTCTCTCCTTCTAGTCCCACATTTGCTTTTATTTCTGCCTTTCTCCTCCATTCATCACAGAACAAATGAGGATTGGCACAAGCGAAGAAAGAGTGGCTTTGAATGAAAGAATGGGGAAGTTATAGTAAAGAAGGAGCAGAGTCAGAAACCAACGTTTTTTTTTCATATTTAGTTTGCATATTTGCATGTACTAATCAGTCGAAACCTAGTCAAAGAGAAAGTACAAATTAAAAATGTCTGTTAAAATGATTCTGTTGTGTTTTAACAGAAGCCCCTTCTTAAAACTATCACAATAGAAAATTCGGAATCTGGAAAACCAAATTTTCTTTTATTTTCTTAGCAAAAGGTTTTTATATGAATCTCTCGGAATAGCACGGTCATATGTGATTTTCTGTTTCACCAATATAAAAGAGCACTTATGAGTGATCTTTTCTCTTCATAGATGAACAGCCTGCATGCAAAAATAGAAGGGCTATGCAAATTTGGTGCACTATTGGGAGAAGAAAATGGATGGCGTTTGTGGTCGAAAGAAGTGAACGAAATTGACCAGCATTCAATAGTATTACGATTTCCAGATGTGTCTCCGCGTGTTCGTTACGAGGGATGCAGGAATGTGAATGCGATGCCGAGGAGGACAACTACTGCTATTTATGTTGCGGAAACTCGGAGCATCAGTGTATGGCTGCGCATCATCATAACATCCTTCGGTTAGTCAGGTGACACTGAAATGCAGTCTTCCCACGAGTATCACTTGATGGAGACTCTTCAGACATATAGTATTCCAAGCACAGCCCGCTTAGTTATTTATGTATAGCAGTCGGTTTCGATAGCAGTATATAACACTCAAGTTACATTGCAGACCAAACGGTGAACGATGGGAACGCGAGGCGTGCTCCAGATGTCGAATGCATGGCGCCGAGTTGGAAGGGCTCCCATGCGATGATACCGATTCCGCTAGACTTTGCATTGGTAGGTACCCGAAGGACATCATTGATCAATTATTCGCATCTCTCAATAATACTAACTTTTCTCATTTCTCAGGCGGCCGTTGTTCGAACTCAGTTTGTCACACTAAATCACCCGGCTCCGTCTGCGATCGAAAGTACGTTATTCTTATCATCAATTGATAGAAGAAAAGCAAACAGAACGGAAACTCCTTTTTTTCAGAATGGAGAAGCTTTGCGTGGATAACACCTGCGAAAACCCATGTGCTAGATATGCTCCTCATTTGATGGTATGCGATTGTCCTTCAATAGATCAAGACACCGGATTCGCATCAGAAGACAGATGTCAATTGTGCTGCTACGATTTTAACTTAGTGAGTACACGGAAATTCGTTTTGTTCTGAGAGCACTTTTTTGTTCCAGAAACCAACAAATCGTCGATGTCAGAACGCATATAGAAAATACAAAATAATGGACATGTTTCAAAAACCCATCTGGAGAGTTGGACTCGAGTGTGCCGGTGGAAAAGTGTGCAACAAATATGGTGTCTGCTCAGCGTCCCATATTTCATTCCTTATCCCATACTTTATGGTCATAGTAGTTACGTTAATGACGCTATACTAAGGTTACTATAATTCTCCCAATTCTGAATACCGGTGTTTAAAAACAAGACTACGCGGATTATTTTCTTTCTCGTCCAACCCCCCCCCCCCTCATTTCTTTCTTTCCTATTGAATTTTCGAAAAATGTCATAGATGACTGTGATAATAAGTAAAACTGTAAAACTGCCAAAGCGACTCACTTTCATGAAAATGATAGTGGGAAGGGGTGTACCATTTGCAGAACAGTCTAGAACTAAACGATTTCCAAGATTAATCGGGTAGACCTTCTGGCGGTCGAGGAAGTATGGAGTTTCTAGAATTGATATACTTGTTGAATGCATATTAAAGTTGAAAATCACCGATGACATTTAACTTGAACGACTTTTTTGTTGCTCCAGCTTCGTTGACAGCTGTACAGTAAAAGAAACCCTCATCATCCAGTTGAATGTTAGTCACATTCAATGTCTTCTCATTTGCTGCATACTTCTTAGTGATCACTCCATTCTCCACATCCTCGTTACCAGCAACCCAGAAGACATTAGAAAGAGGTACTGTAGATTGAGCATTGCAAGTGAGAAGCATCGTGTCTCCAACTCTAGCGACAACTTCTTCTTTTTCATTCTCAAACTGTGGTGGAGCTAAATTTGATTTCATGAAACAATTTCTCAAACAATTCTTTCAATTACCAGTGACTCTGACAAGGAAATCTTTTTTCGCTTTGCCAACGTTGTTTTGTGCTTCACAAGTGTATGTTCCAGCATGTTCTTCACGAGATCTCACAACTTTCAGTGTTTCACCGTTGTTTGTCAGCTCATAATCAGGACCTTCTATCACAGCTTTGTTATTGAAATACCAGACAACCTGAGAATGCGAAAATTTTCGATTGTATTCATAACTAATTGTATCTATTGAATAAGCGTCTCAACGTTTAGTATTCATCCCTCAATTTGCTCACTTATAGAATATTCCTGCTTTTTTCGCTAAACTTTGAAAATTTTCTATGAAATCATCTCTTCATTAGTATCATGTTTGACAGTGATGAATTTTTCATCGAAATAATAAATTTCTCGACTTAAATAGTCAATTGCACGCATACCTTGGGATGTGGAGACCCGGACACAACACATTTCAGTTCCAATGGATAGTGTGGAACGATCGTATGAACATTGGCAGACGACAAATCATCATTAATGGACGGCGGATCATTGACAGTGAAGTCAAATAGTTTTCTTGCCTCACCAGCCGGATTCCGCATAATGCAAGTGTATCTTCCTGAATCCGATTTTCGGGATGACAAAAAGCTCAACTTCTTTCCAGATGACGGAATCTGAATGAAACTGTCTCCACGTAAAGTCTCCTGGTTGATAGTCAATCCGTCCTTTTGCCATTCAACATCAACCCCAGAACTATTACTCTGGAAAAAAGAAACGTGATTGATTAAATTGTCTGCAAAACAGAATAATATTTATTCTGCTTTTTCAAAAGCAATAAATTGTATAGTAAATTCAATCTGAAAAAGTGAAGTGAAGTCGTTTCATTTCCCTGCAAAATTGCGAGAAAAAAAACAACAAAAACCATTTCTGACGCTGGACGCATTCTAGAGTCTATGAATAGATTCCAGGCTATGGAATCTTCTCTGTTAAGGGAACGATTTTTGTATTAAGTACAAAAGTAGCAGTCTCTGCCACCCGTATTGTTTTCTTACTTCACACAGAAGATCAGAAGAGTCGCCTTCAATCACCATGACAGCTTCTCGATTCTCTCCGTCAATGATCGGTGGAATTATCACTTCCAGAGTGTTTTCCAAGTCATCAGAGCCCACAGAGTTAGTAGCAATGCAAGTGTATCTGCCCTGATCTGATCCTTCTGTGTTACTGATTTGCAATTGTCTACCAGCATCGAAGAATACGTATCTGTCATTTTGTTCAATTGCATTACCATCTTTGAGCCTGAAATTTGAGAAATTCTATTTATTTTTCGTTACGAGGATTCGTCAACGCATTAGTTTACTTAATTTTCCTTCTTTTAAAATTCTATTTATTTTTTCGTTTTTCGGTTTCTTTTCAATTTCTAAAGGTAATTTGTTTTCCAAACGGATTTGAAAGCTCCAAATAAAAGTCTCAATTTCCCGTCTTCTCAAAACGTTTGGAGTGTGGAGTGTTTCGAGAACCTAATTTCAGTTTCCCGACTAACCATGTGATTGTGGGAGTTGGGCTTCCTTTGGCTGGACAATGAAGAGTAGAGGGACGGCCAGCGTTGACAGTGATACGACGCACAATGTTTGGCTCATCGAATGAAGGAGCCACGAGCATGCTCACTTTGAAATCTCGTTTATCGGTTCCAGCCTCATTGGTAGCAATGCAGGTGTATTTGCTGGAATCGCTCTCTCGAAGTTTGAACAGGTAGAGTTTCTGTCCATTTGCACTGGTCTTCACAAATCTGTCAGATTGGAGAGGTTTTCCTGATTTCAGCCAGGTGATTTTGGCAACTGGTCTGGCATAAACTGGGCAGGAGATCACAACGCGCTCGTTTTGTTGGGATTCATAGTCAGACGGGATTCCTTCTTTCTCGATCTTTGGAACAGCTGGAAAACATCGTTTTGCGAATATATTGATTATTTAACTATTGTTAAATTATACTTTTCAAAAATTAAATATAAAAATTGTAGTCTACATAATACATTTCCTTTTCGAAGTATTCTGAAATCAATAAAAAAAACGCACTGATAACATTCACGTTCACATCCTGCTCAACGCTTCCAGCAGAGTTATCAGCTTCACAAGTGTATTTTCCAGCATCTTGCTCTTTGATTCTGGTAATTCTGAGCTGATTTCCATCAATTTCTCCATTTGGAATGAAGTCCTTAATGTTTTGAGAATGAATTGCCTCTCCATCCTTAAACCATGTAATTTCAGGTTCCGGTTTTCCGGTAGCTGGACAAGACAGAGTGATACTACTGTTCTCAACTACAGTCTTGTTCTTGTCTTTGTCTAGCATGATAATAGTTGGCGGAACGTTAACAGCGAGCTTGAAGTCGAAACTGTTTTCCCCTGCATCATTTTTAACACGGCAGCTATAGGCGCCTTCATCACCTTCCGATACACTGAAGTATTTATAATGAAAATTATTAAATTACGGGTTTTTAGACTAACTTGTGAACTGTCATGCGTCGATCATTTGATATGCGCGAGATTCGCTCGCCTTCTTTCTCCATATCAATTGGCTGGTAGTTGTGGAGCCAGATGATTTGTCCCTTGAAATTCTTGTCATCATCGATCGGACACTTGAACGAAGCAGAAGTACCCTTGATAGCAGTTATTGTGTTTTTGATGCCCTTTTGAATCATTGGCCGAGCTGAGCGATTAAATGATTATAGTATAGAATTATGGTTGAAACTAAGGCTTCCACGAAAGACGAAATAAGACTGTCTCGTCTCGTCTAGAATTCGTCTGACGCAGAGATAGACCTTGTGTTGGTACACATGTGTTTTAATTTACGACGTTAGACGAACGCAAGACGAACTGAAAGACGACCGAAGAAAGGATTTAACGAAAGACGACCTTCGCCTTTCGTGGAAGCCTTAGTTTAAACTGATAAATTATTGATATACAAGTGTTAAAGATTAAAAAATATATTATTGAAAACCTTTATATGAATTACTCACTGATAATGTCGACATCAAAGCTGATTTCAGCGGTACCGACGTCATTCTTTGCCATACAAATGTACGATCCCTTGTGGGCAATTTCAGCATGGACAATCTTGAATTGTTGTCCTTCGGACAAGACTTGCACAGACTTCAGATTTCCAAGAGGCTTTCCGTCCTTCGTCCAAGTCACTATTGGATTTGGTTTTCCAGTAACTTCACAGGGAAGTACAAGAGAATTATTTTCAATAACAGTATATTCCCCTCCCTCGTTCACAATTGTTGGCGGAACTTGAACAAATAAATTGAAACTCTTCGTGGCAACACCTGCCTGATTGGTAACAGTACACGCGTAAGAGCCGTGATCATCAGTTTTAGCAGACACAATATGAAGGAATCTTCCACCTGCCAAAGTTTGCACTCCTTCCGTTTCAGCCAAGAACGGTTTTCCGTGTACGGTCCAAACAATATTGATTCCGATTGCATCATCTACATCACATTCCAAAGTAATTGATCGAGTCAGATTAACAGTCAAATCTTCCTCAGTATTTCCAGATTCAAACCTTGGCTTCGTTCTCACATGAACATTGATTGTCTTTACACCTTGACCAACTTCATTTGTAGCATAACATTTGTATACTCCCGTATGCTCTTTGGTGACATTTTTGATGATTGCCGTATGATTGTCATTCACCAGCAAAACTTCAGGTGGAAGATTACCCTGATTGAAATCCCATTTGGTAGTAGGCGTTGGGTTGCCTTCAGCATCACAATTAATGATGATTTCTTCTCCCTCGTTTGGCTCTAGAGTCACTACGGCGTTTTTGATTTTTGGAACTACTTGCACGACTACATCAAAATCTTTTGAAACTTGTCCTGCTGTGTTGTTAGCAACACAGGTATAGACGTCTTCATGATTAAGGTTCGCGTTAAGAATCGAAAGACGCGTGTTATCAAGAGTGAATATAGCGTCCTTTTCCTGAATATATCATAGAATGTGAGATATATAAAAACTTAAAATAGATCTCCGGAGTCTCTGATAGAATTTCAACTCACTGTGAGCGGTTCTCCTTGTCTCATCCAAGTGATTTGGAAGTCACCAAGAGAGACTGGGCAATCCAATGTAATTGTTTCTGTCTCACGGAACTAAAACATTATCCATTTAAAGGTGTTGTTAATATAAAAAAAAAATAATTCTCACCGTAGTACTACGTTCTCCATCCTCCCTGAAAGTTGGTGCGGCAATGTTCTGAACGAAAAAGTCGCGAGAAGCCGATCCGGCTTTGTTCTCAGCAGAGCAAGTAATCTGAGCGGATTTTCCAGTGAGTTTCTCAATTCTCAAGAGACTTTCATCGCTGTAATCAAATTTCAATTATTCCGCGTTACTAAAAGATTTTTAATTAAAAGATGGTATCGCCATAGAAAAGGCGGCAGCAAAAATAGTAGAGGCACCCACAGAAGCCAACTGCTGTCGACATTGCTTCCGTCCACTTTCCAAGTGACATTTGGCTTTGGATTGCCAGTGACTTGACATTGCAAAATGATTGGATTATCGCCGATCAGTTTTTGATTGGCCTCGAAATCTTTTTCAACAAAAACTGGTGGTTCGAGAACATCTAGAGTGAGCGTTCTTTCTGCTTTTCCGGCAGAATTAGTAACTAAAAAGTGAAACATTGAATAATTAGAAATACCATTATTTTTGGTAAATCAAAATTGATCGATACGTACCTCGGCAAGTGTACTTTCCGTTATTTTCAGGTTTGGCATCACTGATATAGAGACGGTGACCAGCACTTGGAATCTGCACATTGTCTGGTTTTTCGGTCTCCGATCCGTTCTGAAATAAAATATGAATGGAGGAGACCCGCTGAGAAGCTCGCGAAACATACAACAGACCAGACGAATGTAGTTTTGTCATCAGATTCGGTCAGTAGATCGCAAGACAATGAAATGTCCTTTCCGAGAAGAACTTCCAAACTGTCATCATCACCAACGATTGGAACAGCTGCAAAGGCTTTTTTGCAGTTCTTCAGAGACCCGTTTTTCCGGAGCTTTGTGTAAAACGCTTCTAAATGATGTTCTGCTGGAATCAATTGTGATTTTACCAATTCATCGTTTCTACAAAATATATAAAAGTGTGAACGGAAAGAAAGCAGTGCAAGTTTATTTATCTCAAATAAAAGTGCAAAAAACTGTCCAACACAAAAGAAGGAGAATAGCGGAAGTGAACAAAAAACTGTTGAGGGAGACACATATTAGGTATTGGAATTACTTTGGTTGTAGGTCGATTACAACTAAAAGCAACCGGAAAAAATGCAATCATTATATGGCACCGTGGGGAAAGATGATGATAATATACTATACCACGGAAGACAGAAACTACGGAGACAAACACACATCATGCGCATACTAATATAGAGAAATTGAGGTAGTTCATATGAATAATACATTTGGAGACATTTTCTACGAGTAAATGACACACGAAATTGTCATTGAGTAATCAACGAGAGTGCATTTTCAGTGAATGTATTCCAAATTTGAAAAAAAAATGTAATTCGCAATAAGTTAAAAAAAAGCCTCAACCACTTGAGGAATATGATTGAAACAAAGACTGCCAAACGGCGGGCCGCGGAAACAGCCGTAGGTATGCAAAACTGCTAAACCTTTTGCACAATCACAGAGTTATGTACATGATATTCTCCATTTTTTCTAAGAAACGGGACTCTGGCATTTTTTTTAACAGCCTTAGTAAATATTTCAACTTTTGTCTTCTTCATTTCAAACTCACAATGACTTGCCATAGCTACGGAATGTTGCCTGCGTTTGAGCTCAATTAGTTAAGCTCAATCAGTAATTCCCCGTTATTTATATTATAATTTAAAACTTATTTAGCGAAAAAAAATAGTTATTCGTTTTAAAAAAGTGTGATTCAAGTGTTAGAAAACTGAGGAAAACCATGCGCAAGTTTTGCTCATGCTATGCATTTCATTGTGCAATAACATGTATTCGTAGTGGTTTCCAAACTTTCTTTTTCGCATTCCCCAGTCTTTTCCTTTTCAGTTTGGCCAGCAAACGTGGCGGAGCAGTGACAACATCCTCGAGCGTTAGATTGATAGAGTATGGTGAAAACCGTTTGCTATCTTCCATAACAGGTGGCGGTAATGAGAGAAACTTAGGCTTTTGAACATATGTCAACTCAGGATCATCAAAATTAAAGTTAATCTCTGGAGGCAAAAAACTGAAAATTCTAGGGTTTGGCTTCGCTTTCACCCTAGCGTTGGACTTGGACAGTTGAGAACGTTTAAATGAAGCGTTGTACACAAAGCTATCGTTGCCAAAAATATTGTTTTTAAAAGAAATACCCAAAACTGATAACTCTACGTCCACATCCAAGATGTTTCCTTTACTCTGAGCGATACAATGATAGTTTCCTTCTTGTTTTACACTGACGCTATCGAAGTGAAGCTATAATATAAAAAGCATAGATGATAGAGAACAAATTAGCGAGAAAAATAGCAACTTACAGTAAGACCGTCGTCTGAAAGTGTAGCTCCTTTGTATTCTTTTCCTGGTTCCACGACATTTCCGTCTACCACCCAGTTGATTTGTGGAGCGGGATATCCGGAAACTGGGCAGCCAATCGTGACTTCTTCGCCTTCCTTGGAAAACACCTTTTTCTTGTATTTCGTTTCGTCAAGATTGAGTGGAACTGAAAACCGTGACAAAGATTAATTAAAGATTGAAAACAAGACAGTAGTCATACCAATGACCTCCACTTGGAATGATTTGCTTCCCTCGCCGGCAGCATTCCGTGCAACACACTTGTACACTCCGGAATCAGTAATTTTGGCCTTGAATACAATATATTAGTGAAGCGAAATTCAGTATGAAAAATTGGAACGTATACCGAAGAATCACAGAATTAGACTTTAAAAAGTTCACCTTGAATACATGGAGCTTGCGTTTGTCGTCAGAAAGTTTCCATGCGGACTTGTCATCGTTGAGAGGTTTATCGTTAAGATACCAGGAAATCTGAATTAAAAAATTAATATAATTAGAAAATCGACTGGTATCCTTGTTTCGGGCTACGCGCCAAGTATAAGGTCAAGAGATAATTATAAAAATTGTAACAATTTAATGCGTACAATAAAAATTAGCCCAGTAGAAATAATGCTACAATATGTATAATTATCGTTGTTGTCTATGTTGTGCAACTAGAACAATTTCCCATAGACCACACAGGAGTGAATTTTCGCTTTTCTCGCAAAAAAGCAAAACATTTGCTTACTTGTGGGAGGGGATTGCTGAAGACTGGGCAATAAAGAGAAAACGGATTTGACTCTTTGATAGACTCTTGAGCAACAACATCCTGGTCTTTGATGTCGGGAGAAGCAATGACGGTTACTTGAAGGTTGGTTTCTGCTTTTCCAGCCGGATTGGAAGCTTTACAAGTGTAAATTGTGGCGTCTTCTACAGTCGCACTTTGGATGACCAATGTTCCATCAGATTCCACCATGTAGCCCTTGGTGTCAGTGCCAATAGCAATTCCTCTTCGGAACCATGCAACGGTAGCTGGAGGTGAAGCCTCAACGTAACATTTAAGCTCCACCCGATCACCAACAACGGCGGTGTTATCCGTTTGTGTGCTTGGGAGTATGATTGGTGGTTCTTGCACGTCGACATGGGTGGTCATTTCACTTGTTCCTGCTTGGTTGGTCACCACGCAAATGTAATTTCCGATATCGTTTTTGTCAGCTTCATAGATTCTCAAAGTACCAAAGCCATCCACCGAAAACTTCTTTCCATCCAGATTCAGCTCGATACCGTCTTTATTCCAAGTTCTGATCACTTCTGGAACACCAGTGGCCCTGCATGGAATTTCAATAGTTAATCCTTTTACAACATCCACAAATCCTGGGACCTCTGATATGATTTTCGGCTTGTCATGAACTGTAAGAGTATAAGAAAGTGAATCTTCTCCGGCCAGATTGGAAACTTGACATGAAAATACTCCAGTATTCTCAAGTTTCACATTTGGCAATACAAGGGCTCCATCTTCGCGTATTGTATGCTGAAATAGAAACGCTGTTTGTTTCAGACTTTTATTTTTTTAAGAGTGCGGAAAACATACTGGGATGAGTTGTCCGTCGATTTTTTCGCCCTCATAAGTCCATAATCTGACTGGTGGTGGGAGAGCTTTAGCTGGACATTCTAGGACAATGGTTTCATTTTGAACAACAACTTTTTCCTGGTTCTGGAAATTAAAAATTGTTTTATCTAATTAATTACCCAAATTTTGTAGTAGCAATCAATACATTGAAAGTAAGACATTTACCACCAATCTCGTTCCAAATTATCAGAAAAAAAATTATTATTCTCCTACTCTGCATACATACCTCTGCATTAATTGTTGGGGTGGTATGGACTGTGAGTGTAACAGTGCGTGTATCACTTCCAGCAGCGTTTTCAGCATTACAAGTGAATGACCCTCTGTGAGCTTCTTTCACACTTGGGATGGTCAATGATCCATCTTCGTTTACAATTCCTTCAGTGAATGGGTTGTCGTCCAGAAGCCAGGTGATGTCCGGCTTCGGATCACCATATACATCACACGGAATTGTAATTTCATCGTCGACAACCATATTGAAAGAGCTTTGTCCAGGAGATATCATAGGACTGCTCATGATACGAATAGTTGTCTTCTGTTCACTGTCACCAGCGCTGTTGGTAGCTTGACAGGTGTACACACCGGCATAAGATTTGTCAGCTTTGCGGACAATAAGAGTGTTATCAGCCTAGGAAATTAATATTTACTTATAAAAATATTTCCAAGTAGAGTGAGTTACCATAAAAGTGAAATCCTTGCTTTTAGGAGTGATTGGCCTTCCATCTAAGTACCATGTGATAATTGGTTGTGGTGTTCCAGAAACCACGCAAGGAATTGCAAACCCTTCACCATCCAGCACATTATGAGTAGAGTTGACGTCAGCAATCTGTTTTTCGTCCATTCCAGGAACAACCGGCTTGAAGATGCTTCCTTCTTCCGGATTGTACACGAACTCTGGCTTCTCTGAACAGAAAAACGCCACATCATGCAATGAAGACAAAATGAGAAGAATGTTGGAAGGATAGTCATGGAAAATATTGGGCATAAAGAGTAGGAGTAGAAGAACTCACGCATAATTGTGTTTCATCTTTCACCCATGCATCATGCGATTTTGCACTTACTTATTAATTGCACATTAATGTGGAGAGTGCTGTTTCCAGCAGGTGATACTGCAATACATGTGTACTTTCCTTCGTCTTTTGGATTTCCACCACGCAATCGGAGCAATGAGCCGCCTCCTTCAATCTGAAAAAATGTTTAGCAATTAATATTTGAAAATTATATGTTTGACTTTAAAATATCATTTTTTTTTCAAAAATGTAATCGCAGCTACCTTGACAGTTGGTCCTTCTTGAACAGGGTTGTTGTCCTTAATCCAGACAATGTTTGGTTTCGGAGTACCAAGCACAACAACACAGGAAAGCGTCAAATCTTGCCCCTCAATCAACTGCTCTTCTGGTGGAACATGTCCGAGAACGGGTGAGACAAGACCAGTAACCATAAGAGTAGTAGATTGAGATTGTTGTCCGTAGGTGTTTCTTGCCACACAAGTGAACTGTCCCTGATCTTCAATTTGCGCATCAGTAATTAGTAAATTTCCATCAGAAAGTTGGGTGTATCTTGGATTGTTCAATGTTGAGAGGAGAACACTTCCCTTCTGCCATTCAATCTCTGGTGTTGGGATTCCGACGGCAAGACATTGAAGGGTGACTTGTCTCTCAATGTTGACGCGAACAGTGTGTGGAGATTCAATTATTGTGGGTACTCTTCCGACAGATAGGTTGGCAACCTGAACATCTTTACCAGCCATGTTCTCACCGACACAAGAATAGGCTCCTGCATCTTCATCTTTTGCTCCCATTATGTGCAATTGTCCTTCGTTTATTTTGATGTAATCGTCTGGTTTGATGAGATCTTTTCCATTCTTGAACCATCTGATCTTTGGATGTGGTTTTCCTTTGATAGTTTTACATTCAAAAGAAACACGGTCGCCGCGCCCAACCATCATTTTATTCTGAATGATTTCCACTTTTGGTGGAGTAGAAAGCATCAAATTGGTTGTGTCGCGATCCTGTCCAGCTTGACTCATAGCTCGGCATTCGTAGGTGCCTTCGTCCTGGTGAGTGGCCTCACGAATGAAAAGGAACTCTGCAAGAAATGCTTTGATCTGTGACAAGAATTTCGAATAGTTGTTCCATTTTCTTCAATGCAATCGTTTTTTCCAACATTTCAATACGCAAAATTATTTTTACATAAATCATTTTTCCGTGACTCAGCCTCAACTCACTTGATTCATAACCGACTTGGTACTTGTAATCGGAAATAATATGTTTTCCTTTGAAGTACCAATGAACTTCTGGCTTCGGATCTCCTAAAGCTAAGCAAGTAAGGTTAACTCCATCTCGCGAATTGAAGTACACGTCTTGTGGCGATACTTTCACTGACGGTGGCTCCATTATCTAAAATATATATCCATCTTATTTTTGTGAATCAAATACCGGAAAATTACATCTAATCGCATTTTCTGAGTGCTCATGCCCCCAGCATTTCTAGCCATGCACTCATAAACTCCGGCGTCGGCTCTGGTGACATGGTGAATTTTTAGAGTCCCATTCGTTGGATTTCTTTCTGTATTTGGCCCATTGAATACTGTGGCTCCATACCGAGTCCATCTAATTTCCACTTCACCAGCCGAACGAGTAGGGCAATGGAGGAATGCGGGTTCTCCAAGAGGTACAGACACATTTCGGACACCAAAGATTTGTGGTGGTGATTCTCTGGTCTCAACACGAGTTTTGACACTGTAGTTTCCATTGTTAGAAATGACTCGGCATTCGTACTCTCCAGCATCTTTCAGTGAGAGCTCAGGAATAGTCCAAACGGATGTGTCGGTGGTACTGAAAACAAACAATGTTCTCCAAGAATAATATGATTACAGCAAAAACTGTATCCATCAGATTATGGTTAATTTTATTGATTTTTATTTGTTGTTAATAGCAAATATTTCAAATGAGAATGTTCATAACTTTCATAGTTTACACCGTAATCTACTCACTGATAGAATAGTGGACCACCAATAACATCTTCTCCAGTTCTGACCCAGTAGATAGTGTAAGCTGATGCACTTTCCACCGTACAAGACAAATTGAGATCCTTTCCAACAAACTCTTGGTGAATCGGAGCCATGAATGCGCGAGGACCCCCGACAACAACACTTCCAATAGCTGTTGGTGCAATCCGAAGAAATTCGTAGTTATCTTCGTCGTACCCTTGAACGCGTACAAAGAATAGACCTTTTGGTGGGACGAATGGTCCGGCGAAGTACATATTCGGATTGGTGCGGTGGGGTGATGCCACGGCTTTGTACAAGCTGTGACCTGGAAAAAATAGCGGTAGCAGAAAGAATGGGGCCAGTGGTAAAAAATGA
This sequence comes from Caenorhabditis inopinata, assembly GCA_003052745.1. Lineage (NCBI taxonomy): Eukaryota > Metazoa > Nematoda > Chromadorea > Rhabditida > Rhabditidae > Caenorhabditis > Caenorhabditis inopinata. The sequence goes on along the minus strand of AP018156.1, from coordinate 4,333,362 downwards.
AACAAATTTTGTTTTTATTATCTTACCATGATAATCAACAAGATCAATTTCGCCAACTGTGCCAGGAGGGATGAGTCCAGTCAAGTTAACCAGCAAATAAGTATCTTGGTTTAGAATTGGTCTAGGTCGTGCCTGAAAAAAAAAAATCTTAAATTGTCTTAAACTGTTCCGCCTAATAATTTAAAATATTTGTTCTAATCAGCTTCATATTAGCTAAGAATGTTCGAAGCACTAACCAACTCAATGCGATCCAATGGTCGAGAAGCGAATCCATATTTGAAATCAACGGCTCCGTGTCCAAACACACGAATTGTATGCTTCAGCCGTGAGTTTGTGTTAACGGTCCAAACTCCTGGTGTTGGATCTTTCAGACGGATCAACTTAACATTTTTCAGATCAATTGTTCCTCCTTCCTTGCTGTACAAACGTTTATCCACCGTTCTTCCTTCAGGATCTCGCAGCACGATGTCAAGATTATCAGAATCATCCTTATCTCCAGAGAGCGAAATTGTCAACTCCGACAGGTGTTTGTCAACTGGAATATTTCTGGAAACGGTTCCTCCGCGTTCTCGAGCTTCGTACATCAAATGAACTTTCTTCTGTTTTACAGCATGCCTCACATATTCTAATACTGTACTGACGTCACTCTTTTCGAGATGAAACACTTGCCCAAATGATGCGGCAGCTATTTTTTCGTACGTACGGAATCCAGGGTGAGTTCTGTTACCGCAATCTCCAGTCATCACAAAAACAACGGAACTTTGTTTTTCTTGAATTGTGTTCAATACTTCATCTTCCAAGTGGTAATCTTTCGACCGAGCATCGGTAAAGACATAAATGAAAGATGACGGCAGAGAAATTTGTAGCGCCTTTAGGATACCTGGAAAAAAGAAAATTAATTGACCTAGTTCCCCGGTTCCTTGCGTTCCTTAAAACTTCGTCGTACAACCTAGACTAATACCAACAACGCACTTGTAAAATGTACAAATATTATTGTTGCAAAGGAATATTTACAGCCATCCGTTTTTGGTGTTTCATCCTTTCTTTGCGAACAACTATTTATCTTTTTCTTGTGGAAGTTTCCCTTCTCTTGGAACTTTATCTCAAGTTTCGAAAGAGATGTTACACACATTTCTACAATGTTCGATGTGCTGAATTTGAGGAATGAAATTTTGAAATTGAGAGATTTCCGTATTTCGGAGACGATCAGTTACATCTGTGAATGTTCATGGTGTCGCATTTCAATGGCTCAGGAGGCGATTCATCCGTTCATCAGTAAGAACTACAATGTGTGGGAACAAAGAATAAAAACAAAGCATATGGGGGATGGAACCTCTGTGTTCTGGCGTTTACGAGTTCAGAACATGATTCCATTCAACCATGTGGCTTTGATATTGGCTGCGTGGTCAGCCGATTGAAAACCACCAGTCTGGGAGGAGATGTTTCAATAACAGAAACAGTGGAAAGTTAGCCACATTAAATAAAAAAAGCGGATCTTGAGAATGTATAATATTCACGAAGCATATGGCTTAAAGGCTTCTAAAGAATCATTATGCTGCGTTACATTATTCTTATTATTTAAATTGTAGAAGTTATAAGTACATAAATTATGAATTTTTCGAAGTCAAATGAAACTTTCAACTGGAAAACGTGAAATCATATGCTAGAGCTGTATAACTTCTTATTTTTGTTTTCCAGAAATTACTTCAGAATTCATTTTATTCTTAGGTGAACGTTCCCTCGAATTGTATATATTTCGTGCGCAGCACAAAGTGCAAAAATTATATTTCTCCACTTTTTTTCCCGGAATCTATGACGAATCGGAAAGGCTCATGCTAGCAATTAACACTTTCTATTCACTAGCTCCCTATTTTGGTCTGACTCAGCACCTCCTTTCACAGACCGTTTTCGGCAGTTCGCAGGTGTCGTGGCCCATTGCGTTAGACCGCTTTCGGCGGTTTCAAGCGCGAGGAAGCAATTGCGCGAATCGTACTTCGTCGCCATTTCACACACGCCTTCTCAAAACTTTTCGCAACTTTTCAAAAGGACAAACGAGAGGAATAGGATCTTCAGTCAAAATAAACAATGAAATCAACTGGAAGAGTTTGTTTAGAAACGTACCCGTTAAGGTCTTCTCTGGACAATCCCCTCCACCGTGCACATACACTTTGCTGAGCTGCCGCATAAAATACGTAGAATCAGTGGTATTGATGATTTCGCCCAAATCTGAAAAAAAATGTTTTTTTTTGATGATCTCTTATATTTTCCCATGTCAGCGTAGCTGATAAAAGGTTCCAGGTTTCAAATTCTAGTTTAATTCTAGTTTGAAAAGTGCTTCACATTTGTCGTGACAAAAGATTCTAGGAAGCCTAAAGGTTCTCTTCGTTTCTTTTTTTTATTGGGCAGTGACTGATAAACTGATAAACTGATGCACAGTTGCTGTGGCCCGGCTATATTTCAAACTGCAAAATTGATGGGTTCCTCGAGAAAAAAAAAAGTGTTTCATTTTGTACAATGCTATTTTTATCCTTTTTTTCTGGTTTTTTGTGTTTTGGCTTACAGACACATTGCTGTCAATGCTCATTGTTCAATATATAGATTAATTGATAACGTGACTGGATGAGGTGGTCCGTTATAAAACGCTAGTAAGAGGAGTGCAAGATTAATTACAAACGTATCACATGAATCACAATAGTGTAAGAATTTCATTTTTTTTGTCAATATTCTATCTCCTGAATCCACATAAACAAACATTTGATGTTTGACTTACAAGGATCGTGAAATGGTACCATGATGTAGTTATAAATCAGTTTTTCTCGTTGAGCCATCACAGTTTTGAAAATTTTGGCGGCTCCTTCTCTGACCTGCACCAAGTCATCAAACATAGATCCCGTGATGTCAAATACAAAAGCAAGTGAAGATTTTCCGGTCGGATCATTCCTGTCGTCACTCACTGTTGAGCAATAGGGGCTCAGCAGTAAGAGACCCAAGACTCCGTAGAGCCATAAAGGACCCCGTCCCATTTTGTTTAACTAAATTTAATTTGCTCTGTGGTTTGTGCAAAGATCTTCTGCAAATCTGAAAAAGTTGAATAAATACGAAAGTTATACGATTGTCAAAAGAGTTACAGTATGAAAAAGAATGTGGTTCGGCGTGAAATAGTGATAGCAAACGAAAGTATCCGAATGAATGTCTAGAGAGGGGAGGAGCGAGAAGTTTGTCTTTTGTATGCACTGGTGGAGGAAGGAGGTGTGGCTGATCGAAGGCGCCCCGGGACCTGTCTGTGGAGCATCGATGACACCAGAAACGAAAGGGAGAAGGCAACATTGTGAAGGAAGCGAGAAAAGTTTGAAAAGAAAAGAAATCGCTTGATATTAAGAGATATTGGTTGATACAAGCATTCTGAGAGTGGTGACCGGCACGTTGCATTGAGAGAAAACAGAACTCATTAATTACTATTTGGCTATCTTCACACTTATTTCTCTCACAATGTACAACCTTTTTGCTCACCGTGAGCATCAGCAAAGAAGCCCCTCCCGTGCTCCGGCGACCTGAGGCCAACACTTTACCACCAACTCCTCTGGAGATGATTCATAGTCGTGGCTTCCGACAGACTTATTACGAGATAAAAAGAACTTGGTGACATGAGATAGAAGATTTGTGAGAGAGCCGTGAAATGAGCCTCATTATTTGTAGACAATAATGATAAATGGAGTTCCTCATGAAGCAAGGCCAGCATAACGAGGCAAAGAATAGAAAGAGTATTAAAACAGGAGAAAGTAGGCAGCTGTTGAAATGCGTTTAACGATTATGTTCCATTTTTGAGTTGAGGTCAGGAACAGCAGAAGAATTGAGTAGAGTTGAGAGAAAATCCCAAAATGTTTCCTCGTTTTTTCTGGGGTGTTCTCTATCGAATCAGTGAACCAGATGTGACCTAGAAGAGCATTCTTACGATCATCAACACTTCAACCAGTTGTAGAGCTATTAATGACATCATTCAAAGGGTTCATCTTACTGTCCATCGTTTGCACTTTCCATTTTATTACCGTAATATCGGTTCAGAATAATTATTAATAAACGTTCAAAAATATTTGGTTCAAAATGTTTGGTTTGATTAAGTTCCGAATAATTGAAGACAGAAGTCAAAAGCACAACATTGCAGAATGAATAAGAAGAAGATGGTTGGTCAGCCTGAGATAACATTACCGTGAAATAGGTGAGAAGTTCAAGGAAATCTGAAGATTGGAAACCTGAGATGAATTGACGAGGGGGATGGGGAAGGGGTAGCGTTGGTGGGGGGGGGGGGTGAAGAAGCAACAACAGTTTTGCAGTTTGAATCGAAACCCGACACGAGCATTTACAACCACTTAACGCTAGTCATTAGATTTGTTGATTTGCCGCAAGAAGTATTGCATTCGAAAAAAGTTTCACGTAGGAATAAAGATTCGGATAGCTGACCGTATTCTGAATATTCAAAGAAGCAGATATTTTGGGAAACTGTACTGCCTACCAGCTAAAAAATTGTTGCACATTTACATTTCACCACAGTATTATTGAATTTTAAGTTAAAAAAGAAGTAAAATTTGTTATTTGTGAGTATAACACATAAATACAAATAAATCCTGCAAAATCTTCTCATCGCCTTTTACATTTTTGCCATTTTTCAAACCATTCATCTTGAATGCACATATAATATTTTTTTTTATTATTCATTTCAAAATGTGCGATAAAACCAGTGCACTTGAGCAAGAAGCAAAGAAAAAGAACGGAAAATTAAAGAACATTGTAAAATCTTTTTTAAAAATAGTTAAATTTCTAAGAATGTTCAGCTAGCAAACATGTGCTCAGTACATTTCTGTATATTTTGAGATCGGCTTGTATATTCAAAAAAAAAATGAAACTCTAAGCTGGAATTGACTTCAGGTGGTAGTTGATAGTTTAAAAAACGTGATGCTGTCGTAATTTTCTATTTTTTTTTTAATTTCTGGTGTAATTCAATAAAATGTTCCTCAAAATCCCGCACAAACTTTAAAACATACAGATCCAGACAACACATTGAATCTGGTCAGCTGAATTCTCATTTGTGATGTTTTTTGTCTAGTCGTTTTAGTCTTATTGTTATGCAACTCATTCGCAGCTGTTTTTTTTTCGACTTTTCGTGCTCCATCCGCAAATCTTATCTTCCACTGCTTCAATAGATCTTATCAACAAAGTGCTTCATCTTCTTTTTTTCTCTTTTTACGAACGAGATTTGTCATCTTCCTAGTACTTGGAGGTACCGGAGTTTTTGACTAAGAGAGCAGCTGCCAAGTTTTTTTTTCAGTTAAATTTAATTTGGCCGTTCAATTGAACATTCTTTTTCCATCGTCGCATCAATTACACTGATCACTTTATTTTGCAAAATGTGAGTGGAGAGGAGACTGAGTTGATCCATACGAAAAAATGCTTCATCTGCGATCGGAAGTGAGTATGTGGACACGATTTCACTTTAAATAAACGCAATTTGAAGGGCCAAACCGCTTCTTATTACCGGCTTCCGTAATTTCAGAAACAACCTTTTAAGTTTTGTGATACATGGCAAAAGTCATGACAATTTCAAACAATATCTTACCATTAAAAAAATATTTCCATATATCAGATGTATGATATATTTCAGCGAAATTCCAAATTCCACTTATTGGATTACACAGATGATGAAATAAGACACCGTGTAAAACTTTTCCAAGGAGACAGTGTTGTCGAAACGTTGGTTAGTCGAATACCCGGACTCTTGAAAAAGTTGTGTTCTATGTAGCTTTCCTCTGCCATAAATTTGGATACAGGTAAGAAATTACTCACTAGAAATTTCTGAAGACGTTAAAAATCAAATAGGTATTTGTGGCACCGGAAATGTGATCATTTCAAACCATAGAATTCACGGTTGACTTCATTCATTCCAGTTTCTCTGTCCATGGAGCTTTCAAGTTCACTACCGAATGTTGCGAAAATTGAGGAATCTGGCAGTGAAACTCGAAGAATTTCAGAGTGTTTCTGTGAAATATTCCAGGTAAGTGAATTCAGATGACGAAAAAACCGTCGTTTTTCTCAGACAGATCCAAAGATTCGGCAAACTAAATGGTCATCTGAAAGTGATTTAACCAAGAATTGCTCATATGACATTGCAGTGGAGTCGATGAAAAGAAACTCTTTAGAAGAAGTTTCCATATCCCTTGAAATGGTATCAAATTAATATATTTCAGATGTCGAAATGCATGCGACACCGTTTGGATGCAGAAACCGAACAAATACTAAACAATGGAGAAGTCGCCGATGAAAACTCTTTGAAAAAGTGAGATATTGAAAAAAGTTGAAGAAAACTTCAAAAAAGTTTCCAGTAAAACATATCTCATGAACATGTTCCGAACAGCTGTTCTCAAAGTGATGAAGGAGCCCTCTGCTGAAGAAAACGAAGGTATTTTAAAAGTTCTTCTCTTTAATTGACAGGTTTATTAGTCAATTTGTGCTAATTGCTTCTCTGGAGACTTTCGAAATGAGTTGTCTTGTTGAGTGCTTTAACAAAGAGCATTGTTGTAAAAATTTGGTAAAATGAAGATGAAAAAAAAACAAATTGTGCAGTTGTTAGGGCGAAATTTTTTTCAAAATCGATTTTCTTAGATCTGCCATAATATGGAGGAAAAATGGTAGAATACATAAATACCGTAAAAACTCAAATAGAGTTGCATGCAATACTATTGTTCAAGCTTGTCTCAGCGGCGCAATACTATTTGGGGCGCAAATCAATCAGGGGTGCAAACCTATTAGACGTTTTACGGTAACTGCGTTGAAGTGTTGGTAAAAATCAAAAAATTATTGTACTACTGTTCCTTTTTTCAGAATTATCTCGAATTTCAATCTTTCGGCTACTATTTATAGAAATAATAATTTTTTTCAAGAAAAAATAATTTGGCACAATTATTTTTTTTATTACATATCATCGTATATTCTTTTTCTACAAGATATATTGAGTTGAGGAATAAGTTCGTAGAGTTTTTTCACAAAGATTTCTTTGAACATCGAATGAAGATGATTAAGGATTGCCTTTTGATCACAGTTCATTTTTTCGGCCAATTCACGACTTGTTTGGCGACCATCTTCCTTCAATAGTGCCTTCAGATGCTCTTCGTCTAATTCTGCAAGTCGTCCGCTTTGAGGCGTGTCTTCAAGATTAAAGTCGCCATTTTAGAACTTTGCGAACCATTTTTGTGCAGTAGACACGCCTAAGTCACCTTCTCCATACACACTGCATATTTCCTGAGCGGCTTCGGCTGCTTTTTGCTTTCGATGAAAAGCGAAGAAGAGCAGATGTCGAAAATGCTGATTTTTGCCTCCTGGATAGTTCATTCCTAAGCCTGAAAAATGATGAAAAATTAAAATTTCAGAACAAATTAAAAACATTGTTTTGTAGAGCAGAAAAATCGCTATCAGATGAATATACATATACACTTTGGCAAACAACAAGAAAATTGTTGTGAAACAAAAGATAATAAAAAAAACTCTACGAACTTATTCCTCAACCCAATACATATCAGAAGGTTAAACTTGCTTGCTAGAAATTGTTATTTTCTAGCTTGACAAGCTAGAAAATATTGATAGAAAGTACAAAAAATGCAACTCTTGTTTGAAAGAAATTTTTAAGGCAATAGTAGTAATTTTTCATATCGGACTATCGTATACCTCATATTATGATGAGTGCAATTTTTAAAAATGCCTTCCTATTATTACCAAAAAATCCAAGCATGAGGAGCAAGAAATTATTGAGCATTCCATGATATTCATTTCATTATCTTTACTAAATATTAAACAGATTTGATATTAACGGCAACAAATAAATGATGAATAATATAAATGTACAATGTACATATATCGTTTTTCGATGGTAGTTTGAGAAAATGGCAAAAGAAGTTTGGGGGGGGGGGGGTAGGGAAATCTACAGGAAAAGTGAAGCAAAGGATGATTTGTATAGACGATATTTATGTTCGAGTAGTGAAAATGTTTTCGTTCTCCTGATGGGGTTTATTTCCTCCACGGCACCATGCAAAGAGTCGAACCCACACGCTCATTCGGTTACGCACATCAGTACGGGTTACAAGGCGTCTGTCTCTGATGTATCTTTTTTGTGTGACCTGAAAGAATGGCTGACTTCTACTTAATGGTATCAAGATGGTGACACTTTGCATAAAAAAACATTGCAAACTTTAGAAATTCGATTTCTGACTCTTGCGATTGTTAAAATTAGACAGACTTCTTCAAAACTTAACCACACTGTATCCAAGATCCAAATGAGTGTACTGTACTGTCTACCGCTTATTTTATTTATGCAGCGTAGCTAGTAGGCAACGCGCACCGTGGCTGAGAAAATGGCCAAAAAAAGGCCAATATTCAATGGCTACCTAATCTTTGGCTACAATGGCTACCTTTTGAATCTTTTGAATTTTTTGAATTTTTTGAAAATTTTGAAAATTAAATTGAATTTTGCTCTTTTTCTGAATAGTTTTTGACTTTTAGATCATTTTTGCGTGGAAATCGTATTTACTAAATCAATGACCACAAACTACGTAGCCATTGAAACTAGGTAGCCATTGAAAATAGGTAGCCATTGATAATCGAAGGCAAAAGTAGCCAAAGAATATCAGGTAGCCATTGATCAAGTAGCCAAAGATTAGGTAGCCATTGAATATAGGCCAAAAAAAGCATTTAGTTTCGGGTTTCGTGAAAAAAATATTATTGAAATATTTTGGTTTCGTGGCGTCGATACTCAATGATTCTGAAAGTTCTCGTTTTTCAGAATTTCCCAGAATAAGAATTCAAGTTCGCCACAATTGAAAAAAGATTTCTATTTCAGGAAATGCTGAGAATTATTATTTCAAAAAAACGATTGCATTGTGATATCGAAATTATCTCGAAATTCTTGATATATATATATTGATTTTATTGGTATTTAGACCGATTCTAAGATCTGATATCCTTGTAAATAAGTCATTTCAATATAGTGTACATTGCAACGCCATTTTTTTGTCTCCGATTTCGTAACTTACATAGTCACAGTTTGGGCTCACTGAGCTAGTGGTAGCGTTCGCGGTCGACGCCATTCTCCTGCTTATAGACATTGCTGGAGAAAGAGCTTTGACAACTTTGGCAACTCCAGGCATTTCTGAAGAAAACAATCGTTAAATAATTGGGAATCAGAAACAATTGGTTAGCTTTTTTGTGCTGTGAATTCGGTGATGAACTAAAAAGTATACCACGTTAGATTTCTTTTTTTTTTCTTCTTGAAATCTATGACATTGCATACAATTATGTCATATTTGATTGAACTCTAGTTAATGATTTTTAAAGAAGAAAGTGGAATAAATTAGCTAAACTCCAAACATGGCGCTTCTCGACGTTTGAAAAATTGAACAGATTCATTTTTCGTTATTCTGCCAAGAGGAGAAGGAACCAAGATAAAAATCAAGAAAAAGGGGAGAAATAGATGTAGGTATAAAATATTTTCCTTTGACTACTTTGATTTATTTTTTATTTTTTGATCTTTAAGTGATCGTCGCTCTCTGTAAATCTCTTTGCATGAAGTGAGTGCACAATTTTTGCTTTTCAATCATTTTATTTATATTATAATTAATATACAGTGCTGGCCAAAAGTATATAGAAAATCGGTTTTTTCAAGATAACAAAACTCATACTCGAAGGAGAGTCATCAAATTTTTTTCTCATGTTTATGAGAGTAAATTGCGTTAATTAAAAAAGAGTTTCAGAAAAAAATCAAAATTTAAAAAAATTACAACAATTTAATCGAAAAATGGAAAAACCCAAGAAAATGACAAGCTGTGAAAAATGAAATAGGGAAGCTTCGATTGGCAAGTCAATGGTCAGGAAATGATTAAAAATGATTTAATATTTTGTGGCGAAGCTTTTTGCATCAATTACTGCTTGGCAACGACGCGACATGGAATCCAGTAGAGCATCCACGATGGAGAGTGGGATAGCCATCCATGCAGCCTCCAATTGAGCGAATTTCTGGTCCGCATTTGTGGCTTGGACTCCTTTCAAACGACGTTTCAGTTCCTCCTACAAGTGCTCAATCGGATTCAAGTTGGCGGACTGGCTGGGCCAATCCAATACGCCCATCCGACGACGATGAAACCAGTTGCGCACATTTAGAGATGTGTGCTTGGGATCATTAACTTGCTGAAAAACATAGGCTCGGCCTACATTTTGGAGTGCCCATAGTCTCATTGTGTTCTCCAAGAATTCCTCATACTGAAAACGATCCATAATTCCCTGTACACGTCGTAGAGGCCCCATGGAGCCAGCTGAGAAGCACGATCCGCCTCCGTGCTTGACAGTTGGAAGCTGGTACTCGGGGAGGTATACATGGGGAGGTAATAATTCAAATCTTTGGAAATCTTGTGCTGCACCAAAAACCAGTGGTAGACCCAATCCGATTGAGCACTTGTAGGAGGAACTGAAACGTCGTTTGAAAGGAGTCCAAGCCACAAATGCGAACCAGAAATTCGCTCAATTGGAGGTTGCATGGATGCTAGATGCTCTTCTGGATTCCATGCCGCGTCGTTCACAGATTGTCATTTTCTTGGATTTTTCCATTTTTCGAATAAATTGTTGTAATTTTTTAAAATGTTGATTTTTTTCTGAAACTCTATTTTTAATTAACGCAATTAACCCTCATAAACATGGGAAAAAAATTTGATGACTCTCCTTCGAGTATGAGTTTTGTTATCTTGAAACAACCGATTTTCTATATACTTTTGGCCAGCACTGTAATTAATAGAAACTTCACTGTATTCTTGATTCCATCTTTCTTAACTATGAATGTCAAGTTACAATAAACGAACATACATGTAATACAATGCAGAAATATTTATGACTCTTACGTTGGGTTATTTCGATACATGTCATACTTTCTTATCCTTCCCATGTTTATGTGATTCATGACTTTCAAAGTTTCAGATTCTCTGGCTCCTTTGCGTGACAATCCAACTACAAACCTAGCACTGCTGCCCACTCGAAAAACAAAAGCTATATATCTTTCTCAAATTTTTAAGGTAAGTATCTTTATTTCGATTAACTCGATCATCTTCAATTGTTTACCGTACAGTATGCCGTCAAACAAACAATCATTGATCAACGTCAAGAAAAGTCCAGCGGAGACCCATGGGAAGAATTTTTCTTCAGAATTTATAGGTACTTACTTTTCTCTTTTATTCATAATCCGCTTTTTTTCCAGTGCCGAAAGGCCCCAAATAGAAAATGTCAAACAACGCCACGGATCAGGCGCAATCAAGTTGAACCTAAGCAAGGGTAATATATTTTAAGTTCATATAATAATGTTGTAGGTTTATTACTCATTCAGATCATAAAATACTATTTAAAATCAATTTTAAATTATGTAAATTTTTAAAATTATTTTTTTAAATAAAAATTGATTTCAAAATTTTAAAGTAATCCCTAAATATAATAATAAAAAATTTTGAAACTTTTAATTAAGTTTAGATATTTTAAATAAGTAAAGCAAACTTGTCCACGGATTTTTGTGTCTGGCTGTAAGTCGCGAAGACAATGGAAAATTTGTTTTTTTGGGTGCTACAAAAGTACTTTAACACTATTAGTCATAGCAAGGCTATAACAAAACTTATTACTGAAACTGTCCAACGAATAACTTATTTTCAGTTCGATAGCGATTAACTGTAACTTGTGATTTCAGAGATACAAGAAAAATTGAACGTCACAGACTACGATAGCAGTGTGAAAGACAAGCTTATACCACATGTAAGTTACAACCATGCCTTAATTTGAAACTCCATTCTTGGGATTTCATATTAACCAGAAATTTTTGCGTACTGTTTTCCCATGAGAAGTTTCCTTTCAATATTGTGCATTTCACATTGCAATGTCAAATTCATATTAACATTCAAACTCCCATTCAGAAACCAAGCTCCTCGACTCGCGGAAAACGGGAGCTCGACAATTTCAGCCGAATCTCCAGCAGTATTACAAAAAGACGCCAAAAAGATTTAAATGAGAAAGGAGGTTAGTTTCCGCACTTGGGCGCCCACGAAAAATTAATCCATTATGGAGTTAAAACTTTCAGGCGACGAGCACTTGTCCCAACACGCAACTCTTCCGAAAATGCCGCCACTGCGGCGGGGAACTAATCAGAGGGGACGGGAGTTCCGAGTCGAAAGAGTAAGAAGTACATAATTGTGTCGGGCATTTTCGGCAACAGCACTCAGTTACCCATTTTTCTTTAATACTTTCCGAAATAGCGGTGTTCCGGGGAAGTGGAAAGTAGGAAAGGTTTTTTTTCTATCAATTACTGTTTGAAGAAATTAATTTAATGGTGGTTGAGAAGAAGTCAAAGCAAACAGTTTTGAAAATGACACATTGATTGAAGGTGAAGACTAAAAAGACTTTTTACGTCATAAATGTGCCTGATAATGTGAATATAAACAAAACCATGCGTTGCTTTTTGTGAAAATGGAATACCATGGCCTACCGGTAATTTTTTTCGCTATATTTTGAAGCAACGTGGAACAGTTGAATTTCGTAGACATCTTGTCACGTCAAATTTAGAAGCTGTGAGATGAGGAAAACAGAATGCTTCGTTCGGCTCTTGAGCCTATTTCTGAAATTGACTTTGACTTACAATTTATGCTAAGATCACCATGGAACGAAAAAGAATGAAAAAGAAGAGCAGTGCTTCGATATAATGAAATTCGAGCTGAATAGTAATTAAATAGAAAAAAAACAAAGTTAACAACAGAAAGCAAGGTATTCCAAAATTGAATGTCAGTAGGATGTATTGATACAGAATAAGCAACTCGTGAGACATCATTCTCAATTGAGCAAGCGGTGCCCTTCCTATTGAGTTCAGCTCAAACCAAAGACCAAGAGCCTTTTTATGGTGATGTTAGAAAGCAAAAAGGAACGAAAAATGAAGAAAACCCGGTGGAAGGATGAATAGAAAAGTGGTAGGGGATACGCCCATCCCTGCCAACGTGGCATTTTTCCGTATGAAACAAGATGATTTGTAGTGACACTCGTCAACAGTATTTTCACTCGCACATAGCAATCAGTTTGCCGTATTGTTTTGAGGAGAAAACTCAAAAAATTATAAGAGAGCTGGCACGACTTTCCACATGTGTTTGGACTGCTTCAGCGTCATTAGTACAAAGATTTTGTCAGAGAAAAGGTGAAAGATAAAGAAGATATCTCGAAAGTAATAGTTCACAGTACTTCACTTCCCAATGGTTTTCTGATGTGTACTTTTGTACACTTGAGTTGTGCTCCTTGATCCCGCGTTTTATTTATCTATATGCATTCAGCCTGCAGTAGATTAATGCAAAATTTGCACTTTTATGAGCCAATTTCTAATTTTTAGCTACTGATTATTCTGCCTATGGCTAATTGCTGAGCAGCTTCTACGATTGTGAGCTAAAAAATTCATTCCAATGTTTTCTCAAAAAACAAATACGAAAAAGAAAAGACCATCAGCGAGAAATGATGAACAGAGACCTGAATTACATCTGAAAAACAAGAAAAGAAAAGCGAACGACGTGAGGTTGCCAGATGAGTAAGCCGTCAATTTTGACCGAAAAATTGGGTCGCATCTAAATTTGATGACAAATTTTTTATTCCGCCCTCCGCTTCTTGCTCATCTGCCTTCAACCAAAAACTGACCTTTTTCAACGTACTTCATTTTCCTCATTGGACCTACATCCAAACACTAGAAGATTCTAAGTGACGGATGAACAAAAAAAATACATGATGAATGAATGCTTTGAAGAAAAAGACACATTCAAGAAGATCCAGCACATGTAGACTGTGTGCATTATATTTTTTTGAAACCAGCACTGAGAATTAGCGCTGTCTGAAGAAACAAAACATTTAAATTGCTTCAAAACAGTTTAAAATTGAATTTTGCAGGTCCGCCATTCGCCTGATGGAAGGTCACCCTTAAGCCGACTCTTCTACCTGCCTCATATTTCATCTCAATCGGCTTCTTTCAAGAACTGACTCCGTACAAGATAACGAGAAAAAAAATGTATTCCATTTGCAAACTGTTACAATAAAAACAAAAAATGAAGGAAAATGTAACTTTTGAATTATGAATGTTAAATTTAGAAAACTTGAAGCATGATTTTCAAAAATTTGTAGCTACTTTTAAAGCAAAAAATACAGAATACCATGAACAGAAAATATAGCTGAATTAGGCGAAGTTGTGTTTGCCGACTTTGCCAACATTGCTTCGAGCTCCATATTCCGTTTTGTACGAATCGTCGGTTTTCTTGGCCTCTTCCACAACTCCAGTATTGAAGCGAGCGATAAGGTCACTGACGCGTTCTGGAATCAAATTATCAGTGAAAAACAGCAAACATAGCTGAAATGGCTAAAAAATGTGTTCTTGAAGCATTAGGCGAATCTGCTATTCAAACGATTTTGGAGTTGTAAACGTTTTGGATGTTACTATGTGCTCAGATCAATACTGGTGGAAATAAAACTGTAAGCTTACTCTTCGGAAGAACTTCAGTTTCGCCAGCCTCCTTCTTTGAGTCGCTAGTCTTTGGTGGCCACGGAATTCCACCGAGCTTCTGAAACATTATGCTTTATTTCATAAAAGTGAATCAATTGTACCTTAGCATTGATCACTGTTGGACTTGGAGTGCGGTTCTCCGCCTCTCTTCCACGGTCAGCCGAGATTGCTCCAGAACCATAAGAAAACTGTTTAACCGGAGAAGCCACAGGCGAAGCCGGAGAAATCGGAGAAGTCTCACGAATTTGGGTGCTTGAAGCGAAGAGCTCCTGAGCTTTTCGAACTTCATCATCATTGTCAATCTCGTTTTCCTCGTCGGTTCCTGAGGAAAGCGTTAACTTGACCTCCTCAATCTCGCTTTCCTTATCTTCATCGTCTTCAACAAAATCAGAGATTTGGCTCTCCTGAAGAACCTCTTGCGGGAGAGCATCGACGATATCCTCAGTCGGGGTAACTGGGGTCTTGTCTGAAAATTTGAAAGTATTGCTCTTTTTTCTAAAAGTGTGCTTGAAACTTTTTTTTAGAAGTTTTTATGATCGAAATTTTATATTTACAGTACCGGCCATAAAGGTATCATATTATGGTTTTTCGACCATATCTCATTCGATATAGAACGAATCAATCTGATTTTTTTCACAGTTTCTTCATCAAGGAACAATGTATCAGTTAAGAACATTTGGATTTGTGAGACTCATTCATAATTGAGTAATTTGAAAAAGAACGAAAACAACAAAAACCCATATTTCTTCAATGAAACTTCGTGCTCTTAGAAATTGTTCTATCTGCGAGATTACAACATTTTGTGGGAAAACCATCTGCATCAATTACTGTCTGGCATCTACACAGTGATTGATCAGTTGCGCACGTGATGAGAACGATGCTTGGGATCATTATCCGGCTGATACAGAAAGGTACGGCTCATTTTCGTTGGACCCGCCAGGGGTGGGCCAACATCGTCTGGTTGGACGAGAGCAAGTACAACTTGTTCAGAAGTGACGGTGTGAAGTGGATTCGTCGTCCTACAGGCATTCGCTACGTCACCAAGTATCAACTGCCAACCATGAAGCACGGTGACGGTTCCTGCATTGTTTGGGGTTGCTTCTCAGCCACGGGAATCGGTTCTCTCAAGCGCATCGTCGGTAATCTCGATCGCTATGGATATGAGGATATTTTGGAGAACACCATGAGACTCTGGGCACTTTCTAGCGTAGGCCGTACATCAGCCGGATAATGATCCCAAGCATCGTTCTCATCACGTGCGCAACTGGTTCAACCGCCGCCGTGTCACCCTTTTGGATTGACTGAGTCAAAGCTCGGACCAGAACATCATTGAGCACCTATGGGAGGAATTTGAAAAGAGATTGACCGGTGAAAATGCTTCAAGCATCGACAAGAAGTTCAAATTTCTCCAGGAGAAGTGGAAGAAGATTCACCAATCAACAATCGACACAATCACCGATTCCACGCACCGTAGATGCCAGGCAGTAATTAATACAAATGGTTTTCCCACAAAATATTGAAATCTCGCAGATAGAACCATTTCTAAGAGCACGAAGTTTCATTGAAGAAATATTTGTTTTTGTTGTTTTCGCTCTTTTTCAAATTACTCAAATATGCATTAGTTTCACGAATCCAAATGTTCTTAACTGATACATTGTTGCTTCATGAACAAACTGTGAAAAAATCAGATTGATTCGTTCTATATCGAATGAGATTTGATCGAAAAACCATAATATGATACCTTTATGGCCGGTACTGTATTTATATTTATGTATAGCGTTTGAGATAATGTTAAAACATCTCGGAAAAAATGCATTTTTTCATGGAAAAAATGGTAGAAGGTGCATATGTCATTTCGCATAATTTTCAATGTGCGTCATTGTGCAGTTTTCAATTGGAAGACAAGCGGCAAATATCCGATTGTTTTTTAAAACCATTTTTTTCAAGATTCCATAATATTGAAAAAAAAAACATTTCCATCAAATTAAACAATAAAGAAAGGAAATTGTGAGTAGTTTTCATTATTTTTAGATTGCTTCTGAGACAAAAAAATTTTTCTCGAAATCGAACCTAACTGAAACATGTTAATTCGTCTATGGGATTTCATAAAATGATATGAAGCACTTTCCGTTTTTCAGCGAAAATTCAAGTTTTCCGGAAGGTTTTCCGGATAATCACGTTTTTGTATTAACAAGGTTCACGAAAAAAACATTTACCAATAAAAGTTAAATAAGATGCTAACGGTGCTTGTATGTTAGCAATCAGAAATCCAGAACAAAACTATTCCCACCTCTAAAAACCGTATACACCACCTTGGCTTCATTCTACGGTGGAGACCTAGAATATTCATAAGAAACCTTAGAAAAAAAGGACCACGAATGTATGCAGCTTGGAGAAAACTTTCAGAGGCTCATAGAGATAGGTTAAAACGCCTGGGCATTATTTTTTTCACCTTAATTCCAAATGTTCCTCTTCAGAAGCTGCATTGACCTATCACTCGAGCATAACTTGCTAATTTTGTTATGTGCTATGTGGCATGAAGCTTTAAAATGCTATCTTACCCTGATAAGAAAGTTCCTCAATCTCATCTTTGGCGATTGGTGCAGCGGAGTAGTCTTCCATTTCTGTAATTAAGTAAGTTTTCCATTAATCTATTATCCTGTATCCTCGCAAGAAAAAAATAACAAAAAAAAAGCGGAGAGTGAGAGAAGTAGCAATAAAACAAGAGTAATTGAAAATTAAACCAAGTGTTTCTTACTGTCCGTTGATTTTCCATAGTCCGTGGAATACTTGGAAGTATAGCTAGAATATTTTGGTCTTGCTGAAGATGTAGAAGAATATCTAGAAGACGTGTAATCCTTGTCACGAAGACTACTAGTATCTCTATCACGACTACTACCACTACTATATGCACTTGAACCGTAATCACGGCCGCTTCCGTATCGGGAGGTATACGAAGGCGTATATCTGGATGACATACTGTAAAACAACGAAAAACGTCTTGAAATTGAGAAGCAATGAAAACCGCGGAAAGCTTTTATGGTGTGATGAAGGCGGAGCTTATGTAGCTCTGACTCACGTCTATTGTTTTTTATTCTAGAACAATTCAAGCCGTCTTCGATGCTTTTCATAGAACGCCGCGCTCAGAACATCTACAATGTGACTCATATGTTTCCATAAACATGAAAATCGGAAGAAGGCGAAGAAGAAGAAGAAGCAGCCGAAAAAGCAGCGCAAGGGAAATCCTAAATGTTCAGAATATTCTTTGATTCATCTCCGAATGCGCGAATTAGTACCCGTTTCTCGAATTACCTATTAAGTTACCACTCGGAATAAGACGGAGGAGGAGAATCGGGATTGGGAGGGGGGGGGATTGTTATATCTTGTTTCAATTAATCTACAACAAAGGCGAGAGGAAAACTAATAATGGAATTGTTCATGAGCTGTACTAGCCACTGACCACATACGAAAAATGTGAATATATAACGATATTCCGATATCCTTTCCCCCTTGCAAACATTGTAGCCATTGCTACTAATAGCAACAATAGCTTTCGAGTAGGCAGAAGAGAAATATGAAAAAGTTTTAACTTACGTTTACGGCTAGTTTTCTGATGCTTCCGCAGTTTTGCAAATAGGTTTGCATTGTCGACACGTTTGGAAGAATTTCTTCTGTGAAGACGAAGAAGGTAAGAACTACGTTCCATTGTTTCGGCGAATGAAGTCGATTAAGAGAAAAGTGAGGACAGCAACTACTCATTTGTTATTCATAAAATCTTAGGGGTAGAAGTGAAATTTATCACGATTTTGGTGTCCGTCCTTCAACGGCGACTACTAAATTACCAACAGAAAAGAGACAACTCGGCCCGCGCTTTGCGAAATTGTGAAATTGGTTGGCATGTGAGACAATACTGAACAAAAATATCTTAAACATTCGGAGCACAATGAGGAAGCCTTTATTAGGTATACGAGCATCTATTCAAAAAAGGAAATCACGCGCCCACTCCCTTCATGCCAGAATGACAAAGCCAACTTGTATTTCGCAACCTTCATCGCTGGTCATCTAGGGCGAGGAATAGTGGACTTCCCTCTTTCTCAATTTTTTCGCGCGCATAACTACGTGACTCCTGAGTCATACGACATCTGTCGAAATACTGAAGAAAAAGTGACACTTCGCAAAAGAGCGGACAACCGATTGCTCGATTAATCAGTCAGAAACCAAATAACACGTCGACAGTTATGATAATGAATGGGAATTTCGATGTGGAAATAACCAATGAACACCTCATGAATAATAATAAAAGCGCACTGGCACACAAGAAGAGTGCTGGCTACTATTGATATCTCATCAGTCATTCACCTAATCAGTCAGGCAAACTGCTATTGATATAAGAAAAGGAACACAAAATCAAAAATAGCACTTACTCAATACAACAAGATTGAGTCACTTTACATTAATTTCTGAAACAAACTATAATTTTATATTTAACAAGGAAAAAAAACTTCGAATCTTCAATGTTTGGTATTTCTTATACAGTGCGGTCAATATCTATAGGACCCCCCTCTAATTGGGGTCTATCCGGAGTACGGAAAAAAAAAATATAAAAAATCTGTAAGCGCCATTTGATTTCAAAAACACAAAAATAATATTTATATTTGAAAATATTGATGTTGATTGGAAAGCTAATTCTGATAACTATAATGAGCAATACTTCGGCTGAAACTCATTGAAATCGACATTTTTTCGTGATATTAACCACCTGCCAACGTTTTTATACGAAAAAATGAAGGCCAAACACCTCACACCTTCTAAGTAAAAAGTTCTTCGCTTAAGCCCTTTTGGAATATACATTTTTAAAGTAATTGGAATGAATGTTGTAGTTATTTCAGAGTATTCCATGGTGGGCATAGCCATATTAAGATTGTTTCATATCGCTATCGCTGAATAACAATTTTTGGAAATGTCAGCTAACTCTTCGAGGAATCACAAAACCCGTTTGGATGAAGCTATTTGCACTCCAGAAAAAATGTAAAAATTCCTTAATTGTAACCCTCGCCCCCTCCAGCAAAATACATGCGGTCCGAATAAGATACACGATTACGCAACACTGGTGGAAAGAATTTCGAGCCAATTGGAGATCTTAATACTTTCGAATCTCGAAGAGTTTGAAAAGTAATCAGATGACTGAGGAGATAAAAGAATGCTTTCAAACTTTGTATTTGTTATGTAAAAGACCTTGTGGCCATTCTGAACAATTTCTAAACGGTAATTGTTGATTTATATCATTGTTATGACGGACGGCAAGATTACGTATGCAGGAAAATAAGGATCGGAAAGATGTGGTGCAGTAACAAATAAACGATTAAGTCCAAGTCTGCAGAATTAGATTGGAAGGAAGGAAAGACAGGGTTGAAAATAAGAATGACCAATTGTAAGAATAGAGAGAATGGAAGAGGAGAGGGTTCAAAAGGAAACGAAGGATAAGAAGGAGAAGGGCAAGTCTCGGTTTCCGTGATGGCGAGAACGGCCATTGAAGTGGTGGGTGGTCTTTGTGAGAAAGAAGGCAACATGCACCAAGCCTTCTCCCGGCCGTCGTCGGGAAGCAGGGCTCGCGTTTTCTGTCTGTCATCATTCCTTATTCCGTCCTTGCTCTTTATTCTTCCACATTTGCATTTCGCCATTCATGCGTTTCGCTTCGATAATGTTGGGTAGGATAGAGAGAAGAATCGGAAAACTCCAAAGGAAATGAATTAATGCAGAAATGCGAGAATAATGAGCTAAACTCAATAAAAGTTTGGAAACGTTCACAGACAGCACATAGAGTTTCTGTGGCTCCAAAGGCTGAGAAGCTTGGTGTTTAGCTGATGATCAAATAGAGCCGAATCGAATTGGGTTAGATGCGTGCACTGACAAGGGGGTTTCCCTTTAACGAGCTGATTGTGCCAGCCACGAACGTATGGCATCCCACGCACTATCAAAAGAGACTATAAAAAGCCAATGACCGTTAGAAAGAGAACAAAAGTGTGAACTGAACACGAAAGCTCTTTCACAGTGACTATTAACCGCCGATAATTTCTCAGTAAAACTGAATGGCACCCGGGGGAATTGTTTTTTTTTTATAAGCATAAAGTAGCAAAAGAAAAAACGGTCGGTCGTGGTCTAAGATATAGACAACCATTTTCATAACTGCGAGAAAAACTTTGTCTTTTTTGAAAGCTTTAAGGACCACCACCACATGCCAAAATGAGTAGGACGCGACTTTTTAGGAAGCCGGAACAGTTCAAAAAAATCAATTGAAAGTACAATCTTTTTCAGTAACAAAAAAGTATTTATACCATTTATGAAACATATCGTTTGAAATGGATATTTTCATTCGAGTCATCCCTGCTATAGGCTATGCTATAGGTTTGATGCAGAAAGTTCAAAAAGTCATTGATGCAAATAGTTCTGAAGGAATTTCAGCTGACCGTGGTGCAAAGCTTTCTCCTTACTATTAGACACAAAACTCCATTGCAACATTGGACTATCGAAAATAATCCCGAGAGAGAGAGAGAAAGCTTGTACATTCAGAATTCACTGTTAACTTGGATTGAACTTTCTTTAAGCATTTACAGAAACTTAAAATAAACGCAGCTAACACTCTACAGCTTTTCTTTTTTTAACACACGCAAATCAAACGAATAAATCACATGACTTGAATGGCTATACACTGAAATTTTAAATATGGAAAAGCACCCATAGTGGTCACAAGTGTTGTGTCCTCAGAATGACAATATATGACTCAAGAGTTCATCGTGAGGCTCATTGTATATAACACTACCCCAACGATTAATGAAAATGAGTCAGAACAAAAAAATAGTCAAAGTGAAATTATTTAATACACCAATATTGTTGAATTTTAAACGGTGTCTCTTGGGGAATGTGAAAGTGAATAAGTTCCAATTATTCTTGGCATCTGGAGACTTAATCAGAAGTATTTTGAGATATCGGATTCCAAATTTGGAAACTAAGAGATACCACCTGGTTCTTTTGAAACGCCGGCTCTCTCACTTGGTAAAGTTTCAATGTGCATAGAATAGATCATACGTGCCATAGATGTGTGTTCAGAGATGATTCGAAAGCGAGAAAGTCGATATAGCGACACCCGGAATGGATTGGAGCGAGTATGTTCATGACAACAGCATCAATCTTGAGAAAGGAGACAACGGATGGCTGGCTGCCTGCGGCTAGTAGAAGTACGGGTACGCTAAAGTGACAGATGGCCTAAATTGGTTTCTCTTCACTTTGCGAGATGTGCACCACATTTGGAGCTGGCGCCATGTCGTCCACCACGTTTTATCGATTGAATCTCGACGGAACGCAGAAGCTAAGGTAAGAAATAACATTGGAAAGAAACCTAACATGAAGCGGAAGGAAAATAAAAGGAATTAGAACACCAAGAATTGCAATTATCATACAGTGTGGAGGATAATAGAAATAGGCGAGAGAATTCTAACGCCCAAACAATGAAATTGGCGAATATAAGCGGAAAAGACCGCACTTGAGAGCGTGTCGCAGGCTTTTTCTACTCGGAACGGACGGTTCTAGAAGGAAATAGACCACGAAAGAGGTACACACTACCACCCATGCATATTTCATCGCTGCCCACTTTTTTAGATGTACGAAAGAGGAAGATTAGTTGTGAGAAGTGGGAGGAATAACGTCAAGGACGTTCGAAACAAAGTAGGCACCACGAAAACTGTGAGGAATCCCCCCAATCCTAATCCGACGAATATAATAACACCGAGAGAGAGAGAGAGAGAGAGAGAGAGAGAGAGAGAGAGAGAGAGAGAGAGAGAGAGAGAGGAGGAGGAAGACGATGGAGGAAGCAATTGAAAGTACACAAAAAGCCATTGAGATAATTTAACAACAAAAAAAGAACTCCAATTAGAAAATGGCTTCATTTCTCATAGATTTCTATTTTTCCGTATTTATTTCTGAGAGAGAAATTGGTTTTTCGTTGACTTAAAAAACGCCAAATGTTAGTAGGAAAAACTTTGAGACATTTTGCCCAAGTGCAAACCTTGCATAATTCTTTTGGGTGGGTGAATTCCTACTTGATAGTTCAATTCTTTCCAGCGTATTTTTTTAAATTCTTACTTTATATTCGTTTTAATCCAGAAATATTATGAAATGTTTAATAACTTTGGCATTATCAAAACGGACAAGTTAATTTAGTTATGCGGCAACCACAAACTCTTTATTTCTAATGGATATCCTTTTTTTATTTTATAATTTAAAATATTAGAGATAATAATTTTTTTTCTCAAATGCCAAAAAAAATTATAAAATGGAAAATTGAAAAAGAATCCAGTACGATATACGAAATCCATTTTTGATTCCGAACGTCTCAGATAGAGAAATTGTGTTGCCTGGTCAGCTTTTTTTGGAAAATCTGCGTTGAAATGTAATTTTTTTCAAACAATATTTGATACTTTGAAGCTTATGAAATAAATAACGAAAATGTAACAGAACGTCATCATTGTTTAGAAAACTTGATGAGTCCACTAGTGACTCTAAGTAATATTAGGATCAGAAACAGCAAAAGATTATTTCATTAATTTCTGAATCAGAGGGACATACAAAAAAATGATTAGAACACCACCCGCCCCCTTATGGGTGAGTAGAATACATACAGATAGAGAGGAAAAATGGGAAATTGAGAATTGAAAATCGGCGGAACGTTTTTACTCTGCACAGATTGAATCTGAATAGGTATATCATGGTTTTGGATTGAAAGATTGAAATTACAATTAAAAATGTCTAATTAAAGCGATGAAAAATGAGATAACATGCCTGAGGAAATAAGGAGAACGAAATGTTACGACGAAATGGGATGATCTTACACATTATTTAGACATCCATGCAACAAATCAGTCTCATTAGATCAAACTAATCTGATCGCGACAATAATAGGAAATGAGGAATAGCATGAATTCGTTAGTCGAATTGAACAAAGAGGCAGAGTGTCAAAAGTCAAAACGTGAGGAATATTACTGCGGAAAAATGGAAGAAACCAAAAAAGACCGTGAGCTTTGTATCAAAAAGTGAAAGAAATTGAGGGTATATAAAATGAAGAGCGGGATGAAAAAGTGAAGAACGGTATTTCAATGGTAATAACTATCAACTGTGGCGTTGTATGCAGAGTGCTGGTAATGCGAGTATGCGACTGGCACGGTAACAGTGGGGTTGGAGAATGTGGATACCATGTCGAATGAATCTTTCTGAAAAAAAAACCATTTTTTTTGGGAAATCTGCGGTTTTGCATGCAAAGTCAGACAAATTATAATAACTTCAATTTATTTAAATGAAAATTATTTTTAATTTCTCAACTTGGGCAGTAAGTACTGCACCAATCTCATCTGTAAACCATGGATTAGCGATATTCTAGTTTTCTTAAACTGACTGCTGGGAACTCTTTTGATTTGAATATCGCTATTTCTTGGATTTTTAATGAAGAATTGTACAACCGAATATAACTTTAATACGGTTAATATAATCCATGAAAGCATACGGTTTCAGAAAATAATCAGAATTCAGAAGAAGAAAAACGAGAGGAAAACTCAATAATTGATTGTTGCGTACATAAAACATTTTTCTGATTTAATCCTGCAAAACAATGTTTACGTGACAATTACTTTTTTCATTTTCTTTTCAACTTTTTTTTCTGAAACTATTCGCGATGAACAAAGATGAATGAACTTTACTTACTTTCTTCATGTTTTTCAGCTTGCAACCAAATAATATAGCTGCCCCAGTTGAGAATACCAGTAGCACAGCCAAAATGCCAATCAAAATTAATGACAGAAAACCAAACTCGGATTTTTTAAGGCAAGGCTCTCTTCTCTGCTCACTGGGAAACGTTGACACGGAAGACACTGATTCTGATACAGGAGAAGCGGCCACTGTAAAAAAAAAACATTACAACTGACGAATCAGCCTATTTAAATAAATATTTCTTACATTCCACAGATTCTGTTTGACTGACAACCGTGATTGAATTTGTTAGATCTAGTGAACCGTTGCCGTCCGTCGTAGTTGATCTGGTTGTTCTTCTCTCCATATCAACGATATTTCGTTTGTGACGGAAGCGCAGACGTTCGGCGGTCAGATTCGAGTCGCTAACTTTTTTGTAACATGTCTGAAAATTTCTCGAATGACACATAACGTCGTATGATTAATGTTATGAGTCACCTTCGAGCATTCGTCTTTCTTAAGGCACACTTGTACCTGACAGTGGACAAAAACCGTACTTTGATTGCCGAAGCGGAATGTGCGGAATTTGGAGAAGTAGATCTGATAATATGGAAATTAGTATTTCCAATTTTCGATTTCACTGATTTTCACTAATTTGAGCGCTCAAATGGAGAGCACTGAGAGCTTGAGAACATAAATTCAACTCACTTGGTCGTTTACATTTGCCAATGGGTCAATTATGTCGTTCATGCCATTCACTGGACACCTGCCAAATTTGCACCAAATTTTTATTAGGTTCACAACGCATTGGTTTTTCTGGGTAAGTAGGGTGAAAGGCTCGCGCAGACCAATTTAATGGTATCACTAGCAAATCGGATATTGAGACAGAAGGAAAGGCAGCCACTTGTTGGGAATGGAAATATGAGGATATCGCAATTAATGACACGTATACAATTTGCGCGAAATTAATGTGCGGAGAATGGGAAAGGTCAAATGGTTTCACTCACCCTCCTTGCACAAATGTGATTTTCTTGGCGTCCGGTGCGCTGATGTCTTCTCGATCGCTGAAAGTGCATTCCTTCGGTGATATTCCATGATAAGCCGCTGAAAAATTGACAATTGTAGATATGAATAGCTGAATCTTAATATAAACTCACAATCCGGTGACAAAGCAATGAAAAATTCTACGTATTCATTTTCTCTTGCTGCTTGAAGAGTTTTGCCACTGTCAGTACTGCGGAACAACATTTCAACTTTTGGCTTTGGTTTTCCACCAGTAGACGCAATCACTTCATGGCCGCTGAAACATCGGAACGCTATAAGAAATTCAGAGTATCAAGCACTAAAACTAACTTAGAAACATCACTGAAACGAATTGTTTTAACACTTCTTGTATAAAGACAGAACACATGGTTCAGTCGAGTGGTTTTTCCAAATGAGAGATCCGCGTTATCCTCCAATACGACGGTAGTTTCAGCGTAGCGATGGAATGGCTGGGCAGAGAAAAGTTTAGTCGTTTTACTATTATTAGCTCACCAAGTCAGTAAGAGTTACATCGCATTCACTTCCATATGGAATTGTTAAGTTGTAGTTAGTTAAACCTTTCTCGTCTTTCATTGATGTTCCGCAAGGATGGCGAGTTTTGTGACCGTAAACATAGACCTAAATTTTTCAGACTTTTTCGTTGAGTATTTTTACTTTGAATTTAACACTAATAAATCAAAATCAGTGTTTCAATATATAGGATCTAAAAAAAAACTGAAAAATTACCACAGGCGAAGACTTCGGGTTAGAAATCATCCTCATTACTTCTGGATCAGATTTGTTCAATACAACTGTGAAACTGTCTGCAATGCAATCAACTCGTTCCACTGAAAATAAATATATATTTTCTTTAATTCACTGCCAAACTATTACCGAATCGTTCTTTTTCTTTTGCCTGGATTTGGTGTATTAATAAATACGAGACCAATACTTGCAGACACGAAGCACGCCACGAATAATTCATTCTGATAGCTCTTTAATCTGTGAACCAAAATAGGAATTGATAAAGCACACACTGATAAATTTGTGGAATCGTATTGAGAAAAACAATAGAAAGAAGATGCACGAGGTCCCCACAAAGGTTGCTATGGTATCTTGGAAATGGGCAGGCTCGCTAAGCCATCAGGCAGGTAGGTAGGAAGGTGCACCGAAAAAGCTGGTCGTGCCAACCACCCTATTAATCGTGGAGCGTCTATTGTCTAAAGCTGAGATGAAAATTGGAGCTAATATGAAAAAGGATTGTCAAGAAATTTTGTGTAATTTTTAGATTGCATTCATGGAAATTATAGATCGCAGAAACCCAACGAGCAAAAAGGAGCTTTTAGTAAGAAATTATAAGAATCCTGAAGATTTCAAGAACAATTCTAGAAAATGTTTTCATTGATTTGTTCTGTTAGTTTCCCCGATCAGCTAATAATAAATCAGATGCTATAGAATGCAAAAGCTAGAAGTTCTTATGGCAAACTCGAAAGCTGGGGACACAGAAAATGGTTAAAAATATTTGTATGGAATATTTACTGTAGTTAATCAGAGTTTCATAGATTTTATTTCAATTCTTCTAGATCCGAAGCGAGCACTTTTCTCGCACAACTGTTCATGAAGAAAAACTTTAATAATTTTGGAAATATCCTTCGGGAAGTTAAAAAATATATTTAACAATGTTTTAGTAGATATGTGGCTTAATCTAACTGAAAAGAAATAAAAGGTTAGAGCCGGACCTTTCAGAAACTGATTTTCGTTTTCTTCCGGGGGCGGGATCAAAATCCGACCAATACAGCGATTCTCTCTTTCTCTCTCTCTTTATTCTCCTGGACAAAGGCACCTGCCACGGAAGTGGCGTATGCCAACAGATGGTCGGTATCGTGTTAGGCGAGAAAAAGGGAAGAAGGCGAATGAGGGCCAAGAAAACGTACAAGTGAGGTGTTCGCTTATCTATTATGGAAAACATGGCAAAACGGAAAGTGGGACAAATCGAGAGCATACTGCAGAAAGAATTGATAGATGACCGAGATGTAATGGGACCTGCTAGAATACCTTCCAAACTCAAAGTGTACAAGTTTCAATGACACGCAAGTGGGCGGGTCAACCTGCCAAGTTAAAGAGGAATTAATCAGAGGATATGAATAATTAGTAAGAGTGCAAAACAAGTGTTTATCACAAGCACTACTGCAAAACACTCTCTCAATTAGAATGCCGAGGCTAGTTAGCATATTCAGGTGGCTCTTCAACCCGTCTACCCTTAAGCTCACCGTAAATTCGGCATTGTCAAAGCCAAGCTGAGTTTCCCGAATACAACCGGCCCGATAATGAGTACCACCTGGGTGGAATGAAGGTTCGAACTCAGCGGCACCATCAAGTCGGATCTTCTCTCTACCTAAATTAGCGCGGCGAGTGCTAATTAATCTGGCCACCCAGGTGGCTGAATAAAAAGGATATGTTGTAAAAAGAGGCGCATGATACTATATTTTGGAAAACGGCATGAAATTGGTTAAGTTTTGATGGAAATGTGTTACAGGAAAACGCCCAATAAACAGTATTAACAATACTGTTTGTACCGTGGAATAAATAAAGAAAACAGTACATAGTCACCATTATATCTCTTTTTTAATTAAAAAAAAATATGGCAATTGATTTGTTAAACTCGCCATTCATTAAGTTTTATGAAGATTACTGCTCACTCAGCAAATTGCAGAATTTATGAACTTTGAATTTCAACGTTTTTATGAAAAATGAAACAAACATGCAAAAATACATCAGAAATATTCAAATTATAATTTTGGAAGACCGTTAGATGCTAGAGATCATCAAAGTTTTAGAGACATTAACATCTTTTAAATACCGTAAATTGCAAAGATAGGTAGGTAGGCAGTACAAGATCATAAACTAGTTTCACATAACAAGAAACTTGAGGGAGACAGTGATAGCAAACGGATTTGAAAAATTGGGAATGCAAGCATAATACACTAACAAAGAATAGTAGAAAAAAAATGGAAAATTGCAACTTTTGAGAGCAAAAAAAACACGAATAAATGCTTATTTACAAGACGACAGAATCGGTGTCCGGAGTGATCCAATTGAAGATGTCGTTCTCCTCAATAGCAACTGACATTGGCATTGGCAAGACGGATGTAGGATTCTGATAAAGTGACAAAATATGCAACCGAACCATATATTATTGATAGTAGCGAGCATTAGAATATTTGGAAAAGAGAACGAGCAACTTATTTACTGGTTATAATTCAGACAAGTGCTGGTGCGGTTAAAAAAAAAGAAGCGGTTCCGAAAATTAGCCAATTTGATAAATCAAAAACACAAAACGTGAAAACAAAAAAAGAGCAAATAGAAAATAGATTCAAACTCGTTTAGGCGCCATGGTAGGAAGACTTTGAGAAACCGGTGATTGATCGGTGTTGTTATTATTGTTCAAATTAGTGGCAGAAATGCAAGAGTCCGGACGGCCATGGGAAGCTACAAATTGACATAAAAATTAGTTTCAGTTTCTTAAAACTTACGAATCGGAATGAGTTCGCTATATTCTTGTCTGGTATTCGTAGTTGGTGCATGTGATTGCTGACGGATTCCTGGTCCGTTTCGGGTGTTTTTACGCTCCGGAGCATTGTGAAGCTTGAACAAACATTATATAGATTATTCCAAAATTTCAAAAAAGTTGTTTTCAAAACTCTAATATTGCTTCTTTAGTATTTTTAGCATGAAAGCTTCAAACCTGGCGATTCAAAAGTCCATAGAGAATGAAGTTGGATGCGGAGTTGATATATGGTAGTGCGTGCACGCCATACATAAAATAAATGAAAGCATACGTTGGTGGAGCACCTGTGCTCTTCTCATCTTGATATAACTCTTCGTATAGGGAGTACAAGATGGATATCCAGTATGGAGTCCTAGAATAAGTATGCTTGTTAATTGTCAGATTAACTGCTTTCATCTACCAGCAAATGAAGTGGAACGAGCAAATAGCTAAAGTGTAGATTGCAATGTGACCAACTGGGATGGTCAATTTCTTATCCTCTCCATTTCGGCGTCCAACTAGCGTCTGCTTGATAGCATTGGCTTGCTTGAACAATCGAATCAACATTTCATAATAGAAATAGATCATAAAGAGTAGCGGCATTAAATACGCCTGAACGTGTCATTTTCATTGTTTCATTTCCAATTTTGAAATCTGACAAGACCTACCAGCACGAAGGAATACAGAGTGAAAACAACAAACAGCTCGCGCCCAAGATCATCCACGCACTTGTAGAGGTGCATTCGTGTGATGACTTCCTGATCCAAGTCAAACTTTTCATGCATGATGAGCTCCTTTAATAAAAAAAGACTTGTGACTGACACCTATTTGGACTTCTTTGAACACGTTTGAATGTGTTATTATTGTTATATCTCTAACCTTTGAATGAGCATAAAACAAGATTGGCAAAAGCATTACACAAGTGACCAGAAACATTGTGCTAAGGAAAACGAATACTGTGCGTTGGTTGCGAACACGGACCTGAATATTGAATTTGTGACGCTGGAACATAATGATTTATTTCTTTTGATTGTGTACCTGTAACGGATGACAAACCGCGCAATAGCGATCAATAGAGAATGCAACAAGAATGAATGTACTAAAAATCTTTCCAATGTGTTCCAAAAGACGAAACAGCTTGCAGGCAAACGTGTCAAACATCCAGAAACCAAGAATCTAAATGATTGCTAATTATCACATATCGGTTTTTATGAAGTTGCAAATGCTCTTTCTACCTGGTCTATTATTGTCATTGGAATTGGAAGCATAGACAGAAAGTCGACAATGCTCAATATACAAATGTATGTCAAGGTTGTATTATGACGAGATCGAGTATCTTGTCCTTTTACATGGTGCACTACTGCCAAAATGGCAGCATTTCCACATGTACCGAACATGAACAACAATGCATAGAAACCAGCAATGAGCATCAATGACGAGTTATCATGATTGGATAGTGGGAGTGCATAGACCAATGTAAACTGGAAACATATCAATGAATCATCAATGCAGCTGAAAGTGTTATAGAAGAAAACTATTTCTAGATCTTCTAAATCAAAGCAGAAAAATTAATGAACTTTCTTAAAATTGAACAATTTTTTCAAAGTTTTAAATAATTATTTTGTTGTTGACCTTCTCATTAATTTTATCTTTGCTATGCAAACTTTTTAGTGCTTATTCTGGCAAGATGAGAGGCTTTTTGATTCATATTCCAAACGTCATCTGAAACAGCACACTTTGATTAGGTGCGGGAGACTTGCACACAGAATAAGGTCGCTGGATTTCTTTTTGTTTGAATTTCTGCATCTTGGATTTCCCATCATATAATATTCATGGTCCGAGCTTCGAGAACCCCTTCAACTTTTATCCCTCTTGACCATGGCTCAATGGTATCAAAAGATCATAAAAAAAGGCATTGTTCGTATACTGCCGGGGCGTTTCGAACAGCATATGAAACTGAGTAGCACTATTTTCTTTGAAAAGTCTCTCGATTTGTAGTTTTTATTATTTTGTATCAGCTATGATTGAAATTTCTGGAAAGAGTAATATAAGTATTACAATTATTCGTGATCTCAAAGGAAAAGAATTTAAAGTACACCACAATGAATCATTCTTAAAACTGACACATTTCTTAATTGTTTTCGTGAACTTTATAACTTTGTCACTGTTTTGTAAAATAGTTGTTCTACGTGATTTGCTCAATTATTATAAAATAAAATAAATAATTAAAATGATATTTGTGTCATGTGCCTGCTTGATGTTTTTACGTTTCACAGACATGACGAAACTATTAATATTGGTTGAGCTTTAGTTTTTTTTTTAATAGAGGTTTATCTTTGAATATCGTATTATTATGGAATACAGATTTGCATGTTTTGATCCATCTCAGCTGATGATATGCTATACATCATTCAGTAGTAGTTCTCGGTTTTTAGCCGGTATCATAGTATCATAGCCGGCGGTCCAGATCTGATTTACAGAATGTCAAGCCGATTATAATCACAGAACATCAGTCTCTCCATTTCCAGCGATTTTTAAAAAACATAAATACATTCAGTTGATATGTTCAGTTCCATGAGCATAACAAAAGATGCTCGTTTCACATTTTTGATGGTGTATGCACTTCGTGGTTTTCTCTATCTAATAACACAATTTACATTAATACATCAAAACGTGTGACAAGTGGCACACACATTTCAATGTACTATTTCAATTCTCGCGAATTCAATAAACCGAGGAATTTTGATATTCATTAATTTCAAGACACTTTCGTTACATTTAGTCTAATTTGAGTATTTTTTTCCAAAAAGCTCTATTGGAGCATCGCATTATTTCACAATGAGATTAAAAAAAGTGTTCTCAAACTGAAAAAATACATTATACCATTAATTAATTAATTTCTTCACATTTTATATGAATAAAATAAAGACCTACATTTTCATATATGGTACCCTTGAAGGATTCAGTTTGCTGCATGTTTCTGTGGCCTACAGCATACGTGTCTATCCTGAAAATAACTGTTTTTGGAACATTCTAAAACAATTGAACATTTTCATGAACACTACACACAGATGGCACAAAATGGACCGAAAATGAGTAAAAATATTGAAAATGTAGATAGAAACTGGTACATAATCTGTCACTGGAACATCTTGCAGAAACTGCTCTGAAGATTTCATTCGATGTGAAAAAAAAATCCTATTCTACATGCGCCATAATTTCAGAATATCCAATTATTTAACAAACAGATCTAAACAATTTGAAAAACAGAATGGGGAAGTCATTTTTGAAGATGGAAAACAGACGAGTAATGAGATTGGTGTTAGGGGAAGGGAAAGTCGCTTTTCTCTAACAAAAATTTCGGAAATCACGCAAAAAAAGTGCAGCGAGAGGAAGAATGAAAAAAAGAAAACCATTTATTTGAATAATTCACGAGGTCAGAGCGACTAACCCAACTCAGGGCGTGGATCCTAGGACCTCCTCCAACTCTTTTCAAACTGGCTCACCTCATCTGCTCGCCGTCCGAAATCAGGAACTTAGCCTGATTATGAAAACTCGGCATTTCTTAATTAAAAATATAGAGTTATGTTAATGGGAGCTCAAGTTGAGTTGAATGCTCTAATGGCTCCGTCGAAAAGTTGACTTAGAGTTGAAAGGGGCGGAGCGCAGCCTTGCTGCGATTTCCGCCAAAAAGGCGTGAAACGAAACATCAGATAATATGAAAACAGCCATAGTGTATATGGACTGGAATTATGAAAAGCGCTGACCTAGCTTCACTGTGCAATTCATTTTACCAGCCGTTTCGCTTTTAAATATGAGAAATTAGCAATCGAAAAACAGATATTAAAAATAAATACGACAATTTGAAGTCAATTGTTCCCAAATGTCAAACTTTGAAGAAATAGAATATTAGAAAATATGAATCGGATATTCTATTAATTCTCAGCACCCATATTCTGCAAAAATTTATCCTCTATTCAAAGCCTAATGCATTGAGGAAGATTCCAAACGAATAAGAAGCAATCAATTCTTCCGCATTTTTGCTTGTTTATCTGATTGTGCAACACATGTTTCATAGCAGTTGAAGAGCACCAATGAATCATAAAATTCAATAAGAACTCATTGGTTGCATGTAGCTTGGCTTTATATAAACTTCTTACAATTATCATATTTTCAGAAAAATCCGATGTCAAAACACTTTTTCATTATCATACATGGTAGCCAGTTCTCGCCCACTCCTCAAACTTTATGCTGCTGTAACAGTTTTGTGAATATTTTCAATGGGCTCCATTGAATTGTGCGACAAAAATAACATTTTAATAAATTTTGCACTGAGTTTCATCAAAACTTCGATAACTCGCAATCAGTGGAATATTTTCACATCTTTTCCTCAGAACTGAAAGCAGGAAAGCGTGCTATTCCAGATGTTTTTAAATTTTTTCTCAGGAAGTGTGTTATTTAAGCTCAAGACTTTCCAGCATATCGTTATTTCCTATAATTTTCGAATGCTGCACGGAGCCACTCTGAATAAATGGCATAAATGGGTAGCTTAAGTGCATGGCAAGAGTATCTCAAAATA
The DNA here is from genome assembly GCA_003052745.1 of Caenorhabditis inopinata. Taxonomy (NCBI): domain Eukaryota; kingdom Metazoa; phylum Nematoda; class Chromadorea; order Rhabditida; family Rhabditidae; genus Caenorhabditis; species Caenorhabditis inopinata. The sequence continues at coordinate 4,299,891 of AP018156.1, read as the reverse complement.
ATGATTTAAAAGGGAAAAATAAAAGTTCTAAACGAATTTATCTCGAAGGCAATATGCGTTTTTTAATAGAAGCGAATAACATATGATGATTTACGGCGTCATAATTAATGTGTCAATTGAATTATTAAGATGGAATACCAAATTTGAGGTTTGCCATCTTTATAACCAGGATGGCACAATGCATTTATTTGTCGTAGTTCAAATGATCAATTTGAACATGAAGCTAGAAATATTCCTAATCGAATATAACCTGCGATATTATTGATTAAAATAAAGTCTTTTGCTTTCAAAGATGTTTCCACACCACTAAATAAGATGTGGCAAAGCTAACAATGTTTTTGTGATAATGCATTCATTATAAGTCTCCTCCCTGAATTTCAGAGTTTCTTCAAATACAATGGTGCATGAAATGCTTTGAGATTTGTTTTGCTCTTAAATTTCTACTTTCTCTTGCTTTGATGTATATGTTGAGATTCTTTTGTATCACATTTGAACACATTTTAGAGTAGTTTTTACTAGCGTCGGTGAAGTCATTTAAGTGCGTATCGTAAAGTTTTGTTTGCAATTGTGAACTCTATAAAGATGCTTGTATGATTACGCTACGTCATCACAAATCACAAAGAAAAATATTAAAAGCGAAGAGTGGAAACATAGCATGTGATTGATTACCTAACTTCTGCATTTACGCTCATTCGTTCTGGACGTCAATGATTAATTGGATCCCAGACAAACCATGGTAGTGAACAAAACATTTATTGATATTCTCGTGAGACTGTTGATGTATGGAAAATGACGGCATTAAGGGAAGGGCTAGACTGAGTACTTATAATCCTTATGTCGGATAAGCCCGTTCAGACAGACGAAATGAGAACGCATGCCATAGCCTCGGGAATTCAAAATATAACATTTAGCAGGGTCGAAATGAAACTCTCAAAATACTTCATAGAAGGATCTGGAGTGCTTTAAAAAGTTGAAATTAAGAGATTTGACAGGAAAAATTAGGAAATTGTGAAAATACCACTGCCAATGGGTATTGAGAATTGAGAATTTCTGAGAACTAAAAAATTTTGACTTCTTCAAAAAATAACGGCAATAGTTATCACTGATCTCTTATTTTTTTTTTCATCATTTCACATGTATCAAAAGCACAAAGCCTATTTTTTAATATGCCCAGATTCAACAGTTCCGATGATGCGCATTGCGTTAGCGTTCAATGATCAATTGTGAACCAATCGAATAACAACAAGTGATCAATTTTAAACCAAACTAATGGCAATGATTTAAAAATGGAAAAGCAGCAAACAATTCTTTTGAATAAGAAGCTGATATTGAATAAATCATCAAATTATCAGCTTATTCATGAAACCGAATTCCGTTTATAAGTTTATGTTTTTATTAAGCTATTTTCAGTTTTCACATTCCTCAAGTCATCAGTTATAAGCACATCAGGTTGCAACTAATATTATTTTCAGTAATTTTTGCAACGATCAAAATATCAATAGGGTTTAAAACTTCCGTATTTTTTAACTTTTTATTATTTTTGCCGTTAAAGCTGTTTAAATTACTCATTAATTCAAATTTCATGCTTTGATGAGCTCCTTTAGTTCATCGATTTTTATATTTTGGCTATTTTTAAAGGAATGCTTTATGTGTAATATTGTGTTCAAGATTCTTCAAGCAGAAGGTAGCGAAATTTTGAATGACAGATATATCAATGAGTAATCACTATCGTAATCTTAAGCATATATTTTTGAAAACCACAAGAGGGTTTGATTCTCACTACCAGATATCAGAAGACCAGAAACTATGCAAGAATCGAAATGGAAATAGGTATTGAGAGAAAATATCGGGCGAACTCGCATGGGGAGTTGTGTATGCGGAGTTTACTGTTATGTACAGAATACCGAACAGGAAATATATGGATAATGTAACGAGAAATACATTTTAGATTCTCGGTAAAGCAAACAAAGGGAAGTCGATTTCAAAATTGGTAGAACTGCGTACTACCTTTTTACTACTAATATTTTGCGGAGTCCATTTATGTTCAAATGCTGTTTGCTTTTTTCATTATTCACAACTGTCTGAAAAATAAGGCTGCCAGAGTAATGGTTAGAAATAGTGAACAGTGATTGTTAGGTAACAAGCAAAAGTCATCACAAAAACTCTCCGCGCCTTTTCTCTTTGGCATGCTTCTTTGAGTATCTTTCGTTTACCCAACACTATTCAAGTTTCTCGTTTTGCCTTCCAATTGAGAATGTGAGAAACTGAATACAGAAGAATTCAAAATGCAGTCCGTGCTTGTTTCGTCTGATGACAAAAGGGCGTTTGATTATAGCACCAGCTGCTGTAGCATTCATAAGAAATAGGTTTCATTGCGACAAAGACGCACATGATGACAAAATGGGACGACAAGACATATAGGAGGCGAGCTATTTTTTAATGGATGATACAGATATGAGAAAACAGTGAAGAAAGATAAAAAATGGAAAAAAGGGTTCATCCCGATCATTTAGATATTTATGAATATAGGAGCTGTTTTTTTAATGATGACATCATAAAAACAACAGACGGGCTATGGCTCTACATCATATGTTTAAGGGGGTATTCTGAAAATTTTTGAAAAATAAAATCGATAGTTTTCTAAGAGAAAAAAAGAAAGAAATAACACCGTTGAATCAAAAACTTCAAGATGTTACCAAAGCATGAAAATTCAATTTGAGAATGCTTAAACTTTTTTTTAAAGATCTGAAGCTCTTGATAATGGCATAAGTGTGCTCAACCACATTCAACCATTAAATTATAGTCGTAGTTTTTCAGAAATTTACGTTAACCTTTTCACAAACTTTTATGAAAGAAGTGCGTATGTGATTTTCTAAGATAGGTACTGGTTTTCTGCTGTATAAATTGCATAAAAAATGAAATCTAGTGGGGATGTTAGAAATGTTAGTCACTTTTCTAAGGAATGTGAAAAAAAAATTGTTTTAAAAGAACTACTTTGTGAATTTTGGTAAAAAAGGTTTAAAGAGTTCTCTTCGTTTCAGGCAAAAATCATTTTTCAGGAAAGACAGTAGAAAATCGAGCAACGCTCATATACCAGAATGATACGCACCACAGTTAAAATGGTGGGTAAGAGAGTACATTACTCTTATCAGAAGACACTAAAAAACAATAAGTACAGTAGTTCTGGGTATGAAAAACAAATGTGTGCTAGTGAATCCACGTCTCTACGTATTGTTCCTTTCAAAAACAATGAAAAAATGATATTTTTCATGCCTTTTAAAGACGGTAAAGTGGTAAAGACGACAGAGTCAGATCAACGAATTTGAGCATTCCTCATAGTAGAAAGCTGAGCATTAACATTAAGATCCGTGAAAAATGACTTGACCACAAGCTCGTTTTCGGTTCCCCTTCTGAACTCACCAGCTCATTGAAAAATACCACATTTTGGTTGTCTTCAGATCGGTCAAATAAAAACCATTATGCTCAGAGGTTTTTTTATGCAAAAGAGAAAATGGAAAGTGCAAAAAAACAAACGACTCTTTCAACAGAAGCCAATCAAAATTGTGGCATTTGGGCTGAAAGCACTTATGTGCTCCTTACGTTAATGAAGGATAAATCTATTTTGTCGGTGGAGTGCTCATTATAGTTCTGCATCGTTAAACGGATTTTGGAAATGGACAAAAAAAAAAAAAAAAAGACGACTAGTACTATACGAATGTATTAAGAAAAAAGAAGGTCTATAGAGACAAAGAGTCAGAAGACAATGAAAAATATAACTAATGTGACTCTATAATTGTTTGTTAGTAACAAAATTTAAAAAAAAATCTGTAATTTATAATAGATTTTTCTAAGAACTTTAATTTCAATGGAAATATTGAGCGACATGCTTGAGTTTTTCGCAACTCTTTTTTCCAACTCTGTACGAAAAAATAAAAGTGAAAAATCATCTAGGAACATCGGAAATCACTGATTATTATTATAAATGCAAGAAAAATGCTCAGTTATGTTGTTTCTTCGATGAAGCTTCATGGATTCGTCTATTTTTTGACGTATCTGCACCAATCACATATTTATATTAGCGTATGTCGTTTTAGATGATTGAAACTTGAAGTATACTTGAAAATTTGTAATTTTCCACGCTTTTTTCTCCATTTCATTTAGATGATAGTTACTTTCAATGAATTCCCTATATTTAAACAGAAATCCGGCCAGACACTAGTCACACGAGTAATGTTTAGCCGATCAAAAAAAAAGTTTAAAGTCAGAATATATAGTCAAAGATTATTGTCCTATTATTAAAAATTCTCTGCTATGTTTCTGCTTTTATTCTTTTCTTTTTCTCTTATTTTGAGGTGTAACTAGACGCTATAACTATTAATAGAGAGCGGAGCAAAATGATTCCGCAAAGAAATGCATTAAATAATGATTTTCTATCCATAACCCTTGTTTTCATTTCATCATGTTTTGTCCGTTTTCATACAGGTCGATTCGCGTCTTGTTAATTAAATTTTCGACAAATTCATCATAGCAAAATGACGACGAATCAGAATGAGTTTTTAGAAAAACGAAAATATCATGTTCGTCTGTCTTGAAGAAGCACAGTGTTGACTTCTAAAAAGAGCGAAAATGCTGAATTCCCATCTATTTCGGGTTGACCTCATCCCCTTGCCAGTATTGTTTATTCTAGGTTTGGGCTCCACTTTTCTAGAAAAAAAAAGAAGCCAATTTCAGAAATCTTTTGTAATAAAAAACCAATAGAAGAATGTCTTGTTTATTTTTTGAAATAAATATCATCTGAAAACATGGAAATGAAAAACGAAATGACAAAGAAAGAAATACAAAAGTGTAGCATCCAATGTAAACATTTTTAGCTGAAATAGCTGTGCTCAGCTCTGGAAGTGCAACAATATAGTACAGCTTATCAAGAGTAATTTGGAGCCAGAAAAAACCATCTGATTTTATTTGAAATCAGCAAACAATTATTATTATTTTCAGACCTTATAGTTTCTAGATCGCAAGAAATTTAGATTTATTATATTTCCATACGCTATATATACATATTTCTATAAAAGACGTTAAGACACAGCACAGAGTTCAAATTTTGTCTATTCGTTTACTAGATTTCAAAAATATTTAAAAAAAAAACCAATTTTTTTAATTCATTATGGTCCAACGCCAAAAAAAAAAGTTAAAATGCAAAAAAAACGGAAAATCATCACTTCATAATAAAAACAAAGCAAAATTAAAGAAGGCTGCTTCCTTGGTGCAAAATAACTTCACAGAAAAATTTACACCTTTTCATTTTCCGAATAATAAGTTAATTAAAATTTGTTACACGAAATTGTATACTTGGTATTGTTATTCTTGTCAGCTTAGTTTTTGGATTTCGTGATGAGTGCAGAATACAAAATAAAAACGAAGAATTATTAAAAATAATAAAATTGTCTACTTACATTTAAGAACTGCCTCTATCACTTATGCGTTCTGAATTTTTTATTGATTTTTTTCTTTTTTAGATCAAACATGAAAATAATAAAAAATAGATAAACGCCACCTTTGTGCCATTTTGTTTTGGTGAAGGGCCAAGGCAAGAATTTGCAAGTGATCTCGCAATTCCAATGGAAATAGTGCCATCATCTAATTGAAAATAGAAAAATGGCTGTTGACATATCCTTATGCCAAAAGGGACAGAACATTTTAGGGACTTTTCGCAGAATAAATGGAATCGAATTATCATTGTAAAAAGAAAGTTCAGAAGAGAATGATTCTTAAGATATTATATATATCTCAGATTTTATCTAAGATATTTAAGATATTATATATATATTTTTTTTTTCATATCTAAAATTTTGTTTTATTGCAAAATTGCACAAATTTGCTATTCATTTTTCCTCTAATATTTTATTGGACCACACATACAAAAAGAACATTGAAATAAACAGGCCAACTCATTAACTAAGCAATGAACAAGTGGTCTTTTGAAAGTCAGCGGAGCTTATTCAAATTGTTCCATTATTGGAGCACAGTCTGGAAAATAGTGAGCCAGGAATAACATACACGGTTATGGAGAAGGGATAGGACATTTTTCCAAAGAGATACAAAACTTCCAATGTATTTGATAATTGATAAGAAGTTATTCACTGTGACATCCTAGCCCTATACACACCGTATACACTGACATTGAGGTCAAAAGCTGGCCTAAATTGGTAATTTTATATATTTGTTCCCGCCCATCTCCAATTTTTTTTCCGGGTTCCTCCACTTAGTAAATGACATTTTTTTATTGCAAAACAAAAAAAATTGTTATTAAATTATAGCCTTGATAAACAAAATTCGAAATATAGAATGCTGAACTATGAATACTAAATAATAAAGTGAAACTAGAATTAAATAGCTCTTTTTTGAATACATTCTAGAATGGTTTCTCACGCATTTCATCACATACTGAAATAACATTGAAATCCAAAAGTAAATTTTACGAATTGTCGACTGGAGGAAGAAAAAAATGTTTGCGTATAACAGGCAATAAAATAGATTTAAAAAAATTCAAAAGTTTCGGGAACACAGCAACTGAAATATTGCTGAAAGTATTTTTGAATATTGTTGATCAAGCTACAAACAAATATTTGCTATCCGTTCTATTTTGAAAACAGATGTGACAAACACAAAACACACTTCATCTTTGTTGGTGGGAAACTGGTGGGAAAACACCAAAACCAATTGTAGTCTTTGAGGAATACTAATTTTGGTTTTTATTGAGCGGGTTAAAAGACAATGAACAAGGTAATGATGATTTTCGTTATGCAAGTTGCTATAAAGCACTTGTTATGAGGTATTTAGCGCTGACTGGTCCCAAGAGAACTGGTAATGGCTCTTTATCTCCGGCTTTTGTCTTTATATTCAACTGAAAATTGTAAATTTGGGTAGAATATTTGGTTAAAGTAGATGAAGGAACCGCGTGATGATGGCAACATAAACAAAAGATATTTGAATTCGGAAAGATAAATAATAATTCAGACATTTCCTATTTGAATATCATAACGAAAATGAACTTTCAATCCGAGTTTATTGATAATTTCAGTTTTCGGGGTAATAATATTAATATTTAATAATTATGAAAGCCATATAAATAAGCAGACCACGTACGGGTATGGGCGCAAAGATAGGGAATTTACCTGAAACATTATCAAAAATTCGGGGCATAGTACAACTTCAAAGCCCGTATTTTTTGAGAGTTAAAGTAAGCAACGTGCAATTGGAAAAACGCGTTTTTTACTTGTAAGTCATTTTTTTTCTATAAAGTCTCTAATTATTGTCCTTTATGCTATTATATAAAAGAAAACAAAGGTTTTGTGCCACTGTATGTGAAGTTTTATGTTTGGGAGGCTGCACTGAAAAAGTTTGAATATGATGAATTCCGATTATTAACTGTCACCAGTGCTCAGAACCTTTTATTTAGTGATCATAAGTCCTACGTCACAAATAACTGTTTTTTTCCGTTATATCATTGTTTCCAAACTATTTTTTTATTGTTTCACTATTAGTAATCGTTTTTACAAACTTTCACAATTTTTTAAAACGTTTTTTATGAGTGACCTTTAATATTGATTTTCAAATTGTCAGCAAATTGTTTGGTGTTCAGCGCTGGCAGGAAAATGCTTGTAATTTCATTTTCCAACTATTCTGAATGGAATGGAAGACAATACAGCTCCAGGGGATTCTGCTGTTTTGACTTATGAAAGGTTGACTGTGAAGGATCAAAGTGAACAATTTTAGCTCGTATTTATGGGACACTAGGATAAGGATCATGTATGAAAACGGAAATAGTACCTCAAATTTCAACTGGAGTTCATCAGAATAACAAAAAGCAATCTTAAATTATATTTGTTCGATTCTCGCCCTTCTGTTCTTGATGATCACCCTCATCTCTTCATGCATGGTGGCATTGAGGTACTCCGGTGACAGATTGTCCTATTTCGCGAGCAAAATCTTTTAGAGATCCTCCGAATTTTTGTGAAAATTTTGTTGAACCTTCGCTTGAAAAGTTCCCCACACGCAATAATCTATTGGAATGAGATCAGGGCTCGATGCAGGCCATTATTTCAAGGAAAATTCGCTTCGCATCACTGTTGAGCTTGTTTAGCCGAGAGAGCTCATGGTGGTGTCCCTTTGGCTGGTGTCCCTTTCCCTCTGGAAAGCCCAATTTGCGATCTAAAGTGAGATATGAATAATATCTCATCAGTGAGCCCAAGTGCGTGCCGGCAAGAAGCGCCTTGCATTTTTGTAGTCGGGCGAGTTTGTTTCAAAACGAAAAAATAGCAAATACTCGCACTCGATATGGCATTATTTCCAAGAAATGTTTGACAACTCTTCTCACAGTTCGGTTACTCGTTCCGATTTCTTCATGCATCTTGCGCGTGTTTTTTTGAGCATTGCGTCTGATCTTTTCCCGAATCGCTTTGATTCGCTCTGGAGTGATAAAAGTCCTCGGCCAGCCGTTTTTTTGCTCGATCAGTATTGTCCTTAGTTGCTTGATAACGTTTGTCTTTGAAGAGAGTAACTTTGCCATTTCCGGATCACGCTAGTTGTCTTGCCTTGCTTGGGCAGAGCGATAATTGAAAATCGGCGCATGGGTGGACCCGACATTACTGTAAAAACTAAGATAGTAACATCAAACTTTGCAAATCAGAAAATAATAAACAGGAAAGAAACTTTGAAAGATAGCGCAGCACGAAAAGTGCGCCAACACGCGCCAAAGTTTGGATACAGTACTTTTTTCCGCATCCTGCATATCAATAAATAAGTCATTTCTATTGTTTAACTTCCTTGTTCATTTTCTAATCAGTAACACATACCGCGAAACATAGCTTCTTCAAGAGAGTATTAGTTTTCACCCTGGCTCAGTTGGCACTCTGACTCACATCAGCCTCAGCACATTTCATACATGCTTAAAAGTGTTAGGCTGTTAAATTATCAGCCCCCCCCCCCCAACAATAACACCAGTGCCTACACATTTTCCAACTCACCAAATACATTTGCTCTCACTTCTAGGCTTTCTCTCCATTTCGATAGTGATAAGAAAAATGCTGAAGTACCGCCGTACAGCCGTACTCTCAAACATTCTTCACCTAGTTTATGATCAGAATGGCAATACATAAAAATTGTAAGATAAAATTTGAATTTCAGCCATATAACTTTTGAACTATGCGGCATTTCATTTCTAACATTTCCTGTCCCAATTTTCAATTAACGTTAAAAAATTCTTAATTCAAATGGTGTATGCCAGATGTTTTGATGTTATCGTACAATTGATCTCTAATGATTTTCTACATTTTTCATTTCTATTCATTCATGTTCTTCAGCTCAAAATTTTATTGTATTCTGCATTGCACAACCCATCAGATGAATTCCGCAAATGCTAGAGATTGTCTTCTGCATCTCAATAGACTTCAGCTCAATGAGCGTGCAGACTTGGTTCAGTTAAATGACCAGTTTGTAGATATTGTTGAACATGTAAGTTTATCAATTCAAACTTCATTTTGAATTTGATGTAACACGGTACTCTTTTGTCATTTCCAGGCCCATTACTTGGAAGCTGAGAATGCCGCTTTATTGCATGACTACAACTTGCTCACTAATGGAAAACAAGTCGAAAGCATTGGAATCAACGAAATTTTTCAAACAGAGATAAGAGTAAATTTAGTTTTTAGTTACGTTTTAAGAGTCTTTGATGCGTGGTAAACTCTTAAATACACTAAGCAAGGGAGTTTAAGTGTCTAGTACGCTTCACATTCTTGTCGTTCCTTAGGACAGAAGTTTGATTCAAAAGTGTGATCTATAAGTATTTATATCTTGAAGAGTAAAAGCTGTCAAACAAAATTCAGTTCTGCACATTTGTTTAATAGTACACAATTATCTTTATGACCAATTGTTTCTAATAGTGAAATGTTTACATTGTCACAACTATAATTTCAGTGCTAGTGGGAGTGGGTGGGAGTCAGTGGGAGTATTCCATCAGTGAAAAATGCAAGTGCAGACCTGATTATCAGCATTATTAGTTATCGGCACGCAATAGCGAAAAAACTGTAAAATAGCAAAGAAATTATAGATAAGCTCGAAAACCAAATGATTAAAAAAGTACTGTTTTTTTCTTAAATAAAATTCAGAACGTCAGGGGTGCAATTGACGAAACGAACAGAATTCGTCAACAACTCTTAAGCGAACAGACATTTTTGTCCCAACAAGTGAAAGAAACTGAACAAAAATGGAAACATACTGCCAGAGCTGCATTAGGAGTTCCGAAAGATGTTGATGAGTATTTCATTCGACTTTGCCAAATCAAGATGGAAGATTGCATAACAAAACGAAGAATAAAGTACATGGAAGGAAAAATTGGGTTGTTGAAACAAAACAATGGAAAAATCTATGAGCAGATCAACTTGATGAAGATGGTAAATCAGATTACACGTATAACAAAAATAAAAAATTGATAATGTTTCATTATCCGTTAGATTGAAGAAAAATAAATTGTAGGATTAGAAAAAAACATTTATATACTTTTTGGTACATTCCCTTAACGTTAACGTTTTTTTTTAAATTTAAGCTGAAGTTTTAAGTTTAAAAATCAAGTTTCACGCTTTGGATTTAAAAACGATATTCAATAATATGACACTATGACAGACAATATACTCGTTAACATGTTTTCATAACAGAGGACAGACCGTGCAGTCAACCTGAAACAAGAATATGCTACTCGCAAAAATGAACTGTTCAGCAGCATTCGCAATATGGAAGAAGAGAACAAGAAGACGATTATGAACGAGCACAAGTATTTCACTAGAGATCGGAATGCAGATCGCAATGTCTTCCATAGTCAACTTCGTCAAGCGATTGATGAAATCCGTGCCGATTATGAACTTAGAAGAGTTCGAAATGAAGACGAGATCCGAGTTCGCCTGGAAAGAGAAATTCACCGTATCAACTCACAGTATACACGTCCTACTCACGATCATTTGAGGGAAGAAATTTCGATCGTCAAGAGCAATGTGAAGGATTTGCAAAAACAAGTTTCTGCAGTAGAACTTAGAGTGAGAATTTATCTGTGAAATCATACAATCATTCTATATTACAGAATCTCCAATTAACGCACCAAATTGAACAAGATCGTCTTATAATTGCTGAGAACCATCAATCATTTGAAGCAAGTTTAGAAATAAGGATAAAAGAAATAGAGAAAATGAAAGAACAATGCACAAAAATTAATGTTGAATTGGAAAAGCTCTGCGATTTGAATATTGTGAGTTCATTTTCTGCAAAGATTGATTCAAATTCAACAAATATTCCAGAACTTGCAACAGGAGATTGCAAGATATCGAGAACTTCTCGACAGATCTGCCACTGCTGCTGCAAATTTAGCTTCAAGCTCCTCTGCCTTTGTAAGCAATGTCTCCCGTCCAAGTATCCAACAAACAACCCATCAAACAACCCATCTAAACCGCGCTGCTCAGGACAGTGGTAGCGCATTTTCTTCGTCCAGCACCGGAACCATTATTCAACACATTCAAGAGAATACGACTCCACGAGTATTGACTCCAGCTCCTGCTGCAGACGAAACTCGGCGCATCCAAACATCACGTGACTCAACTGCAGATTACCGTATTAGTCGGGTTTATCCTGCAGTACCAACTGTATCACAGCCAACATTCCAAGAGCCGCGTTTTCCTATTCAACCTACTTTGCCAGAGATAATACCTCCTCCTCCAAGTCAAAGAATTACAGATGTTGGCTTTACTTATGGTCACTCCAGTTCAATACGCCCGCCTTCTCAATCCATTGATCATCGCATTAGTTCTATTTATCCACTTCCACCACCAAGGCCCATACCAACATTACCTACAGGAAACAAAGTTATCGAAACTTCTGCCCAATCCCATCGCACGTATGGACAATATGGCACTGAACACAGCTCACATCATCATTCACGACAGGAAACAGACCACTCTCTGAGCAACAGTGCCTACACCACAGCAGATATTCAACGTGTTTCTTCAGTCCCGTACCAACCTTATCGAACAGAAGCTACGGCGGCAACCTATTTAAATGAAGGAGAAATCGAACATATAAGTAGTATGTTAATTCTTCGTTTTTTAAAGCAAATATTAGAAATTTTAGAGAAATAATATTTTAAAGAACGTAAGCGTCTTAAGATTTGTGCTAGGCAAAGTGAATTAAGCCCCTTTCTACAACATCAATTCCCAGCTTAATTTTGAATTAGATAAGCCGTTTGATTATATGAAAAAATTGGGCGTAAGCGAATTGTGCACTATTTTATTCAGGTACCAACAGTGTAGACGAAGAGAACTTCCAGAGATTCACCAGATGGTACAAAGGAAGAGTGAAGATTTCGGTGACTTTATGAAGATAAGCAAATATGTTTAAACAGTGAGGATTTCAGGATGTTACGCCAGATTACGTTCAGCTTGAAAACAGAAGCTCTAAAAAAAGCTCAGACATCGGAGGGTTTAGACTTATTCACGAGTTCGGCCATAGAAGTGTATACGTTGATTTTCCAGTTGGATTAATCCTTGCACCCAAGCAAAGCTTGAAGGTGAGTCATATCTTTGATAATGAATTTTCATAGTATTTTGTGCCTATTTCTAATAATAAAATTCACAGATATTTGCTCGAAATGCGCAACATGAATACGGACAAGCAGTTGTTGCAGAAATTGACTACTTTGATACCACAATTGATTCAAATACAAGTATCAGAAATACTAACAATGAGGTATATTGTTTTTCATTTATATATTTTAACAGTTTTAATCAAAAGTTGACAGTTTGCACATTGTCATTTTGTGGTGTCAATTTTATGTATTTCAGGTGAGATCGTGGTTTGTTTACACCAGCAATACTGAAATCGGAGATGCTCAACACCATCACAATTGATATTTTAAAACCTGATAAAGTATCATTTAAACTTTTGGAAAGAGAACAGTTTTTTTCTGTTTTTATCAAATACTTTTTTATTACCACAAAGCCTCGTTTTGTTCCCCTTCCCACTCTTTGATTATCTTTGTAACATGGAAAAGTTTATTTCATTCCAAACTGTTTTCCCTTAATTCTTTCAAGTTTAAAATACGAAATAAACGTATTACTCAGTGAATGCGAATTTCAAGAGTATTAGAGCAGTGGAAAGTTCGCGGCTGCGCCGCTGTTTCAGAACATTCTGGAATGTCTTAGAAACTTTGGAAAACAATGTCTATCGAAGTTGTAGTTTTGTACTTATGAAGCTGATTTTTGACAAAAGATACACGGATATCGAGATTGCTATATTAGCAAAATGTTGAAAATTTATATAGTTGTTAAGAGAGTTGTGTAGAACTTGTGCGCATTGTTCTACAGTATCCCAAGTACTCAGCGACCTCGGATGATAAGAGGATGATAAGAAATGACTTAGAGACGTTCCTGGTAGGTCAAATATTTGTTCACATTTTCGGTGTTCATGAAATTTTGAAATAAAAAAAAGCAATATTTCCATGGGGTTAAATCTCAATATTAATTTTGACACTTTTTTTTAAATGAATACTTTGGAAATACATAGAATCATAAATGTCCTTAGTTCATGTGCGCTGCTCGTTTTGTTTCTTCGAGAAGCTCTTCAAGTCTGCTGTTGGTTGCGGCAGGCCTGCACACTAGGAAATGATTCCTCCTGTTTCTTGCCGTGTTTTAGTTTCCTTTTCCAAGTGGTAGACGACCGGTACTCCGAGATCTGACCGTCTCTCTCTCTCTCTCTCGACTTGCTTCTGAATTTACAGTAGTAAGAGACCGAGTTCGAAGAACTGATGCAGTTTGGCCTGTTGTTTGTTGCACTTTTTGTACCTTGATACTCTATACTGGTTTTTTAAGCCACAGTTAAAGCTGTCAGGTTTCAGAAGATGTTAGAATCTACATCTTACTCGTGCCGTTATCTTCTTAATATGTAGAAGAGAATCAGAAGAGCATCTTTAACGCCACGAGATGCTATGTACATGCAGATGAACACCCAGAAACCAGGAATCTAAATGATTGGTAATTATCACATATCGTTTTTTATGAAGTAGCAAATGCTCTTTCTACCCGGTCTATTATTGTCATTGGAATGGGAAGCATAGACAGAAAGTCGACAATGCTCAATATACAAATGTATGTCAAGGTTGTATTATGACGAGATCGAGTATCTTGTCCTTTTACACGGTGCACTACTGCCAAAATGGCTGCATTTCCACATGTACCGAACATGAACAACAATGCATAGAAACCAGCAATGAGCATCAATGACGAGTTATCATGATTGGATAGTGGGAGTGCATAGACCAATGTAAACTGGAAACATATCAATAAATCATCAATGCAGCTGAAAGTGTTATAGAGGAAAACTATTTCTAGATTTTCTAAATCTCAGCTGAAAAATTAATGAACTTTCTCAAAGTTGTGCAATTTTTTAAAAGTTTGAAATAATTATTCTATTGTTGACCTTTTCATTCATTTTATCTATACTATGCAAACTTTTTAGAATTTTTTCTGGCAAGATGAAAAAACTTTTTGATTCATATTCCAAATGTCATCTTAAACAGCACACTTTTGATTAGGTGTGGGAGACTTGCAAACAGAATAAGGTTGCTGGATTTCTTTTTGTTTGAATTTCTGCATTCCAGGTTTCCATATAGTTAATATTTATGGTCCTAGTTTCAAGCACCCATTCAACATTTTCTCTCTTGACTATGGCTCAATGGTATCAAAGGATCACAAAAAAGGCATTGTTCTCATATTGGTAGGGCTTTTGGAACAGTGTATCAAAAAACATTATTTCCTTTTCAGAAACCTCTTAATTTTTACATACTTAGTAACATACATAGCTACATCGTCGTTCGTTCTTACCTCACATTGTTTGAGCGCTCATCACAGCGCACCAGCACTTCTAGTGGTCCAAGAGGCAGTTATTTCATGTTTTTCGAGAAATACACGAACAGCCAATAGCTATTGTAAATATACAGCATAAATGGATGATCAATTCCTAGTTTTTATTTACAGATTTTCAATTTTCTTTTACTCAAAGTTGTCCTTTATGAGCACTTCAGGTTGCAACTAAATACAGTACTGGCCAAAAAGGTATTCGCAAACAGTTTTTCGAGCATAACTTTTCTGAAACTTCCCGGATCGATCTGATATTTTAAGACAATGTTTAAAGCGGTAAAAGAAATTGATTCGACAACAAGAATAGTCAAATTTTCAAAAATTTGAAAGAAAATCAAAAAATTTATAAAAATGGCAAAAAACCGAAAAATGGAACTTTGACTTTTGAGATCTAGGAAAGACCGGTAAATGAAAAATGTCGTCTTGTATAAAACATGATCAAAATAGCTTTATTACTTTGTTGGGTAGCCTTTGGCGTCAATGACCGCCTGACATCTTTTTGCCATCGAGTCGAGAAGGGGGTCGATCAGAGACATCGGGATGGCCTGCCAGACAGGTTGGAGTTGATCGAATTTCTGATTGGCATTCGATGTACGGACCCCTCTGAGTTGTCTCTCGACATTCTCCCAGAGGAGTACAATCGGATTCAAGTCAGGAAATCGACTGGGCCAGTCCAGAAGATCCACGTGGCGGTGTCGGAACGATGTGTGCTTCGGGTCGTTATCCTGTTGGAAAACGAACACCCGGCCCACATTAGACCATGCCCAGGGTTTCATTGTGTTTTCCAAGATGTCTTCATACACTAAACCAATCCATGCCGGTAATTCTTCTCAGGGGGCCGATTGAAGTCACAGAGAAACAGCTTCAAACCATCACCGAACCACCTCCATTCTTGACGGTTTGGAGCTGGTAGCTGGGATCGAACCGACATCCAACAGGACGGCAAATCCATTTGATACCGTCAGTACCAAACAGATTATACTTGGATTCGTCGCCGAACACGTGATTAGCCCAATTCTGGCGTCCCCAGTGGAAATGAGCTCTGGCCCATGCTACGCTACGTTTCTCTCAAACTTCATTCGGCCCCCTGAGAAGAATTACGGGCATCATGGATCGATTTGTGTAAGAAGACATCTTGGAAAACACAATGATACCCTGGGCACGGTCTAATGTGGGCCTGGCGTTCGTTTTCCAACAGGATAACGACTCGAAGCACATCAAGGACTGCTTCCGACGCCGCCACGTGGATCTTCTGGACTGGCCCAGTTAATCTCTTGACTTGAATCCGATTGAACACATCTGGGAGCATGTCGAGAGGCAACTCAGAGAGGTCCGTGCATCGAAAACCAATCAGAAATTCGATCAACTCCAATCTGTCTGGCAGGCCATCCCGATGTCTCTGATCGACACCCTTTTCGACTCGATGGTCAAAAGATGTCAGGCGGGCATTGACGCCAAAGCTATTTAACAAAGTATCGAAACTATTTTTATCATGTTTTATTGTCATTTTTCATTTACCGGTCTCTCCTAGATCTCAAAAGTCAAAGTTCCATTTTTCGATTTTTCCCCATTTTTACAAATTTTTCTAATTTTCGAAAATTTGACTATTCGTCTTGTTCAATCAATTTCTTTTACCGTTTTAAATTTAGTCTTAAAATATCAAATTGATCCGGGAAGTTTCAGAAAAGTTATGCTCGGAAAACAGTCTGCGAATACCTTTTTGACCAGTACTGTAGTTATATTTTTATTATTTTCTTCAACGATCGAAAAATCAACATGGTTCAACTTCTTTTTTTCTAGATTTCACGATTGTTGTTGTCGAAATAGAAAAAACTGCTTATGAGTTCAAATGGAATCCTTTGAGAAATTCATATAGTTAATGAACTTTTTTATTTTGGTTGTTCTTAAGCGAATATTCTAAGAGTAAGATAGTTTTGAAGTTTATTCACCCAGAATACAGCAAATTCTTGAATGACAGGCACATCGATGAGTAATCAATCGTGTTAACCCTGGCACAGTTGGTGCTCTGATTCACTTCCCTCTCCACACATGTAATACATGTTTAGACGGTTCAGTCTGTTGCATGGCTGCTAAATTATCAGTCCCTCCAATAACACCAGTGCCTACACATTTTCCAACTCACCAAATACATTTGCTCTCACTTCAAGCCTTACACTCCATTTCGGCAGTGATAAAAAAATGTTGAAGTACCGCCGTACCGCCGTACTCTCAAACATTCTTCACCTAGTTTATGATCAGATTGGCAATACATAAAAATTGTACGATAAAATGATTTTCAGTCATATAACTTTTAAACTATGCTGCATTTCCTTTCTCACACTTTCAGTCCAATTTTCAATTTACGTTAAGAAATTCTTAATTCAAATGGTGTATGCCAGATGTTTTGATGTTATCGTACAATTGATCTCTAATGATTTTCTACATTTTTCATTTCTATTCATTCATGTTCTTCAGCTCAAAATTTTATTGTATTCTGCATTGCACAACCCATCAGATGAATTCCGCAAATGCTAGAGATTGTCTTCTGCATCTTAATAGACTTCAGCTCAATGAGCGTGCAGACTTGGTTCAGTTAAATGACCAGTTTGTAGATATTGTTGAACATGTAAGTTTATCAATTCAAACTTCATTTTGAATTTGATGTAACACGGTACTCTTTTGTCATTTCCAGGCCCATTACTTGGAAGCTGAGAATGCCGCTTTATTGCATGACTACAACTTGCTCACTAATGGAAAACAAGTCGAAAGCATTGGAATCAACGAAATTTTTCAAACAGAGATAAGAGTAAATTTAGTTTTTAATTACGTTTTAAGAGTCTTTGATGCGTGGTAAACTCTTAAATACACTAAGCAAGGGAGTTTAAGTGTCTAGTACGCTTCACATTCTTGTCGTTCTTTAGGACAGAAGTTTGATTTAAAAATGTATTTTGTGCGTGGGCAGTTATTGTAATTCCTTACAAGACTTCGATTCCCATTAACAGTTCAGTTTTTAAAAAAAGAAGCAACCGAGCAAAGCGGAAAGAAAAATAGTTTAACGTTGTTTTTTATTCAACTTATAAGAACTTATTTCTAATAGAGTAAACGCGGCCATGCAAAATTCCGTTGTGCACATTTGTTTAATAGCACACAATTATCTTTATGGCCATTTGTTTCCAATGGTGAAGTGTTTCTATTGTAAATAGTAAATATACTACTGCTTATCAGCATTATTAGTTATCGGCACGCAAGAGCGAAAAAACTATAAAATAGCAAAGAAACTGCAGATAAGCTAAAAAACCAAATGATTAACAAAGTACTGTTTTTTTCTTAAATAAAATTCAGAACGTCAGGGGTGCAATTGACGAAACGAACAGAATTCGTCAACAACTCTTAAGCGAACAGACATTTTTGTCCCAACAAGTGAAAGAAACTGAACAAAAATGGAAACATACTGCCAGAGCTGCATTAGGAGTTCCGAAAGATGTTGATGAGTATTTCATTCGACTTTGCCAAATCAAGATGGAAGATTGCATAACAAAACGAAGAATAAAGTACATGGAAGGAAAAATTGGGTTGTTGAAACAGAACAATGGAAAAATCTATGAACAGATCAACTTGATGAAGATGGTAAATCAGATTACACGTATAACAAAAATAAAAAATTGATAATGTTTCATTGTCCGTTAGATTGAAGAAAATGAAATTGTAGGATTAGAAAAAAACATATATTTTTTGGTACATTCCCTTAACGTTAACGTTTTTTTTTAAATTTAAGCTGAAATTTTAAGTTTAAAAATCAAGTTTCATGCTTTGGATTTAAAAACGATATTCAATAATATGACACTATGACAGACAATATACTCGTTAACATGTTTTCATAACAGAGGACAGACCGGGCAGTCAACCTGAAACAAGAATATGCTACTCGCAAAAATGAACTGTTCAGCAGCATTCGCAATATGGAAGAAGAGAACAAAAAGACGATTATGAACGAGCACAAGTATTTCACTAGAGATCGGAATGCAGATCGCAATGTCTTCCATAGTCAACTTCGTCAAGCGATTGATGAAATCCGTGCCGATTATGAACTTAGAAGAGTTCGAAATGAAGACGAGATCCGCGTTCGCCTGGAAAGAGAAATTCACCGTATCAACTCACAGTATACACGTCCTACTCACGATCATTTGAGAGAAGAAATTTCGATCGTCAAGAGCAATGTGAAGGATTTGCAACAACAAGTTTCTGCAGTAGAACTTAGAGTGAGAATTTATCTGTAAAATCATACAATCATTCTATATTACAGAATCTCCAATTAACGCACCAAATTGAACAAGATCGTCTTATAATTGCTGAGAACCATCAATCATTTGAAGCAAGTTTAGAAATAAGGATAAAAGAAATAGAGAAAATGAAAGAACAATGCACAAAAATTAATGTTGAATTGGAAAAGCTCTGCGATTTGAATATTGTGAGTTCATTTTCTGCAAAGATTTATTCAAATTCAACAAATATTCCAGAACTTGCAACAGGAGATTGCAAGATATCGAGAACTTCTCGACAGATCTGCCACTGCTGCTGCAAATTTGGCTTCAAGCTCCTCTGCCTTTGTAAGCAATGTCTCCCGTCCAAATATCCAACAAACAACCCATCAAACAACCCATCTAAACCGCGCTGCTCAAGACAGTGGTAGCGCATTTTCTTCGTCCAGCACCGGAACCATTATTCAACACATTCAAGAGAATACGACTCCACGAGTATTGACTCCAGCTCCTGCTGCAGACGAAACTCGGCGCATCCAAACATCACGTGACTCAACTTCAGATTACCGTATTAGTCGGGTTTATCCTGCAGTACCAACTGTATCACAGCCAACATTCCAAGAGCCGCGTTTTCCTATTCAACCTACTTTACCAGAGATAATACCTCCTCCTCCAAGTCAAAGGATCACAGATGTTGGCTTTACTTATGGTCATTCCAGTTCAATACGCCCGCCTTCTCAATCCATTGATCATCGCATTAGTTCTATTTATCCACTTCCACCACCAAGACCTATACCAACATTACCTACAGGAAACAAAGTTATCGAAACTTCTGCCCAATCCCATCGCACGTATGGACAATATGGCACTGAACACAGCTCACATCATCATTCACGACAGGAAACAGACCACTCTCTGAGCAACAGTGCCTACACCACAGCAGATATTCAACGTGTTTCTTCAGTCCCGTACCAACCTTATCGAACAGAAGCTACGGCGGCAACCTATTTAAATGAAGGAGAAATCGAACATATAAGTAGTATGTTAATTCTTCGTTTTTTAAAGCAAATATTAGACATTTTAGAGAAATATTATTTTAAAGAACGTAAGCGTCTTAAGATTTGTGCTAGGCAAAGTGAATTAAGCTCTTTTCTAAAACATCAATTCCCAGATTAATTTTGAATTTGATAAGCCGTTTGATTACATGAAAAAATGGGGCGTAAGCGAATTGTGCACTATTTTATTCAGGTACCAACAGTGTGGACGAAGAGAACTTCCAGAGATTCACCAGATGGTACAAAGGAAGAGTGAAGATTTCGGTGACTTCATGAAGATAAGCAAATATGTTTAAACAGTGAGGATTTCAGGATGTTACGCCAGATTACGTTCAGCTTGAAAACAGAAGCTCTAAGAAAAGCTCAGACATCGGAGGGTTTAGACTTATTCACGAGTTCGGCCATAGAAGTGTATACGTTGATTTTCCTGTTGGATTAATTCTTGCACCCAAGCAAAGCTTGAAGGTGAGTCATATCTTTGATAATGAATTTTCATAGTATTTTGAGCCTATTTCTAATAAAAAAATTCACAGATATTCGCTCGAAATGCGCAACATGAATACGGACAAGCAGTTGTTGCAGAAATTGACTACTTTGATACCACAATTGATTCAAATACAAGTATCAGAAATACTAACAATGAGGTATATTGTTTTTCATTTATATATTTTAACAGTTTTAATCAAAAGTTGACAATTCGCACTGTGTCATTTTGTGGTGTCAATTTTATGTATTTCAGGTGAGATCGTGGTTTGTTTACACCAGCAATACTGAAATCGGAGATGCTCAACACCATCACAATTGATAATTTAAAACCTGATAAAGTATCATTCAAACTTTTGGAAAGGGAACAGTTTTTTTTCTGTTTTTATCAAGTACTCTCCCATTACCACGAAGCCTCGTTTCGTTTCCATTCCCACTCTTTGATTATCTTTGTAACATGGAAAAGTTTATTTCATTCCAAACTGTTTTCCCTTAATTCTTTCAAGTTTAAAATTCGAAGTAAACGTATTATTCAGTAAACGTGAATTTCAAGAGTATTAGATTATAAACATTCGACATACATCAGGAAACAACATCAAACCTCTCTCTTTTCTCGGAAATGGAATGAACCGCACATTTCTGAAACGGAGAACTAAAAAGTTTATAAGTGAATAGATGCTCAAAATATGGAGAAGGTAAGGATGATAAGAAGTGACTCAGAGGATTTCCTGTTAGCTCAAATAGTTGTTAACATTCTCGGCATTCATGAAATTGTGAAATAAAAAAAGCAATATTTCTATGGGATTGAATTTCAAAATTAATATTGACCCTTTTTTTTCTTGGAAAATTAATACTTTGGAAATGAAATTATAACTGTTCTCAATCAAAATTTTTTATTTCTCTTCTACTGATTAGAGTTGCATTAACACACTATGTCAGTTTTTTTTCAGAAGAAAAATATGTAGTCATCCATAATGTGTGGGTGTTACATAGAGAGGTTGAGTATAAATGGACAGCTCGTATCGTAATTCATCATCATAAAACAATCGGCGCCTCTCTCCCTAACTATCTCGTTTTTCAAGCAGTGACACTTCAGCCCTGCCATTTGGATATTCACATCTGGTCCTGCTAAGTGGCCAATTCGAATCGACATCTCTATTGTTTTCGGTTTTTTTTTGTTTTGTTTTTGGCTCTGTTACACTTCACTTCCATCACCTAGGATACGTCGTGCTTTCACAATTCCTTTCTATTTTCTTTCTGTTATTTTTCGATGTCGTGTTGCTTTTCGTCGTTGGATTTTCATGCTTCATTTGCATCTTTCTGTCCACTAACTCCTCTAGCTCACTTTCATTTTTTGTCATTCACGCAAACTTACATTTCTAGAATTGTCTTCTGACTTTTCTCATTTCTTTCCTTCATTCCACACTATTTCCGAATCACCGGCTTCAAATATAAAGTAAGTTGTTATTCTTAATTTTCAGAAAGTGTATGCTCTCACATTATGCCCGAGAAGAAGGTAGCAGTTCTACAGGACTTCCTTGTCAAAATGGGTTATTCAAAGTTAGTGGCTTTTGTTAAGAATTAAGTGAGAAAGATGAAAAAAAAAGTTATTCTACAGGTACGCTCTTGATTCAGAAATCGTCACCGAAGAGATGCTCGATGAAATGTTTACGGAAGCAGAAACAGCTTTAAGTTTCAACAACAACAATAACTTTTTTCAAGATGGAAATGGAAAGGTGCCTTTCGAAGCCTTTCGAAGTAAACTATCTGTTGTGAACCATACAGATGGCGTTAGACCAATTCTTTTTTCCAGCAGCTGACGAGTTGTTTGAAAAGAAACTGTCATTGGTGAAGACTTGAAGAAGACACATTAAGAGAGAAACTGATCGATCGGCATTTTCAATTTTTGATAAGATTGAGCAAGCATAATTACGCGTTTTTTAACCACTATCACAATGTTTTAAAGCTGTACAAATTCCTGTGGCTCTCCTCGATTAATAATTTTATTTTCATCATAATAAAATACCGTTATACAAGATCAATAAAGACATTTAAAAAAAGTATCTTGAATAATATAAATACATGTTTGGTCTCAAATATGCATTTCTAAACTCGTTTAGCAGATCAGCGGAATGAAAAAATCCTACCAGTTCAAGTTTTTGAAACTTTTTTATAATAGTCTATGTTCTTTCTTTCCGAATCTAACGAAAAAGTATTGAAAAACTGCTCGTGATGTTTATTCAGTTGAGTTTTGTGCGCTCTCACTCTTTTTTCTCGGCGCGAAACATCTTTCACCCTGCGCTCGTCTTTGCAAACACCTGCTCCTTGTGCCCTGGACTCTGAAAGTCTTTGTATGGATGTGAAGGTCCACAATGCCATGTTCTACGCTCTCCAACACATTCTACTATATTTTTTCACTCATGTATAATTCATTTTTCGGCAAGCTCAAATATCTTATTCAAAAGAGATCTGATTCTTTCTTCCAACTAGCATACTTACTACATACTTAATAAGACATTCCCCGAATTGTATTCAAGTCGTAAACACCATTAGATATATAATTTAAGATTTCTCAAAAAATATAATTTTCCGCTTCGTTTCCATTATTCATGGTCTTTTTGTAGTGTCATAACAAAAAGTAGGCAAAATAGTGGTATAACTCTATAAGCGCAATAAACAACACATTTTGAAGTTCAAAAGCTCGACGAAACATCTGCCGGGCAATCACACGTGAGATTTTGAGAATGTTTATGAAATAGTTTAGTTATTCTTAACTAAATATGTTATCCTCCGTTTTTATAAACTCCCAGCTTTCATTTTGGCAAATCTCTTGTCTTTGCTTCACGGAAATATGTAACTTTTGTTAATATGCTGTAACTGCTTGCTTGCTGTAATTGAATATTTTGAAATAAAAGAACATGGCATTTTGGAGAGTTTAAAGTCAGTTTTAAAAGAGGTTTTGAGAGAGTTTTCATTTTAAAAACTTGCTTCTTACGTCATTATATTTTCTAGCAATATATTATAGTAAACAACGTTATTTCAGTGATCGACATTTCTTTAAACGCCCTTCATTTGATGATTATCCATAATCTTATGACCAAATGTGGATCTGTTTATAGTTTTGTTTTGAGCTAGCTAGTTTCTTCTCAAGGTGTACAACTTATCGACCTGCTCTATTTATTTTTCACTTTTCTTTTCATTTCTCAGCACAGGAAAACGACGAAGGCTCCAGCTATCTTCTTACTATCGAACAACTGCTTCTGAAGAAGAATTACACCGGGGCATTGAGTAGAAGAACACGATGTCTTTGTGCATAAACAAGGCCTGTGACGTACGCAAGCCGATTTTATTATAAAAGAAGCTAGTGGAATCAGCAGTGCGAGTGAACAAAAAATAAGCACTAAAATAGGAGAAACCAGTCAACTGGAAGAATTTAAGTAGATGTTATTATTCAGATTTCAGAAGTTTCTATGATTTTCCAACATTTTACATATATGCAAATCACGTTAATATTGAACTTTCATAGCATATTTTTTATATATTTTTAGTTGACTTCCTGCGATTTTCAGGTTGTTTAAGTATTCCATTAAATCTGAATTAATGAAAACACGTAAGTGTTTTTTTTTCATGAAAACAACAATTTTTATGTGAATTATCCGATTTCATTTCATGCATTCTTAGTTTCAACGTAGAATTTGCACTAGTTCTTTCGCGACATTCAGAATAAATTATGCAGCACAACCATCGTTAGACATCAAGCAGTATGAAGAGTTTGCTCTTATTTATATGCGTTCTTATTCAAAATGTTTTCAATCCAATGAGCACATAAACAAAGGATGATTTTTTTTTCTCATATGTACACGGTGTAAGAAGAGTGATGCAAGGTTTTCAATGCATTGATACTTATTGAATCACAAACAATTTTGGCTCCTTGCTATCATTCCTTCAAATTATCTTCCTTTTTTTCTGTAAAACCGCTGACAGCAGAAAATGCTGAACGTTTCAAAAAATTCTCGGTATCTTTTTACATATAAGTGAATGACTTGTGAGCAGAAGTTTCCTCGTATTCCACATATAACACATTTGCTAGCTTGTTAGATTCATCGCTACATTTTTTCTCTGCTCTTTCAGCTGCAATTCGATTCTGAATTTTCATATTCGCGTATTCATACTACTTCGTACTGTCACTTCCAACTGCATGCTTTCCAATAAATATTTTTATTTTAGAGAGCATCTCACAATTTTTCTAGAGCACAGGAATGAAAAACCAAGAGTCATTAAAAGTTATGATAGTCCGTCAATATTTTCTAAATTGGTTCGGTACCCTACAGTAAATGCTAATAAAGTAGTGACGTACATATCTGTAAGTCTTACTGTCGACCTACCTGTGCTGCTTCGCCCTTCTTCAAAAAAAATTGTCACGTGGTTTGCTGTTTACACAATCAGTGTTTTGGAGCCTACTTTCAGTCTTATGAAGCTGACTTCGTGACATTTAGAATACTTGAAAAGCGAAAAATGTTGTTTTCTAGTTTTCAATTCAAGTGGAAATAATTTCGAAATTTGAATTCATCTGAATTTCTTTCGTTTTTCTCAGAATTGTCGGTTTTTCCTCTTACATAATGAAATGATGTTTGATTTTTTGTTCCTACTCTTCATCTGTTTTGAAATTTCCAAACAAGTTTTTGGAGGCTCAAGCGGAAATTAACTGAATTTAATTATCATATGATTTCAGTTAGTTCCGCATCACATTTTCAAATGCTTGTTGTTGGTTGATATCTTCTGAATGAAGTCATTTCGAGAAAGTGGTTGTTTACGAACAAAACGTTCTTGCCTATCCCAATTTCATTAAGTTTCAAATTACTTTACAAAATAATATCAAACTGCTATTCTATCTCTCATTCCTTTCTTGATTTTGATTCCGGCACTCTCAAACAATTGATTTTCTAATTATCATAACTGAATTTGGCATGTTTTACATGTTTGGTTTAATGCTACTTATCAGCAGCATCAGTTTTGATTTGGCTTTGCTTTTCGGGCTCACTGCTCAGGTTCTATCGGTTCAGTGTGCCCAGATAATGAGAGATGCAATGCTGCTTCTCAATCCTTCTTATATTCATCTATTCATCAGCTTGAACTGCGCCACTTGTTTACAACATGAGAGCTCCAGCTTCATATTTTTTCGGCTGCTTCTTCTTCTTCTTCTGTTTCTTCCTTGGATCCAACTAACGCAGAGGGTAGTTGAGAATTTCTGGCCCCGCCCACTTCTTTCTCAATCTACGCCTCTTATCTGGGTAGTGTCTTCCGGCAGGGCTCCCGCTGACTTGTTTACGCTCACTTGGTCCTGGCCGTCGCTGAAATGGACCAGCACGGCTGAGGCCTCGTCCTCCTTCCCCCCCCCCCCTCCAACTCCCACTACTCCTTCTTTTTCCTCGCATTCTCCATCCGCGCAAGCATTCTCATCTGTTTTTGCACCGCTCTCGCTCACTTATGGATGTGGAATATCTCTGGTAAGCTTTTCAATATTCTTTTGATATAAATGTTTCTGAAAATTCTTGTTTTACGTCAAACATAATTGGCATACACATTGTCCTACTTTTCTCAAGTCTTTCCTATCGAATCATCAAGTTGTCACATGTAATTAAAGCAGCATCTTGAACTTGTTCCGTTTTTTATCAAATAATCTGTCTTTTTCTCAACTATAAAGTGACTGGCCGTAAACGAATAGAGACGGTAAATGAGAAAATAATAATTTCTGTCGCAAATGTTTACCAACCAACGCATATTAGAAAATTTAGTGTACGATTCATATTTACTAGTATCAAAATGTGCCAGGGGATTAAAAAGAGCAAATTGGACATAAAATGAAAAACGATAAAATGGGAGTTTCTGTTAAGACATCAGTTTCAGCAATTTATTGAAAAGAGCTATTAGAAAATAATTTGACACGTTTTTTGCTAGGACAAAGTCCTTAGGCAAAGTCCGCAATTTAAGTTTAGTTTCTTATTTCAACCTTCAAGACAACTTGCTCAGATAGAAAAGAAATTGCTTGAATCCGACAATTTCTCTACTCTTATCGATCAACTTTTAGTTTTAAGTTTTTTCTTATTCACTCAAAATTCAAATCTCAATTAGAATCCTTTTCTGATTTTCATGGTTTCTGAAGAGTTCCTTGAAATATTTACAACGGATTTTGTGGTCCGTTTTTCTTTCTCCTAGCACGAAGAGCTGTTCATGCAGTTGTTGTTCGCTCATTTTTTTCATCATACTCACGTTTGAGGGGTGTAGTAGTAATCCGTTTTTCTCTCACTTCATTCTCTCACTTTACACGAATTTCCTTTTTTCCTTTTGTTGCCCAATTATTCAGCAGCATTGCGCCAGCAATTCACTTGAATTTGATTCACTCACTCCACATGGAGGGAATATCGCAATTGAAATGAGAATGAATCTCGTCTCGCCTTCCATTTTTCTATCATCTTTGTTCTATCACTGTAATTCTTGTCAAAAGTGTCAGAACGGTTCGAAACTGTTTGGAAGGACGCTCCGTTTGCATTCCATCGTCCGGTATCCCGTCGACGAAGATGATAGATAGCATCGCCAAGTTGCCATTAGCCAGTAAATAAAACAAGGCCGCGCCTCTTCTCCACGTTTTCCGCATTATTCGCCATTCTTCGCCTCCCGCCTTCCTCTTGGTCGGTTGACCAAGTATCTCTTCTTCTCTGACTGTATTATGTTATTCAATAAATGGAGTACGTTTCCGCCAATGTTGTTTAAAAATAATAGAGAAGGGGGCAGGTTTGAAATTGTACTTCAATTCTGTCTTTGTTATTTTGCGTAATTGATTGTTATAGTGATCCAAAATTGCAGAGTATGACGGTATGTGACAATTCAAATCTTGGTCAATATAAAGAAAAGAGATCCGAAAGAAGAACTGGTAATGTAACGCTGCAAGCTGATCAGGAGAGGGAGGAGGAAGAATTGGATGAAGATCAAGAGCCAGAATCATTACCGGACACTGATTACGACGATATGACTTCCGATGAGGGTGAAGAGTCAGAGCTAGTTTCCCTGGATGCTGAAGATGTGATACCACTTGTCGATGAAGCTGCAACTCAACAAATATACGATCTTGTCTACGAAGCAGCATCCAAAAACATGGAGTCTCGTGAAGATTCTGAAAACAGCTGGGAATCCGATGAAACACGTGAGTATTTGAAACATTTAATTCGATTTCCTCGATATTCAAGCTTTATCATTTGATATTTAATTGGTTCTAGATTCTTTTTTTTTGTTATTCAGTTTATATTAAGTATTTTTGAAGCCCAAACGATTATAAAACTGTGACAAAAAAATTATAAACAAATCTTTTTAAGATTTGGTCTATTTTAAACGCAACAAGCCGATGGTCGGAGAGAAAAGAAAGTGGATGATAGACGATGAGATGGTTGACAAGGATAGACGGGAAACTCTATGGCCAGCTGTATTCAGAGTGGTTTGGCAGCTCAACAACTCAGGACGTTTGAATAATTTCAATCAAATTGATAAATGCAGCTACGATATTGACCACGATCTCATGTACGAAGGAAGTATCCAATACTTGACTGGCGGACCAAAAAATACGATAATACCAGGGAATGACGAAGAAATACTAAATGACAAAGTTTGTAAGTTTTGTAGAAGCTGATGTTGAATTTATAACTACTGATTCATATTCAGACAGAACTTTGCGTCAGGAGTTCTTAAAAAGAAAAGCAATAGTCTATCATAAGAAGAAGAATACACGTCCTGGGTGGTACCATATTCACGGAAATCTGTATCCTGTTCAAACCAGCTACGAAATGATTGAATACCTTCATACAGTAACTGGTCATCATAATCTTTGCTTTGATTTTTATGTAGAAAATTGTCAAGTGTGGCATCCAGAAACTGATAACATTTGCCTCACTGGTCGCAGAATCATGGAGCAGTGTTTTGTCATGGATCCCAGTTTTCGTGCTGAATTCGTGCAGTTGGTCAAAAAAGAAAAAGCGCTCACTCTTGAAGAAGAACAACTAGTTACTTCACTATTCGGTGAGCGATTGGAAAATAAATTGAAAGTTTTGAAGTAAAATGTAAAATTTACAGATGAAATGAATTCCATGTTCAACCTTGATTTTGAAAGCATGCTCATCGAGGAAGCAGTGGAAACAGCACTGAAAGAAAGAGATGTTCGTCTAAAACGGAAAAGAGCGCTGAGAAACTGTCCACTTCTTTTTGCAGACCCCGAAGAGGCTCACAAAATTTTCTGCCGAAGAGCTGGACTACCGTATCCTCACTCATGACCATCTTTATTTGTGCTAGCTAGTGGTCAACTTCACAATATATTTATATCGATTCGTTTAGCTTATAGTCGTTTCTTCTACCTCCCTCATTATACAAGTGATCATAATACCACACCTACCTCTATAATCCTCTCCTTGACCTCTTCTGTCCCCTTCCTACCTCTAGCTGCACCACTTCGCGATCAACTCCACAACCAAAGCTACCTCTCTAACCCTCCCGATGTGATTTCACCTCTCTAAGTCCGTTTCTTTAATAATCTACCTCGCCAACATCTTCATACCTCAATAAGCATATAATCAAACATTTTCTGAATGGCTCGTTACAAATTGTCATGGCGAGATTATCGGTTAAGTTTATTCTTGCCGAAAATTGTTCGCAGTATGTCTTGCTTCCTTTTTCTAACCACCTAATAACAATCATAGAATTCATTTATCCTCTATTCATTAGTTTCCTACTTTATGTACGCGCCCCGTGGGTTAGTGGTCATAGCGAGATCGGACGGAGTTATCCGCTGGTTGTTCGCACCCTTTTTCTCCAATTATTTTTGATTGAAAATCTTTTTATTTCATTTTTATAAATGTCACCCCCTCCCCACCTTTCGCAACCCAATCCCCTTAAAGCCCATGGGGGGTACTGATCATCTGTTAAAATCCTTCGCGGATTGCCTGCATTCTATTAAATAGTTAACTCCGCACCCCCCCCCACGATTGTAATATCTTCACCGTTACTGAAAATGCTATGTCCAATCTCCGTTCATCGCTTTTGACCCTCGCCTGTTACGTTATATTATTTTCCTTCTTTTCCTCAAATGTGCTTTGTTCAGAATTTGAAATTTGTTGGAAAACAAAGAAAGTTTCAAATTCTACCAAACACCATCGAGGCCAATTATATTCTAAACATTCGCCGCTTTAATCTCACGAAACCGTTGTTGTTTCACCCCGAATTGTTACCGTTTATCCTTTCTCAGCCTACCTCATTCATGTAACAGTTCATTGGGTGGGAGTAGGGCCAGAGCATCTCAGCTTAGTGTGGAACTCCTACCCAACTGTTAGTCATGCAACATTTCCCTATTTTCTACCTCGGATTTTTTTCCTAAATTAATGTTCCAGTGTTATATTTGTACATTTTTAACATTTCCTTTTCATTTTATATCCTAAAAATATCCGTACGACAAATATTATGTTGATTCATAAGTCCTGACGGATTTTCAGTTTGAAAAGTTCATTGTATAACTGAACGAAACGCTATCAGCTAAATTATATACACCGGTCATGTTTATCAATAACGGTCTGTCAACGGTTCACCAACTTGCGAATGCCGTCCTGCCAAAACGCTAGGGGACTTAAGGAATTACTTCAACTCATTTTCGATATCCTTCCGAGTTGTGAATTTCTTCCCAACAAGATGCCGTTGGAGATCACTGAAAAGATGCTAAGTCCGCGCTATACGGTGGTGTGGCAAAACAGCCCAGCCATATCATGCGAGTTCAGATTTCGCCTTCCTTGCAACGTGCGGTCATAGAGTCATAGAATACCCACTTTTTGATTCCAATAATGATTGGATCGAGCCATCCATGAGTGCGGTGTAGAGTAGGAAGATTTAAGCAGGTATCAACACGGGTGTCTAACTTGTGTTGCGGGAGCATATCGTCCGAGTTTTTGAACTTTTCCAAGGCGTACATGACCCAGATCAATGGTTCCTTGACAAACCCCAAGAGTCCTTGCTAGTTCACGGGTTGTCTGAAAAGGATCGCTCTCCAACTACGGAGCGTGACTTATTCAAATCCAAATCCATTGGTCTACCGGTACGGAAATCATTAACCAATGAAAAATCGCCATTTTCGGCCATTTCTCAGTGTTGCGATCACTGGAAATGGTACGAATTTTTTTGTCGACTGGGGTACGTTCAACCTCTCATGAGACAGAAAGACAGCTGTCTCCATCAAATTTCCACGGAAAAAAAAACTAATAAGAAATCATCTTGAAAAATCTGTCAGAAATTATGAATCAACCTAATACTTTTGTAAATTTTCAACATTTTCTCTTCG
Organism: Caenorhabditis inopinata; assembly: GCA_003052745.1. Lineage (NCBI taxonomy): Eukaryota > Metazoa > Nematoda > Chromadorea > Rhabditida > Rhabditidae > Caenorhabditis > Caenorhabditis inopinata. The sequence goes on along the minus strand of AP018156.1, from coordinate 4,268,774 downwards.
TTGTATATCCTAAAATATCCGTACGCCAAATATAAGTACATCTAATAATGTATACTCACACAGTTGATTGATTAATCTGTAATTGTATTTTCTGACATTCGTTCTAAGTGAATATATTACGACACAGCTTCATCGGAAAACAATTTCGTTTTCAAATGTCTCATTTATAATTTTTTTCTTCATTTTATCAGTCCTCAGACAAAGTCTATAATGTGTCTCGCTGTGCTCCTTTAATAATAAAGTTATTTTGTACATTTCAATAAATAAGGAAAAACGATCTATCAGATTGAGTTAAAATAATGGTACCACTTTCAAATAAACTTTCGAATCAAATTTCATTTATTAATTTATTCATCATTATCGACAATGTATTGCTAACGGATAGGTAGCTGTTTTATTCCGTTTCGTTAAAAGTCCTGCGGGATACTATTGAAAAAAGACTGCTAGGTTTTGAGATCATCTCCATTTCAAAGTTTATTTTCATCCAGAAAGTTAGTCAAATATCGAAACATGAGATAATCAGAGGGGGCCATGCCCGGAGAGTAGGGTGGATGGAGCAGAGTCGCCCTGCCTAGCTCCTGAATTTTCTGACGAGTCACATTCGCGACATGTGTTGATAATTTGTGTGAAAATAGCCACAACGCTGTCACTGATATACTCGCAACATGGATTGTTCTAGAAGTTTCTCAAAGTTTCTAGAGAAAAAAGAAAAAGTGGCATAATAACTTTAACTCGACATGATATACATAACTAGTTTTAAGTCTGCTTGAGTCCGCTCTAGATATGACATCGAGAGCAATTTTTTAAAATAATAAAAGCAAAATGTTTTTTTTTTCAATTTTCAAGAAGATTCGTGAATGTGAGGGAAGATGCAATTGCGTTTCATAGCATTCAGAAGCGGTGCTCTTCTAGAAACTATTCCAGGAGTTGGGATGAATGATGTGCATTGATTTATACGTTGAAGAGCTCATGAATGAATATGCATTTTAAGAAATAGAGATATTAACATTGAATCTGTGAAAAAGAAATACATAAGCAGCTCTTCAAACTTTCTAGTAAGGCCTCCACGAAAGACGAAACAAATCGGTCGTCTTTTGTGGTATCCTTCCGTCTTGTCTTCGTTCGTCTTGCATTCGTCTAACGAAATGAAAAACTGTCAACACACTGCATCAGACGAATTCAAGACGAAGACGAAGACGAAACGAAGAGCCTTAAAGTAAGCTAAGACGTATTATTCTAGAACGGATGTTTTAAAAACAATTTATTTTGCAAAACCTGGAAGAAAATTGAAGCATAATTAAATGTAGAGTCTGTCTTAAACAGAGGGTGACAAGAAAATCATCGCAGAGCATTTGTGCACTTTGCAGAAATGCATGGAAGAGTGGAAAAATTGTGCAATCGAAATGAGTTCCCCAAAATTGTGCTTTTTTCTGATCCATTTATAAGCAGTTTCCACATGAACTTTTCACATTGAAAATTGTCTTTTTTAAAGAATATTTTTGCTTGAAGCTTAACATATTGAATCAGATTTTAGATAATTACGTTTAAGCTTCCGTGGCCCGGCCATTTTGTGAAAATCTTTACGGTATTCATTCACGTGTTAGTTTTTCAAGTTATTGAAATAACACATAAATGGAGAATTAGAATTTATGAATTCTGTTTTTGGTTTAATGGTTCTATTGCTATAATCGAAAACTAGTGGATTAACAGCTTTTTCTCACATTACTTCCGTATGAATCACATTTAGGTGCACGTGTTTCAATATTCATAAGTTTTTTTCGGAGAATAATTTTCAACCAAATTCACAATTTTCGCCCTCCAAATTTTTTTTTACAAATTTTACTTTGGACCCACTGAAAACTTGCTAGCCGTTGAAGGTATACGCTGAAAATTATATAAATATGTAGCGTGGGCTAAAAAGAGTTTTCAGTAGAAGGAACATCTTTAAAATATTTTTGATTCATTTAGTTCTGAGAGCAGTAGGATTTCATTGTTCCCATATAATCTAATCTGCTTTCCAGTTATGTTTAATCTCAATTTTTTTCTTAAATATTCATGTTGCGAGCTGCGATTTTCAGAGAGTCCTATATCTCTGTAACATTATAACATTAAGAAATATTAACCAATTACTGATTAATTTCTGTTATAGATGTGTCTGTCAACATTTTTCCCCTTTTTTCGTTGCTCACAAAGGACATGGAATGATATAAATGAGAAAATGATGAGGTTTTTTATTGGGTTTCCTAGGCCTCCTGTAAACTGCAACAGGCTACGTTGAAAAAACAGAAGGTTCCATGATTTGACTTCTGGAAAAAAAAACAACTGAAATATTCCTGAAGAACACTTAAAGAATTATAACTTCCGTTGTTCTTCTTGGGTCTCACAAAGACGTTGCCTGTCGCAGCGTCAGCCGAAGAGAACGACCTTGGACTTGGTCGAGCTCGGCTTTCAATAAACAATTTGTGGAGTTCAATTCAGTTTTGCTCTATAACTTTTATTTCTGTTTAAAATGTGTGAATAACGATAATTTGCTTTGATTTTCTTTAGATACCTATATTAGTTTAAGTGCTCTAACACTTAAACTATTCAGTTTCCTTTCCTGTTTTCAGTTCAGTTAAACTATTGAATGTGCTTCAGAAAAACCCCAAACGTGCTCAAATGAATGAGCTCAATGTCAAAATATGAAATCTGAAAACATGTTATACAGAGTTACAAATTTGTTCTCTTTTTTATTGCATTTTTTTTGCAAATAATTTTAGATGTTATTTGTAGAAATCAGCAGCCTGATAACAATTTTTATCGTATATATTATAATTTGACTTCTTCAATGTCTCGCCTAATCAATTTGACAGTTATGGTTCCTTCAGTTCCATATTGCGGCCAGATGGCGTAGTGAAATCAAAAAATAAACTGCCGTTTTTTTTTGTGCATGAATGCTCACATTTATTATGAAAATCCATAGATTATTGAACATTTTCCAGAATTACCGAAAAACTTATTTTCGAATAACGTAGAAAAGTGCATGGTTCTTATAGTGCTCATCGTTGGAAGTAGCACCCACAGAAAGTTATCTCAATGGGTCAGAATACATGGTATTGTTTAAAACCAAAACGGTGTGAATACCCGGATGAAAATGAATGAAGGGACATGAAAGTTTTATGGGTTTGCTTGCTTTCAGAGATAGAGAGAAGCTTGAGATCTTCTGTCGAAACACTCCTTCTCCTGTTTAAAAATATGCACACATGCAAGCGAACAAGCGTTTTTGCGGCCCCGTGTGCTGCATGTGCTTCTCATTTTTATGTGTCATCGGAATTTACTACTCATAGCGATGAAAAATCTGTTTTTGTTGAATTGGCATGGCTAGCCATACTTTTGTAGAAATCACTTCCTGAATGCTCCCCTCGCATCTTTTTTTGCAGAAAAAGTTTTCCGAGTCTAGGCACTTTAAGCAAGTAGAACCTGAATGTAGTAATCTATTTACGCGCCTTTCAGAAAACTTTCAGACAAATATATTCTTTGGGCTATTTTGTTATCATAAGTTGGCGTCATAATTGTAATCAAGCGAATAAATGAAGCTCAGATGAGCGAGAATTCACAATTTTATGTAAATTATTGAATGATAATTGATAGAAACTGACAATTCTTATTAACCATAATAACTAGAAACAATCTATTATAACTACCTATATCATTCAGTGCTGAAATGCTTTGTGCTCATTTTTTTCCAACTGATGTGTATTATCGGAAAATTAAAAATAGCACTTCTTCTAAAAAACTTTGTCTCGTATTACCAAATTATAAAATTAAATTTCAACGTTGCAAATTTTATGGTTGAAGTAATTCGTTTTCTATCACCTGCTCTAATAGAATCTTACATTTTTCTTCTATGCTTCTTCAAAACATGTTTTTATCTACCTACATATCTGGAAATAGTGCTCCTTGTTGTACCAAAAAAGGAATCTGACTGCAATACCACTGTTCTCTTGTTTTTGTGTGAAATCTACCTCTTCCCACATCTCCCCCTGAAAATATATGAATGTGGCATTATGATTATACATGGAAATAGCACGCGACGTTTTGCAAAGCCTTATTTTTGAGAAGATAGGATTGAGAGGATTCGTTTGTTGCAAAAAAAAGGCACTGGATGCTTTCACACTTTCAGCGATGATTTGACGATGACAAACTCTTACCAATTCCGAGAATTCATAGTAATCAAAGCTTTCCAGGCAAGTAGTGATGAACTTTGCTCATAAAGTAGATATAAATAATAAGTTGAAATCAATTCCGTCTTCTTATTAATACTCTTATTTGTTTTCATTTGTTTTTGTTTTATCTGCGTTCTTAACTCTCATTTCTAAGTGACGTGAGATATTGTTTAGTTGATTCCTTTTGGATTCTGATAATAAGTTTAAAGGAGCACAGAATCTGTACCATATACTTTTCCTACTTCTTCGAATACTTTTGAAAAGCTTGTGGTAGGATTAGGAAGTCTTACGATGTGAGAACGCTCTCCGAACAGTGAAACACTTACAAACAGACTTGTTACTCTCATTTCTTAAGCTGACTTCGAGATATATTCCTGCAGGATAACAAAGACTACCTTTCCTTTTTATTCATTATATGGAGAATCGTGTTCACAATATCAGTGAGATCATATTCATTGTATTCGGAATTTCTTAATTTCTTAATTGTAACAAAACGCTGAGGCTTATAAATTTGTTTCTGAAATTAAATATTCGAGACGTATTTTCTCACAAATCCTGATTTATTAAGAAAAAATTGAACACAAGAAGAAGAAGAATCTCCTGAAGAACACTTAATTTGTTGTAGGTTTGCCTGTTAAGTTGAGATTATCACGAGTATTGGACTTTTGAAATTTGAATTTTAATACAAAAGCTGTGACTACCGTTTAAAGTTTCTTCAGATTCAGATATGACGGAAACACAAACCAACACTTCTACAAGTGATGGTGAGCGTTTCCTCTATTTTCAAAAAAAACACTGAATTTTTGAAATGTGACTTTAGGCTTCAGTTTAGCCATATCTGAATCTGAAGAAATTTTAAACGGCAGTCACAGCTTTTGTATCAAAATTCAAATTTCAAAAGCCAATGCTCGTGATAATCTCAACTTAACAGGCAAACCTACAGCTGTCCATCAGGAGATTCCTCTTGTTCAGGAGATTTCTTCCTTGATTCCATTTTTTTTTAAATAAATGACGAGTTGTGAGAAAAATCACCGCTTGACTATTTTCAGAAATATATTTATAAATCTCTGCGTTTCGTGACAAATTTTCCATAGCAATGCTATCAAATGTCATTTGTAAAACAGCCAAGGCAGGATGACGGCATCAATCCGTTGATGATGCCAAACATCTGAATATAATTTTGTTTTATTGAGAAATACGGTACGAATATTGAAACGATTGCTTTCAATAAAATACGCAATGGTAAGAGTATTCCTCATCAAATGAAGATTTTGGTTTCATTTATTAATAAATCATGAGCACCTAAAGAAGATATTATTTTCCATGAGTTTTTAAAAATTTTGAAAAAAAATACGTTTAACACATCCATTATACATTTACGTAAGCCCTCGTGACGCTACTCGTCGGCAAAAAATAGATTTTTTAATGGAAATTTTGAGATTTTGAGAAATGTGAAAACTGTGTGTATATATATATATATATATATATTATAATAATATATATAATAATGTATAATAATCAGGCACAAAAATTCTAATCGATCCTCGATCAGCGAACAATAAAAGGTATACCCGGGTGTATTCCCATTTTTAGAAATGTGAAATTCAAAGCAGCATTTTCGAAAGAAAAACAAAAAAAAATTGTTTGAAACTTGTGCATCCCAGTGAACTATTTGACGTGGAGCATATTCACTATTGTGAACTTTCAAACTAGTAAGTTATTCTTAAAACCAATGTGCTATCTGTCTTTCTATTGAAGGTGACCTTCTTAAAGACTGTTTTTTTGTTACAGTTTTCCTGGGTAATTCATGTGACAAAATGACGTTTTGTTCTTCACTGAAATAGTCGATGAACTTTATCTCAAATTCCGAATGTTTCTGTTTCGTTATTATTGCTCATATTAGAAGATTTGGGTTTTTTGCATTTGAATTCTTTATCATATTTATGAGATTTAATAGTTCTTTTGTTTGTTTGAGAACTGAATATTTTCATATTTACTGGACACTTAATCCAATCAGTTTGTTATAAATAGCCAAACTAATATCAAACACGCGAGTGTTGCGACAACTGCAAAAGTTGAAAAAGCGACACCAAAGTGTATAGGCATGTGACGTTCCCACACTCCGAAAACATACTTTTTTCGGGCAGACGAGTTATTAGTCACGGACCAATCAAACCAAATTCACTTTTTTCACGCTCTCATACAATAACGGCTTCCAATTATCTGCAAAGGTACCCAGCTCTGTTAGTGTTAAGCTGATGTTTAATAAGCAGCGAAATCTCTAGTAGGCACAACTTCTACAAGCTTTCCTTCTGAGTTCTAGATAAAAGGATCGAATTAGAGTGGCTTTAAAATTGAAGTAGGTTAGAAAACTGTCGTAGCGTGAACATCAACTACTTGAAGTGCTTCTCGTGTTGAAAATTTTCTCAAGAAAACATGCTCAAAGCACATGTGTTTTCCACGTTTGATCTTGAATTACTTGTTAATTTCTATATTTATCCATGAAATTGCTGTATTGCTGAAAATACTCGCAATTTTTGATATTTAATATGTTTTCATTCCATTGACAAACTACTGTAATCAAACAATAAACACTAGATTGAAGCCATTTCTATAATATATTATAGAACGAATAATTTTTTGAACTCGGGCAGAAGCTGGAATGCGAGTCCAATCTCTCTTTGTGCTCTCTTTTTGATTTTTAATTTACTCTTTTGCACTTTTTTCCCTCTCAATTCCGTTTTCGAGTTCATTTTGTGTGTCATCGTCATCCACTCCTACTTCAATTCCCCCATCCAAAACGACGGCCTCTTGAAGAAGCAATCGAAACCTTTTCAGTTTGATTTTGGCGATCATAGAAACCGGCTGAAACCAGAGAGAGCAGTGTGCACTTGAACAAATGTGGCAATGCTCTTAGCTCCATTTCTTTCCTTGTTACCCCCCCCCAGACAATATTGCCAATTCTAAATGTGTTTGACGTCGGATACTGGCTCCGGGAAAGACAACAAGAAGGCGGCTCATTCGCAGCTTACCAAATACTCATTGTACTGCTTCTACTCCTGATTGTAGCTAGTTCTGGCCTGTCTGAACACATTCTGTCTTACTATCAGTTTTCACCGAATTTCGAAGGGATTCGGCATCAAAGATTGTTTCTCGATTCATAATTCCCCTTCATGAATGACACCTGCACACCAGTTGAATTCTCAAAAAATTAGAATCATGGTTCACTTATCTCAATGAAACTTATTAATGAAGGAAGAATGCATGATAAAGTAACATTATTAAGCCCGTGCCGTGCCTAATAAGAAACGGATGAAAAACCAAGCGAAATCGGTTTCTAGATAATCTAGAAATAGAATACATAAAGGTGTCAGTTATTCTAATGGAATCCTCTAATCCGTAGCCTTCTTAATATTTGCATTATTCGCAGTAAGCATAAGCCTTTCCGATAAATCTTACATCATCTGAATGAGATATCAAAGAGTAAGGAAACAACTGGAAAAGTGAAACCTCTTCAATTTTTCCAAAATCAGTATTTCATGGGGCAAACTACATCTAACTAACTTTTTTCAAATTTTTTTTCAACTTTTTTTTCATTGAAAAATTGTTTATCCTTTCCTCTTGCCCGCGTGTCACTCTTGATCTGGACCACACATCCCACACATCCTGTTTTCAATGTTATTGCTCAAGTAAAAAAAAGTAGAGAATATCGATCGAAACTTGTGGCAATTTTGAGGCTTTAAATGCCAGGAATCAAGCTTGAACTTTAACACCTACACATTTTATCTTTAAAATGCACTTTTAAAGCTTCATGCGTCTAATTAGGGGAAGTGCTTGTCTTCCGAATCTGATTCTAGTCACCAAGCGAATGGAAGACACTAATTTATTTCTTTTTCTCACTCATACTGATGATGTTTGATGGAACCGTCAGATTTGTTTTCTTTCCTTCCTATTTTCAGTCTTTTTCATTTCCGATTCTTATTTGTCGTTTGATTCGAGAAAGTATGAGCATTCTGTTCTAGTTTCAATTAAACTATCTGATTTCTTTCAGGTTCGTTGCACTTTTCAATTACGGAATACCTTCATTTAGCATGAAAACAAACTAAGAACTTGTTGTACCACACATTAGCTTAGTAAGGTGTTATATACGAAAGCGTCTTAAATATGGATCGGATGTAACATGGAATTTAAAATTGTTTCCCTTAAATGATAGACAAATGAAATCGTAAAAACCGAGCATATCATATTATTTGTAGGATTCTCATAAATTTCAGACAACCTCAAAACAGAAAAGATGCGAATTTGTTTTTATTGCAGTCCACGACGTATTACGGACCACAACCACATTCCTTTCATTTTGATAAATTTATGGCGTGTGTTTTGCTTTCATTAAATTTATTCGAAGAGATCTCTAATCACCATAATTTGACTACAGTCATCATTTTTGGCTTCTTGTATTGACATACAAATTGGAGCTTGGCATACCTTACCTCAAATATTCGCACGCCCATTCAACATAAAACCAGATATTTCTTCTCACGATGAACCGCCCGCGCCTAACTCTGATGAATAGAAAAATGCCAAAATAGATACTTGGCACTGAAAAGGTTTCACATGACGAGGAGCTTATGACGGCTTTTCCTTTAGTACATATACGAACCCATTTGTTTCTCACTTCATTCTTACTTTCTTGTTCACTCTTACCAATTAGGAGTTAATCGTAATTTTTAGCTCTAGCCCTTTTTATTGCATTTCTTTTCGTATCTTCACTTGAAAATGTTTATAGAACATTACGTCAAACCAAAGAACAGGCTAGAAAGAGATGGGAAATCGATTTATCCGAATATTTCATTATGCATACATCCCCCCCCCCTCCTGCCCTCCATTCCCAACATCAGTGCAATTCAGATTGACTGGAAAACCAAAATATAAATAAAATTCCATCTGGTGGACTGGACTGGGTGCTTCAGAAATAGCTCCAGCTAAGCAATTTGGGTGGTGCTAAAATAAAAGAGGAGAGTGTGTATTCTAAAGCACATTTGATCGGATAGGATTTAGTAATCCTAAGCAACATTTCTGCTAGTTAGGAAAGAAAGCCTTGTTTCAAAGTTTTAAAATTGTTAAAAATATCAAAAAAAAAATTTAAAAAGGGAGAAATCAAAATAAAAATTAAAGTCCCACAAGCTTTAACTCTGAGCACTGTTGAACACCATCTTTCTTTGTAGATGCTCTATCATTCCAGTGTGATGTTTTATTTTGCCCAAATTGGAGCATTAGAGGAATTTCTGATTGTTCTATAACTCTTTAGCAAAATCTATTTGATATTTTTTGAATCCTTCGAGCTTGTGCTCAATTTTGGTAATTTTTCTATTTAACTTATTCGGCAATGCTTCCATAGTTTCAAATCCTTTGGATTTATTGCGAAGCCACTCAATTCAGCAAAGAAAAAATTTATGTAGTTCCGATTCAAATCAGTATAACTCTACATAACATTACAAAACTCACGCATCGACTTCCAGCTTCTTACTTTTCCTCCACATCATCCTTTTCCGTTTTAATAAATTACTCTTTTATTTGTGCATCATTATGAATTCACTTCTTCATTTTTCATCTTTCATCTTTCATATAACCATTTCCAGTGCAAAGTATAGGTAGGCTAACAAGCGAACCATTCAGTTAAAGCTCAATAGCTTCACGCCTGAAGTGATTTCGGCTCATTCTGGTATTGATAAACTCATGAGAATTCACAATATAAAACGAAACTTATAACGTTTATAGTTTTCTGGACTAAGCGCTATGAAATTGGATTTCGGGTAGTTCGTGAGATTTTCACATTTCTCACGGCTCTGGGCACTTTTTCAAGTTTCTCACTTTTCATTTAGCTGTGCGATAACAAAGTAAACCGATGTCTTTTTGATTTACTAATTCTTCGTTAAAAAAGGACGAAAAATATGCACAATATTCATTTCATTTCAAATTGAAACTCTCTTCCAATTTAATCGGAAAATGCATATTTCTGATACAGAATTTTTTGTGCAGAAAAATGTATTCATATTTTTATTAACGACCTCTTTAAATTTGGAAACATTAATTGCATATTCAGGCAAAGTCTGGAAGCTCTTTTAAATAGGCGTGATGTGAAGTTCATTTTTTAAAATTATGCCCCTCAAAATATGGATCGAAAATACGTCTATATACGGAACAAACTTCCATCTTACCTACTTAGTTACTTAGCCGATCCGTCAAACGCTTGTGTAGGCGCGGATCACAGCTAACCGTGCCTTGCAAAAGAGCTGAGGTAGTTTCGGTTGCTGTTTGCAGCAATTTTTTCGTGCCAGTTTACTCTATTATAAACTGCCAAGCCAAAACTAGAGCTATCGGGTCACAGAGTGTATCAGGCGCTATATCTGACCCGATATGACACGTGCCCATTTGCCAACTGAAACTCTGCCGGGGTGCCGATCTCCTCCGGATATGTAGAAGAGTATTGATATGGATCAAAATATTGATTGAAAAGACGTCTATATGGAACAAATTTCCATTATACCTTTAAATACCATCGCGTTGTTCCATCTAACTAATGTCTATTTTTTCTCTTTTTTTTTTCCTTCTTCTCTTATTCCTTATTCTCATCGTTTTCTTGAATTCTCGATGAATGACACTCTCATTCCTTTCAGTCTATTATTATTATTATTAATATTTTCTCATTTTTTGTAGAAATGTTTCCCTAGTATATAAAGTGGAGCACACGCAGGTTTCGACAGTCTCATCTTATAGCTCTCTGACGAAATTATAGGACACTAACAGCCAACGCACATTTTTCATATTCCCAACTGAATTCTTAATAAGATACGTGGGCACTGCAAAGGCTCCAATTGTAGTTAGCAAGAATAGAATAGCAAAAAGAAAAAATCTTAAAATAAATATGAAAGAGTTACGGGCTCTTTCGCTCTTTTTTAAAGTTGAAGATAATGTTATTTTTATTGTTCACGGCACGCTTTGAAAATAAATAAATGCTCATTGGTGTTCTCAAATAGCACTGCGGCTACATTTCAAAGTTGAAGGTGCTATGTATTATTCAAACTACAATGGCAGACTTCCATAGCACAAGACTGGAAGTCAACTTTGAATTTAAAAAACTTCACGGAAGTGTTAGAATTTTTGGACACCGCCCACTTCCTCAGTGTATCCCTCTAACCTGCGATTTTAAGACTAATTTAAATACTAATACTAATAACTTCTTGCGGTAATATAAAAGTTTAGAAATTCATTTTTAAAAAAGCGTCGAAAAATGTATTGTTTATAAAAACGATAGCACTAAGAATTTCGCCTATCTCTTCGGCTTCTTCTCATTTTTAGCTCGAGGAATATTTGCCTTACTCAAAAAACCAAAATGAAAGACAACAATCGTGGTCTGGACCAGAGCCACATGTCCCGAACGATTTCATGTGTTCTACAATCCAGACGATTCTAATTAGAAATTTCGCTCACTCATTTCCTTCATTCCCAACCGCACTCCTTGATCCAGCGTTTTAATTGATGCCACTAAACCACACCGACTGTCATTGATTATTTGGATGGCGAGCTCGAATGAGTTGCATTGCGGTGTTGATGTAGTCAATCCTTCTTTGCACATACAATTTTTTAAGTAACTTGTAGGGCACATTTATTTGAGATAATATCGCATTACATACCGGAAAAAAGCGGAAAATAGAAATAGAATGATAGATTTTTCTATGGCATCAACCCTTCTCGCATTATTTGAGTTAAACCTGGAATCTATTTACCGTTCCAAGCAATGCCAATATGCAAAGACACTGAACAAATATTTTTCATGTTGAAAATCTTTATTGCTCGCTGAGGGGGGGGGACCATTGAGGGGGGTGGGCGAATAAAACAGTGATAGAAATGAAGACTGAATGAAAACTAGGAATACGAGTCATCACGAAAACTTGCATCTCGTTTATAAATTGGTCCAATAAACGTTGTTCGGGTAAACTTTCAGACATAAGCCAGCCTACTAAGTGTTTGTATTGGATATGTCACGAGTGGGATGAAATTTGTGCAGATGCAAATATGAAAGACGCAAAAAAACAGATTTTTGTTCTTCATTTTTGCTTTACTAAGTGTAATATATCAAATTCTTTTTGCTACCTTGCTTTAAGATAGAAAGTTGATCATTTTCCAGCATACTCTTTTATTTTATATCCCTCTCGACACATTCATGTAATGGTTTCAAATTTCAAATCTCATTTTTCTAACTTATTTTTGGACAGATATACGTTTACATACTTATAAGTATTTATATACATATATATATATATATGTATATTATATTCAAAAATTGGCATAATGATGTCACGTTCTAACGCTAGTATTTCATCTAACACTGAACCTAGGAGACTGAATCTGCTTCGAATTTCTACAAGGCTATCAAAGTAATCTAATTCTTCCACTCATCGTTATTTTCTGCTTGTGACACTCTTGTCTTTGTTTTTTTTCTAGTTTTCAAATAGTTTTTTTTTCAATTGTTGTTATTTAGTAGGCGCGTCGTTCCATTCCTTCCTTGTACTTTAATCTCATAAGCTCTACAGCATTTTTTTTTGTCCATTTTTCTTTTATTTCTTATTTCAGAATGAATTCAACTGACGTTGTGGCAAACGCCACGAAGCCGTTCGTAGAAGACTTTACGTTAGGCGAAACCGCGTTCTACGTGAGCTGCGGAGTAGTTGGAACTATCTTTAACTCAATTGTACTATGGATAGCTTTGACGTATATCAATACGGAAGATAAGCCGAGACAAGTGAGTTTATTTCAACAAAAACTGAATTCATTATTTGGTTTTTTTGCAGATTATTGTTATAAACATGACAGTGGCGGATCTTCTGATGTGTATTGTTTATATGAAAACCCGTCCATGGCTCTCTTACTTCAATCCGGTTCTCTGTCATCCATATTATCTTATCATTTGGACCTGTCAAATGTGCAGTTGCCTAAACCTCGTCTGGTAAAATTTTTAAATTTAAGAATTTAAAAATTCTTAAAACGTTACAACAAAGTCAATAATGAAATGTACGAATTCAGGCTGAACGTCGACAAACTCATCTACATTCAATTTCCGTTGCACTATTATCAGATTGTGAACCGAAAAAGACTTCTTTGGGTATCAGCTGCCACCTGGGGAGGATTGATTGCTATGAATATTGCACTTGTCAGCTTTTTACAAGTGAATGTAAGTGGAAAATAACATAAGCATTCTGGAAACAATCAGCAAAATTCTGTAGAGTATAGAACAACCTTTTTTGGCTGGAATTATATTGCAGCAAAATTTGAGAAAGTTCTGTTGCAATTTTCTTACTATTGTAGGGTAACTGTCTCAAAACTGTTCTGAATCCTTACGTCTATCTTCTGAATCCCATTTTCTACGTCGTCATGATCATCACATCCTTCTCTCTTTCCGATTTGATTTACTTTATTGCTCGCAACCTAACTCACATGGAGGAACGACAACGATCGGTAGGATTTCTTGAAACCTTTTAGATTTCAGTATTTCATAACAATTTATTTTAAGAAGCTCTTCCGACGTCTGTTCTTTTTATTCTCCAGTACACTTTGGACATTCTTCACATGCCTTCCATACCGACTTTTGTATCTATTCAGTAGTTTTTGTGGAGAATACTGCCGAAATAACGCCTACTTCTTTGCCACCACTCTTTTCTTCCGGCTTTTGATCGTCGGAATCATGATCAATCCTGTGATCACAATCTGGACACAACGGGTTGGAATTTCTTTTTCCCACCCCGCAAATCATTCATTTGTTCTTTTTATAGATCTACCGCCTTCGACTCATGCGCGTGTTTGGTCGACTACGTGAGAATTCATCCACAGAGGTGTTGATGGTGAGCAATCGGCGAGCTTCTGAAAGACCGCCAGAGCATACTCCACTACGGAGTGATATGTAGAATGCCCAATAATAAATTAACATGTATGTAAAATTTGTATACCAATCTTAAAATTCACCAAACAACCCAGTGTCAACGCACTCTTCTGATATTTCTTCATCGACGGTTCTCCTCCCATTTGTTCCCTTCAATATGCATTGTCTAACTCCGCATAATTTATTATTGCTCTTGGTTAACGTTCAAATTTGTTCTGTGTTCTGATGATGCATCCTATGTCCACAAGTTGCCATGTAATACAATGAAGTTCATTTTTCGATTTCCTTATTTTGTAGTTTTCATCGCAAAAATTATTATTTTTTCTTTTTTGGTATGATATTTCTTCATTAACATGAAAAAGCAACGGAATAGTTACAATGAACATCATAAACGTAAATCAAAAAAAATGAATTCAAGAAATCGAATCGAACAAAAAGTCATGTGTACTTTAAAAGTGTTAAGAATAGGTAGTGAATCTCGGTTCCATTTTGGGCCTGGTAGGCGAAGAAAAAGCGGCACAAAAAACAAATAATATAAAGTGAAAACGAAAAGTAAGCCGAGTAGAAGTATTGAGAATGTGCAACCTTCGTTCAATTTCTGAATGTTATTCAGTATTTTCAAAATTTCAAAAGATAATTACTGGCATCTGCTTAACAACTCAAATGCTATTTTTATATGGAGCAGTTTGATAGATTGAATGGAAGAAAAACTTAAAGGAGCATCAGAAAAAACGAAAAACAAGGAGGAATGCATGTGAAAGCTTGAAAGGAACACTACAGCGCAATAATCCATTTGGATACTACATTTCCAACATTAAAAAATTCTGAACTGAAAATACCGGAAGCTTTAGAATACAGAATTAAAAGCTGAGGAAGGTGAGATACGTAGTTAAAAAGAGAGCAATGTTATTTGCTATTAAAACATGTTGGCAATCACAAAATTTTCGAAAAATTTTAAGCACTTGCAAAAGCTACGCATTCTCATTGTTTTCTGTAGCATACTTCTAAAAAATTGTCGAAGTTTTCAAACGATTTTGTAAGAATGAGAAGTAGTAACTTTCAGAAGCAAATGTAATACAGCATAATTGGAAACAATGAGCTTTTAAAGCTTGCAGCTTATCGTTAATAGTTGGTAGCTTTTAGTTTAGAACTTATAGTTTACAGCTTGCATTCAGATGCTTACTGACGCTACAAACAGTCAGGAATGAGTTAGTAAATATTAAGATAAGAAGTTAGCGCTACAAGAAACAATTTCTTCAGATATATCTTTCGAGAGCTGTCCTAACTTTTTGAACAAGGTGAAACGTGATCTGTCTGCTCTTCTGAAAATAGAAAACTGGTTTTTCTTAATTCCCTTTTGGAAATCACCATATATGACTCGAGATCCGTAAACTGTCCAAGCGAATTGTGAATGAGTACAATTGAGGCTGAAATTTCAGCCAACTCAATTCTTTTATCAATCGGACAGCATTCTGCAGCTTGACTCATAATGGTTTTCGCATGATTTAGCATTTCTTTCAGAACATTTTGTTTATCTGCCACATTTTCGGCCGTCGTCTTGATGAGGTAATCGAATGATGGACAGAGCTCCAAATGACAAACAGCGTTGTTTGTTTCTGAAAGCAATGTATTATTTTTGGAAATTCAGAAATATAGAACTGCAACTTGATCTTGCTGATAGTAAATAAAAGAATACACTAATACCACAAATAATGCTACATAACATATGCAAGAAGGTCACTTACCCATACTGTTGCTTTCTTGGAAGATATCTAGAATTTGAAAAGAAATACCAGCTGGAATCACACCATTCGGATCATCTCGCATATTGAATTCATAGTCTTCCAATTCATGTTGTGGGCTTGGAGGAGGAGAGTCAAACGAGTTCAGATGAAATAGAGTTGGATCATTAGGCTGTGGCTGTTCCGGATATTGCGGTGGAAGAAAAAGTCGCCTCGGCGAAATTCCGATGCACGATTTTTTGACTTCTCCAACGGCTGCAGTTGTTCCCATTGGCTGATTTGGTGAGCCCAGAACGGCAATATTTGATTCTCCTCGCATTGCTTCGGACACCCAGGATAAAGCTAGACACATTGGAACATGGTTAAACAATCTATACAAAATAAATAATCTTCAATACTCACTTGCACTTGTTGCATCATTGCATTTTTGGTGATCAAAAGAAGCGTTCATGACCATTAAAGCATCAGAAAATGTGTTTGAAATGGGACTATTGTCAAAAAAGTACCAGTCTCCCATCGCTTTGCCCAATCCGCCATTTTCATTTGAGCTATTGTCTTCATTAAAGTTATCTACGCCATTGTCCATTGAAGCAGTCGGCTCGGCTC
This sequence comes from Caenorhabditis inopinata, assembly GCA_003052745.1. Taxonomy (NCBI): domain Eukaryota; kingdom Metazoa; phylum Nematoda; class Chromadorea; order Rhabditida; family Rhabditidae; genus Caenorhabditis; species Caenorhabditis inopinata. Next base: position 4,252,284 of record AP018156.1, on the reverse strand, counting down.
TTTCTGACTGTTTCTTCGCATGGTCATCTACAATAAACCTTTTTTTCATTATTCTTATCAATTACCGCTAGCTTACCACCGCTGAGCCATTTTCCAAGTGTTTCGTTCACATCTTGAAGAGTATTCGGCAAGCTGTTGCCATTGGCATCAGCTTCATGCTCGCTCTCCGTTTCAGAAGAATATCCAAATGCTTCTTCGTCACTGTGCTCTCCTTTAAGCAAGTGTGAAATGGATCTCAAGCAACTGTGCACGCTTTGCAAGTGCTCATTCCACGTGACCATCACTGCAAGCATCAGGATTGGAAAAGAAAGAGTATAGTGAAAGAACAAGAAAATTAAGAACCTTGAAACGGACCCTTTCCCTATAGAAAAGAGAATCAATTCTAGCTTATTGTTCTCGGTGTGTCTGTGTGTGTTTTTTAATCATTTTTCTTTCAATACTCCTTCTCCTACATCTTGTGAGGCAAAGCCATTTATCTGAGATTAGTAGTTCACAAGAGCTCATGAGTGAAAACTAAGAAGAGTAACGAGAGCGGGAACACATAGAACAGGACAGAATGAGTGCCGCCGAGATTCATACATAAGGGGTGCAAAAACGAAATGAAAGAGAAAAGGAGGAATGAAAGAAATGGACGCGGTGCAGCTCTCATTTTGGAGCCGCGAGTAAAAAAAAAGAAATGCAAGACATAGATGCGGACGGAGTGACGGACGGAAAATGTCTTAGCGTTTTATGAGTTTTTCATGTTCTTCTGCCAAGCGTTCATTTATGTGAAAAATCGAATTCATTCACTAGAGCACTAGCTGCTCAATTTTCTTTCCACTTGCTTGGAGTACCATTAATATTTGTGTACTTTGTTGTTGTTCACAAACAGAACATGACCGAATGTTTTTTCTGAAACTAGTGATCCGAAAGTTTCTTATTAGAAATGTGTCAATTTGAGGCTTTTCTTGATGCTACACTTCTCGAACCTAGGGAATGTTGTTTTTCCTAGAAAATGTGGTGGCAAAGTAAGAAATGTCTTGGTTGAAAATAAGAGCACTGGCTGGCTAAATGACTGGATCTTAACTGATTGAACAATGAAAAATGTCTTCTTAATCACAGGCATTCATAAAGAAATCTTACTTCAGTTCAGCTGATAAATGTCGCTATTTGCTGGATGGAATTTCTGATTTATTAAGATACTGTAGCGGTCGTTTGGTTTTTAGATGGGAAGTGTACCATAGTATCAAATATAACTTGATTATTTTAAAATCTTCTGAGGGACTTCCTCAAGAACGAATCTTCAATATGCACAGTTAACCCAGAAATTTTAAGCGCTAAGCAAAAAAAGTAAGCAGTCGTACTAGAAATTAACTATAAAAATGAATTTCTAATCTTCTAGAATGTAATCAAACGTTTTAGAAATGAACAGACAATTTTCGAACAATGTCATTTCCACTAAAAAGTGCTTTACAGCTGAAAAATAAGTCAAAATGTGGATATTTCTTAGCCGCTACTGACAACGCTAAAACAAGCATTTTTTAAGGAGTTGATTACATGGAAACTCTTAAAATATATATTGACAAGGATGGCAGTGACAACATCGCATTCGAATGGACACTACGGTAGTGCTATTGAAAAGTGCTAAAAACCTCAATTAGCTTGCCATTTTGCTTTATTATGATTTTATTTCAGTCCTCATACTATTACTAAAAAGAGCGCGGCCAGGATTGCGGCCAACACAAGTTGAAATAAACTGGAGAAAGCGAAGAAAGGGGTGGTTGGAGTGCAAAAAAGTTAAAATGACGAGAGGGCTTTCTATTCCCATGTTCAGGTGATGGAATTGAGAAATGGGCGGTCCCTCACCAAGTATGCCTCGCTTTCTGTCTTGCTGCAAATTACACCGTTCAATTTTCAGGATGTGTTTATTTTTACTTCCGTCGCGACAGACCAAAACACTGAGGGACTATCAGTAGGTGAGATAGATGAAGACAGTGGGTGTCTCGCCTTTATTTTGCTTTTTTGCCCTTATAAAAGAAGACAAGAGAGCGCAGAGAATAAGTGTTCGGTCACAGGGTAACTAGTGACGAGATGGTGGCGCGTCTATGCGTGCTCACATGCATTCTTTTGTATGATTGATGAAAATTAGCAGTAGTTGTTAGTTTTTTTTGTTACGTGAATCAAAATCAACGGTGAACTCTTCGCGGAATTGGGGAAATAATTTCAGAGACATATTTGAGGAATTGAGAAGTTGGTGATGTAATGGTTATTTGATGAAAATCTCTTGAAAAAGTTAAGCAATTTTTTATTATTTTTTCTATCGACTATTTTTTTTAGTAAGATGGGCAAAAAAGAAATAAATCATCGTGTTCAAATGAAGAACATGAGTCAAGATTTTTTGTTGTTAGATAGAATGTTTTTGTTTTCCAACTTTCTTGTTTCAGCAGTTCACATTTTCAGAAGCAGAAGCCATTCAAAAATTAGCATAGTTCTCTATCATTGATATACCTACGCAGTTTTCCAGAAATTGGAAAGTTTGTCGGTTTCGTGCGCGATAAATTATACTCCATTTGATGTGGTTTTTTTTATTATAGAACACATGAGAATGGCTGATTTGCAAATCGCAGGCGCGGACATATATGTATAGCATTTTTTTCAGATATTAAAGAGGAGAGCCGGATTTTGAATTCTGAATTTCCCAATTATTATGCTAAAAATATAGGTATAGCTGGCTTTATGTGTCTTGGCTGTTTCATAGTTTATAAAATCTTGATGCTATCTCATTTAATCACTGATATTGCAGCTCCTCTGAAAACACAGTTCCTTTACAGCTTCGCATAAGTTCGCGAGCCAAAACAACTGTAGACGGTCGGAGCCCTCTACAGTTATTCAGCATCTTCCTTACCGTACTTCATACAAGATTAAGGAGTACACACACATTGACATAAAGGAGTTGCAATGTGGTTTTCAAGGATTTCTTCATTTCTGATAGAGAAAATTGTTTCAAAAAAATTGAGGATAAACTGAATTTCAAGAAAGAAAAACAGAAACGCAAATCCTGAGACATAAAAATTGGCAAAATCACTTTTGAAAAAAAAAATTATAATCTTGGTCAAACTTTATTTGAAGAAAACTGAACGCATTCGAATAGTTTTAACATCTTATATAGTCCAGATGCCTCCAAACGATCAAAGTGAAAGCTTCAAAAATAGCTTTTGATAGGATTTTTCCTTAAAGGAGTTCTAATAATGTTTAGAAAAGGTTATGATTCATTTCATCCGGCTTATTTTCACACGGATTTCTCTATTACAGTAATACGAGCACATTGATGCGTAATACCAAAAAAAAAAGAAAAACTGAAGAATAAAAACGTTGGTGTGAAGGATTGAACACAAGTATGGGATCAAAAAAAAACTCTGAAAAAATTGAAGTTCATTGAAATGTCAATTCTAATAAACAATGAAAAATGCAATTAAAATAAATAATTTCGTGAAAAAACTGGAATTCAGGCTAATGGTTCGATTTTCGGGTCCAACAGAATCTGTAACTTTGAAAGAAGGCAAACATCAGTCTTAGCTTTCCAGCTAAAGACACGAATGTGTTTATCCAAAACGTTCGCAACCTTGAAACATGAAACTCACTAAGATCAGCTTATGACTAAATTTGAAGGACGAATTTTTCATCAAAATACTGTCGAATACTGTAATTCTGATGAGACAATCTGCTAAACTATCTTCGGTCATTCAGTGATTCGTTTTGATGCTTCAGCTTCAATAATGAATTCTGTCTTGTGATCATATATGAAAGTTGTGAATTGTGTCTTCAAATAAATTGAACAGAGAACGATTAATTGTTTTGTGACATCAAAAACGGCTATAAATATCTATCACTACCGCAATTTCCTGTCTATACCTAAGAACTAGATTACTGTTTCCGCGTGCCTCTACAAAATTTGAAGGCGTTGGTAAATTGCGTTCATCGATCCTTGTTCAGTTTTTGTCATTTCACAACTTCCACAAAATTTTGAGAAACTAAACTTTTATCAAAAGTTGTTAAGGATCAAAAATAATTTAAAATTAAAACAAAAATATTTTTTTTTTGGATTTTAATTTCTAATTGAACACGAATATTTCTGTTGTGCAGAGATATTTCATTTTTAATTTTGGAAAATTGCTCATTGCTCAGGGCCTCTCATATACTTCTTTAATCTGAACCACTATCTCACTTGTAAAAGCAAATCCTGCATTTTGTTTCTCGAAACTTGTTTCATCATTGGAAGTTCTTAGTTCTATTTTTGAGTCGCCTGAAGTGAGAAGTTTAACATCTTCTATTCTGTCTTCATACATGATTCTATTCATACTTGAAGATTGCTATCATTTTGTGGAAGATGTTGATAGGAATGGCCGAATTATTTGTACTTTGTTCATGTTAGTTCAGATGGCATCATTGGTTTGATTAGTAGAACTACCGTATGCTCACTCTGCTAGCACTCTATATGTATTTGAAACTTTTTAGACATAAGAATTTTCATATTTTCTCTGCTGCATTCAATCTCCACATTTTAGTTTCTTTTGAGTGTCAATGCTCAGCGACACTGAACGTTTCCGTATAAGAGTGAACAAATTCCTAAAATAAAGATGCATGACCCATCCGAGTGGCATGACGCGTTTCTTCCGCGTTCTTTTTTCCATTTCTTTTCCGTTTTCCAATACTCTTCTGTTATAAAGGAAAGGTTTCTCCGAAGCATGATGAAGACATGTGACCAGCGTGCTAGTTTTCTTTTAATTTCTTATGTTTCCTGGTGTCGTCAGCGTATTTAAAGTGAGAAGAACCAATCGACAAGAAAACACTCAATTTCTGAAATATTTTTTCCCAAAAAAAAATGGAAAACTTCTGGCGGAGGGCAAAAGGAATCTATCACTGACACTTTTCACACCTTTTTTGAAAAATATGTTCGTTATTCGGGTGATTTTTCTTTCATCTTCTCCAGTTCTCTCCTCGATGCTCTAAAAGTGTGAAAGTCATTTCTTTCCAGGAGAAAATCCAAGAAAAGGAAAAGCGGATGTAGTGTTCTGTCCACGAAAAACTATTTAAAACAGCTAGTTGTTATTCATGTGCCGTTTCTCTATTCCGAAATGTGCCAAACACTATTTTTTCCACATCATCTTCTTCTTCCCCCCCCACTCCTCACATATTTTCGTTGTCCCTTTCTCCTCGGTATTTTAAGCTCAGAAATTGCGCCGAGATCATTGCACATTTTCGTAATAAGTGCAACTCTGGCAAACAAACGGAAAGGAGCAACAAGATACTTGGGAAAAAAATGATTTTAATCTTCTCCTCATTACCCGAGTAACCTACCTTCTATGCATCATTATCAGGGGATATGTAAAGCTCACCGAAATGTTGTTTCGCTTCATTTTTAACCAGCTACCGCGACCTATATATCTTCGTATAGCACATCTTTTTTTTGTGTTCTCCTGAACAAAACGCATAAATCATTCTTAATTTCATCGCATCCATTTCTATGCAAAATGGGCAGGCACTATTCATCATTTATGTTTGCCTGGAGATCCACATTTTTAAGTATATAGTTGCAGTTCACGTGACTCAATTCCACTTCTTCAGAATTCTACCAACTGGTTTCTTAGTTTTTCATGTGACACATGTAATTCTGAATGAAAATTATAGCGTTAAAGCAATGAAAAGGACCTGTTGGATAGTTGAAAAAGTGCTTTCCAAATTTCTATCTTCTTTGCTTGTTTGTTTTTGAATATACACTCACTCTCTGCCGCCAAGCAAGCGCCGTTGATCAGTGACACACAGTTTTTCAAAATGAATGCGTTAAAGGAACAACGCTCTTTGTAGACATTAAAAATACTTTCGCACATTCAAATCAATTTCAATTTCCTATTTTCTTCCTAATTTTTTGAGAATTCCCACTTTTTTAGTTTCGATTGTGTTCGAAATAAAATGACCTGACGCATAATAATGGTTGATTCAGAAACGAATTATATTACGCAATACATTTCCCTTTTTTCTGCGTCAATGTGCTTCATTGATAGCGCGGTCAGGTGAACACAAGCTTCTCTGTTCGCCAATGTTTCTGTTCGTGTTTGCTCACAGTTCGAGCAACGCTCCGGAGTTTATCATAATTTATGGTCTAACTTTTAGAATTGAAACAAAGCAAAAAACGTGCAATTTCTTCAAATTTTGCTCTTCCAACATTTAAAATGGAATACTGGGCTACTTAGTCCAAAACATTCGGCATTTTAACAGCACATATGAACTTAGAAATGCCATCAAAGAAGAATTCCACCAAATTAATTCAAATTTTTCAAAGAGTCTTTGCCAAAGTATGCTTAATATATTATTTCTGTTAATCCAAAAAAAAAGACAAAATAATTAATAATTAACCTATTTTTAAATTTTTGTCCACGGACTTTTGTGTCACTTTCTAAGAGTTTTTTTCAATTTTCATTTATACAAATTTTCGAATTAATTTTTAAAAATCAATATTTAATTTAACATTTTTAAGTGTTCTCTAAATCATATTAAAATTTTAAAACTTTTAATCAAGTTTAAATATTTTAATAAATAAAACAAACTTGTCCACGGACTTTTGTGTCTGACTTTGTTAGAAAAAAACTATTCAGAAATTTGAATTTAGATTTTTTTAAATGTTAACTTTGTCCATTATAAAATTTACAATAAGCATCTAATCTGAATTCAAGATTTTTTGAAGTTTATGTTTATAAATAACTTCATATTATTATTAGAATTTCACATTGCACGTTTCTGGTATTTTAAGAATATTTTTCAGCTTATATCATTTTAAAAAGTTCATGTGACCTTTAAAATTCGTCACGCGAAGTGTGAAACGTTGGATATTCTCTGAATTAATTGTTTAGGCGACGCAGTCTTGGTAGATTTTCTAATGCATTTTCAAGACCTTTCCTTTCGGTTTTATTGCACTTACTATTTCAATGTTTTATTATTTTCATTATAATTTTCCTCCTGAAGTCACCCAAAATAAACAGAGCAGAGAAAAAGCTCGTAAATTCACCCGATCTCTTTCCATTTATTTTCCAAAAATCGAGAAAACTGCGAAAGAGATAGAAGACCTATTTTCAAAGAAGAACAATAAAGAATATATTTTAGCTTTCTATTTTCAGATGTCTTCCATTATAACCTTTGCCACTCATTTCTATTTAACTAATTAACTAGGTCCCGTTGTCTGCAGTTAAGGCTTATATCTGTTCTTTTTTGGCTTCCTCCTTCTATTTTCTACAGCAGCATTTTGCGAGGGACCTTGCCAAAACAATGTTTTGTTCTATTTTCTAACCTCTGCTCTTCACACTATTTCATTTCCACCATTTCCTTCCGACTTAAAGCTCGATTCCACTCGTTTGTCATTTGTCCTCTCTTTTTTTCTAACGGCTTTTTAAAGGAAATGTTATTCATTTTATTTACATGTGTCTTTTTTCGTTCGAGACCACGTCATAGTTCTCTCATTTCCAGTTTGCTAATTATCGCAAAAAGAGAAATGCGTTTCCTTTGCTCAATGTTCTGATTATCATGTTTGAGCATTGCTTATCAAATTATGAAATTCTAAAAAAAAAGTTGTGTTTAACATGTTCTCTTTTTTTAGACTATAAAAAGACATTTTCGATGAAAGTTTCTCAATTCTCTACTTTTTCTGTCTTTTGATGGTGGCTTCATCATTCACGTGAATGAAGTTTTGTAGCGGTTTATGCATGTGGCAATGTATTCCTGCGAAAAAGTAATTAATAGGTTTCTTCTTAAATGTTATAGTAAATTAGAATAGCTTAAAGGTTCTTTTATTTTTTGCAATTTATTTCAATTCAGAATAATAAAATATTGCAATTTTTGAAATGTTATGAAATAATATAGCGATTGTCCAAAATTTTTATTATTTTCATGCAATATTTGTTCCTTTTTTACATTTTAAACTACAAACTTCCACCCATCTTTTTTATTTCTTTTCAGTAGCTGTTTCTAATCAAAAAGAAGGGTATCTAGTATACAAAATGTATCCAGGTATTTAGAAAAAAGGAAAAATCTTAGGATTGTCCGACGAAAAATTGAAAAATTTAAGATCTGAAAATATGAAGACAGCGTCAAAAGAAAAAATGAGTATTCACAAAGAAATGTTGGAATTTTCTCTTTTAAAATAATGAAAAAAGCGAAAAAAAGAGTGCTTCTTAAAGCAAAACATTGCGCGTAAGAAGATCATACTTGCATACAAAGCACATTGTTAAGTGGCCCAGTTTTTCAAGTACTTCAAACTTGACTTGGTCATTTACGGCGGGATGCGTGAGACTTCTACTCCAAAATTATGTCGAAGAGCATTTGGCATTTACTTGTGCGATGTTTTGTTTCATAACACAATTCCTCGCCATCTTCAATGCATTGTTTTACTTCTTCTACGTGGATCAATGATCAATGAACATAGAACTTATCCAAATTACCCATATCATTTTAACATTTCGTGCTTCACACCAATTTGTCAATGCCTAAGCTTATGAGCATAGATCTAGATATTTGATACATGGGTGCAACAAAAAATAAAGCGCTAGAAATTCGCTTTCTCTTCAATTTTTCACGAGTTTTGCATGTGGTCAGACAAATATCCCTCGTGATACTGTAGTAGATGATGTCATTTCCCATAAACAAGCACAGTGTCCTTCGGTGCGGAGAGAAAAGAGGTAGGAAAACAAGAGCGCCCACATATAGTAATTGTATAATTGGCATAGAAGAAAGAGAACATGCTCTTGGTCGCAGTGTATCACGTTTCTCTTTTTTTTTAATTCCACATATTTTAGGGTATAGTTATTGTGAAGCATGTCACATGCTGGAAACATACTTTACAGAAGCATACCAATTATATTTATTTCTATTTTTGACCTTATAGGAAACAATTTTTCATGATAGCTCTATTTTTAGATTATGTAACAGCATACCTATGATTTCCAAATTAGCAACCACGGCTCAACTTTTTTCTCACATGAGCCGCCATGATATTAGTTCAGTTTTTCTTATAAAGCTAATGTTTGATTTCTTTATATACAAAGCAACGCTATTGGAACGTCATTTGAAATTCGTGGTTTGAAATTTCAAGACGATGGACGAAATACAATTGAAAAGTCAATTCCGCCCTATAAAAACCGAAAAATTGTTACTGGCAGCTGCCGAGTGACCTAGCGAATCTGTTTCGTTCAAGCTGACCTAGCAATTCCCGTTTCTCTTCGCTCGTGCGACTAATAACAAGCGCTAGCTGCGATATTCAGCTGTGATCATCATCGCTATTTAAACTACGATCACCTCTTATCTTTCTCCGTCTGGCAGCCACATTTGATATATGATACTAGCGAAGGTTGGAATATTAAGTAGAAGTTGTATTTTTCTCATAAGTGTCATAAAGTTATCATATGAGCTCAGTTTTCAGCTGAGCTTACTATCAGTTGCAATTTTTCCCGTAGAGCAAACTGATTTAGGCTTTTGCTTTGCTCGTTTCGTTTTTTTTTTCAACGCTCACTTTCAAATTCAGAAAAAAATACTTGGAAATATTGATTCTGTTTTTTTCTAAACGACTAGTCATTATTATTCGTGCAGCCTTGGTATGTCACATAGTGGATCCCAAAATAATTTATTATGTAAAATCTTTATCGATTTCTCATCAATTATGTAGCTTACTTTCAGACATTCTGTTGTATCATTTTTAGGTTAACTCTATAATAAAAAAATTAAATCAAAACAGCACATCTTTCAGAATTTTCGATCATAAATCGGCTATTCGAGAGCACGAAAGAGGTTTTTTAGTAAGAGCTTCTTTTTTTTAAGAAAAATTTGTTTGTAACAAATCGAAAAATTATGTGTTTTCGCATGTATATTGAATACCTCAACGTGTTTTCCAAATCCAAAAATTGAATATGAAAATGATGAGCAAATGCTCCGTTTGTGAGCAGCTTCTCGTTCTCCGAAATCTGAAAGTCATCTTCTGAATAGGGTCAACACGTTTAATAAATTTGCATTTGTTATCGTTGGATTCTCATGAGCTACTTTTCGCAAAAATATAAAAGTTTGAACATAATTAATGAAGACGTCATAGATGTAATCAGAAGATGATGGCTAGTTGCAGACTTGATTTTCTTGAAGCAATCGACCAAATGTAGTGGAATCAGTGCATTCGCTTAAATCTCATGTTTTTTGGTAGAGCCTTACCATTTACAGAATCAATTAGATACAAGCTCAGAAAACAGCAAAAACATTGAAGCGAAAATTTGAGAACGTGGCACCATGCCGTTGGCCTTGCTACATAACTATTTATGACTCTAGAATAATAGGGTGCCGAATTGTGCTCCCCGCATGACACTTAAGAAATAAGCTTCAGATTTCGAATATATCTGATCAGTCGCATTATCAGAAACTAGCGTTGTTTTCAGATATGCGTAGTCACAATTTTTCCACTTGCGATTCTATGTTCTGCCATGAAGCTGAGGTTCCGCATACTTTGCTGGGACACCAAGAGCACTCTCTTTGCCTGGGAGAGGGAGGACTTCGGTTCAATTTCTCACACTACCAAAAACAAAGTCTCTACTCGAGGAGCTATTTATAATATTTGTTAGTCAACTGACTGCTATCATTGAAAATTGAAGCAATGCTACTTCTATTCTTATGATCACCTTTATTATCATTTTTCTCAATCGTTGAATATATTTTGACGACAAAACATGGAAATTTTAACGTTAACATGCACTTTTATGTTAAGTAATTCATTAAACAATGTAATGTTATGAGCGATGTGTGATGGGTTCATTATGCCATTTCCTTGTTAGCCTATTAGCTACATACGAGTAGACATTAGAATGTACACATAATTTTTTAGTCATCTGACCTTTCCCGGAGGACTGATCATTGAATCGATGACTAGAGCACATTGGACGGCCCTGTGTCATCCTCCTCTTTTTGACGAGACAGTTTTCTCTACGTCTGTTATATTACGTTATCTATAGTTACCTCCTCCAATTCACTCTCTTCTACCGCGTCGACGCTGACCGCCTGCCCGTAAACGCCACACACTGTGTTGTTCTTTTTCCGCTCATTTCCAAATCGTTCGCTCCGGAGGTCGGTCCTCTTTTTTTCTCCTCATCTTTTTTTGTCCCCTCATCCTTTTGCCCGCTTTTACGCAGCATACAGCTAGTTGTGATGTGCCCCCACGACGACCACAACAGCGGGCAGCCAGCCGCCTCCGGAGTTCACACAATACTTTTAAAGTCAATTTACTTTATTAATTCCTCATCTTTCCAAGTCGTTTGTTTTCCGCTCGTTGTTGTTACGCGTTCTAACGCGTCTCCTCTGAATGTTTCTCGGTTACACAGATAACTCCACCAACCTGTCATAACACCTACAAACGCGCTAATGATTCATTGTGGGCATTTAATTTGAAAGTTTCTAAAAAATAGTATCTCAGGTAAATTAAAATAGTTGTTAGACATATTTCACTAAATATCAATTGATATGAAGCTGAAAAAAAATAAAAAAAGGAAAATGGTCGTGAAATGTGGTACGGGTGGTACGAAACTTATTGAGGCGACGCATTGTTGAGAATGTTGACAAGTTCATTGAAAAGAATATTGACTTCCTGATATTCCTGATGGTAAAACTGCAACTTTGCCTGTAAACTTGCACATCAAAAATAAAAAAATTGATAGGTCTGTAATTTTAGTTTCACACTGGTCAGATCGTCAAATGTGTGTACATGCCAATTTAAATGATTGATCTGTTCTACGAAAGTTTATTTAATTACTAGCAGACACTCAGTATTGTTTCTTACCTCGAATGGAGCCTTCTCGTTACGCACCATATCTCCCTCAATGAGTTCAACAGTGCCAATAATGCGCTGATTCAAGCCGCGAAGTTGCCCGATAACGGTACTAGGAAAAACCCCGAGATGCATAGTCACTTGACGGGATAACTCGCGGAAGTGGAAGATCATTGAGTTGATTTGCTCCTATATCATAGCACAATAAAGTCTAGGCGGTTCTTTGTCAGATTTTCGATACTTACAATGTGTTGGTAATCTAGAACTTGGCGACATGGCTCATACATCTATGTTCTATCAAAAGTCGAAAAAAATAAATCTGTAAGAAGATAAAGTTATGGAAACTAAATATAATAATTCAGCGAGTTAAGTGCTCAACAAGAATCGGAAATTGGTGAAAAATGAGAATAAATTTGTGAATTTGCATAATAAAAGAAGCCATGAACACGACAAAAAAAAGGAAAAAACCTGAACATTTTAACAAAAATTTAAATTTTGCTTCCTTCAATTACAAGAGGTAACACTTCGTTAATTGAAGGAAGCAATTACCAGATCTGGAAGCCTACGCTCTTCAGGAAATAGATGAGAAGTCAATATTAAGACGAGAGCAAAAGCGCTGAAAGTTTTGTAAATCTTGAAAACCACTGCAGAGGTACTGTAAGAACAAACTCGGAAAACGTAATGAAAAGATAAATGAAGCTGAAGTCAGAAAAGTAGAGTGACGTGTCTCTGGGAGGAACTAAAATCTCAGATCACAACGCTAGGTAGAATCTTATTAAGACTACATTTTTTTGTGAGCGGTATACAACAGACACATTTATATTCTCACGTAATACTACCATACTACAATTATTTGAAGTCGCTGCCTCACTTGTGAAGCTTCTTTTAATGCTTACTTGATGATTGTCATCAGCCGTTATTCTTTTTTATAATCTTGCAAAATTACTTGCAAATAACGTTATGACGATAAAAATCTCCAAGCTTAGTTTTTATTAATTTCAGATTTGATACCCTATTTCGAAAACTGACATCATGGACCCCACAACAGAACAAGCGGAGGAAATAACGAGCAAGCAAGCACCAAAAGTCAGCAGAAAACTATCGGATGAGCCCGAGAAAGACGCTGAAGGGCCACCGGAAAAAGTTACAAAGGTGGAGGTTGAGGAATTGATGCCATTGGAAGTCTTGCAGACTCTTCAGCAACTCGCGAGCCCAAAGCTGGGAAACAACGGGCTTCCATGTCGCCCGAAAGCGATGACTATTGAAAACGGTCGGCCAACTTTACCGGAAATGGGGCCATTACAACAGTGCCAACAGCTTCAACAAATTCAAAGTCTTATTCACTACCACGAGCAACAAGTTAAGTACCGTTCATACATTCAATTGGACATTCTTCGTCATCTTCGCAAACAACTGAACGATCAAATGCTTTTACATCCACAGCGTCATCACTACGAAGCACTCGTCGAGGCCGCGAAAACCAACCGTTTGACTCCGCTGTCAGTAGCCGAAAGAGCCCAGCTCGAGTACTTCACACAAATGGCTGATTGGACATTGGAAGCTCGCGTAAGTTGAGGAGCAACAAAGATAATGCGGAAATGATAGCTTTAAGTATCTAGGGAAAAAATCGAGTGATCGGAAGAGTTGCGCCAATGCTATCAATCAGTTTTCAGAAATATTAATCATTTCTGTTTTTTGCAGGCTAGCCTGCAAGGCAAGGAATCGCCAACGTATTTGACTCTTTTTGGGCGTCAAGTCAACGACTTCAAGTCCCGTCTCAATGAAATTACTACTCATGAGCAGTTTCAGGTAAGATAAAACAATCAAATTCCAATATAGAAATACACCTTTATATAATAATAGATTATAATTATATTAATATACATTAAATAGAATTATCTTAACTCAAAAATTATCACCTGAAAACAACTTTCCCAAAACGTTTATTGAATATCAAAAACGAATTTTTTAGTTTCTTCATAAAATTTTCTTTTTAGTTTTGATTATTTATCAAATTATTTTCATTCAATTTTTCTATTCCAGGTGTTTGCTCCAATGTTCGCTGAGCGCATCGACTATCACCGAGAGCTCATCCACACTCTGAATCGTCGCTCTTTGGTCAGCATCTCCTAAATTGGAACCAATATTACTTCAAAGTTGTATATTTTTCTTGGAACAACTACATACCATATGCCAACCATTCTCCTAAACCAAAGCATTCATATTCTTAAAGTAGCACTAGCGTCGTTTCAGGGACGTATTTTATTATAAACTATTGAAAGAATGTCAAAAGTTTTCTGAAATATAGGAAATTCCACATTTTTCAAAAATAGAATATCGCATGAAACCAAATTTGCGGTTAACTTTAGAAGACAACGTATCAATTGCCTGGAAAATTTGTTTCACAGAAATTCTCCGGTTTCTTAATTCTTTAATCCTTTTTCTTATGTTTTGCTATATTTTACTACAGCCCCTTTAACATTTAAAATAAAATCTGATCGGACCTTATTCTTATTTTGAATTGTACCCTTGTTGGTCAATTCTATTTGATTAGATTGAAAACCGATTGTAATATAATTGAAGGAAAAATTGCTGTCCACGCTATTTGTAACCTTTCATAATCAATATTAAGATATTTATAAGTTCCCTTGCTTGTTCCTTTTGAAACTTCTCTTTTTGGGCGTGCGGTTTTGGTCTATTATCATTGTCGTTTCGCTGTAGCTCATCAATTTTCAGAACTTCTCGGAAAACGATTTCATTGTAACATTCTCATGTGAAATATTCTGCTGCCAGTTTTGTATCGTTGTATTCTTTGTAATCTTCGGTTCCACCAGCAACTTTAAAGAATTCCACAATAGTTTTGCCCAGCTAAAGAAACTTCCTTTCCAATTTCCGTAAACTCCAGTTGACGTTCCTAACTCTTTTGGAAAACGATTCTCGTGATTTGATCACCGAACTATGATACATTCTCTATCAATTTTCTTCAAAATAAATCTACAATGAGGTGTTTGCTCCAATGTTCGCTGAGCGCATCGACTATCACCGAGAGCTCAATCACACTCTGAATCGTCGCTCTTTGGTCAGCATCTCCTAAATTGGAACCAATATTACTTCAAAGTTGTGTATTTTTGGAACAACTACATACCATATGCCAATCATTCTCCTAAACCAAAGCATTCACATTCTTAAAATAACACTAGCGTCGTTTCAGAGACGTATTTTATTATAAACTATTGAAAGAATGTCAAAAGTTTTCTGAAATATAGGAAATTCCACATTTTTCAAAAATAGAATATCGCACGAAACCAAAATTGCGGTTAAATTTAGAAGACAACTTATCAATTGCCTGGAAAATTTGCTTTACAGAAATTTTCCGATGTTTTAATTATTTAATCCTTCTTTATATTTTACTTTGACATTCAAAATGAAATCTGTGGTACTCACTGAATAGGGAACCTCGAACAGAATCTCCTAAACTCTTTCTAAACATTCGACCACAGTACTTTCGACTACGGAGAATTCAGTAAACACGATGGCTATCTGCGCAAATTTCTGGGAATCGAGATATTTCGATCTGAAAATCCGGACCTCCGCGCTCTTTCCTTTCCCCTCTCTCCTCCGTGCATTCCGCAATGTAGAAATACAAGCAGCGGCGGCCGAGTGTGAAGTGTGGGTTCGGTTCCAATCCAAGACACAATTTTTTTGCTTTTCTGATTTTGCTTTTTCAAAAGTTTAATTGAATAATGACAAAACAAAGATTAAAAAAAAATGCCGAAATTTCTGGAAATCGAGAATTAGACACTGTCAATGGCACTTTGATCCTTCCAGCTACTCCACGATTCCATCAAAAGTAGAGCATCTTCTTGGCATTTGGCATTTGACAAAACCACTTTTTCTAAGAATACGTTCATCAAATTTTTTGCCATCGTGTGTGAACTGTGATTGTTTCATTGTTTGCAAGCTTGGGCGGTTGTGCTGTCCTCTGGTATATCCCGTCTTCGATCCATATAAAGCTACAGCTTCCTTCACTCGGTCTAACTCAACAAAGTCTCCATTACCATATTGTTTTTTCCTCCTTGAAAATTTCGAATGATTCATCAGCAGTAGAGTTCAGGAGCTTCAAGAAGGAACTCGGCGAAAGAAAAATTCTCTCCGTCCTGACCGGGATTCTTTGCAAGACACTTCAATCAGCATAGACATAGTCATAAATTTTCTCAACGTCTATCATGACAGGAAAAACAAGGTAAAACAATTAATAGAAAATGAAAATTGTTTACTTTTTGTCAGCTATGATCCAATTAAATATAAAAAAAAGCAAAAAAATTGAATTGTGCGGTGGAACGGAGCCGAACCCTCATATCCAAGATTCCCATTCCATCCCAATGTTTTTTTGTTTTTGGGAATGCATAGAGGAAAGAGAGGGAAGGAAAGGGTGCGCAGATCCGGATTTTCAGATCGAAATATCTCGATTTTCAGAAATTTGCGCAGACAGCCACAATGTGTACTGAATTCCCCGTAGTCGAAAGTACCTGTTCAGAAAAAGTTAAGGAGATTTCTATTTGAGGTTCCCTAGTGAGAACTATTGTCTGAAGTGTAATTATCTCGTAACATTTTCTCAATAAAAAACGAATTTATTTCAAATAAAAAAACATTAAAAACTGAAATATAAAAAGCGATAATTGCACATTTTGCTGCTATACAATCAAAGTTTGTCTGGAAAAATAGAATAACAATAAACTATTTTAAATTTCAGCAAATTGTTATTAATGATAGCTGCAGGCTTCAAATGGTTAAGTAATGTCATCCTAAATCAAGATTTTGTAAAATTATTTCCTCAAATTGATGGAGAACACTTTTTTTGATTTCTTAATATCGAAGATTTGAAAGAAAACATTTCAGAATTGATATGGCTGGACAATGACAATAGACACGAAATATTTTTGAAATCATGATTTTTTGTTATTCATTTTTAAAATTCTGAAAATTTTTCTTTCAAATCTTCGATGATAAAAATGAGTCGCAAAAAATCTTGATTTTTAGAATATTCACTGTCTATAGGTCACGGACCCACTTAAACACATAAAAAAGAAAAAATTAGGATATGCCGGGCGCATAATGCGAAAAACTGACGGAAAATAGACAAAACTGATACAAGAAAGGATTCCTTGAGACCAAAAACGACCTGTCGGACGACCCCCCCCATGAGATGGTCCGACTCACTACGAAAAGAAATATTAATATACCTTGATTTAAAAATCTTTCTAATTTCTAGAATACTCACTGCCTATTGTCATTGTCTAGCCATATCAATAGAGCAAGAGAATTCTGTTATTTGAATCGTGTTCATTGTATATCTTCATATTTATTAGCACTATTACCATGAACTAATTGGCATCATCACTTTGATAATCCTTTATAAGGCTCTGCAATTGCGTCTGTGTTCGGCTATGTATGACGCCACGTCCTTAAAGAGAACTTCTGAAATATATTTTGGCCTGAAACTGGTCGGTTCATTCAGGTAATCCCAGAGCAGAGTATACTTGTACCGTAATACATCAGCTTTCTGTGAGCAGATGTATTATGGTACAAGTTTAGGTACTCACAGCTCGCTTTTGGGCTCTTGATCCAGAAAGAAAAGCTAGAACATATGTAGAGGCGATTTACGAGTTTTTCCCCCTCTAGCAAAGTTGATTTCAAAAACTTATATTATCCATCCGCGAGTACGTGATATTGCGTGTAGAGGCGGTGTTTGGGTCTCGTTAGGGGATAGCGCGTTTTAACGCGCCAATTTAATAATTGTAAGAAAGCGCACACATTGCGTTTGTGATTTCTTTTCGAAAATTGAAGCGAATATTGGAATTTTTTCTATATTTTGCTTTGAAAATCATGTTTTTTTAAATTAATCTTTATTGTCATAGAAAAAATTCCAATATTTCCTTCAATTTTCGAAAAGAAATCACAAACGCAGTGTGTGCGCTTTCTAACCATTTTTAAATTGGCGCGTTAAAATGCGCTATCCCCTAACGAGACCCAAACACCACCTCTACACGCAATATCACGTACTCGCGGATGGATAATATGTTGGCCAGAACTAATTTTTTCTTCATTGTGAAAGGCGCGTTCCTACCATTCCACAGAGCTCTTTCCACAATCCTCATTGTATCATTTGGTAAAAGAAGCAAGTCTTTTAAGTCAACAGAAATCTAATCGAATCTTCCACTGCCAATCATTCCTCAAATGTATTAAATTTCAAACGAATATCTACTAAACAGATATTAAGAGCCAAAATTTCATTCTCCAAATCACATCTAATCATAGGGTCATCCGCAAGCTTAAAATAGGACAGATTCTATGAACACATGAACGAGAAAACAAGCAGTAAGCTGTTTTGAATTAACGGTGTCATTCAGAGTATCCGAATAAGGGGAAATCATTGTTTTTCAATGTCACGATTAAACCGTGATCCATGAATTTATCAAATATCTTTGGAGAATCTTCCAGTTGCTTTGTTATTGTTATTTTGTCTTTAAAAGTCTGTAATTATTATAGACGCCGGATATCAACAACACGCCTTTTTAAAATATCATTATTTTCAGAAAAATGTTGTATTTCGAAATGAAATGAGAAATATCAAAAAGAATCTTGAAGAATTAAAGAAAGAAGAAAAAAGAATGAAATCAAACAAAGAATAGTATTTTATTCGTCAAATCGGAAAAGGAGGATCACATCATATTTGAAAATTTCGATAGTTTGCAGCTTAAAACAACAAAAGATTTCATGATTCAGAAATAATGATGGATGATGGGATGAGAGCCAAATAAAACATACTCGGAGGTTTTCGGAAAGCGTTCCGAATTCAAATCGAATCAGAGATCAGAGCCTTGATGTTTGGTGTTAGATGAAATAAAGTGTATATAATGAGATGATTGTGGATTGATTTCCATTAGTGTCGTTATAATATGAACTATTATATCGTTAAAAGTGTGCGTTGTGGCGGAAAGTAGAGAATCAGTACAATTCAGTGTTGGATGAGCTGAGCGAGGCGCATTTTTAGTTGTTGCCTGTAGGAGTTTTTATCCTCCGGAGCCATTGACTGAAGTACGCCTGGAAACGGATAGAGACGTTTCCAACGCGACAAGACACTTCTCCTACTGTAGGTGCGGTACTTCCTGTACTTGTTTGGCATGGCACGATTTACCCAGTACATCTCGGCGCTGCGACGCGGGAGGTGGATTACAGATTCGGCATTCAAAATCCCGGCATCTGAATGAGGCAAGTGTTTATCCACAATTCAGAATTGATTTTTAAAAATACTACGTATTACAGAGATTGATAATTCAAAACTTACCCGTCGTGTGATGAGAGCATAGAACGAAGAGTAGTATGACTGCTACCAAGGCGTTGAACATGGCTGAAATCAGTTGGATCACTGAAAAAATACTTTTAAAGGTTAACAATTCTAATTAGTCTCACTAGCCGAACGGAAGATGTCACTATGTGGATTTCAATTCCACAACTACTGATTAGTGAAACATGCTCACTTATTTTTCACTACAAAAACTACAGCTTGCAAATGGAAACGAGCAGAAAATTTGATGTTTATAACTCAAGCAGTCAAATGAAATAACAGAGTATTTGATGTTAAATCACATTTACTGAAAAAATAACTGAAATAACTTAAAATTTAGTTTCTTGGTTCAACTGGTACTAAAAACAGCGTTTGGTTAACGTGTTTTACTATTTTTTCAAATGTGTTCTGGTGTTGCTCCGAAAAAACTGCAAAACCAAGTGTGACATCAGCTTAATTTTTTTATTTCAGATAATTTAAAGGTTCTCGCAGCTCAAAATGTTTTTAAATTGAAAAGATAATCAGTGGAGCAGAATTCATGACTATGCTATTCAATTAGGAGATATAAGTGTAGAATACTGGTTTACCAAAGAAAAAATACAATAAAGAGAAATAATAGGAATATAATGAAGATGTGAATATCAAAATAAATGGTTATCAAAGAGCAGTCTTTGTTTTTTATACTTGTTGGCTTACGGCACGGTTACGCGTATAACCACACTATTAATTAAGTCACTTGGGAATGGTCCAACGCATGTTACCACATCAAATGGTTATATTTTTTATGTTGGTCGCTAGACAAAAGAGGAAAAGAGGATATTGGGAGAAGTTGAAACGTTTGTTTGACTGATTTGGAATTTCGTAAGATTGAGAGCCTTGAATGTCGAATAATTTCGAAAGACAATTAATGGATGCGATGCCCATAAGAAAATGAAATTAAGAAAATACTTGAAACTGCCCAAGAAAAGCCATAAAACAGAAATCCGTATCTCAAAATTTCACTTAAATACGTTTGTTTTTTCTCATTCGTTTTGGGAATGATCCTAGTTAAAAATAGAAGCATCATTCTGCGTTCCGTTCTCTCTCACTGCCAATTTGTTTTCTAAAACTGAAATGAGGACTAGTCAATCGAAAGTTCTTTTAACTATTTTCAGACACATCAGAAAAGGCTCTGAACATTTTGGAACTTGCTATTATTTCAGTAGTTTCAGTAACTTGTGTATAAAATATCTGTCTAAAATCAACTTGCAATTCATTTTTTACGTCAATGATTCAATGAATTCAGGCTAATGATCAGTACTGAAGAATATGTAAACAATATGCTCTAAAAGCAATACAAACTTTCTGTCGCTTTTTGTCGCCGACTATGGGAAGGGAATTTACATGGAATGTACATGCACATTTTAAAAAGAGAAAATGAAATTGGAGACAAAATAAATGAAAATGAGTGATAGCTATAAAGAATGCAAGTCACCACTGTTGCACTTGCGCGGGACTGATTCGCAGGAGCATCTATGGTCTCGAGCAATTGTAAAATGGGTATTTGAAGAAGACTAAACAAATTAAGCAAGCACGAAGTGACGTTTAAAAGAACAGGGTGGGGGAGTATCTTAGGATCATGTTTATTTATCGAGTTGTGCTTAAGAATAAGCACGTATATAAGAAATTTCAATCTTTTGCCAGTAGTATAAAAGTAATAAATAAAGTTCGTCTCTCGTATACAAGGGGTAATTACAGGAAAATGTGAGATATTTGCTTTTTATTTCAACTTTTAAACTATTCTTTGATGAATATTTTTTGAAGACTAGACGTTGAAAGAGCTGAAAATGACATTATAAAACTTGCTATGTGTCAATAAAATGTTGCGACCTATCCAGATACTAATGATCACGGTGACCATTTAGAAATATATTTGTAATAAAGGGTTTCCTATCGATACCGGAAATACTATTTGAAATAACTTGGCAATACGCCCAGACGAAGAATCCTAGAGATTAGGATCAAAATGCGTCTAAAAATGTATCGTTCAAAGTTCCATTCAATCACTTAACACTATTCCGAAAACAGTTGGATTATGGTGAGCGTTTTTTTTTTCGGATTTTAGGAATTTTCTTTCTCAATTCTTTTTCCTGAGCATAGGCAACCATCATTATTAGAAAAATAAAAAAAGCCTCACATCAATCAATAGATATTACTAAAAAGTAAGATGTTCTGACAAGATGAGGGGAAGAATACAAAAAGTCTCGCAATACCTGTTATAAGTTATCTGATAATGGAATACAATCAAAATTGTTGTTGATAAAGTCATAATTTTAGTCAAAATTTTTTTAAAACTGTTTGGATGTTTCTGAGAATTCCAGATAAAACAAAACAAAAGTTGAGAAGCAATTTGCAGTTGAAAACTGTAATCCAAAGAAAATCACGAACATTTTGCTTATATGTGTTCTATCATCAGATATAAGACTAACTTAAATTATGTAAAATTCTCTGCAATGTCTATTTTCGACAAAGGTTGCAGAGGAATGAGTGAGTTGATTCCAATTATTCACGTTTTCTCTTGGGTAGATGGTACGTGGTGTCCGTTTTTATTACCATGGCCACTGATCATCTTTAGTCAATACTTTTTCTACACGATTTGCTTCAATGCTGAGCAATTCTGAAATTATGTTACCGGGCAGAGATAAAAATTGGAACTAGAAAAGTGAATAATAATACTAATGCGACTTCTAGATGCCAAAGTGGCTTTGAAAATCTCGACAAATAACTGGAAATGCTGGAGAATAATGATGGGAAGGATCGAAAGAACACGTACCTGCTGGGGTCTTCAAAAATCTGCAGATGCGAAATAGCCCGTCGAGTTTTCGCTATATATGAGTAACAGCGGTATGCTGTGTATAAAGCATAAGCTTTAAGAATTGTGTAGATGCATGTGAACACCATTTTGATAACCAAGAAGCGATGAAAGAAATGCTCCGACTTTTCTAGTTCTTCTTCTCCTGAAGTTTTCAATTTAAAACCATTGTCAATTCTTTAGAAGTATGTGCGAATGTAACAGTTGACGAACTTACCAGTGATTATGAAAAAGAACAACAATGTCAAGAAAAATGACAGGAAGATGAACATGCGACAACACACCCCAATCATGTAGACCTCAATGTAAGCCAAGCGAAACGTCCGAACTCCTTGAATCAAGAAGAACAGCAGCACTGCAATAATCAATTATACTAATCAAACAGTGGACGATAATAATCATCCACCAGACTATTATGCTCTATCTCATGTCTGATATACATAGATGAATATGCTATTCTAAGCTTAGCATTTGAACCACAATGGATATTCGGCTCCACTCTGAATGAATGAAAACAAAGAATGGAGTGACCCTCAAAAGTATAGATAAAAACATAGTAATAAATATGTAATAATCAATAAAAAATGAAATTGATAGTGTAGCGACTTGTGTTCATGCGCCAGAATCCCCTCAAAGTTGCGTAACACTATTTGGCAGCCACCCTGTAGGGTGGCATTTTGGAATTTCTTCATAAATGATCTTCTGGCACGTTTAGAACATTTTATTGGTTCACTATTTTCTTACGCTTTACGATGCCATTCGGCAGCGAGTTTTTTACATAAAGGAATTCAACACCCTTGCATTTTGATGCAACTGAAAATTATTCTAAATAGAAGACACGAGCTTAATTAGACTGAATTAGAATCTGGTTTAAGCATAATTGGAGGCACGTGTGTGTCTTCAAAATATCACCCTACAGTGTACATACAGATTTATACTTTTGAGGATTATTCCATTATTTGTATTCATTCATTCAGAGTGGAGCCAAATAGCCGTTGTGGCTCCATTAACTAAGCTTAGAATAGCATATATGAAGTCTTCCATAACTTTCTGGAACATTCTGGAATGTTTCAGAATCTTTGGAAACAATGTCTATTAAAGTTGTAGTTTTCCTCATATCAAGCTGATTTTTTACTTGTGATATACGGAAATGCCAATTGATATATCTGCAAAATTTTGGCTGTTTTTATCGTTGTTAAGACAGTTTTCTAGATCCTGGGTGTATACAGTATCCCAAGTACCCTGCGACATCCTAAAGATATGGTTGCGAAGAGCTCGAGTGGCTATAACTCCATCCCACATAAAAGCCGTTTTTCAGCATCAAATGGGTTAAGAAAAACTAGAAAATTTCTGCTAACAGCTAACATCATCGATGTCAACCTTGTCCTTGGCATGCTTTGCAATGGAGCTCAATAAAGTTGAAAAGTTTATATCTGAATCAATATAAACTAAAAAGATAATATCTCTTCATAAATGATCTTTAGAATATTTTATTGGTTCGCTACTTTCTTACGCTTTACTTAAAGACAATGAAAACAAGAACAGACGGACAGACACTCTCACAGACAGACCTATTAGAACTCTTAGTAAGAAATAGATATCAATAATCATCATTCTAGGTTTCAACAATGACGCGGCCAAAAAATTGAATTTTTTTTTATTTTAATTTTTTTCAAAGTTTAAAAGAATGCACATACGGCTTGATAATTTCAGCCAGATAGCAAAACTAAAAATCATTGTACATACACAGAAATTTGATTATACCCATACCACGGCACCAGTTAGTCACATACCTAATTGAATACATGTGAACGCAAACCCTGCTATAATAACATATGGAGGAAACGCTTCCCGAACTATGCTCTCAGCTGTCCAGAAGGAATATTGTGATACTATCCACATTATTTCACAATAAGCGATCCATAATGTTCCAGTCTGAAAGAAAATAATGATTAAGTGCGCCAATCATCAGAAAGCTCACTCTGATGTGCATGACTCTGAAACAGCAAAGTGGTGATGGCAACTTTTTGACAACGGGGTATACACCATTTTCATCAATGTGCAGCTCCTTCTCGTGTGCTATACTCATCTGAAATCTTCAAACAGTTACGAAGAAATAGAACTGAACAATAGGGTTGGCTATAGAAAAATATTCATCTATTTTCTTGCCGGATAAACGTTGACGCTTGGGGGTTCGTTCAATTTTTTTTCTGCGGGGAGCAGCTAGAACCCCATAAATTTTGCTCATTTTTTAGTGCCACCATTCATCTTCCTTGGTGCACGTGCATTTTTATCCCAATCTCACAATATTTGCATTTATTCATATTCTGACAAAAATGGTTTTTTTTCAGTGGTAGAGTAATAGCATGTGAGAGAGCTGGAATTCTTTTTTTTGCTAGTGAAACGAAAATGATAAAACGAGAAATTGCCTTAATTGAGAATATGAAAAAATAGGAAAATAAAAAAAAAATTAAATTCAAAGTTTTCGTTTTTTGATAATTTACGAGTAAAACAGAATTTCAGAAACTGTAATTTAATTTAATGTTAATGAGAATTTTTAGCTTATTTTCAAATTTTAAACCGGAAGATCAGAGCATCATATCGTTCGAGACATTCAGCAACTAATTTTATTACCTTATCTGGATTTGAATAGACTAAAGAAATTGAGTACGACATTTTTGTGTCCTTCAAAATGACGATAAGAAATTGAGTGGGTTTCAGAAAAACGCAAATAAATGAATGGAGCCAAAGGGGACTTCCTGGGCGTGACAATGACATTTTCAGGAGGATTTTTTTCTCTCAAACATAGTCTCTATTAAGTCACGCACACAAAAGTGTACTGAAATTTCTATTTTTATATTTCCTTTCTTTATATCATATAAAAATAATTAATTTACAAAAATTCAGACAAAGCTGGAGTAAAGGAAAATTTGGAGAAGAAGAACGCCAGTTTTTTCTTTTATTTGAAAAAAAGTAAGTTAGAAACAAACAAAAAGTTTCAATCTCAGAAAGATTTCCAGTTTGATTAGAAAAATATGATGTTCAAATTCAAAAAAAAAATCGTTCAGTAGTTAAAAATTATGGGTTTGGTGAGCACGTAAATGAGCCGACGGCTTGTCTTGTGCAGCCACGAATTTTAAAGCAAAGCATTTTCAGCGCATTTTTCAAAATACCCCAATAGAAAAAAAATATATTATAGGGCTCAATGGAAGAAAATTTGAAAGCTGAGAATCAGAAAACAAAATGAATAATTGATTGGAAGATGTTTTTTTATTAAACATTATTCAGCTGAAGATGTCACGTGAAGTTGAGCTGGTTCGAAAACAAAAAAGGAAAACAGGCGATATCCAGTGAATAACGAGTTTAATCCGTCAACTTGAACCACTTAATCTGAACCCGGTGCACAAAGTTGTCTTCTCCCCAAAATTCCGTCTGAGCTACAGCTGAGACCCAAAAAAAATGAGTTGTTGGACCAGCTCAAATTGGAAAATGAAGGATGAGACGGGCAAACATAACCTGATGGTTGAGAAACGACATGAACAAAAGTTTTGTTGGCAGAAGAGCCAACTTTCAAAGGGAATCTTATATAAATTGATGTGGAACAGTTTCCCATTTCTGCTAGAGCAGAGTTCAGCTCCAGCAAATCTTAATCATTGAATAAGGTAGAAATAGAAAATTCAGAATACAAACCGAAATTAAATATTTGAAATCAGAAACTAAAAGAGAAGAATATATTGGAAGAAAATTGAATAAAGCTAAAAATAAAATCAGCTTGTCAGTTGAATTCTTTCTCTTAAATTCCATTTTGTGATGCTCTAATGTGATTGGAAATAACGGAGCTGCCTTTTTGCTTCTTTTTATTATTCACTTTTTCGATTTCTTTTGAAATTTCTAAGAAAAAGGAATAATGAAGTAGTTACCAGTATTATGAACGAGATTGAGAAACAGAACAAAAGAATACTCCAACTTAAATAACCAACCTTCGCTCTTAGTGCTTGAAGTAGATGGAAACAGAATAGAGTTAATTGACGGAAGAAATTTGTAATGGGTGTACATTTTTGAAGAAGCGTGTCGAATAGAATGATCATTATATGATTTTTCACAACAAACACCATTTTTTGATAGTAGTTTGCTGAAAAAATCTAAAATATTATTTTCTGCTCATATTTTTAAAAGTATCTTGAAATATTATAAATTAGTCGTAAACTGAATATGAGCTGAATGTTGAGTAATGCCGATTTTAGTGAAGTAGCTGACTGCGAAAATTTCTAGCGACGACTCTACTCTTTTTTTCCGCTCATCAAATAAATGTTGATCCTTGAGTATCAATTTTTAATTGGAAAACATGAATTATTAGTTAGCCACAATAGATAAATAAGTTTGTAGACATCCCACCCGACGAGATATGTACATATAGACAGGAGATGAGTTCTTGAATGGTTGTTATTCAAGTTGCTTTTTGAAAATGACTCGTTCTCTTCTCGCTTTCTTATTAGTGAGCAAAAGAGGTTTTTTGTGCTGAATGAATATGCGGGGCCTGGCAATTGGCAATTGGTGTCTCCATCCGGAAGGTTTGATTTTATTAATAAAAAACGAATTTAATTTCAGCTACACTTGTTTTTTTTTTTTTGCTAGAATATTTTACACATTTCTCACTCCACCCGACGTTTCCATAGATTCTGTCGTCGCTTCTCCGCTATTCGTTATCCTCATCATTTACTTTGTGGTAACCCTAATCTTTACAAAGTTGTTATTTTTTCGATGATATGATCCATTTATTTCGTGTCCTGTTCCAGTTAGGTATTGGTTATGTTAACTATTAACTACAACTCCGTGCCGTCGTCGACTCTTATTCGAAGAGACATCAGGCAGTCATCAAAGCGAAAGGAGGAAGATTCGAAAACAGTTAATGCTATAATTTTTTTAGTTGTTTAATAAACATTTTTGCTGATTTTCAGAAAAGAAATCTTTAGATTTAAAGTTCTTACCCCGTTTTGAATGCGGCGCTATATTTATTCCTCACGCTGTAATGAAGCTTGTCAAAAACGTTGCCATCCAAAAATGCTTTAATTTTTTTCAGTTTTCTGAACGGTCGTCATTTCTAGAACACTTATTTACATTGTGCAATTTTTCCTCCCAATTTAGTGGCCTAGACCTCATTACGGAGTCCCGTATTAAATATCGCTAGGGTTAGAGAATTTTCTGAAAGCTCTAGAAACTTCCAGTGACTTTCCAATCCAATAATCCGGTCTCTCCAGTCATAATTAAAATCTCTTTTTCTCCTGTGCGTTTTCCCTTCGCTTGAGAATTGCTCTGTGATATTTTCTCAGCTACCCTTGCTCATAATTTTTATTTTCAGCTTTTCTTCCCAGCATGCCTGAAGCTCGTTTTAAACCAATTATCTTGTACCAGATACTCGCAAAAATTTGTCTCGGGAATTCGTCTCGGACCACCCAGGGCTTTTATTTTCTATAAATGCTGATTAAGCAGTGAATCTTTATCATTTAAAAGGGTATAACGTGCTCTTTTTTCTCACTTGTTTAAAATACCCAAAGAAAGGTTTTGTGTCCTTCTTCTTTAAAATTGCCCATATTTGGGGGAAGTGATAATTTATAGCATAAAAAATAATTTTCAAGCGTCAATGTTCTCATCTTTTTCAAAAACCTCGATATTTTCATAACAATGTTTATTTTTACTTTTCTTGTTGATCTTGTTGACCTAGATAAACCGATCTAGCGAAACCTTTAACATTTATTTGAGAAGAAACACTATTCTTTTGTCTTCTCAACCAATCTTTCTGATGACCACTTGAAGTCCTGATCCGTGATCATTGTTCCGTTGAATAATATCACGCCAGGGAGTGCTAGATTATTGGAAATTTGGCTCCAGGCGTTATTCTTTATTTTGAATCGAACGGTATTAAAAATTTTTTTTAACCAATTTTACTTTTTTCTGACAGGCGAAATCGAAAATTAAGGGATCTCCTGTCCTTTTTGGACGAACAGTATTGTGGAAGGTAATTAATTTTCTGGTACTTTAAGTGAATTTTATGAGCAATAAACAGGTAAACTTCTGCTTCACATATATCAATTTTTAACTATATTCATTTTTATACTTCGTTGATCTTTTCAGAACAATTAAAACATCATCAAAAAACGTTTGGAAAAGAAATGGATTAGAATCGGAAAAAAAAGAGGTCGGTTCAATAAGAGGAGCCGTTGGAAACGACTTAAAAGATCAGCCGAATACTGCTTATTGATTATTTTCTTTTGAAGAGCAACGGCAACAGGAAGAAAAACAAAGAATGGTGAACGACAGTTTGAAAGTTGTTCTGGAATGATGTTTGAAGAGCTAGTTTCAGATGTAAAGATAAATGGTGTGGGAGACATCGGGGGGTGAACAATGGAAATATGAATATCATTCTGTAATCATTCAATAGGTTGGAACAGAGTTAAGTATTTCTACACGTAACGAATGCCAATCTCTTTTTCAAAACTACAAAAGTCAAATCTACTGGGTATAGGAATATAAGAAATAAAAGAAATAAATAACGTGTTTCATTGACCGATATGCTGAAATCAGTTCCTTGGAGCTTTATCTGTTTGACCATTGGGATGACGACACCGAACCATTGTGCCTTCGATGGGCAGGTTTTTGTCCATTCGGCTGCGCAACTCAAACATCATGCCGATTGTTGTGATAATTTCAGCAGCTATTCCCTAAATAATGAATTCGTTGAATTCTCAGTTCTCATTATGAAATAACTTGCCGATGTGAGCACACAGAATGTGTGACAGAAAAAGCGGTTCTCCGTATCTCTGGCAACAAAACAAAAGAAGTTCAAGTCTTTTCTATCCTGGCAAACAACGCGGATGGTGTAGACACCATAGCCGTCGAGGAGTGTCTGAAAAAGTCATACAACCTTATTAAGGAGCCATTTTAATTACACAGTCAATCAAATTAAGCTGATATTAGTGGTTTAATTAAATATCTGTTTCAAAAAAGTCAGAAAAAATGTTATAATTTTCAAGATTGCTAGTAACTTCACTATTTTAAAATGAGATTAATTCAGTAGTTTTCAACACAATAAGCATTGCACCGGCACTTTTTTGAAAGCCGACTAAACTGCATTCATTTTGTGATAGTTTTAATTCACTTTGTGTCTCATAATCATTCAAATTATAGTTTTTCACTAGTTAATTTTCCCATAAGACCCGTTTATGTTGAAAGGTGCTTTAATGCTTCATCAAATCACTTTGCACTTTTTCTTGTCCTTACTTTGAACGTTTCATCGAAGATAGTGATTCCATTACATGTCAAATCTAGCGTGACACGAGGAATAGTCTCCCAATCAGTGATCGATTCTTTAATTCGTGTCATGGCAGCGTGTGCTTCATCTGAGCATTCCGTCTCTCCAATTTCCAAGACCCCTAGGTGATGAGCGCGATAGACAACGTTTCCTTTGAGCAGTTTGTTCTTTATCTTGTCGAAATCGCCTTGCGGGCATTCAGCACATGCGCTTCTGAACACATAAAGAATGTTAATGAATCTGTCATTTTGAAAAGTCTCTCACTGTTTCGCTCGTGGTGGAAGTGGTGGTGGCGACTTCAATGGCTTCATCTGTAATCGATTATTGTATTCCTTTCTCTTTTCATCTTCAGCTTTCTTGAACGAGTGAAGAATGCGAGCAATATGACCTGGCCGAGTGATGCCGAGTTGCTGAAAAATGGATTTATGAATGGGAAAATTAATAAAATCTCATGTAACTTTTGGAAACATTTCTATTTAGAAACAGAAGATGTGGGAATTCTCTTTTGAACAGAAACAAATGCAAAAAAAAGAATCAGAATCAGATTCCATGTAACGTCGCGTTCCGTCTATTTCACTGAAACTTCAACTTGAAAACATCCCAAACCAGAATATTTTTAACAAACAAAAAAAAATTACCATTAGGCGTGTTGCGTCCCAATCAATTTCTGTTAACTTGGCCATATGCTTATAACCAGCGGCGACAAAATTTGATATGTAATCTTGGAGACCAATGAAGTTAAGCCATTCACTGACGTAAAAGAATCTTCCTGGAATAAATGTATTTTCAGATGCGTTGTTTAAAGCTGTTTTTTGTTTCGAATATCTGTATTACGAACCGGCATTGGCTACTTCATCCTTTAACTTTTCTATCTCCGACATAATCTTGAACTTGGTAACTTCGTCCACTCCAATTTCCGCTAGAATTCCTCTATTTATTGTTCCTTTCAGCTGATCTACTTTGTCATATCCGTGATTCTGAAGGATGGCTCCAACAGAGCTTGCTGCTCCTGGAGCAAGCATCACATCAATTTCCAGCCATTCAATTATTGTCTTTGGTTGCTGAAACATTCTAGATAATTGTTTTGTTTCAGTTGTTGGCAGATAGCACTTAAAGTGAACACCTAATGAACTAAAGATCACCTTTTTGGCAAGGGACTTCTGGTCTCTGAGCTCATCGTCGACCAGAGTAACGCTCAATGCTTTCGATCCACGATCACGTAGATAGACAGCAACACGTGGCTCATATTCACGTACAAAAACACTTTCACGACATGGGGCTGCACCAAACGAATCGAAAACACTTTCCACCTGTTGAACAGAAAATTAACTAAATGAAGCAATGTTTTTTGCACGCTTAAACCGTTTGCTTTAATTAAAAAAAAAAACTTTTTTTTTTCAAATTTCAATTCGTATATATATATAAATTTGAGATGCTCATCAAATTAAAAAATTCGTCGGTGAAAAAAATGAGGCAGCGAACACATGCTGACACGTTATTCATTAGATGACGCATTTCTGGTGCGTACAAACATATGTTCGATATTTCTCACAAGCAAAACTGGTTCTAAAATGTGCAAAATTCGAAATTAATATTTGAAAATAAAGTCTACTGTAATTTTTATGCATAAAATAAGCAGTTTTTTGAAAGACTCACTCTATCCCAACTTGGCTCTTCACTTGTCTCTTCTGACTTTTGATCAAATGAAGGTGAAGATAATTTGTCGGTTGGCGAGATAGAATTCATCATCAAGTTTGTCGTTCCGTTATAGCGACGAATTCTCACAGGTTCTTCGGGCTCCGTGAAACGGCTGTTCATCTGTACCTTGGACGTTGATTCTGTTATCTCGTGGCTCATATTAGAAGGAGGGGAGTATCCAGAGAAAAAGTCGTTGTTCTTCGTGTCGATCAGTCGTGATTTTCCACACAACGCATCAAAGATGAATGCTTTAGAAGTGTTTGGTGATGGTGGATTCTCAGTGGAAATGGTTGTGGGGTTTGCCAAATCATCCAAAAAGATTGCAGTAACATTGTTCTCTTTTTCATAGTTCCCATTTCCGTTTTGGTATACATTTCCATGGCCGTAGATTACGCTACCTGTGACTGAGCCAGTTATTTCTTCGGGCATTGCTAACGGCGCACGCCCATTGTCTCTGTCGCGATTCAATTTTTCTGAAAATAACAGAAGATATAGTCAATTGTTCATTTTAAAACTGTTTACCTCTGTCAAGTGTAGAGCACGCATAGGTTAGCGATGACGTTACACTGCTGGCTCTGGTATCTAAACGTGGGCTCTGAGTGAGTCCCAGTGATTCTTCCCGATCACACGTTGTGCGAGACATGGAGAAATCTGAACAGTTGCTTTTTTCTCAATACTAAACCTTCTGTAATAATGGCTGCTTACGATTTCGTTGAAGCGGTTTCTCCATATTTTTATCTGGATCCTGAATTAAAGCTTTGTTCAGATTTGGACGTCCAAGATCAGGAATTCGCGGTGAGTAGTTTGTAAGCTTTGGAAGAGTCGAGTAGCCGGATTGTCTTCTTAATGACGCTGATCTGCTGAGTGGAGAGCTAGGGCGGGTTAATATTGCAGAATTGCCAGGTACATTGTCATAAGGCGCCAGAGGACGACAGTTGGCTGTCAATTGATTCTTTTGCCAATCGTTAAACTTTGGAGGTGAATTGTAGGCGCAATTATCTCCAGGAAGTACCGTGCCTACAATAATTCAGTTAATTTGTAAATTGAGGTATGTAGGTATCAAATTTTGTTAAATATAAATTACGCACCAATTTGTTTTTCAGTTTGTCGTGTCCTGATATTCTTTAGCTTAGTCGGCAACGTGTCACTAGATCTCTGACATGAATAGTGTTTCGAATGATAACTTGGTGATGTCAGAGGGAATCTTCCTGTTCTTGGCGCCCTTTCGTACATTGCATTGTTCCATGTTCTGTTAATGGAATCTGTTGTGTACGGCCCTTCTGAGCGAACACTATTCAGAGCATCAGTAGAGTCGTCCGGCGACAAATCACGAAGTCTTGCGGAAATGGAAGGCGGATGGTAAATAGAGTGATTGTGTTTCCGTTGATCAGGGAAAACTTGAACTAAAAATTATTTTTTCCTATTTGAAACCCGATAAAAGTATAAAAAAACTCACCACTTGCTTGACTGGGAAGTTGCTGCCAAATTGCTTCTTTCTCGTTGTCGCTTTGACTTCCCTCAGTTTCCCTTCCAGAATCTCTTCGATCCATTCCTTCAATGATTGCTCTGCATTCCTTCCACCCTTCTGGGTTCTTCACAAAATGCGCAATTTCATTCCTCCGGTTCTCTTGCAAGTCCATAATCATTTGCAACACCGTCTGACCATGCTGATTTTTTATATCCGTGTTCACTCCAATTTCCAGTAAGAATCGAACGGCTTCAGCTTGTCCACATGCAGAGGCAACGTGAAGAGCGGTTCCATCCTCAGTCGTGTAATTGATGGAGAATCCATGTTCACGGAGAGCCTGAAAAGCGATTGAAGTTATGTGTGAAAAAATTTGATTTCAGTCCTATAAAGATTCCAAAAATGTCAATAAAATGTACATAACGCACAATTAAGTTTATACACTCGCTCAGTTAAAGAATCGATGACGTGAGTGGTGTAGAAGCTACACAAAGCTACGTAGTGAGTGCGAGGAGTGCGCGTAGTGTCGGATACGGAGTCCACCAAACCCATGCTCATTTAATTTTCGATTCACATTTCTATTTGAAATAATATTGGTTAAACTTGATCTGTGGATGTTTTTTCGAAGTTATTGATAATATTAAATAATTCAAGATGAGACGCGCTATCTGTCTCAAATCGCAAGATGAAAGGAAATCTTGATGCACCTAATCCGTTTTGAAAACCGTTGATAATCCTCTACTATTCTTTCTAGAACTATACATTTTTGGATTATATCCTTGGAGCATTATATAATTTCGTCATTTTCAGCTGAAAATTAGTAGACTGAAAATTCAAAATCATTTGTGTATTCTAATCGCTTTCCCCATTTAGTTTTTTTTTGAATGAAATGAGTGGCTCTTCCACCTTTACCTCATTTTCTTTGTTTATTTTTGGTAGAAACGCACACGTTTGACTCTGCATATCCTATTATGCAACTTTCATTCGCAATGAGTGAATAATGAATAGAAAAAGTAGAAATGAGCGACTCACTTGCATGCACTCTACATGATTATACTTGGCTGCAAGATGGAATGGGTAGATTGCAGGAAATGGTCGTTTCACATCCGGAGTTCCAACACGAAGAGATTCATAGGCGGATTGAACAGGGAACTTTGGCCATTTTTGGCAGAGCATTCTGATCGCTTCAGCACATCCAATTCTGGAAGCCACGTCAATGACATTTTCCTTGTTTTCGTTACGAATGAACGGGTCTGCGTTTTTCTGTAATTTCGGGAAAAATGAGTTCGTGTAAATTTTGATGAATGTTGAAATCTGATAAAAAAATATAAGGCACCTTAATTAGATAGAAAACAACTTCAAGGTGACTTCTTTGAACTGCAAGATGAAGTGGCGTTTCATTGAATATATTCACAGCGTTCAGAATATCTGCAGGCTTTTCCATTGTCTGAAGCAGTAACATTTTGACAATTTCTAAGTTTCCATTCCATGCTGCCAGATGGATTGGCAAGATATTTTTGGTGCTTTTGCAAAGAAGCAGTAGAGGTTCATAGTCCATGAGAAGTTTGCTTATTTGATTCTGGTTCTCGAGAACGGCATGATGAAGCAACGTAAAGTCAGACTTTTCATCTCGGTAGTCAGCGAGCCAATGACTGTCGGATCTATTCGTGAAAAATCTTGAAAAAATTATAAATTTTTTTTTGTGAAACGTGATTAGTTGAAATCTCACTTCAGACCACTTCGAATCCTTTTGCCCTTCTTTGAGCTGAGAAATAATGCAACTTTGTCATACTCTCCCTTCTTGCAAGCCTCTATCACTTCGGTTTTTGATAAAACGATGTCCTTGATGCTCATTTCATCGGTACTCCTGTCAAAGTGAACAGAAATTGTTTAGTGGAAAACGAGGAGAGCTGGAGAGAAGTAAGAACAAGCATATAGGCTAAGAGCTGACGGAACAAATAGAAGATAGCGGATAGAACAATAGATTTTCAGAACAGATAGAGACATTTTTTACGAAGCGACATACATTTGAACCACAATGCCATTTGGCCGGCCACAAAGGGAACTTGAACTCTAACTCGGACAAATAAGTAGGAATGATAGCCACACAAAAAGATAGGAAGTGCGAAACATGCGAAAAAAAGGAGGCGGGGCTGGTTGGATGAAAAGAGAGAGAGGTCCCTTTTCCCGAAGAATGTCTCGTAATGTATTGCATTTTACTCGCCTTTCACCAAAATCTCAACAAGAGTGGTGAAGGAAGGGAGATGAAAAGAGGAAGGGCGCGATGTGGGTAGTCGGTCACTCGTACTTCACCAAAACTACACACCCTCACCCACTGCTCCGACTCCACGCCTTCTTTCCTCTCCCACTTTTTGGAGTTGGTAGCACACTAGAAGCAACAACAACAACACCACATAGCAACAAGCAAACATACAATCAGTACTACCTATCGTTTGAAGCGGGGCGAGCGTAAAGATGTTTTATAAAAGATGAAAGGAAATAAACATTTGATGGAAAATCAGAGCATATTGGAGGAATCACACGCTTTCGAAAGAATATTGTTTTTTTTTTAAATTATTATTTTACGATTGCAAATAACCGAAAATAACAATTACAGTATTTTACATGTCTGTTAATACAAAAGGTGACATTTATAAAGCTAAAAATTCAGTTTACCATGTTTTTCGTTTTCTTTTTAGGTAAAAAAAGAAATCAATCTTGAAGAAAACTAACTTTTGATTTTCCTATTTCACACAACTTTTTTGTTTGCATAAAATATGTGTAACTTCATTATTTTCAGGTTGAAAGAGTTGTTTTAGAGTATAGAATTAGAATATAAACTCAATTGAAACGTGACTATTGATCACATGCGGTGGAGGAGTTATGCATTTCTCGCCGTTGCCAGCATTACTGAGAAGAAATAATAGCGCCTACATTTCTCAATTGCAGTTAATAATGACTTTTGCTGACTTTAGCAACAAGTGGCAAATACGAAAATGGTAGATGAAGAGAAATAAAAGCACTTTTCAAGTGCAGTAAAGGGAAGAAGCGGGAGAATAGAGAAAAGGGGAGGCCAATTGATAAACCCGTGCTGTTAAGTTGTAATAAATGTCTCCTATGTGTTGCATATGTCAGCGGATAATGAAGACACACCAACTCAAACACCCCACCCCCTCCCCCTCCTCTTAAACTTCTCCCCCGCCTCTTAAGCATAAATTTCAGCATTCTTGAAAGTCGGTTTATTAGTTCAAAACTCACTAAAACTAAAAAGAATTTAAGTGTGCGGTAAAAGATCAATGTGATATCATGATTGGGAGAAATATGTCAAGATAAATGTAGATTCATCCATCTTTTTCTATTCTCTTATCACCCACACTTTCACTTTTTCTCTTTTTTTCGGCAATTATCACCTCCATGCTACGCCAAGCTATCTGTTTGGATATCTCCTCTCCTACTCTCATTCGTTATACTGCAGAATGTGGATGCAAGGACTTTGTGAATCCGAACTTTTGTTACAGAACGGAAAAATATCGATTTTTGTTCGATTTACCACAAGAAACGAGAAATGATGTTGGTCAGTATAGAATAATATGAAATGATGACGACAATGTGATTGTCCATCACTAGAATATTACACAAATAACAGTATTAATAATGACGGCACCTTGTTTCAGTTCAGTGGAGACTTTCCGCTAACTGGTAATTGGTACGTACTGAGAACCGTGTCAATAGGAGACGCTGATGAAGTACGGAAGCGAACAATAAGATGTTCCGAACGGTTACCTCATTCTGCGAATGAGAAAACCGGAAGATGATAGAAAAGAGACAAAGGAAAGACATAAATAACACTAAAGAAGACGATCAGGAAACTAGTTAGAACTTTTACTCGAGCCAAAATTTCGGTTATTATGGGAATACTTCATGCGTCATGTATTATAGTATCAAGCATTTTTCAAAATTTTTGCTGGAACTTTTTAAAAATTTTACTTTTTGATTTCATTCAACAAAGGAACTCATCTAAATTTCATCTGACACGATGGAGTATGACAAGTAATTTTTTTGTAGAACTTCTTTTCCCCGGACTATTCAAAACGGGATTAATGCTATTTTCCTTTCCAATACAAACTATTTGGATTTTGACTTAGTCACAGTCACAGCAGTACTAGCCACCATCTAGTACTGCTTTTAGACGAAAACTGGCACATTCTCAAATCTAGAAATTAAATTATTCTTACTTGCTTAAAAATTTTTCTTCAAAATCAATGTTCAAAATCTATTTTTAAAAAGATCTCGAGTGATAACCCAATCTTTTTAATTTTCAAATGGCGAAACCGATACTAACCACAACTTCCACCAACGCTTCTTTTTCTTTTGCTTTTTCGCATCTACCACATTGGTCTCCGATCTTCTCGGTGTGATGTCCGGCAATGTTTCTTTGAGAATACCGCAGGCTTCTTTATTTCTTAGTAGCGTCGTTGTGTCTATCGAACTCCATGAATAATCATCATCACGGATATTGCTCAGTTCTTCATAAATTGGTTCATCATTGAAGTCATAATTCGATTCGTAATTATTCGACGACTTGTCTCCAAGAGCTGCATTATCTCCCACAAGCACATCAGCGTTTCCATGGTGGAAATCAGCAGCTTCATTGATTTTCATCGAATTTATGGAGCCTTCGGAAAATCCTACTGCGAATAGGCTTGACTTGGAAATTTCCGAGAATTGCGAAATACATTCATATGTACTGACATGTGTTACAGGATACGCAGATGAACTCGTTGGAGAATTTATAGAACCAATGTTAAGTGATTGTGAGCAAAAACTTGTTTCCTCTTGTGCGGATCCTGTGAAATCGTTCATAAAGAAGGAATCTATATGAAGTTGATTTGATCTCAGCGAGTTATCAGAGTTATCAGCAGAGTCATCGACGAAGGAGATGTTGAGCAACTTCTTGAAACTAGCTTCATCGAATAAAGTAGCAAAATAAGACGAAGGGACCATCTTCTTTTAGAAGTGAATTGTGAACTTCCAAATCTTACTCGACAGTTTTGTCAAATGGGCGTGGTCAATGCGCTTTTACAATACCATGCCAAATGGCGTCATCGTCTAGGGAGACACCACTGCTAAATATCCGCCAAGGGGCAAGCATCGCTCCACAGAGTGGCAGGTGTTAGCGGCAGATGTTTTGGTTTCAGAAGGAAAAAAACATAACTCAGGAATAAAAGGAGGAGGAAACTGGGAATTTTCAGTTGCGCTTTTTATTGTATTGAGATACACATAGATAGATAGGAATGTGTCAGAAGACGTTTGAAAAAGTTTATATTTTTGGTTCTCTGCTAGAAAGAACACTTTATGGATGATTCTTTTAGTGTGCTGCAAGAGAATGTGATTCGGAAACCGACTATTTCAAAGGAGAGGGGGGGGGGTGCGGTGAATCTTAAGATATATTTATTTATACGGAAATATAAGGAAAAACCAATCCTAGAAAGGTTAAAACACAAATTGGAAAACAACATTTACACACGAGGACTACACGTATCTACGAGGAAAACGAACAAAGATGTTCAGAGAATCTCAGATTACATTCATTTAATTTTTACAAGAAAATAATTTTTGAGCATTCTGGAAAATTCTATAAACGTTTAAAATAGATTGATGGAATATTTCAAGAATGAACAAACTAATGACTGACTTATTTAGATTGAGTTTTACCCATTCATTGCTCTTGCGAAGAACTGACGGAAGATGGACTAAACTGTTACAAGAATGGATTCCTCGAGACCAAAAACGGCCTGTCAGACGACCCCCGTGAGATGGTCCGACTCACTACGGAAAGAAGTCTCAATATATCGAGGAAATCGACTAGCTACCACCATCGCCCAAGATCGCAAGGCATAGCTAGCAGTGATCCATGACCACATAAGCGATTGACGGATCGACTAAGTAACTGAGTAACTGAGTAAGTTACAACGGTGCTCTGCGATGTTGGCTGGAAATTTCAGATGTTTCGCAACGCAAGAGGTTCTTTCAATTTTTTAAAATTTTAATTTAGCTTTTTTATGTGTTAATTCAAATGTAATCTGCTACTGATACCAAGAGATTCACATGTTTTACAGTTCACATTTAGAGAAGAAGTAAAAGACATTGGGATGTATCGCATCATCACTGACTCATGTCACTTCTCTTTTGACGGCGAAGTTAAAAAAACGCACCTATATTTTCTTTTGTTTCGTGTGTTTTGAATTTGAATAGGTTGAAGACGTTCGATCAGAAAATCGTAACCAAAACTAGAGAGAAGTTAAGAATTTGCTCAAAATTGAAAGTAAACGGAATGAGGGAAATGTGAAACTTTGGTTTCATCGATGCAATTCTGTTTTATTTGACCAGTTCATTATTACATGTTGCTATCTACGTTGTTTAACAGTGGTTTGATAAGAACGCCTGAATATTTGTATGTTGCGAATGTGCCTCCATTTTGTCTGGTGATCAAAACAATGTACTCAGTTATAGCATTAAAGCTGTTTACAGTCTATGCAATGTCCTTTTGTAAAGATGGTCTTGTAATAATTTAACATGTGAGGTCCCAGTAACACATGCAAAACAGCTGTACAACGGAAAAGTGGGCACAGAATGGAAAACGTACCTCTTTTTGGCGAAACCATTATTTTTTTCATTTTGCTCTGTGATGGAACATCTGTCATTCTTGCTACAGGACATTAGGACTATAACAAGAAAAAACTTGTCTGGGAAACAGCTTTAGTGCAAGAGCCGCGAGCACGAGTATCTTCTGATGAATAACAGTTTTATAAGGGATTATTTCGGGGAAAATTTGCAATATCAAAGTAAAATAAATGTGAAGCACATTTTGAGCAATAAGGTCTAAAAAATAACTTTTCAAATGCTAGTAGTTTTTGCTGAAAACAAATTGAAGCAAATAATTTTCCGCAGTTCATAGTTATTTTTGTCTCTTCCGCTTCGTTTTGAACTTTGACTTTTTAGAAAAAAAAACTTTAAGTTTTTAAGTACATATATCAAAGCTTAAAAGCTTATTGAAAAATACACAACTTGAAAATCGGGTGAATAACCATGGTCATGGCAAGGAAATCTGATCGGCCAAGGATGCTCGCTTATTTGCAACTTCCTCCTTGATAAATCAAAATTGAACATGGAAGTATGTAAAAATCGTCAAGCGCTCACGAAAACACATGCAAATGTTGACATTCCAAAACTCTACCATTCCCAAGGCCTGTGCATACACAAACACCCGCACTTGTGCATCGCCGGCGCTCCCGACAAAGGGTGGAAGCGATTGAGATGCGTGGCGGCACGGAAACACATTTTTGGGTGGAAAACCACTTTGAAATTTGATATGCTTCTTTTGTTTTCTGCGCCAACTTCACTTGTGACTTTGCTATGTTCAAACTTTTCCTTTTTTTCAAAAAGAAGAGCTTGAACTTTTTACTGTATACATACAGTATATTTGACATGAAATTGAAATAATGTAAATGGTCGAAATAAAAGAGCAAACCCAAAAGAAAGTGCATTTATTAATCGGAAAGAGTGCATATTATTCATTTGGTTTTACACATCACAGCCATGACAAGGAAGGCAATGAGCATCTGCTCTTGACGAGGCAAAACAACTTACTGTCTGGTTCTTGATTTCTGTAATATTCCTGTCAGCATGCTCAACATTGTTCAAATTGAGCAATTTTAATAATAGACAAAAGAAAACAGTGCTTTAGTAGTGTTGGAAGCCTCTCGAAACTTTAAAATCAAACAAACAGTTGTCAAATGATTGGTTTTTTTCTCTTTCCACTTTTTTTTTCTCCGCCTGTCAACTGTACCATTAGTTGAAAAAAAGTGCGATCATAGAAAACAAAACGCAGAATTCGGACTGTAAAGCAACTGGCAAAACAAATAGTTAATTCAAGACACTAAAGTAGAACCATATGCGTAAAGATGTTGTGCCGAAAACAAGGATGCAAGTAGCTCGAGGAGCCATGCACTCACCATGTGATGAATGAACGAGAGAATCATAGCTATTAATCATTTTGGAATTCAAAGAAGGATATCGGTTTGGCTTTTTTTAGATTCATTCAGCTTTACAAAGTGTATATTTTGTCTGCTAGCTGATTCCAAGATTTTTGGTATAATTGCCAACGGAGAAAGCTTGATTGAATAATCTTACAAAATTTGAAAGAGCTCAATTATTCATATTTTTATAAAGCTGTAAATCGAACTTAAATATTTTTCCTAACATATTAAGTTTTCAATATAAATATGTAGTGTTTTGAAGTCATAAGATAATAACAAAGCGCTTGTTCAGATTTGGAAAAAGGTAAATTTTTAGAATACTCAAAAAATATCTTGAATATGAATATGTGAAGCTAATTCTAAAGAACTTTAAATGCTCACGCACACAAGAAATGAAAACGATTAAAGTATACTTTCAGGAAAAAAGAAAAAAGCTTCGGGGAATGGCAAAAAATTATTAACCGCCGCCAGGAAAAGTTGGAAAGTAGCAAGTTGAGTATGTATCAGAAAGAAATGCTTGAAACTAGAAAAACACCGTCCTGCAGTTCACAAAAAGAATTCTGATAAAGAAAAACGCAAAAAAAAACAGAAAACAACGGGAAGGACAGCTGTTTTTCCCATCACGCTATCATTTGAGACCAGACACATGTCGTTGATGCTGACATGTCTACGAATAATTACCAAGAAATATACCACCGGACAAAGAAGGAGAAAGAAAAGGAGTTGTGCATAATGACCATCATAATTTTAGTTTTTTGTTGTTGTTGTTTCGACTAGCCGAGTTTTCAACTAGTTTTCTATGCAACATAATGCTAAACTCAGTGGTAAAGTCCCACGGGGCACGACACAACTGTTATAGAAGTGTGGGGGGGGGAGAAGAGACGTCGCGGCAACGGAATGTCATAAAAAATGGGCTTTTAAGAAGAAGAACAAAAATGAAGTCAAGGAAAACAAAACCGGCCACATGCAGGAGTGAAACATTTGGAGGAAGATGTGCGGTAATCCTGACAGAATGATTGAATACCAAAGGAAGATACTAAATCGACGAAAATCGTGTAAACGAGATGCGCCATGTTCAAGTTTATCTGAAAAATGTGTTAAGAAATCAAAGGAAACTTCCTACTAAGTTCTGTGCAAGGTTATGAGCATTAAAAAAAGGAGCGGTCAATGTACAAAATAACAGTTGTCATGCATGATTCATGCAGAAGGCTAAAAGAGACACGAAGTGAAGTGTCGCGTGAACGTACAACTTCTTTTTTTGTGTCGATTGTATACGGAACAAATTTCATCACTACTCGAGTTGTGTTTTGTAGAAGAAATATGAGAAGCGTCTAGGAGGAAGCGCTAAAGAAAGTGCACAGTAGGAAATGAGAAAATTTTGTTGGATGAAATATGTTACAAAAATTTAGGCGGAGAGAGGGGGGGGGGGTGAATCGCATGTTTTATGATGATTCACAACTTTCATTTTTTTGAAGAAGCTCAGAATTAAAAAAAAAACAAAGAAACGTACAGATGATCTCCACAGGTGCTTCAGAAAAAGAAAATCATTTATTAATGAGTTTTGAAAAATAAGCCTATCACACTTCGCTGTCTCTTCATCGTTCGTAATACTGATTACAAGGTGGTCGATACCAGAATAAGACGATATCACGAAAATATTTGACATAGGGTTAAGAGACGTGGTGTTGCACGCTAGAGAAATCACGCGTTGGCTCCGTGTTCATATAATAATAAGCGGGGGGCGACGGTGTAATGCGGTTAATGACAAACGGCTTGCGTAATGTGAAGTCTCTCGGCCTCGCGGAATGTCCAACGAACGGGAGAATGAAGTTGGTGCTCTTGCAGGTTCGATTATTGCACGCAACTAGGAAATGAGATCTAGCGGGAAAGAAAGCAGCATGATAAATGAACAGAATAAAAGAAACGAATATCAAACAGAAAATAATGTTTAGAAGTCTTATGGTAGGAAGAAATGTATAACACTCCTTTGAGATGCTAGATGAGATGTCGTTGTTGAACGTGAAACTACCTTGAAGTGAGGGAACTTTAATACGAAAGTGTTTTGCCTGGAACTAAAGCGAAATGATGTGAATCATTGTAATCCTTAAAACAATCGAGACAAAAAGAAATCGCATTAATGAAATTAAACAAGGACTATGAATAGGCATCCGAAATTAAAAGTTCTGGTGCGTGCCGGAATCATAAAATACCAAAATTGGGCACGCCAATTGGATGTCGTAAAATTTTGACAAGGCGACAATATTTTACGACAACGGTATTTCGGCCTCCACCCTACATCGCTTCCTTCAACGTCTTCCAACTGTCTGATTCTCTGATTATACACGTTTACACGTTAGCCGCTCTTGTTTCTCCCAGTCGGATGAGATTTCAGGAGAGACCGATATTCAAAATGACAACATATTTGAGAAGAGAGACCCGCCCCATAAATTTGTGATAAGAAGCAAGATTCAACATCTCCGTTTTCATTCTTTCAAATTCATTCTTTCTTCTTGTTTTAATGATGGCTTTGATACTCATATCAAACAGAATATGAATAGTATCATCAAATTTTCAATTTTTAAGAATGCGAAATTCAACTATGAAGTT
This sequence comes from Caenorhabditis inopinata, assembly GCA_003052745.1. Classification (NCBI taxonomy): domain Eukaryota; kingdom Metazoa; phylum Nematoda; class Chromadorea; order Rhabditida; family Rhabditidae; genus Caenorhabditis; species Caenorhabditis inopinata. The sequence goes on along the minus strand of AP018156.1, from coordinate 4,209,146 downwards.
TTTTTCTTGCGAATACCATTGAGGTTTAGTGTACAAAAACACTAAAATTATACAGGATATCGGTAGAAGCATTTTTTTCCGATCTTAAGCAATTCATTGTTGCTAAAAAACTTTATAGCAATTGGACTTTCTAAAATAATGTGTTGAAGATCTATTTTTAATTTTTGCAATTTTTTGCCAATCAATCAAAGATGAACAAGAAACAAGCCAACAGAAAAAATGTAAAATTATCGACGAATGTTCTAAATAATAAAGTCTCATACAATTACGATGAAGAGTCACTCTGCCGCCTGACACTGCAAACAAATGTACAATTGCGGGCAATAACTCTGAGAACGGATTAACAACTGGTATTTCCTAAAAATGTTTCGAAAGAACACGAAAGACCGTAGGCAAGAATGGGTTGAAATTGGAAAATAAAAAAGAATGAAAATAGAGCCATTGTTTCAAATGTTGGTGCTTCCTGATCCAAGAGAGACGATCCGAATCTCTCATGCAAAAAGTAAACAAGAGGAGGAAATGTGCGGAAAAATGCGACCCCTCGTCCCCTTCCCTTGTTTTTCCCGCATATTGAAGACAGGTTTAGCTATGGGCTAAGTGATCATGGAAAAAAAAACACACACACTTGTTCTTATTCAATTCATTTAGAATGTATGGAATGAATTGAAACAATAAAATCAATGTTGTTTTGTGAAGCGTCGGTTTCAATCATAATGCTTCAATGAATCAATGCGATATCTTCTACCAATACGTTATCACTATCAAATCAAGACTAATTTTCATCACGGAAAACGTGAGGGAGCGAATAAAGTGTAGCTTGTGCACAGCTGAAAACTAATATGTACACATATCAGACGTTGGCGACCAGTTCAGTTACAACAACAAAAAAACGGGTCGGAAAACCAATGCAGATGATAAAGATAAGGGAGCTTGACAAAACACGGAGAGCAGACACCAAGTGGTGCTCCAGCTTTTTTTATTTATCAAAAGGAATCCCATTCCCGGGAGGAGCCAATAGGGAGCAATACGAGGAGCTCTTGTGCTTTGGCGGCAGGAACAAAAAAATCGAGGTGGGAGGATGCAATGGGATGAGGATATAACAAGGGGAGAATGGAGCAACTGTTTGCCTGAGAGCCAATACATTAGGCAATTTTCGAGCCACTTTTTATTAGATCGCCGCCGGTTTTCGAGATTTTGGCCGCTGGCGCTTCGTCTTGAGATAACGCGTTCTCAGATTTTAATTGTCGTGCTTGTGATGATGATAAGCCACATTCACACTCGTTTCAAATGTACAATCTACACATAGGATCTTCAGAACAAATTATTGTATGACGACGTTGAAAAAACGAGAAAATAATTATGAAATCACTGCAGATATTCATATCATATGAAAAGCTTGCCGGAATATTTAAATTCTTTGAGTTAATGCGCATTCATAAAAACTATTTGAAGACCATAGAAAAAAAGGGAACAAAGCGCGAGCTGTCCCAGCTAGAGCTCTCCAATTTAGTCAGAGCCAATTTTAAAGAAATTGCACAGAATTAACTTTGAATATCCGTTTTTTTCTCACAAAAGTGAAGCAATAAGTGGTAAATTTTATATATAAATAGATAAGCTTAGTATGAAGTTGAAGTGAACAGAAAAAATTGTTTTTACATTTTAAATATGTATTTTCCTCTGTCGCAGAAATAGAGAATGTGTTTTTGCATTATATATTAGGTACATATCTCTAATTTCTCTGTTCATTGAAAAACTTCCAAAGAAAATGGAACACTTTTTGTAATAACAAGAACAATTTTCTATAATGAAAACTAAGGGTTCCATTTGAGCAAAATTTCGGCCGTCTTGTCTTTTTTTTTTGTCTTGAATTCGTCTGACGCAGTGTGTTGACAACTTTTTATTGCGCAAGACGAACTGAAAGACGAACGAAGACAACTTTTTGTCTTCTTCTTTTGTGGAAGTCCTAATGAAAACTCATATAAAAATGCACTTAAAGAGCTATAAATAGAAAAAAAAATGCCTACTTGCACCGCTAAACATAACACTTTTGAACTTTTGCATTACAGTTAGAAGGAGCAAAACAAAACTTTACCAGTATTCACATTTCGATTCCATTTTCGACTTCCTGATTTCGCACAGAACGGTCTTCAAAAAAGCAAAACTGTGGTTTTTATTGCCTTATCCATAAATAACATTATAGTAAATCAGAAATTGCAATCCGGAACCAACGAGGGATACTTGAGATGTAGTATGTGGTTTAAGTGGTTGCGCTAATAATGGGTGCACACGGTCAAAAGGCGTTTCTTGTCCGCCCCCTCGAAAACCATATGGACACAGATAAATGAATATACAAGAACGTGCATGTTGACCGCCTCACTTAAATCTATGCGTTCGGTAAGCGTGAGAGTGTGGAGCTCATATCATGAGAAGTGATCTGGAGGATATTCAATTTCCCGTTAAGCGTATTTTTGTTTATTGTATGTTATGAATCAGGAAATTGAAAATCGGAACATTTAAAACTGTTTATTGAGAAGAAAGTTCCATGCAGTGAAAGAGGGATAAACATTCATTATTGAAGAAGGGTGGTCCAGTTCATGGTTCATTTATTTTATAAACAAGGCGGTGTATATATCGTGAAAATGAGAGAGCTGTCATGTTAAACAGGTTTGCGTCAGATGGCTCAACTAAGCGGGATAATCGAAAGTAGATTTTGAAAAATAGACATCAAATACCACTGATTATTATATTTGGTTGTTGTTGTTCTTGAAAAGTGGGTTCTCGCGTGAATTGCCAATGTTTCGAAGACCCCAATGAGGTGGAAGGTCCACGGAGTCAATGACTGTTGATGCTGGACTTGGAGGAGTTGTGGCTATCACTTTGCGGCTCAACGTCGCAATGAGTTCTTTGGAAATGTTTTTCTCGGGTGGGTAGATGTTGTTGGAATGATCGAAAGTCATTGTGGCACGAGGATCTGAAAATTGAATTTTAGCAGCACTACTTGATTGATGTAATCCGAGCTGACAGTACTGTGCAGTAAAATTCGAAAATGTAATTTTTTCATTGAAAAAAACGTAATATTATTCTACAGGGCTGGGCGCAATTACCCGGGATGACGTGACGTCATCTATTTCGAAGACCGGAATTCAGAATACAACGATATTCAATAAAATATTTATCAGATATATAAGCAACAAATATCAACTACTGTTGTTCCACTCGACCTCCATTTGCGTCGATGACAGCCCGAAGACGTCGTGGATAGGCCATGATGGTGGCACGCAAGTAGTCATCGGACAATTCGTTCCATTCTTTGATGAGAGTTTTTTTGAGAGACTCCACATTTTGGTGAGGGCGAGCGTTGGCTTTGCTCTGCAAAACCCCCCAGACAGAATAGTCCAACGGATTCAAATCCGGAGATGAGGCGGGCCAATCTTCCTTGCGAATGAATGCAGGAAAATGCGTTGCGCACCACTCCTGAGTGATCTTGACGGTGTGAGCCGGTGCTCCATTTTGTTGAAACACCCAATGTCGTCCTGCGAAGTGATTCTGAGCCCAAGGCACGACGGTCTGGTGTGGAATTGAGGTACGGTGATTGCTAGCTCGCACCATTTAGCTGAAACTTGAGCAAATAATCTAAAACTTGGCAAAATAGTTAAAAACATTTGAATAAACAAAATTTTGAAAAATGTATGCGTCGAAAATGCGTCAGTGTCTCGCGCTATGGCGCGAAACTTCATCCCGGGTAATTGCGCCCAACCCTGTAAATAATTTTGAAGATGTGAACGCTAAATTGAAAAATGCGTATTTCAGTATATCACTTGTGAAATTCGGATGACTTTCTTTCATTGAACTTTCAACTCTTGCCTGAAAATGAAGAAAACAAATATGTAGTTTCAGATGTGAAATTTTCTTTTAAAAGTTTCTAAATAGTACTTTTTCTACTGTTTCACTTACAGAACCAGAAATTTTCAAATGAACACCTACATCTTAATGAAGAGTACTTTGTCTATTGTGCCTTTAGCAAAATATTGCTGAATTCTCAAAATATGAACTTCTCATTCATAAATGTCATATCCAAGAACAGGACATTAATAATTCCTTTACGCGTCGAAAAATGTAACGAATACTACTAGAAGCCTTTGTTGCATATAAGAATGTATTAAACGTATTCTTATGTTCATTTCAACTCACAATTATCCGATGGATGAATCTTGCAGAATGGAAATTTCTTCTGAATATGTTTTTTAGCAAACATGAATGCACTGTGGAATCCGTAGAGAACCATTTGGATAAGTGTGATTATAGACAGACCAAGGAAAAAACCAAACTGACCTAAAATACCACTTCATGTAAAATTGATGAAGGGTGTCAAACGGAAGCAGATAAACAATGAAGAGACTAACCTCCAATCTGGGACATAAACCCAGGGATAGATGTTGTATATACTTCTTTTACGTATTCGTACTGAAATAAAACGGCGATGAAACGAAATTTTGAAATAAAAATGAAAAGGAAAATAAAAATTAATTGGTTCCCACGTCCGGATTAAGAAACAAAACCGACCTGCAAGTCGTTAAAAGAAGCTTCTAGATTGAATGTGTAGTCTTCAAATGGGGAAAGCGTTTGGCTTTGTTGAACACTCGTTTGATAATCCCAACGATTGCAGCCGGGAGTGCACTGGAAAAATAAGCATTGAAAAGGCGATGTTGTATTATAATAAGGAATAGTCCATCCATAATTTTGACGAGAAAACGAATTGGCAGCTCGCGCAGACAAAGTAAAAATATGCAGAAAATGTTTTCTGGCCGGTGATGAATTATAGGAAGGGGTCATGCTCCTGGATATGTTTTCTAGTTGGACAGAAAAAAAAAACACCAAAATTATGAGAAAAACAAATTTTAAGAAAGTTCTCAACCGATTTTCTAAAAAAAACTGCTGTAAATGCTAAAATAACTGAAATGATGAATGAATTATGAAGGATAAATATAGATTGCTGCACAAATTATAGGTGTTCAGCTTCTCTACAAAATATCTCATAGGAGAGCCAACAAAAATAATTAAAACCGTGAAAAACTAATTCTGAAAAACTGGTCTTCAATAGATATTCGGTATACTAGAAAATATTTTTTTAAAGTGCATTTGTGACGGAAAATCAGAATTTCTTGTTTGAAAACAATGCTCAATGATGGCGTCGACCGTTTTTCTAAACACATAAAACGTTTCCAAAGCAATAATTATACACATTCATCAAAAAATAAGACTGCTCCACTCAGCGTGCAGTTTTTGAATCAATGCGCTCTGTGTCAATTCTTTGCAGTATGTGCTCAGATGCTGCTTAGAGACTCTAGCTTCACAATTTAGTAACTGTGAGCACATAATAAGAGTGGAGTTGGCACAAGTATTTTCAATAAAATCACCTCCGAAAAGCTATCAAAATTGTTATTTTTTATCGAGTTTCTTTGAATTCTTCGCATTTCTACATCATCTGATATGATTTTTTTTTGTAATATAAATAAATAATTCGTGAATTTTAAAAGCTTCTAGTTTAGGAAGAAAACAGGATATACGCGTTTGATTGAGCGGTGCTCCACGTGTTTAGAGAAATTATTAAACAGTCAAAAAAAGTGAAAAAAAGAGACGAAATTTATCAATGACAGGATGATAAATTCTTTATATTTGTAGCTAAATTCAGCTTATCAAATATTCAGTTTCTTGAATTAAACATTGCTAAGGTGAAAGAGCTCAGTCGAAAGTCAAGTTTCAAGTTGTGTTATTTTAGAAGACATCAACTTTCTACTGATTTTGCAGATAACTGCGTGAAGCATGTAATCATAATAATGCATCTATGATCTATATTCCCAATGAAAATGCTCATTCTTCGATCGGGTGAAGAAAAAATTAAAAAGAGCCATTCACGAGCGTTTACTATTAAATAATTCACATTTTGATGAAAAATAAAATTGGAAATAAAATCTTATATGCAAAAAGAGCTCAGATCTAATTATTATTTCCCTCTCACTCTTTTTCATGAATTTTACTTTCCCAGATGCCTCAGAATGCACTCATTTATTCAAGAAAATGGAAATTCAATAAGAAAAAGCTATAAGAGAACAAAGCAAGAAATTTCAGATCTTTAGATGAAAATTATCTATGTGGAATCAGTTTTCCTTGAAATTCAATATGCCGCTGACAGTTTATGGAGCTTGAAACGAATTAGAAGGAAACCAAAGACTGAGCTCACAAACTATTCACCAGAAAACATTTTTTGTTGTAATGCCTCATAAAAAGTTCGCTAAAATTCATTTAATTCCACTCTTCCCCCGCCCCCCCCCCCCGGCAGTGAGTAAGAAAAATTTAGATTAAAACCAAAAAATTAGCTATTAAGAAGGAAAAGAGCACAATGTACACAAGCGAAAACATGCCTCCTCGTTGACTTCCGCACTGTTCCACACATATTGTATTTTGTCCAAATAATTATCGGCAATAACATTTGGCTTACAGACACCGGTTGTCGGTGGCAGTTTCGTTATACCCTTGAGATAGGGTAGTGTGCAGTTGAATGGAATGATTATATTTGATAAATACCACTTTCGAACAATGCATTCGGCATCGCGACCGATTATCTGGAAGTAAAGAGCAGACATTATAAATGAAACAAAACGAAGATTATTGAGCAAAATACAAAAAATCAGAATCTCAATCGCCAACTGCATATTAGGTATATTAAAATATCAGAAACTTTATTTGAAATTTGAAACATCGAATAGGCTAAAGAATGCGCTGTCAGTCGGAGTGTTGTTGCGCCGTCTTAATAAGCCTCTCTGAAGCAAATTTAAGGAACACTTGTGGGTATTACAAATCCTACCACGGTCTGGCTTATAACTTTCTTTAAAATGAAAATTATGAATTGAAAAATATGGTAAATAGTAGGAGACTGAAAACTTTTATAAAGTCGGGTCAATAGACTTGCTGATGTCGCCGACTCTGTCACTTTCTTGATTTTATTTCTAGCGTATATCATCGGAGCTCATGTTAATTCAAAAAACTTACCGTAAACTATGCGTTTAGGTTATTTTTAAGTTATACTTTCAAATTTAAAGCAAGATGAAAGCGGGTCGGTGACAAGCCCGCTTCGAAACTAATCACTGATCTAGTTTCAGGTTGTTATTTTTGTAAATGGCTGAGACAGCATTTCGCATCAAACACGTCACACTTTAATTAAGCTCTTTGAAAATAATTTTTCAGAAAAAAAAATATAGTTTAATGAGCAAAAAGTAATCAACTTCTTGTTCTTGTAGCAGTTCATTTTCGTGTTTTATTCTCCATTTCGTAAAGTACAAATTGCTAAAACTCACATGATTTGTGCAGATTCCTTTGTTTTGAATCAGTTCAATCAATCTAGCAGTGAATCTCATTCTGTTCCATTCATTTGGATACAAGTAAAATCTTGGGAACTCTGTGACTACATCATGGTTATCCGTCACATAAACAATCAATTGTGTTTGCGAGTAATTGCTTGTAGTACCAGTGTAACTCGGTGGTGATTTCAGACTGAACACGATTCTTCCAATATCGTCAGCTTCTGACTGAAATGAGAACTTGGGATGAGTTACGTAATGACCATACCTTCAATTTTAAGACAACGTGAAAATTTCAGCAAAAATAAAAATACTATATTTAATGTGAAAAATAGCACAAAAATTTCAGTGAACGCAATTTTGAACAATTCATGAATTTAATTTATGAATTGATCAATTTATGGACTCAATTTCCTTTGACAGCTATTAACGTTCAATGATATGAAGGAAAATCAGTGAAGGACGGTTAAGATAGAAATCAACCCGACAACATAAGTGACTGCGATTTTTCAATTTATTGCTAACTTTTTTAATGAATTTAATTTTGCATTCATCTTAATTAAGGCTTCCATTTGGGAGAAATTTCGGCCGTCTCGTCTTATCTTCGTCTTAATCTCCTCTAAATCTTATCTTAGTCTTGCCTAATCTTGTCTAATGTTCATCTTAGTCTCGGCGTAATTTCGGCCGTTCTCGTCTCATCTTCATCTTAGTCTCGTCTTCTTCTTCGTCTTGAATTCATCTGACGCAGTGTGCTGACAACTTTTTTATTGAGTAAGACGAATGCGAGACGAACTGAAAGACGAGACGAAGACGGCTTTTTGTCTTCATCTTTCGTGGAAGCCTTAATCTTAATAAATGGGTCCAGATTTCATATATTGCGACTTGCGCTGGAGCCCGTTACGAGCCGATTTCTTAATGACTTGCCTGGTTAACATTTCTTCTCGTCTCATAGCAAATTCCACGACGCATTACGGCTCTCCTAACCATTAAGTCATTACAACAGTCCAGAATTTTACCAGCTAACTGACATTCGTAGAACAAATCTTGACACTTGTAACCATATTTTTGCTGTGTCCGTTTTATATGATCACAAGTTTAATCGATAATCCTCAGAAAAAAAATACCTGGATTATATCAAAAAACCCGTCGACAGTATACCCTTCTGACCATATTTTATAATAGTTGTTTAATAGACTCAAGTAGGTTCTATTGAAAAATGTCACATCGTTCATGTTTTCCAATCCACTTCCAGCTACAAAGAATCTGAAAAAAATGAAGTAGTCAGATGTAGCATCTCATTAAAAATCACAAACTGTAAAAGATCGTAGGCGGTTTCTTCTGAAATTTCTGGAAGACTTTCTTTAATATCTCCATGTATTCCGGAAATGTTGAAAGAATCTGGCACTTTCGGACAGATCGTAATTGCAGGTAGTTCTAACGAATTGACCTGAAGATTTCTGTTGTGAAGCACCTACTTATTTTTTTTGAAAATCTCACCAATCTTATTGTTGTTGAAGTTGCAGTGGGCCCTTGAATATACTCGATTATTACAAGGGTTGTTGTGAATGCTCCTAGACTAATGCAAATAATAATAACAATCCACCAAAATATTCTCATTCTTAGAGTCTTGCTCATCAATGCCTGACTTAGTCCGTGCACTTCACCAGTCCAGGCCGGCGGATCATTTTGGTGACAAGTGCACTGTTTTTGTGGTTTTGGAAGGTACATTCGAACCTGAAAAAATACTCGACATGTCATTTCAGTTTTCAAGGAACTACTTAGGGCCTACTTACATGCTTCCAACCAGCAATTGATATCCTATCTGGCATCGCGTTCTAATTTGAAAGAACCGTAGGGGAAAAAACTAATAAGGAAAATAAAAAAACCATAAAAAGACAGGTATAGAAGGGGAGACTACTGGTCAGCTGCGGCCATGCCTAATGAATTATGCAAACTTGGAGTAGATGTAGGGGTAGATGTTGGTAATCTGATATTATTGTGTCGTTAGATTGAAGTATGAAATCGGTTCTGAATAATCAGGATTGTTGCAAATCGCTTTAATTTAACTATGATAAACGTGAATTCTACACTTCAAATGTACATTGCGCATCAATAGTTTAGATTCCTCCCCCCCCCCTCCACTTTGGAATTTCACAATCACAAAACTCCTGTACCAGATGGTGAGCAGTGAATGAAAGCTTCATACGATCATACTACTACAGGAACCAAGTTTTTAGACAGATCGGCCAGCTTTGACTTAATCTAGAAAGTAACAGTATAGCGCGCTATCAGTTTTTGTTAATTTTGAAGTCAGAAATCCGTAAAAAGGCGTATATTGTCAGTGTTTTTACGACATTGCTTCATTTCTTTTGCCCTTTTCTCGAAAATTGAAAACAGAGAAAAGTATTTATAGCGCTCAAAAGGTGATTCAACAAAAAAATTTCATGATGAAACAGAATATTTTGGAACTTAATTATCATTTGGGTTTTCTTAACTTGCATGCAATTAGGACATAAATAGACTCTGGAGGTGTTGACCGCTGCCTTTATCCTATTCTCTTCGAATCGCGTTCTGCAGACTCTAAACTATGTGATACTGGGCTCTATTTGCAGAAACAGGTCGAGAGAGGGCTAACAACAAATTTTCTATTGGATTTGCACCATGAGCCTGGCCAGCTCATAACATTGTTGATTTTTGGCATGGAACCAGTCCGTTGCAGAGGTGGTGGAGAGACAGGTGGTATTGTCTAGCAGGAATACGATCTTGCTGCTACGCCACGCATAGATGAGACCAGTTGGTCGCTCAAATCACTCTAGTAATAATTCAACTGATCAGGCCATCGAAATAGGACTTCTTTTCTACGGAAAAAAATAATTTGGAAGTTTGCTTTTACATTTAGCCGATTACCAAGAAGCGTGTATCTTATTCCAATCAGTGCTCATGTTGTCTTTCGCGTACGGCACGTTGGATGGTTTGGTGTAGACGAATAGAGCGTTTCTTTGACCTTTCCGATTATTGAGTTGGTCGAAAACACTTGCAGTTGTGCCAAAGAAGACATCCACGTCTTTATTTGATGTGATGGTGGTGTTGTTTCTGAAAACCACAAGATGTTTGGTAGCGTAAGTTCTTTTAACACTTTAGTTTTGCTCTGTGCGATTTATCGATATGCTGCAATAAAGCGTGGAGCAGCGGAAATACGCGAGAACTTCAGCTCTAAGGCGCATTCTTTTCAGTTCAAGACATCATTTATTTGAACAGTTAGCGCTACAGAACATTGTTTTTCTTTTTTTTAACAACAATATTATTAATGCTTTGCGTGGTTTTTGTTTCTTGTACAAACTCTTGTATAAACTCCAAATAAAATTCCAACCCCCGATAGGTACAAGCTCAAATAGTGGTCGCATTGATACGCCTACCTCCCACGAGAGTATCTGTATACAGGGTGCGCCAAAAGTATGGTAACACATTCAAAGTGATGTAACTTTCGCAAAACGACCCGTATCAACATGAAAATTTAACAATAGTTTATTGAATACTTTCTAATAATGATAATATCAAAGTTGCTCGATGCGGTTGCTTTTGTTCCTCACAACATCCATGAGTCTCTTCGGGAACGCTTCTACCGTGACACGGAGGTATTCTGGTGATAGTTTGGCCGATTCCACTTCCAAACTTTTGTTCAACAACTTCAAATTGCGATGAGGACGTGCTTGGACTCTCGATTGGAGAATTCCCCATACCGAATAGTCAAGCGGATTGAGATCTGGGGGTGAGGCTGGCCATTTAGAACTGGTTATGAAACGCGGAAAATTACCTGAACACCAGGCCTGGATGATTTTTGCTTTGTGATTCGGAGCAGAATCCTGTTGAAATGTGCAAACCGGTTTCCAAAATGGGATTTTGTCCATGGAAGCACATGCTTCTTCAAAATTTCCTCCAAATAATATTCTTTGTTGATTTTCACTCCAGGATCCACAAAAATGAGCGGTAGAGGTAATGGCTCCAAAAACCATTACTTGCTGGGGATGGGAAGCTCTGTTGATGGCTCTACCGTGTAGAGCGTGCTCTACTCTATGATTCTGGGAGTTGAATTCGGCTTCGATAATGAACAATTTTTCGTCAGTGAACAGTATCCTCAAATGTTCATTTTGGAGCATGTCAGCAAGGAGAGCTTTGCACTTCTTCATCCGGGCCATCTTGTTCCTTTCCGATAGAATCGCAGCTTTTCGAACACGATGTGGGGTCATCCCGGAGCTCTCTTTTTACAATTCTTCTGATCGAAGAATGACCGATTCTGAGCTCTGTGCTCAACTTTCGCATGCTTTGGTGGGGATTTCGACGAATTCGTTCTCTGACGACCTTGATTTTTTCCGGAGTGATCGAAGTGCGGGGTTTTCCGCTTTTTGAACGGTCCTTAAGTGTGTTCAACTCCTCAAAACGTTTGAAGGTTCTCCAAGTCGTTGTGCGTTAAATTCCAAGAGCTTTTCCGATGCTACTTGGGTCCATTCCCCTCTTGGCCATCTCGACGATGGTACTTCGATGGACAGAAACAGCCACCATCCCGGTGAAAAAAAACATAGAAACTTGAAAATATGGAAATATAGTAATAAAGACATGTTGAAAATAATGAAAATAAATTCAGTGCATGAAAAGTGCGCCCGCGTCCGCCAGCTTGCGCGAAACATGTGTTACCATACTTTTGGCGCACCCTGTATAAAGAATTGCCAAGAAAATACAACATCATTAGCTAAATGGCTTCTACACTTGCTTGGATCATAGCGTTTGCAATAATTTGCGGCGTTTATTGTAGTGAGTTCTATATTTAATATTTTCAGAAGTTTTTTTTTATTTAAATGATCTCATTTTGATATTTTCAAGGTCAATCCATTGATGAAACATTGCGTTGGAAAGAATGTGCAAATGGGAACCAAAGTATTTACGATTTCCAAGTTGAAACTTTACAAGGAGAATACACAGATCTAAGTCAATACAAAGGCAAAGTTATCCTTCTTGTAAACGTTGCTACATTTTGTGGTGAGCAATATTGAAATAGTTTGTTTCTAAATCTTTCGATTTCAGCCTATACTCAACAGTATACGGATTTCAACCCCATGCTTGATAAATATCAAGCAAAAGGCCTTGTTTTGGTTGCTTTTCCATGCAATCAATTCTACTTGCAAGAACCAGCTGAAAATCATGAGCTCATGAATGGACTCACTTATGTACGTCCAGGAAACGGATGGACTCCGCATAAATTGCTTAATATTTATGGAAAAATTGAAGTTAACGGAGACAATCAACACCCACTATATGAGTTCATTAAGGTACGTTGATCAGGTATTTGACCTAAGACCTGTCATATTTTTTTCCAGGAATCTTGCCCACAAACTGTCGACAAAATTGGAAAAACCGAGGAGTTGATGTACAACCCAATTCGACCATCTGACATCACGTGGAACTTTGAGAAGTTCCTTATCGATAGAAATGGGCAACCAAGATTCCGTTTTCATCCAACCGCCTGGAGTCACGGAGCTGTTGTAACTCCATTCATCGAGCAACTTCTTGCAGAACCAGCGAACTGATTTAAAAGTTATGAACTCTTACATTTTCACACATTTTGTACAGCAGTAATGATAATTTATTGTTAGCAAGTCATCATTATAAATGCATTCGGGGATCAGAAAAATGTATATTTGTTCTGTACTTACGCTATAACAAATAAATTAAAATATTTCGTGTTTATTCTATTTTTAGAATATGCAATGCAGAATCTAAGGATCATGAACTTGAAAAGACAGTGAGATAACGAATCGAAGGGACCTACCGGCTGTGCTGTCTCGTTCATCATGACACCGTTTTTTTTAGAATTTCTGCCCGAAAAAGAAGAGGACCAATTAGAATCTACTGTTATCCTTGTTTTGTGTTTTTGCTCGGTGTCCCTCCTATGACGAATCAAGGGAAATCCAGAAAATTTGAGCTCAAAACCAACATGAATCAACTGGAAACGTGCTCCAACGAATCAACAAAAGAGAGGATACAGATGAGGAACTAGTATCATTCAACTATTGCGCAGTAACGTATATGTAAACGTACGCATACGACTTGGCGGCAGCAGAAGCTCTTGACCAAGCTATCCAGAGTATCCAGAGAAATCAAACAATCCAGAGTTCAGGAGTTGTACAAGCATAAATCGACTAGGTCAAATCTGGGCATCCAAATCATACAAGGAGGGCTTATTTCTGCTCACAACTGTATTATTAGCAGCTGTACCATAAAACATTTGTCTTTTTTTTTGTTGATGTCAATTTTGTTGATGATCTTTGTAAAATATCCGTAAACTCCCTCATAAACATGAGTTTGTTTATTTAAAAAATGAGCGGAGTCTGCAGTTTACAGTTCAGAAAAAGATGTGAGAGAAGAGATATGAAGAACATTGGATAAAGCGATGTTTGGTGATGAGGGTGTCGGCGGTATTTTCTTTGAGAATGCGTTTTACAGTCTCCTGAAGTTCATAGTAATTTAACATCGATTAGACAAATGACGGGATAGTACGAAAACAGTAAATGGAGATCTAGCACAAATCAGATGAGTCGTCCATTATTTTTTTATCTTGATTGTCCATTACATATTCAAAAAATAAAATATACAGGTAACATTTCAATTTATTTGTTATAGCGTAAATACAGAACAAATATACATTTTTCTGATCTCCGAATTCATTTTAAAGGATGACGTGCTTACAATATATTAACATATCTGCTGTACAAAATGAGTGAAAATGTCAGAGTTGAATTTTATGCAAAGTTTTTAAATCGGTTCGCTGGTTCTGCAAGAAGTTGCTCGATGAATGGAGTTACAACAGCTCCGTGACTCCAGGCGGTTGGATGAAAACGGAATCTTGGTTGCCCATTTCTATCGATAAGGAACTTCTCAAAGTTCCAAGTAATGTCAGATGGCCGAATTGGGTTGTACATCAACTCCTCGGTTTTTCCAATTTTGTCGACAGTTTGTGGGCAAGATTCCTGGAAAAAAATATGACAGGTCTTAGGTCAAATACCTAATCAATCTATGTACCTTAATGAACTCATAGAGTGGGTGTTGATTGTCTCCGTTAACTTCAATTTTTCCATAAATATTAAGCATTTCATGCGGAGTCCATCCGTTTCCTGGACGTACATGGGTGAGCCCATTCATGAGCTCATGATTTTCAGCTGGTTCTTGCAAGTAGAATTGATTGCATGGAAAAGCAACCAAAACAAGACCTTTTGCTTGGTATTTATCAAGCATGGGATTGAAATCTGTATACTGTTGAGTATAGGCTGAAATTGAAAGATTTAGAAACAAGCTATTTCAATATTGCTCACCACAGAATGTAGCCACGTTTACAAGAAGGATAACTTTGCCTTTGTATTGACTTAGATCTGTGTATTCTCCTTGTAAAGTTTCAACTTGGAAATCGTAAATACTTTGGTTCCCATTTGCACATTCTTTCCAACGCAAGGTTTCATCAATGGATTGACCTTAAAATTATCAAAATGAGGTCATTTAAATAGAAAAAAACTTCTTAAAATATTAAATATAGAACTCACTACAATAAACGCCGCAAATTATTGCAAACGCTATGATCCAAGCAAGTGTAAAAGCCATTTAGCTAATGATGTTGTATTTTCTTTGCAATTGTTTATATACAGATATTTTCGTGGGAGGTAGGCGTGCCAATGCGACTACTATTTGAACTTGTACCTATCGAGGATTGGAATTTTATTTGGAAATTGTTTGTAGTGAGCAATAACGATGAACTAGAGTTTACAAAAGAATCAAAAGCCACATATAGCATTAGTCTTGATCATTAGAAAGAAGATAAGCGAGAATGACCATCACGGAATAACGTCAACAAGAGTTACGTTGCGGAGACATCTGAAAAATCTGCCACGTCACAAATCCACTTAAATTCATAAAAAATAAAAAATAAGACGGTCCGGACACATGACGCGTAGAACCGACGGCCGATGAACACAACTGAAAGAATGGATTCTTTAATACAAAAAATGATTTGTCGAGTGTTCCCCATCTCATCGCAAGCAGAAGTCTCAATAATTCGAGAGAATCAGCTGATTACTTCATGGACCACAATTGCCCAGGACCGCAAGACTTTGGTATTTCTGATCTGCAGCAACACAGAGGAATAAACGGTGTACTGTTATAAATAACCGGTTAAGGAAATAAGTAAGCATGAACGAACAGAATCAAATTTCTCTTGAGCAGAAAGTTCAGACAAAAAATCACCTAAACTCAGATAAATGCGAATCAGAGCTGAATTTCTTATGAATTTATACACATGCTGCATATGAGCACGCCACCCAAAGTCGCGGCGTCGTCTCTGCGTTATCCACTGCTATTCCAGGTAGTATGAGAAGTGAGAGCTGGCCTCTGGCGATTAGCCAAATTACTTCAACGCAATAGAATATAACAGAACACATGTCTTTGTGGCAAGTAAGCGCGCTACTACTAATTGATCAAGTGTCGATCGCGGTTTAGATTTTGTCTTGGGAGAAAACACCTTGTATTAGGGTTTTTAAAAAGTAAAGTTTCACTCCCAACATTATTAATAGGTTTCTTTTCGATAAAGTAACATTCATGCACTGTAGCACAAATGATTCAGATTAAAAATCACGAAATCTCAGATGAGTACTTGAACAATCGAAGAATGCTGAAATGTCTTCACACCATGAAAACCTATGTTTGCAGATTCAAAATTTGAACGGTTCCGACAAATCTCAAAAAAGAATGCAACATAAGTGAAAGTTTCACAATTTGTTTTATATCTATTTTTTTAAACATACATTTTGCATCATGGAGTCTGAGGACTGCTTGGTTGATTTCATAGTTCAACAAAGTTCAATATAAATTCAAACCAGATCAAGAAAATCAATAAAATTGAGCCATGAATTGGGATCGAAATACTCTTTATACTTATACTTTTTACTTTCACTTTTACTTTATATTTTTCGAAATACCTTCCAAAAGAAATGTTTATGAATTTGAAATATTTTGTGCTTCTTTTTTTACAGTTATATTTACATTATATTCATTTGCATTTTGAAACATGTTCGCGCGCTTTGCTTCATAATATTAAACACCACGACATTTAAGTATTATTCTAGTTCATTTCGTTCAAATGTAAATACAGCAGAAGGAGATAATTTTTGAAACCCGGAGGTAATTAAAACGTGAACAGTAGCTCATTAGATGCGTTCTCATTAGATACAAGATAAGTCAACATCTGATTGACATGTGGGTTTGGTACTTCAAAAGTATACACACACATTGGAATGAATACGATGATTGATGCAGAGTGTTTCACTCAGTTTGCTGGTTCTGCAAGAAGTTGCTCGATGAATGGAGTCACAACATCTCCGTGGCTCCAGGCGGTTGGATGAAAACGGAATCTTGGTTGCCCATTTCTATCGATAAGGAATTTCTCGAAGTTCCACGTGATGTCAGAAGCGCTCACAGGATTGTACATCAATTCGTCTGTTTTTCCAATCTTGTCAACAGTTTGTGGGCAAGATTCCTGCAAAGTCAAATGAATTATGGTCATTCGTGTAAAAAAGAAAGGAGAGACCACTGCCAGTCGGAACTGAACACAAAGGCATTTTTATTGTGTTCAGTTTGATTCTTGTCCACTCTTTTTTTAAATTTCCTATTGTTGTTCGTCCTTGAGACAAGAAAAAAGTGACCCGCTGGCAATTTGACTGTAATTCCACGGTGTAAAACCAACCTTGACAAACTCGTATATTGGATGCTGGTTCTCTCCGTTGGTCTCAAGTTTTCCATAGATGTGCAAGTTCTGATGTGGCTTCCATCCGTTTCCGGGTCGGACGTACATAATTCCGTTCATCAGCTCGTGGTTCTCAGCTGGCTCTTGGAGGTAAAACTGATTGCATGGGAAGGCAATGAGCGTGAATCCCTGGGATTGATACTTCTCAATGAGAGGGTTAAAATCCGTGTATTGCTGGGTGTATGCTGAAAAAACCAAGGAGGTATAATTATTCATTTCTCCTTTTTCCCCTTAATCAAAAAAAATTGTTGAACTGTTAAACTCAAGTACGACTGTTTCAATGACTGTAAGCCAATTGTCCAAGTCAGCGTCGGTGTTGCATAATAGGTGATAAGTCATGTGGTTTTCACACCGTTTAGTTTGATTGATTCTATCGTTTTTTTCGTGTTTTTAGCAAAATAAATCGAGTATTCAATAACTGGCATCCCAGTCCATTATATTATCTTTCACAATGGTGTATTTTGCACGTCAGAAATAAAAGAGGATAAATAAAATATCAATTTTGACATTCCGTTTTCACTTTCGAGATCAACTAATGCATTTCTGTTCCAACTTCCGTTTCAAATGAAATGATCATATATCGGTGATGAAAAATGATATGAGATGTCTCAATGAAATCTCTTGCAAAACGCGGAATGACTGAGATCTTATAAATCTCTAATATTCTTGCGGATATTGAGAGATAGGGAAGAATAAAAAAGACTCACCGCAGAATGTGGCAACGTTGACCATGAGAAGCACTTGTCCGCGGTATTGGTTCAAGTCAGTGTACTCACCTTGAAGGGTCTCTACCTGTAAGAATATTTTACAACGGGTGAAATAAGGGAGATCTGTTAATTTTCTCCTACCTGGAAGTCGTAGATGGACTGGTTGGTGTCCTTGCATTGACTCCAACGTGTGGTTTCATCCACCATTTTTGGTCCTGGAATTTGAATATTTAAAAAAGTAACCAAGAATTCAAAGTAGACATTTGATGTTAGAGACAAAATAACTAACCAGGTTGAGCGGCTGCAAGTGAAATAAGAGTAGCGAAAGAAAGCTGCCAAAGTAGCATTTTTTTCAATTTCGAAACTTTGAGACTGATGATCGCCACCTATCACATCTTCACTTATATACCATCTTTATACCTTCAATACAGTATCCATTACGTGGAGGTAACAGAGAAAAACAGTAGGCGGGAGAATTAAGTTTCTCGATGCGCAGAGGTGCAGAGTAGTGGGGCGTGGTAGCGAGAAAAGATGGAGAAAATAGGAGAAGTGTTTGAACAAACATCTTAGATGTTTAGATCCTTATTTTCAGCAGGAAATGGATACAGGAAGATACCGATCGTTATAAAGTTTTCACTGGTTGTTAGTGTCAAGTTGCTCCAGCACTTCAAAATTCCGGGAAAAAAATACTCTAAGAAAACGGCAGTATACGAAAAATACACGTAGACAGGAACCTGTTGAAAAAGCTCACTATTTGCTTTACCAATTTTTC
This sequence comes from Caenorhabditis inopinata, assembly GCA_003052745.1. NCBI lineage: Eukaryota > Metazoa > Nematoda > Chromadorea > Rhabditida > Rhabditidae > Caenorhabditis > Caenorhabditis inopinata. The sequence goes on along the minus strand of AP018156.1, from coordinate 4,190,468 downwards.
TCAGCTATTTACTGTGAAAACATTGCGAATTGAAAAGGCATCGATTCTATTTCAGTGGTGATTTGATTGCAATTTCTCAAATAAATTGATATAGTTGGAAACCTTGACAGTCCCTTTCCCTCTTCCATCTACTAGCTTGTTATTTTTTGAAAGACAGATCAGTTAAGACAAAGAATATCATTATATGTCAACGTCCGCATTAGAATCAACGCGGAAAAATAAACAAAATCCAGAAATGTAAAGGAAAAGTCGGGAATATAGCGATGAATAGATAACTTATCCTCTATATACTACGATGATAATCACCAATTGTCCGATTTGTATTTTCACTTTCTTTTCTCGACTAGATCTCTATTTTACATTGGAGACTTCATTTAAAAGTTGGTTGGTGGCCTATGGATGTTTACCAAATTCATTGGAATTCAACAGCTATAATTCCAAGTTCATTCAATGTTTACACTTTTCAGATTTCTTTGTTCCCAAGTGTTTCAAAGGAAAAGAATAACGTAATGGTCAAAGCTTCCATTTTGATGAGAAAACACATTTTTCCTTGGCAATTCGCTGACCGGCGTTCCATTTCAGTTATTTTTTATATTAGAAGTTTGAATTATTTTTGGATTAAGACACAATTCAAGTTTATTCGTAAAATCTCATAAGAAAACACTCAAATTAAATGTATTAGATAAGAGATATGGTCAGGATTGATGAGATACGTCATAAAAATACATTAACAACTCAGATAGGAAAACGGCGAAACTTGTGAAATTTGCAAGACTTGGATTACACTTGCACAGTAATCCTTGACAGTTAAAAAAAATAAAATTATACAACAGGACTTTTTTGCTGCTTGGCACTGTATCACTTCTATTTAGGGCTTGGTACAGAAAATACTTTAGTCTTATTAGTGCGTTCTTTGCAGCAGGTGTTGTAGATTTGTTGTTGTAGAATATTGTAGATTTGGGAATCTTGTAAATTGATTGCTACTCTTTTGATATAATTTAAAATCAGACACGAATTCAGACGCTTCAAAAGTTTGGAAATCATGGAAGGTGGCCAAAATATAAATGAATATCGTCTCTTGTGATGATAATAATATCAAGAATGAAAAAATAAAGCTTTAAAAAGATAATAGGTATTCCGTCTATCTCAGGCCAAATAGAATTGTGGGTGTTTTATCACAAAAATTAGCCTTGTCCGAACTTTACTAAATTTTTTTAACGTGAACCGGGTGCCCAATGTCCAATAACAGAGTTTTGTTTTTTTTTTTATTTATCACTTCGGAACAACTGTCAAATGTTCATATATTGAAAAAAAATCATTGCTCATTGTTTGCTTTGTGTTGCTCCAAGTTATAAGACATCTCCGCTCTCCAGGATGTGCTTCGGGAGTATCAAAATCTATTAAAATTCTGTTCAACTATTTCGAATGATTTCAATTGTTCACTTCTGAGGACTATATTTTCCTATTTTCTGTTACACGCGTTTCACAATTTCTATTCTTCAAATTCAAGTAAAACTATAGGTCTTTATGTGGAAAAAAGAGGAGAACACTTTGTTAACCTCCTCTCGACCCTCCCCTTTCACTCTTGTCATCAAAACTGGATTTTGGTTAATACTACGTGATTGTTGTGGTTACTCGCTTTGCTACAGTCACCTGTTTTTTTTCACGATGATGGCAAAGAATGGAACAATAAGATTGGCGAAGATCATCTTCGGATCTTGGATCAGACCTTTCCTCGTTTCGTGCATCAATTCTTCCTTCATGAACATTGAGGAAGTCACAAAATGTTTCTTTTGACCGATGAAGTTTCGATTAACAACAAAATTAGTACCGCATAATTTCTTTTGTGTCTTTCTTTTTCAGACAACCAATTTTGCATTTTTGACAGGGAAACACTAAAGAATCATCTTACTTACAAAAAAAATTTTTTTGAGAAGGAAAAAGTGAAACTAGAAGCTTTGTTAATTGTTTAAAAGAGATGGAGAACCAATTGTTTAGTGTATTTTATCTTCGCTACAGGTCAAATTGTACACAGTGTAACTTTTTGTTACAAGTAGCAAAACTGGATGGCAGATAGCAGAGCAGAGCACTGACAAGCACTTACAACTGCGCAAAAAAATGTGTGATGGTAATTTTTAGAACGTGAACTGAAGAATATGAATAAATTATAAAAAAGAAGAGAATAGAGTCATCTTATAGGAGCACTTTTTCGTTTGTTTCATTCATTTTTGTTTACTGAAAGATAACTGAGTGTAATCAGTTTGTATTTTTCTTGTTGGCAACAAATAACTACCGCGTGGAGCATTTATTGTGCAAAAAGTGTTTCAACTTTAAAGGTGACGATGTGTCACATCTTTCAAAATCGGGGTGTATAAAATGTAGACATACTAAGCATCAGACTTGACGGGAAACGGTTTCCGTGAAAACTTTATCCATTTCATTTTTGTACTTAAGAACTGCGTAATAAGTACATTTTGGAATGTCTTTTAATATCAGTTTAGTTTCATTTAAATCAGAGATTCCCTGATTTCAGTTGCTTTTATAATACAGCAAATTCATAGAAAAGTTTCAGCTCGCGTACTCATAGTTTTTTTTCTGCAAAACTATGGAACGGAATGCGGGAGCCAACAACAAATTCCCGATTTTTCATTTTCGAGTATTTTGAATTGTCTAAAAAATTTTTTTCAAGTACCGCCACTTACAAAAATGCTATGAAATCATGTTCAAATTTTTGGTTTACACTCTTTAAGTTCATACACCACTCGTTTTCTTTATGTGAGTTCGTTGGTATTTTTGATCACTTAAAATAAGGTTTTAGGCAAATAACACTTGTTTCGGATGTTGTTTGATCCTAACTAATTGTTCGCAACGAAGCATTAGCAAAGTCGGTTCAAAAAGCAAATACTTTCAATTGAAGTTACTTTTGTGAGCTAACAGAAGTGATTAATGTTTTTGCTCTTTTATCTATTTTTCAGAAAATTATTAATAACCTCATTCAGACGGCAACATAATAACATACACATTGATCATCAAAGAGTTATAATCAAGCATTGGTTCAAGAGATCCCAAGCTCAATTCTTGGTCTTTCACTCATGAGGAATTCTCGATCTTGACACCTAACAATGAAATACTCCAAGTTTCCGCCCACAGATATGTCGACTTTATAAACAGAGCAAATATTTAACAAGTTGCCACAAGAGGTAAATACCAATATATTTCAGTAGTGGTAGTGTTCGCGTTTGGTACTCAATTTTCAATGAACATTCTTTTTTTTTCATGTTTCTAGATTATTTAGAAGAGTTGTTGACAGAAAATCGCGATGCTGTAGAAAACAGAGGTGAAAAACGATTATTTCAATAAGAGGACTCCTCCCTCCTTCTTGTGACTCCAGAAATAAAACACCGAATAAACAAAACTGTTATATTAAGACTCACTGCCCTCCAACAAACTATTCGATTGGAATATGAGATGGCAAAGAAATTGGTTTATTTGCGTTCAGCGTGCCCTTATGCTCTCTGCTCCTTCATGCAAAAAGAATACGAGAGTGGAGTGTGCAACATAGTTGATACTGTTTGGATTTAACAAGTTAAACTCGTCTTCAAGTTTGACATGGTGTATTTGCAAGCGGAATACTGTTTGCATGAAATGAAAAAAAAAACTGCTTTTTGAATGCAGTAAATGTTTTATTGAAAGTCAACTGCAATATGAAATGCTGCAGCAGACCAACAATTGACTTGTATGGGGACTGGTTATGTGTAATAATTAGTACACCGATTTCGAAGATCGAGAACAGTTTTTGAAGACTATTTTCTACACTTTGAACAAACGAGCAAACATTCAAAACTGAGCAATATAGATTATCATAAAACAGTAAAAAGTTGTTTCGGCGAGATACATAGAAGTGGATGCAATATTTGCAATAGTAAATTATTTATTTAAAAAAATTCCTAATACATGAAAATTTCAAATATGTGCTCATAGTATCTTAGGGATTTATACATTTCAGAATTATTAGGATTAATTGGATGCTAATATGTAATTTGAATGATTAGTTATAAAGATGATATCAATAGAACATGTTCCTTCTAAATAAAGAATGAATTCTCTATACAGTACGTGTCAAAAGTATATTTCGACTTTAGTGTTTCCAGAATTCCGGTAGCAGATGTTGAGAAGTAAATGACCTCTACTGTTCAGCTGCAGCCATGCCTAATGAATTATGCAAAGTTGAGGTAGATATGAAATCGGATATTATTGTGTTGTTGGTTAGATTGAAGTATGAAATTGTATGAAATTGGATTATTGCAAATCGCTTTATTTTAATTATGATAAACGTGAATTCTAAACTTCAAATGTACATTAGTATAGCATCCCCCATTCCATTCTAACGTTTACAGAACTGGCGACTTCATATGATCAAACCTACAGAAACAAAGTTTTTAGACAGATCGGCCAGCTTTGACTAGATCCAAAAAGATAAAGTATAGCGCACTCTTAGTTTTTGTTAATTTTGCTCGTCAGAAAACCGCATAAAACACGGATATTTTCAATATTTTTTGGCATCACTCCATTTTTTTGTTTTCCTCTCAACGTGCCACGTGGACCTCACTTATGTGCAGAGGAATGAGCCGCAATCGATGTTTTGACTGCAGAGAGGGATCTCAAGAACTTCCATAGCCACTCAACTCAGAAAACACCTCAAAACAGTATCTACAAAACCTACGGAACACCCTTACGGCGACTGGCAAACGATGAAATTGCATCATTGCAAAAGTTTTAAACTTTTTAAATTTTTTTTTAGTTTTTTCCATTTTTGAGTGTTTTTTTTATTTATTTTCAGTTTTTGATTCAGAAGTCTTGTAAATCAGCGAGTATGATTCTCTTTCTAGAAATGGTTAGACCTATTGGAAATAAATCCCTCACTGTAGACCTACGAGAAGCAATCATTGTCGGCTGGAAACGTGGTGATTCTACAGTTGAATCACCAGTTCTATCAATCCTATCATTTTACAAATGTAACCTTTAGACTTTAGAATTTTAGACCTTCAGACAATTATGTATTTTTGTTCTGTAAGCTAAAACAACATTTTATTAAAAGTTGCACCTCGAATCAACAACCTAACTAGATGTTATATTTACAACATTTTCCTATACATATATAAATGTTATTGAAAAAAAAGTTAATCAAAAATCATGATTGCAACACTTTTCTATAAAAAGCATATTGGCTGACCTAACATAATTTAATATTTAAAAAACTGTGAATATTCATTTTCTTGAATACGCTCCTTGTGCTTTTTTCAATTTCTACGAGAAATCTTATAATACAAGGTATACAAAAATATAAAAATTATGATAGAAAGACAGTGTTACATGAAAAAAAACACAAGAAAATGACACCGAAAACACAGAAACAAGTGAAAAAACATTTTCCAATTACTTCGCAAAACAATTTTTTAGTAACAAAGAGCACAGTTAGAGAAATCTAATTTTGATTTAAGAAAAAAAAGAAATTGAGCAAGCAAGGAGAACAGAAAATGATTTCTTTCAATTTGAGTTTTTCTTACATAAAGTGGTACGATCACCTTTCTTCTTTCGATTTCGTGTTTGCTTTTGAAATTGTATTCATCTCTAAGTGTTGAATTTTTTTTCAGTTTCCGCTTTTGCTCGGACTAGTGTCAGTGTACCTGACTACGACAAATGATCAAGCTGGCTCAAAAAATTTCCTAACAAGCTCTTAGCTCTTAGCTCTTGTAAGCGTGTTTCTGATACAGAAGCTTTTGAAACAATAAAGTCTGACCAAAACGTATGATCGTTTGTCAAGTTGTGAAATCAAAAGAGAACTGAACTTGAGTGCCTAAAAGATAAGAATTCCGAGAGTTTTAAGCAAAGCACTTTCATCAATCATCGTAAAATTCGAAAGTCATTATTCATGACATTCAAGAATCGAAATAAAGCGCTAAATAAAACTCGAAAATATAGAATGGGAATAAGTAAGCATTACAGTAGTTCAGAGTGAATACAATTCAAAATCTGATTTTATTGTCACAATTTTAGTATGGAAAGCTGCGATATTCTTGCAGAAATTTCAAAGACGGCGTTGTCATTGTTTTTTGACAGCAGTCAGATCAACCGGACGGCTGAAAATTCGCTGTGTATCGAAGAAAATGAGCGGTGTCGATTACCGGTACATAACGTGACGTGGTGTGCTATATTTTCACCGTCACAACAACAGCTACAATGCACATTCCTGCAGGATTGAGCACTGCAAAGGGCTGAATCCAGTCTGCAATCCGGACTGCAAAATTTTGTTGTTGTTGGACTGACCATTTTCTTCCTCTGGCATGAATAACACTGAAATGGTCTTGGGATACTTGGAGAAAAAAAATTTACGGAGGAAACGAAAGTTACAGTGCAAAAGTTTCCTTGAACAAATAAGCGAGTTTTGACGCCTTTCATATGGTGTTTTTGGGCAATCTCTAATTATCTATAGACGGTGGTATTTTGACGTAACTCTTAGAATTGATGATTCTATCGATGACTGTTGATGATTTTTTTTTTACTTTTGCTCATTATTCTTTCGCTGACCGTGTCATTTTGTGGATCGGTGAAATTCGTGATACACCAACTGGTTCTTTAGCAAAGTTAAAGGAACAGTACTACTTAATCTGAAATGCGTTGTTAAAAACTGTGAGCAAACCTTGGCTCTTCTGTGTTTACTTAATGTCCGCCATGTTTACAAGGTGTGGGCAGTGAACCAAGAATTTGAACAATTTTACAGTAACTGTCATCTTTGATAGATAAATGTGGACAGTAGCAATAGTATTTTCAAGTCTTGAAGACAAAAATTAGGGACTGCGATGACGGGACAAACGCTTTCCTTCCTCCAGAGTGGCTTTTGAGGTGATAGATTGGACCGGAAGCTTAATACAAGTAACAAAAAACCATTTGTAAAAATGCGTTAGATTACATTTTTTTTCACGATAACAAAAGCAAGACATAAATACAAAAGGTAACTGAAAAATCTGATTCAAAGGAATTTTTGGTTTCTTAAAACGGTTCTGATAATTGATTGCATATTTTCAATTCCATAAGTTGACAGGAAAAAAAAAAGTTCTCAAAGTTCAATTTGGATGCCCTGTTCCGTAATTGCAGGCCTTCCGAGTGACGAGTCAAATAGGCTGCTATGTATTTTGAGAAACCTACGAAGCATCTGACTCGCCTTGAAAGATAGCTTTTGGTCAAATTGCGCCGAAATGTTATGAGAAGATTAAATGGGAAATAAATAATTTTACTCACCAATAGCGTTTTTTCAATGGGATTTTACTGTGTATCTTTCCTTGTGCCCTACTCAAAATTTCAGCAAGTTTTGGGGGGGGTGGCTTATACATATACTCCCATTTCTGAGCTAAGAATCACAACCGTTTCTCAGTGGTTTTTCTGTTAATAGAAGTACGATCCACTTGATACAGTTTTCTATAGATACCTCACGTGGCGCGTACCTCTAATTATGCTCAATCAAGATTCGGTCATTATCCAACAGTATCCGACATGTGCCCCTTCAAACTTCAAAACTGCGCTCGCTCTATACTTTTGTCAAAGGGGTGTAAATAGAGTTATCACGGAGCTGAAAACACAATTCATTAAACACGATTTGTTTGAAAAATTAAAAAAACACAAAAACTGTTCGATTAATTTGAGAAATTTGGAAAATTGAATGTTCTATAAACTTTCTAAAGGAACGAATTGAGTTATAACTGGCGATATGCTTGGTGGGGAATAAATATAGAGTCGCATTCAAGACGGTGTAATAACTTGAAATTCAAAGAACTTTTTTCTGAAAATCAACCAAAATATTTATTAAACAACAACAACAATTGTAGCATTAACAGTCTTCGAGCTGGCCGTTCATCCTTAGTGATTAAATCGGGGAAATTGGCTTCGCACCTCTGCTCAGTGAGTTTTGCGGTGTGAGCTGCCGCTCTGTCCTGCTGGTATTTCAAATCGTCACCCACGAAATTTGATTTGGACCACGGCAACACCTCCATCTCAAGAATCTTCTCGATAGAGTATTCCCTGTTGGAGCCAAAGTCAACGTTGATGTTACCCGAAGAGATTTCAGGCAGTCATTAAAGAGAATGATTCGACAACTGTTAATACTATGTTTTTTTATTGTTTAATAAACATTTTTGCTAATTTTCAGAAAATAATCTTTCGATTTGAAGTTATTACACCGTCTTGAATTCGGCGCTATTTTTATTCGACTTATAATTCTATGTTTCAGATTAGAATTCGCAATGTGATTGATTGATTGATTGATTGAATGTTATTATTCAAACAATATTATGAAAAAATTTGCACTTTTTTTTGTGTCCTGACATTCGCTTCATAATAAAATAATGAAGAATTCAGTGTGAAGTTTAGAAAGTACTTTTAGAAAGCTGGAAACAGCAAAACATTAAAAAAAAAACAGATATAAACTTGCATACTTTCAGAAAGAACATGTGTATCGAGATAAAAGTGTTTGAAAATATAGCAAAACTATAAATGTGATAAGACATATGTTATAATTTCGTGTTTGGAATGAGTGAAGCTTGTCTTGAATCTATACTAGGAAAAAATCCAACAAAAATTCATTGGCCGTGTTAAAAAAAGTATTATGTTTTCTGAAGAATGTATTTTTTTTTGTTTAGTTGCAAGTTTCCCTTCCTTTTTTCTCAAACACTTTCACAAAATTCCAGAAAGGGAAATTCAATTTCCTTATTTGAGTTTTGTTCTACTCTTCACAATTATTTTTTGAGTTCTACTCATGCCAGCTCTTCCAAATAGGAAAGTATTAAAAAACCCCTCTTCCTCTCCATTATGAAAGACACTATACCATAAAATGAGATAAAAAAGCCAGACCTTAGCAGTATACATAACAATCAGGAAAAGCTTAATAGCGAGCTTTAAAGCCAAAGATATATGACAATGTTGATCCCTCTCTAATTGGTTCTTCAAGACACAATTTTTTCAATTATTTCTGGAATTAAAACAGTAATCCATGTGTGGGATCAACAAATACGCCTATTCCATTTCTTTTCTAGAGAGCAACCCAACATTTTTCCATTCTCATCATTCATTCCATCAGACGCCACGAGCCTGTCTTCACCCGTATTTTCTTATATTCACACTTTTTTTTCTTGACTGCCTGCCCCTTTTCGTGTTTTTTTTCAGGGGTAGTGCTATTTCAATTACATGTGAGTTTTCACTTTTAAGCCGCCCTCATTGGGCTCATGTTTCTACTGTTTCTTTATAGACTCCTTTTTGGGGTTTCACTCAATGAAATGAAGTTGCTCCACCGATTTCTTTTAGGATTTTTGGTCATTTCCAGGCCTTTTCTATATTAGTTGTTTGAGTGAAGTAAAAAAAAAGTCGAAAGAAAACATTGGCACCTTAAATCAAAACGTGAATGAGGTAGTAAGACAAGGCAGTATGTCAATGGTTTCAGTCAAAGACCATCCAGTACTTCCCACATCTCATCAACTTGATGCCTAATCGTATTTATTGCGTCATTACTGCTACAGATGAAAACATCAAGTATTATTTTTCTTATTTTTCATTTTGTGTGTTGATGCGGACATAGACCTATAACTGGAAACATAGTAGCTTTTCTGATATCAATCTGAAATTTGATAGTAATGAGTAATTTTTTACTCTGAATCTGTTCTTCAAACAACCAAATTCCTATCACCAACGATTGTCACGTGGCAGTCCGAAATAAGTGAGGACCCATAGACATGCAATATACATATGATAAAGATGAGAGTTTTATCTGAGTTTTCCTATTCCAAATATGAAACTTTCTGGAATTCTCAACTATTGCAACAATAGAATTGATATGTAAATTGTTTATGGTTAGCACTTTTGGATTACTGTAAGAATCCGAAAAAGGAAGATTTCCAGTTTATTTATGCAACATATCTGTAGTTAATAGCTTTTATTCACTGTCTAGCCATAGAGAGGTGTATCGCGGAAGTCAGAGCCGCCTACTAATTTCAAGTAATGCTGTATAAGCAGTATAAGCTGCATCAAACTAGAGCAGTCTTGCAAGCTACTCCGCAGAATTGCTTTCAGCTGCAAAAAATTCCGTTTTAGGGGTGAAGATTTCACGTAAAACATGTGAAATGTTGCTAACTCTTTTCCACAAAATTAGAAGAAACGCTTTTCCGACTGGAAAACTCATTTTTGTATGTCCGCCAAATCCAATTAATTTTTTTCAGTTTTAATGCTCCTTCTCTCTAAAAATATCCTTTTTATCTGTCTCGTATCTTATTTGATCTTCATAATTTAAATGTCACATGTATAATATGACTAAAGTGTAATGTAGTGTGAAAAGGAAAACGTTAAAAATGTAAAGTTAGATAGGAGAAGAATGCTGAGCTTTACCTGGAATAGTCGTCGATTTCTTCTCAACTTTTTCTTACTTTATTTCAATGAATTATTCATTAAGATACACTAGATGTGAATCCTTCATATTTTAAAGCTCATTTTGCCGCGTGACCGTGACTTTTCACTATATATTGATTCAACGTAATAAGCGTTTTCCTATTTTGAATTTTGGATATTTAAATAACGTTCAAAAAATATTTTTATTAATGTAGATATCATCTAGTTCTAATTTCAACATGGGATTGTGCAGCAGTAAAAAACGAATGACAACCGAAATGTCAGATGAAGAAGTAGCAGCGATTCGAGAAGTCTGGATTCGGTAAGTTGGGGTAGATCAGTTCGTTATTGTGACTGACAATAATAATCAATAAACCCAGAAAGTATTCTGGAGAGAGTCTTATTCTGTGTTCTATTTCGGCATTTTCACTTGTTTTATAGGGGTTTTATGCGAATAAACCCATGTGTAGAAACGGTAATAATATTTCCCAATTCGCTTTTTGTAATATTTCGGAGCCAATTATTCATCAATTATTCATAAGAGTGCTCTGTATTCTAAACAAGTAAATATAATTTCATTATATTATATTAGGTTGATGGAAAAGTTATGACGTTTTTATGTTGTTTACTTTTATGAAAGATTTTTGAATAAAATGTTTGGTTATCTGTGGTCGTGTTATATATCATTTTGAAGAGCGTAATTCGCTCTATCTACTCGTTTTATTTATTTTTCTTTGAAATAATTATGTCACTTTTTATAGCATTTCAAAAAAGCATGGATAAAAGGCAAATTCGAACGATTTTTTTGTTAAAGTTCAAACTAGGCCGAAACTCTGTCGAGACAACTTGCGATATCAACGATGCATTTGGCCAAGAAACCACTAATAAACGTACGGCACAACGGTGGTTCAAAAAATTCCGTAGCGGTGACTAGAGCCTCGAAGTTGAAGATCGTGACGGCCGGCAGTCTGTGATTGATAACCATTCAATTGAGAGCCTTAATCGAAGCCGATCTTCTCAAATCAACACGAGAAGTTGCCGAAGAACTCGACGTTGACCAATCAACAGTCGTTGTTCATCTGAAGCAAATAGGCAAATCAAAAAAGCTCGACAAATGGGTGCCACACGAATTAAACGAAAATCAAAAAAATCGTCGTCCGTTCTTCTTTTACGCAACAAAAATGAGCCGTTTCTTGACCGGATCGTAACTTGTGATGAAAAGTGGATCCTCTACGACAACCGACAACGTTCCGCGCAGTGGTTGGATCGTGATGAGGCTCTCAAACACTTTCCGAAGCCGAAAATCCACCAAAAAAGGTTATGGTGACTGTTTGGTGGTCTGCAGCCGGCCTCATTCACCACATCTTCTTAAATTCGGGTGAAACAATTACAGCAGCGAAGTACTGCCACCAAATTGACAAAATGCATCAGAAGTTACGACATATGTGCCCGGCATTGATCAACAGAAAGGGGCCAATTCATCTCCAAAATAATGTTCTGACAAACCGACCTTGCAAAAGCTGAACGAATTAGGCTATGAAACTCCGCCTCATCCACCATACTCACCGAACCTCTCGCCCACCGATTACCACTTTTTCAAGCTCCTCGACAATTTCCTTCGTGAGAAATGCTTCAAAAGCCAAGACGATGCCGAAAATGCCTTCAATGAGTTCGTCCCTTCCAGAAACCCGGACTTTCACGCTACCGGCATAAAGAAACTTGTTTCTCGTTGGCAAAAATGTATTGATTCTAATGGTTTTTATTTCGATTAATAAATTTTATTTTAAAAAAAGTTATGGTCATTTAAAGTTGAAGGTTCAAAAACGACATAACTTTTCCATCAACCTAATATTTACCATGTGTTATGGCTTAAGATAGACCCAGCATGTGCCAGACTTGATTAGCTCTGTGAATTTGCAGTGCTAAAACCGACAATGTGGGAAAGAAGATTCTGCAAACCCTCATTGAAAAACGTCCAAAGTTCGCAGAGTATTTTGGCATTCAGAGTGAGAGCTTGGATATTCGTGCTTTGAATCAAAGCAAAGAGTTTCATCTTCAGGTGAGACATCAAGCTTTAGATATTTGAGAAATCGTTAAAAATGTGTTGAAGTTGCTTTTAATATTACGAAAAAATAGACAATCAGTGCGACATTAACTGAGATAAATTTCAGGCTCACCGTATTCAGAACTTCCTAGACACAGCGGTCGGATCTCTTGGATTCTGCCCGATTTCAAGCGTCTATGACATGGCACACCGTATTGGCCAGATCCATTTCTATAGAGGAGTCAACTTTGGAGCAGACAACTGGCTTGTGTTCAAGAAAGTTACTGTTGACCAAGTGACAACTAGGGCCGCTGAGAACGCCAAAGAAAAAGATGAGACAAATAGCAATGGTACTGCAAGCGGAAAAGTTGACAATGAAGCAAATGTGATTTCAGTAGGAGTTTAAACTTATGCGATTATTCATGATTTGAGTTTGAATTGTTCAGATCACAGATATCAACAACGTTTACAGTGGAGAGAACTGTTTGGCTCGTTTAGGATGGAATAAATTGATGACTGTCATTGTTCGTGAAATGAAAAGAGGTGATTGAACAAATTGTCTTTGTTTTAACTTTAAAAATAAACGGAATTCAAGAGTTAAACTATTTCTATACCCGAAATTTGCACGTTTCAGGATTTTTGGAAGAGGCAATGCGTAATTGTAAAGAAGAAGACAACAATGGCCTTCTTGGTACATAACCTTCCTTTGGATTATACGTGAAATCGCTTATTATTGTTATTAAATACATTGAGAACCTGCGCTCCATTTGCGGTTTTTGAAAATATGTATATGCCGAACTCTAACTCACTTTTCATACACATTGTTTGCTTTTGTACTGAAACTTGCTTGGTTTTTTCCGCTTTTTTTTCGTATTCTACATGAACCGTGTGCATTCGTGGTTAAGGTAAAGCTGCAATTTTTGTCAGATGATCCATTTATTCATTAGGTAGCCTCCTTCCACTTTTGAATACACCAAAAATTATAATATACCAACTCGCATGAATAAACAAATTTGGAAGATGACGTTTAATCTCTTGCTTCTCATCGAATCTTCATTTACTTACTCGGCAGAAAAAATAGTGATGACTACATGATGATTCAGAAATTTGTAAATGAATTGGAAAGCCAAAGCCGTTATAGATAAAGCAATTCCATCTTAACATATTTTTTGGCTCGCACAATGGGGGGGGGGGAAGTGATTAAATTCACAGAGAAAAGAGGAGCATTGAAAATGACGAGAGTTGAGAGTGCTGAAGAATATTGTTATGGGTTGACATATGGCTCCGGAACCCATCCGGTTCTGTTGGAAATTGAATCTCTGACAAACACCCATCCACGGGAACCGCATTTCAGAAGAATCACCTGGAAACCGATGTGAAAACGGATTGAAATGATATGTTTTCAGAAGAATAGTTATCGGAATAAAGATGTGTTGTTTCTCATTATTTACTCATTAGGGGCTCATGAAATTACAGAAAATTATTAAATAGGAAGACCATTTCATCTCTTTTTGTTATAATAAGGACATATGAACGTTCATTATTCCCGCAATTTTTCAAACCGTTTTCCAGCATAAACCGAGTAAAACGGTCTACAGTCGTCTGAAAAACTGAACAACAATTTTAGCTTATTTGTACATTGTATTGTCATTTGATACTCTACCCACCTTTAGCACATTTCTGTTTTAAAGTGTTTCTTATCAGCTTTATTTATGTGTTTAAGATCATTTCATTTCCATTGCATACATTTCTTACAGATTACACTTCCCGTATTGCAGTTAACGTAGAATCACCTCATATGAATATTGAAAATTCCTCACCTTATCTCCACGATTAACAGTCATCTGTTCGCCAGAAGACGCATTGAAATCGTCATTGACATTAAGAATACTTCCATATTGAGACGGATTGAAGTACGACGGGACGGAAATTTTGGAATTCTCAGAGCGATTGTTTGGTTGAGGCTGAAGAGATGGATATGCCGATGGAACATCCACATGGAATCTATAAAATTTGCTTCTTGTTTCCATAAATTTCAGGCAAAATATGAATGAATAAGTAATATTCATGACATACTTCTTTGCATTCATCTGCTCTTCCGTCACTGGATTATCGACAACTCTTCCAACTCGAATGTGATCGCTGGTCACAACTTGATAAGTTGATGCATTCTGAGAGGTGATCTATATATTTCGTACCGTATTTTAAAATGGTTGAATAATATTTTTTTTAATATTTAGTTAAAAAAAACTTTACAGTTGCATACCTGAACTGGCGCATAATGGACCTTTGGTTGAGGATTAGATGGGTTGGCAAATCCAAATACATTGACGGCTCCTGGTATAGTATTTGGTGCTCGGCGCATACCGCCCGGTGCATTGTTAACAGGCTGTTGAGGTACTTGCTGAAAATACATCGTTTAATCAAAATGAAGGAATAACTCCGGCAAAAAGAAAAGATAACACATGAAACTCACCTCCTCTTCGGAATTTGAGTGATGGGCGTATGTCTCTTTTTGTTCAGAAGCTTGAATTGATACGACATTAGGCTGAATTTTGTCAACGGGCTTTGGTGGAATATTGGGTTTTTCTATGATAATTTCGGATGGAACTGGCGACGATTGCGAAGGTTTTTGTGGAATTAGTGGAATTTGCTCAAAAAAAATTATTGTCAAAAAAAAAGGAAAGTGAACTATACCTGAGCCGACGTCCTGCGATTGTTGCTAACCAAGACAACTCCTGCGCTAGTGTCATTGGTAAGAGTTGGAAGATCTTCAAGAGTCGTGGCTATAGAGGATGAATAATCGCTGCGAGCTTCCTGAACTTGCTCAGAACTTTTCTGAAAAGACTGATTTCTGAAATAGGAAAATCAATGAAAACGCTAATTTTCCTACAATTTCTGTATTTTCTTTCACTTCTTCCACTTCTAAAATGACAGTAGGTGGTACAATGACTTCTTCAGCTTTCGGTGAGGCAGTGGGAACAACTTCAGATTGAAACAACTTCCCAATTTCAATGTACCTGAAAACAGTCTTCTTTTAAAAATAAAATAGAATCAAAAGTTCAGCTATGTATATGTGAAAATTTACTATTTTAAGATAAATATTTTTTGAGCATAAAATACAATTCTGTGAATACTTTAAAACAAAATGCATACCCCTTGATCCACGATTGAAGCTTGTCATTGAAAAATTTGTATCTCAATTCCTGCTGCCTAGCCCAGTTAGCTGCTTCTTTTTTATGAAACTCAGCAATGTCTTGGTCAGTTTCACCATTCTTTCGCTTCTTCAACTTGTTTTCTTTTGATTTGTACTCGGAGAACTCGGTTTTTAGCATTTCTTTTTCTTTGTTACTGTAGTCATGAACTTTGTGGGCAAACGCGTCAAACTCGGTGATCTTAAACTAGTCCATGAAGAAGGAACAGACAATGAAAAGTGAACTAACAACTTTCTGATGGGCTTTGACTCCCTCAACAAATGGTTTAAAAAATTTTGAAAGCTCTTTGGCTTCGTGATTTGCTTTGTGGCCAGCCGTGTCTGCAGACATAATGAGCTTGTGAGTAGCATCACAATAACCAGACAGCGCTTCTTGAAATACTGAAAATTGACGATTGCAAGAGAAAATTTAACTTCACTTTTAAGTTAAATTTTTTTTAAATAAGATCTGAACGAAAAGTGTTACAATAAATACAATATGTAAAAAGTAAACGATAACTTACAGTGATAGGTTTTCAAAAGGCGAATTCCAGCCTGTCCCAGATTTTTGGCAGCTGAAAAATGATTCCTATAAAACCTCACTAAAAGCCTGTAATACCTGGCAAAAACTGATGACAAAGCTGGTCATGGACAATCTGTGGAATATTTGCAGCCATTGACGGCGAGACTTCCGCTGGTACCGTTTGTTCGTCGGCCGACATCGGAACGTGTGGAGGATACCGATGAGAGACTGTAAAGTAGAACAATAAATATAGTTTTGTGGTCTGAAACTTAATCAATGCTACAGGTTTTAAAATGAACAATTCTATGATTGGAAAGAGTTTTAAGTGAGGCTGACAGAGATAACAAAGCGTTAAGACACAAAACCATTTTTGCGGAATGAAGAAGTAAGTGATAAAGGTCTAAAATGTTTTTTCTTTATTGAAATAAACCGAAAACAATCAATCAAATGTTTTCATGGTGCCAATAGGTAGAATCTGGACGTTTTGAATACAAAATTGACATTGCTCCATTTCTAAAGCAATTGCTAATACAAGAATTTCGTCGCATTCTAGATTTCCCTGTCCTGTATTATTATTATTAATAGAGTCAGTTATCATCTATCTACATCTGTAAACAGAATAAAATGCAACAAAAAAAGTTACTCTTATTATAGAGATATCGTTTTATAACGCAATTAGAACAACATACGCGAAGGAAAATGCAAAGCGTACAGTTGAGTGAAGGGCTGGTGAAAAATAGTTGTGCAAGTGATAAGACTCAACTTTCGTATGCTGCGTGCCTTTGGTTATGTACATTACCGGCATCAACGCCAAACGGAGCGAAAACGCTGGAGCGAGAAATAATACCAAACCCGCTTTCTTCAAGGAAAGTGCCATTATAAGGCGACTCTTTGGCGGGCGACTCCGAAGCAGTAGGAAGATTGCTGGCGTTTTGACACTATCACTAATAGAGAGAGAGAGAAGAATGTGGGGTAATATTTACTAGAGAAATGTCATAGCTATAAAATGAAATTGATGCAAATTTTCTGAATCAGGAAAGCACGGACTTAAACGCAGTTTCATGAAGCATTGACACCCTATTATAATCACAAGGCGAATATAGGCAAGTGTCTTTAGCATTTTCCGAATTTTTCCAGATCGCCAATTTAAATGATTTTATTGAATAATGTTATTCTAAAAAATAGATCTGATGGAGATTTAATAACAATTATGAAAAAAAGAAATGTCATAAAAAAAGGAATTGAACAGAATCGTTGCTAGATTGAGATCAAGAAGAAGTCACTTTGCAGAAAGTCGTATTTTCAATAGAAATTTCAAACATTTTTCGAGAAAAATCATCTCCAATTTAAGAAAAATGTAAGATAATTTTATTTATTTAAACACCCAACAACAGTCCTTAGATTTGTACTCTGATGAAACTGTAGCTTTAAGTGGAATAAATTCGAACTTACATTTCATTATTTCACAACGTGCCCTCGAACCATCAGTATAAACAAAAGTTTACCAACCTTTCAACATCTGCTAAAGTTTTTGGGCACAAAGAGACACGCCACACAACACACAAGCATGACCAACGTCAACGTTCTCTATTCCGCTCCTCTCCCAAAAAACTGCAACTAACCATTATGCGTGCTACATAACAATGCAATTTCCCGAGGTCATTTAACAATCACTGGGACATGATTTCTACTCACCAATCTTGATACTCTTGAATTGTTCATTAAGAACGTATTTTTCTCCATTGATCTCTAGAGTTTGCGCTGTTAACAACGGTGGCTCCGGTGGAATGTTGGATTGATAATAAAACTCGTCGGTCGCATGTTCCATTTTTTTGGAATCGGAAAACACCGAAATGGATTTCAGGCTTCAGATGTTGGACACAGAAGAGAATACGTAGAAAAAGAGAAAAAGAGAAAAAAGAAAAAGAAAATTTTAAGAAATAAAATATAAAACAATGCAAATAAAATAGCTTTTGCCTTCGACTTTTTTCAATTATTTTTTTAATAATGTTCATTTCATTTTTTTCAGTCAATTTCCACAACATTGTCTGTTATTTCAAATTTCTAAATGTGCCGAGTACAATTCTTCAATTTAATATTTTTGTTCATAATCATTTTTGCTCAATTGATACACCAAATCATAACAAACAACTTACATCTCCATCTCCAAATCTTCATCCTAGCCAGCGAAGACCGTCTGGTGCCTAAATTGAAAATGCCAGCTGTAACAACTTTTTACGTTGTAAATGACTATCGAGTGCCCTTTCCCTATCCAAGGCGCTCGCTCTCTCAAACGGTCTATTCTTCATTATACAACGTGCAAATTAGAGGGGTCAACGCCAAGTCTGTTGAAGAGGCAACCATAGCGCGTTTGAGGGATACTACGCAATTGGAAGGAAAACTGATGGCACTGTAGAACTTTTTGTACGGAACATTGAAATGAGATTGTTCTGCAAAAAGAACTTACGCATTACTAGTTTTGTTGGATTTTCGTTTCTTTTTTCTTTTTACGGCAGCTTACGATATAAGTGAATGAACAACAGAGTGCACCGCTGTGCCAAACAACTGTAATATAGATGTGACTCATCTCTATGTTTGTATGCTTCTAGAAGGTTATGTGGTTGTTTACAATAAAATTCCAATTCTATTTTATTGTGATTGCAAATTTTTAAACAAAATCAAAAGACAACAAATGTGCATTTCATTAATTCTAAAAATATTAGTGGCCACATTTCAAAAAACAGATTCTGCACACTTTCCAAATTTTGGTGAGTTCGTCTAAAATTCCATTCGAAAACCAGTGAGGAAAAAGATTCTAGAAATCTAAAAAAATAAGTACGTTTCCGTGTAGTTCTTGCGGATAATTGTTTCGTGTTGATTTTTTTGAGTTTTGCGTGTCATTTCTCCAAAATTAAGGCTTCAACTCGCAAATTTATTCTGCATAACGTCTAGACTACTTTATGTTGTTTATCATGTTTCCCTTGTCATGCCCTTGTTTTAAAAATAGTTATTTTCTTTCACAGTCGTAGCTCTCTTTTATAATATAATGGTTACAGAACCGTTTATTGCATTTTTGACTTTTAAATTTATCATAAACTGCTGTAAATTGAATTGCAAATAGCCGTTATAAAATATGAATCAAGTTGACTACGCAGAATTGTAGTACCATTGCAGCAGAATATTCTCAACTTTTATTTCTGTTGTTTTTTTGGATGTTTGATTCTCGATAATCTATTTTTTGCTGATACAGACATGGGGGGAGTGCGTAGGATTAACTGAGCTAACACTTTACACTTTACAACGATCTATCTTTTCCTTTTATCTTTTAGTCTTCTGATTTTTCAATTCGACATTTCTCAACTTTTTTCATTTAGAAAATGAACAGACGGCTTGGAAATGCATTGCGAAATGTTTCTTTGAATTTATCGACAAAGGAAATTGTGAAAAGTTTAACAAGTCCATTGCGAGAACATGAAAAACCCTTACAAATTTTATCTCCAGATCAGAAAAAAGAAGCAATTCAATTAAAGATTAAGAAGGTAAATTTTATTTGCATTCAAATGAAATTATAAATTTCACTAGATTGAACGAATTCAAGGACAACCACCATTTTATGATATGTTCATGAGAAAACACACTTATCTGAGAATATCGCTCACGGAAAAGTGCAATTTTAGATGTAATTTAGCAGATTTCTGTCACGCCTTCTTAACACCTCTATTCAGGCCTGTATTGTATGCCTGCTGATGGTGTTCCGCTGAAACCAAAAAATGAAATGCTCACAAATGATGAAATATTGAAGCTTGTCAAATTATTTGCTCAACATGGAATAGATAAAGTACGGCTGACTGGAGGAGAGCCAACTATTCGGAAAGATATTGTGAAAATTGTTGGTGCGTTTTGAAACATCCCACAGAAAGCTCTTTAAAGGAAAATTTCATATATTAGCGCTGGATTTTCAGAAGGAATTTCATCAACACCAGGCATTAAAGATGTAGGCATTACAACAAACGGATTGATTTTACAAAGATTTTTACCTGATTTGAGAAATGCTGGGTTGACTAAGGTATTTGAAGCATTTTGAGATCAAAACCCTATTATAGTGATACCTTTTAACAAAGGCTATGAAATCAGACATTGACATTCTGCTACATTTTTTGCTCACGTTTTCAAATTAGACGTTTTCCCTCTCATTTTAGTTTATTTCAAAACGAGTTGCATTTTCAATCATATTTCATCTAATAGTTCAGTAGATAAACTAATCTTTTGCATGAAAGTACATGCATATGATTCATTAAAGTAAGCCCATTGAACATCAACGACGTCATAGTAGGTGTGAGTACATTTTCTCAAAATAGATCTATAATATTACAATCATCTGAAATAGGAAATAAATTTTTTTTTGAAATAGGAAATCAGAATGGATTTCAGATCAATATCAGCATAGACTCATTAAATCGTGAGAAGTTTGCGAAAATAACAAGGAGAGATGCTTTTGAAAAAGTCTGGAGGTCAATTGAAATGGCCTGTAGCTATTTTCCAAAGGTCAAGGCAAGTATTTGAGATACATTTTCAAAATTCAAAATGATAATTTCTAAATTTCAGTTGAACGTAGTGGTATTAAAAAACCAGAATGAAAACGAGATTGTTGACTTTGTGAACCTCACTAAAGATCGTAGCCTTGACGTGAGATTCATTGAATTTATGCCATTCGGAGGGAATGACTTCAAAAATGATAACTTCTATGGTTACCGTGAAATGCTTGGTTTAATTGTCGATCATTTTGGGGATGGCGTGAAAAGACTGATCGACTCACCCAATGACACAACAAAATCATATAAGATCAATGGCTTCCGAGGGCAGTTTGGCTTTATCACTTCCATGTCAGATCATTTTTGTAACACTTGCAATCGGTTAAGAATAATGGCAGATGGAAATTTGAAAGTGAGTCACTACAAAAGTGTGATTTCAGACTCTTTTCTTTTTAAGAATGTGATCATGTTGTAAAATAAGTGAGGTTCATGGGCGAAATTTTTAAGTTGTGCTTTCAATTGAGTTTCTCTTTTTACTTGATCGAGTCATTTTCTCATTTATGAGATCCCGTTCAGCCACTGCATCTGGAATCTTGGCGCGAACGTTTCACATGACATCACATCTCCTCATTACAGCTCATTCTTCGTCCTTCCTCGCACTACCAAGGACACAAATGATTTCGCTCTTTTCTGTACGCTCTTCCTCTTCATATTGCATTCTCTTTCTCATTTTATTCTTGGTAACAAACTCATCTTTTGGAAATCTGAAGTAAGAGAGAGGAATAGAGAAAATGTGATGTATAACATAAGATTTTATGCAAAGCGATCCTTTCGCCATCGTTTTGCCTTCTCCACCTGCTTTTGCCACTTTTGCTCCGCTCAGCACAAATTTCCACTCGCTCTCTGTTTCTTCGTCGTCGTTCTCCTCTCAGCTTGACACCCGAGTTCCCTTTTCTTTTTCAACTCGTTTGTTAATACCACTATTACTTGAAAGCTTTTTAGGTGTTTTTCTGAGTTAGGTATGTTACTTTGGTCGAGTTGCTCAATTTGATTCAAATCCCCATATATCCGGATTTTCCTAATTCTCAGGACTTCTCCCAAAATCCGTAATAATCCAAAATGAGCGTATAAGATTAGTGCAAAGGTATTAACGGATATACACCCATATTCTGAATTATTACAGAAATTTGCATCGTTCCGGACAGTGTTTGGGTGGCTAAACATACAAAAAAGCATTTCGAGCAGAATTTTTTAATTTACTTCCTTCTCAGTTCAGAATAAGTAGCATAACGCGTTATTCGACTTCCTGTAATGAGTTCAACAATGAGCTCTATTGGACTTTTGAATCATTAGCTAACTGGTTTTTGAAGAAATAAAAATCTTTGTTTTTACTACTGAAATAATCATCAAATATCAAACGACAACCATGAACACTTAGCGAACGTTTTATCATGTATCAGGTCTATCATTATTGACGTTTTCATTCTGGTACAATATTTGTGTGATTTTGTGATTCTTGTTTATGATTCTTGTATTATCACGTGAATAATGAAATTCAGGTATGTCTTCACGGTAACTCCGAAGTCAGTCTACGAGATAGAATTCGAAGCGGTGATTCTGATTCCAAAATTTCTGAAATAATCCAAAAAGCTGTGAACAACAAAAAAGCAAAGCATGCTGGTACTTACAAAATATTAAATCTTCTCAAAAATTTAAATTTCCAGTTTTCAGGAATGGATGCTTTAAAAAGTTTGCCGAATCGCCCGATGATTCTAATTGGAGGATGATTCCATGTATTTTTGATCTGCATTTCAAAAAAAACGGATATTTACTTTTTTTCAGGTTCTCCACCAGTAGCTTACTCTTATCTTGGTCACTTATTATCTAGTTCGCTTAAAATTAGTCACTTCCTTTCCACTTGTCACTTTTCAAAACTTCAAGTTCGATTTTATTCCACATCTGATATTAGTGAGTTCTTTATTTTATATTTAAAATAAGAAAAGTGTTCAATTTTGTGTTTCCACAGCTTGCTTGTTTTGCCAGCTTTAAAGTGCTGTATTCTAGCCCATTCTATTCACCCTGTACTCACACATGTTGACAACAACGGTCGCGTCAGACAAGTCGATGTTTCTCAAAAACAAATCAGCACAAGAACCGCTGTGGCAAAAGGAACTATCATTGTAAGTTGTGCATTTTCAATCATGGTAGGGATAGAGCAGGTTTGTTTATTTGTCATCAATTTGTCATCAATTTGTTGTCAAATGTCATCATCATGAAGGCAGGTGACCTAATTGCGTTTCGGCTTATCAAAAAACAAGTTGCGATAAACCGAAATCAGAACTGTGTTCGTGTCAATGAATGCATCAGAATATCATTTCACAAAAAGAGATGCATCGGAAACAACTGAAAGGTTGTTTATGGTAACTGATAAAGGTTTGTCGCTTTTTTCTTTTAAGTGTTCACTTTATCAGTTGATTTTATCATCCGAGATGAAAACTTTTTAAAAAAGGACTAGTGAATTTCAAAAATGATTCAACTGGACCAAAATAATTGTTTTCCAGCTCACCAATGAAGTTTCCCGCCAAATATCAGAGAACACTATAAAAAAAGGCGATGTGCTGACCGTTGCTAAGGTAACCCATTCTCATAAATCCACCTCCTCCCCATCCTCAGATTCATCAATCAATTATTTCACAGATTGCCAGCATACTGGGTGCAAAACAAGTTGCGAATCTGATTCCATTATGTCATCCAATACGTTTGGATTTCGTTGGCACTGTCTTTGATCACGATTTGGTCAATGCAAAACTTCACTGTATTTCAACGGCAAGGTGTAATGAGAATACTGGAGTTGAGATGGAAGCTCTGACCGCCTGCGCTGTGAGTGATGAAATATTTAAGAGTAAATTGATCAACTTGATCTGCAGGTTGCATTGCTCACCGTTTACGACATGTGTAAAGCAATCAGTCCGAAAATGGTCATCACCAACATTCATCTCGTGCATAAGTCAGGAGGCAAAACAACGTATAATATTGACAATGATAATCAGATTTGAACTGCTAGTCACTTTCACTTCGTATTTTTGTTGCGCTGAATGAATTTTCAGATCAGTATACACGGTTTTAAACAAATATTAATCAATACTACAAGGAAGACAATATGGTGACTATTAAAGGACTTTACTTACTTAGCCAGTTACATGGTCTCTTGGTTATTTGCTTATGTGAGCGGGGATCACAATTAATCAAGCTTTACTAACTTGGGAAATGGTGGTCCATGAAGTAATCAGTTGATTCCCTCGCCTTTTTTTTATTTCTTTTCCCTGTGAGTCAGACCATCTCATTTTGTCATGAGCGCTTTTTCGGATGTTTTTTTTTTCTGTGCAAGTCTCGTTGGCATTGTTCCGTGAGGGTCATTCCTATTTATCGTCTTTATAGTGATGCATGCGCCATCCGGATTCTTTAGATGACGTTCTGTGTGAAGGTGAGCACGGAAACAACAATAGTGTCGAAGAAATGAGAATTCGGGGAAGGTGTGAGCGTCAGGGGTGTTTTAGATTATGTTGAACGCGGCCCAGGATATCCGTCTTCTTACGTGGAGATGTGATTCCAAAGCATTTCGTGATTTGAGTATTCGATTGTTATAATGGTCGTGTTACTTTTGATAATCACCAGGTACTTGGTTGTGTACGTGTTTTTTTAACACTTCAGTTTTGTTCTAGGCGACTTGCAGATATGCAACTCTAGAGCGTGGATCAGCATAGATTCGCAAGAATTTCAGCTCTATGGCGTATTTTTGATCAATCAGTCAATTGTGTTGAAAGCTGATTCAATCTAACACTAAATTTTTTCAAAAATATACAATTAAAGAGCAGCAAAATAAGGTTTCATTCTATTAAAATCCCTGAATTCAGTGCTTGATGTCGTACTTTCCTTGTCTAGATAATTGCTATAATTAATTTACTTTATACTCAGAAAAGTGTGATATTGAACAAAGTTTAAGTAATTTTTTAAATGAACCTTTAGTCACATGCTTCATAAATAACAAGCAAAAGGTCTTGTTTTTGTTATTTTTCCATGCAATTATTTCTAATTGCAAGAAAAAACTGAAAATCAAAAGCTCATGAATGGACTCACACAAGTTCCCCCAGGAAACGGGATGAACTTCGCATAAAATGCTTCATCTTTAAGAAAAAAATCGAAGTTAACGGAGGCAATCATCACCCACTCTACGAGTTCACCAAGATACATTGATTAGGTATTAGGACAACCTAACATATTTTTTTTTCGACAAAATTGGAAAAACCGAAGAGTTGGTGAACAGCCCAATTCGACCAACTGACTTCACTGCCAGACATCACCGCCTGGAGCAACGAAACTGTTGTAACTGCATTCATCGAGCAACTTCTTGCAGAACCAGCTAACCGAGTTGAAAGCTTTGAATAAAATTCAAATCTGACTTTTTTTTGATTTTCTTAGAACCATGTGATAATCTATATTTCTCTTTTCTCTTCGATCTCAAAGAACATGTGCATTTGTTTCGCTCATTCGGAAATAATTAATAACAGAAGGTATTTCAGATTACCCGGAATTCATATGTCAAGCTGGGTAATGCTTTATGGTAACATGAACAACTAACGAAAAATAATGAATAATGTTAGAATGAACAAAAACGAATTTTTGGTTATTTAAATGAAAAACTAACTGAGTTTCTTTCTCATACAATAATTAGCTGATCTGGATGAGATGATTCTTTTTTTTTCGGCTGTCTCGACGATCTTCTACGTTTTGGGCCACTTGGTTATTTTTCAGGTACCTGATCTCCACCTTTCTTGTCGCTGCAGCTTTCAACCTTGATTCCTCATGTAATTTGCTCCTCTTCAGTTGAAACAATAGTGTGTTGCACCTCGTTTCTCTATTTTCATCAAAAGCTCCGGAGCGAGAACGGAGATAGAGTTGACCGACAGTTGATCGGTCTCAAGCAAGATAAGGGAAAACGAAGTCTCTTTCTTTTTTTTACCTTAGTACCAGTGGAAAGTTCGTGGCTACGCGAGATTCTAGAACATTTTGGAACATTTTGGAATGTCTTAGAAACATGGAAATCAATATCTATCAAAATTATAGTTTTGCACATATGAAGCTGACTGTTTTGCATGTGATATACGGACATCCCAATAGATCAGCATCAGCAAAATGCTGACTGTTTATATCGTTGATAAGACAGTTTTGTAGATTTTGGGTGTACAGTTCTACAGTATCCTAAGTACCTAGCGACCTCATGAAGATATGGTTGCAAAGCGCTCAGGTGGCCATGACTCCATCCCGCATATCGAAGTAAGAGGAGTGGGTCCGTGACTTGGAGATTTTTCGGATGTCTTCGCGGTGTAAGTCTCGTTAGCGTTGTTCCGTGAGGGTCATTCCAATTAATCTTCTTTCTATTGATGCATGCATCTCACGGATCCTTTCACCGAGGCTTTGTATAAAAGTCCAGGTTTCAGATCCGTTTGTGAGCGCGGGAAGAACTATTGTGTCAAAAAGTTGAGCTCGAATTCGGGAACAGGTGAGAGCGTCGGTGGTGTTTTTGATGTTGTTGAACGCGGCCCAGGCTACCCGTCTTCTTCTGTGGAGTTCTGGTTCTAGCTCATTTCGTGGGTTGAGTAGACTGCGTAGAATTGTTGTGATGGTTGCGTAATTACTGATGATCACCGGATGTGTGGTGGCGTACGTGTTTCTCAACATTTTTGTTTTGTTGGAATTTATTTGGAGGCCTACTTTTTTTTGCACCTTTCTGTGAATTCCTGGATCATCCGACTGGCAGTTCGTGGGTCGTTTGCGGCGAGAATGATGTCGTCTGCTAATCTCAAGTGGGTGAGATTTCTGCCATTGATCTTCATTCCAGACAAGTGAGCGTAATCGTCTTCGTGTCCTTTTAGATTCCGAAACTATTGTCCGAGGACGATCTCCAGAAAAGCTGAGAAGAGGTTTGGAGATATAGGATCGCCCTGGCGTACGCCTCTTGTGATGGGTACCTCAACATATATGTAGAATGGTGTGAAGGTGGTGGTGCAATTTGTGTAGCACTCTTTGAGCAGGTTTATATAAACTGTTTCTACTCCTTGTGCTCGAATGTTTTCTCATATGGCTCTCGGTTCCACTCTGTCAAATGCTTTGTGGAAGTCAATGAAGACCAGTGTGAGCGGGATATGGTACTCAAAGCCAACCTCGCGTGAGCGTTGTACTGAGTGTATGTGGTCGATCGTTGAGAATGAACGACGGAATCCTGCTTGCTCGACTGGCTGGGTTTTTTTAATGTTTTTCGTACTCTATTTAATAGACATTTTGAGAATATCTTGTACTGATAGAAGATAGATAATTATAATTCTACAAATTTTCTCTGTCTCCTTTTTTGAAAATCAGAGTAGGGTTAGAGTTTTTTTTTTATTTCAATGGAACTTTTCCGCTATCTAAATTCATCGAGAATCGTCGTGCGATCAAGCTGATGACATTATCATGACAGCTCTTGTGGAAGTCAGCAGTGATTTTGCAATGAATTGAGGTCAGTTCGTACTTTATCTGGGAGAAGCGGTAATGCTGGTGGTGGTGTTTCCGTTGTGATGGGGGTGTTGGTTGATGTAAGAGAAGGGAAGATGCTGCTGAAAAGTTTCGAGTATAACTTCTGAATCTCCTGTTCCATCATTGTCCTGGAAGTGACCCTTTCGCCGCTCGCTGGAGACTTAAGGCAAGGTATTTGAGATTTATACTCTGTAATGTCTCTCGCTACCTTCTTAAGACTCCTTCGTTGATTAGCGGCATTCAGTAGACGGGTTCTGGCGAATTCTTCATGGTCTTTCTCGACAGCCTCTCGGCATTCTTGAGACAGTGACTTAATGCTTGGGTCTGATCTGTTTGTGAAACGCCGTTTGGTTAGAAGCTGACGAGTTGCTTCCGAGATTCTTCTGTATGCGTGGTTGGATGGCCTTGTTATTGCTTTGTCCTGTAGATCCTTGAGTACTTCGATTAGATTTTGATAATCTTGATCAATGTCCGTATTGGAATACATTGTGACTGTGGCACTGAGCGTGTGCGCAGTGTTCGGGTCCAACTCTCTCTTTGGAAGCTTTCTTTGCTTGACCTGTTCGTATCTTGCGATATTAGTATTGAAGTGCAGGTGGCTGCGAAGTAGATGATGATCGCTACCATTTGTTAATGATGGGACCGCCGACACATCCGTCACAAACTTTCCATTTCCAGTATATGGTCGATTTCATGCTTGTGCTTCTGGTCGGGGCTGATGTGTGTCCATCGTCTATGCATTGGTTTTTTGAATAGCGAGTTTATGTGCCATAGACGATTTGATTCACAAAAGGTAGCTAATAGTTCTCCACTTTCGTTTCTTGGTTCCATTAAATTCCTACCAATGTATCGTTCCGTGTCTTTCCTTGGACCCAATCTAGCGTTAAAGTCGCCTATAATAAGCTTGTACCTGCACCGGCCGGTTAGATAGGCGTCTTGAAGGCTGTCATAGAAATCAGCAAGTTCCTCTGGATCGGCATCAGCAACAGGTGCGTACACTTAGAAGATCCTCCGAGATCCTAAGAAAACTCCGGTCCCGTCTCGATGTGTTTTGTGCTCTTCTGCTCATTTTCTGGAAGAAATCGTCTTGAACTTGTTTTTGTTAAGAATCGAATTTTTTGAAATTTACAAAGAAATGTTTTCTACATATAAGAGCTAAATTTGTTCAATTCCATGGCTCATTTTCCATAGTTTTCATAGTTGACTTCATGCTCCTAGCTCTTGTCTAAAAAAGTTATAACTGTGTGGCCGTTTGCTGAATATGCGTAAATCCTCTTTCATAGCGACTTGAATATTTGCATCAATGTTTGGTCACCTTCTGTCGTTCAGATCTATACTATTTTATGACGAGCTTAACAAAAGTTAGAGCTGTCAGGTGTCAAAGAGTCTCTTTGACGTAGTTCCGTGATGGTCATTTCTATTTATCCTCTTCCTAGTGATGTATGTGTCACACAGATTATTTCAGCGAGGTTCTGTGTAATTTTCCATTCTTCAGATCCGTTTGGGTAACGGTGGAAGAACGATGCTGTCAGAGAGTTGAGCTCAATTTCGGTGCAGGTGAGAGCGTCGGTGGTGTTGAAGGCTGCCGAGGCTATCCGTCTTCTTCTGTAGCGTTCTGGTTCCAACTAGTGAATTGAGTAGCTTGCCTAGGCAGACAAGCTCACCCACGTCTTCGATTGTTGTGATGGTTACGTTGTGAACACCGTGTATTTGGTTGTGTACGCGTTTCTAAGAACTTTGGTCTTGGTTTTTATACTCTTTCAAATGAGAGGTATAGTAGAAGAAGGAACGAAAGCAACGTGTGCTAGTTTCGGTTATCATTATCATTGAACTTGTCCCTTCGGGGAATTCCCATCAGCAACAACTTGACCGTTATTTTGAACAGTTTCACTTCTGCTTTTTTCGTTCGTCGGATATGAACTGCTAGCGTCCTGTTAGAAAAAACATTTTTTATCCATAAAAACGAAATTATCCTTTTTATGGCTTATTTCGCAACATTTTCAGTTTACCTCAAGCTGTCAAAGCTGTGGATGAGAACGTCTACGTTGGTAAGCACCATTGTACTGCGTGTGGCACAAGCGAACGGAAGCGTCAA
Source organism: Caenorhabditis inopinata (assembly GCA_003052745.1). Classification (NCBI taxonomy): domain Eukaryota; kingdom Metazoa; phylum Nematoda; class Chromadorea; order Rhabditida; family Rhabditidae; genus Caenorhabditis; species Caenorhabditis inopinata. The sequence continues at coordinate 4,161,080 of AP018156.1, read as the reverse complement.
AACAATTTTTGAAGAAATACTGCAGTCATGTAGTCTTCGTGAAATAATTTATTTTCATATTAACCATTGCAAAAGTCATATCATCTGAAACAGAGAGCACGCTGGACAATTGATAACAAGAAACCAGCTGTCAGATATCCGCTTGATTTTGCCGATGTGTACGGTGGATGTACATTGGATGGATTGTACATGGAGCTACAACCAATTAGGTACCTTTTTTGGCTTGTTTGAACAAATAAAAAGTAGCAGGCCTTATTTCATCATGTATCTGTATACTTACTCACTTACTTAGTTACTTAGTCGATCCATTAGTCGCTTGTGTGAGCGCGGATCACAGCTAACCACGCTTTGCGATCTTGAGCGATGGCTGTCCATGAAGTAGTTAATCGATTTCCTCGGTATATTGAGACTTCTTTACGTAGTGAGTCGGACCATCTAATGGGGGGTCGTCCGACAGGTCGTTTTTGGTATCGAGGAATCCATTCTTGTATCATTTTCGTCCATCTTCCGTCATTTCTACGCATAATGTGCCCGGCCCATCCTAATTTTTTTTGATGTATTTGAGTGGTTCCGTGACTTGGGAGATTTTTCGAATGTCTTCGCGGTGTAAGTCTCGTTGGCGTTGTTCCGTGAGGGTCATTCCAATTAATCTTCTTTCTAGTGATGCATGCGTCACACGGAGTCTTTCAGCGAGATGCTGTGTAAGGGTCCACGTTTCAGATCCGTATGTGAGCGCGGGAAGAACGATGGTGTCGAAAAGTTGAGCTCGAATTCGTCGGCAGGTGAGAGCGTCGATGGTGTTTTTGATGTTGTTGAACGCGGCCCATGCTGCCCGTCTTCTTCTGTGAAGTTCTGGTTCTAGCTCATTTCGTGGGTTGAGTAGACTGCCAAGGTAGACATACTCGTCCACGTCTTCGATTGTTGTGATGGTTCCGTTGTTACTGATGATCACCGGATGTGTGGTGGCGTATGTGTTTCTCAACACTTTGGTTTTGTTAGTATTGATTTGGAGTCCTACTTTTTTGCACCTTTCTGTGAATTCTTGGATCATCTGGCTGGCAGTTCGTGAGTCGTTTGCGACAAGAATGATGTCGTCTGCGAACCTCAAATGAGTGAGATTTCTGCCATTGATCCTTATTCTTGGCACGTGAGCGTAGTCATCGTCGTGTCCTTTCAGGTGGCTCCAAGACAATTGTCCGAGGACGAGCTCTAGACAAGCTGAGAAGAGGTTTGGTGATATTGGATCACCTTGGCGTACACCTCTTGCGATGGGTACCTCAACTTGTCTGTGGAATGGTGTGAAGGTGGTTGTGCAGTTTGTGTAGCACTCTTTGAGCAGCTGAATATAGACTGTTTCTGCTCCTTGTGCTCGAAGGCTTTCCCATATGGCTATCGGTTCCACACTGTCAAATGCCTTGTGGAAGTCAATGAAGACAAGTGTGAGCGGATTTGGTACTCGCGGCCAACCTCGAGCAAACGTTGTATTGAGTGTATGTGGTCGATCGTTGAGAATGACCGACGAAATCCTGCTTGCTCTACTGGTTCTGCTTCTTCTAGTGTTTTTCGTACTCTATTTAATAGACATTTTGAGAATGTCTTATAGAGGCTAATGACATTGTCATGTCAGCTTTTGAGAAAATCTGCCGTGATTTTGTCATCGCCTGCTCCCTTCCCGTTTGGGAATGAATTGAGGGCAGTTCGCACTTCTTCTGGGACGAACGGTGGTGCTGGTGGTGGTGTTGGTTGATGTGGGAGAAGAGGAGTTGCTGCCGAATAGTTTCAAGTAGAACTTCTGAATCTCCTGCTCCATCTTTTTTCTAGAAGTGATTCCTTCGCCGTTCGCTTGTGACCTGAGGCATGATATTTGAGAATTGTACAGTACCCTTCCAAAGTAGTTTGAAGAATTTGCTGAGTTATCAAAATTCAACGTCTCATCTTATATAGTTTCTAAAGAACTCGCCCTATCACAATATTTCTTGATATTTTTGAAGATTTTAAGTTACTTTTATTCGCGTTCTTGTATTCCGCATAATTCAAAGAAAAATTCTCTGTTTATAAGAGACCAAATTGTGAGCCCACGCTTCTCTCGCTTTCCGTCAACATGCCTGTTTAAAGCCCGTTTCATTATTTGATTCACTATGCTAACCATGCCTTGCGATCTTGGGCGCTGGCGGTCCTTGAAATAATCAGCTGATTTTCTCGAATCTGCTGATTATTTCAAGGATTTCTTGTTTTCAAGGATATTTCTTGTCTTCTGTTCGCGGTCAGTTGAATCATCTCACGGGGGACGTCTGAAAGATCATTTTTTGTATTGAGGAATTCGTTCTTGTATGTATCTTCTGTGGATTTCTGATTCTAGCTCATTTAGAACTCATTTATTTCTGGTTTTATTTCATTTCAGATGATTAGCTTTCCAAGGTGGACATACTCGTCCACATCTTCGATTTTTCTGATGATTGCGTTATTACTGGTGATCACCTGATGTTTGGTGGCGTACGTGTTTCACAACACTCTTGTTTTGTTTGTATTGATTTGGAGGCCTACTTTTTTACACCTTTCTGTGAATTCCTGGATCATCCGGCTGGCAGTTCGTGTGTCGTTTGCGACTAGAATGATGTCGTCTGTGAATCTCAAACGGGTGGGATTTCAACCAATAGTTTCAGATGAATTTGCAAACTTTCAATATTCTTTAACATCCAAAAACCTTGTAAACTTGTCAAGCACTTTCTCAACTCTTTAACAAATCTTTATTACAAAACTCAAGCGTGTGGTTTTCAAAAAAGTACCGCAAGAATGAACGCAAATCAACAGGTAATCAATGAGAATGAGTCGACGATGAAATCATGAAGAACTCATTTCTAGACAACCACCAACCAAAAATTGTCAGTCGCCACGCAAGCAAAAATTAGCCGAGGGGGGACAGAGATAGGTTTTGGTGTAACAAAAGAAGGATAGAATATAAGGGGACAAACCGGTCGATGAACTTAAAAAATGTAGCACACAAATGTCAACTAATGCACTGATACAAAATAAAAATCAAGGAAGTAAGCCTTGTAAAAGCTGCAATCGAAGGGGCTAGTTTGTTAGTTTTCGGAGGATCTAAGTGGGAGTCTGCGGTTTCTAAAAAGAGATTCTGTTGGATGGTGGGGGGGGGGGGGTGTTGGTGCAGAATTAGTAGAAATGCGCGCCAAAGCAGTTTTATTAACATCAGGTTTGTTTGGTATCAAGAAGAGAGTGGTGGAGTGCAGACAAAACAGTCGCGGCACAGAAATTAGTTTTTGAGGTGTGAGAATTATAGAGATTACAAAAATCGGAGTTTGTTAGATTCAAACAGCTTAGAATTCAAGGAAAACTTACTTAAACATGAAAAGTTAATTATAAAAAAAGGAATTGAAGAAGTCAAAACAAAATTTAAGGGTGAAAGTTAAAAAAAATTATTTATTTCTCCGGCTGTTGTGCCACTTATCCGATGAAGATAGTGGGAAGGTAGTGGACAATCAAACAAGGGGAGGGAAAGAAAGGAAAGAAAAAAGAAACAAAACAGGAAAAATTATCTGGAAAAAAACACTTATGGTCAGATGAGAAAGGCGGCTCGGCTAATAACAGCAAATCGAATTGAAGATCAGAGGAATGGTTGCATGGAAAGCTTAAAGGCATTGACGATCAGCTTTAATCAGCAGCTTATTAGTGTGCCTCGGCAGCAATGACCTCCTCGATCGAGCGATTCTCCTTCTTGGCACGGAGGTATGTCTGATAGTGTGGAGACTCCTGAAAGAACATTGTAATCGTATATGTTGCTACGTTTTGAGACATTATGCATTAAATGAGAATGCACACAAAAGAGCTGATTCACCGTCTTATTTATTACAAATGGTTACCGTATGTACCATGCAAATTGAATCATTCAATATTCTATAATGTCTTTAAAAATTTTCTTCTTTTTTCTTTTGTTTTATATTAAAGTTAAAAATTCTTCTGCTACTTCTGTTTATTGAAAGAATACAAAAAGAAAATGCCTTTTTAGAGAAATGGCTTAACTCTTTAGATCAACATTTGAGCCGGTCTTTTCATTTAATCAAATAATAACCATTCTCTAAAATATTACCTTGAAGATGCGTATCTTTCTTTGAAGAGCACGAGTCGTATCCTTGAAGATGTTACGCTCGTCAGCCGCCATTGCCTGGAAGAAAGTCATACACAATGTGCTTAATTGTTTAAGTTTTATCTTCTTACAGCGTAGTTTTCCCCGTGGGAGTCAATGAGTCCAGCACAGAAGATGATATCCTTTGGAAGCAATTTGTAGACACGATCACGGCTTGGAGTCTTAACAATTTTCTGTTATTTATGAGCTTTAAACTTAAATCTCCGAAATTTCAAAAAGTCAAATGAAAACTGAAAATTAAAATATTTACTACGCTTTGCTCTCAACAGAGCGGTATCAATGAGAGTTCGATTAGTTCTAAAGGGTACAAATACACTACCGATGGACGAGAGACGTGGAGCTCCATTGGCAGTGGTTTTATGTAGTTGACGTGCTCCAGTACCACTGCTGGCGCTTTCTTCTCCGATAACTTGATGAGTTGAGCATCGATACGCATTTTCTGAAGCAATCAAAACGAGAAATTCTAAACTAAGTCACAATGTGATAAAAGCAGAATATACTGCATTCCACGACAAAAGAAATACGGAAAAAATGTTATAAATTCTCATAAAAGTGAAAAACTACTCACGACAGTTGGGTCGATTTCAACAATATCGTGCTTGGCGAGAGTCGCTTGGACAAGTTTCTGCACGTTCTTTTGGAATTGGGTCTCGTTCATATTGGATCCGTCAATGGCTTGTGTAATTTCGATTGTGGTGTTCTTCTCAACTGAAACAATTTAATATTGAAACATTATTTGAAGTCCGTCTGTCTCACTGGTAGTTCCATTCGTGTGTTGCTCCGTGCTGGTAACCTCATGAACTTGGATTGGTGGCGAGTGAGACCCGGCACCGCCAGTGATGGCCTCCACCTCGTCGTCTGCCAGCTGATCCAAGGAATCCCGCTCGAGATGAGCGATCACTTGAGCGTTCTCAGAAATTGAGTTCGAGTTCTTTCCTTTTGCGTTCTTCTTTTTCTTCTTCTTATCAGTAGTTGTCTCTGTGGACTGAGCTGGAATTCCATAATCAAGCTCTTCAACAGACGCTTGCTTATTGTTAGATCCATTGACGACTACAGAGTTTTCCTTGTCACTTCCAGGCGATCCTTTTCCTCCTTCGATTGACTCTGGGATCTCAACTTTTGGAGCTGGAGCAGTATCTTGAGATTCAGAGTTTCCAGATCCTTTCTTATTTTTTTTATTTTTCTGAAAATACGACATAATAAAAAACCAACGTTCCTATCAAAAAAAAAATATTGCTTGTTGTTTTGTTTAGCGTCCATCGTCATTCTTAGTGAAAAGGGTTTGGAGCAATTACCTTGGATGCTGGGGCTGGGGCGTTTGCAGTTTCAGTGTTAGGCATAACAATTATCTTTTCAAACACCTCTTCAACAACTTCTGGAGTTGCTTCTTTCACTGGTTCTGGATCAGCGGCTGGAGCAGCAGGTGCCTGTGCTTCACTTTCGCTGCTCGTCTTGTTCTTGTTCTTCTTATTCTTCTTTTTTCCACCAGTGCTCTGTAAAGGGGAAAAGTGAGCAAATTGACAATGTGGTTGCAGCAATCCATTGAACTGGTAGGAGAGAAGCCGAATGTGAGAAAAGTTTCATTGAAATGAAGCAAAATTAGTATTCAAACCGAGTTTTTTTTTGGTAATTGTATCCACACTGTGTTATTCTATATCTCTTAAACCCAATTACATTCTACCTCCTCAACAGTCATCTCCGGTGCAGATACCAGCTCTGCCACCTCTTGAACGTCTATTATTTCAAAGGAATCTAGTGCCACGTCTGATTCAGCCTAAATGAAAACGTTTTGAGAAGAAGTGTAGACAGATGACGCCAGAATTCGAAGAAATTGTCAGCAAGTGAGTGCATACTAGCTATTTTTTGCAAGCATAGTTGTTTTACCCTCTGAATCGGCTAGCTCACCTCGTTTTCTGCTTGAAGCGGCACAACAATCTTTGATTCTTCAATGTGCTCCTCGGTATCTTCGGTAGATCTCTGAAAAAATCAATTATTCCAATTTTTAATTTCAATTTTTTTCACCTCTGTTTTTGCGGTCACAAAGTCCAAGAAGTCCATAGAATCAGCCGTTGGTTTTTGAGTGACCGGAACAGCTGGTGCAGCAGGTTCCTCGATCTTCTGAAAATCAAAATTAGAAGTGTTTCCCAGAACTTGCAACTGAGGTAGATGAAAAAAAAACCAAACATATAAACTATGTATAACATAACTACTGGAAGTGGCAGTTGGTAAGTGCTAAGTGAACCAAGAGGATTGAAATATTTTGGAACATACAGACACAGGTGAGGGAACTGAGAAGCGGTTTGGATCAGTTAATAGATAGCTTTTTTGTGATGGAATTCCAGGCAAAGTTGTTTAATAGTATTGAAAGCTGTTTAGGACAGATTTCTAACCTCCTTCTGATCGGAGTGCAGGAACTCAAGGAACTCCAAGTCCTCCTGGCTCGGCTCTTGTGATTTCTCACTTTCGCTGCGATTCTTGTTTTTCTTGTGGTGCTTCTTTTTGGAATTCTTAGACTTATGACTGAGCAACACAGTGTTGGGGCTGGGGGTAGAGTGATGGACAGGAGTGATCACTTTCTCATCTGAGTGAACATCAGCGTAAGTAACTATTTCCAAATCTTCAATTGATTCCGATTGATTTGGAGTAGCCGGTTTCTCTGTTAAAATTGTGGACGAATCCGCTTCTGATTTCGTAATTACAGAGTCAAGGGGCCCGATACTCTCAACAGTTGATTTTTCAAACACAGGGACAGGAGCTTCAACTGCTTCTTCAGCGCGGTTATCAACAGTATTGTTATTGGCCGATACTTCTGATACACTGTCAATATTCTGTTCAGCCTTGGGAGTAACGAAATCCAAGAAACCAAGATCATCAGCAATAGGTTTTCCACTAACCGAGATTTGTTCCGGCTGTTCAAGTTCTGGCTGTTCTGGCTGTTGTTCAGCTTGTTCAGCAGATTTGGGAGAAACAGAATTGGTGAATCCGTGGCCATTAGCAATTGGTTCTGTTATTTCTGTTTCAATGACAGGCTCGGCTGCTGGATCTGACACGGCTTCAATAACTGGGACCTCATTCTCAAAAACAATACTATAAACGCGGAAAAGCCAACAAAAATTAAAATTTCCCTCAGAAAACGTGCTACTGCTTTAAGCATATTCACATGCAAAACCAACCTTTTCACTTTCACTGTTTTTCTTGTTCTTCTTGTTCTTCTTTGATTTCTGAAATGGAGAAGGTGAGATTTAGGCGGAAAGGTTAGTTTATTTCTACCTTCTCGTCAACTTTTTGTGCTACTTCAACTTCTGCCGGTTTCTCTTGTACCACTGCTTCTGGCTCGGGTTTTCTTGACACAAAATCGAGGAAATCCATACTATCATCAGCAGTTGGGCGTTGAGATTCACGTTCAACGGTCTTTTTGGACGTTTCCTTTGATTTCTAAACGGGGCAAACTTTAAAGGGTAAATGCTGATTCGGATGGTATAAAAGCTGTTCGTGCATGCAACGTATAAAAAATTCATTTAATATTAACTCGATTGAAATCACCTTCTCTCCCTTGGGTAGAGCGTCATTCTGTCCAGACTGTGCGACTTGTACATCAATTGGAGCAGCTTCTTCTTGAGCTAAATCTGTCTCTTCAGTACGATCTTCTTTAACTGTTACAAAATCCAAAAAGTCCATGCTATCAGCAGTTGGCTTTTGAGATGCTGGAGCAGCCTCAACTGGAGCAGTCTCAGCTTGAACTACCTCCACTGAAGTAGCCTTAACTGGAGAAGTTTCTGTCTGAACTGTCTCTAGTGGTGCGGCATCAACTGGAGCAACCTCTTTTTGGTCCTTCTCTGATTGATTTGCTTCACTTACAACTTCAGAAGGCTCTTCTAGACGCTCTTCTTTAGTTGTAACAAATTCCAAGAAGTCCAAGCTATCAGCAGTGGGCTTTTGTGACACTGTCACAGATTGTTCAATAGCTGGAGCGACCTCAGCTGGAGCCGTCTCTGTTTGAATTGGGTCTACTGAAGAAGCCTCATTTGAGGAATTATCCGGATGAACCGTCTCTAATTGAACAGTTTCACTTGAAACTGTGACATTTTCAACTTCATCATGCTCTTCAGAACGGTCTTGTTTTACTGTGACAAAATCCAAAAAGTCCATGCTATCAGCAGTGGGCTTTTGAGATGCTGGTGCAGATTCATTAGTAGCTGGAGAAGCATCAACTGGTGCTGCTTCTTCTTTATTTGATTCTACTGGGGCAGCCTCTAATGGAGCAGTCTCAACTGGAGCAGTTTCTGTTTGAACTGACTCTACTGGAGCCACCTCTACTGGAGCTGTCACACTATCATCAGAGAGCTTTTGAGATGATTGAGCATCTGGAGTAACCTCAACTGACTCATCCCCAGTTTTTTGGCTCTCACTCTTCTTTTTATCTTTCTTGTTTTTCTTCTTGTTTTCTGATGCGGCTGGGGTGGTCTGTAAAAAGCCTTGCAGGTGATAGCTAGTGCTATTCGTGCATTAGCATTTTTCAAAGTGATTGTGCAAAAAGTTTTCATGCTATTTCATCTTTCTCTCATCTGTCACTATTCGATCTCACACATCTCAACCGTTTCGCTCAACTCACCTCAACAACTTGCTCAATTGGTGACGGAGCTGGAGCGGGCCCTTTGCTATCGCTATTTTTCTTATTCTTCTTCTCTTGTGGGACTGCTTGTTGCTGTGTTGCTTCAGTATCAATAGCTGGATGGTCGTTGACAATTTGTTCGATAGTAGCAGGAGCGGATGTCTCACTCTCACTCTTCTTCTTGTTCTTCTTGTTCTTCTTCTTGGTGGCCTGAAAAGAATTAGCAATTAAAATAGTTATGAAATTCGTTTCGATGCAACCTCTGGAACTTGCTCCTCTGGCTCAGCAGGGGTGTTCGTTGGAGTTTTTGGCTCTGGAGGTGGGACTGCCTCCTGCTCCTTAACAATTTTGGTAAAAGCGACTTCTTCTCTTTCTGTTTCCTTAACTGGATCTGAAACAGATTTCTCAGTTTTTTTTGCTTGTTCAGCCTTGGCGGCCTTTTCCTTCTTCTTCTCAGCTTGGAGTTTCTTCAATGCAGCTTCGTTCTTTTCTTGCTCTTCCTGGATTCTTTGTTGCTCTGCCTTCCATCTTCTATCTTCTTCTTCTCGGGCGGCGCGCTTCTTAGCTTCAGCTTCAGCACGACGGGCTTCCTTCTGAGCAGCTTTTTCGGCTTGCAATTTCTGTTCAGCTTCCTGATCTTTGGCATTTTGTTTTTGTGCCTTCTTTTTATCGGCTTTCTTGACTTTCTCCACCTGAAAATGCAACCGTTCTCTTGCTGAAAATCGATCAACTTTTCGATCTGACATGCAAAAGTTTTGCACTAAACACGTGTTATATTCGGCAGTATTGTGTTCGTATTGAGTCATACCCGACACATAAACGCAGCACGGTGGAATAATTGAAGCGCAACAAAACTTTCGCTTTCGTATTGATAACGGACGCGGCGTTTGGAACAAATATGCGTAGGCATGATGCCACTGAGAGCACATTGCAAATTTGTCAAACACATTTTCAAGTTCTTTAAACATGACTCACCTGCTTTGGCTGTTCAGTGAGGTTGAGAGAGACAAACGCTTCCTGACGTTTTTCATTAATTGAGTTAGGAAGCACAGCGGTAAGAAGCCTTCAAAAATTTTATTTATTTTTAAAAGCTTTTTTTAAACTAAGAATATAATAATATTGAAACTGACCATTGGCGGAATTGGTTGCGTTGTGACTTGGCCACTCGTCCCAGATTCTTTCTGCGGTTTGTCAGTTGCTGTCTGATGTGTGGACGTCTCACTGATTTAGGAGACCTCATATTTTTTTATTTTTCGTGGATTCGCGATTCACTTGCTCACAAACAGTGATTAGCTGAAATCTTTAAATAAATTGTGCTTATATTTTTATCAAATGATGAACTTTTTCAGATATGAATCTGAAAAAACGAAGAAAATATTTTTGGGCCTAAATCTGACCGCAACACGACAAACATCGAGGCAGCCTGCGGGGGGAGAGAATGGGGCGGGGTCGGGGCGAGACCTCGTCACACCGTTGAAGAGCGCCGGGCGCCCTTACTTCGCCCGCTGACGAAAAACGATATGGTAATGAGAGAGAGACGCAGAGAGCATGGAAAAGTGGTGAGAGAGGTAGAATGGACTCAGAAATTCGAATGGTGCGCCCAGGGAGGAAAAGGAGAAGGAGTAGGACGACGCAGATTCTTTTTGCGTTGATTCGACAGCAGTCGCCCTGCAGAAACAGAAACTTTGAAATAACTTGATAGCGCACCACATGCAACAAAGACAATGAATGAAGATGGAAAAGTACATGTACATGGTAAGATGATTGATCATCAACAAAATTGGTTTACCAATTCTTAGGGCCAAAGTTCATTGAAGAACATTGGATCAGAAAAATTTTTGGATATGAAACATTCCGAAATGCGCGGCACTTGTACAAAGACTGTGCTGGTAACAAGGCATTATAAAACAAATTGGCAACAAAAACACTAGGACGTGCGCAAATATTTACTAGTTTCTTCTTCAGTGAGGGGTTGTGGCGGCTCATTTTTTCTCTCAGCTCAATAACTCGCAATAGCTGTGCCGATGAGTTCATATGGCTGAGCTGAGCATATGGTGGTAGCTGTGGCAAAAATAAATGCACAAAACACTAGATTGATGAGCTTTTGAGTGCTGACGTTGGCTACGAAACTGCATGGCAAGGAGAAGAAAAATAGAAAAACAGCGCTATGTTAAAGAAAAACATCACTTGTGACTGAAACTCTTGAACGTCTTGGGCGAGCTTTCGCACAGAGCTAGGTGGAGCTTTGAGAATGAACGCCAGGTTTTATACGTACTCGGAGGTCCATCCTCATTCTTCCGCCCATTTCGGGTGGCGGTGGAGCAGCTGCGAGTGTGTCAGGGTAGAGAGATTGTAATCGCAGCAAAAAAAAAACTGTCTTCAATTGAAATTTCAAGAGCAGATGTGATGAGTGTAAATGCCCAGCTACAAGATGGATATCGTTTTCTCAAATCTCCAAGTGAAATATGAAAAACAACTGCAGCTGGATGGTACTATGAGCAGGTGCAGCAAGTGCTCTTATTATTGCCATAGAAATTATGGAAATTTCAGTGAAAGCGTCACCTCGATCACCCAGCACCATTAACACAATGATGAGTGGAAAAAACACTTGCAAGGAATATAATGCTCACAAACGCAGCTGGAAGAACAGTCGTTACTATCAGCGAAGACACGCAAGCAGTCGTACAGAGTTTTCAATTCTTTAACATAAATTGCTCCTCTTAAATGACGTGCACTTTTGCATCGACCGAACATTTCTTACATTTTCGCTCTCTCTTCACTCTTCATGAAAGGGCCGGCGGGTGAGCGCCTATTTTTTCTTGTGTGTATGTATGTGTGCCCCGCGCCATGGGTTGCCTCATATGGCATGCAGCTTGGTCAACTATCTGCGTCGTCTTAGAACTGCTTCGAGAAGAGGACTCGCCGTTGCTATACTTGTAAACAAGCAACAGGCCCATGGAAGGCAACACTGGATGTGTTAGTAGGTGCGAAGAAGAGGCAATGAGAAGCAGAATGAGCGAGGGGAGCGCGAGTGCAAAGCCGAACGGCCATGGGCAAAAATGAGCGCGAGTGAGACGGGGAAACAGGACACAAGAGAAGAAGACAAAAAAAGCATTGAAAGTATGAAAACCGAAAACAGCAAAGGTTAACTGATTTGTCCTCTATGAAAGGTGACCAATTTGTGAGAATAATCGGATTACTGTAAGCATGGAATATTTTTTGTGTCTATATAATGTTTAAATTTTTATAATATTTCAGTGAATCACAATGATAAAATAATTTAATAGATTTTACCTAACCTTATCTTTCAGACAGGCTCACTATCTGTAAAAATATAATATTTTGCAGTACCTTGTCACCGCTGACGGCAATTTTTTTAACGGAAACAGAGAAGAGTTTTCATTTCTTGAACTTGAGTTCAAACAAGCTCATATGCTTTTATTGCCTTTTCCATGGTTGCCACACCTTTCATTGGTTGCAGTAAGGCAGCGCAACAACGTTTGGAGTCATACCGACTTGCTGATAAGAAACAGGGGAATAAAATGAGTTTCAAATGAATAATCCCCTGAACCAATAGTGATATTCCCAATAACATTTCACTTTTTTCATCTTTCCATCCAACTTTTTTGAATTTGAAAATGAGAGAATGAGTGAGTGAACAGTTGGCGTTCTCTATCCTCGTCTCAGTGTCGGTATTACATCAAGAACGTGTCTGAGCTCATTCATTCTCCTTGAGCTCGGCAGTTCGAATAGGTCAAAGTCGTATAGGAAAATAGAAAACGGCGCTATTCTTCATCTAATTTCAATTCAAAGGCAAAGAGCGTCTTATAACGGTTGAGAAAGTATTGGGAGATTGCGGGGAAGAGAATGACTGAAGACATTCAAAAATGGGAAATGCATTAATTCTCATTTCACCAATTCAGTTCTCGGAATTCATATGTGCACACGCATAAAAACGGTGAAGAAAGAACTAGTTAAATGTGAGGAAGAGATGAAAGAAAAAAAAAGAAAAAAAGATGGTGTTTCGTCATTTCGAAATACTTACACAACAACAACGAAAGGAAGAATAGAACAAAAAAACAAAAACAGCAGCAAAAGAAAAAGAAGCCAGAGTCATAGAAAAAGACAATCGACTCGCTGCTCATTGACACTGAATTGGCGGCTTGCTACTGCTGCACATTCTCGGCTCCAGCTCAAATGCTCGCTGAATTATCGAGCCTACGTGAGGATAGGATTCAAAAGGGAAAATACGAGAAAAAAAAACGCGAAAACCTGTGAGAATGAGAATAGGATTATATATAGATTTTGTTTTCATTGTTTCCGCTTTCTCATGGTTTCATCTTTGCGAGTTGAAAACTTTTGAAGCTTGGTGGCAATACATTTAATGCTCTGTTGTTTTTTATCATTATTATTTAAGAAATCCAATTTGAAAAAGTGAAAAACTCTTTTTTTAGGCCGGACTAGAATATTGCTTCTGAAATCCACGGGAAACGACAAAAAGTGTATTCATCAGAAGCGTGATCAGCGTCATACCGTTCAAAGCTTCTGGAGATAAATGAAAATGTAATAGGAATTTAAAATTCATAACTATATATAGAATAAATCTCCTTTTAATATTGTTACCAATCTAATCTCAACAATGCATTGATTCGAATTCAAGCGTGAAAGGGATAAATGGATATTTGTAAATCATATGATGCAAAAGTAGCGGTCGATGAATGAGAGATAACAGGCGTGGTGAAAACCTTCAAATTTTAAATGTTTTGGCTCTTCTTCTAATTCTCTTCCACACACTTTTTACATGACCAAAAATCTTTAAGTTGTTCTGCCACATACATACAACCTATTATTTAGAGAAAAAAACCTCTGCTACCGATGATCAATTTTTTGCCAATCTTCCGCGCGATTTATTCTGTGTAGACTCGGAGGGAGTGGGGAATTGAAGAGAACCGAAAATTGAAAGACCCCCTCCACGCGACCTCTCACTCCCCCACTAGGACCGACTCTGTCCTTGAAATTAGTTGTCGCCTAGAAGGCTTGAAGGTCAATTCATTCGAAAAGGTGCCGTTGTTTGTAGAATGGGTTTGTGATGAAGAAGATGAACGAGGCAACACTAAACCGGCGGCACACAGGAGGTCTATCCTTTTTGTTAAGAAAATCCGTCATAATCATCTGACCGATTGAAGCATGTCCTAGAAGATATAAGTGTGAAGAATAAGATAATAAGAAGAATAAGAAATTGAAAGTGACAAGCGAATAGGCATAATATTTGCATTAGATAGTATCCAAATAAGTGAACGCCTTTCCGAGTGGACTGTTTGGAATTTTCGAGACAAGTTGCGCCAATTCACAGATTTTGAAATAAACTAATAAACCGTTCTTCTTTTTGTCAAAAGAAGATAACCCGGCAAATCGTTGAGGAAAGGTAAACAATTGTGAATGTTTGGAAATGGAACGAACGTTTTTTTGCTTTGACTTTTTTTTCATTGCCACGCTAACGCTAACAATAAGATCGAAAAAAACCATGGAAATTTGAAAAACGAGTGGTATACTCAGAACTCAAACATGCAAACATTCAATTTCTTTATGTCCCGTTATTTTGCTCTCTCACTGAATGCACTTTGTGTTGAAGTATTCCTGAAGCAAATAAGAAAAAATGTTTCTTCTATCCAACAAAGCAAATCGGGAATACCTCCTTTAAACCAGTGGAAATGGTGACTTGATCGCTACCTGGCCTAGCATTAGACGAACGTTTTCTTATGCGATTGTTTTCACGATTTGCTTTTCAAAAAAAAAAATTTGGCCAAGTCGAAACTGAGGTCAACGCCAAATCAGGAACTAAACGCGAGAAAAAGTGCAATCTAATAAATGTCACAGTGGTCGGTAAAATCGGTTTTTCTCAATGTTGAGGTGGGAGGTTATCAATTGGGAACCAATAGGGCAATCTTGGAAATGGAGAAAAGAAGTGTTTGAACGTTGTATAGGCAATCTCAAAGTGACGTTTTTGATAAAATAAAACCGTTCAGCTCAAATTTTGTTGAAAAAGTAATAAGTCTTCTATGATCAGCTCAAAGAAATTCATTATTAGAGCGAACTCACAAGGTGTAATAGTTCAAGTAAATATGATCTCGATTTCATCAGAACCATCAAACTAAATGAGCAAACAAAAAGTTTATAATCCTTTAAGACATGCCGAATAGAGTCATGCAACTCTCATGATGATAACTATAAAAATAAGTTCTGAGTATTTCACTGATTCTGGCTTCTTTCTGTTGTGCGCTTAGTATCTGAAAGAACCGTTTGCTGTTGACGTTAAACGTAAGTTTGCAGAGAGTTATTTCACAAATAGTCGATAATATTTACTTGACAATTTACAGGATTATTCTAAAGCTCTTCTATAACACTGTTTGCTTACAGCAAAAATAGTTTGGAAGTCGATAGGAAGAAACTGAAAAAAAGAGAATTCTATTAACAAGATAATAAAAACGAAACACATGTGCGTGTGCGCTTGTTCCAGAGATAAGAAATTCAAAAAAAAGTGGCAACACTTGTATTTTGTTAACACTTGATGAGTTTTGCTATCTCTTTTTTTCTCAACTGTCGCTTTCTGTGCTACGGAAATATTCAATCAAAAATTTTTGGAAAATGAATGCAAGCGCTGAAGACTCGAATATCTTCCGAACGATATTAAAAGATATATTTTCTTGAAATTTGGAGAAAATGAAAGCCAAACAAGGAAATCGAAATCCAATCCTAACCTTGAACCGTCGAAAAGTGCGGCATGAAAATAATTTATCTATGCGTTTAGATATGAAAATAGACGCTGTGTGATAATGTTATTATACGTCTTAAAACGCGAAAAGATTTTATCCAATTCATCAGTGTGAAGAGGAAAGGAAAATCGTTAAGTATATCATTCAAGTATTGTAAATTCATCCATCACTTTGATATTTCATCAAGACATCTTGACAGCGCTATTATTCACGCAAAGGACGATAGTTTTTATGGGCTTTCGGCATCACCATCTCATCAGAACACGACGTGAATGTTGTGACAAAGATAAAGTAGCTGCAGATATTGCAAGTAATTATAACACCAGAAATCAGAAATGCTAAAAAAAGAAATGTAAATGAAAGAAAAGGAAGTTAAAGGCTATTGAAGACAACTCCATCGTTTGGCCATCACATGAAACAACGGAGATATAGGAAATACATGAAAAAAGAAAAGTTGAGGGTCCGGAAAGCGCATGAAATCTCATGAAAATGACGAGGGATCCAATTTCAGAGAAGAGAAGATAGCAGCACGCCGCATTGTGCGGGAGATTGATCAAGAAATGCGATGGATTTTTGTGTAAGAAAAATAAAATTTAGAAAAACGAGGGAAAATGGTGATGTTTTCATATTTTCAGCAAGGAACACAACCCATAAACGTATGTAAGTATCACTTGCTTTATTTCTTTTTTTATTGAATTCTGTTTTTTTTTTCTTCACTTCAATCTTGATGTTTACATCGAATAGCCTCGGCATCAAAATGTCGGCAGTTAAGAAAGCAGTTAAAGCGAGTTTTACTTCGCACACTCCCACGTGCTATTTTTCTGTTATTCAAGTGGAAATTTCAGCGGTAAACAGGATTCCTGAGATCATTATATCACCTGGCTAGAGAAAAGAGTAGAATGAAGTCTGCTATCTAATTTGTTGATCTGTCACTAAGAATTGCAGAAAAGAGAAACGGAAAAAACAACATTGGTTAAAAGCAACGAGTTCTTCGCAACGTTCTTTATATTTCACAAATATTTTTAATGAGATTTTCCCGAAATAATTCATTATCAAGATCGATCTTTATTCATTTCCATTTGTTAATTTCAGCTGTATAAGCAAGTAAGAGTGGGAAAAAAAAATTAAATTTCAAGCATTGAATTTGAAATTTGGAAAGCATTGAAAGCATTGAAATTTAATTATTTTCCCACTCTTTTTTGCTTATACAGCTGAAATTATGAAATGAAAATGAATGAAGATTGATCTTTTCAGGATAATGTCGCCATGAATAATAGCTATAAACACATTATGAAAAAAAATTTGTAAAATTAGCTCTTATTGACTCTTTCCAGAAGTTTCTGTTTTTATTGTATACGTCCTTCATTTTTGTCATGACACAAAGATGCACAAAATTGAGAAGACAGTGGCAATTCGTTTCAAAGGGCACGAAGATTCTCGTATTCACCCAAAATAATGAGAGTGAATCTGGTAAATGTACAAAGGCGTACCTAACTGGACAAAGAACTCATAATGGTAAGACGCTCAGAAACTAAGCAATGGATAATAAATAATGTTACTATGAGCTTTTGGTTTCTTGGAGAATCAAAATTGCAGACAGATTTTCAAAGATTTTTAAAAACATTTATCGGAATTCTCAGTGACAGATCAACAAATTAGATATCAGACTCCATTCTACTCTTTTCTCTAGCCAGGTGTTATAATGATCTCAGGAATCCTGTATACCGCTGAAATTTCCACTTGAATAACAGAAAAATTGGCAATAGAAATCGCCATTGGCAATAAAATAAAACTGAATAAACACCTATATAATTAATCGAGCATTGCACTGCTCACTGCTCAACAATGTGCATTTCATTCAAAAATCCCAGAATGACTTCATGTTTTTGCAAGACCAATTCTAGAATATCCGCAATATTCTAGCCTGTAGTTGTCTTGAAGCATTGAAATTTAAAATTCTCATCATATACTGATAGAGTAACACAATTTAAATGATCTTGAAATATCGAAGAAGAATATTCGCAATTTAAAAAATCCCAAGTTTCATTTCCCTCATATTTTGTCTTACTTTGACGCACTCTAGTAAATCATGACTTTGTAGAATAACTGTGCCATGCTAACACCAAAAACAATTAATTTGTTGGCTCTTGAAGCGCGCATTGCATCATTGTTGCTTAAATAATTCTTCCCCTCATTTAATCAATGGACTATTGCTGGTCCATCGGTCATTTTACTTTTATTACTCTCACACTGACCATTTCACACATGTTACTTCATCTTAATTATATCGAATGTTGCGGGTATTGAATAAATTCGACTTTTATGAAAATAGCTCCACTGTAGTTCGTAGTTTATTTATAGTTCGTTTTCAAGTTTACATTACTAAAAAATCTTACATTTAAGTAGATTTTTTTTTAATTTCAAAAAATTAAAATAAATACAATAAAGTAAATGGGTTTCATACTGTAGCTTTCACAAAGGCGTTGTTCTAGTGGTCATTCATTTTCATCTGCTTATTTATATCTCTTATGGAACGATTGATAATCGGAAAGGTTTTCTATTACCGTATCGCTTTCTATTTGAATCTTAACTAAAACTAATTGGGAATTTAAAAATTAGAGACTTTACAAAATTAGTTTTTATTTACTTTACTTCACTTAGCTTTAGAGTATTCAAATACAAGAATAAAAGTATTAGAGATAGGTTGGCAAAACAGGGGTTTAGTGTGAATGATTCATTAACCAAACGAAATTTCAGAAAGTCACTCAAGGTCAGTACTACAACTGTAAGATCTCTCACTTTCTTTCTTTCTTAGGAAGAATTAATTAAGGTTTCCACGAAGGACGAAATAAGTCCGTCTCGTCTCGTCTTCGTCATCTTCTGGAATTCGTCTGGCGCAGAGATAGACATTGTGTAGGATTCGCATGTATTTTAATTGACGACGTAAGACGAACGCAAGACGAACGAAGACAAGACGAAATGATTTCACGAAAAGACGACTGACTTATTTCGTCTTTTGTGGAAGCCTTAGAAATAATAGCCCTGGTTACTATTATATTCATTACTCATTATCTCATAGTCAGTGTATAACAATTGATAATTTGCGGAATTCAAAAAAAAAGAGCAAACTATTATAGAGCTTCACCTTCCTAAAATTATAGTGGAAAACTATCAATGATGTTCATAGAGTAACCCCATCAAAGATATTTCGTGCTGGGGAAGATTTCTTATTAGATTTAAAACCATTCTTTCGTGACAGTAATCAATCAAAAATCATAACTGTTTACCATCTCTTGAAATCTGGTTTGCAAAATTTTCATTCCACCTCACGTGTTCTCAATGGAATGTTCTCTTGAAAAAACTGCATCTCATATCTGATCTTGCGTTTTTTTTCCAGTGGAGTGTGACCTACAGAAAGTTTTTGGATTATCTCTCTACATGCTGCTCTTTAATCAGCTAACAAAAGTTCTCGAAGACAAGAGCTCGGAGAAGAAAATAGGAGATGCTAAAGAGAGTGACATAATATCATAGTTTTAGAAAATTGATCGTCAGAAATACGAGCCAAGTGGCACAGCAGACATATTGTAATGATACCACTTGCGCCATTTCAGAAAATAAAAGTAGTACTAAAACTAGGGTTCCTGAACTATGGTAGGTGGAGCTCTTCACGTTTTCAAGTGCATTTTGATAACGGAACACATAGATTGCAAGATTGAATGTGGCCTCGAAAGAGATTTTATGATGAAAGAGAGCATACTTGAGTCTTCTTGTTTATTGGCTTTCGGTTTGCTTCCGTTGTTTGTAGGAGTGCCACAAATGATAGAAAATATACAGATAATATGATGGGTAAAGTAAGTTGGTATGAAAAGTACGGGTTCCGAGAATCGGTTCAAAAGTTGGGTACAAGAAGAGTAATCAAAACTCAATGTTGATCGCTACTGTTTACCGAATAAGTTTCTAGACTTATATACAGGTAGCCTTCAATATCCGCAACCTAGTAGCTGTTAGTACTGGAAAGTATGCACCAGAAATGGAGAAAAAGTGACTCACCAATCTGATATTTCGTCGAACAAATTGGAGAGTAGATGGGTGGGTTTGATATTCGGGGAGGGGATGTTTCGTTTCACAAAGTTTCGATTGGGAGTAACGGATGGAAGTGGCGAATCTGGTGGGACGTTGATGTGGTGTGGAGCCGCGGGTGTTCCTCTCTGAAAGCAAGATCAGTGTTTTGTGTGACTGTCGGTTGAAATTGATAAGCGATGTGGCAAGAGACCACAGTGGAAAAGACGAGGAGATTGAGTGGGGCGGCACGCTACTCTTGGCCCCGCTAAGATTGTAAAACATCAAGAAGGCAAACGAATGAGTCGTCCGAGAGTGATAGGTCTTAGGAGACAAAAAAAGCAACCGAATGGAAGGAAGACAAAATAAAATGGGGGGGGGGCAAAGAACAGAGAGGAAGGAAATGCAGAGAAGTAGAGGGGTTGCCGTGTTGATTGGTTTTGTTTGTCTTGGGATTACATAAGTGTCTTTTACTTCGATTAACTTACGAGTTAGCTAATCAGAACGTGCTCAAACACTCTTAATGGATCCGAGACATCGGCGCTTTCTTCTTAGTTTACTGCAACAAAGAACATGTGAACGTCAGAAGAAAAGGCGGCAAATGAGTGGTGAAAAAAGAAAGTTAAAAGGCTAAACAACAAACTATAGTTAGACGGGGACGATAACGTTGGCATTCTCAACAGTTCTACTGGAAAGACAAATTTGTTAACATTAGTCTTTAAAAAACAAAAAAAGCCCGTGTACTTGAGATAAACGGCTGGTATCTCTCTTTCGGATTCAATAATTGCCTGTCATTCTACATGTTCGACTATGAAACTAATGAAGTTTTTATCTAGAGCTTTATCTTCAGTTTTGCTCATCTTATTTCAGTTGTGAGTTTCTTGCAAAACTATTGTATGGAAGAAAATACCTGGGGTACACTTTCTGTTATTCTCCTGAAATTGAAGCAACTCATTTTCAGTACATTATATTTGTTCTTCAAGGTGTAATTATATTATAAAATGATTATAAAAATTTAACACTAAAGTAGACTGTATGTAGAAACAAAATTATACCAAAAAAGTGAAAATCGAATAAAAATGAAATCTTTGAGCTCTGAAAAGAGCCTATAGTGAAGCTGCACATAAAGAATCAATCTTGAAATTTGGGAGCTGAAGTAGTGTGCTCGTTTGATCACTGATCACCGACCCAGCACAAGTGGTGTGCCATTTCCATGTCAACTCCAGTAAAAATTAATATCATTTTGACTCAATTTACATACATACAGTGGCTTACACTGATATGTAGGTTGATTTCCCAGTTGTATTCAGAAAATCTGAAGCGTTCAATTCAATTCAAGTGTAAAAGTTTAACTGGTAAAACAGTTTTTAAATTTGCAAATATTTCATTTTATGTTTTTTTTTAATTTTTATTATTCAACGCCAAAATCAAATATGAGTTTATGCACAATTATTCTGTGTGGCGATCACACTGTAGGCTCTCCAGAGGAATGTACTGCTGATGCAAGTGGTTCCTCCTCCACGGACGTATTGAGAAGTCTAAAACATATTTGTTTCATATTCATTTATGACGATTGCCTTACCATTCGGTTGATATCACCAATACAAACCCATGGTTTAGTCAAATCTGTGGAGTGAGCCATTTTAGAGTGATCCTTGGTGTAAGAGAAAGTAGTTGTATTACCAACCTACAAACCCGTTCATTGTTGACACAAACTGATTTATTCAAAGTGAAAAGTGACAAGAACGCAAATACAAAAGTATTTTTCATTGGTAAAAAGTTGAAGCTTACATGAATTGAAAGGGCATCGTTGGCATGATAGGTGAGCTTGCAGTTCAGTGGAATTTCACTTCCACGTCTCCAAGTCTCCACCACCAAGTCGGTTTTTAGTGTTGGAGCAACAAGGCTGTCATAAAGATCTGGAAAAGGTATGGAAAAATGTGTGTTTCAGGGATCAAATATTGTTCTAGGGTATACATTCAAAAAATTCATTAATATTTTCAGATTTCGTGTTTTTCCGAAACCAATGATTTATATGTATTTATAACTCCGTTTTGAACATTTTTTTTTTAATATTTTTCAATTTAGTTATGAATATGAAATGTATTTAATATGCGTAAAGTATTTGTTTTATTATTAGGAATCATTTTTACCTGCATTGAAACCTTTCGACTTGGCAAAACTGGTAAAAGTGTAACCATCTTTTGTTTCCAATTGCAGTACACTTGAAAATGGCGCTACTTTTTGGTATTGTCCTGCAATTGCCTTGGCAAGATCTGGATTATCAGCCGCCATTTTGGTTGGGAGATTTGAGGTGTAAATATTTGGACGGTTGAAGAAGAGCTGCGTTCCGATTTTATTGAGCTCAGCATAATTAAAAGTCATGCAGAGCATAGTTTGTCCATAATCATGACCAGTCGCTGGGTACTCGTATTTCGTTGGATTTGGGAAAAGTGGAACACTGTGAACGAGCCATACTCCAGTATCTCCATCGAAAAAAATTGTACCCTTTGTATGTCCGAAAGATGAGGAGGTACTATCCTCTTCATGATTATAGCTTGCATCAATTTTGTTGCTAAGTATTTCTTCCAGTTTTATTGGAGCGGCAGTCTTTGATCCCCACGGCTGAAAAATGATTAGCTAGCAGGACTATTTTATGATACCCATTTTCGCTACTTCTTATCAGAATTATCAATTTCGGTCTTGATCTGGTAAGTATTTAACAGCGGCGACATAGATTTTGTGATTTTTCACTTTCCCTGCTTACCTCATCGTTATACATCACGTGGAAAATGGTTTTGTCGTCTTGCTTGTCGTAGTATTGTTGGAGAGTATACGCAATTGCCTGAAAAATTTCACTCAGCGGAAAAATTACCTTCTCTAAGAGCTTTTTTTTAATTCTTACAATCAATTTGCAAAGCCCGATATGATTTTATGATTTTCATGATACTCAAGTCTGTTACGTTCATTTACCTGATCCTTATCGTCAAGAGTCTTGGCAGACGGCAGCAGAGCTCCTTTCTTGTTCACATCCACATAGTACCAAGCGATTCCACCGGCCAATCCGGTAACTGAACCGTCGTTTGGTTCCTTTGGCATTTTGTAAACGGCAAACCTGGCGAGGAAAATAATATATATTTTCGTCTAATAAGTAAAATCCAAATCTCACCAGTCAACATTGTTCCCAGACTGATCTTTGCAAGAAAAAGCTGCGAAGGTCTGTGAAACAACTCCCAGTAAAAAAAGGAGTAGTGCAGCACTCGGCAAGCACATTTTCCACTGAAATAACGAAATTCTCACAAAAATGAGCGAAAAAACTGAAAGTATGCTCTTTTTATCAAAGCTTTATCAGTTAAAAAAGAAGAAGAAGAAGAAGTTTTGTTGACAGTTCTCTTTAAGAGACAATGTCTGAGAGATTCGACCACAGCTCAACTGCCCATAGTCACAGTCTAAAAAAGTTGTTTCAATTGATCTGATTTTTTATATAGTGGGTACTGGTGATGCCTTAAGTACAAAACCGTATTCAGAATTAGGCTCCGCCCCCTTCGAGTTGAGATACGGTAGGGGTGTTTCGAAAAAAATTTTTTTTCTTTTTTGAGATAACTTCGATTTCTTTTTTGGAATCGATAACCGGTCACTTATGAAGCATTTTTGTAGTGAAAAACATTTTTCTAGCTCTTCTCCTTCCGACCAAAAAATTGAATTTTCGGAAAAAAATGGTTTCATTTCCGTATTGTGGAAAAACAATATATTACCGGAAGTGAGATCTTATCGGAACTTTATACTTCAGAGTATGGGTTACAAGAATTCATAACTGATTGGCCGCGGTTTGGGTGCACAAGTAATTTTTTTCACGATTTTTGTCATTTTTCTACTGTTTTGGTACCATTTTTCCCATTTTTTGGAAAAAAAGTTGTTTCAATTGGTCTGACTTTTTATATAATGGGTACTTGTGATGCCCTAAGTACACAACCGTATTCAGAATTAGGCTCCGCCCCCTTCGAGTTGAGATACGGTAGGGGTGTTTCGAAAAAATTTTTTTTTTATTTTTTGAGATAACTTCGATTTCTTTTCTGGAATCGATAACCGGTCACTTGTGAAGCATTTTTGTAGTGAAAAACATTTTTCTAGCTCTTTTCCTTCCGACCAAAAAATTGAATTTTCGGAAAAAAATGGTTTCATTTTCGTATTGTCGAAAAAAAATTTATTACGGCACGTGACTTCTCATCAGAATTTTATATTTCAGTGTATGGGTTACAAGAATTCATAACTGATTGGCCGCGGTTCAGCCGCCTTTTTTCCAAAAAATGGGAAAAAGGTACTAAAACAGTAGTAAAATGACAAAAATCGTTAAAAAAATGACTTGTGCACCCAAACCGCGGCCAATCAGTTATGAATTCTCGTAATCCATACTCTGAAGTATAAAGTTCCAATAAGATCTCACTTCCGGTAATATATTTTTTTTTCCAAAAAATGGGAAAAAGTACTAAAACAGTAGTAAAATGACAAAAATCGTTAAAAAATGACTTGTGCACCCAAACCGCGGCCAACCAGTTATAAATTCTTGTAACACATACTCTGAAGTATGAAGTTCTGATAAGATCTCACTTCCCGTAATATATTTTTTTTCCACAATACGGAAATGAAACTATTTTTTTCCGAAAATTCAATTTTTTGGTCGGAAGGAGAAAAGCTAGAAAAATGTTTTTCACTACAAAAATGCTTCATAAGTGACCGGTTATCGATTCCAGAAAAGAAATCGAAGTTATCTCAAAAAAGAAAAAAAAAGTTTTTTCGAAACACCCCTACCGTATCTCAACTCGAAGGGGGCGGAGCCTAATTCTGAATACGGTTTTGTACTTATGGCATCACAAGTACCCATTATATAAAAAATCAGACCAATTGAAACAACTTTTTTTCCAAAAAATGGGAAAAATGGTACCAAAACAGTAGAAAAATGACAAAAATCGTGAAAAAAAAATGACTTGTGCACCCAAACCGCGGCCAATCAGTTATGAATTCTTGTAACCCATACTCTGAAGTATAAAGTTCCGATAAGATCTCACCTCCGGTAATATATTGTTTTTCCACAATACGGAAATGAAACTATTTTTTTCCGAAAATTCAATTTTTTGGTCGGAAGGAGAAGAGCTAGAAAAATGTTCTTCACTACAAAAATGCTTCATAAGTGACCGGTTATCGATTTCAGAAAAGAAATCGAAGTTATCTCAAAAAAGAAAAAAAAATTTTTTTCGACACACCCCTACCGTATCTCAACTCGAAGGGGGCGGAGCCTAATTCTGAATACGGTTTTGTACTTAGGGCATCTCATGTACCCACTATATAAAAAATCAGATCAATTGAAACAACTTTTTTAGACTGTGACTACTGGTGGTCGACCCCCTCAGACATTGTCTCTTAAACTGTATTCAAATTCTTTGATGGAGAACTGTAAGTGAACAAATTGGTGTTAACTGGGACAAAGCGATAAATTAAAAAAAAATGACCTAAAATATAAGAAATCAAATGAAAACGAAACATACAGAATGAAGCAATTCGTCATATTTCCTTCCATCCATCACAACACATGTTCGCACTCACCTGCTAAAACGACACAGGAACAGATGTTTCTCATGTTTTCTTTGTATTTCAAATTTCCACAATCCTCATGGGTTGGCTTCTTTATGTGTCTCAAGCAATTATCACCTCTTTTAAATAATAATTATCATTCATTTAATATTTCAGACAAAAAAGAAAGAAATGGCGCTTGATAAGTAGAAGAGGAATTTGACGTGAACAAATAAGTAAAATAACCAATTAGTGTCATATTTAGCGCTGGAGGTCAAATTCAACGGGTTAGAGAATCGAAGCTTTGCAAGGCTTTTGAAGTAAGCTTAACTCTAATTAATTCACTCACACGGTTTCATATCGATTAGTTGGAATGAGTTGGAGTTGGATTCATATTTAGTTCTATTAATTTTTATCGGATACGGGGGTAGGGACAAGCGCATAAGAGCGATAAGAGCGGAAAGTGGTACTCTTTGGTTATAATACTTTGCATGGCACGTAGATCCAGAAGATTATACCGTGTGAAAAACGTTTCGAGATCAAGCTGAAGAAGGCGATCACTGTAAGGGACGTTATCATGTTGTAGAACACGCCTAGTGAAAATTGCTTGTGGGGACTCCAGTTTATCGGCAAGTAAGGCATTGGATGGCTCAAAAAGTTGGCATTTAATTCGGGCGGTACAATGATTCGGGGGTACAACTTGGTACAAACAATTCGGGGGTACCAAGTTCATGTTTCGGGAACGCTTCTTCTGTCTTTTTACAGTTCGTGGTACTTGAAGAGACAAAGAATTGGATGAGTCAGTACTCATATTGAACTCCGGAACACGAATTTTGCTTTGAGATCTGAACAATGACTCAAAAACAGTTTGACTGTCATGAACTTGGTACCCCCGAATCGTTTGTACCCCGTTGTACCCTCGAATCATTGCACCGCCCGAATTAAATGCCTTAAAAGTTCGCAGCTAAATTCTATGACAGGGCCAACATACACGCTATATAGACAAGAGTAAAATTGGGGACATTTAGAGTAAAAAACTTATAAAACCTGGCGGTTTGGCGGCATATGAGATCTGATTAATCTGTTTGCCAAATTTCAGTTGATTAGCAACAATGACTCCTAAGTCTGTAAACCAATTAGTGATTTCGATTTTCGTGGTATTAGGTTGATCCATAAGCTTCTTTCGATTTTGGAAACATTTTTATTGAAAATTTTCTTGAACTTGGACCTATTGAAAAATACTATTGAACGGATCGGCTTCAATAGTATTCTTCAATAGGTCCAAGTCCAACTTCCGGACCGCTCTTGGTCTTTCAATTCAAAATTCTTGGCTTCAAATCGATCGGTTCAATGCTTGATAGTAGTTGCAGTAGGAGATGTTCCTTTATATATTTCTTTCGTTATCTTGTGAATATCAGGATTTTTTAAACTAGAAAGCAATAAAAATAAAATGACATTTCAAAAGCGTAGACGTTGAGGGATGAAAGCAAGCGGCATGCTCGCGAACGACAGGAAGGAAGAATGAGGCAAAGCGTGCAAAGCAAATCTGTGAGATACTCTATCCAACAAAGGAATATCCGCCCTGGAAAACAATTCCACTGGCCAGATATCAATTTTCAAAATTAAGGATCCAAAATCGAAAGAAACTTATGAATCAACCTAATATTAACATAGTTTTCCAATGTGCATTACTGTAGTTTTATATTCAGCCAAATTTAGCCTCCAGATTTGGATTCCTGATTTAAATAACGTTTCCCGTATTGCAACAATTCGTTTCATAGATTAATGCATATGATTGTGCACTTTTCTTGGCAGAAATTTTGATCCGAAAAAAACATAACCAAACAAATATTCTCAGCGACAGATCTGGTTGTGCAGTCGGAATCCAAAAATCACAAATGTGCTCAATCGTTGTCTCCCACAACATATCGTTCCGACGTGCAGTTCTATGTAGATATACATATACATACGAAGATTTGCCAATTTATTATGTAAAATTAAGAAAAAAAAAGCAAAAGTCATATAAACTAGCTTATGAAACATTTTAAGTAACTAACTGTTTGCGGTACATATTGTTTCAGATAACTAGTTGCTGGCACCTATTGTGTGGTCGAAATTGATTTCGGCTGATTTTTTACAGATGATCAGAAATAAATTCCGCAATTAAATGAATCACCGTAGTGTATGATTACGTGCGATCAGAAACTTTCTGTGAATCATTTCTCTCTCTCTCACGTATTCTTCCCATTTTATAGAATCATTGGGAAGTATTGCTTCGTATTTGCTTATTTCTATATGCAATGGTTTTTTTTTCTTGGTGTATTAACATTGCCACATTTCATTTAAGTTCCTTTTTTATAAAAGAAACGGTTATTCTTGTGATGCACTCTCAATTTTATTTTTCCTCTTTGAAGTTTCTGATGCGTCTTGCAACTTCAGAAAAACTAGGAAATAGATGAATTATTATTATTATTATTATAGTCTCATAGAAACTGACCAACCCGGATAGTTCCACATCGGGAAACATTTGGAATCAATAAAATGTCTTCCTTTGCTCTAGCTGCTCAAATTTCCCATCGGAGTTCTCGTCCATCTTGTCTGAAGTACTAACGGCTTAGCCGCCCGGCGCGTTTTTCTTCTCTCGGGAAAAGTTTATGAGCGAGCGAATAATGGGCAGAAACTAGTTTTGTATGCTATCAATTCTCTATTCGTCTAATCTTCTATTCGCATTCGTCTCAAGCGTTTTTGTTCGTTCTTTACGTATTTCCTTCTGAGTCATTACTATTTCGTAGGTTGACGTGATTCCATTGCACTCAACTTCTTGTCTTTCTTAATGTTTCTCAACCTCGAGAAATCTATCATTGATATTTATTTATAGGGGAAGAGTAAATGAATGTTTTTGTCTCACCAGGTTCTTTTTTTTTTTGATTCAAACTTCTCCATTATTTTTCGTTTTCATTCAGTACATATATTTCTATTTGTCTTGCCAATATTTTCATTTAACAAGATTCGTTTTTCCATCATTTCTTTTTGCTCGTTTTTCTATATTTGTAAATATATTTTTTCAGTTTTTATTATTGAAATTTTTCCAGCCTCATAATTTGAATATTTCTTGTATGCTCATGCTTTAATTTTTGATGAGTTTCAGAGATTCCCCCTTACTATCTTCAAAATGCGAGAATCAAATCCATCCGTTGTTTACATCCGTCGATACGAAGCCAAAAAAGACTATGACGAGGAAGATGAAGAACTTGTGTACTGGTATTATGATAACTGAACTCATGACTAAATTTGCGATCTCAACCGACTACTTCAAAAGTTTATTTCAACTTTCAAGTTCAATTCGATTTATATTCTCATAAACCTTTGTAATTCAGTTCACGAAACGATTTCGAACTATATATATATATGCCAGAATGGGTGGGGGGGGGGGGTAAAGCGTTAGTGTAGTAAATTATAGCCAGTTATAAACGGAGATAGAAATGTATTCGTATTCCTTGGGTTAAAGTCGGGTGACATGAGACGCATTACGATTGATCAGCGACCCAATTGACTTTGACCAACTTTTCTTTCCATCCTAAATTCAATCATTACAAATAGTATTGCTGATGTGTATTTGGAGGAAATGAAAATTGTTGAGATTTATCGTTGTAATTCGCTTTAAATACAAAAAGGGGCGTTATTCAAAGTGTAGGTGCACGGCTGAAAAGCGATTTTTATGAGAAAAGTATGCAGTTTTCTACTGAAACTTGTTAGTAGAAAACTCACAATAATACATATTTTGGTGCCTTTCTGAAATTCTTAACGTTTTGAAAGCGCTATCTTTTCGCTTATCAGATTCATAGTATTCTTGTTTCGTTTACCTTGTACTGATCTTCAAAGTGATTTCGGTGGCTAGACGTTGGTCTGGGGGACATGCGATCTGAAAATTCATTTAATTTCATTGTGAATAATAATAGTTACGATGAAACTGACATAAGGGGGAATACGAATTGTACTCGTTTTCCATTACGTCTTCTCCAATATTTAATTGGATTACATATTTCGACGCCGGTTCATGGATAATACTTTTGCGGGATGTTTGCGGACTTTGGACCTGATTATGAAAAGTGTGAAAATATATGAAATAGATTGAGCAAATCTTACTGGGAAAAAGTCTATCACTTTACCACGCTGCTTGACATTAGGACGTTTTACAGGAGCTGTTGCTGCTCCATTAAGATGAGGTTGCAGATCACACGGGACGAGCGAGAGGCCTCCGAAAGCTTTGGAGATGGAACCTGAGAATAACGTGTACTGTGGCATAAACATTAACTGACTGAAAATCTTGTTTTGACAATAAATCAATAGTTTTCAAGACGTTTATAATTAAATAAATGAAATCAAATGAATTATTTGAGAATTCTTCAAAACAGGTATTCCACAGACATAATTGTGAAACATTGCATTTTTGAGGTGTAATTTCGATCATTTTCTTAAATTTTTGTTTTGTTTGGAAGGGGAGATTACGGGGTTTCTTGGGCTAAATTAATGGAAATTACAGTTTCGTGTTTTTTTTCCGATTATTGAATGTTAAGTTTGTTAATTTCAGATATTTTTACAATTGACTTCTAGCTGGTTAGCAAACTTTTTAAATGTTAGAAAAATGTTGTTTCCACAGTTGATATATGTTAACTTAATGTTTTTTTTTAAATTTGAAATTTCAAAATTTCCCACCTTTTATAGAAATGGTTTCATAGAGATTGCTACCAGTTCCTCGACTCAATGTTTCTCTAATTGGGTCTTCTCTCTTCTGCGTAAGAAGAGATGAAACCTTGGTAGCGAATCTGCCCCAGATTCCGATGTCATAGATTTGGAGCTCAATGGCTCTTCTCCAGATTTCGTAGTCTCTGTCACTGTTTGTGATAATGTAGACGGTGGAGGCAGGTATCTCGTTAGTTTCATCTGTTCTGAGCAAAAACGTTCTTGCAGTAGATGTCGGCAGAATTCGGCTTCTCTGCAAAATGCACAGTTTTGTTGAATGGCTCAGAATCCGTATTTCCACTTACGCTGCTCAGAGGGATAATCAAAACCGTGTTCTTCGAACTATTCGCAATGTCTCCTATGGAATAAAAATGCAGGTTTCCCGCTTGCAAACGTGCAGATGTGTTTTCCAACTCGACACCTTCTTCCATATGTTGAACTGACAATACTCCCTCTAGAATTGGACGAAGTACTGAATGTGGTTGAATAGCTAGTCGGCAGATGATATGACCATACAGCGGTGGACCCGAGAGATCCGCTGAGAAAAGATAATTTTTTCATTTTATTTTTTCATTTTCAGATACCAAATGCACTCATTCTGAGATTATGAATAGTCGCCTCCTCGCAAGCGTCAGCAATAGAGAGAGTGGCTTTCGCAAGAAGGTTGTAGTGAGCTCCGGAAATTGTTTGATCAAGTCTGGGGCTTTTTGACATTTCAGGTGCTGATGTTTGTGACTTCTGAAATATTATTTTTTTTGTTATTGCTATTGTTTTATTCTATGAAGTGTCCAAAAAGTATTCATAAAACGGAAACCTACCAAACTAGCTCCAAATTTTCTTCCGATAGATCTCGTGATTCTGCTTTTCAAGCTTCCACCTGTGTTGTGATCCAGACCATAATCTGTTCTTGCAGCGTAAATCAAAATGTCTATGCTGAAGTCTTCTGGCTCATTGTCACTAAAACAATACATAACCGTTTTTTTTCTCATAGCTTTAAGAGACAATGTCTGAGAGATTCGACCACCAGTAGTCACAGTCTAAAAAAGTTGTTTCAATTGGTCTGATTTTTTATATAGTGGGTACATGTGATGCCCTAAGTACAAAACCGTATTCAGAATTAGGCTCCGCCCCTTCGAGTTGAGATACGGTAGGGGTGTTTCGAAAAATTTTTTTTTTCTTTTTTGAGATAACTTCGATTTCTTTTCTGGAATCGATAACCGGTCACTTATGAAGCATTTTTGTAGTAGAGAACATTTTTCTAGCTTTTCTCCTTCCGACCAAAAAATTGAATTTTCGGAAAAAAATTGTTTCATTTCCGCATTGTGGAAAAAAAATGTATTACGGGAAGTGAGATCTTATCAGAACTTTATACTTCAGAGTATGGGTTACAAGAATTCATAACTCGTTGGCCGCGGTTTGGGTGCGGCCGTCAGTTATTTCACGATATTTGTCATTTTTCTACTGTTTTGGTACCATTTTTCTCATTTTTTGAAAAAATAATTTTTTTCCACAATGCGGAAATGAAACAATTTTTTTCCGAAAATTCGATTTTTTGGTCGGAAGGAGAAAAGCTAGAAAAATGTTCTCTCCTACAAAAATGCTTCATAAGTGACCGGTTATCGATTCCAGAAAAGAAATCGAAGTTATCTCAAAAAAGAAAAAAAAATTTTTTCGAAACACCCCTACCGTATCTCAACTCGAAGGGGGCGGAGCCTAATTCTGAATACGGTTTGGTACTTAGGGCATCTCATGTACCCATTATATAAAAAATCAGACCAATTGAAACAACTTTTTTAGACTGTGACTATGGGCAGTTGAGCTATGGTCGAATCTCTCAGACATTGTCTCTTAAGTTCTAATGGAGCTCACAAAACGAAAGAATCTGGAATGATCACATCGGTCATGTTCTTGTCGACATGAGAGATGATTTTAGTGTCGATTACTCTTGTCTTGCTTTGAATTACCAAAAACATGGAGAACGTGCGGGTCTCTGAAAAATAGTATTTCCACTCACTGCGTCAATTATTCTAAGTTTTATTTTTTGAAATCTAAAAATTTTGATGAAATTTGCATCTTGTTGAATCTTTATTAATTTTTTGATTATACCGTAAAACCTCTAATAAACTTGCACCCCTAATAGTATTGCCCCGCAGAGACAAGCTTGAACAATAGTATTGCACCCCCTAATTGACCTGCGCCATTATAGTATTGCTCTCAAAAAAGGTCTACGAGCAATAGTATTTGAATTTTAACAATATTTATAAAATTCCGTTTTTCAATTTTTCATCGCAACGTTTCCTTCTTCAACTACAGGGTGGCACCCAAATACCGTTACACGCTTGAAACGTTATAAATGTCTTCAAACAAGTTCAATTTTCACCAGAATTGGACAGAAGTTTATTGAAATGATACAAAAACAAGTTTTAACGATAGTTTTCAAATCGCCCTCCTTTGGCCTTCACCACCGCTCTCAATCTCTTTGGGTAAGCGTCCACCACGGCACGCAGGTAGTTGGCATCCATTTCGTCGCAGGCTCTCACAAGTGCGACCTTCAGAGCGCTCAAACTAGCGTAGTTTTTGGTGGAAACCTTCTGGGTCAAATATCTCCAAACGGCGTAGTCCATAGGATTCAGGTCGGGTGACGACGCTGGCCATTCTGACGAGGAGATGAACTCAGGAAAATTGTTTTTGCACCACTGCTGAGTGGCCTTGGCGCGATGAGCCGGTGCGCCGTCTTGTTGGAAGCACCAGGGTCGGTTTCCGTAATGCGATTTGGACCACGGAAGAACTGCAGCCTCTAAAATGTGTTTTCTGTAGTAAGTTTGGTTCACCTTGGCTCCCAAATCAACAAAAATCAGCGGGGTTTTGCCATCGGAACAAATTCCACCAAAAACCATGACGGAAGACGGATGAGATGTCTTATTGAGAATTTTTTCGTTCTTACAGGCAGTTTGAAAGTCTTTTGCAATAACCCGATGGTTTTGGCCATTCTTATTAGCTTCAACGGTGAAAAATTTCTCGTCTGCGAACAGTGTGCTTGAGCGCGTGTCTTGAAGAAGCTGTTGTGCTTTTTGCATTCGGAGAGCTTTGATTTTCTCGGTCAGGAATGCGCTATTTTGCATACGATACGGAGTCATCTTCAGCTTCTCTTTAACAATGATTCCCATAGAATATCGTCACTTTTTGAAATCTTTAGCAAGCTTCCTCATGCTTCGCTCCGGATTTCTTCGGATTCTTTCCCGAACGCTTTTGGCGTCGTCAAAGTGACAGGACGACCCGATCTTGGATGGTCATCAGGTGTACGAAGAAGGTGGAAGCGAGTAACAGTCCGATGAACTAGCATTCGGTTGATGTTCAACCGCTTAGCGATCTCCCAATTCGACACACCCTGCTGCATCAGTTGAATAATAGAACTACGATGGGGTGATGCAGCCGTCATTACCTTAAAAATGGAAGTTGCTACCAGAAAATTGAAAAACATAGTAATAAATATGTAATAATTAATAAAAAATAAAGTTGATACAGTAGCGACTTGTGCTCATGCGCCAGAATCCACGCAAAGTTGTGTAACACTACATGGCTGTCACCCTGTATGTTCGCTGAAAATAGAAACTACATTTCTTGAAAATTGGCTTCTAATTAGAATAGCGGTTAAAGTTTACTTTCACCCCCCATGCCCGTATGATATTTCCCCCCACCTGTAGGGTAGGAAATCTACCCCCTCTGCATCTGAACTTATAGGGGACTGATCTGAACTTATGGGGGCCTGATCTGAACTTATGGGGAGGTGGGCTCAGTTCACTATTGGCCCCCATTAAGTCTATGGAGGGCCATAGTAAACTCCACAACTAAAAAAAAAACAAAAGTACCATTTTCGCGACTGAAATACAGGGCAATGGTGTGGGGGGGGGGGGTTCCTTGGGGGGCTCTTCCCCACTTTGGGGGGTGATTCCATACTTATACCTAGAATAGCTTTTAATTGCGATTACGCCGCTGTTCTAGAACTTTCTGGAACATTCTGCAATGTCTTAGAAACTTAAAGTTGTAGTTTTGCGCATATGATACTAATTTTTTGCATGTGCTACACGGACATGCAGATTACAATGTCAGCAAAATTTTGACTGTTTTTATCGTTTTTAAGACAGTTTTGTAGATTCTGAGCAAACAGTTATACAGTATCCCTATCCAGCGGCCTTCTAAAGATATGGTTGCGAAGCGCCATGACTACATTCCGCATATCATAGTAGGAATGATTTATTCAAAAAAGCGTCTTGGACAGACAGACGGAATTATTCGCTTAATAATAAGTAGATAATATGAGAAAGCATGCAATATAAGGAGAATCCGCCCATTATTTCTATTCTAGACGGATTTTCGTTCTGAAAAAAATGAAAAGCGTGTCTAGATCCTGTCATAGATGTTCATTTGGTTGTGGTATTAAAAGAAGAATTTTCCCAGGTATGCTGGGTTTAGAAAGAAAATGAAAACACACTCTAAAGAATGAAGAGCTCTGTTTGGGGCGAGCCCTACTTTGATGAGCTCTGACTCGTCTTATTACTGTTGTGGTGACGTATTTCGTAATTAATTTTATTTAGCAAAATTGTTGTATTTAAAGTTTTTTCTGATATTTAAAAAAATAAATATAATTTTGTAATTAATGAATTCAACAATTTGTTCAGTAAAAATTATATTGGGTTGGCATACTTTCAACGCTATATTCTTTGTGCTATTTGGCCACTAGTGTTGTCTTGGTTTCTGTAATTGTGTACTTAAGTGTCCGATAAGTGTGATAAAAGTACAGTATATTACAAACAAAAATGAGCATTAAAATTGTACTTTAATGGGAGACGTCGGTCTGGCGGAGGCATGTTTGGCTTCATGCCAAATCACACGCAATGCATCAAAAAGTCGCAGCGCTCCAAGGATACAGCGCGTGCAATATATTAAGGGAATTTCCGGTTTTTGAGTAACTTGCATCATTCTCTGGCTTTTGTGTTCTTTTTGAACACATTCGTATTCTATCTGAGAAGACTAACAACATTTTAGTGGACTTGAGCTCTGAACGTGATAACTAATTGGAATGTTTGCCAATACAAGAGAGTTCAATGCGGTACTTGACGCGGGTGATAAAGAAGCGCGTACATAATAATTTAAACAAGAGCAAATAGGCCTTCGTAATTCCGCATAATATTTTGATTTCTGTTGTTACGACATACTTGAAAGCTCACCTTTTGGTTTCCAAGCCAATGGGAGAGATATTTGTGATAAGCCGACATTGGCACGACTGGAAGTTGGGGATAACCTGGAATTGTTTAGTTTTCATTGATTAATTGATTGATTTATTTATTCTAGATTAAGAAAAACAGTTGCATTTCCCTCTCCTTTTCCATATTATCTCTATGAATGATTATGGTTAGGAAGTTGGAAATGAGCAAAATTAAGCAAAAAAAAAAAGAACTGACCCCAACCCATCGCCGGGTAGCATTTCCTCTTCTTCTAGAGGTAAAATATTGTTAAGTTCTTTGACTATTTGAATCTTGTCCTCATAAAGCAGATGGAATTGCTGACAAGACTTCTTTTTCTGAAAATTAAATGATGTACTTCTAAAATGGAAAGACAATGTCTAAACGCTACAAAATGAGAAAATGTGAATGCCCAGTTCGTTATCAGTTCTTTGACGGCCCTCGTGCACTATTACAAACATGAGGGTAGAGGGAAACGGTGCACATAACAATAATAGTCACTAACCTTTCTTCAACGCGAAAGAGAGAGCAGAGCGATATTGAAAATTTTTATGGTGAAATGAATATGCAAATGTGTCGAGGACAAAGGACAATGGGCAAAAAAGTCACCAAATTTTAAATCGGGCACTCTTTAGGCCTTTCACATTTGCAGCTTTGAGAACAACTGCGCGGGGGGAGAATTCGCGACTCCGTACAGTTACACAAAGATTAGCAGGGGGTTATCATGGGAAAAAAGAGAAATTAGGTAGTTGTAGCAAAGGGAAAAGGAAAAAGAAGTTTCACAAATATGAAACGTGCTGAATAGAGGTTTGTTTAAAGAAATCACTTCTAGTCAGGCTTTTTCCAGTCCCTTTGGTTTCCACAAAGAATAGCAGACAGTCAATTCAAAATATCATCGGCAATATTATACAACATCAACGTCTATTGAAAACATTGTTTATAAAAACAAAAGCTCTCTGTTCCATGCTCAAAGTTTCATAGCGGTCAGGTTTACTTATTTCCAAGACTTTCGGTTTTGCCATTTTGACAAACAAAAGTTGTTTTTTTTTCATGGGTTTCAAGAAAGATTGAAAAGTTTTTAATTAAGAAAAAATAAATAATATTCCAAAAGCATTGCAAATGCCCGCTAGTGGCCCCACGTTCATTGACAAAGTGATTAGATCGAAAAATCGGAAGTGCCGACAATCAGATAGATGTTCAACTAGAAATCTATAAATTCAAAACAGAAAAAAGAAACAATTTCGTTTCTAAAACTTTTGTCTCCCGTTTCCTTTGTTTTGAAAGTAATTTCTGACAATTTTGCACAGTACTCACGAGTGTCCCGCCATGTAAACACGACCGTTAGCTGAGACATTTGAAAATTCGAAAAGCGAAATTTGGCTCGTTGTTCCAATTGCTGCCGTTTTCTACTGTAACGCAAAAGGAAGTAATTCTCATTTATCGAAAACCTATCGAAAATTGGGAAATTTCTTTCAAGAAAAAGGCCACAAAACC
This sequence comes from Caenorhabditis inopinata, assembly GCA_003052745.1. Taxonomy (NCBI): domain Eukaryota; kingdom Metazoa; phylum Nematoda; class Chromadorea; order Rhabditida; family Rhabditidae; genus Caenorhabditis; species Caenorhabditis inopinata. The sequence goes on along the minus strand of AP018156.1, from coordinate 4,124,426 downwards.
CAACAGATATAATACAATTTGTGTAAAAGTCAATCGCGTTTTTCGGCTACCTTGTTATAAGCTTATTACTGATATACCTGTTTTGAAGATGGTGGCATGATAAAAGAATGAATAGAAGTGTGCGGTACCAATATCAACCAGCAATTTTAAGATATTTATACAAGTTCTAATTGAAAAGGCGGGTCAACCTGAATCGATCTCCTCTCCGAAAATGGGAGAGACGAGATACCATAAAAGAAAAAGGAAAAAACGCAGGAAATTGAACCGATCGCGCATGTTCTAGCCCCAATTAATCATGTAGAGCCGTCAAGAGAATTAGACTTAACACGCAATGAATCGGATGCATTCAAAACATCAAATATAGGTTACCACAACCCAAGCGCGCACACATTCATAAAGGACGGTGTGGAAACGGATTCATTCCATTTCTAATGACCGTCAACTGAAATTAGAATGGATAAGCATAAGAACTCTCCACTAAACAAAGGAGAAAGGAGACAATGGTTAGAGAGTGGACGAAACAAAGAGCAAAGGGGAATCGTTTTATGGGTGGGAGCAATGAGTAATGACTGTACAGGTGGGTACTGAATTCCACTGACAAGTGTTGAAGAGGTGGGATTTGCATAATCAAATGTTAAAATTCATATTATACTTCTCCCGAAATCAGGTGGGTGGAGAGATGGAGGGGGGGGGGGAAAGGGGGAGAGTGGTTCTATATGTAACTGAAACAAGAAGAATCTTACGATTTTTCCAAATAAAATTTCATACTAACCAAAGAGTTATGTTAAAATGTTATAATCAAAGTTTTTAATGATGTGGTGGAAATTTCTGAATTCTAATTGAATACCCAAATAATGATATCTGCTAAAAATCTACTTTTATTCGGTTTTTTTTCACGATTCATAACAGAAAATCAATCTGTTGATATCTGATCTTTGTTTGAAAATTGAATGTGAATCTACTTGAGAACTGAAAGAAAAAGATTTTGCAATAGCGTTCCAAGAAACCCCATTTCAAAGGTGATTGACACTTCCTCGGCGAACGAAAATGAATGAATTCATTTTGAAATCAGAATGAACTTACTGAATTGCAAACTTCGCACACGACAACGCCACTCATTTCGTGTGATGTTTTGCGTCGGCACTATCCGCAACTACGACTACTTCACTCGTTTTGTGTCGTCCACTAGAAAACGCACTGCAAAAAACTTTATAAATCAGTCCAAAGTCGTTAAAAGGCCCGATGGAGATTTAAGATAGTAAAACAAACTGGAGTAACAGAAAACGTTGTATAAAGAAAACCCAAACAGCCCAAATATAAATAATATCAGAGAAAAGAGAAGGAAAGTCAAAAAGAAAAACATCTATACAAGAAAAAAACGACTGGTAAAAAGGAAAAAAGGAAGCAAGAAGATGGAAATGGATAAAACGAGAGAGGTACTGTGAGAGACAAAGATGGTACTTTTGGCTGTCTTCGCGTGACATAGCAGCATGGCACTGATTGATATTTATAGCCACAAAAAAATAGTGTTTCTATTTCTATGTCTCACTTGAATTGTTCGTATGGATTCTAGAATCTGGAAGCTACTAAAATATACAATTCTCATGAAGAGACCACAGAATTTATGAAAGTGTAAGCATTCGGAAATTAAGGAAAAGTAAGTATCAATACTTTCTTTACAAACAATTTTGGAAATTTCAATGGGGCGAAAATTTAATTCAAAAAGCTTAATTCCTTTACTGCTTATTTGGATTTCTGAATAATATGCAATTGAAATAATTGATATAAATGGAATAAGAAATTTAGAAATCTAGTTTAGCTGAATATTTCAATATTTTTACTAAACTTGAAGAACAGAAAATTGAATGCTCGTGTTTTGCAGAGCAAGAGCACACATTTTCTGAGAGAAGAATCAAAATAATGAAAAAAATTCCAAAGAAACAGTTTAGATTTTTATACCTGTTAGAATCTTCTAGTGGATTGAAAACTTTAATATTTAAGAGTATTAAAAAGTCATTTCACATATATCCTTCAAAAAATTTTATTGATGACAATGACAACTGACATTGATAACTTCTGCAATTTCTAATTATCACTAGATATTTGAAAAATAAATAAAAATAAAAATAAATGAATTTTGGCAATTCAAGATGTTGATAAATGCTTTTATCATATTGTGTTTTCTTGATCTTATGGAACAAGCGTTTCATGATCAAAACTCATCTGATAGCTGCAAAAAAGCGGCGCGCGCCTAGCGATCGGTCAAAAAATGCTTTGTGTGTTACAATCACTGATTGGCAAGTATCTCCGCCACTTCAACCGAAGTTCATTCCGCACACATATGCTTTAGCCACTTTCTTTTTCAACTAATAGCGCCTCTTTTCTTTATTTTTGGCCGCTCATATGCGAAAAATGGCGGACGAATAGATATCAACGTATTACTGAAGTTTCTACAGAACAAAGTTACTAACACAAGCAAACAGAAGTATAAAAGGGAAGCATTAACTATGTGGTTGGAAAAAACGATTGAGAGAGGTCAAATGGAAAACATGGGAATGGAGGAAATTTCAAGAGATAGTACAATGCCGTTTCAAGTAGTAAACAAACAACAGCAGCTATATATTTTACCTTTCTTATTAAAAAAAAGGGAAAACAACAGAAATGTTCTAAAAGCCTCTGACTCATCCCTCACAGTACCACCATTACATTTATGGTGGCGGGTGAAGGTGTGCTGTTTACTTAATTCCTTTACTTTTGCATTTTTTCATTTTTTTCATTTCAGACAAAGGCTACAGTATGAATAGACAAAATGCCAAAGAAGGATATGTGCCATCTTGTTAAATTATACTGAAATTGCAACGCAGAAAACGAAAAAAAACTATGGTAGAAGAAAAAATTAGCAAACAGTCGTGTGCGATTGAAGAAGCACTAGGTGTGTGATTACGAATCAAATGCAGGTTCATTTTCACATTTTGTTTGACAAAATGGGACGGCGGTTTACTTTTTCGGGCCCGATGAGAGGGCAAGGAGTTAATCTGTTCCTTCTTTTTCCTGCGGAGTCCTCTTTCTTCTGCTATCAGTACACATATAACGTACTTGAGCAACATTCTCAGCAAGTGCCCTGCGAACAAACTCACAATTTCTCGTAAACTGTTCATTTAGCTCCAAGGAATTGTTGAAAATAAACGAGAAATTGCTCAGGTGTGAATGAGACAAGTGTCTTTTCAAGCACTCTTGCGATTTTTTTCTTCGCTAGAGGTGAAAGATTCTAGAACATATAGGTTGAACGACGAATATTTGAAATGCTCGAAGGCACATGATCTGTCACTCTTTTCAAAAATGTGAGAATTATGCTTTCAATATTTTTCGAGGAATGTTTTTTACAAAGTTAATCATGGGATACTATTATCAAATCATTGGGTGTATTTGATCAAGGTTCATCAGATATAACTAGGCCATAGACTAGACCGGAGGCGCGTACAGAGAAACGGATACTCCAAAAAAAGCACGACAACACTGTTTGGCCCTGAGTTTGCTGTCCACTCATGACTGGCAGGCAACCCATAATGATAACAAAACAACGTAAAGAAAGAAGTCGCCCAACGGCGTCGGGAGCATGTAGAGCAACATATTGGCATTCTGCCTATTCTTATTACTGTTTAATATTCGAGCTCTGTCTAATAGATGTGGAAATTTGATTTGAGAGATTTATGTCGAAAAAAAAGAATGACAGTTCTAGTTTCTGAAAAAAAAACCTTGCAATTAGTGGAATTTGGAAGAACTATGTACCTCAATATTTCATTTTAGGAAGCAATTTGCGAATTAAATGAATAAAAATATAAACACGGATGCTTTGTTTACCAGAAATGCCATTTCATGAAGGGTGTCTCTTTTTTTTAGTTAAAAATTTGATGCACTGCAAGCCCCAATGCATCAAACTCTCTGAACAACTTACCTATCACTAAAACTTGAAATTTTCTAGAAGTTTTAGTGAACTGTACACTTAGAATTGTTCAATTATAAACATCTAATTCTTACAACGTCTCCTTCCTAGAATTTTGTGAATTGTAAAGCTGAACTAACTTATTGTGTATACTCGTGTTAGAAAGTTCAACCTAAACACCAGTGAATGAAGTGTAATGAAAGCGAATTGGAAAGAATTGAAAGTTCCAAAAAGAGCAGCAGATGTGTCAGCCGCTCAGGCGAATACGCCCAACAGATGAATACTCTACTTTTTGTCACTTCGCGAAACCACGCCCCGCAAAATTGCAAGCGATAAATTAGGAAAACTAAGTTATTTGTAAGCTGCCTAGTTGCAGTTACAGGTGAAAACGGTGTTGCAGAAAAGAAACTGTCTTTACTCCGATCATTTTAGAAAGTACAGCGAAAAAAACTTGATAAAGGCGTTAGGTAGGCCATTTTACACATTGTTATAAGTTACGATGTGACGTGCGCCAATTGAATCATACGTTTGACAAATGGCGTAACTTGAAAAGATCCATGACATGATTCTAGCTGGTATTACAAAGTGTGAAACTGTAACTTCAAGATAAAAGTATCAGTAGAGAGGAATGAATATCTATGATTCTCAAATATAATTTTCAAGAAAACAGTATAATAGTTGTCGGTTGGTTGGGCGGAATTGGATTTTGGGAACTCGGAATACGGAATCCGGAAAACGGAAACAAAATTTTTTCACTGAATCCGGAATCCGGAAAACGGAAAAATTTTTTCACGGAATCCGGAATTCCGCCCTCCTCTGGAATCCACTGTGTGTACTCACTTCTATGTAAAAAAAGTACCATAAGATGGTATATTGCACTTAAAGGAAAATGACTTCAGAATCCCAATAAGCAGTTTGATTTCCTTTCATAATAGAAAAAAAAATCAATTTACATTAAATTTTTGTGGAATTTCTTATAATAATTAAAAACGAATTCCTTTTTTTTTTAGCACTTAGAACCCTTTTGAAGTAAACTATTATTAGGTTGAACACAAAGTTATGGCGTTTTTATGTTGTTTACTTTTGTGAAAGATTTTTGAATAAAATGTTTGGTTATCTGTGGTCGTGTTATATATCATTTTGAAGAGCGTAATTCGCTCTATCTACTCGTCTTATTAATTTTTCCTTGAAATAATTATGTCACTTTTCATAGCATTTCAAAAAAGCATGGATAAAAGGCAAATTCGAACGATTTTCTTGTTCCAGTTCAAACTAGGCCGAAACTCTGTCGAGACAACTCGCGATATCAACGATGCATTTGGCCAAGAAACCACTAATAAACGTACGGCACAACGGTGGTTCAAAAAATTCCGTAGCGGTGACGAGAGCCTCGAAGATGAAGATCGTGACGGCCGGCAGTCTGTGATTGATAACGATCAATTGAGAGCCTTAATCGAAGCCGATCCTCTCAAATCGACACGAGAAGTTGCCGAAGAACTCGACGTTTGCCAAACAACAGTCGTCATTCATCTGAAGCAAATAGGCAAATCAAAAAAGCTCGACAAATGGGTGCCACACGAATTAAACGAAAATCAAAAAAATCGTCGTTTTGAGGTGTCGTCCGCTCTTCTTTCACGCAACAAAAATGAGCCGTTTCTTGACCGAATTAAAACGTGTGATGAAAAGTGGATCCTCTACGACAATCGACGACGTTCCGCGCAGTGGTTGGATAGTGATGAGGCTCCTAAACACTTTCCGAAGCCGAAACTCCACCAAAAAAAGGTTATGGTGACTGTTTGGTGGTCTGCAGCCGGTCTCATTCACTACAGCTTCCTAAATCCGGGCGAAACAATTACAGCAGAGAAGTACTGCCAGCAAATTGACGAAATGCATCAGAAGTTACGACGTATGTGCCCGGCATTGATCAACAGAAAGGGACCAATTCTTCTCCACGATAATGCTCGGCCACATGTTGCACAGCCGAACCTGCAAAAGCTGAACGAATTAGGCTATGAGACTCTGCCTCATCCACCATACTCACCAGACCTCTCGCCCACCGATTACCACTTTTTCAAGCACCTCGACAACTTCCTTCGCGAGAAATGCTTCAAAAGCCAAGACGATGCCGAAAATGCCTTCAATGAGTTCGTCGCTTCCAGAGACACGGACTTTTACGCTACCGGCATAAGGAAACTTGTTTCTCGTTGGCAAAAATGTATTGATTCTAATGGTTTTTATTTCGATTAATAAATTTGATTTTAAAAAAAGTTATGGTCATTTAAAGTTGAAGGTTAAAAAACGACATAACCTTGTGTTCAACCTAATATTTAGTCTACTTTATGTTTCTATGTAACATTAATTGAAGAAAAAGGAAAAGAAAAAATGTTTATGTTTATCACTTGCTCACTTTAAGCCCGGCTTTTCAGCTGTTCTATTTATGAAGATTCAGTATGTTTCTTTTCGGATATTCCTTTTCTCAATGTGCCTTTTTCTCAAAATATTTTGAGCAATAAACACAATGTTTATTTTGAGCCCAGTTTCCAAAGTGACCATAACATATAAAAAACTTGTACAACTTGTTTCTTTTTGGACGCCATATTCTTTTATTTTTTATTTTGTTTGTTTTAGTTTTTGACGTCATGTAGTGTCACCTGGATGTCAGCTCTTGTCTTTTTCTGCAGGTTTCTAAGAACTTCGGCTTACAACATGTATATTTTCGAAGACGTTCAAAACACATTTACTTATTTCTTGAAAGAGCTGACAAAAATTGATATAGACAAAAATCCAATATGGCTTGGATACTACTGTAGAAGGTATATTTTTGATCTTCAAAATGTTTAAGATTTGACTGAATTTCAAAAATCAATACTTTTTCATGATTAGTCTCGGTTCACACAATTTTAGAAAACAATTACTTTTTAAGGTTTCAGAAGTTCAGAAGAAGCACGTCAATTACTTATGGTTAGTTGTCCACAATAAACGCCATCCAAAAAGCACATCAGACACAAATCGGTAATTTATTTATCAGAAAGTGAGTTTTTTTTTTAACTTTTACGAGTTTATTTCTCGAGAAAACTCAATTAGTCCTTTTTAACGAAGTTCGATTGAAACTTCAACGTTTCTCCCGCTTTTTCATCCAACGGAATATTGAAATCTTTGATGATTGATTGTATATCTGTTATTTTTGCATCACTCTTTCTCCAATTAATTCTTCAATCAAAAAACACATAAACACAAATAAAAAAAGCAGAGCACATAACAATGATGCAGCTCTTTACATTTTTCTCATCTCAGCTCAGACTCAGGTATGCTGATGAACCAGGAAGTTCTGATGGAGCAGGATAAGACTTGTGTTCAATCCTGCTTGAAAAAAGTTGATTGTTTTGTATTGTGATCATCGCTTTGTAAATTGGCTTGAACAGAGCAATTTCATATATATTTGTAAAACAATCCAATGTGTTCAGTTGAAGTTTACCCGACTACCCACTTCTTTAAAATTTCAGATTCGTGTGAGAAGGAGAGGCTGAAACAGAGAGAAAACTGGAAACCAGTTTATGATAATCGTAGTTCTTTGTACCTAATGAAAATGACCTATTTGAATCGTACTTTTAACAGTGGTTATAACGAACTTAGTGAATCTAGGCAACGCCCAAGAATAAAAAAATGTGTAGCACACTACATAATATTGGTTTTTCAGAGTGACTTGAAATATCCGACACCGTTGCACAGATTGGGTTATTTCGACAAAGTTAAGCTATCGTTGCAAAGCGAACAAATTTCTTTTGGTGCGGCTATGTGCTGGCATATCTTTAGCTTCGAAAAATGTATAAGCACAGATCTAAATTTCAGAAAAATTAGCTGAAAGTCCAGTTTTTTTTTTCACTCAGATGTCTTAACTAAAGATCTCCATACGCGATCAGCTCATGTTAAGTTATCGTAGCATCACAACTATTGATTACTTTTTCAAACGATCGCAAATTTCTAAACATCTTCATTTTTCACTTCAGCTACATGTGCAACACGCACTTAAAAAATATTTTTCATATTTTTCCCTAATACTTGCAGCACAGTCTTTGAATTTCTGAAATTCCCCAATAATGAAATTTTCATTTCGGCAAATTGGTTTCGCCTTTTTGTTCATGCTGGGAAAAGGTTAATTAAGAAAAATTGAGCCATAAAATTTAACGATTATTTTTACCTATCACGCCATTGTTCTGGAACTTCTCTATTTGTGTTTATACTATTTCCTCTCGGTGCACCATTAGAAAACGGACAAACGACCGTTTCTAGCTAATATTTCGTCATGCTCCACAAAAAAATGGGTGGCGCTTTCCTGGAATAAAGGATGGGCGTGTCCTCAAGAGCAACGTCCTATAAAGCCATACCAGAGTCCTGTTGAAATTACTTTTTTGCAGGAAGTCACAACTCCAGAAGCACTCCTTCTCTTTCTGCATTTGCCAGTATCAACATGATCTTTTTTTTCAAAATTGCTCTTTTCCTCGGAATCCTTGTTGTTCTGAATCTTCAAATCCAACCAGGCGAGTAATTAAAAGTGGGCTTTATTGAATTTGAACATTCAGTGTAGAAAAATTGAAAAAAAAATTCAAATGTATCATTCAAATAATTTTTTGCAGTCGCAGGTGCTTCGACTCTTATGCCTAACGTGTGTTCATTATCTGAAGAGGCCGGAATGCCATGCATCTGCTGCAAAAAAGCGTGCTGGTTTGGAATCGCCGAGGTGAGAAATCGTCAATAAAAAACTGAAAATACTGAAACATTTCAGATGACAACAGCCTACTTTGGTCATATGCCCGGAGAAAGAAGCGACGCCGAAGCCAAGTTCACATTAGCCATGATGAACCAGTGCTTCAAGCTGGAATGCGCTGACTCCTGCACACCCACTCATTGATGTTCCATTCCTTTCTGATTTTCCAAACTGTTCCAGCATTTCGATGCATATTTTGACTCACTGTGAAATATTCCCTTGGTTGTGAAAAGGGACTCCAAGGTTAAAAAAAATCTACATGTTATGTCAATCCAAATGAGAGAAATCATTTTGAATAAATGAGAGAGACGTTACATCTTTGGTGTTCTTTCATATTGAGATGATAAGAACATTTAGTGAACTCCGAAATGTCCAGTTGTGATTAAAAGGTACACTAGCTAGGTAAGATAACAAGACCTTGGTGAATGATCAGTCAAATCAGCTGACAAAAGTCGACGCTATCCTCTCGAAACCTGTTCTACCAACATGCCAGTTTGATAAAGGAATAACAGCTGGAGCTGGATAAGAAAACTTTGAATAAAATTGAAAAATAACTCAATAATTAGTAAACAAAAAATATACATCTTTCAAACAAATGTGTACAAGCTTCAGAATATTTTTGTATTGCGTTGAAAGACATGCGGGCTACAAATTCTTCAAATCTGAAACAAAAAATTCAATACCGTATTGTTTTATACGCAAATATATATAAAGTGCTCCACATAATCTTACGTTCACCCGCAAAAATCTCAAAATTTCGATTTTCTGTAATTCCTAATTATTTATCACATATGATATGGAAATACCTAAAAAATAAATAGAAAATTATGGGTCCTGGAGCGAAAATGAAATAAAACTGAGCAAATATGGGTGTGGATGAACTTTTGAAGTTGCTCGTCAGAATGGTCGTTCCATCGATTATTAATAATCATTCGTCTGTTATTTTCTTTTTTTTACAGTTTCGAGCAAGTGAGCGTATAATTTTGTGGAAAATTTTTTAACCTTTCTTCATAAAATTTTGGTTTTTTCCTGATGTGTGAATTTTGAGCTTATTTCAAGTTTCTATCATGAAACACCTACTAAAAGCCCATATTTCTTCAATAGGAATCATTTTGGTTGAAAAACCGGTTTTCGAGTTTTCGAAAATTTTTGAGGTGAACGTAAGATTATGTGGAGCACTGTATAAAGTTGAAGGAGGTAGAATCGCATTTTAATTTTCAAATAATACTAGAGAGCTCATGCTGATGCTCTCCGAAAATGTCACACAGAAAGAAACTCGCTCCAGAAGACGTGTGATGGAAGCTTCTAGAAAAGCAGTAGTTCAATAAGAAGAATTTTTTAATAATTCTAATTTTGACTTTGTAGAAGATTTGATATAAATGTTAAAAAATCTTTTAAGAAAATTTTTGTTAAGCAAGCATGTAACGCCTTCATATTTCAAACAGTATAACATTAAATAATATGTCACGATTTACTATTAATGCTATAATTCATTTGACAGGGTATTCTCCATTAAATCACGTGCTCGGACGTTCTGAAAGTGACAACTGCGTGGAGCTTATGCTTCCCATCATCGAGTCCCACTAATATTTGTCATTACGCTTTTATAACATAGCAAATCTATTCTAGCGGCATATTCGTCAAAACAAATAACGGTCGTATTCCGTGGAAAGTAATAACTGGAGATATGGAAGGTTAATGGTCGGAAAATGGGCGTCAGGTGACGTCTAGTGAAGTTTTTCCGTTCTTTTCCCTTATTGCTCTGATTCTTGTTCCAGTGAACCAAAATGCCATGCGGGAGAAATGGATACAAATTGGATTCTTTAAAGGAGCTTAACAGCGGAAGAAGATGAATAGCAAATAAGACTAGCAGATCAGATGTTTTTCTTGATTCATTTGACGACAACGAAAGATCTTGTTTTGCAGAAACTGAACAAATAATAATGAGTTTCTTTCTGCAAGAATATTCCCATTTTATCAGGATCCGCTTTTTTCTTTGAGAATAAGACAACAATTTGATAAAAAGGTTAAACAAACACTTGAAAGATGAAAGGAAGGAAAACAAAAATGGACAAACAAGGTAATGCTGATATCACAAGGCTAAATGCAAAATACATATTAGAAGAAGGTGTGAAACCTATAAAATACTTATATATACATATAAATTGCAGTGGAAACCGAAAAAACTTTGATATTAAAATAAAATTGGAAGAACTGAAATTAAACTTGTAAAAACTGGGAAATAATCTTTTAGGAGTTTCCATTGCTTGCACCAGCAACTTGTTTTCTGTCAACTTTTAGTTTGTCTTCCTGCTCCTGCTCTTCCTTGATGGTTTCCAAACGAGGAATGCCGCGGCGGTACTGAAAATTATTTTAAAAAAGGAGAGACGTTGAAGTTGGAAAAAAAAAACACCTAACATCATATTTGAAATATTCAAGGTAACAGAGATTGAACTAGAAATTCTTAAAAAATCTGTCAGAATTGGCAATTGTTACAGAAGTATTGGAAATTACTGAAGTATGTACAAAAATAGCATTGGGTACCCAGGAGCGCTGCTGGTCATGCATTCGTATCCTCCCAAAATACGAAGGCATGCATCAGTTTCCTTATGATGGAGAACTAGATACTATAAACGTCTTTGATGAACTTTTCAGCAACGATCTCATGCGATGTACTTTCTGTTTCACAACATGATCATTTTCAAAAAATTACCAGACACTTGACGCGTTGACGTGTTGACCCTTTCTTCATCATAGTGTAATAAGAGCCGCCTATGTAATATCCATATTTTTTGAAAGCAGGGTAATTGAACGCCGTGACTGCAAAATAGCACAAGTTAAATGACGAGATTTCACATTTCGAGCAAGAAACGCTTCAAGATTCATCCGTTTCCTGGCGAGAATCAGTTAAATCTTGCAATTCTTCAATTTCGGATAGTTCCAAACTTTTCTTGTTTCATTTTTGTTCTTTTCCAAATTTCCAAATAAAAGAAATCATTTTTTGAAATTTCCGAATAGTGAAAACCAGAAATTTGTTGACTTTTGAATTATAGGTTGTTTCTCAAAAAGAATTTCAAAAATGGATTTAAGGTATAGAAAAACAGCCAAAGTATGTGCTAGTTGTGGAATTTCAAAAGCTGTCCTTCAACTCAAAATCACAAGGTGTACGACTTAATTTCATGTTTCTCTTGTTCCACTTTTGAACTTTCGTAAAACAAAAACGGGGATCGAAAAGCTTTTGGAAAAGTGAGAATGCTCTTACAATTTTGAGAAGCAGCCATTATTGAGGGCTCAAAGCAATTTGAATGTTCGATAATAACACTGGAAGTGAACGCTGGTTCAGTAAATGAGATGTAACTAGCACTTGTAATTTCAGAAGAGTTCAATTCCCCAAACTCAGATTCGTCTGAATCCGAATAATCACTTTCCACGGATTCCGGCACTGGAGAAAGAGTAGGTGAGGATGGTGATGGTCGATTCTGTTCTAGCATTCTGCAAAATTAGAAATGAAAGTAGTCAGCAGAGTAGCGCGGAATTGGATTTTGGGAACTCGGAATCCGGAAAACGGAAGACGGAATGAAAGCAACGGCGGAATCCGGAATCCGGAATTCCGCCCTTCTCCGCAGAGTAGGGCGGAATTGGTTTTTGGGAACACGGAATCTGGAAAAAGGAAAACGGAAAACATTTTTTCACGGAATCTGGAATCTGGAAGACGGAATGAAAAACACGGCGGAATCCGGAATTCCGCCTTTCTCTGGTAATCAGATCAATTGAAGTTTCAGCAGATACCATCGATATAAAAAATGCTATAGAAATAAATAAAAAGTTATAATAATGAAAGAGTAATATGAACGGTGCGGTCCAAATTCAACATCCTGAAAAGCTCACCATGGCACAATGAAGCAGGATTGATTCACGCGATATATGCTTAACTGCCAAAACAAAGGTCCTATTTTAAGATATCAAAAGCACTACCTTGAGAAAATAGTTTTTTTCAGCTCATTTTTCATATGCTTCTCATTTTACATTCTTATTACATCCTGAAAATACAAGTCGATAGAGCTCGCATTTGACCGCCGAAAGGAAAACATTTCGTTTTCAGTATTTTCTCGTATAATGAACAGAAAACAAAAATGAAATAATTTTGAAAGTTTGCGGATTCTTAAAAAATTCACACAGAAACAATAACGACAACAACGACGACTGGCATATAACCAAAAGCAATGGTTGCATTTGAAGGACACGCAGACGTTTTCAAAATTGAATACTGAATCCCAATAACATTGGGTGACTATTTTTTTGCCAACTTCTAAAACTGGTTTATCAGAAGCAAATATTTGCATCTACTCTTCCAGTTACAATGAAAATGAAAACTTGGCACCGAATTTTTGAGCAAATAAAAAACAAAAGCAAAATATCGTACAGCGAATGTTATACATTTCAACGTTGCAATCCTAATGATATTTGTTTTTCTTTTCAATTTCCATTCCGATAACGTATATTTTTTGCTGGCAAATTTTCAGAATGAATCCGCAATACAGTTTTCAGAAACTTCAATTTCAATAAAATTGCGATCCTCAAAACCTCAGAAAAAAGTGTTCTTTGTTTTCAAATTTTGAAGCCGATTTGTAGATTGGCTTGATATGAATGATGAATGTTCGCGTCACAACCAAAGATCGAAATAAAAAGATTGAAGGACAGGAAGCACGCATAAATTGTGAAGCGATAGCAGGAGATAAAGTTTGGGAATAAGGAGACTGATCGAATAAGACAATAACCTTTGAATTTGCTGAAGATCCGATCCATGTTAGAAAGAAAATTCATTAGAACATTGATAGAAGACAATCGCAAGTGCATATTTTCTGTTCACTGCTCTTTTATCTCACACAACTCATTCAGAATAGGGTTTTCGAGAAAATTGCAGTATTTTTTCAAAACCCATTAATTTTCATAAGAAGAAAAAAAACTTGAAACAAAAGTTTTGCAAACTGAAGAAACTTGTTATACGAACGTATTTCTTTCGCCTTATAACCGCACCATGCACCCCGGCAAAAAGCACTTGAGGCCCCATAGGAGCACAACGAGCGAAACGACAATGCTCAAGAAAAAAAAACAATTGATAAATTGGCACAGCACAGGTGTTTCAGCGAACAGAACGTCGGAAATGAATGGGGGAGGGGGGGGGAACAGCATTTATAAAACTGATAAGATACGAAGAGAACGGATGGTAGACGGGGTTGAATACATACACCTTGGGGAATGTGTCAGCACTATGTAATGTTGTTAGAGGTGAGAAGGTCAACCAGGTAAAAGTTGTTTCAAGGCTGGAATGTTGAAAGAATGATAGAGGAGAGAGAGAGAGAGAGAGAGAGAGAGAGAGAGAGAGAGAGAGAGAGAGAGAGAGAGAGAGAGAGAGAGAGAGAGAGAGAGAGAGAGAGAGAGAGAGAGAGAGAGAGAGAGAGAGAGAGAGAGAGAGAGAGAGAGAGAGAGAGAGAGAGAGAGAGAGAGAGAGAGAGAGAGAGAAAGACAGAGAAAGAGAGAGAGAAAAAAGAAAGAGAGAGAAAAAGAAAGAGAGAGAAAGATAGAGAAAGAGAGAGAGAGGGAGAGAGAGAGAGAAAAAGAGAGAAGGATAGAGAGAGAGAGAGAGAGAGAGAGAAACAGAGAAAAAGAGAGAGAGGGAGACAGATAAAGAGAGAGAAAGACAGAGAAAGAGAGAGAGAAAAAAGAAAGAGAGAGAAAAAGAAAGAGAGAGAAAGATAGAGAAAGAGAGAGAGAGGGAGAGAGAGAGAGAGAGAAAAAGAAAGAGAAAGAGAGAGAGTGAAAGTTCAATGAACGTGGAACTGTATTGTAAATGAGACTTCTAACTCAAGAAGTTATAAAACGGGATATTTGATGCCGCGCTGAAGACACAAAAGCTTCTAATAAAAGATATCACTAAAGAGCAAGCAAGATGGAATTTTTACCACTAGTATTGGATGTTTTCCTATAAAAAGTGTGAAAAAATGCTTCAAAAATAGGGTATTAACCGAAAATGGGTTGTCAGATATTGAACAATTATTTTATAAATAATGAAAACCCAGAGAATAGTCCCGATGAATTATTATCGCCGTAAAAAAGTTCCAACATTTTTTCGAGCCCGCGAAAATCGGGATTTGAATTTAGATTTTCATCAGCGCATTTGCTATGCGCGATATATTTTTATCAGAAGAAACGAAAAAATAAATAAATGACGCAAATTGATATATTTAAACATTCGAAGAAACGTGTAAAAAAATTCACGATTAATACAATTTCGTTCTTTTAATCCAGTTTAATTCTGAAAATTCAGAAGAAAAAATAATGAGCCTCTAAATTCAAATCCCGATTTTCGCGGGCTCGAAAAAATGTCGGAACTTTTTTACGGCGATAATAGTTCCGTAAGAAATTTCCGTTTTGTTCTTTGAAGCCATTATTCACATGATTAAGTGCAAATATAGCCGCTTGAAATAGTTTCAACTTGTCTGAAAGTGAAGAGTAATTATTTAATTATTTATCATTATTTGTATTTCTAGGCCATGCGGTTTCTGTTATCGAAACTGTCTAATTTTAAGCTTTTCACAACATAAAAATGCAACGATTTCCTGTGAACCTTCTTCATTTTCTAATAAAATATCAGAAATGGTTTTTTTTTATTTAAAAAAAACCAACTTTGCGTAATTTCCACTTTTAGAATTTACATTTTATAGCTGAAAATTTTTGAAGTGAGTTTCACATGTAAAATAATTACTTTTTTCTATTAAAAATCTTTTTGACTGGCCGCGAACTACAAGGAAAATAGATAATTCGTAAAATAAATTTAAAAAAATGTGTACTAAACACATGAATATTTTAGTGTACTCCACAGAACTCCACATAACTCCACAGAAGAAAAAGGGCAGCCTGAGCAGCGTTCAACAACATCAAAAATACCATCGACGCTCTCATGAGCTTCCGAATTCGGGCTCAACTTTTCGACGCCATTGTTCTTCCCGCGCTCACATACGGATCTGAAACGTGGATCCTTATAGAGAGCGACTCACTAAGAAAAAAAGTTTCAATACCCCGCGGAAACCGACCGACGCAAGATCGGAAGACATGTTAGCTGTGATCCCAGCGAATGACGGATCGTCTAAGTAAGTAATTATATTAGTTTTGAGTAGAGCTATAAAGCTCTTTTGTCTGCAAATCTGTGAGTTTTCCAAGTTTTTAACTGCAAAAGTAAAGTTATAGTTTTGGTGAACTCACTCCAAAAGTATTAAAAATATGCAGATGATTTTAGCTTTATTTGCAAGTACGCAAATCTTTTCCATTCCAAAATCTGAATTCAGAGAGCACATTAGCTGCTAATGCAATCACTTATAGACTGAAACAAACATCATACGTATTATTAAGAAATAGTTTGAAAAATGTAGTGGAGAATTAAAGAAAGAATAATAGAAAAAACAAATTTTAAAAATCTGTGAGAGCCGCAGGAGTCCGCGTCATTAAACGAAGAAACAAGGAAGGGAGGGGATGCAATTTCTATTGGGAAGCGTTCTGAAAAATTTTGGAAAACATTGGAAATTCGTGGAATTTTAGAAACACTTTATTTGAATATGTTAATGTTTAATATTGGTTGAAAATCGATGTATGAATGGCATTTCAAATTGTATTTTCTTCATATTATGTTGAGCGAAAAGTCTTTGTAATTTATTTAATTTTTTTAAATTAATATTTTAGTCATTGCACAGTGTTAATTTGATTTTTTAAAATTCTTTTAGTGCTTAATACGCATTCTTATCACACCTGGCAGAATAACCAGTAGTGTTCCAATTCAGCGATAATTTTCTTTCTGATTACCATGCTCATAGAGATATCTTCCTGTACGAGTTTCCCCAAGGTCGAAAATGCAGCGAAAAATGCTGCCGTGCTAGGCGAGAACTCTGTCTCCTACACTACCATCAAGTTTTGGTTCGAAAAGTTTCCCTAATAGAACTACGTTCTTAAGGATACGCAGATATCTTGAGAGCGCTGGAAGAAGAAATAAGAGCAGCGTCACGCGAACTTGCGGCGACTCTCAAGCATCTTCTAAGAACTATCATTGCTCATCTTCTAGAAAAATGCCAATGTTTGGTCAACTCGTTCCTCACTTTTAGACGGATTCACCAAAACATATTTGTTGTGATCCTAGCACTTTCTCGGCCCACTATGAAACAAACGATCAATTGGATTATGAATATTACCACTGGTGACGAAAAATGGGTGTTACATGTCAATCATACCAGAAAAAGACAATGGATTAAAATTCAAAAAATTACGAAGACTTTTCACTCAACCTTATATCGTCAAAATTTTCAATTGATCTGCGAGATTTGAAGAAGATGAAAAAAGATTTCAAGAATATGGCGAATATTTCTTTAAAAGAAAGAATTGGAAGTACTAAAACGTCGAGCAGAATGAGTTCAGCATTTGATAACAGATAAGAAGCACCTTGTTTGTAATATTTGGTCTGAAAGTGGAAAGTGCGTGACTCTTCAACACAATTGTTCCTAATACATATGTTAAACAATATTCAATGAAACGTATCTTTCTTATATAAGAAAGAGAGCTTTTGGTACCAACTACCAGTAGCTACCATCTATCACTTCAGTCAACAATAACCGCAATATATTTTCGAAAACTCTTGATACTGTCACTGGTTACTGTCATTACTGTCAAAATTACTTCACCCAACAGGAACCTCACCATATCAAGAAAGTATAATAATTTTTACAAGTAAAGCACGAAATATTGAAACAAGTTCATTAGAAAGAGTAATACATCACAGCTTCTTGTAGGATATTCGAAGATCTTTCGTAGGAATCGCTTGAGGCAAAGTCAATGATCTATTCAGCTAAGAGTCTATTTAGGAGAAGTTACTTTATCGAATTTATTATGATGTTTTAGTTGAATAAACAAGAGATCGTAAACAACAGTTTGAGAAAACAAACTTCCAGAGTTTTCAGCGTTGCATTCGTTTTCAGTTTTGTCTTTTTCTCATTGGGTGCTCTTACAATTTTTAACTTTTATTGATGACGTTGTGCTGAGATTTATGTTAAGTTGTTTAGCTTTATTATTTATTCCATTGTTTTTCTGAATTTTATTATATGGAAAAACTGTTTCCCAGAATGCATTTGGAAATTTAACTGTCTGACGGGAAAAAGCCATTTCTGGATTGTTAACTGCTAGCATTGTGGGCACTGGGCGATCTATCCCGGAGCTCCCCATAATCATTTTCGCAGATCAATTTTCAGAGATTCCGGGAAGAAGAAGCGGGTTTTTGCAACCAGCCGTTAGAGAACCAGATATTTCAAAACCAACCGTTTCCCCACCGGACTTTTCAAATTTAAATATATTCAAGAACCATAAACCGGAACTTTCGGTTTCAAATTGACCCGCTGCGAAAAGGCGGTTCTAAAACTTTCCCGTTGCGAATATTCCGACGTATCTTTAGCCCCTTCACCATCATTTTCGGATTTCTTGGAATGGCTTTCCACGCGAACCTGTGGCGAAGTCATGGGAATTTCAATTAGCAGCGCAGTTCAGTAATAATGGTATGCACGAAATAAAAACTATTCATTATGTAGAGGTTGGATTCTTCCAGTCCTCAAAATTGCAGCTTGTCGTAGAGCAAAGATGGATTTTGCTAGCCATGTTAGACATTTAGAAGTGCCTCTTTATTTTCAATTGGCTTGTGTTCCATGTAATCGGATTCAATATTTTAGCATTCTCAAAGTGCTACGAAATCTATTCAAGAACTTATCACTTCCATCGCATTGATAAAAAAAACTCTATCCGGCATCCTCATTACCTCGTTTTTGTTCTTGTCAATCACGGATGCTATCAATTTCGGTCATAAAATTGATAGCAAATGACCTTCTGTATGTGTTTTTTTTGTCGCCGTTCAAAAACACGAGTGATTAACTCTACTTCCAATGGATCGGGTCGATTGCCTGGTTTCTCTGAGAATCCGAACACACCCTTGATAGAATGGGAAGTTTAAAAGACGGCGTGTGGTTCTCGCAGACTTCATTTTAAATTTTTAAACTATAAGTGTTCGCGCATTCAATTTTTTGTTCTTTCTCTAGTTTTCATATTGAGAATTTCCGAATTTTGGCCGACCAATGGAAATTTTGAGCATGGATCAACTCAGAACAATTCTTGTGAGTTTTGAAATTCTTTCTGCTTGTTGTCGTTATATTTATTATATTGTCAAAATATTTACAATAATCTGACTTTCCAAAATATCTGAATTTCCATGCCTTCAAAGTTGCAGGACCGACTGGAAAAAATCGAGTTACAGGCTATCAGTTTATTGTCGTTCTTCAGAAATCCACAAGTAGAGCTTTCTCAACATTCAAAACTTAGTTTTGCTGTTTTTTTTTCAGTGCAACACTGACATATTCTGTGATTATTCGACTATTTTAGTAAACATTCAGATCAAGATTCGTGATTTTCGAAGCATACTAAGCAAGAACTCCGGTAGCTTCAATCGTAGAGTGAGTTGCCAGACCATTTTTGTGCTAGTGTGAAAGTGTAGTATAGCTGCATTTAATTCTTTCTTTCCAGAAATATCAAGAATTTCTTGATTATTCCAATACTGCTTTGGAGCACTGCGATAGAGCCGCAAGGCGTCTGTATCCATCACGACAGCAAGAAAATGCTTGAACGTATTTTTATTTATTCACATTATTCACTAAATTATGCAAATATTATATAAATGTTTTTGGATGAATAATTAGAGAACGGTGTCACATTAAACAAAAAATAAAAGTGTAAAGCATCGTAGAGGTTGTGTTTATCCTCACCGCTATCGGCGGCTTTCACGCCTCCTTGCGGAGTGATGAAAACGGTGGAGAGCGACAAAGTGTTGGTGTGTTGAACATCGGAAGAAAAGAAGGAAGTGGATAAGGAAGCGACACAGATGAAGAATCAGAAAATCACAATTAAACCCACTATACTACTGAAAAATGACAGAAAAGCGTTAAGTTACACATTAGTCTTTGGATGGGTGTACTGAAATAGAGGGAGAGAGAGAGAGAACGTTGGCAGGCGGAACAAGAGACCAACGGGGTGCAGAGGAACACATTGTATTCGTTTTGTATTATTCGAAATTCTTATATAAGATAATAGGAAAAAAAATCAATAATCACATATATTGATTCCAATTATAAATAAGATAATAAACATTAGTAAAGATTAATTTGGAACAACTACAAGTGACGTTCTCGAAGGGCGATCGAGTGAACTCATTGAGTCATAGGAATCTTCGCTGGCTCCACTATCAGATCTCTGTAATTAAAAATGTGAGACTCAAAAGTCTAAAAGCAAAAGTGTACCTTTGAATCGACTGTTTTAGTGGAAGCCATCATCCGATTTTTCAGCTCTGTGTTTTCTCTCACTAATCGTTCGATTTCACGCGCCTGATTTTCCACTTGAATCTCCAATTGACTTCTATAGGTATCCAAACCACGATCACGCCAATAATCGCTCGACCTGTGAATGAAAAATTGATGAGTCAAATAAGAACCAAAAGGTTGCGTACCTGTCCCAGTCATCTGGCACATTAACAACACTGGGGCGCAAAAGTGTGGAATTTCTCGAAGCTCGCGGGTTGGTTCTTGGAAGACTCAGTCGATTTTGTGTGTTGACTACCGAAACCGGCTGGTTTCGAGGTGAAATCTGACAATCTGGTGGAACAGAGTAGACCTGCATCTGAATTTTTATTTGAGATAAACTGAAGCTTTGAAAATTGTTTACCGGCTGGTAGTGATAGCTGTGTGCATCCGGATCGTAGGGTGGTGGGCTGGTACGCTTCTGGTACACTATTTCCTTTGGTTCAGCTGGTATGGTGTATCCAGAAGATGGGCCGGGCCCGAAAACTGGATTGGCTATAGATAGTGCGGCCATTCGCTCCACTGGAGAAGAGCTCGATGAGTTGGAATAGCTGGATCTATAAAAATTTCTTCGGTTAAGACTAGGTAACGAAGAAATCAAACTCACCTTGATGGATTGTTACTCATGTAACCACTGGATGCCTGCTGGCTGCTGGATGGAGACGCATCCGTGCGTGGAAGTCTCTTTCGATTCCTCCCACCACGCCCTCTATCCTCCCGCAACTCAAAATCGGAATCAGTGTCATCACGAATCTCGACGCTACTCGTTGTCTTGTCACTTGTACGACTTGAAGATGTGCCAGTCTCATCGCTCAATCGGGTGCCGCCAGGACGAAGGTTAGGAGTTTGGAAAGCGGAAGAAAGAACGTAATCGTCAGATGTCATGAGGTGAGTAGCTGGACGATTCATAGAACGACCCAAGACAGTTGCTTGACCAACTGGCGGAGTACTACGGTAGGCAGGCACATTTTCGTGGCGTGGACTATAATTAAAAAATACTTTTATTGAAATACTTGTGCTGTTAAAGTAACAAAAAACCGGCAGTTAGTGATAGGCAGTGGGTGGAAAGACAGACACTTGGAAACTCACACAACATTCTGCTGTGGACTATTCTCGTAATCAGACGAGGGCTGCTGAACCATTGGGGATTGAAAAATGATATTATCTGGGCGTCTTTTGCAGTCAGCTAATTCTGACAGTATAGACTTGACATTGGAAAGAGGGTGCTTGTTGCCGTTTTTCTCTTGGAGCAGTGGAGTCCATGCTTCCTCAAGGTACGTGGCGATCAAACTGAGCTCTTTGCCAGTGTCTACAATTGCATCAGCGTTTTTCTCTGGTCCCAACTTTGACCTGAAAGTTGTTTTTATGTTGATTACATCGGTGTGCTTGCGTGAGCGTGAGTTGTATTTGTATATAGGCGTCACGTTTATTAGCGAATTTCCCAAAATAACACTTTCATCCTTCATGTAATATGATATTCTTTCGCACATCTTTTTCCGTTGTCAACTTACTCTGAAGAGATTCTCAAGAGAAATTCTTTCATTCGATGCCACTCTCGCTCCACAAACTCATTCATGAACTCCATATGCGGCTCTTTTCCTCCAAACTTGCTGAAATTTGCAAGATTCTGGAGTGTCTTGGCTATAAGAGTCAAGTTGCGAGCATTTGTTGAAGATGGGTACTCCGAGACAAGATTGAATAAACTAGGGCTCAAAATTGCTGGACAGAGGAATCTGAGGAAGATCGAAGATGAGATCAAAGTGTCAGCAAGTGCTTCTCGATTCTGAGATTCGAGGCGACAGCGCAGAGCCGAGAAAACGTCACGGAGGTTTTTTGGCATCTGATGAATACTGAAAAAGAAGAAGAATTATGAAAACCAACAAATAATCGTAGAGGAAACAAACTTGTTCAATATTTTTGTCCAGGCAACTTCAACATATCTCATAAGTAAGGCTCTATTTTTTTCTAACGCCGAGTTGGACACATTTCCAAGCTTCTGTGGATCCACTTCACAAGAATCTTCACATTGAAGGACATTTTTGATGAAATCACTAAGAGTTGAGTCGAGGTAGTCATCTGCCACAAGTTTCATAAACGACTCCATGGCCTTGGTGGCCAGTGTATTTCCCCGAAACATCAAATGATCGTTGTCGAGCTTTTCGACCTCCTTCATGATCAAATCACACAGGAACTCTTTGGCGAGGTTTTGTTTGTACATAACACGAACCAAAGATGTCGCCAAGTCCTCCTGAAACTATTCCAACGTGTCAAAAAAATACTTCTCCTTCAAATTTCCAATCATTTACCTTGTCTCTGACATTGAGTACTGGCTCCAGCTGCTCGCACAACGGCAGATAGTTGTAGCAGAGCGTTTCCAGAAGGCTGTCATACGCTCGAAGAGGAAGTATGTCAACAGATTGCCAGCGCGCTTTGATTCTCAATGACGGACTATCCTGTGAGCTGCTCTTTCCGCCAAGTGCCGATGCAATGCGGCTGGTCCCAGAGTCACTGTGGGTAGTGTTGACTGTGTACCTAAAACGAGTTAGTTAGTTAGTCAATTCGTCTGGACTGTCCTTGAATTTGGAATACAGTCTGTGGGATTGTGGTAATCCAATTTATTACTGACCTACAATACTCTCCAAACAACGTCGACACTCGAACATAATTTTTCTTCAACTTGAAAGACCATAAAACACTTTTTAACATATTTCTGATTTTACTATTGTCATTGGAAAACTCTTCGGGCAAATTTTCTACAGATGGGTATACAGAAGCAAATGAATATGGAATAACAGCTGGACGGTGAAAGGTTGGATCCCACGGATCATACTCCCCTCTCATGACAATCTGAAGACGTAGTAGAACAGTTGATTGAAATGAACACTAAAAAGTTGATATCAAGGAAGAGAGAGAGAGAGCGCGCGAAAAAAATGGGTTGGAGAAAGATTGAGTACGAAAACTAGCACGGGATGGGCTTATCTAATTGGAAAATGAAATGCCTGTAGGAAGATAAGATCTGTCCTACAGTTTCCCTAATATGAGGGTGGGTGGCATTGGTGATTGATAGGGACAATGGGACTAATGAATTGCCACCAAGCCAAGTCAATTTCTAGTTTTGAAAGAGAAACATTTTCTCAAAATGAAAAATCTATTATGTATTAGAAAAGAATAACAGATGATTTCGGCTACGCAATTTCAAAGGAAGCACGTTATGAACCAGCCAATGTTTGAATAAGACTTGGAGCGAAATGAACGAAAATGGTCTCACTGTCAAAATGGTGGTCATGCCGGATTCTGTCGTTTCACGCGTATGGACTCTGGACTGGCTCACCACGTTCCTCAGTTTAGCGGTTGTCTTTTCAGTACGAAATTGACTGTACAGCTAGAGGTGAGGTAACAAAATTCCTTATTTCTAATAGTCAAATTTTACGCTTATCTAGGAAGATTCAGAATCTGATGTAAAACTCGAAAAATGACATCTGTTAGATGTGAGAATAATGGAAAAATGAGGATGTTTTAAGGCTACTATCACACATTTTTGGTCTACCTATTTCCAGTCACTTAACACGAAACATTTAGTTAAGAAAAAAACTAGATATTTAGAAAGCTTCTAAGATAAATGAATAAACGCGTAAAATCATCGTTCGGCAACCATAAGGGGGGGGGTGGAAAAGTAGAAGTGAGATGGAAACCAATGTTTATTCAACACTTCCACCAATTTATGCAAAAATAATGGGATATCGAAAATCGCAACGATTCGCGACTCTCTTTTCAGCGTTCAGGCCCGTCCAGAATGAATCCTGATGGAGATGTAGGTTATGAAAACGATTCACGCATAAGCGGCATCCATGAATTATCGGCGGTTTGTTTAAGGGCCAGAAGCGAAAGGAGAGTGAGAGTGACTTTTGAACCAACCCAGGAGACTAATGTCAACGTATTAAACAACTGCATACCTATCTATGCGCTGTGAAGAATGAATGAAGATAATGACTAACAAACTGACAAAAAGACTAAACCAAAATAAATCGTCTTTGGTAGCACGAGAATTAAATAGGTTTCTGAAGAAAGCGGCAAAGAAAAGTGTTAATGGGCCTCCTTGCAATACAATCAACCATTTAATTGACGCGAAAACGAAAGAAGGCAATTAAATTCATGTGAGTTCTTACTTTACTCACTCCTGTTTTATTTTATTTTCTTTCCCTCGCTTTGTGATTCGAATTCAGAATCAGGGAAGGTTGCGTAACAACATTGATGGACGAGATTCGGAAGTGATTTGTTAGCCTTTTTGATCCCTTTATTCTATGTTGCTTACCATCTCTCCACTGGACTCCGGCTGACCAATTGGTCAATACTGATGATGACATATCCAATTAGGGTGTCCTTCTTTTTCTTTGAGTCTGACTCGCGGAACAAGCTCACGCACACCTCTTCTATTTTTGGGAGCATTCTGAAAATAAGAAAATGAAAAAGGAAGATTTAGAAACTTTGTGGAACTTCAAATGTTTATCAAAAAAACTCGTAAAAACCACATCACATTTCGACGAAGAACGGACATAAACTTACACAAATTCAAAATTCTCTCCCCAGAAGACGTTATCCGTTCGAGCCTTGGACGAAGTTTTTCCGTACAGAGTCTTGTCAAGTGTCATTTCGCAGTAATACTTCCGCTTCGCTGGAAGCCCTTTGGCTTCAAGTATCCATATGAGCATACTATTTTCGGTACGCCTTTGGAGATCCCTGCGTGGATTCATTGTTTTCCGCAGGCTGAAAAAAACAATTGGCTTAGGGTAACAATCAGTTAGCTGGTAAATCGGCAAAAATGCATGTTAGGCGTTGCAAAATGGTCAACATAAAAAGAATACCATTCTGATATTTTTCATTGAGGTTTGGGGCTGTTTGAAAGATATCGTGAGATATAAGAGCTGGTGAATGGAAACAATTTCCATAATAGTTTGGAATACATGCATTGAACAATTTTCTAGAAGTGCTACAAAAGAAACAGAAGAAAGACCAAAGTGAATAACGAGAAAATTTAGGTATTCGTTAGTGAATACTGCGATAAGTGGCTTGAGGAGAGGGGCCCAAGTCACGAGTGCACCAGATAAACAACACCACCACAACATCCCACATTCTGCATTGCGGGCACGTAATTAGGTAATTTTATTTGCGAGAGCATACGCAGCGGAAAACGGAAAGTGAAAGAGCAACTGCCCAGACTGTTGTCTTGCCGCGACACTGTTTATGGTGGAAGACCATTCAAAAAACAGGTATGCCATTTTCGGACCGAATAAAAACTCGTGGACAAGGAAAAATAAGAAAGAAAAAGAAAACGCTCAAAGAAGTGCTTGTGCACACGCAAACACATTTGGCGGAATTGTAATGAACAATGTGGAGCAAGTAGAAAGAATAAAAAAAAACGAGAAACAAAATGTAGCTTTGCTATTCGTCTGCAACTTCGTACCAGCTTTTCAAAAAATATTAAGAAGATCATTGAAGGATCGATCTCAGATCATAACCCTCTAGAACCTCGTGAAGATGTTCTAGAATTGCGAAAGAAAAGGATGCAATGCATTCAAGAGTTGACAGTGACTGATGCATTTTCTTGCCTATTTTTCGATCTGTACTTGGAATTGGGAAAAGGAAAATTGAGGGGGAAACAAGTGAAGAGTAGTAAATGGGTGGAAAAGGACGAGAGCGGATGGGAATGGGAAATTACTAGTAGAAACAGAGTCATAGTGGTGGAAAATGAAGTGGTGGAACGAAGAAACCAGAAAAAGAGAAGAAGAAAATAACTGAATCGACGCAATCTGCAAAGTAGCATAGAATGTCGGTATCCATTAAGCGAATACAGCCACAAAATCGGTAGCTGTCTTCTTTTTTGCTGGAATCTTTTTAAGCTCAGCAAATACATTAGAGTCGATTAAATCCACCAACAAAGCTCTACAGTTCAGTCGTTTAGCCAGGTAGACATAGAGAACAATGTGGGAAAAGGCAATGAGAATTGTCTCCGGTGAAATTGTGAGTACATGTGTGGACAGGTTTGCTCTCGCGGGATATACACTGTTTAGTTCGCATTTCTCACACCACCGTAATGGGTTTCTCCCTTGTTATGGTTGCCACGCGGGTCCAGTAACGTTCAAAAGAAGGCCAACACGGAAAGTGAGAAGAAAATCAAAATATTTGGTGATCTGGCATACGTTTTGTTTTTTTCACAACCTCCATTGTCTGACAACACGGCTGCGGAATAATAATGCCAGTATAGGGACGCACGGAATTCAATTTCCGGAAACCCCAACTACTATTATTTCACACATCGTAACATCCTAAACAGCCATGGGTAGCCGACCAGGAGGGGGGGGGGGTCATTAGTGAGAGGAACGAGTTATCCGTTGAATGAGATGTTTGAAAATAGTGAACGAAAAAAAAGGAACAATGGTAATAAAACTGCGTGAGAAATCTATAAGAAAATAAAATGGAACATCAAATTGAGTAGCCGAATCCGGTCAAAAAACGATTAGAGACCATCTGGTGATTAAAATTTTTAATCTTCCGAGCCTTCTTTCTTCACGGCCGGTGTATCTATCTAAATGGAAGGCGGGGGTGGCGCAGGACTGGCCACCTGTCAAAAACATAAATACTTATGAAGAGTGACAAGTTTGGGTGTCAGGCGATAGAACTATGTGACACATCATCGCCGTTTGTGGCAGAACGCATCTATAATGGAAAAAGAATAGGAGGAATTGTGATAGCACATAAATAAGGTAGGAAAAATAAGAACGAAATTGAAAGGAGAAAAGTTTTGCTTTCTGTTTTCGTTTAAACACAGTCTCGGGTCCTACAACGCCTCTCTGCTCCTCTTCGATGTTTCGCCATCAGAGAGCGCTTAGAATAAACAAATATCACGTATTGCAGCGATTGCCTTATGAGGCCAATCTCTCCGCATTCGCGAGCGTTTCATTCCTGTAGATTCTTTCGAGTCTTACCGGAAGTTCACAGTGCTCGCAGTACTGTCGTAACACATTGCACTTTGGTCACAGAAAGACCCGATGATCACTATAATTAGAAACGACAGTACAGTAAAGGTGCTGACGAATGACGATTTCAATGTTCATATTATTCAATGCAGTTTTTATATTTCCTACCGCGTGGTAAAGGAGACAGAGGAAACTGCGAGAGACAAGGTCAAGCACATAACGGGCCTAAAGATATATTTCAAAAGTAAACATCACAAATACGAAGGAAAACTCGAAAGAATCAGAAGATGAATGCCTCATTTTTGATGATCAGGTTCTCTTTCTATGCTACTTTCTCGGTGAGCTTTCTCTCACCGGAAGCGCTTCAGTGTGGTAAGTTGCCCACAGAAACGAAATTTGAGATTATGAGAACACGCTGCTTCTGACTGCCATGGGCTGCACCCAACCCCCCCCCCCCCTCCTCCCACCCGCTCTTCACAACAATGTTACCGCACATCCATTACAAACATTTGCATTCCATCTCGTATACAATTCGAAGAAAAAAGAGGATGGTGGGGAGGGGGGGGGGGGGGAGGGTGAGGTAACCAACTTGTTCTCACTAATAAGTATTAAGCCCCAGTACTTCTTCGTTATATTCAATCGCAGGTTTCAGTTTAGAATTTTAGCAACAAAAACTGTAAAATAAAAACCCAATGCTGCCGTGGAAGAAATGAAAATTGGTCCAAATTTGAAATTAACGAAAAATAGTAATTAAAGATGCGGAAGACTGAAACACCATTATCAAAAATAAGAAGATATTCAGTGTTCAATGGTAGGCAAACATTCGTTGAGATAATTTGCAGAGACTGATTGCCGGGTGTACTGGGAGAATAACAGTGAAAAATAAACAAGCAGCTATTGTGAATGTTAAATTTCTTGCAAACGGAATTAGTTATTATTATTGTAGAATGCCCAAAAGAACCGAAGGGTTAATTTGCTTCGCCTGCAAAATTAATCTCTAGCTTTTGTGAAATAATAGGCTGAGGAAAGCGCGTCGCTCAGTTTCATTACTGTGAATGTGCTTCCGCATTTTGACAATGGGTACATTAGACGTCTAATTTGAAATAAAGACTGAGCCAGTTTTTAATACTACGAAAATGAAGCATAGAAACTCGAAGGATTGTGAAGAAAAGAAGGGCTATCCAAAATGCAAATTCCTCGGAGCATTCTTGTGAAATTGAAAAACAAACAAAAGAGATGCGCGAGAATTGTCAAGGATCGCTTCCCTGGGCGCATCATCATCATCATCATCATCATTTCTCATCACTTCTCAATAAAAAGGAGAGAACGACGGATTGAGGAAATAAGGAAGGCAAAAAGTCCATGGAAAAGAAAAGGGTGAAGCACGCGAGTAGGGCAAGTAGTAGCGCAATCAGATTAAATTTCGCGCGGCGCGTCTATGTGTGTGGTCACGTCAGTGCACACGGGAAACAACTACCCCGAATGCTATAAACTCATCTTCGAGAAGCTGGAATCGAGATATTGAGCTGCCGCGAGGAAATTGAAATGGAGCATTGAAGAAATTTGGGAAAGAGGAGGGAGGAGGGGAACTAGGCAATCTGCCAGAATCAAGAAAGAAAATGAGTGGCAATAATAACGATAAGTATACGAAACGTTTGATGGGACTGAAGATGGACGAAGGATTTTTGATAATTGTATCGAATCAAACAGTGACGTCCGGACAATGTAATGGCCTTCTCTTGTCTCTCATCTCCCACCCGTGCTGGATTTATAATTGCAGCTACCCTCCGCACAGTGAACAGTGAAAACAGTACAACACAGGGGCACGGTTAATCGCTGCGTGGAAGGTGGATGTCGGATTGTGTTTGTGCTACGTGGGCGCGGCGTCAGCAGTGGAATCGAAATGAACTGTCAGGTTTCTAGTGATCTTTAACAAGGTTAGAAGGTCATGCGGTTTATTGTGAAGAAGAGCTGTCTATATTCCCATTCTAGTTTTCTATTCATGAGAAAAATCGGTATCCAAGAAAAAAACGGGAGAAAAGAAAATACTAGGGTTTCGCTGTCAGACTCAAAACACTTTGAAGTCAAACCATGTGAAAATTTGAATTGCGGAGATGGAAAAAGAGCGAAAAGCGATGAGGTGTGAATCGGACGAACGCATCAAATGTTTTGCTATTCGTTTGACCCTTCTTCCGCTTCAAGGGGAGGTCCATTGCACCTGCGAAGACGAGCAGAAGTTGATATTTTGAATTTGATTGTCCTATGAGTGTAAAACGAAGAAAAGTGGACAAAACTGAGAAAAATGGAAAACCGAAGTGCGCAATAAACCGGCGTCGCGTTTTACCAGATCCTTATCTAACAAATGTGTTGCCCACTCTGCTTTTTCTATTTGACAACGATCGCTACCTGGTCGCTAAATAACTTAGAGAAAGAGTAATGAATCACGAGGAACTCTCGGCTACCTCAGATGATTATTATTCAAATAATTCGCTCCTACTCAATTTACTTGAGCTTCGGTTCATTAATATTAAAATCGAGACTCTGAAGTATTATGCGTAAAAAAGAGCGCTTCTCAAAATATGCCAATCCACCGGATATAATGTATCCATTGCATTAAGAGAAAGAGAGCGAATGAACAAAGAAAGGTTAAGAATGGGGCATAAACTGCGAAAACGAAGAAGAGTGGAGAACGCGCTCGACACGGTGGTGATATCAATAAAACACTGTCTTGCATGAAAGACGAGAAAAATTTGCATACAGCATCATTGATCGATTGAAAATTGAAGAAAGGCGCTCTAGGAGGCATATTGTTGATGGGGAGGGTGTAGAGGGTGCAGACCACACTGTCCACCCAAACACCCAGGGGACTTCTTCCTTCGCAGGTGCAACATGTACGGTTAGAGGGCAAATGTGAAAGAGGCGCAGACTGAGTGAAGAGGTGCATAATTATGAATTGGTCCAATGCGGTGAGAGATGTTAACAAACAGTGAGGTGAGGGCGGTGTCTTCAATGCAAAACATAAGATGAAACAACGAGTTGTACAGTTTTTGAATGCAATAGTTGTTATATCTCAAACCTAGCCGTGTTGCAACTCTGAAAAGCTTTTCAGAGCTGAAAGTTTTGGGGAAAAAAGTTTTGTAAATTAAATATGAAAATCACAAAAAAGGAAACCATTATTCGGTCATTCTCCAGTTTATAGAAAGGAATTGAAAATTTTCAGAAAATCTTTCTTGGTTATATTTGGTGCGACACCTGGGCGCCGTCTACAAGTAATTTTCACCTGACTGGCTCAAGCACAGTTTCAAATCTAATGCTCAGCAGATGGCTAGTATTGAGGTCAACCTGATCGGGGCGACAGGTGACTTACCGCATACCGCAATTATCCTTTCTATGTAATGCTTTCAATACGGAATGGGTATCCAGAGGTTTCAAACAAAAAAATCATGGGTTATTGCGAAAGTTGGAGCTCTAGATAAAGGTTTCAAGCTATTTATAATTCAGTATCTTGAACATATAAAAATTGTCGTTGAAAATGAGAAATTTGGAATTGCATTCATTTTTTTAAAGTTTAAATTAGAAAACGCAAAGCTATCATAAATGTGTCTCTCGGGAACAATAATTCTGAAGAACAGATGTATACTGAACTCAATCAGATATTATGGCAGATTTAATGATGAAGACGTTTGTCACTCGTCACGAAAACAATGCTAATTATACATACGCGCACTTTCTAAGCGGACAAGAGGATGAATCGAGAGAATAAAGCGCGGAGAAAAGCCTGTATAATCTTATGCGGATCTCATTAATGGTCTCTTGAGATCGACACACCGACGCGAATGAAAACGAGTAAAAGAATGAATGAAGAAATGAAACCAAAAAGCTGTTTGTCAGTTTAGTGGAAGGATAAGAGTGAAGGAAAAAACAAAAATAGAACAGAATTCCTACTTCAACTTAATGACGTGCTGGGAATATAGCTGCGTGAGAAAAAGCAAAGAATAGAAGCTGGAAAACGCTGGAAAATAGGAAAACTGAATGTAAACTTACTTCTCCATCCACTTTGCTCGTTCCAGCGGAGTACGACAAGAATAATAAGTACTCGCAAGTCGGAAACAGTTTGGGACTTCCAATATTGATGGATGCACAGGATGAAGATGGTTGTCTTCGTCTGGAATTAGAGGGTATCGTTCGAGAAAAGCTAGAAAATTGTTTTTTTCATTTTGAAAGTAATAAATCGAATCTGACTTTATAGCACCTTTTGACCTCTACGTGATATTATCTGAACACTATGAGCAATCAACAGAGACGAGGCACTCTTTGGAGCACAAGATCAGGTATCGTATTACGTTATGTTGCGTAGGTTATACATCACCGGATAGGATGAAACAACGAGAGAAAACGGGACAACTGTGGGGCGGCAAGTGTTCTCGGTTTCTGTGGAGGTGGAAGGTTCACTTTTTGCCAGTTTGCTCAATACATTTAAAATAACTTAGTTGCCACCAGATGTTTGTAGTTTTTTTGATGGAGCAAATCATTTTCACAACTGCATTGAACTGGGAAGTTCATGAATTGAAAGATTAAAGTGCTCTAACTGCCAGGAAATGAGAAGAAAAATGCATAGTTATTTCAATGTTAAATAATTAGAAAACAAATCTAAAACAGACATTCAAAAGTCGGCCAATATTCAATGGCTACCTAATCTTTGGCTACTTGATCAATGGCTACCTGATATTCCTTGGCCACTTTTGCCTTCGATTATCAATGACTACCTATTTTCAATGACTATCTAGTTTCAATGACTCCCCAGTTTCAATGACTACGTATTTTCAATGGCTGCCTGATATTCTTTGGCCACTTTTGCCTTCGATTATCAATGACTACCTATTTTCAATGACTACCTAGTTTCAATGACTCCCCAGTTTCAATGACTACCTATTTTCAATGACTGCCTGATATTCTTTGGCCACTTTTGCCTTCGATTATCAATGACTACCTATTTTCAATGACTACCTAGTTTCAATGACTCCCCAGTTTCAATGACTCCCTAGTTTCAATGGCTACCTATTTTCAATGGCTGCCTGATATTCTTTGGCTACTTTTGCCTTCAATTATCAATGGCTACCTAGTTTCAATGGCTACCTAGTTTCAATGGCTACGTAGTTTGTAGCCATTGATTTAGTAAATACGATTTCCACGCAAAAATGATCTAAAAGTCGAAAACTATTCAGAAAATGAGCAAAATTTAATTTAATATTCAAAATTTTCAAAAAATTCAAAAGATTCAAAAAATTCAAAAGGTAGCCATTGATCAAGTAGCCAAAGATTAGGTTGCCATTGAATATTGGCCTCAAAAGTCGCATTGAGCTTCATGAAAAAGAAAAACATTCATGGTTTTTCAATGAAATTTCAAACAGAGTTGAAGAAGCAAGATAGAATTCAGAAATTTCAGAAGCAGATTCAGAGACGCGACGCAGAACGCTTCTTGCCGGAGAAGGTTAAACCTTGTTTCAGAAAACGGAACCTTTTTCATTAGGCGAAAGACCTAGCAGTTAATAAATGTAATGTTTTTGTTCTAAATTTTATGTAAATCTTTCATTTTTAGATTTTCAGAAATTTTTTTAGAAATTTAAAATTGTAAATGCCAAAAATTGCCATTTTTACCGGAAGCAATCGTTAAAAAAATGCATTTTTCATTGAATCCATTAAATTATAATGGGCGTCTCGAGATGGAGAGAGCCTGCATGTTTTTTTCATTGAAACTCCATCAAACTTTTCGAAAAATTGCCCTCTCAAGTTGAAAAACTTGAGAAATAGAAGGATCAACTAAGCAAACATTCAAGAGAAACCCTGTAGGTAGTGAATAAGAGAGCATTTTATTT
Source organism: Caenorhabditis inopinata (assembly GCA_003052745.1). NCBI lineage: Eukaryota > Metazoa > Nematoda > Chromadorea > Rhabditida > Rhabditidae > Caenorhabditis > Caenorhabditis inopinata. The sequence goes on along the minus strand of AP018156.1, from coordinate 4,091,436 downwards.
CTCAGTTATCTATGGTGTTATAGATACTTTAAGAGCCTATGAAAAGCCGGCATAGACTACATTTGTTTATCAATTTATCATCACTTCTATTTCTAGATATCATCTTGAAATTCACATTTCTGAAAACTCATCAATATTCTGTTTTCGTGCTATAGAAGTCAACTTACGCAATTCGATCATATGAGTTGAATGAGCTGAACTGAGCAGGGATTCATGCGAACGGCAAGCCCTAAGACTTCCTTCTCGGGCCGGTTGGCTTAAATGCCGTCGAGCCGGAGGTTGTGCATACAGGCTGCTGTCTCTGCTCGGCGTATTGCTGCCGTCTACTCTATGCAGAGTGCTGAAAATAGTTGGGGTTAGGTGAATGTCGAAAATATGCTTTGGTATATTACGTTGTTTCTACCAAAACCACTTCAAGTATTTTATCTGTGTCAAGTGGCGTCTCGGTCTTGAGACTAGACGCGCATTTTGTTTTCTACCAGTGCGACTATATTTTGAGACATTTGTGGCTGCAGAAATTCTGGGACGATCAAGCTTAAAAATATTCCAGAATCCAATAGATTTTCAAAGAAATTAAAAATGTTGCAACACTTGATGGGGAATCACTAGAAGCTTACCGTTGTTTGGGAAAATTCACAGTATAAGAACTGGAGCGAGTTGAGAACATGTGTTTCATAAGGGCTTGTTTTGAAAAGGTTGGTTGAAAAAATGTCAACGTCGGTTGTTGCTTGCTTTTCTTATCTTTTTCAATTAGTTTTCAATGTTGAATTAGGAATGTGAATACTAGGTATGCACGGTAATCGCATGTACATTTGTATTTTATTATTTTATAAATGGGGTTGTTGAAGCGTAATCGAATATATGTGGGCAAGATGGAGACAAAATCAGGTAGTAGTTCTCCTTCTAAATGGTAATAGAAGTTGTAGAGTGGTGGTTAAAAAGTCGGAGAAAATGACGATGCCTTGCGACTTCCAAATCCGCCCCCGGCCCCTATCCGCCCCAGGGGTTTAGCACAGTGGGTGGTGTTTGAGGATAATACTGCTAATTCTAGAACGGTTCTAACTCTTCTTTTACAGGGGATTGAGGAATCGAAGAATGCAGAAAGTAAAATATTGGTCAGTGAAGTGACGTTGGAATACATCTCCCTTTTATGCGGTCACCTTTCTGACATAGACATACTAGACCTATTTTAGAAGCATTTGTTCATTTTTAAAACCTACCGTTTTGACTTGTACACAACTCTGCCACGCACGAGGCGAGGATTGGCGTTGTGCTTTTCGCGGTTTGGTGATAGGCACTGCATATCCAAACAATCAGAAACAAATGCCGTGGTAATACGTGGTAAGCATCTTTCGTATCGTGCACTTGGTAACCGTTCTGAACCGAACATGGGTATGGAAACCGTATCCAATCGCTTCGGGACGCGAAGCGAGCGGTTGTACATGTTGTGTTCGAATTTTGTGTAAATGCGATGGGAGAATTACGATATAGAAGTAATACGAAGATTCACAGAATCACAAGGAACATGAACAGAAAGTTTGATGATTTAGAAATAAAGAAATCGAAATTAGAATGGAATGAAAGTGGAGATGATGTTGCGGCTGCTTGAATTGCTTCCTTCAATGGAAAGCGCCAGAAAGATTGAATATTCAAATCAATGACGCGCTTTGAAGTGACAAGATGAACGCCCACGTCAGGTTATTGTTTGAAATAGACAAATTTCGAGACGAGAAATTATCATTTGCCGCAAAATGGATGAGAGAATTGATAATTCGAAATGCTGCTTTCAAACTATTTTAATCGTTGGCGAAATTATATTTCGAATTTTGTTTAGCTTTGGATTAGTAACATTCTAGATGGTCTAGGTACAATTACAAGCTGAAAGCTTCTAAAAAATTTTTTCCGAATCATAATTGCTTCGAAAAAAAAAGGATAAACATCGAACAAACAATCCAGAGTGGTAGTAAGCTTGTTTCAAAGCGAATGCAATTGGAATAACTATTGATTTCGTTTATTTTCCAATAATTGTGAATAAAAACGAAAACGCAGTTTTTTTTCTGGAAGAATGTGAAGATTATAATAATTGGAATTGGAAACAGCAATTCAAACTAATGCGAGAAGACTCCAATTTAATAATAAACAACTATGAAATTGAACTTTTGACATTGATCTCTGCCCCTTTTTCATGAATGAATTGAGTTAACTCCCATTAAAGGCCCAAAAAAAAACGTAATTGAATTTTTGTTTCCTTCAGATCGAATTGAAAAAAGTCTGAAAGCTTTGAAATAGTGGCATTAGCTAGATCTAGATCTCACTCAAAATATGAAACCTTTTTTTGATAATGAATACTTTCCTAGATGCCAGGCTCAAAATCAAATAATCTAAGAAATGGTGTCAAGAGAAATATATGACGGCACAGGTGGCGTTGTGAAGTTCATCTGGATAAAGTGGCATCTGTGGAATAAGAAAAACGGGCGCTTTGTGGCTGCCCCCCGTGCTCGCTATGAGTTTCCGTGCTCTCATCAACAGATGGGGGTGAGTTGGGACCTGGCATTGTGTGTGTGTGTGTGGGGGGGACAGAATCAGAAAAAGACAAAAAAAAAGCACCGAGTGGAACAAGAGGCAGGAAGAACGAGGTGTGCAAAAAAGAAGAAATTTTGACAGAAATTGAGAGCATTCGAGTCCCGAACAATTATTGGTGGTGTCATTCACTAACTGGCACTAATTTTGTTGTGAGGGGTGGTTAAGATTACCTCGTGAATCTCATGAATAAGGTATCCTCCCTATAGACCGATGAAAATAATTGGCACGCAAAGGACAAAAAAAGCGTACACAAACAAAGTATGAACTGTTTCAAACAATTCCAAATTTTTTTATTTTTTCAATATTTTTTCAACATGGCCTAAATAAATTCATAAATTTTCGTATTTTTTAATAGTATTTTTTCCAAAAAAAAAACAAATGAAAACGAAAAGCATTTCGAGACAAATTGATTATTTAAAAGTGAACGATTTTTGATATTACCCATAATTCTCTACTGATAAAAACAGGAGAAGATGGCAAAGAACTTCTTGTCTGAAATTTTATCTGTTATTAATTAATTAACATTTTTTTCGTTTTTCTGTTTCATAGAAATTGTTTTTCCTTTGAATGTCGCTTATAGGAATTTCGACTTGTTTATCATTGCAACATGTCAACTAATTGTCAGATCAGAAAAGCACAAAGAAATATTTGATGGGAAAAAGATGTAAAAAGTTTCATGCTGACACGTCAGACACTTGCACACGTAATTTGAAAGGTTCCAGAAGAAATGAGATATGAAAATGAGTTTTAATTTCGTAACAACTCTGACTCAGTGAATCACACAATGCAACTTTTCCAAAATTGCATGGTATGTAGGTTAATATAAATTTTTTATTATCCTATTCATTCTCAATAGATAAAAGATTTTCAGAAAACATATAATCAGATGAAAAAGTCATATTTATTGGGTTATGCAACAGTGAGAAAGGTGAAAAGGGATGCTGAAAAGGGATGCTGAAACCAGTTAGATTTATGAAAATCACATCGATTCAGACATTTCCCTCCGACTTCTGACTGTTTCGAATTGGGTTAACCTTTAATCTTGGACTAGCGAAGTTTAGGAAACAATTTACATACTCTCTGTACTAGATTAGTTTGTTTCTACGCATACTTGGCTTGGCACGCAGCCAACTATAGAGCGATTCCGTTATCTTTTTCACAGTCTGTTTTTCTACTTCAGCTATAATATGATTTTCTTATCTTATCAAAAATAGTAAGGAGTAGATGATAGGTTTTGATAAATTTTCCAAATCCTCGGCTTCTCATCTATTTTTCAAAGTTTTCAACTCGGTGCTCTATGGTGTACTATTGAATAAATAGTAAAATCACTAATATGACATCCAAAAATCACAGTGATAATGCATTTTTGTATTTTAATGATATAAGTAAACAAAGAGAAAGAATATAATCTTTTCATAAAGAAACTTCTTTAATTCTAGAAAGTTCAAAACGTTATATTATATGAAATTTTTGAATTTACATCTTCGAAAAATACGTTTTAATCACTGTGGCAGAGAAGCTGACACTTCTATAACCAAAGCTTTTGGTTGTGCGCCAATAAAAATGTACTGCCATTCAACATGTATGTATATGTCAGCCATGTTTTTTTTTTAATTAAAGCGTTTGTAAAGCTTTAAATGGCTCTTTTAAAATTATTGGAAAAGAGTAGGATTGAAAACAATCCAAATGGAAAATAATGAAAATTTTAATGCACACAGTAATGCACATACGCACAACTTCATGATAAGAAAACAGAACTTCATGACCCCTAAGTCCCTGTTCACTCACTTTGCACTTTGTTATCATGCCAGCGGGGTTTATCAGCTGGCGTGTAAGTGGACGAAGTGTGAATGACTGCACACACAAAAAAATCGGAAAGATGAAATGTGAGAAGTAGAGATTTTCGAGTAGCAGAAGCGACTATGAAAAATGTCTCCAATTATTGGACTTTACGATTACAATTGGTGGTAGAACAGCTGGGTGGGGAGCATACTTTAGAAAGGCTATGATCGTCCTCAGGTTTCGCGTGCTCCCTTCATCTTACCGATTGGATCCAGAAAGCACTTAGTTGTTGTTTCGAGATTGAAAATTTAAACAAAAGGAACAAAGCACCGCGAACATAGAATTAAAGATCAAGAAAAAAATAATTGAATATATAAAACTAACTGTTGATTTGCTTCTGCCAGTGATTTTTCCATTTTGCTTACACTTTTCGTTCGTTTGAGAGGGTTTGAGCGAAATGGCCGGGATAGAAGATTCTGAAACCACATGTGCAATTGAGTACATTTTAATAATTTTCTAGAAAGTTACCGTAAAAACTCAAATAGACTTGCATGCAATACCATTGTTCGTAGAGCCTTCTTGAGAGCAATACGATTAGGGGCGCAAGTCAATTAGGGTGTGCAAGTCTATAAGAGGTTTTACGCTAAATAAAAAGTTATAATAAAACAAGTAAAGTTGTATTCCGATTATCATATTCGTTATAGTTGAAAGTGAAAAAAATGTATTTGGGAATTTTTAAAAATCCATTTTAACTTGTTTATTTCTCTTTTTTTTGCAGTTAACTGCAAAACAAACTGTAAAAATAATGGGTTTTTCTTTATATACATGCAACCGGCAGTTTGTTTAATTATTTGGTGCATAAAATGTTTAAATCAACTGACTTGAAAGAATGAGACACTTTTTCGTGTTGAAAGTGAAGATAAAAAAGTTAAATTGCGTGTTTCAAGCAATTTACATTAAAAAACGGTGTAATTGTAAGATATTCTGTGACTTTTAATGGAATATATGTATACGTTTTTGAATTAACTAAAACTCTATACACGGATACATTGTTATTCGAAGTTTCTACTTTGGCGGAGCACGTTTTCCTGTTAACTATTTTAATAAGATGCAAAGTATCCCATTAGGTGTTTTTTTCAGTTTTAAACAATAATAAAAAGCTCATAATAAAAAAATGACAGATAAACTTACTGCAATACGCCCGGAGGTAGATGAGTCAGATGGATTGCTGGCCGGTGGCACGATTGGAAACTGTAAGTGCCACAGAGAATTGATAATAACGTGTGCATCGTTTGGAGAAAACACAGCTACATTGAACATTTTCATTCTAACTTTTTGAGCAGCGCCGTCATGAGAAGCGACTTATCAGTTGTATTTCCATTTCGGCAAAAATAGGTAATAGCGTGACTCATCACGCACACACACTCCCACAATTCAAAAAAAGGAATGTTCTTTCTGCCAAGTGTTAATCAAACACTATTTCATATTTCTTTTCGGCTCGGTTTGCATGAATGACTATTCCCACTTTTTTCATTGTTCCCTCACATAATGCGGAATGAACGGAGTGATTATGAATGTGTAGCAAACGAAATTACCATCGCCGTTATCAATAAAAGTATGGTAAATTCTAAAAATGCATCTTCTTGAATTACAAAGATAAAACACTTTAAATATGTCGAACAGAATAAAATACGACACGCTTCTTGTCAAGTTATATATGCTTTATATCTCTAATAGGGAACAAATAAAATGACTAAAATTATTTTGTGTAAGACAATTAATTTTACGGGCTTTACGTGTTTTATGTAAAAAATTGGGTTAATTGCTAACAATTGAATGTTGAATTTCCCAGAAATACGCTTATTTTTCGAGTATTCTTTATAAAACAAACGTACCCCATATGCATTCATCGGTTGTTGGTTCAAGTTCTGAGAAGAGCCGGATAATCTAGTCGATAAGTTGTGACTAGATGATGACATCCGACCATTTATCAGATTATTGTGCACTGACGCTGTCAGTGTGGTCCTATTTCCATTTGACACTCCTGTCCAACCCTTTCGATCTAGAGATTCTCCTCCAACCTGTGATCCTCCAGTAGCAGTTTCATCGTGGACGACATCTGGAAATCCATTAGATATCAAACGTGAAATCGAATGAAGGCGTTAGAAGCTTCTTATTATCCCCCCCCCTTCCCCTGATACCGAATTCTACGGTTCACCCGTTCAAGAAATAAAATCGTTGTTGCCCGTTGCTCCGGTGGTATGTATGTGTTTTCGCCCTTATGCACACATAGTTCTTGTTTGTTACCGTCATAAAAGTGCAGGTAAAACAAAAGACACTGTAGTGGAAAGGGAAGACGATGACTGGTGCGCGAGAAACGCTTGAATTAACGCATCTAACCCTATCGCATTATTTGAAACCTGAAGTCATCATTGGCAATGAATAAAGAATTATAAGAATTATAAGAATGGTGTGGAATGCGATGAATATTATAATGACCACTTTAAAGTTTTATGTCTATCCAAATGATAATGATGATAATGAACATATAAAACAAATAACAGAATACAGATTCCGCATGAATTCGGCATGAAGTCATGAGCATCTGAGGCTGAGAATCCTTATTTTGTGTTTATTTATCATTTTTTAACTTACAGTTTCCCTTTCAAATGAATATAAATTAATGCGACCTGTACAATGATGTTCTACAATAACCGATTTGCCTAATGTATGTATCTTGTCAATCATCACAGGGAAAAGAACATCAGACAGGATACGCTTCTCCATCTATCATCCTGCCACTTTTTTCGCATTACACCATCTGCGTGACCATATCTGTTTTCTTATCCTTCACCGATTAGGAACAAAAGTGCAAGACAAAAATCTTGTTTTCCCCTTCGAAACAGATACATCAAATAAAATTTCCGACTCAATGAAGAATTCTAGATATCAGTGTTAGCTTTTCCTAAGCAAATACCAGGATGATCTTGTGAAATATTTTACAAAAATCGAGGAAAAATTACCACGAAAATCAATATCATAATCCACTGGTGGCACATATTCTTCAGGAATAATATTCAGAGAATATGTACTTTGAGAGTACCATGGAGAAATTGCATAACGTCGCATATTCGGATGAAGAAAAAATGCGGAAAGAAGAATGAAAAGATGTTCGCTGGACGTTGCTAGGAAAGTCAGTGAGCGTTGTGATTATCAGCGGGTGGTCCCTTCGCAGCACATTTGGCCTTGCAGTACGCCACGCTACTCACTGATAGTAATAACAGAGTGGTACAAAGATCCACAGAAAGAAAATCAGAGATAAAAGGAGGAAGAGTAACCGAAAAAGATTATTAATGAACGGGGTACAAGGAAAGGGGGGAGACTGATGGGGGGATGTCACATTCCTTTCTGTTTCCTCACTTTTCTCCTTTTCTCTCCGTCTCTCTTTCCTTTTATCTCTGCAATACAGCTTTTGCCAAAGGTGTTGCCGTAGCCAGTGAAAATCGTGTACGATTCGATTTGATTTAAATCACAGGAGGAGGGAGACGAGTGATGGAGAATGTGCCTGTTGTTCTTGATGGTCACTCTGGCACCCCGCCCACTCACTCTTCTCCGTACAGTCTCTCGATAGAGGGCTTACGCTTTCCTTTCTCGCTACTCTTCGTCTTCCGCGTTCTTTCCGCGCGGTACTAAGCCGCAATTGCTGCTTTGAAGTCTGCGTCGCTATATAGGTTTGATAGCATCAAATACTCTCATCATCTTTCTTCATTTTCTAACCAACTGCGTTTTGCCACGCACGCCTAAGTATTTAATTTGCATGGGAAGAAAATTCTAAGAGGCTGGGTTGTTACAATTTCTCTGCGACGGCATGGCGGGGTAATGACCAAAACTGATAATTATCGTTAAGTTAATGATAATCTGTTCTCTCCGACTGGTAAGTGGGAAGCAACAAGATGATTAAATGGTGCCGCTACACCCTTTTACGCGCTTTCATATCCATTCACACTTCTTCATACACTTCTAGACACTTGTGGTCGCACTCCCCAACAGAAAAACAACAGTTTTGAATTGGAAACACCCTCTTAACACCACCACGCACTTTTTTGACAAAAGGAAAATTAACGGTACCGTTAAATCTCTTTAAACGTTTAAAAACACTTGGATGAAAAAAAGCATCTATTCAATTCAATTTCGTACCAAGGTCGAGCAACCAAAATTTAGCACAAGGACTCTTTTTTTGGGAAAAAAGTACATCTCTCTATGCAATTGTGCAAGATCAAAGTTTCTAAAGCAACCTTGGAGGATAAACGCTTTTGTGTAGAATTTAATAAAACTATTTATAATTTTTCTAGTATCTATTTTCACATTGTTACTTTTTGCTATTCATCAACCATTTTTGTGGATCTTCAATTCTCAGAAATCCAACTGATGCTTTACAGAGCACGAAATTTTTGTAGCACATCAGAAATGTTTCTAAAGATAGACATTCCATCGTACACATTGATAACAGATCTCGTTCCGAGCTGTGTCTCTTGCTCATTCAACCACCTGCGCATTTGCTCCTACCACTTATGTGACCACTTGAAGCGACACAGGACGCGCCTACCTTTTATCATTGAAAAGGAACACGAAATGCCACCATCATTGATGCTTCACCGTATAATCGTGAAAAGACGACACAGAAATATAAATTTACGGATGAAAACAATTCGGACGGAGGGCACTATAATACAAATTGATTCTCCTGGTTTCCCATTAGTTTAATTGCTACACGCATACACTAACTAGGTGCGAACGCAGACTGAATTCGATTAGTCTCGTTCACTTGTTTGAATCGCGTTTGGAATCAATTTTCATTGTCTTTGCACTTTTAGGCAAAAATAAACAATTTTGATGAAGAGTGGAAAATGGATTTTATTACTATCATTCTACCGTTCCTCATTAAAGGTACACCAAATGGCATCATTCTGAAAATTGTCTAAAGATAAAGAACTCATTTGAAGCAGATGGGCATTTGAAAAATAACTATTATTTTATTCTTTGCGTGCTCTAATTTGAAGTTAGTTTCAGAAACTGTGGAAATCCTGAAGAATAGAATTATGAAAAAAGATCGGACTCTCTAAAATTCCTATTTTTTGTGAAATACTCCCAAAAAGCTTATATCAAGTTTAAGAAATTATATATTGCCCCAGTCTTGATTTGAAATTTCCATAATTTCAAACCTTTTACAATAGTAAGTCATAGAAGTGTCAAACAGAAAATTGACCATAGCTACGACATTCAAAGATCTTTTGATTCGTGTTTTAGGATCATCAAAGGCTATATAAATATAAATTATCGTAACTTGGATAGTTTTTGATTTGAGAGCGCGTACTATTGAAACAGTATGTTTGCTGAAGCTCAATGCGATACATCAAAAATTGAAAGTCTCAATACTAGTCAACTCTTTGGTTAATGCTCACCCCTACTTTTGAATGATAAAGGTTTTGTTTTGGAAAAGTACGGTAAATTAGCTTGAGCACTTGCAAAGACAAAAGGAATGCCCGTGAGCAAACCAATTGAATTAGCAAATTCAAAATAGCTCGGCCAACCAAGTATGTGATAATGGACTGCTTCTAAGGATGTGGTATCGTTTTCCAATGCTTCTCTTATTTTTGTCACCGATACGTTTAGAGCTCTCCTTTTGACTCAGTTTTTAGATTAATTTTTATTAGCAATATAAGTCCATATAAATGCCGTTAAAAAAGATTAAACAAGAAAAAAACGGTCATAAACTCGAATATCTATAAACGTTGTTAAGAATTTAGAAGATGTGAAACTCATTGGAATCTAGCTAACTGGAATAAAAAAAGAGCGAATCGAGAAAAAGGAATTTCTCCAAAAGAACTGATGCAGTAGCACTTTAAATGAGCAGCTATTTACATGTAGGTAGATGCACCAATTTTTCCACTCGAAAGTCTCAGAATGGGGTGGACCATAATGAGAAGAGCCAAAAACGAAATTCCTATTATTTTTCTTAGGACCAAAATGGAAGCTTCATCTTTTTATAAAACTATTCGTTGGCGTTTTCTTTTTCACGATTTCAGTTCAATTTTGGCACATTATTTCAACTGTTTGAAATAGAAAGAATTTTATAGAAAATAAATACCTCATTGCAAATTTTTTAGACTTCATTACCCCATGAGCAACTGTTTTGAATCTCGCGAAATATGAGTATTGAGATGTCAAACTATCAAAGAAGATAGAAAAATTATCTTAGACTCCCGTACAAATATTCTAATTCACGGAATTGCTAACATCAATTTTGGTTCATTTTTGCTTTTCTTATTCTCAGTTCAAATTCACTGGCTGTCTATCAAATTATTTGGCGCTGTGTTATTTCTTTGTGATTACAGTAAGGCATTAGTCATTTGACTATTGTACGTGGTTTCATTGTCCCTCTTTTCTTATTCACGGCATTCAAAAAAACATTCAAGCCAATTCAAGCCTAAGCAAGCATTTTCTTTCTGTTAGTATCACAGTCCATTTCATTCTTCATTTCTGTTTTTTATCAGTAGGTAGTAGTGACAAACGGTTGTTGGTGAGAAACTCCACTGTGACATCCGTGTCATCAGATGAACAAATACTGTTGATGAGGATGATAGGTTGCATGTGACGGAAGGTACTCTGTGAAACTAGTTTGCAGACTCTGCCACTCGCCGCTATGATAGTATAAACGTTCACACCAGATTAAAACGGAAAATAACTCCTTGAAATCACCTTTATCATATCACATAGGTTAGGAAGCACTTTGATTTTGAGCCAGACTTAACTACAAGGTTAACATGAGAAAAACTTCAAAATCAAGCAGCTCCAAATGGAAATCATACATTCGTCAGGCAGGAACAAATAAAGCGTTGAAGATTAGATGTAGAGAAAAGAAAACTATCTTCAGTTTAGGGATCACGTACCCATTTGGGTGAGAGACCGGGGACAGACCACAAGTTTACAGAAGAAAAACCTTGTGAGAAAAATGAGAATAATAGAAATTGTTAGGTGGAACATAAAACATCAAACAGAATGAGGTACTGTGGGAAGCAGCCTTGCTCTCCTGAAAGTTTACATATCTGACTCACACGCAGTTTTGGGCCCCTGCTCTTCCACTGATTCTGGCCGAGCAATAAACGGTTGCAGTTCTGCCTCGGTGGCTTCTGCGCGATCGGAAACTGATGTTCCTGACTGAGCTAGTGCTGGAGATGCGGCGCCAGCCTCTACAGTTTCATCCTTCGGGCCAGCGCAGCAACAACAAGTGCACCTTCCGAAGAATTTTCTGATCCAATCACACAATCTGACGTAAGTGACAACCAAGTACGCCCATAAGTGCCCGATGATCACCAATGGAATGTAACAGTAGTTAATAAAAACCATTTCTTCCAAAAGATGTGAATACCAGCGCGGTATGCGAATGGAGCTCAGAGAGCTCACAGACGTCCCCCGGACAGAATGCGGGAGAATCCAAATAGGGGGATCTGATGAGAGTAAAAGCGAGTCGAAGAAAAAAGCCAGTTGCAGAAACGTGGGGAAGAAACAAGGGTAGAGAGTGTATGTGCGACGGGAGCGTTTGACCGACTGCAAAAATTCAGCTATTCGCTCCGCCCACATTCACTTTGTAATCGGGAGAAGACGTGGAGGTGCAGCCGTTTTTCCCCATTTACTGGGGCGAGAGGAAAATGATAAGCGGGTATAAATTCGAACAAAGGTATATCAGTTGTCCGAATGATAAATAATATTCATTGCGATGGCAGTAAGAAAGTTATGCCATTTCACCTGACTTCTCACCCGTTAAGATAAGGTCATTCCTAAAAAAACGCAGGGCACTCAGTTAGGTTATATATCTATCTCATATCTTCTAAAAATAAAAAAAATGACTCTTCAATATTTTCAATTTTTCTTATTTCTACCATCTATTGATGTGATAATATGACTTTAAGCAGGACGCAAAAAACCTGATTATGTAATTTGACTCGGAGCCTCATGCATTGTTCTAAAGAATTGAAGCCAGGTTCTAGCGGACAAGTAGCATAGCTTCCGTCTATGAGACTCCATGAATTCAGGGTCAAGGCAATGACCGGATACGCATCAAGTAATGTAGATTTATGTATTGATAAACATAGATGAGGGTTTCGTGACGATCCCCGAATGGTCTTGTTTTCCCGATTATGAAGAAGTCTGCTGCTATTGTCGCATTTCATCTTTCAAATCTTTTTGAATATCTTTTGAATCGTTCTCAATTTATTCATGTTCACTGAATTTCAAGCTTGGAATCGTCTGCGTGAAATATGTGAAACAATGCAGCGGACATGGGTTGCTGAGTTTACATCAAATCTCATTATCGATCAGATATATTATCTCGACAGTTTATTAAAGTTTGTGTTTGGCGTCACGGCCATTTTTGATGATATATTTGTGAATTGGTCAACGATGACGTAGGGCTGTCATTTCTATCCGTTCAGATAGTCAACACGTTCATCACAATCATTTGTGATACCACAGTTCAGCAAATATTATGCGTTTACGGGAAAATGCAAAAACAAATACGGTTTCGTTTCATTTTTAGAATTCATGAAACAAAACGAAATACTAACGGTGAAATTAGTAATGGAAGAATTATGGTAAGCAATTTTTTAAATGATGATTAATGATTACTGATAAATGCTATAGAAATTAATTATATTTGGAAGATAGCTAATTAAAATTGAAAAAAAAATTTAATCTATGGCTCAGTGTGACACTTTAACTTTCAGATTTTCTAGAATCTTTGAGAGTCCTAGGATTCACTGTCTTATTTTTCATCTCTAGAGCTCACCATTTCTTTCAACGCAACCTCGGACTATGCGGATTTTCAGCAAAACTTCGTGATAATCATAGATTGCTAGTCTTCCGCTTACGTGAAAACGTCGCTGCATTTCCATCAAAGCATTTTTCAGCCGCGCTTCTTTAACTCTATTATTATTAGGTTTCTCTGGATAATTTTGGTTTCACCATTCACTGACAACCGGAATAAGATTTAGCAGTCTATAATTTTTGTGTTTTCCTGTTAGATTGCCGGTTCATTTTTTTCACCCTGAAGAAAGATGGAGACAGCAAACTGTCAGAGAGCCGCTAAACTGAAATCATTCGGATTCTTTTCTGAATATTTAGCTTGATGAGAGGCTTCCGAGGTTACCGTAGAACGAGAAAATGCCAACGATCATCAAAAGGATCTACCCAATTTCATTGCCTATTGCCGTGTCACTTTTCACATTTCAGGATAATGAAATGCATTGGAGCGAGAAGGAAGAATAACGGGGGGGGGGGGGGGGAAAAAAGAGAGGAAATGAGATTCAAGAAGAAAGATGGTAATAAGAAAGTCTCAGTATTTGGAGAAAACGCTTTGAGCCACCGGAAATTGAATATTTTTCACTACAGTTTTTCTAAGATTCGCAGTAAATCATAGTAAATAATCGAGGAGAATCAGATGGCTTCGTCTGCTCTTTATGCGTAGAATTAGCAAGTACCACCGACAGAATATAAGAATGGAACTGACTCCAGTGAATATGTAGCGCACAAATCGAAGTTTCATCGATTTTGGAAAAAGTCAGATTCTGAGAAATCAAGAAATTCGATTCAGATTTGGCTTTCCTATAATAAATGGAAAAAAAACAGTTGAAGACTCTACAAAAATACAAAAAATTATTGAAATGTAATAGAAAGCTAAGAGTTTTGCTTATAAAAAAAACTGAAAAAAAATTGTATTTGATTACAAGAATTTCCAGAAATTTCAGCTCTTTTGGGGAGACAAATGCCTATTTTACATTTTCTGAATCGTATTTCAATAAAACAAAGTAATAATTATCAGAAGACTCACCTCTTACACTTCCATACTTCGAAGGTCGTATTTCCAAGGTCTCCATCGATTAACCCCTATATTTTCAAGAAATTAAAATATATCAGAGGGAGAAAAAAGGGTTATTTTTCAAGAAGCGATTGGGATGTTGGAAAATGACATAGATAACTGTGAAGTCATACACGTAGAAAAATTGTCTAGTTTACGAGGTCAAGAGGCTAAAATAAAGGAATTTGATAGAACACCGTGAGATTTGGAGGAACAGCTGAACATAAAACCAATGACGTTCGAAAGTGTGAGGAAACGAATGAAAACAGAGGAATAATGTGATGAATAAAATGGAACCGAAAGAGGATCTGTGAAGGTTGAAGGTATTGTTTCCTGTTTCCTCTCGCCTCACGCCTTATTTCCATTCATTTTTCCTCAAGATATATCAATGGTTAAAAAAAGACCCAAGCAATCTGGCCGGTGGTCTGCAGCTGGCAAACGGCAGCCGATAGCAGGCGCCAAAATCGAAGAAAAAGGAAAAAGGGAGGATTGACGACTCGTTTCGTTTTCACACAAAGACTGTTTTCCGCTCATTTGCTCAATCACCACCCCCCCCTTTCTCCCACCTCTCAGATACAGTCTGCGTTTCCTATTATCCTTTGATTTTTCAATAAATTTCCTCCGATTAACTCATGATCCAAAAATAAGCTAGTTTAGGAGAGCCAATAGCCTATATAAATGATATGTGGCTTAAAAATAAAACAATAGCAAAAAAAGTATCAGAATTTATTTAACGACAGATATGCAGGTTGAATTAAAATTCTGAGGTAAGTAGTATGTAACTACAGTTCATAGCTGGTTTATAGGCCCAAACTTGTTTTGGACTGCCATGTAGCAACCGTGAATGATAGGAGTTTGGTTGTTCAAAAATGGGATTCAGAGTGAAAAATAATTCGTGCCTTTCAAATTTCAGAATGATATCTGAAAAACTACTCGAATTATGAAATTATGAAGAAATTCAAACTAAACTTTTGCTTAAATTCAAACTGAGTTAAACTAGATGTGGGTAGGGGTTTTCGAAAAATTTTCCTAAACTCTCGCAGTTTTAAAATTGCACTATTTCATGAATACATAAGTTTCATGTCGGGCTGGAACATCCAAATTCAATAGACCGTTTAATGCAAGCTACTCCAGTTTTTAATACAAGATTAACCTTGTATGTAAAATATAAACAGAATACACTCATTTAGTCTGAAGAACTGTATAGTTTAAAACCGAACACTTAGTAGATTTGCCAGAGATTGGCAAAAAGAAAAACTGCAAACTAGACAAACAGAAAAAAAGAAGGCGTTTATTGGCGTTGGATATTCCCAATGATTTCCAAACGTGGGTGTGCCAATTCTATATAAAAATCGTATTATCTAATAAATATTATTGAGAAAAACTCTGGAATTCCAGACAATTCCAAAGGGAGGATTTTTGTTATTTCTTTAGTAGCAATCAATGCTTTTTAGAAAAATTTTGAAATCTCCTGATTCAATATACTTTGAGTCATCATCTCATCCACAACATTACCCTCCGATTCAATTCTAAAGGTTTGGTTCCTACGCTAACCATATACTTATTTACACACAACTTACGACAGTTTGGGGTCTTCTTTGATTGTCAAGAAAGAGGACGGTGGTGAAAAAAAAACAAATCTCATTAGAAAACTGGTAGGACTTTGTTAGGGGGCATGAAACTCGAAAAAGGAAGAAAATAAAGCACTTATGAATACCATGTAGAACTGCGAAACGTTGTTAAAATGCTGCAACGAAAAAAGGGTAAAATGAATGTAGGTTATTTGGAGAAAACGATATAATACAGGAAGATAAAAGGAAGAATAGGTAACAATAATGAGACTAGCGTCCTTTATGAAGACTGTCCATAAAGGCAGGAAAAAATGAAAAAAAACATATGTATGATGCATTATGGGTTTCGTTTCTTTGCTTTTTTTGCATTGTTGTCTTGCCTTCTTTTCATCTTGCATCGATTCAATCCAAGAGAGGACAACGACAACTTCAACGAAAAGTAAGGAAAAGTAGTTAAATACGGAAGGAAGGACAAGAATAAAGTAATTATTAGGTGCAAACAGGCAGTCCACCAATTGCAGTGAGGGAAACTGTGAAAAATACAACGGAACTAGGAAAACGAGACAACTAACTGCAAGCAACTATCTCACTAACAAGTGTGTGAACCACCGTAGAGACAGCTGGCAGGAGGTCGTAATTGTCTACTTTGAAACCACCACTACAAATGAGTCCTAAGGATGCGTCGAGACAGCTGCCAAGCCATCTATTGCATTATCCGAGT
The DNA here is from genome assembly GCA_003052745.1 of Caenorhabditis inopinata. Lineage (NCBI taxonomy): Eukaryota > Metazoa > Nematoda > Chromadorea > Rhabditida > Rhabditidae > Caenorhabditis > Caenorhabditis inopinata. The sequence goes on along the minus strand of AP018156.1, from coordinate 4,074,866 downwards.
GGATCAAGATTAAAGCAATTCGAAAGGGCTTGGTTTTCCTTCCCACGCCTTGGTTAACAAGTTTCCAAATAAACCTTTTAGCCTTGGCAGCATCTCTCGTCCTATTCGAATTATGCAAAAGTCGTCGTTATTGCCACCTTTTCTCTGTTTTCCCTTTTTTCTGTATTTACTTTCCATGTAGCCAAATATGCATCTTCTTGTTGTCACTACTGTCATTTTCTTGCCAATGACATAAGGGCCAGGGAGCCAAGTGTTCTCTTTTTAAATGACCTGTTTTCTTGAAACTAAATATCATATTGATAAAATAAAGTAAAAAGTTTGGCATACAATTCGTACAAAATTAGCTGTTCGAGGGATTATTCAAAAAAAAAAAGTCGTTTATGGGATTTATATAAGTAATTTTGAAGTCTAGGAAGCGCTGGCTGATGGACAAAATTAAAGAAAATCGGTGGGTGGCTATAATTCTTCAAAATAGAAACCAATAGATCATCTAAATACATTAAAGCGTCAAATAATTGTATTAAAAAAAGAGGGAGTGTGGATTTTTTTCTCTCCTCTATTTCCTCCTTCGAGGTGTCAAGTGGTTTCTAGAGCCAAACTGGTTGAAATATTAGGAGTAACGCAGAGTTCTGTTTTCTTTCCTACTCATGCCATTTAACTATCTCGTAAAAAAAGGCGTACAAACAAACTGATCCTGTCGTCGAAATAGAAGAAGGAAGAAATGACAAAAAAAATGGCACAAAAAATGTTTAAATTGAACACCTGTTTGTTCCGCAGCTTATGAAAAGTGAACTGTGAGTTAGAGGATTAAGAAGGTGAAGACTGCAAGTCAGGGTGAAACAATCGGAACAGGGAACAGAAGAGTGATTACTCATGACCGCATGCGTGTTGCTTGATAGGGTCATAAAAAGAAAGTAATTGAGCCCCGCCACGGGCGGGCTGGTTTCTTCAGAAATTCTGTAGGCATCACGGGTAACGAACCACCTGTTCCATCTCAATACGAATCAAGGACAGGAAATTGAAATAAACAGATAAAATTGAAAACCGAGAAGAGGAATCCAAAAATGGCTTTTATATTGTTAAGTATAAGATTGATGCATTCGAATTTTGTTGTTCGGATGCGCTTTTTTTTATTGTTCAACTGATTTTCTTGATCTTTATTCTATTAAATGTGATGAACAAAACACTAAAAACAGATAAATTAACTATAAAAATTTATTTTGTTTCTAAAGTAGAAATGCAATAATTTAGAAAAGATCTTTTTGATTTACCGTTTAAAATCTAATGCAGAGCAGATTCAATAGCTAATTTGCTTTATAATAATTATTTATACATTCATTCAGACAAAAAAAGTAATGGCACAAAAAAAGTTGAAGAACTGAATGGAAAAAAAAGGTTGGCCAAGAATAAATAAGTAAAATGGCCAATTAGCGCCGATTTTAGACCTGGAGGTCAAATTGGCAGGATTATGGAACCAAAGGGAATAGCTCTAATGCTGGTCGCAAGGCTTTTGTGCCAAGCTTAACTGGTATTGGCTTATATATACTCCTCCATATCGATAAGATGTAATGCAAGAATCATTCAAAATTAGTTCTTATTTTATTTCTTTATCAAGCAGAAATGAAGAATAGAAAAACAACCCCCCCCCCCCTAAAGAAAATCAACGGATGGCAAAGTTGTCTTACATTCTGGCTTACATTCACTAAAATCACTGTTCCATGCCACAGTGGTTTTCTTCACCGATGTTTGGTTTCGGTTTCAGTTGCAGTGATGTATCACTAATTGTGAAATCGGAAAGCGAAAAATAGAGGAAACGAAGAGAAGTGGCAATTTGGTATGCCAAAATGGCAGAGTAAAAAATTCGAGAACTGACGCCAAGAATCGTGACAAATGAAAAATGACAGATTGCAGCATATGTTGGCAGACGGAGATTGAATGAAGAAAAGCAGCTCGAGTTACAATTTTGCGCAAGATGGTGAGGTTGCATTCATTCACCAGAGTTAATGGTGGTGTTTCAATTTCCATTTCTTATGTATCGTTGTCAAAGAAACGAACGTAAGGGTAGCCATAGTATGAGCGGAGAGAAAAAGAAAAAGAGCAGATGAGAAAAAGATGAGCAATAGAAAAGATCAGGATATCGCCACAAAATCGGATTCAAACCTCATTAGCGGAAGCGAAGTTGAAAAATAAACAGGCAGCACATTGGACACTGAATCTACAAAAATTGACTAAATCAGATTGTAAAAAATGGGCAATTGTGTTCGGCAAGTACTTCGATTCAATTCAAATAAAAGAGCAATTCTGAATAATTCTCACGATAACCGGCACTAGCTCAAACAGACATCAAGCACCCTCCACACCTCAATTTGCTTCGTCGCTGATATGGTCTTCGTTTGTTCTTATATGATCTCTATTTGAATAAATGATGAAAACTGTGGAGAACAATTTGAAGAGAGATTCGCAAGAAAAAACTCAACTTGGCAGGAAACATTAAATAAATGGAATCAAATAAATGGTTCCTCCACGGTGGCAAGAAACCTCTACACTTTTAACTCCCCTCATTTAGAAATGAGAAAAAAATAGATCAGCGTTTTGCTGGTCTTTTTACCCCCATTATTTTTTAAGAATCGTTAAAAACTTGGAAAAAAAGATACAAATCGCTTCTGCGTGTATTTTTATTACCCTTTGAAGATTTGGCGGCAAAACACTGAAAAGAGGATAACAGAAATTAACGGCTGGGTTTCGGATAATTGATGAAATATCGTTTTTTTGTTTTCGTTTTTCGCGTTTTAATTAATTTTTAAATATTTTGTTTTCTGTTTCTTTCTTAATGGTATGGCTATTTGTTATCTGTGTTATTATCCTAACAAAAAACATTTCTCGAAAATTGGAAAGGAAAGAAGTGGAACCAAAATAAATATAGGAGCCATTTGATTGCTTCTTGTTCCATTTACATTTCTCTTTTTTTTCTCCTTCTTATTCTTTTTTTTTCTAAAGCTGAATAAGAATGTATTCACGTAACTAGGCACCTCAGGGCCTGAAATTCTATCTGCAATTGCCGTATTCAACATTTTTTTTTGTTGTATTATTCATTTGTTTAGTGAAACTATTATGATAATTTCATTATTTTCTTTTCTTTTCATACTGCTCTAATAAATATGAAAACATTAAAGTGCCCTGAATTCTAGAATGCTGGAGTTTGAAACACTTGGTTTTAACCGGTTTCCCAATACTTCCTTAAAACTGAAGTTCTCAACAACATTCTTCACGATCATATTTTAACTAATTAGGAGTTCGAATGGCCGTCTACCTTTGTTGCATGTCTCCATTTTTGTTTAATCTTATGTTTGCAAGTCGGAACATTACCGCGACCTCTTCTTCCACCCTCCAACAACACAAGAAACATTGTGGAATTACACAAATCGTTGTTCAATCTAACCCACCTGCGCAGAAAATACATATTACGGTGTAGCTCGCTTTGAGCGGCTTCCACTTCACATTATGTTCTAGTTTATCAGGGAAAAACAGAAGATGAGAAAAATAGAATAGTTGTAAAGCATTGGGAAAAGACAGTCCAAAGAATGAACAGTAAGCAGCCACGTACCGTGAATGACCAGTGACAGTGCAGAAGGAACGTGTTTTGTTGGCTTTCTCCTGATTGGCGGCAATCTTGGGCTGAAATTGTGATCACTTAGATGATCGCAACTCCGGCTCAGTCGTTTTCGAATAATAGAGTTTTCGTCTCGTTGGTCGCGTTGCAAAGGGCGTCGAGACTGCGATTGTGCAAAATGCACATGCCTTGGAGAAAAGTTTGGTTGCTGTTGATGATACTCCAGTGGAATTGGTGACGGAGTATGCATACTTTCGCGAGATAAATACCTATAAGGGTAGAAAATAAAGTGCACAGAAAACAAGAATGAAGATCGAGAAAGGACAACTCGTGGGGCTACTGTAGTTCAAGGAAACTTGACTAAAGAGCAAAGAGCATTGTTTTAACAGTGAGAAAATTGGGAATCTCAGACGCAATCATTGGTCGACAGACCAAATGGACTCAAATCACGAGTTTCGAAAAACAAACAACTGTTAACAAGAAATCATTGGAAAATTCTGAAAATCCAGCTGAAAAATCATTCAAAGATATGGGGAAACAAAATAAAAACTATAATCTTTGCAAATTTTATGAAGATGCAAGCTACTTTCTTTTCTTTTTTGCGAAGATAGTAGTGCAATGAAGGGTATGAGCAACATTTGAAGTATTGCTAATATATTGACAAAGTTCTTGAAAAATTCTCGAAAAGACAAGTAACGAAACAATTTTAAAAGAAATAACATTCTTTTTCACAGGTACGCCCTCGAATGTTCAAGACTTGCTGGAAAATAGGACGAAAATTTAGCTGAAATTCAATTCGGTAATTGATTTTAATGAATAGCTAAATTAAAATTGACTAAGTTTGTGTGCCTTTCTTGTGAATTTGAATCTTGCGTTTGTTTTCCCAATTTTTCAAACTTTTGATCGATAAAAGAAGGCAGAAATGTCTTTGCGAAATTATTGGTTGGAATAGCGGATAACAAAAAAATAGTAAATGGACAGATTAACAAGGCGAAAAAACTGTAACACAGCAAAAGATAGATTCATGAATGCGATGGAAGAAAAAGTCTATTCCGGGTCAGTCGAGTGTGAAATGATGGCCAATTTGAGTTTGTTAAACCTTAGCACTTTCACCAACTATTTAGAGCGATGATTAGAAAAAAAAAGAGAACCAAAGAAGAGAAAGTGACAAAAATGTTAACCCACCTATCTAAAAGACTCATATCTCCTGTGTCGCAACGATGCAACTTCCGTGCATGAAGTCCACCCCCGGCCTTTAGTTGAAAAGAAGAGGAAAATGGTTGCTGGACAGTGCTAGTAGTGGCCGGTAGGCGGCCGCTCATCTCGAGATCCTTGAACGACACTCGTTTCTCGGCTTTGGATAGCTGCGGCTCAGCCATAGTTATTGCTTGCGTGTTCACATATAATGGTATGGATGATATGGTGCTCCCACTAGTGTAGATGTTCGGAGACCTTGCCGTGGATGATGTGCTGCGAGCACAGTTGTCTGCGGTGCTCCGTTTCTTGTTGGCCAGCAACAAGTGATGTAGAGCATTCGGATGGAAACCTTGCCGATTCATGGAGCCCGTCGAGGAGTGCGACGACACACGACGCTCGATCGGGCTCCGTGACTTCAAGGAGGACGACGTGTTGAACGCAGAAGAAAGGTGAACCTAAGATGGCGTAAATTAAGAAAAGGGGCTGTGTGGAAAGTGTGGAGGGATTGGCTTAAGGTAAGTCCAACATGTATGTATCCGTGTCTCTATGGCCTACAACACACTTTTTGCCCGATAACTTTTGGTTGTCCTTCTTTTCGTCGTCTTCTTCTTCTTCTGTTCAGCCGCTTTTCTGCCAACCGTCGTTTTCCCTTTGCTTATCGTTTTGCGAATGGCGTTAATAACCCGTCCTATCACAATTCGACCAGCTTCTCTTCTCTCTGCTGTTTCTTGCAAACGTTCGGTTGCGCAATTGAACAGAACAAAACAGCGTTCTAGATTTGATGCAATAGTAAAATCAGAATTTGATTTGTTTGAAGGCTGAATAGTTTGAACAATACGCGTCTAGTATGGCTGAAAAAACCTCCAGTTAGTCGACAAAAAAGGAGTAAGATGGCGGAAAAAAAAACATAAGTATTTAATTGTCAAAAAAGGATGGGAGTAGGGTCATAAAATTGATGGCAGACATTCAAATAGTTTATGGCACACAGGTTATCTTTTGCAACCTAGATGTTTTTGTCGTTCGGCTTTCTCAATTTTGTTCAAAATATCTCCCGTCATTCCAATCTGTCTAACGCAAAATGTTTGTATTTCGTAACTTTATCTATTTTTCTATTTTTTTGAATCAATTCAACATAAATCACTTTTTCTACATCTCCAATTGTAAAAAATTATACATATGGAGACACTGAGAACACCTGGAAGCACAAAATTGCAGTGTTGGCTGGCTACACTTTGTCTTCTCTAGAGACTGGAAAATTAAAGGTATCTGATTTCAAATTGGTACTTGGAGAAGCTAGAATTAAATTGTTTATGGTAATAGTGGCTAAATTGTAGGTAGAAGAGAAGCGGGTAGATGAGTGTAGATGAGGAGATCTAGATGCTATTAAAAAAAATTCTGGTCTTGTCCGCTCAAAGAAAGAAAAAAGTCGGAGACTTACAAGAGGGAACGAAATCTCGGTGGGTGGGGGGGGGGGGTCGGAGAAGGCTTGTGGGAGGCACATACAACGCATTGAGAGACTTGTGTATGCTTAACAAGCAGACCCAATAAAGAAGAACAACGCATTTGAACGGACAAAAAGGAAGAGGAAGCAAGTCAGAGCGTTGTCTTATTATTCTCCTCCATACATGGAAGATAATCCGAGAGCCACGCGAGAGAGCAAAAAAAAACGACATGGGTGCTTCTAGAATGAGACAAAAGACAAGTGAAACGGTTGCGAAAACGCGTTACTGTGAGTTTGTACTTGGGATTAAAACGATGGCGACACCAACCGTAATTTTATCTTTACGTTTCATTTTTCGACATTAACTTTTTTACATCTTCTTGACTTCTTTCATAATTTCCTTTCCTTTTCATATCATCCTTTGCTCATCGAATAAACAACGAAATTCCTTCCGCCTTGTTTGCGAATGCCACTTTTCTATCATTTGACAACATACTTGGTATAGGGCGAAAATCGTTTAGTGAGCCAAATAAAACATCAAAAATGCCTTTAAAGTAAAACGAAATAATTTGAATTTGGGTAAAAACAAAAGTAGGTCACCGGGTAGCAGAAGTGCTAAAATGTCAAGTGGAGAGTACCTCTCGCACCGAGAACAAGCACTGTTTACAAATCGGCGCAGAGCAACGTTGTAACAAAAGGTCATGTCATCATTTAAAAAGAAAAAAAAACAGGCTAACTAACCGTAAAACTCTATTGGAACGCCGCGGACTGTGGAGTACTTTCCTAGACGACTCGGCATTCTGGAGATACTGAAGAATCGCTCTTTGGTAGGGATTCTCTCCTTGAATGGTCTTGTGAACGATCTTGCAATAGTATGAGGTCCAGTTATGGCGGGAGATAAATACTGCTCAGGTAATAGTAGCCCTGAAACTTATATAGAAGCAATCAACAATAAATTCTTCTGAAGTGAAAAAAAAAACCATTTCTGTTTCATTTGTTCCTCATTTTTTATAGTTTAATTCTTTGGAAAAACAAATGTTTTTTCGAACTTAGAGCTTTTATTTTTTGTATTTCCAATGATTTTATGAATAAAAACTTGTAATTTTTTGAGGCTATACATTTCATATTATGTTTGCTGTTATGTCTGTTCTCATGTTCCTATACGAATGGCAGAAATATCGCCGCGTTATTTATTGCATGAAATGCGCGTTGTTAACTTACCCCAGTGTTTAGCAAATACTGAGCGATCGCCATCCAGTCGAACTGTCCTGTTTCTTTGAAGCATTCGGTTCTGAAATCAATGGAAACTTAAAGGCATTGAAGATTGACAGCGAAACCAAATTATACTTTTCGGAAAGTTTTTCTATCAGAAGAGAATGACAATTATAAAAAAGAATTACTATTTCACGAAGAACTCTATTGGATCTTTGTTCTTATGAAACTTAAATGGGAATTTTTGAAGTCCGCTAAGGCTCAATAATATAAAAATTTGAGGCTGATCAACACTTTAAACATGCTATTCGATTGTTTTTTAAGTAATAAAGTCTTTGAATATCGTAAAAACTCAAATAGAGTTGCATACAATACTATTGTTCAAGCTTGTCTCTGCAGGGCAATACTATTAGGGACGCAAATCAATTAGGGGTGCAAATTTATTAGAGATTACGGTAATCATGTGGAGTTTTGTATGAAACAAATTCGTTCATAAAAACAGTTTAGTTGGCGTACACATGAAGCTTTGTATTTCGCATTATTCAAAAAGTCAAAATATGAAAAAAGAGCAAGATTAGAATTAGAAAAAAAAAACTTCTGAATTAGCTGAAATTTTGCTTTGAATTATGCCCACAGTTAGTTTAACAAAGCGCTTAAAAAATTTGAAGAACAAACTCAGAAAACGACAAAGATTTGAAGGATTTCTTTTTAAAAAAAGTGAAAGTGAATAGATTCTTCAAATAAAAAAGCGCTTCTTTTTCTATGACTGTGTTGCATCTTGAAAAAATGAAATTCATTCTGTTATTTAAAATAAAACTGTACGATTATCGTAGCATGCTGCAATTCTCCAAATTGCTTTAAGACGGATACCAAAACTAGGATAGTTGTTTCAGGTTAATTAACTCACGTCTTAAAATTAGCACTTAAATTATAACTTGTTTCACATCCCGTCTAAAAATAATATTTCATATTGCAAATTATGCCTAGAACGAGCAAAATTAACAGAAACACTGAAACTTACGGTCACAAATGGGTATTCATGTTTGTAGCAACTCATTGAGTTTTGTCGAGGATCTACAACACAATATCCTGCATGCCATGGCAGCTTGACTTCTTTGTTCATCATTTTTTCTGGTTCACCCTCTGAAAATTAAGGAAAATTAGATTTTAAAAGCCACCTGCAAAATGTAAAAAACTTTTTATGAACGTAATGAATCGGAAAAAAAGCAATTGAGATAAAGGAGCGAAGGGGGGGGGTTTGGTATCAACTTATGATCTTGCTGGGGAGGCGCACAAAAATCATCGTTTCAAGTGGAATTGGCAATTAGACGGCTGAGACACAACGACGGGAGAGAGTCAAGGTTGGCACCATTTTCCGAAAAGACCCACTTTTAGACCAATTAGTGGACTTTTTGCAATTCCGGTGAAAGTTGAGTGTTTATCTCATTTATTTTTTGAATTTGAAGATACGTGTGAAGTCAGCAGAAAGAAGTGTACAGCTGAAGTGTTCTACACGGCATGTGCTGACGGCCAACTGTATATATTGTCTTTCTTATAGGATATATATATATATATATATATCTATATTATATATATAAATATATAATATAATATTAATGCGAAATGTGCTAAATCAAACAGTGGAGAGGCGAAGAAAATCGGAAGGAAGAATATGCTAAACGAGAGTGATATTTGAGCTATTAAAACGTGAGAACGAACGTCCACCTATGATCGGCGGAATCGCCAAATACTTTACGTGTAGAACAAATGTCCTTATTTAGAAATTTTATAAATATAAACTGAAAAAAAAATTTCTTTGCGCTCTAACAAATTGATATTGTAACCGTACCAAATCGTGTACATCTGAAGTTGAGATAACCGAATATGGTACTAGCCTTAGTATCTTAAAAGATGTATTCAAAAAAGGGTAAATGTTCAATTGGTAACAAGTTTTCAGCGCGATTTTCATGCGCAGAAACAAAAAAAAAGTACGTCTTAGATTTATACTCACTAGAAAATGTGAACAAGAATAGTGTGGGTCGTCATCGTTTTGTTTATTCAAACGGATTTGGAAATGGAAATGAATATGTTTGTACTATAAATAATTGTCTGTTGCAGGCTATACGGTGGGAAAGGACAGACGACGAAAGATTTTAATTCCTCTAACTTGTCAAAAATTTTATTGGTTCAGGAATATGAAGGTGGAGGTGTCAAAAGGCAAAAGTAAACAGAAATGAAGTTTGATGGAAGGGAAATCTTTCGTTTTGCTGACGTTTTCTAATTTACCTTTATTCCACTTCCGATGACTTTTCGCTTTTTCCCTCTCTAATTTATTTCTGCACTTTGCAAATTTTTTGGATGAGGCCACAACCAATAAAGAGCCGTTGGGCCTGTGTGTCTTCTTATGTTATATGACTCAAAACTAGAGCCGTCAGGTAATGGGAAATGAAGAAATGGACAGCAAAAGAGTCATGTTGTAAAGTCGGTGGCTTTGGAAGTGAAATGGGACACAACGCATCCTAAATAATGAAGGTAGTCCAGCCAAAAGAAGTTTCAGACATGGAAAATGAACAAATAAAAAAAAGTCTAAAAATGCTAATTACTGAAAATATGTATTTCCTCAGTATAGATATTAAAACAGATTTTAGAGAACAAAAATGTTGTTTACCCCAAATTTTCGCGGGCTTTTGTTGAAGTGCCAAAGTTACACTTTCTGTTGTCGAAGTTTAACAAGAAACTTGGAAACGGTGAATGACCAACTCTTTCATTCAATAACTCTTTTTTTTGCAGGAATTGGTTTTAACAGTTGTTATCATATGGGGGGGGGGGAGGCTGTATCATTCTATTTTTTCCCCCGTTTTTTAGCTTTGCCCTCCTCACCCTACCCGTTCTCTTTAAACTGCGTAAAGGTATCTGGCGAGTGAACACTGCTTTACATCGGCATTTCTCAGTTTCTACAAAAACTTTCTATAAGTGAATTATTGAATGATCTTTATATAAGATCATGATTTCAATCGATTTGGCTTACTTTCGAAATACAGAAATTACAGGTTATTAGTTGAATTAGACCAAATTGGTGCAACAATTAAAACTAAGAAAAATGAGAAATGTATTAATTACATTGTTTTTCTTTTGCGAGTTGTAACTATTGAGAGGGATATTTCAAAATGAACATCAAAGCAATCTGTGAATGTCAAAAACACATCCATTTGAAAGCTTACAGAAGAATTCTGCTGGCATATAGTGAAAGTGTCACAGTACTGCAGAAGAAACCAAATGAAAATCAAATGAATGGAGTTGCCGGTCGGCCACCGCACCACCACCGACTTCTACTACAATAATGATCATCATAGTAGTCGACAGATTGAATGAATGTGTCTTGCTTTTTTTGTCACTTTTCATGCTGTGCGGTTGCGTTGCAATTCATCACTATCGATATTTTCTGACTAATTTTCCGTTTTTTGAAATAATCCAGGTGTTAGACACTTTACGATTATATCAAATAAAAATAATAATTTTAAGCAAGGAGAAAGCCAGGGAAACCATTGAAAATATGAAGAAAACGAAGAAGAATGAGAAGTACTGTAATAGAAAGTACACTTACCGCAAACGATAAGCCAACCATGACAAATGGGTGGAAGGTCTTCTTCCATGCTTTTTTCAGTCCACTTTTTCACTGTTTTAGCCTTCGATTCACTTTTCTCTTCTTCATCTTCTTCTTCCGGTTTTTCATCTATAGCCTTCATGCTGAAAAATAATTTTTGAGTAAATCAGCAATGGTAACGAGTAAATGGCGGCAGAGAAAAATGTATCGCTTGAAAAGAAAAAAAAATGGAAATGACAACTATGACACTTCAAGCTGATAAAGGTTTTATGGGAAAATAATAAAAAACAACTGATTATAATCAAAAAGGTCAATTTTCTCGCAAAAAAAACAATAACAAAACCAAATATAATATCTGAAAAGGTTTTTTGAAAGTAAAGGGGAAGAGGCAAGAGGAAACTTGAATCTTCGTCGTGTTATAAATAACGATGGCTCTCAGTGTAAACCGGGATTTTTACCTATTCCTTTTCATAATACACTTTATAATGAACGGCAAAACGAGTCAAACTAGAAACACTTCAGCACAATCGAACCTCTGCTGAAATCAGAAGGCATTGCAGTCTAAACAACATGCAACAGTCTGACAATGACAGTGGCTCGAATGACAGTGACATGTGACTTAAGAAATTGATTGAAATCATTGAATTGTTTCCAAATATATTTGAGTTCTACAGTAGTTTAATATTCTACAGTATCCTAATTTTAAAAATTTTAAAAGTGCCGTTCTAAAAAACACTTTTAGGATGGAAACATGATTTTAGATATTAATCCCACTGCACTCGTCATTTCGGATTAGAAAATAACAGAAATGGATACACAAAAAAAAGCGAAACGGAATAAGAAATATCGCGCCTTTATTCTTAATTGAGTTACCGCCTACCACGGCTGGTGAAGAAGAACAATTAGCTTAAGCGATGTGGCGGTGGCTTCCGAAATGGTTAGTTTTGTTTTTCAGTTGTATTTTTTTTCTCTTAGACACGAAATGACCTCCTATCTGCCTTCTTTTCTCGGGCGGCTTTTAATGGCGCTTACGCACTTTTCAGTGGAAATTTCCTAGATCTCTATCTATCCTACCAGACATTGATATTTTTTTAAAGGTGCTATGAACGTGAAATTGGAGGATTTTGAGTCATTTTCCCGTTTATAACTGCCCGGGGAAAGAGGTGATGAACAAAGGTGCCGCTCGCTTCAAATATAAAAGGGTACCTAGGATGAGTAGACGTGCTTCGTATTTGGCCAAAACCGTCGTCTCGCTTTAGCTGTATGGCATAAAAAGCTCCAGCGCTTCAAGTACACAACACCTCTCGTTCATAGTATTTTGAGATTTGTTTACTTTGCGGTTCCGAATTTCGAGCATAGACAGACAAAGGGAAATAAAGCGAATGTGCGATGAGTGTATTTTTCACTATTTTCTGTTTCGTTTCAATTATGAAACAAGAGTCAGTAAAGCGAACCTGCCAATTCAAAAAAAAAAAAACAGAAAAAAAACGAATACAAAATCGGTATACAGATTGAAGAACACGTGCCGATCAACCGCACCCACTATTCCTATTTGTTCAAAACCTTTCAATGACAGGTTGATGGAGCACTGTTTCTCTGATACGTACGTACAGGTGAAATATGCGTGTCAACTAGTTAATAAACGAGCCTCAAACAGCTGCAACATGATTGATAAGAAAATCACTCAGAATATAAACTCCTGTGTAATTATTCGAATATATTCAGTTTCAAACATTAGATTTAAAACCTGGCGGCTCTCTATTCTTTGATATTAAAACTTGATGCTCATTGCCAATTCCTAAAAAGTTGAAATTGAAAAATGAAAAAAGTTAGATGTATTCTTGAAAAATAACCGTTGTCAGCTGCTGGACTAACAAAGAAAAACGTACATTCTGATAAAAAAGAATGCTTTGAAATTGGAAGAAAAAATATTTTCAATGTCGCATAGTTTTTGGGAATGTAGCAGCACAATAAGAAGTCAAAATGTTTAATGTATGAAATACAGCAACTCTTTAAAGGTACATTAAAGACTATTCATGTACAGCAGACTGTAGGCTTGTAGAAACCTAAAGTTGTCATTCAAACAGAATGGAGCCAGAGGTCCATTTGACCTTTAAGCAGACTTGGCATATTCGGTGAGTATTGAAGCTTGCATCGCAGAGCCTAACTGTAATTTATTGAAAAAATAATTGTTATTTTCCTAATATGAAAATATTGCTCACATGCTGATCAAATTAAAATTAAAATTCTTAATTTTAAGAGAAAATCGTTACCTCTGGAAAGAACTAAAGGACGATTGCCAAAAAAGAAAAAAAAATTGCATTCGTATCATTGTCTTGAATACTGAGCCGCGCCAAAACCGTACAATACAAACCAACTGATTTTCAAAAGAGAATATGCACGATTGAGTGTCGAAGGACAATAAAAATGAGCACGAAGGACGGCACAGCGCTGCAAAAAATGATTCAGTTGGTCGTAAGGCTACTGTACTGACATTTCTCTTCAAATAATAAAGGAACGCCGAGGTATTAAACTTGAATAGATAGTGGGATTAAATAAACTAAATGGTGTGAAGGGAAATAAAAGAGCTATCCTGGAAAGCTTCAAATTGCAATTAATTTCGTACTTTTAGAGAAAGAATGGAAATTTGGAATACAAGAATTGAAAAGCGATCTACTGAAAGAGCATTCATTGAGAAATTCAATATGAAAATCAGCTTATTACCTCTATAACTTTTAGTGCACATTTACGAAAAAAGCGGGATTTAGTCTGCCCTAGCACAACATGAGTGAACGTTGAATCGATTAAGTAAGTAACCAAATGAATGAAATTTGAAAGCGTCACGTCATGTTTGAAAAAAAAAACGTGAATTTTCGATCTTTGATTCCTTATGATTTTAGCTTAATTACCCGAACTATTGCCCATAGTTCTAGAAGCATACTGAAAAAGAACAGCGTTGAATTGAATATTTGAGTGTCATGAAAAGTGCTTCGGAAAGAGAGGTAATGACAAATCCGCGGACAGATGCATATTACTTTTCTCTTTTCCATCCATCGTCACCTAAATTGTCACCTTAGCGTTGAATTATTAATCATATTTCGCGGTCCTCCAATTACTCGTAGCCACCGAACTACCACTCCACAGAAGAGACAGTACTCGCGCAACTAAATAGGTTAGATCTTCAATAGAAAATGGTCGACTTGATGAAAACACAAAAGAAACACTTTTCAGAAAACACAGCTACCATAAACTATAGAAATTTGTTGAAGACAGTGACTTGAAAAAAAATCAGAAATCAGAAGCTTGATAGTGAAAAAAAGTGATGAAAGTGAGAAGGAAATCCGAGAGGAGACAATTTCAAATTGAGCCTTTGCCACCTCGTGTTGAAAATCCTTTACTCAAACACATTTCCGCCATTTTCTCACCCATCATCATCTTAATACAGTCGAAAGAGCCTGTTCACAAGCGCAAATTCACCGCAATCACTTTTCAGTTTACGTAAATTATTTCGCTTTTTGTATGATCCGCAAACAGAGAGAGGAGGTAGACAAAAGCTGACCTGTGTGCGGCCGAGAGGCAATAGACGGCAAAGTCAGGAGAAGAGATTCGTTTGTTTCGAAAGAGAATCACTATGTATATTTCTTCGACATTCTATGTTATTGTGGCCGAATGGTCTAGTGGTATGATTCTCGCTTTGGGTGCGAGAGGTCCCGGGTTCAATCCCCGGTTCGGCCCATTCCTTTTTATTTTTAGTTTTTTTAAATTCAAATTTTTTAAATAGAACAAATAGAAGAGATATATTTTTAATTTCTGAATAAATAACGAACGTTCAAAATACAAAATTTACTGATTGGTAGTGGTCATCAATGGATTATATCATTTTGATTTCCGCGCGGAACCTGTTTCCGCACTTCTTCACGCGAAAGCTTTTGAATTTCCTTAGCGAACGTTCTCCCTTATTTTGTGGCCGAATGGTCTAGTGGTATGATTCTCGCTTTGGGTGCGAGAGGTCCCGGGTTCAATCCCCGGTTCGGCCCATTCCTTTTTATTTTTAGTTTTTTTAAATTCAAATTTTTTAAATAGAACAAATAGAAGAGATATATTTTTAATTTCTGAATAAATAACGAACGTTCAAAATACAAAATTTACTGATTGGTAGTGGTCATCAATGGATTATATCATTTTGATTTCCGCGCGGAACCTGTTTCCGCACTTCTTCACGCGAAAGCTTTTGAATTTCCTTAGCGAACGTTCTCCTTTATTTTGTGGCCGAATGGTCTAGTGGTATGATTCTCGCTTTGGGTGCGAGAGGTCCCGGGTTCAATCCCCGGTTCGGCCCATTCCTTTTTATTTTTAGTTTTTTTAAATTCAAATTTTTTAAATAGAACAAATAGAAGAGATATATTTTTAATTTCTGAATAAATAACGAACGTTCAAAATACAAAATTTACTGATTGGTAGTGGTCATCAATGGATTATATCATTTTGATTTCCGCGCGGAACCTGTTTCCGCACTTCTTCACGCGAAAGCTTTTGAATTTCCTTAGCGAACGTTCTCCTTTATTTTGTGGCCGAATGGTCTAGTGGTATGATTCTCGCTTTGGGTGCGAGAGGTCCCGGGTTCAATCCCCGGTTCGGCCCATTCTTTTTACCTAATTTTAACTAAATTTTTTTCGATCACACTTTCAAATCTTGATGTCTCAATGATTATTAGCTTTCAAAATTGATTTTGCCGACGAGGATGGTGGCCAAAGTTGGGCGGTCTTCTACCCAGCGAAGATTCATCTCGTGTTTATTGATATTTTTATTTCAAATTCATTATTTCTTTTACGATTATGGTTTGATTTGAAAACTGAATTAACTATGAAAAGGAAAGCGAAATGAGATCTAACAATGACAACAATAAGAACCCGCAGAATGCATAAAACATGAAAGAAAAAAGATATCCTACAAAAAAAGGGAGAACAGATGAAAGTTTGAAAAAAATCAAAGTAGCAGTACTAGAGATTAGAATTACAGTTAAACAAAGAAGAAGAATATTATGGGCTTTATTATTTTCTCGATCCTCGCTTTTCTTCTTGCTATTAATCATTCTTGGCTCTTCTCGTCTTGAAAAAGGGGGATTCGAAATTGGCCGTTTTGGCAGTTTGTCCGTGTTTGTCCTTTGTTGAGTCAGTTGCTCTTCCTCATCATCAAAGGGCCATCAGAAGCCCGTCATTCAACCGCTTGCGCCTCTTCTTCCGACAATGAGCCATCTTTCGGGATTGTTATTCTGCATACTCAGTGTTAATAGAAAGACCACATTATGTAACACACGAGTTACATTATATCAGACCCAAAGCGTTATTCATAATTTTAGACCTCACAAGAGTTTCATTTACGAAATCGTGCATTTTCATCGAACATTGTTCTTCTTTAATAAGCCAAATACGCCATAATCAGTAATTTAAATTGTATTCTCTCCCATCGCGGTTTTTTTCTTAAACAGTTGACGTATTCTCAACGTGAGTCATAACAAATCATAACAAGGAAAACTTTATAATTTTAAATTATATATTGATTGCATCACGATCCATTCTTCATCTTCCTGCAGGCCTTCGTTTTTCAGAAGGCAGTGATTAAAACAAAAACAGCTTTATTTTCTGATAGAATATACCAAAAGCTACAATTATTTGAGAATATGTTCGAAATTTGAAAATATTGTCTCGATGCACGCCTTCAGACGATTCGGAAAAAAATTCGATCGTACGCCAGAGTACGGTAGTCCAATTTCCTTTCATGCCTTGAGCAACGCTTTCTTCAAAGACATCAGGATTCCCAGACGGAATAATCCAGCGGATTGAGATCCGGCGACAAAGCTGGCAGCAAGTCCTTCCCCCAATATCCCGGAAAATGAGCGTCGAGTACCTCTTTGGTGAATTTGGAGCCGTGGGAAGGCGCGCCCGGTGCTCTTAGAGAAAGAAGGGTGTCTGGGCTAAGTGACAAATGATCGACGGAAGTAGAACATTCTTCAAAATAGTTTTTCGGCATACCTGACTGTTAATTTTGATGTTTCGAGCGATGAAGATCAGTGGAACCTTGCCGTCGGATGTGAATCCAGCCGACATCATCACCGATTGAGAAAATCACTGACTGGTTGAATGCCAAACGACGTTTTGGAGATCGATCGTCGGGCTTTAAAAGCTGCAATCAATTTTTTAGATTTTTGAAGTCTTGGACCGGTTGGAAAGCTACTGCCCTCGATGGTGGCGTTTACTGGTAAGACCGAGGTCCTTTTTCATGATTTTTTGAATGGTTCTGCGACCGATTCCAAGCGAGTCAGAGAGCTTGTTCATTCTGAGCACATCATTTTAGGCAATCCTCTGTTTGATGATGTCACAGATCAGAGGAGTGTTGATACTTTGTGGTTTTCCTGTTTTTGGTAGCTCCTTGACATGCCCTCTCGTTTTTATATACTTGAAAGCCGTGTAGACGGATGACTTTGGAATTCACAGACAATGTCATATGAACAATGTCACACACGCCCACTCCATCAGAGTACAGCTTGACAATCAGGGATTGATGTGGAGAAGCTCTCATAGCTATCGATGCGAATGAAATGATGACTTGTGTTTGTTATCTCTTCTTATATAAATTACCTAATCTCTAAATTATTCAAAATTTTTCGATATTACCCATTGGCACCGTGCCAGCAGCTCTCTGAAAAAAGTCTCCATTAAGTGCCACCCTGCAGTTAATATTATATGTTGTTACGATACGAATGTAAGTGATCTAAAAATCTTGCTACACTTTTTTAAGCCACTGAAGACAATTTTCAATTGATAAAACATGTTGATTGTAGTTGATTGTACAAGCAGCGTATAAGTTATGGTCGTTTCAAAACAACGAAACTGACACACTGGCAACTGTCACAAATGTCACTAATGTCACCAATAAAAACATTGTTTAAAGGATTTTTTTTTCATTATTTTTCCATATGACAAAACGTTTATTATAATTTTAAATAATATTAATACACACTAGAATACATTAAAATGCCAATTGAAGGACATGAATTTTAGAGAATGAACCTTAACAGGAAGTGGGAATTGGATATGCTGTCAAACTGGTATTCATTGACATGTAGCGCATAATATTAATGAGTCAACTGATTTCCCCAATTATATTGAAACTTTATAATTCGCTTATTTCAGAGGTTTCAATCTGAAAAGTTTCGACGAGTTCGTCTGTCGTTATCAGTGCCTGAATAACATTTCAGCTGATTTTGCGAATTCCTATTTTTATTTTCATTTGAAACTTCTATCTGTTAATTTTTTAACAATTTAACGATTTTTATTATATCGGATTATTTTCGTTAAAAATTGAAACATATGACACAATATGCTTAAAATTTGAAAAATGACTAAAATATGCCATAGTGTTCTCAATTCCCCCCTTCGCTAAGAAAACTCATCAAGACCGCCACTTCTGCACCCCCTTCTCTAATAAAATGGCCAAGATGAGAGGTTTCATTGTTAAACGATGGAGTAGAGAAAGGAGAAGGACTATTAAAAGAAGCAAGACAGCAGACGAGTATGATCGTCTATTGGTTGTGGGAAATTAGTGACCCAATGAAGTAGCTCTAGAATTCTTCCTTTTTACAACCTACCTTACGGTATGTGCTACCTTTTGGCGGTAAGTTTTTTACATAAAGGAATCTAGAACTTGAGGCAATGGAAATTATTGTAATTAGAAGTCACGAGTTTAAAGACAATGGTCAATTCTAATAGATTCGGCACAATTTGAGGCAGGCGCCGCATACATATTTTCAATTTATCATTCTAATTATGGTAATTAGTAAGTTCTAAAGTCTTCTAGAACATTCTGGAAAATTCTGAAATGTTTCAGAAACTTTGAAAAAGAATGTCTATTAAAGTTGTATTAGGTTAATGAAAAAGTTATTGCGTTTTTTAACCTTCAACTTTGAATGACCATAATTTTTCCATAACGATAGTAACATAACAGTAACCATAACGAGGGTCTCGTCACCGCTACGGAATTTTTTGAACCACCATTGTGCCGTACGTTTATTAGTGGTTTCTTGGCCAATGCATCGTTGATATCGCGAGTTGTCTCGACAGCGTTTCGGCCTAGTTTGAACTGGAACAAGAAAATCGTTCGAATTTGCCTTTTATCCATGCTTTTTTGAAGTGCTATAAAAAGTGACATAATTATTTCGAGGAAAAATCAATAAAATGAGTAGATGAAACGAATTAGGCTCTTTAAGATGATATATAACACGACCACAGATAACCAAACATTTTATTCAAAAATATTTCACAAAAGTGAACAACATAAAAACACAATAGCTTTTTCATCTACCTAATAGTTTTGCACTTATGATGCTGATTTTTGACATGAGATCCACGGACATCCAGGCTGATATTCCAGCGAAATTTTGACAGTTTATATCGTTGTTAAAACCGTGTAAATTTTTTGTGCATAGTTCTACAGTATCCCAAGTACACAGCGACCTCCTAAAGATATAGTTGCGAAGCGCTCGAGTAGCCAAGACTCAATCTCGGATATCAAAGTGAAGCCCCATGTTCCTTTGAGTCACTCAAAAAAAGGTCCTGGACAGACAGAGCGACACACAGACAGAACTATTCGCTTGTTAGAAATTGTTCTCCCTGCGAGATTTTCATATTCTGTGGGGAAACCATTTGCATCAATTACTTCCTGGCTTTTCATCATAATTGTTGTGCTACCGTGTCAGCTAGTACTACAACTTCCCTGAAAGTTTCAGGAAGATTGATCTACTTTTCAGGTAGTTCTGGTCGAAAACCTATAATATAATACTTTCACGGCTAGTACTGTGGATTTATGTTTTACAAAATTAAATTTCAGCGGTTACTCCATTTTTCAGGTAAATAGTTTAATTATCCAAAAAATGATGAAGAAATGAGACAAACAAAAGGTAATCGCCATTCTTCTGGATAGCTGTATGGCAAAGCGGTTTTTCGTGGCTAACGAGCTCAGACTGCAGACGTTATTGCAATACCACCATTTAGTTGTTCTTTAAACACTTTTAGAAATTCAAGTCAAAAATATAACATCTTATCGCAATTATCATGATTGGAAACAGCCTGGGCGTCTTTGGCGCTGATGCTCCATGGATAAATAAGATCCATTTTACGGTTACTCTTTTTTTTATTCCAAAATCTTAAAACAACGCCAAAATATGCATACATATTTATTAGACCGCTAATGATTCGAAAATATTGAAATAAGAATGTGAATAATACAATGATACATTATTTGCCTCTTGTTAATCGACATCATCCACTGGAGCAGGAGGAGCGCTGATTGGAGCAACTGATCCTGTATACGGTTGTGGATCACTTGGTAACATTCTGATAGGTGTAATCTGAATTTTTATAAATGCAATGTTTGTTTCGACTTTATAAACGCATAGTAATACCTGTATGTTCGAACCAAAATATTAGAATCCGTTTTTTTAACTGGAAGATGAAAGAGCACTTTCTATATTCTGCAATAATAAATTTTTAATTTTTAGTGGAGGTGAAAATAACTTGGAACTGGAAAAAAAGCAAAATCTCTATAGTGTTCTCGTGTAACATAGGAACATGGTTGCTATGTGTACTCAATCGCCTATTTTTCACATTAAAACAACAAAGATGGCCGGGGAAAAATGTTTCCAAAGCACAAGAGAATCATTAAATTTTCATTGTAAACTGGCATAACGGCTTCACTTAAAAAAAATGTATTTTTGTTAAAGTTTGTGAGAAAAATATCAAAAATTAGAACGTGTACACTAAAAAAATGTATTCTCAATATTTTTGAAAAAATACTGTTTTAAAAACATCGATGTCCACAACATCATTCGCCATTGTCAATATAATTGAGTCGAAGTTATTTCATCAGTTTTTCTTCTTTCCTGGAAAAACTGTGAGAAGCTTCTAGAAAATGTCATGCTCGTTGTATATAAGGGACAGTGTGTGGACTACATTTATACAAAAATCTAGTTCAATGGCAACATAAAGCAACACTCCGGTTCAATTAACTCTGGAGCAAATCTGACTGCAAATTTTTGTTTATCTCTTCAATAAAGCAAACCAAGGATCGAACTGATCTATTGATTGGTCCTGGCACTGTTAATCAAGCAACAGCTTTCCGTTGGTTCCACGAGTTCAGGAGTGGGGATGTTGATATTTAAAGGTTCTTCACATAACGGACGTTGATGAAGACGAGCTACTGACACTGGGAAATGAGAGCTTTCGTCAGTCGAATTGGTGTCTTGTGCTAGCAAGACACCCTCAAAGTATCATCAATCGGGCCCTCCACGATCTAGGAATCTCCTGAAAACAGCCGATGAGGATACAAAAGGTTTTGCCGGTCTCCCAATAGCAGATGTTACAGCTTCTCTTTTACATATAACAAAAAAAGAATTTTATTTCTTTGCAATTTGATTGAGAAGTGATCAATCTATGTTAACTCTATGACAACATCATGGACGTCAGTGACTGAATTCTGGGTATTCTGGAGTTCAAACGCCAAAAACAGAGTTACACCCGAAAAAGGTACTTTTGAGCAAGAGCATTTCGTGGAGCGTGGAAGGACCGGTTCACTGGGAACATTTACCAACCAATGCAACAGTCCAAGTGGACTTCTACAGCAAACCATTGATCACAGTCGCTGATATACTCAAAGGAAAAATGGGTCGAGTTTACTTCCTCCATGACAACGCTGGACCACGTGTAGCGAAAGTGACCCGTCAGAATATTCAGGAGTTAGGATGGACGACTCTACCGTACTCTCCGGACAAGGCCCCCATTAATTATCACTAGTTCCGATCTCTGACTCACTTCCTGGATGGAAAGCATTTTTGAAATGAAGGCAATTTCAAAACCGAGCTTTAGTCGTTTTTCGATAGAAACCTGCGGGTCTTCTACCGAAACGGAATCGAACAGCTACCCATCCGTTAGCAATACAGTATCGATAATGATGGTGTATATTATGCTGACTGATATTGAAAAGGCCAATATTCAATGGCTACCTAATCTTTGGCTACTTGATCAATGGCTACCTTTCGAATTTTTTGAATTTTTTGAAAATGTTGAAATTTAAATTGAATTTTGCTCATTTCCTGAATAGTTTTCGACTTTTAGATCATTTCTGCGTGGAAATCGTATTTACTAAATCAATGGCTACAAACTAGGTAGTCATTGAAACTAGGTAGCCATTGAAAATAGGTAGCCATTGATAATCGAAGGCAAAAGTAGCCAAAGAATATCAGGTAGCCATTGATCAAGTAGCCAAAGATTAGGTAGCCATTGAATATTGACTTATTAAAAATGAATAAATAAAATTTGAATTAAATATCTTTCTAAAGTGATGCAATAATTTCGACTCAACCTAACATATTTTCTTTTAAAAATAGAAATCCGAATTTTTGCGGTCCACATATTTTATTTCTTTGATAAAATTACAAAGTTCAGTACTATTTAAAAAGCAATTGGAATCCATGATTATAGAAGCTTGAAAATGGGTTTTTGTCGTATTTGAACTCAAAAGTGTAGTAACTTGCTCAAAACTATTGAGCTAGTGAACATCAGAATTTCATAAGAAGCTTTTGAAGCTTTTAACAGCTGGAAATGTTCAGAAATTCTTGAAAAATGATTTTTGAATTAAAGCTTCCTGTGAGTGAACCCTATACACTGCACTTGAGAGCTTCACAGAATCATACGATGCTGAAAACTGAAATTTAGTATTTCACATTATTTTATTGGCGTTTTTATATCTATTTGTTAATTTTTTGATTTTATTTCTTGCACTTCCGCTTTTTCCTTCTATTAATTCTTAGTTCTTAGCATCGTAGCTCTTTAACGAATGTTTACTTCTCAAAGTTTTGACCTCAATTATTTGCAAGCGTTGCATTTTAGATAGTCATCAATCTTGAAAATGTTACGAGAGTGTTCAGCGGTACTTGAGACAAAAACAAAGATATTAATCGGCCTGTATTTTAACAGAACCCGCAAAACTGACAGCTAATCGGACTACGAAATCAGCAATTCGCCTTCCCACATTTTAGTTGGGAACTTGGAATTTCTAACGATTGCGGTACCAGTGTTTCAACAAGAACATGCCTTCTGATGGAGTACGTCCGTTTTCTTTATTTATTCAATTTCAATGTGCACATACTTGCTTTTTCAGAGAGAGTGCGTTTCAATTCACATTGGCCAAGCAGGTGCACAGATTGGAAATGCTTGTTGGGAACTGTATTGCATGGAGCATGGGCTCGATGAAGCTGGATTTTTGAAAGAAGAAGAAGGGAATAAGCAGCAATCTCTTCAAGCTTTCTTTTCGGAGTCAATAAATGGCAAGCATGTTCCACGTGCAATCTACGTCGATTTAGAGCCAACTGTGCTGGATGAAATTAGAAATGGAGTCTATTGCAATTTGTTCCATCCGGATCAAATAATCAATGGAAAAGAGGATGCAGCTAATAACTATGCTCGTGGTCATTACACTATTGGAAAAGAGTTGATTGATGTTGTTTTGGACAGAATTCGGAAGCAGGTATGCAATAAGATGTAGCGTTTCTAAAAAAAAATTAACTGAATTTTCCCAATTTTGTGTTTTCAGACTGAAAACTGTGAAGGACTTCAAGGATTTCTAGTCTTCCATTCATTCGGTGGAGGGACGGGATCTGGATTCAGCTCCTTGCTTATGGAAAGGCTCTCCGTAGAATTTGGAAAGAAGAGTAAACTGGAATTCAGGTCAGTTTCCCTGAGCTTTTTTGAGCTCTGCCAGTTGTAATATTCCGCTTTTAGTGTGTATCCTGCCCCGCAAGTATCGACGTCTGTTGTTGAGCCTTACAATTCTATCTTAACTACCCACACAACTTTAGAGCTTTCGGACTGCTCTTTTATGGTTGACAACGAAGCGATTTACGATCTTTGTCGGCAAAAACTGCATGTTGAGGTTGGAATTTAAGAAATAGATAAGCATTCCTTGACATTAAAGATATCAATCTCAGAGACCTTCCTACTCTAACCTCAACCGTCTCATCGCTCAAGTGGTGTCCTCTATCACTGCATCTCTGAGATTCGACGGCGCATTGAATGTCGATTTGAATGAATTTCAGGTTTTACAAACTTCATTGATTAATAAATCGAGTATTCATCGTGATTCAGACTAATTTAGTACCGTACCCGCGCATTCATTTTCCTCTTGCCACCTATGCACCAGTCATTTCCGCTGATAGGGTTAGCTATTCTTCTCAAAATGAAACAACAATTATTGCTTTAGGCTCATCATGAACCCTTGTCAGTACAAGATATCACACATATGTGCTTTGAGAAAGCTAATCAAATGGTAAAATGCGATCCGAACGCTGGAAAATATATGGTGAATTCCGATGCGATTATTTAAGACATCGATTAAAATTTCAGGCTGTTTGCTTGCTTTACCGTGGCGACGTTGTTCCAAAAGATGTCAACGCTGCCATTTCGTCCGTTAAAGCAAAGAGAGGAATCAACTTTGTTGACTGGTACATTAGGATAAAGTAATCATCCAATAAAAAAGTTTTCATAGGTGTCCAACTGGCTTCAAAGTCGGAATCAATTATCAAGCACCGGTTACTGTAGAGGGTGGAGACCTTGCAAAAGTACATTAAGAGAAGCTTGAACTACTGAATTTTACTGAAATTTGTAGGTTCATCGCGCCGTCTGCATGTTATCAAACACCACGGCTATAGCGGAAGCGTGGGCTCGGCTGGACCACAAGTTCGACCTGATGTATTCGAAACGAGCATTTGTGCACTGGTTTGTAGGGGAAGGTACAGTTGATAAGGAGATTTTAAAAATATGTGAAATGAAGAAAAGCTAGCACCAGAAGAAAAATATAGTAAAGGCATATGCTGCTCTACCTACACCACATTAAACATTAACGCCCCAATTATAGGAATGGAGGAAGGAGAATTCGTGGAAGCTCGCGACGATTTGGCTGCTCTTGAGAAGGACTACGCTGAGGTGAGCTTGAGCATTTTACAAAGGGAAATTGCGTTTATTGTTTCAGGTTAGCAAGGATACCGCAGATTTGGAAGAAGAGAATGAAGAATTTTGAAGACATTCTGTTAAGTTCCTTAATAACTGATCATATTATTTAATGTTAATATTTAAATCCATAAAGGCTTTTATTCATATAATTTCAGAGTTCTTTTAGAATAAAAACCAACTAACTGTTAATGAAGCGGTATAAGGTATAAACTAAATTATTACTTGAGATAGGAGGTTACTGGAGCTATCTTCAAAGTTTGTTAAAAAATCTTCAAAATTGAACGAAACTGTGAACGGTAAGGTTCTGTACGAACAAAGTGAATGGCATGGGTTGGACGAGTTCGTTTCAAAAAAGTGAATTTATGCAAGATAGACGTCCTTCAAGTGTCATGTACAGTGCAAGGGAAAAGTGTTGTCCCGAAAGGTCGTCTGCTCAATTCATTTTCTCTTTTTCTTCTCACCACTTCTCTTCATTACCATCTTGCAGTTTCTTCCGTTTTTTTTTGCCGAGTACGCTCAGGTTTTTGATAGAGATCTAATGAATTTGCTGAAAAAAATGAAGTAGGTACGCAATAACGGTGAAAAAATGGTTTGTACGACAGAAGAAATTTAAAGTTTCAAGTAGGCAGAATATACTCGCAGATTCTATTGTAAAGAAGAACACCGTCAGAAGTGGCAGGGAGGTAAATAGACAATTTGTTCTTCTTCAGTCAGATCGAGATGACTTTGAACGTGCTGATGTGGGAAAATGCGTTTCAATCAAGGCATTGGCGGAATATTACAGATGTTTCAATAACAACATTTATTAAAATTGTTTAATCCGTTGGAAGTCAAAAAGGGGATCCAGAAGACAATGGCATTTAAGCTTCAGATGGTGGGGGTTCAACAGTAAATGAATCATCTCTATTGAGCCAATACAACATCTGGAACAGGGATATGCTGCAAAAATTCCACTTTTTTCACAGATCTCTAATTCGTTTTCATCTTTATTTTAAGGGACGTTAAATCAGAATCAGAATACAATTAAAATTGAATATCGTGTCTTTTCCGGTAGATATCAATGTATCCGGGGACAAAAAAAGCGTCGTTCCATTGAAGGTTGTACATAGAAGACAGAAGACAGGATTCTTCTAAGTTGGCAAATACTCCTGATGAATTTTTTTTAACAATCCATTGACAGAGGTTTAAGGTGAAATGATTAATGACGAAAATTAAAAGATTTTTGTTTGGTTTTTTGATTTTTATTCTTCTCACATAAAGACGCTTCCTTGTTTTTACCGATTAAATGTCTTCCATTCGGCTGAAACTACGAAAGAAGAAATTCGCTGGAAGAATTGGTAAATGAACACCGTCTGCAAAGCAAATTTGTGATGCGGGAATGAATGAAACACTACATTCAATGAAAAAAGATAAGATTAAAAGAGAAGAGCAAATTTTTGAAGGCAAAATTCTTAAAATATCCAGCTCGAAATTTTAGTTGAATTCTTCAAAAGTTGGAAGAAATTATATTTAAAAAATTAATGATAGATTTCCGGAGACTAATGAAATTGAAATTTCCTAAAAGTAAACGTATTTTGAATATTTATTGATTTTTTTTTCAAATAGATATTGAAAGTCTATATGAAGCTGTTGGAAACATGTGAAAAAGGAAAACAAATATAGAGGTTGGCATCCAAAATTTTGACGAAATAAAAAATTCCCATAAAATACGCCAGATCATCAAACATAAAAGAAAAAAGAAAAAAAAAACGATTTAAATGTCTAAAAGCGAATCTCAAACTTTAGCTTTTGTGAATAACCTAATTGTTAGTAGATATCATAAGGCGATAATTATTTATTGAACAACTTGGATTTATGTTAGAAAAACAGGGAATAGAAGACGAAATCATGATTTCCAAGAAAGCAAAGTAAAGTATTAGGTTGATTCATAAATCCTGACGGAATTTCAGTTTGAAAATCAATAACGGGCTGCAAACGGTTCACCAACTTGCCAATGCCGTCCTGCCAAAACGTCACGGGCTGGGACTTAAAGAATGACTTCAACTCATTTTCGATATCCTTCCGAGTTGTGAATTTCTTTTTAACAAGTTGCCGTGGGAGATGACTGAAAAAATGATGATCCGAGGGTGCTAAGTCCGGGCTATACGGTGGGTGTGGCAAAACAGTCCAGCCATATCTTGCGAATTCAATTTTCGTCTTCCTTGCAATTCGCGCAATATCGTGTTAGAAATAGACCACGGCGATTTTTTCTCCAGCAAGTTCCACGTGTAATCTCAGTTTTCAAAGCTGATGAATGTAGACATCGGCTGTTATAGTATCATGAAGAATTGTTCAATACTCTAAACCACAAACAGACCTCCAAACTGACAACATCACTTTTTTATCGTGATTTTCGTGTTTGGGAACGTCAGCTGCTTGTCCACCTTGATCAACCCACTTGGCACGCCTCACGTTGTTGTCATAAAGTACCCAATTTTTAATCTCCAGTAATGATTTGATCGAGCCATCCATGAGTGCGGTGTAGCGTGGGAAGATTTAAGCAGGTATCAACACGGGTGTTCTTGTTGTGTAGCGTCAAAACGTGGGGAACGTATCGTCCGAGTTTTTGAACTTTTCCAAGGCGTGCAAGGCAGCGATCAATGGTTGCTTGACTATCCCCAAGGGTCCTTGCTAGCTCACGGGTTGTTTGAAAAGGATCGCTCTCCACTTCGGAGCGTAACGTATTCAACTTCATTGGTCTACCGGTACGGGCATCATCATCCAATGAAAAATCGCCATTTTCGAATCGATGGAGCCAATTTCTAATAATACTTTTAGATGGTGCATCCTTGTCATTAACTTTCGTCATTCGACGATTAATATCGGGTATTTTCAGATCAAATAGAAACAGAAATAAAATGAAATGTCGAAAATGCAGTATAGTGGGGGAGGGAAGCGAGAGCCATTTCTCAGTGATGCGATCACTGGAAATGATAAAAATTGCGTTGTCGATATCGGTACGTTCAACCTCCCATGAGACAGAAAGACAGCTGATTCCATCAAATTTCCACAAAAAAAAACTAACAACATGAAAAATTTGTCAGATCTTATGAATCAACCTAATAGACACAAAAAACGCACATTTCGCACGTTATACTTTAGATTTTTGTAAATAGTTTTATTAATAGTCATAAATTGAGCAAGCACGTTGACAAGCTGTGCAGTACAGTTTTACTGTACAATGTTCAAAGTTTTATTGCTAATAACGCGAATACATTTCCATAGTTACTTTCCTACCCGACACGATGAATAACATGTTTGCTTACAAATGAATCTACTGGCCGTGGTCCTCAAGGTGAGCGGAACGGCCCAACCACCTTCATCCTCTACCAAATATTTATTTTGGCATGCCAACTATATTGCAATTACTCTCTGTCTTGATGATTGTTCCAAACGACAGAAGCATTTAAACACCGTGGAGTTATCAATAGCTCTCTCTATTTTGGCTTTTCATCATTTCGATTGGTTTGATAACATTTTGTGCTTCTAGAAATTTGTTGTTTCATTAAAAAAATGGTGGTTGATAAAATATATAAATTTATAGTGATTTAAATGATGCTGAGTGGCCGAGAGGTCTTTAAAACTGAAGTTTTACATATTTGGATTCTAACTTACCTCTTTACAGACTAACCTGAAAGAAAAAAACATTTTTGAACAAATTTTTGACTACAGAGTTGTGATCGTGGTACCCGGGTTTCCAATTGCTCTCCCTTACTTTTCGAACTGTTTTCAATTTTTGTGCACAGCTCTCAGCCACTTCTGCAAATAGATTTTCCTTCTTCTAGGCCTCGAAAAACTGTCCAATGTCTTCTCGTCCGTTCATTCTTACCTTT
This sequence comes from Caenorhabditis inopinata, assembly GCA_003052745.1. NCBI lineage: Eukaryota > Metazoa > Nematoda > Chromadorea > Rhabditida > Rhabditidae > Caenorhabditis > Caenorhabditis inopinata. The sequence continues at coordinate 4,045,870 of AP018156.1, read as the reverse complement.
GTTAGCCGTATACTGGTTATGTTTACTTTTCTGACCGCGGCTTGCCAATCGATCGAGGTCAACTGGTCGAAGGGCTGCATTATCACAACTAAGCACATACATATAAATATGAATACGCTTTTTTGTATGTTGTAGTCACCGATGTGTCATTTTCCAAATATTCCCATGACTGTGTTGAAATTTACTAACGCTTTGGGACATAATGCATTTCCGAAAATTGCATGCTTTCATATACTTTTTCCCGACTTCCATATTTCATAGTAGGGAGTACTTATCGCACTTTTTTCAGAAATGGACTATCTCATGGATCGATACGTTTTCGAAAATCTGCCTTTTGATGTTGGGCCGGAAACTCGTAAGATCTGGGGACAAAGAGCTCTTCATACAATTCAGGTACTAGAATGAATTGATTGTAAATTAGTAATTGATATTGATGATTGTTTCAGTGGTTTGATTGGATTTGTAAGTACCAAGAAGTTTCGAGGATCTATGAAAACCACACGTCTTTCTTGTTTGGCGAAATCTTGTTTTTTATTCTTGCCGGACTAACTTTTGCACACGCTTGGCGCTCTGGAACCAGATTTGTACTCGTTTGGTTCGGTATTCTTATACACGCCTTGAATGTTGAGAATCTATGTTATTGGATTCCGGATATGGACAACTTCTGGCAAGCTCAAGGGATTCTAACTTTCTTTGGAGCCCGTGCTCCTCTGTATATCCTTGTTGGAATTTATCACATGTTTGACTACACTTCATTTGTCCTCATGAGCAGGTGAGCATTTTCAGCGCTATTTTATTTAAAGCTTTTCAACATTTCAGACTTCATTTACCATGGTGGGCATATGGCCCAGCCGTCGGACTTGGAGCTGTGATGCTCGACATGCCATATGATATCATGGGGATCAAGTTGGTTTGGTGGACCTGGCACGACACTGATCCAAACATTTTTGATCGAATGAACTGGGTGCCATGGAATTCATACTATTTCCATGCCTCGTTTGCTTGTTCCTTCACTTGGATTCTGATGTATTCAAGATATAAGCTAGTCGCAAAAGAATACGATTGGAAAAAGTGAGTTCATCAAATGATCTTCGAATGTGGTTAAAAATAATGAATGTCTTAAAATGCACTTTTTCCCATTCTCCAATTTTCAAAGCTAAATGTATATGCAGCTCAAAACGTTTTGAGTTGCGTTTTTCAGACTTCCAAAAGAAATTCTTTGCGTTTTACTTGCTGGTATGGGTGCATTTTGGCTAGGAACAGTTCAATTTGCTATACTTTACCATCCACTTCATGACGTCTTCAAGGTTTTTTTTCTTTGATTCTTTTGCTTTCAAAGAGGACGCTGATCTTGCAGGTTCACTCCGAGTACACCACTATTGCCTTCCTGTCTATCTACGCGTTGATTGTCATTTTCGCCGATCGCCAAAACAAAAACGAGAATGCTCGAACTGGAAACAAGTACTGGTTTGATGAATTAGCTGCTGCCATTGCCATTGAGTACCTATTCTTCATGATAGCAGTGGTAATCTCTGATCCTGTTAATATCGTTAGCGATGGGCTCCACCAGCCAATTGGGCCGTGCAATGAAACACAAAAAGTTCAAACTCCAACAGGCCTGGTTCTTCATAAGCAGAAATACTTCTGTGTAGATAACTACGACGAAAAGTACATTGACTTTCATTGCGTCCCGGGCGGACCGCCACAGCAGGTGAGAATTGAAATAAAAACAATCTTACAAACTTGTATAATTTTCAGCCAGAACCGGGTGTCCCTCTCGAGTGGTACGCTGTGTGCGGAACCGACTTTGAAAACCGAGCAGAGTATATTTTTATCATCTGGTTCATATGTATTCTCTTCAGTACTATCTGGTACCAAATCGCTGCCAGATCAGGAGCTACGCAGAAAGATCCTGTCAAACAATACAAAAAACGAGTTGCCGCTAAAGTAGAAACGGAGAGCAAAAAGAATAAGTGAATAATCTATTATCATTATCAAAATAAATAATTTTAATAAACTTAACATAATTTTTTAAAAGTGGATTGTTCATGCAATGCTAATTGACCTGATTCAAGAAAATAAAAATAGTCAGCCACATGGTATGGTAAATCTAAAGTATTCGATTGAGTCAAAATGATTTTATGAGGAGCTGCGTTGTGGATATTTTCACACAAATTATGATCTCAATGGCTACTTCAAACAACTCAACAATGGCGGGAGCAAGTCCGCCTGCTACTTTTGTGTAAGAATCGTTCTGGCTCCTCGACGAGACAAGCTGCGGATCGGATGAATGATTGGATGAGTGCTGACAATGTTACTCATGTAGCAGTAGTTCGTTGGTTCCATAAATTCGCGAGGGAAGGAAGTGAAATTCATTGATTCTCTGTATATTGGACGCCTTAAGGTTGATGATTGTTTATGAGGGAACTGGTGAAAGAAGACCTCCGCCAGTCAATTTGGTGTCTTACAAGCAAGCTTGCACACTCTCAAAGCGCCATCAATCAGGCCGTCCACTGCCTCGGATTATTCTGGAAACAGCCGATTTGAATACACCATGTTTGTCGGCAGATGTTCCAGCTTCTCTGTTATCACAAAAAAGAACGATGACATGGATTTCTGATTTGATTTCTTTGGATGAAACGTGGACACTATGTCAACTTTCAGAATGGACGTCAGTGACTGAAACCTGGGAATTCTGGGGTTTCAACGCCAAAAAAATGAGCTACATCCGAAAAATATACTTTTGTGCATCTGGTGGAGCGTGTAAGGACCGGTTCACTGGGAACTTTTACCAAGAAATACAACTGTCACAGCAGACCTTTACTGCAAACAATGAACCATAGTCGCTTTAAAAAATCAAAGGAAAAATGGGTTGAGTTCACTTCCTCCATGACAACGCTCGAAAAGGTGACTCATCAGGAAATTTAGGAGCTAAGCTGGACCGCTCTACTCCATTCACCGTACTCTAGGGCCATGGCCCCCACTGATTATGTCTTGTTCTGACCTCTGACTCACTTCCTCGATAGAAAGGAATATCGAAATAAAGACGACCTGCAGTCTTTTTTCGATAGTAATCCGTGGGACTTCTACCGAAAGGGAATCGAACAGATACCCATTCGTAAACAATATATTTTCGATAAAGATGGTGCTTTAAAGTTTCTTTTTTGAAAAGGTGATCGCCAGTGATCCGAAACTCCAAATGTTTCTTTCCGCAGAAACGTCCATTTTGTTGGGAAAAAATTTGATTCTGCAGCGAAGCTATTAGAGAAAAATAAATCGATTAAAAATAAAAAATCGGAAGGATCGTCATGGCGGCCATGGCGATTCTGCTTAAGAGACAATGTCTGAGGGGGTCGACCACCAGTAGTCACAGTCTAAAAAAGTTGTTTCAATTGATCCGATTTTTTATATAATGGGTACTTGTGGTGCCCTAAGTACAAAACCGTATTCAGAATTAGGCTCCGCCCCCTTCGAGTTGAGATACGGTAGGGGTGTTTCGAAAAAAATTTTTTTTTCTTTTTTGAGATAACTTTGATTTCTTTTCTGGAATCGATAACCGGTCACTTATGAAGCATTTTTGTAGTTGAGAACATTTTTCTAGCTTTTCTCCTTCCGACAAAAAAATTGAATTTTCGGAAAAAAATAGTTTCGTTTCCGTATTGTGGAAAAACAATATATTACCGAAAGTGAGATCTCATCAGAACTTTATACTTCAGAGTATGGGCTACAAGAATTCATAACTCGTTGGCCGCGATTTGGGTGCACAAGTCATTTTTCCCATGATTTTTGTCATTTTTCTACTGTTTTAGTACTTTTTCCCATTTTTTGGAAAAAAAAATATATTACCGGAAGTGAGATCTTATTGGAACTTTATACTTCAGAGTATGGGTTATAAGAATTCATAACTGATTGGCCGCAGTTTGGGTGCACAAGTCATTTTTTCCACGATTTTTGTCATTTTTCTACTGTTTTAGTACTTTTTCCCATTTTTTGGAAAAAAAATATATTACCGGAAGTGAGATCTTATTGGAACTTTATACTTCAGAGTATGGGTTATAAGAATTCATAACTGATTGGCCGTAGTTTGGGTGCACAAGTCATTTTTTCCACGATTTTTGTCATTTTTCTACTGTTTTGGTACCTTTTTCCCATTTTTTGGAAGAAAGGCGGCTGAACCGCGGCCAATCAGTTATGAATTCTTGTAACCCATACACTGAAATATAAAATTCTGATGAGAAGTCACGTGCCGTAATGAATTATTTTTCGACAATACGGAAATGAAACCATTTTTTTCCGAAAATTCGATTTTTTGGTCGGAAGGAGAAAAGCTAGAAAAATGTTCTCCACTACAAAAATGCTTCATAAGTGACCGGTTATCGATTCCAGAAAAGAAATCGAAGTTATCTCAAAAAAGAAAAAAAAATTTTTTTCGAAACACCCTTACCGTATCTCAACTCGAAGGGGGCGCAGCCTAATTCTGAATACGGTTTTGTACTTAGGGCATCTCATGTACCCATTATATAAAAAATCAGATCAATTGAAACAACTTTTTTTCCAAAAAATGGGAAAAATGGTACCAAAACAGTAGAAAAATGACAAAAATCGTGAAAAAAATGACTTGTGCACCCAAACTGCGGCCAATCAGTTATGAATTCTTGTAACCCATACTCTGAAGTATAAAGTTCCAATAAGATCTCACTTCCGGTAATATATTGTTTTTCCACAATACGGAAACGAAACTATTTTTTTCCGAAAATTCGAATTTTTGGTCGGAAGGAGAAAAGCTAGAAAAATGTTTTCCACTACAAAAATGCTTCATAAGTGACCGGTTATCGATTCCAGAAAAGAAATCGAAGTTATCTCAAAAAAGAAAAAAAAATTTTTTTCGAAACACCCCTACCGTATCTCAACTCGAAGTGGGCGGAGCCTAATTCTGAATACGGTTTTGTACTTAGGGCACCACAAGTACCCACTGTATAAAAAATCGGATCAATTGAAACAACTTTTTTAGACTGTGACTATGGGCAGTTGAGCTGTGGTCGAATCTCTCAGACATTGTCTCTTAAAATTCAGTCCGAATGAACTATGTTGGCCGATAAAGTGCATTTCAGGATTTTTTTCAAAAAATGTTGAGTGATATTAAAAATAAATTCATAAGTTTTGATTCGAAGGTAAAAACCTTCGAATTGGAAGTGGTACAATTATTTTGACTCAGTCTTATACGAAACTGTCATTAATGCCAAATGCTGACGTCTTCTAAATTTTACTTTAAGTTCTGTGTGCTTTGTTCCATTTTTGCAACTTCTGATGTTATTTTGTTCAAACATTGGTTTTTTTTTCTGACAATCCGTCATTTTCAGGATTACAACAAAATAAAAATCAAAAATTCTAAGCAAAATTCCTGTCTAAGCTTTAATGATAAGTTTTCGGAAGTTTTCGGTCAATGCCGATCGTTTTCCATTGGATTTTTTCCAGTCTCGAGATCTCTAAACAATTTTCCTAGTTATGAGCGTGCGTTCGATGAGCTTCTTTCTACCACTGTTAATAGATAAAGAAAGATTTCTTATCGTGAAAACGCCGAGAAGTCACAGAGAGATTTTGCTCTTCTGCTAGATTTCTCGTAGACAATCCTTCGGTGATGTTTTCGTTGAATTCATGTTCGAATGACGTTTGTAATTCAAAAAAAAATCGATGAAAAAGAGCTGACTACGTTAGGTAGTGTGCTGGCGCGAGATGGGCAGAAAGAGTGTAGAAGGTGTGCGGCTGTGAGGAAACTCATTTTCTGTTTTTCTTTCTGCACTGAAAATCTCCGATTTCGTGATATGTGCGTGTTTCGTGAGATGTTTTGAAATAGTTCTAGTTCAGAAGCTCAGTGGGAAGTTACTACCGTAAAGCTTTAAAAGTTAGGTAAATTTTATTCAGTTTTACTTTATAATCGGCTTAATAATACGTTACGGCCTGCGTACACTTTTTATTTTTCTTTTTTTTTAATTACTCGAATACACACACTTTTTAATTTTTGAATATGACATCACAAGGCTCATCATCAGAATATTGTTTGATGTTTTCATTCCGAAGTTCTGAGAAATTGCATTTCCACGAGGATCACATGACATAAACGTTTCCAGCAGACCATCGGGTTAATGTGATGCTCATTCTCTCTCTCTCTGTCTTTTCTCATGCACATTTCACGCCCTCTTCTTTATATTCACTCTGACTCTGTTTCGTTTAAGATATGGAAGCTGACCAACTTTCCACTGAGAAACCGATTCAAGAGTTTCCGATCAACAAACTTCTTCTTCTCACTGAGAAAATTGAGGTGAGATGTATGAAAATTTTTATTTTATGATTGCCTCAACAAACTTTATTTCTAACATTTTAACTTTTCAGATTGATGTGACATCAGCTGACTGAGGTGTTTGTCTATTAAGCAGAGTCACAAGATTTTGAGATCTTTTTTTTTGTCATATTCTGATCTGAAATCTGCTATATTTCAGGCAGTAGGTAACGCGATGTTAGTCGGTGTAATTGTCATTTGTGCCTATAGCTACATTGGTAAACACGTTTGCTCATACTACAGACGTTTTTGTGAATTGAGACACGAAATTCTGGTAACCATGCTTGTCGAGATAAACACCGAACACTGCTTCTAGGGGTTTTCTCGCGAGTACCGTCAAATTGCTATAGAGGCAGAGCAGATTATTGAAAACAAAGTATCGCCAGTTTCTTCGGCTCTTTCATCTGACGATTCATCCGATGAGGTAGCAGGAGAAGACGACCAATCAGCAGACGAGTTTGATTTTCCATCTTCTGATGGCACGGATGACTACGAGACAGATATGGAAGAAGATAACCATGTATTTTCTGAAGGCTTTGCTGACGCTCAAGCAGCTTTTGCTCATTCTCAGTTCCGAAGGTATTATCCAAATATTAATTTTCTAAATACCTTCGATTCATTTCAATTTTTGCAGCTTGCTGGAACAAGAGCGTATTGCCAATGCCATTGACTGTGATGAGTACTTGCTTGAGAAAGGGCTAATCGATTCTTCTGAGTTCGGAAAATCTTTGATGATCGAGTTCTGAACCCCCCCCCCCCTTTGTCCAACAAATTAAAAATATATATTCTTACCTTATCACTATCTTTTCCAATAAATTTGAATAGTATATTTTCAATGAAGGTAGAAACTTATAATTTATTTTAAAATCACTAAAGATAAAGACAACGAGCCAATTAAGAACAATCAAAAAGCTATCATGTTTGGATTGAAATTTGGTGCGTCATTGACATTTTTCTGATGGCACCGGAGGATTGGGAATGGTGAAAATAATGGAATCACAGGTTGGATGATTCTGCCGATGAGCACCTGTAAATAGTCTTAAATGATTAAATGTTCGAAAGAATATATATGTATATACTATCACAAGAGCATGCTTGTTGGATTATGAAGGTTTGAAATTACTTAATGTGAAAGTATTAGTTGAAGAGAAGATGATCACATCTTGAAGAATTAGAACACAGGAGAACATTGCATCATTTGCCTATAAATCATAACCGTGTCATTTCCAGCACTTGCTCCGCATCACTCGAATCTTCAGAATCGGATCGTAGAACATGATTAATTGTGGCTGGCATATATGGAGACTTATGATCCTCTATATCTGGCTCCATTAGAATAGTGCGTGGGTCAGAAGTCGTTGGTACAATTGGAGCCGGCCTCTAAAATTGTGTGGGATTCAGTTTGCTGAATGAAGATTTTCCAAGTTGCCATTAAACTGATTTTTTTTTTGAATGTGGAAAACTAATTACATAAGGATTTCGCGGAAAACAGATTTTCAAAAAGATTAAAATAAATATTTCAATAATCTTCGTCTCCCTCTTAATCTCGAGATGTGAAATTCTTTAGAAATCTATAGCGCATGAAACTTGTTAAATATTCTTTGAATCATTTCGTCACTTGTCATGTTTTGATATCTCAATTAGGAACTGAGATGTACACACCGAAAGGAACTGCATAAGGGTATCGTTCTACTTGCAGAAATACGGTGGTATCTCTTAAGGATTCTAACTTTCGATTTTTCTTTTCGCAGTCATAACTCGATATAAAAGTGATCTTCAAAATGGAAAAATTGATAAAGAAGACTAGAACGTTATATTATACGCTACAATAAAATGAAATTGACCAGCCAGTCTTTATTGGCCAAAAAATCAGGCATGCAATCATCAATCTTGTCTAAAGATGTCACCTTTGTGCCGCTGTCGTCAATATCTACCTTATCAATTGGAAGAATGAAGTGGAATAAACAAAAATTCTGCAGTTTTCCAAAAATAACACATTCATTAAAACGATCATTGTTCAAGTACGTTGCTTAACTCAAAGAATATTTAGTGTAGCATTCTTTCTGAGTTATTCTGAGAAATTACGATATAAATTAATCAATAACTGAAATAGGATAGCCTAAGGTAAACTCTATGCAATCTAATGCGCAGAATGTTAACCATTTGCATGGCTCATCCTTAGCAGACCTGACAGAGCTGCCTGACGAAGCTTCAAAGAGCTTGAGACCTGACAAAACTCTTTAAAGGCCATTAAAATGCCGGAAAAACCTGGCTTTGTCTTGTTAGGAATGTCGGACAAAGCAATCATCTCGCATGACTAACAAGGACCAGCTATCACAGGACAAGCCATCGAGTAATCTCGAGACTCGAAAATTTCGAGATCTCCATCTCTAGATTCATCGATATAAATTATTTATTCCGACGTCTCGAAATCTTGAAATTCCAAGTACTCTTTATTTTTCTTCGGTTTTGAGTGTTTTCAAAAATATTTTTCAATCTTTTAGTTCTTTGCCCTCCGCGAGATTTCTCTTTTTTTTTAATTGTTTTTCGGAAAAAATGACAATCAGAACCGATACATGAATTTGAGCTTAGTTTATTCACATGCTAGACAAAAAGAAAATTGGATTAAATTTGATGTTATCTAACGAAAATCTTTTGCTAGAAACGAGTTTTTTATTAACGACCGCTTGAAACTGGAAGATTAGCAACATATGAAGAGATTCATTACATATTTAAACAACTTTATTAAACAGACCAACTTCTGTTGATCACTACATCCCGTACTCGCACTCGAAACTCATATTTTTTTGAAACGTGCGAAACAAAACAAGGGGCCACCACTTTTTTAACTTACATGAAACCTAGTTTAACAGTCAAATCAAGGAAAAATGAAAAAAAAACAGAAACGTGAATTTTGCATGAAACCAAATAAAAAACGCGTGATTAAAGCTTCCCCGAAAGACAAAGCAAAGTCTTTCGTGGAATCCTTTCGTCTCGTCTTCGTTCGCAGTTCAGTTTGTCTTGCGTTCGTCTTACTTCGGCAATTAAAATGCTTTCAGACGAATTCTAGACGATGACGAAGACGAGACGAGCCGGTCTCATTTTGACGTTCGTGAGAGCATTAGGCGTGATTGATCATATCTTTTAGCAAGCATTAAAAGTTCTACCGACTCCTCAGATTACAACAGCTGCTATATGCTATAAGTCCACAACTCATATTCTTTATTACACCCTGTCATCTCAAAACGTTTAACACTTTTTTTGCTCATTCTTTTTGTTAGATTTTATTGAATTTGTATATTCATTTCTTTTAATTTTCTATTTCTTTTCTGACGAATTATACGCGTGAGACTTGAATTTGCTCAAAAGATTAGAGAAAACCACAATAAAATTGTTCCGAATAAAATTCTAATAGAACGACGATTTCCAAACAATACATTCACTTTTTGAAAAGTTATGAATCGACCCTGCTATGGGTCTGCCTAGAATGCATATACCCCCCCACCCCCTGAAATTCAATTTCTATCAAATATTCTGCTGGAAATTTCAGCTACATATATGGCGTGTTCAATAACCCTAGGTAGGCAGGCAGGTTATTATAATTTAACTGTTTTGATTAGAAACTTGAAAATCTGGTTTCGTGAGATCAAAAACCACAATCGAAGTTTACAACTTACCGGTTTGCCAATTTTATCCGGGAGTCTGCATGTTGGCCAGATGACATATTTTGCCGTGTCCTTGTACCTCATTTTGATATATGCCGCTTTTTCTCTGTCCACTACGGTTTGCGTATTTCTCGTCAAAAACTGCAAAAACAAAAAAATGCATATGAAGAAGGCAATAAGGACTATTTTCACCTGTAAACTAATGGCCCGTTTCAACAATGACTTTGAGCCTTTGGAATGCTCCAAAGTTGTAACACTGCCGTGTGTTCCGTTGCAAGGCCTTGCAGAAACGCTCGAAGTGCTTGGTTTTTCTTCGTCGGAACGCCACATATCACAGGTTTCTATACCAACCTTAAAATGTTCATATAGTGAATGGGAGACGGGAGAAATGAGACAAAAAAAGAAAAAGATAGAGCAACGTAGCACTTTGGGCACAACGTTTTCCAATAATCAAAAAGAACTTTCATTACATTATATACGAAGAAAATAAGGAAAGGCTTATAAAAAAAATGAAAGAGTGCCCCAATGGAGAAAACAAATTTTCTCCGTTGACTAAAGAAACAAATTGAAACTCCCAAAACAAAATAGACACAGAAAAAGAAACACCTCTCAATTCCTCAGTTTCTATCTCGAAAGACGAAACAGTTCAAGTTGGCGAGAAGAGAAGGGGATAGGAATTGAGAGAGAGAGAGAACACTGTAAAAAAGAAGATGCTAGGTTCCGATATATTGTTTCTTGTCCCGGCTGACAGGCAACGGTAACAGTAGTTGCAGAGAAAAGTAAGAGAAGACAAGAAGGATGACTCATAATTGTGCGGAGACGAAGGAAGCAAGGAAGGAAGGGCAAAAGACCTATGCAGGTGTGGAAATATTATCGAAATAGATAGAAGAGCGAGAGTATTATATGGAGATGATGACAGAATCGGCGGACTACAGCCGCATCAAAACAACAATTTAGCATTCAAAGCGGGTTGAGAATAGTTATTCAGAAAACGGAAAAAAATTACACAAGCGCATGATTTTGTTCTTGAAAAACTAAAATCAACATTTCTTAATAAAAATAAATACTTAATTCTCATTCTTGGGAAAAATAAAAAATCCCGAAGCTTCTTAGGTTTGCTTCTTTATAAGCGAAGAAATAACAAAAGCTTGCTAGAAAATTTTACAGATCTGCTTTTTAGGACGCTTTCTGAAGCTTTGAGAAGTTTTCAGAGAGAAGATATTTTTAAAAAAATTGAATTAAATTTTCAAATGAAAAAGGTAATTCTATAAATTTTAAATTTTAAACTCTGGTTTCACTCAAAAATTTCGAAATTTCTTTTTTTTTCTTTTTTTTTTAACATTTTTGAAATGAATCTTAAAAATAAAACGATCTGAAGAAGAAGTTTCAAAATCTGAATCTCCAACACGTTGGTTATTATTTGTTTTCCACATTTTACGGTTGAACTGATAATGGTTCGCACGGGTTAATGAATGCATAGAATGAGTGCAAGTGAGCTGCAGGAGCCGACATGGAAGTATAAATTTGATGGGCTTGCCGAAGCAGAATAATTGGCTCGCCCCAAAGGAGAAGTGCGCACGTAAACGACTCATGCCCGTTTTCCATTCGTTTTCTGTCTTTCGTCTTTTTTTCCATTTCCAGTTAGAATAAATCAAATGATGGTCCAAAGCGGTTGGCGACCAAAAACAAGAATTGTAACTTCCTGCGACGAAAAAGATCCAGTGGCAATGCGAATGCATCGAAATTTGATTCTCCAAGACCCGTCGCGGGTCTCGTTTCGTGTTGCTCGTCATCACTGGCTTCATGGGAAAAGTTGTTGAAATGGAATAGTCTAAAGAAAAAAAGCAGTAAAACTGATGATGAAGTAGTGAAAAGAAGTAATGGAGAAAAGAAGAAAGGAGAACATGTGAAAACCTGGTTGACGTAGTGAATTATTTATCACAATGAGAAAAAAAAAAGATTAGTTTACCAGAATAGAGATCTTGAAATAAATGAAGTTGGTCCTGAGCATGTTTCACAAGTTTTCTAAATAAAGTGTAGATCAAAGCAACTGTTAAGTTTTCAGGGAACAAAATAAAAAAATCCTTTCAGAACCATTTGAGAGCCCTTGAAGAAAATTGGACGAAACCTCATGAACAAATATCGCATAGAAGTGGATATAAGACAGTAAATTTATAAGGCGTTCATTTAAAAAAAGCATATATCTCAACAAAAATTTATGAAAACTACTTTAATATTGAAAATAACGATATTGAAAATATTGGAAGAATTTGCACAATTTGCACATAAATCTTCAGAGAAATTTAGTGTTTCATTAGAAATTCAAGTGGTAAATGAGGGAAAGAAGGAGGCCATAACGTTTGGCCGGCAATGCAAATTAGTTTTCGCGAAAAAGAGTACAACTGGATGACATCAAACAGAAAAAGAAACGAAAAGACCTTACACTGGAATTTCAAAACACATATCAGCGGTTAAGAAGAGCAGAAAACACAGCTGCTTGTTGGCTCACCGACACAATTAAAATCGAAAATGAAATGATCGCATAGGAACATTTCTTCTAGGCAGTATTAGATATTCGTTTTTTTTCAATTGTAAGCCACAATTATTCAAATATTCAGGAAACTATAAATGTTTGAGCACAGCGTTCGACACAAATAAAACGACAAAACACTTGGAACGACGAGCTCTTAAAAAAAGTTGTTTTCTTCGGCTTTTAAGTTCCTTACCACTAAAAAAGTGACACACTTTGTCAAAAAAGAAGAAGAAAGATGAGCGAGCTCCTTTTTTTCCATCAAATTAAATGAGCAACTTTCAAAACAGAGTTGGAATGGAGCTATAGTTGGCTTCGAGTTTCATCGAAAAAGGCCGAAAACAAATCGGAAGCATAAAGGAATCAACACACAGCTTTTTTTTCAGCTTATCAAACAAAAAAAGCTCTATTGAGCGACTGAAAGTTCTACTTCTATAAAGAAACGCGCAATGTTTTGAAAACAAATAAAGAAGGGTTTCAAACGAAACTAATCGCTTTTCTGTTTACAGTAAAGAAATTTCACTGTTTACTGTTTCGGTGAAGCGGTGCTTGGCAAATATAAGATTTCACTAAACGAAATATGATAAAGCACTTTCATGAAATGATAATTTGATTTGACAAGCAAGAAAGAAAAGCATAACAATGAAATTTCCATTTGAAAAATCCCTGTTTCGAGAAAGTGCTTTCCGACAAGATTCTACATTCATTTATTTATTTCTCAACGTAAGTTTAACACAAGAATATAACAAAATGATTAGTGGATTGAAATAGGAGAAAATCAATTTTAAATGAAATTTGCAAGAAAAAAAGTCCAAAAAAAGAAAGAAGAGGACCACAAATAAATAAATATTTAGTACAACTAGTGGCAAAAACGATTACAGATAGATAATTGTATACAATAAAAAGAAAGGTGTGAGGGAGTTCGGCCATGTCAGTTAACAGGGGCGGAGGCTTGCAGAGTTATTGCTTAACAAAAGGTTTTATGTGTATCTATTTTCAGAAAATTTGCAGCACATCTATTTCATAACAAAATATACGTTTGGACGGAACTGCAGAGATTATGATTCTTATGATCCACTATTAAGAAGGAGAAATGGAAGAGCGCGCGTTCCTGATGTGCTTAGAAACATTGGGCAATTTTCAATAATCTGCTATAATTTCATAATATGCTTGGAGAATCTGTAACATTCGTTTTTGTTCTAAAGTTTGCTGCTAGGTTAGCAGTTGGCAATGATCGCAGGAATTTTATTACATTTTGCATCTTTAAAAAAAAAAAAAAAAAGAATAGAGAAGAATCCTGAAGGTGCTTTGATTAAATTGATTGATTTCGGGGGGGGGGACACCCCTCGTAACAGTACTCAAGAACTGGGTGAATCTATTAATTAAAGAGCTAGAGATAGAAATAGAGCTCAAAGTATGTTGATCTGAAAGTATTTATGTAGTATGAAGTGTGATGCATACATTTACGAACTAACTATAAGGTAGATAGATATGTTGTTAGGTTTGTCTGGAAAAGTTGAGTTATTTTAGAAAATTTGTCTAAAAAATAATCTAAATTGCTGAAATTTGTGATATTTTAAGGAAAATACTATATTTACGATATTCTTCTTGATTTGCTCATATTTGTGGCTCTTTTCAAATTACCATAAATCTGTACTTTTCCCCATTTTTGTTTTTTATTCGCTTTTACTTTAGTATGCATTCAGGACTTCATTTTTCTAACCAAAATTCAACACCCGTTCTCATTTAGCTTATCATTTTCTTCATTCGTTCATTGCTTTGCTGTTCTATGCTGACGTAACACAGTGCGTTAATACGTCAGTGTGTTTGCGTACGACGACTCACTCCTCGATTTACGCGGAATAATTATTTTGGTCTTTCATCGTTTCATTTCTATATAATTATTTTCTACACATTTTTTGCAATGGAAGCTCTCTATCAGAGCACGAATGTACTTTTGGTGAAAGTCCAACATGACCTTGGACGCTTAGAAGGAACACAAAATGAGCGGGATGCGCAAGCAGTTGTACAATCTATTTACAACGATGCTGGGTGAGATTTTCCTTCATTCTGAACAAAGACTACAACATAATAGTTATTTTAAGAACGCTGAAAGCAAACTGCAATTCTCTGGACATCTATGTTTCCCGGGAGCCGCCAGCTCGACGACAAGCTGTAAGCATTATTAAAAAACATGAATCATATTCAATTTCTAGGCTCGTATGAGGGTTGAACAACTGCGAGCAGACGTTCATCGAGTTGACATCGCTGTTTCTGCGGTACATACAAGAATGACACAAAGGTGGAGGGCGGCTAGTGAAAGAGATGAGCTGCTAAGAACACGGTGAGCTCTTGTTTTGCGAAACATCAAAAAACGGAAAGTAATCAACAAAAATAAAGAGTATCAATACATGAAAAAGCTTTTATAACAAAATTTTTACGTGTGTCATGTTCGTTGAAAAACAAACATTTCAAGTTCTATTACAAGCCAAACCTTGGCCAATTTCATGAAAAACGTGAAAGAAAATTTCATGAAAAACGGAAAACGTTAAATTTGGTAATTGCTAGATCTATAACACATTTAACGCTCTGTCTGGCACAGAATGAAGCATTTTTCACTGCTTGCTCGACTTTTGAGAAAACTTGTGCTTTCCAGGTACCGACCAAATGATACATCACTTTCTATTGGTGACCACGAGCTTCTTCTCAATGACCGTCTTCAATCTTCGCATACCCACGCATGTTTTAGCCTTGTTCTTGTAAAGCGTATTTCACTCGGACCTTTCTCTATAATTCACTTTTTATGAATCTTCGAACTGTAGTCACAAACGCTTTTTAAGTGTCGAAGCGTCCGTTAGGTTTCTTATAAAACTTTTGACATTTTTGGTTTGAAAATATCAGATATTTTTAGCTTGACGATCTCCTCAACCAAGGCTCTGCTGTTCTCGATAACCTGAAGTCCCAACACTTGAACTTGCGTGGAGTACGAAATAAAATGCACAGTATAGGAAAAGCGGTAGTTATTTCAGATATCTTTATAATTCGTTAAAATAAAATGATTTTAGCTTGGTCTCTCCAACTCCACACTTCAAGTCATTGACCGTCGGGTGCGAGAGGATTGGATCATTTTCTTGATTGGATGCATTGTTTGTTGCATCTTCATGTACGCCTTCTACAGATTTTGGAGAGGATAATAGACCAATTCTTCAATTTTCGAGTTATTTCATTGGGTTATTAACACCAAAAACTATGCCATTCGTTGTGAGATTCCGAGAACATATCATCGTCGGCCAGTGACAAAGTAGTCTTTAATGTTGTCATATTTTTGTTAATTTCTCGCTACAACTATTGATATAAGCATGAAATGAAATGATTTGCTGATATTAAATTATCTTAATTTTGGAAAAGAAAACCAAAAAAACTGAAATAGCGAACTGATATGATTCTCAACGATTCTCAAATTTAGGTGAAGCCTTTAATAGTTCACCAGTGTTAGCCCAATTTTTAACAAGTTCAGTCAAAATATTACAGATGTCGCAAATATAGAAAATGCTCACCACAAGTCTAGACCAATTCTGTCCCAACTTTAACACAAGTCCACAGCATATTTGAGCAATGTATTAGGTTGAGTCAAAATTAGAGCATCACTTTGAATAAAATTTAATTCAAATTTAATTTATTTATTTCTAATATCACTCAATAGAATGTGCACCATCAACATCAGCAATGTACTGCCAATGAATAGGTAGATGTTTGGTTCCGAATCGGTAGAAGTTGCGAGGCTTGCAAAAGAAAAAAAATTGGAGCTCTGTCTTGAGACGATCGAACTCCTTTCCACCCTGGAAGTGAGTCAGGGATCGGAACAAATGAAAATCATTTGGTGCCATGTCCTGTGGTTGTGGAATAGTCGTCCAGCTTATCTTCTGAATTTTCTGACGATTCATCTTCGCGACATATGTATGGTCGAGTGTTGTCATGGAGGAAGTAAGCTTTCATATTTTCAGCGACTGTGGTCAATTTCTAGCAGCAAAGGTCTGCTGTAACTGTTGTATTAGTTGATAAAAGTTCCCAGTTAACCGTTCCTTCAACGCTCAATCAGATGCACAAAAGTAACTTCTACGAGTGTGACCTTCTTCTTGTCGTTCGAACTCCTGAATCCCCCGGGTTCCGCCACTGACATCTATAATCAAAGTTGGCATAGATTTATAACTTCACATTCCCAGTAATAAAATTGGAAATCCATGTCGTCGTTCTTTTTTGTGGCAACAGAGAATCTGCAACATCTGCAACATCAGCCGACAAAACATAGGGTACCCAAATCGGTTGTTTCCAGGAGAATCCGTGATCGAGGAGGGGCCGATTGATGGTACTTTGAGAGCGTCCAAGTTTGTTTGCATGACATCTACTCGACTGAAGGAAACTCCTCTTTCACCAGTGCCAATAGCTCGTCTTCATCAGCGTCCGTTAATTTGAGAATCTTTGAGTTCCACCTTCCCACCTATAATTTTTTTGGAAGAAAGGAGCTGCTGTTACATGAATAACAGCGCCAGCACTCATCAAATCATTTATCCGATCCGCAGCTTGTCTCGTTGAAGAGCCAGAACGATTCTTATACAGAAGTAGCAAGCAAACTTGCGAAGAAGTCACAGAAATAGACAACAGAACTTGCTCTCGCGATAAATGAGCTGGAGAGTTGTTTGAAGTAGCCTTGGAGCTGATAATTTGTGTGAAAATAGCCAGAACGCAGCGTCTCATATACCCCAAAATGAATTTTTCTAGAAGCTTCTTAAAGTTTCTAAAGGAAAAATGAAAAAGTGACGCAATAATTTTGACTCAACCTAATAGAACCAGCATTTCTGTTGTGCAGGACTTGCATAGTTAGTTATAGTGAGCTGTTGTATTGCAAACATTTCAGTTTGAAAGCGCTTTTTGACAAACATGTCATATGAAAGAATATCCAAAAAAAAAACTTTTTGGATACCAATTAGAAATTAGAAAAAAAAAACTCTGAGTTTCGTGTTTCTCGAAGAACGCGTGGAGAAAAATTGAAGAGATGCTCACATTCTCATATTCCAAAGTCTACATGGTTCTAGAATGAATAATTATGTCTACAGTTGAAGCATCCACGCGTGAATTGTAACTCTAGCAAATGGTATAAACTTGTATCATCAGTCCTACATGAGGGTGCTTTATGATGGTGACCAAGTTTTTTATTGTCCTCACACGTTCAGCGAAGCTCTTTTTTTCTAGAATATGTCACTTTTCATTAATATTGAAACAAAACATATGCAGCAAAGATTTTCAGCAAAAAACCTATTAATTTAATTTGTTATTTTAGCCAAGTTCACCGAGTTGGAATTCGAACTAAGGCTTTATCGATTTGTATGTTTTTTTAATACGCTTCACACATTTTTTCGTTTGTTAACGTTAATTTTCACTCACAAAATTGCCAGTTTTTAATGTACTTTTCAACTTTTTCCTTTTTTTGACACAAGTACTTGATACCAGTTCGTATAGAAATACTTTTATTCATTGTTAACAGTTCCTAACTTTTCATTGAAGCTTCTATGAAATTCAAAGACAAAAAGTCGTTTTTCATCTCGTTTTTCGCCTCCTCGTATTTCGTCTCGTATTCGTTCGTCTTGCTTTCGTCTTACGCCATAAAAAGTTGTGCATGTGCACCAACACAATGTTTATCTCTGCGTCAGACGAATTCAAGACGAAAACGAAGACGAGACGATACAGCCGATATTTCGCCCAAATGGAAGCCTTGTTTTTCATTATTAAATGATTTTGATAAGTTTTCTAGAATCACTTGAAAATATTATTATCAACTAAACCTTTTATATTCAATTATCGTTTTTTTTGTCTTATTTGTAATTCAGAAATTTTGGTTTATAACCATGATTCATAGGCGAAAAACAAACCATTCCCGAAAAAAAAAAACGATTGACTCCTGATAAATTTTATGATTCCCGTCGTTTTCCCGTATATAAAGCAGTTGGAATTCTTTTTGTCTCATATACAGTTTCTCTTCCTTGTTTCTCTAAATGTTATAGTTTTTGGAATTTTTTTTTGAATTTTCGTCACGAAAGAAACACGATACTAGATAAGGTCACATTGTGACTCGTAGATATGTCGGATTGGGTTAGCCTGCGATGTTTGCTCTCTTTTCCAATGAAATACTAAGAAAAAATAGGCATTTTTCAGCAGATAACAATAATAAGAATAATAATAATAAGGCGATACTAATTTCACAAAGTGCAGTACTGGATATATATAATTTAATAAGACTTCCACGAAAGTAGACGAAATAAAGACGATGAAGAAGACGAGACGAGACGGTCGTATTTCGTCTTTCGTGGAAGCCTTATAATTTGAATATATTGTGAGGGAGCAATTAAAGAATTTATTACAATGAACCAAAGTCAACTCAAAAATACTTTCACAAGTGAAAACCAAAAAAAATGGTCACTGATATAATAGTTAAGACTTCACTGTTGCGACTGCTTATGCCTTTGCAATTACAGTTATGACAAATATGAAAGTTTTGTGTGAAATCCAGAAAAAAACTTTTCCCAAGCATATATTTCAACATCGAATCAGACCGGTCCGACTTGACTGATATTAAAAAATAAATCAAAAAACTTGAAAAATGCTGCAAATATTTCTGTATCAAAAGTTATTAGCGCTTTTCGGCATACTAGAAAGACTGCCCAAAACGGGTCCAAGCGGGCTTCTTCAAATTCATGATTACTGCTCAAACACGAATTGTAGATCTTGCTCTATCTTATTTATAGAAATGTAAATGTTATCAAACTAGAATCCGTTAAAGAGCCGAGTAGTTCAGGTTTGAGTGGATTACGTTGGTGCGACAAGTCAATTGATCCTATTTTTACTTGATAGCAATCATTGGAGCAAAACATCGCGCAAACCGCCGAGTTCTTTCACGAAATTTTCCAAACATTAATTTTCAATTCGAAGAAGGCTAAGCGGTGACCGCTCGTTGTAGCCCAGGGCCAGTTCTGAATCACTTCCGCTTTTTTTCGCACATTATTCTTTTTTAGTTTTTTACAATCTTGATATGTATCGTGCAACAAAAATACATGCATTCTAGTTAAGAGTTTCTTTTGCGTCATTTGTTTTTAGTTTTAATATTTCAGTGGCGCTATTCGATAGCTGAAAAGATGAGCACCAGAACAGAAGTAGTTTCACGTGCGAGGAATCGAACAAGCGTTTTCAGAGGTAACGTTTTTTTTTCTTTTTTATGCATCAAAGCTTTAGAATGGTTTGCTGAAATTAGCAAAATCATAGAGGTGTATAACATACTTCTCTTCAGTACGAATACGCCAAAAAATGCTATTGAATACAGGGACGGTTGCTTCCTAAAGATTTTCTAAAAAGATATAAGCATGGAGACTTTTATTTTGCGGCCTAAAAACGAAACACGGTGGCTAACAGTAAAACAAAAAATATTTTGTGATGGAATAGAGTATAGGCAACATTTATTCAAGAATATGCTTAAATTAGATCATTTGGCTTCGATACACGATTTCAATCTTGTCGGCACATTCGGCCGTGCGCTGCAGGTAGTCGACGTCCTAATCCCCGCAAGCGTTGAGCAGCGCCATCTTTAGAAACTATACATCTGAATGAGAGTGAGCCAAGAGTTTCTGTTTTATGAATCCCCATACCGAGAAGTCGAGCAGATTGAGATCCGCAGAGAAAGCGGGTCTCCTGATCTTATTCCAATATCTTGGGAAATGGGCGTCGAGTACTGCCCTGCTCTGGATTTTGAACTATGCAAAGAAGCCCAATTTGAAAGATGAAAAGTGGCTGGTCAACGTGGCTAGTGACATATGGAAGAAAAACACCGTTAAACATTGTGATACACCTCCGAGTTCATCTTCACGTTTTTATAAATGAAGACCAATGGAGCTTTACCTTCGGATGTGAACCCGGCCCATACAATGGCCGATTGTGGGGACATTTCGTTTAATGACAGGCGACGTTTGGGAGGTTTGAATTGATTATTTGTTAGCAGTTGACGCTGATTCTGGCAAATCTGATAGTGAAAATATTTAGATATCCGGATGAAATTGGAGAGGCGGCGCACCTTAATACCTGCAAGCAACTTCGTCAGTTATTATTTTACTAGTTAGAAAGTCACTGTCTACAACGGTGACGGTAACAAGTCAGACTCAAGTCCGATTTCACGATTTTCTGAACGATGGTTCTCCCGATTCCTATCAATTCTGACATCTTGTTCAAGCTGACGGTGCGGTTTCTGGAGATTCCCTTTTTTTATGATACCTCACATCCGCTGTTGACGTGTTGACAGTGCGAGAACGTCCTTTTTGAGGGATCTTCAAGTAATTTCATCTTGTTTTGAGACATTTAACAATCATTTAGACGGTAGAGTTTGGAATATAAAGACGTCGAGCGACATCGAACACTTGGACTCCTTCGGAAAACAGCTTGGCAAATACGGGTTGTTGGTAAGAAGCTGCTCATATAATGAACGGATGCACGAAAAATGATGGATCGCTAATGATTGCAATTTCGGTTTATATAGGATTTCTATTTTCGAAATTATTAACAAGATTTCAAGAATCGAATTTGAGAGCATTCCAAGAGCTCTCGCAAAAAATATGTAACAATCAGGCGCAATATTTTTTTCAGTTGAGCAGTTGGTATATCCCCACTAACAGATTCGTTATTTGAATTATTCAAAAAAATTAATTGATTTCTAATTTCAGGAAGTCCCAACGCCAGAAAACTGATCCTTGACAATTTGTTTCCCATTTCGAATGTGCAAAGTGAGATGTGGATTAACAGCTTCTCAATGTAGAGCTTCTTTCATTTTCAGATCATGAATGTATGTTTTGCGCATACGGGCTCAATGAGAGCATCCACACTCATGTGCAATTTTTGAGTAAGGATTGTTCAAGAAGAAAAGGCGATTTTTTGAATTATTCTGGTATTTCAGATCTCTCTCCAATCACGCGTCATTCAAATAATTTTATAAACACTTATAGGCTTGGAGACAAGTTTTTGAAAGGATATAATCTTATTATCATGGTATGTTCCCAGATTGTAATCATTTTTTTAACTTTCAAAACCAAGGCCGACGCACAAAACGCCAACGATGAAGATGCGTTTCTTATTGTTTCTTCCCCAACTCAAAAAACGCGAATTGAACTAGAACGAAAAGCAGCCAACTGCATCGAAATCACAAAAGTGCCCAACATCCCGATTCCGAAATGTTATTCCGGGAGAAACTACAAGAAAATTCCAGATTGTCAGTGGAAACATTGAGATTTAGTTGAATTGTATCTATATTACAGTTGAAATTGCTTACAAATTGAACGGAAACCCAATGGTTATCTTGAATATCCCCGGAGACTTAACCCATTCACGATTGGTTTCAACTCCACAATCAACTCTTCTTGTTATCGCGTACTGGAAGGAAACACCAGCCTCGATTCGTTGTTAAAATCGTTAAAAAGTGAAATCATCTTTTATTTTGTCCATAATTAAAGGTTTGAATACTGACAAAAAGATGATATTTTTTTAATTTTAAATACTGGCTTCTCTTACGACACAATGCCGTCATATTTGACATCATACATCATGCTGAAAATTCAAATAAACCTTCCAAGTTTTCTTTCCATCAAATTCCGATTTCTCACACTTTTCTGAGTTTTTCATTTTTCGTTTACCTAGCCCAACCTTCCACATGCCTCTAGTAACGGAAATGGAGCAGCAGGTGTGAGAGCATTTCCGAAAATTTGTATAGACCGCTTCAGCATAAACTGGGCAGAGTAATAGATGTCGTTGTTGAAGGACGTTGTCATGGCAGCTGTGGGCCGAGCATCGATTGAGCAGAAGACGTGCGCGCATGCGTACGCTTCAGTAACCAGGCACATGCAAGCCAAACAGCCTTAATCGGTCCTTTCTTTCTTCCTTCTTGGGCACACCTCCTCCTCACATTCCATTTTTTTCCGCACATTTCCATTCATTCGTAGGTTCGCACTAACAAATAACGCATTCCAAGTTTCATTGAGAGACATGATTTATTAATTTTCAGAAATGCGTGAGATTGTTCATATTCAAGCTGGACAATGTGGTAACCAAATTGGTGCAAAGGTAAGCCTACCATTATAAACTTGAATAGTCCAAGAAGTTCAGAGAAAAATAATATTGAAAACGTTTCTATCTTTAAAAATTAAGCTGAAAACGGTGTTTCTACGTTTACCTTATACCAGGAGAGAGAAGGTCTCGCCACTCCTCAACATTTAAATTGTTTTATGAAATCCAATTTAAAAAAATGATTCATCAACTCTTTTTCAGTTCTGGGAAGTCATCTCAGATGAACATGGAATTGACCCGACGGGGGCATACAACGGAGACTCCGATCTACAGTTGGAGAGAATTAACGTGTATTACAATGAAGCAAGCGGTTAGTTTTTATAAGGGAGATTCTCTTTCAAACTTGTTTGTATCTTTCTTTGGAGGTTTAATGAGGTAATCTGTAAGTCGGGACACTGGAACAATTTTTTTCTGAAATTTCATAGTTGTCAAATGTTGGCTCCGCGAATATTATTAAATTCCAAATGCAATTTTAAAAATTGTAATTTTAGGAGGAAAATATGTACCACGCGCTTGTCTGGTAGATTTGGAGCCAGGAACGATGGACTCCGTTAGAGCTGGCCCATTTGGACAGCTCTTCCGCCCAGACAACTTTGTGTTCGGTCAGAGCGGAGCTGGAAACAATTGGGCCAAAGGTCATTATACCGAGGGCGCCGAACTTGTCGACAACGTGCTTGATGTTGTTCGTAAGGAAGCAGAAAGCTGTGATTGCCTTCAGGTATGTTTTAAGCAGGCGAGGCATCTCACATTTCGTTGTAGTTCAGTTGTATTCACATCAATGAAATATGGTAAGAAGGGAAGGACGATTACGGGTTCTTCCACATCAACACCTTCCACATGTCTAATTTGTGGCTTCCTGTTTAGAATAGAAAGCACCTGTTTCTTGAGTCATTTGACGGAAGCATGAAATTGCCTAAAATGGACGAAGGTGTTGTTGCACAACAAACAAAATACGTGGAGCATATGGTGTTTTGGAATAATTAATTAGATGATAATAAAATAAGAAGGCAAAGTAGTGAAGCATACAATTTTTAACTGCTAAAAATACGATAAGTATTTTTAGGGATTTCAAATGACTCACTCGCTGGGAGGAGGAACTGGATCTGGAATGGGAACTCTTTTAATTTCGAAAATCCGAGAGGAGTACCCGGACCGTATTATGAATACATTCTCTGTGGTCCCAAGCCCAAAAGTATCTGACACGGTGGTGGAGCCTTACAACGCAACTCTTTCTGTCCATCAACTTGTGGAGAACACTGACGAGACTTTCTGCATTGACAACGAAGCTTTGTATGATATCTGCTTCCGCACTCTCAAGCTCACCACCCCAACGTACGGGGATTTGAATCATCTCGTTTCGATGACGATGAGTGGTGTCACCACCTGCCTTCGTTTCCCTGGACAGGTAAGAAATATACTTGTGAATAGACAAGGTGATTAGGATTATGACGTCACGTTTCAGTTGAATGCCGACTTGCGCAAGTTAGCTGTGAACATGGTTCCATTCCCGCGTCTTCACTTCTTCATGCCTGGATTTGCTCCGCTTACATCAAGAGGAAGCCAGCAGTACAGGTGCGCGCAGCTAATATCACGGGGATTTGAAGAATGCTTTCAAATTTCAGATCTTTAACCGTTCCGGAGCTCACACAACAAATGTTCGATGCAAAGAATATGATGGCCGCTTGCGATCCTCGGCACGGTCGGTATCTCACTGTCGCAGCTATGTTCCGTGGAAGAATGAGTATGAAGGAAGTCGACGAGCAAATGCTCAATGTGCAAAACAAAAACTCTTCATATTTTGTTGAATGGATTCCAAACAACGTGAAAACTGCGGTGTGCGATATTCCTCCAAGAGGAGTCAAAATGGCGGCGACATTTGTTGGAAACTCCACAGCTATTCAAGAATTGTTTAAGAGAATCAGCGAACAATTCACAGGTTTGTTCAAGCCATCGCGTGTTCAAAAAACAGTATAACAGTTCAGAATCAATCACAATCCGTCTACAATTTTCCAGTGTTTTCCTTCTTTATTTTTATTGTTGTTTACCATTAAGTTTTCAGCTATGTTCCGTCGCAAAGCCTTCCTGCATTGGTACACTGGAGAAGGTATGGACGAAATGGAGTTCACCGAGGCCGAAAGCAACATGAACGACTTGGTATCTGAATACCAACAGTACCAGGAAGCAACTGCTGACGACGAAGGAGAGTTTGACGAGCACGATCAAGACGTGGAATAAATCGCAGTCGGAATGCAGCTCCGTTGGAAGTTGTCATATATTCATATAATTGGCTTTTTATGTTAATTTAACAGCGTATATTAATCAATCGATCGAATTATCTTACTTTTCATTGCGTTTTATTGTCGAGTTTCCTAAAATCTGTTAATTAAGGCTCAAATAAACATGTTTCAGCCAGTTCTGAGATTGGTTTTTTCTTCTTTAACATACTTTAAGTTGAAACTTTACACGTTCATGCAGAACCCATGAAAAAAAAAAACAAAAGTAAAACAATCTAGAGAGAAATAAATAGATTCAAAATTTTTACAAAAAAATTTCTTAATGAAGAGTAAAACATCGTCGGAAGTTTACTTATATTTATAATATCCTTCGCCAGACTTGCGTCCGGTCTTCCCGGCTTCGACAAGCGAATCAAGAAGTGGGCTTGGTTTGAAAGCGACTTCTTCTGGATATTGCTTATGCCATCCGTCCATAATGAACTTACAGGTGTCAAGTCCTACGTAGTCGCCGAGCTCGAATGGTCCCATTGGATAACCGGCTCCGAGTTTCATAGCCACATCAATATCCTGCATGGAAGCGTCCCCACGCTCATAAAGACGAAGAGCTTCGAACATGTATGGAACCAATAAACGGTTGACGATGAATCCGGGGGTGTCCTAATATAAATATTGATTGTTAATTAATTTAAACGTTAAATCTCTGTTTCACATCAGTAAATGGAGCGCTTTACTTTTCTTTTGCTCTCCATGGCTAGTACAGAACAAATACGAAACAACATACGACGCATTATAGTATTTTAACATTTTTGTTAATAGCTCTAATGAGCTATTGATTTGCTTATTTTATTGATTTTCACGTTACTAAGATGAAATGAACCTTAATACGCTCCAAAAATTGCCGTCGACACCTAATCTAAGAATTACCTTGCAAGCAACGGTCGTTTTTCCGACAGTCTTTCCATACTCCACTAGTTGCTGGAAAGTTTCGTCAGATGTTTCAGAGTGACGAACGACTTCAAGAAGCTTCATCATTGGGACAGGGTTGAAGAAGTGAAGTCCTCCAAAGCGAGTTTTGTCTTTCAGATTGAGCCCGATGTCTGCAAGACGGAGAGAGGATGTGTTGGTAGTGATGAGTGCGGTTCTGAAAACGTGCTTCATGCTTCATTGTTCATTGTATTTTATTTGTTTTATGTCAAATCCTTTATTAGGACATTCAAGGACAGCAAATACTTTGCTTTCACAATTTTGTTTGGTACCGGAAAAAGTGAGAGGTGCTCAGAGATGGAGCATCCCTAGAGCATTTGTTGAAAATTCCGCCCTTAAGAAAATTCTCTTTCTGTATCTGAAACCGTTACACATCCGTTACACAATGTTTTGAAGCGAAAGTATGCTCTTTTACAATTAGACGGCTCAAGGTTTTATCCTGAACGCGTCATTTCATCCACTCACGGTTTGACGGCTGCCTCCACCTCAGCAAACAATTTCCTCTTGATGTCAATGTTTTCGACGATGGCTTCAATGACCAAATCTGCATTTTTCACAGAGTCCGAGACGTTGGTCGACACCTTGATGCGTTCAAGGACGGAGCTGACGAGAGCTGCTTGAGCCTGTAAATTTGCTTCTTGTTTTGTTGAGTCTTCTTTTTTTTAATGAGAAAGAACAAGTATTACCGCATCATCATCGGCGTGCTTCTTCTTTGCGACACGCTTCAAACTGTTTTCAATTCCTTTCTGAGCCTTGTCGAGTGCCGACTGGTTGCTATCAACGACAGTGACATTAAGTTTGGCGTTGGCGGACACTTGCGCGATTCCAGATCCCATCAGTCCTGCGCCGATGACGGTTACGTTATTGATTTTTGAGAGCTGAGCAGTAGTGGCCAATCCACGAACAGCAGCAGTGCATGTTGAACTCAGCATTCTGGAAAAATAGGATAAATTATCTGGAGAAAGAACATTAGTTGTATAGACAATAGAACAGAAAAAATTAGACAAAAAATTTACAAATACATTCAAAATAAGAGATGCACTACGCCCTAAAATAACCAGAATAGGAAGACATTGAATAAAAATAGTTAGGAAAAAAACTGACGGCATCCGTTGTACGAGTGGTCGATCATGGCGGCCGTGTTTTCTCCAGCACGCACAAAAACGCGCCTCTCCGTTTGCGTCTTATTGATATACACACTCTCTCAAAAGTTGTCCCCGCGGACTTTGTTCGCTACAATCTACCCCAGTGTGTAGTCAGTGGAACGTGTCAGAGAGAAAACAGAAACAATATGTGAACACCGGGAAAATACTTCAACAGTGAATTATCTGCTACGTGATTGTTAAGATATAGATTGATAATAATAATTAATAAAACAAGAAAAATCGATATTTGGTTAAACAAAGCATTCGGTAAGAGCGAAGTTCTGCTGATGCCTCACTGTTCACCATGGGAAACGGTGTGGTCATCAACTACCCGAGTGTTGGCATGAGATGGTCACTAGTTGTGCTAAATTAATACCTCGGTCAGTGAGTTTCTATAGATAAATAGACAGAAAAATCGCAAACGTGAGTGCCAAGCAGAAATGGGAAAATCCACGAAGAAAAAGGTTTCGATGATCGTCGCTATTTTTTATCTGTTTTTCTCATCTTTTCAGAACTTCCTAGCATTAAGGCCGCTTTATCACAAATCAGTCAATTACAAAGACGACTTCTCGAAGTAAACTGCATCATTAGAAATACCTTATGGAGCTTTCAATAATTAAATGTAGTTTTTGAAGTTTAAGAGATCTACAAATTGATGGACATTGCTTGGAGAAGGAAAGCTGGAAGCTTGAAGCAGGATATGCAATCAAAATTTCCTTGAACTGTTTTTCCACTCTTTAACAAGTATTGTAATTACCATTGCCGGGTTTTGATTCCCCTCAAAACATATTTTCATAGGAGAGAAAAAGCAAGGATATAAAATCACGGTGTTGTGGCGAGGCATTACTGGTATAGATGAAATATATGTCAAAAAGATAAAAAAATTTTAATACGACAGTCGTCCTAACGGCCACATTTTTTATTTTATTCATCAAACCCCTCCTGAATCTTAATAATTTTGCTTATGTCTTTTTTTTCTATTTCTTATAATAATAAAGTGAATTTGAATTTGGCCAGCTTCACCACTACCAGCGGTCTCAGCGCAATTTCAGCATTATATGTCCATGTTTTGGGGTCAACTGGCCTCGAAATACCCTGAGTGTTTATTGTTCGCCCAGCCTAGTCACATGTCTCTTTACCCAACATTTAACAAACAGGATCAGGGATCTCTGAAATGCTGTATGAATGATCCGTACCTAATTAGTTTCGTAAATGAATCAAAGCCTTCTTAATAATGGAGAAAGACTATTATCTTTTTTTTTGGAAGTGATAGAGGTGTGACTTCTTCCACTTCTCTTCTCAAACAGATTGAGCAGCAAAGGTACAAAGTTCAAAAAAAAGTGAAACTAATTCTAATTGTCTTATATATTTCTAAAAGACAAAGAATTGGTTTATGAAACCTTAATATGAAGAGCCTGCATCGCATTTGATCCCTTAATAATTTTGTTTATTGAGCAATGCAATTAAATATAATTTTCTACAGACTCGTCGTTTTTGGGACGGGGACGCTTTTTTTTTACAATTAATTTTCATTGAATCTTTCGGCTCACTAACCAGGACATTGTACACCTGAAATGCATTTGATCCCAAAGTCGTATTTCAACAGGTTTCATTGACCTGTTAAAAGTCGAATTCTTGCTAAAACTAAGAGTTTCAATTTTCAGAAACTGATTTGAAAAATTCTGAAAAAGTC
The DNA here is from genome assembly GCA_003052745.1 of Caenorhabditis inopinata. Classification (NCBI taxonomy): domain Eukaryota; kingdom Metazoa; phylum Nematoda; class Chromadorea; order Rhabditida; family Rhabditidae; genus Caenorhabditis; species Caenorhabditis inopinata. The sequence goes on along the minus strand of AP018156.1, from coordinate 4,017,130 downwards.
TTCGAAATTCTGAAAAAGAAGTGAAAAAAAGAAGTTTAAACAATTTGATAGCTCACACTAAAACTCTAAGTAATAACTCAGGCCAGAATCGGAGCCAAAATAAATATTTTTAAGTTATTCTGAAAATTTGAACTACAATTTCTAGCATTATAATTTGCCTCTGAGTTTAAAATTAGTTAACTTTGATTCTCGAATAAGTTGCACCAATTTCAACATTTTTAAAGAGATTTTTTTCCATCTCTTCATTTTTGCAGTTTTGTAAATGAGAGACCAATCTTCTACTTAAAAAATCGGGTTGTTAGTGTGAATTGGCTGTGAAAGCATTTTACTTGTACAAGACAATGCTGGATTGGAAGTGTGATGAATTCATGTGGCTGATGTCCGGAAGTGGTAAAGTCCAGTGGGCTTGCATACGAATTGACACAAGATATAGTTCTCCATACCAAATGTGAAACACGGAAGAGGGTTCTATGTGGTTAGGTGGTCATACAGGGTATGTCATCGGTCCCATTCATCGCATCACCGGTTTCAAAGGACAGATGCGACTACAAAGAAATCTTGGAATATCAAACTGACTTGAAAATATGTTTTGCACATGTGAATAATGGGTTGAAGAAGTATTTTAAGCAAGATAGTGATCCTATACATTCTTGTATTTACGTGCCGTCAAGAGGCGTTGTTCAATCGAGAATTTGAACGAAAGTTTTCTCAAGTGAAGTTTGAAGTGTGATTAGATTTAGGGTCCAGCATCGTAGCTGTCATTAATCTGGAAAATTCTCGGCAGTTATCGGTGACAAGAGTTTCACAACCACGTACTAATAGTAAGCCAGAATTCATATTTTCTGAGTTTCTTATCCTGAAATACCTTGCTTCTGTGGAATTCTGAGGCATTATTCGAAAAACATGAAAACCCGATTTTTTTTCTTTAAATTCTCGAGTCACGAGTATGTATGTAAAAGTAAATTGGCCAGGTCTTGTTCAATGTTTTGAAGAACGTTTTCTGAAACTGAAAAATCGTGCTTATTTATATATTGTTATTGTTTACATGCGCATATTTAACATGTGACGTCATCATCACAATTTAAGATGGCTGATTTTACTTTATTATGTTAATTTCCTAGCTATTCATAAACTTGTCCTATTATTATTTCACAACCTCCGAGATGTCCCAAGACATAACAACTACCATAGCTAATAATTTCGACTATTCACAAAAATCACAGTTTTCACCTTGCTTAATAGAGCTTCTCATTTGCAACCTATCAAAATTTAATTGGAAGAAACAATCAAAACCCCTCGAGCCCAAAATTATATATTTTTCTTTCCTTTTTTTTCCTTTTACTTTCGTTATCGGTAGGTTTTATAGCTATAGTTCATAGTTTTTGGAAAATTGTCATACCATCGTTTTTCTTCATTTTGCAAATAGAAAGTTATAGTGTAAAACAGTAATAAAAATCGAATTTAAGTCTACAAAACGTGCTCATTGCTACATTTCTGCATTTATTTTTTTATTTTGAAAGTTGAAAGAAGTCATAAGAAATAGTTAGACAACAGCGGATCCCATCATTGTCGGAGGAACCCCACTTCCGTACATATGTCAAATATATGTATGTACCTCGGAAGACTGGTATCCATGGACAACAATATCAAAACAGAAATAAGCCGAAGAAGCAGCTCAGCATGGGCTACCATGGGCTCAAAGTAGCTGCTCAACTCATATCCAGCAAGAAGATAAGAATCGACAGTTCTCCCCGCGCTCTGCTACGGATCTGAGATATGGGCAAATAACAAGACTACTTCAATGATTCTCACAAGAACTCAACGAGTCCTAGAAAGGTCATTATTGAGAATTAATCGAAGACAACAACGAGAGCAGAATCTAAGAAGCACCAATCTTCGGCAAAAATCCGGCATCCGAGACACTGTGGAATACACATCAACAGAAGTACCGATGGACAGGCCACGTCGTACGAAGACCAGACAACAGATAGACAAATCGCATAACCTTTTGGTATCCAAGGAACGTTAAAAAAACATTTGGCCGGTCTCAAGTCGGTCCCAAGCCTCACAGGACCGAAACAAATGGAAAGAGTGATCGGCGCTGAGAACATCCCCAGCCGACTACCGGGCGTCTAAGTATCCAAGTAAGTAAGTAAAAAGATAAAAATGTATTATCTTTTACAAAAAAATTAATTTTAACAAAATCTGAATAGAAAGCAGAAAACAGAAAGCAAATGGTAAAATGACTAAAGCTTTATTTTACGGAAGGGTTCATTTGCTCGTGATTTCTTCGGAATGCTTAAAATAGACTTTGTAATTTTCCTCTTATACAAGGTTTTTTCCATACTTTTCAAGTGAACTTTTCGAAGGAATTAAAGAAAAAAATGCGTGAATTTACAAAGTTTAAACAACTCTCTTGCTCCTTGATTTTAGGTCGAACCACCATCAATGTTTTGTTATTTTTAGGAAACCGGTTATCTTTTATTTAATATTTTACAGATATTTGCGTCTTTCTTCTCAATTATTCACAATCAAATTTTAGAAGGCTTCATGAATTTTGCAGTGAGACGACTAATGGTGTCATCATGAGAAAACATTTCGTTCAACTGAATTTCTTCTTTTCTGTTAACTGTGAGCAATGCGTCTTTAATTGCAGTTGTTCTCAACAATTCTTTGCCAGCTTTCATAGTCTAAAAAGGTTCAAAACTACAGTTACAGCTAGCTTTAGAAAATAACTCACGAATGGGGACAGTTTTGCATAGCGGTCTATTATTTTCTTAGCGTCATTTTCGAAGGTGCTAGCAGGGAGAATCTGGAATAATTGGGTAATCAAAGCTAAATTTCATGGGCTTTTCAAATATTACAAGCTTTGAATGTCTTCATTTATGGTTGTCCTTCAAAAACTTGTTGTGTAGACTAAGGCTTGTCTCCTCTTCGTCTTCGTCTTGAATTCGTCTGACGCAGAGATAGACATTGTGTTGCTAAAGTAAAATGCATTGTCTACGCAGAACACAACTCTTTTTATGGCGTAAGACGAATGCAAGACGAACGTAGACGAGACGAAGGACGACTTTTTGTTTTCGTCTTTCGTGGAAGGCTTAGTAGAGATATCAAAATTCACAAGCTTATTATTTGAAAATTGAATTTTCAACGGCAGTTCCATATTATAGACTTGGTTTCCAAATCAAAGCTTTCATATTGGTCTGAAAATATTTATTACCTTTGTAACCAATCCGGCAATGTAAGCTTCTTGAGCAGTGAACTTTTCACTGAAGAGCATCAACGCAGCTGCTTTCTGATAGCCCATTATTCTAGGAAGTGTATAACTAGAGCAAGCTTCGGGGCACACTCCAATATCCGCGAATGGTGTAGAAAACGTTGCCTGTATTAGAAGATCTATAAAGAAAGATCAACTGAATGCTATTTACAGTATCAATAGCAATAACTGCGTCCATAAGACCCAACATTGTGACAGAGACTCCAAGTGCATGTCCGTTCACAAGTGCTATAACAGGCTTTGGAAATTCAATGAGGACATCCACAAAGTATTTGTACCCATGATTTTCGATTTCGCTAAAGCTTAAATTGCAAAAATTACAGAAATATAGAAAACATACGTCAATGTAGCAAGCTCAGCTGGTGAAAAATCGCTACCCGCGCTATAGTATTTACAGTTGCCTGAAATCATTGCCAATGTTTTGAATCTGACAACTATGTAGCTTACCTCCTGTGAAAACGACAAGGGAAACATCGTCGTCAACTGCAGCTTCTTTGAAAATTTTGACCAACTCCAAGAACATTATTCTTGTTAGAGAATTAAACTTTTGTGGACGGTTTAAAACTACCCATAACACATTGCCTTTGCGTTCAGTAAGAATCAGCTCACTTGCCATTTCTGAAACTCTGGAAATGGGAAAAAGATATCAGAGTCCAATATTTGATAAGCTGATCCTGAATCGATGAGATACTCTTAAAAAATGATTTTTTGATCAATTCTCAACAGAAACAAAGGAAAATCAGAAAGAAACGCAGAGAATCGACATGACACAAGATGGGAAACGACAATTTGTATTTATCAACTACGATGTGGCCTACTTGCCTTTTATTTGGCGGCCACTGATAATAACTTCGTGGGTTTGTTTTGTTTTGGTCAATACCGGGCCAGTAAAATAATTATACAAAAGATGGGGAAAACCACATAGTGACGGTAAAGTTGTTTCTTGAAAACTCAAAAAATATTGGAAATATTTATTAAAAAGAGCTAATTCCTATTTCACTTTAATTCAGGTGTCATGCTTGTTAAAATTCATACAGTGCCTTTCAAAAGTATAGACACCCCTCAATTTTGGGCCAATATTCAATGACTACCTAATCTTTGGCTACTTGATCAATGGCTACCTGATATTCTTTGGCTACTTTTGCCTTCGATTATCAATGGTTACCTGTTTTCAATGACTACCTAGTTTCAATGACTTCCTAGTTTCAATGGCTACCTATTTTGAATGGCTGCCTGATATTCTTTGGCTACTTTTGCCTTCGATTATCAATGATTACCTATTTTCAATGCCTACCTAGTTTCAATGGCTAACTAGTTTGTAGCCATTGATTTAGTAAATACGATTTCCACGCAAAAATGATCTAAAAGTCGAAAACTATTCAGAAAATGAGCAAAATTTAATTTAATTTTCAAAATTTTCAAAAAATTCAGAAGATTCAAAAAATTCAAAAGGTAGCCATTGATCAAGTAGCCAAAGATTAGGTAGTCATTGAATATTGACCTCAATTTTGATTGTTCTGGTTTTTCTGGGCAAATTGAATAAAATCGGCTAATGCAGTTTGATCAGGCGTATAAGAAAACCTATGCTCGGCACTTAATCTAGAACAGATACAGTAAAACCTCTAATAGGTTTGCATCCCTAATAGATTTGTCCCCCCCCCCCTAATAGTATTGAGACAAGCTTGAACAATAGTATTGCACTCCTTATTGACTTGCGCCTCTAATAGTATTGCTCTCAAAAAGACTCCACAAACAATAATATTGCATGCAACTCTATTTGAGTTTTTACGGTAAATCAAAAATCGGCACTGTCAAAAGTATAGACAGTTTTTAGAATAAGTAAAATAAGTGAAAAATTAACAAATTTTCTTTGTTTTTTACTAATAAATATAACTTTTTAGCCATCCGGCTTAATGTCTAACTTCTCCCAATTCGTAGACATGCTGTTGCGAGCGAACTGGAGTCTCTACGCTTTGTGCTCGAGTTTCAGTCTTGGAGCCGATTTCATGGCTTCTTAGAAAATGTGTCCAAAAAAGTGGACGGCTCGGAGAACAGTGCTTTCCGACATCGGAAGCTGAAAATCAACCTTTATGCTGTTGGCTGACTTGGTGGAGTTGGACATAATGCGTTGAATTGCACGGTCTTGGCGACCGGTCAGTTTCTTCGGTTTTCCGGAGCATGGAGCAGGACCAGAAGTTGGATTGCGAGCATAGGTAGAGACAGATTCCTTCCTAGCTGACGGGCGATTTAAGTTCTTGAGATTCCTCTAACGCTCCGATTTTGGATTTATTTGCTCTAGATCAAGTGCCGAACATCGGTTCGGATTGAAATTTTTTACCAGTAGATTTTTTATACGCCTCCAACTGCATTAGCCGATTTTTTTCATTTCGCCCAGAAAATTCAGAACAGCCAAAATGGAGGGGTGTCAATACTTTTGAAGGGCACTGTATTTCTTCTTGGTATTGTGCCGCATAATTAAAATGCAAAAGTGAGTGTTTTGTAATCCTCTTCAATTTTCTAGTCTGTTGAGCCAGTTTCAGAGCTTCATTAAAGTTTTTTGCAGCTTTTCCATTGTCATCTAATAATTATATTTATTTATAACTTTAGTTGAATTTCTCCACATTTTAATAGATATTGAACGCAAAATCTGAAATCTGATGCTGAAATAAGACTAGAGTACACAACTAATTTATTTGAAAAGGCTGAATACAAAAGTTCTACACAAGAAAGTTAGGGTGAAGAGCAGAGCACAGGATGTTGTTCATTTTATTAATGAGCATTAGAAATTGAAGAACGAGCTAGGTAAGAATAGACGGAAAACATTTGGCAGGATTATTTTTTTCTTTCAGAACGTAAGTAAAAGTCAAAGTGAGCATTGTAATTAACATAAATGATAGGGAGGGAACAGAGGAAGAAAGATTTATGTCATCATCAGAGAAGGTATGTATCTCATTGTATGGGTGGGGGGGGGGATATTCAAACAAGACAAGGAGAAGCGGTTGCACTTTTTCTTGCATCTAAGCAATAATATATATGAGAAAAGTGAATGAACGAGACGAGCATGCTTTACTTTTTATTATAGTATTCGGTTTTGATCCAGCGAAAGAACGAAATATTATACTTAGTTGACGCATCACAACTCAAATGAATTTAATGATTGCGTCCTTTATGTTTGGTCTGTGGTGGGACGGATCCATATGGGCTTTGAACACCCATTGGTCCGTAATGGCCTGGTGGCAGGAAACGCTGTTGTCCTGGAGCGATTGGGTACAATGGTGGAGGTGGAGCAACCCATCCAGGTGGAATGAAGGGAGTGGCTGGAGTTGGAGATGGTGCTTCACCACGGAGGAATCGTGAGAGTTCTTTCTCAGTGTCAACGATCATGACTAGGAATGGACTTCCTGGGACGTGTTCGCCGTGCCATTTCACTTCAACCTACAATGAGATGACATTACAATCACATTCTCAATTCCATTTTAAGTCATTCCGGATATCCCTATCCTCGAATGTTTGAGGATTTTCCAGGACATTTTACTTGCCTGATAGTCTCCTGGCTCCTTTGGTTCATACTTGCAATGGATTGTTCTCTCGTTTTTCTTTTCTCTTTGCATTTCAACGTTGAAGGCTCCCTTTGGTCCTCTGACGCGAACTGTCAACTGACCGGCTCCAGCTCCTCTAGTCTCGACTACAAAGTTTGATTTGAACCTGCAACACTTTCATTTTATACGTTCTCAGTGACAGTTGTTTGATGCCAACTTACAGAGAAAGAATACCATGTTCGACTCCTGGTCCATAGACACGAACCTTGGACGGGTCTGGTGGAAGAGAGACGTGGACTACGAACGGACTTCCTTTCACGTGTTCATCATCGTATTTTATGACCAATGTGTGTTTTCCGATTTCGGCTGGTCTCACACAGAGAGCATAAGTTCCATCTCTATGATCATACAGTTCACAGTAGGCTGGCTTGTTTGGACCCATGCACAATGCAGAAAGTTGTCCTGATCCCGCTCTGCGGGTGTCAATCAACGTCTTGATATTCTCATTGATGATTCCAATCTTCAGTGTGGAGGCGTCTACATCAATGAGATCAGCCAAATGCGCGGAGGTGTCAGCAGAAACAGCGAATGGTGATCCTTTGACGTGCCTTCCATTCCAAAGAATGTGAAGTTCATAATTTCCTCCAGTCAATGGAGTGTATGTGGCTTTGTAGACATTGTGTCCCAGTTGTTGTATTCTAACAGGAATATCTGCTTTAGAACCAAGAAGTGTGGCGGTTATGCGACCTTCTTTGTCGATATCACTTCCGTCAATGATAAACTCGTTGTGCTCCTTGAGAACAGCTCGATGAAGTCCGTCTCCTCTTACCATTATTCTACTGACCTCATCGTCGATACTCGAGCCAGACGACTTTTCGCTGGAAAGTATAAGTTGAAGGTCGCAAACTTGACGAAAGTAAACAATACCGCGTGTGATAGGTTGTGGAGATTGGTGGTGGAATTGGATCCCTGACAGCGTGCGAGGTTGTTGGCAAGTCTTCGGCGGACGAACGGGCTCTGACTGGGAAGGCGCTCTCAACTGGCAACTCGTTCCAATACAAGTATATCGAGTACCTGAAATGTGGTTTTTGTTGAATTTGCTCTTTTTCAATAAAAGTGTTCCAAGTATTCTTTTTATGTTTCTACTCACTTTCCAGGTTGCTCTGGATTGAATCGAACGCGGTATTTTCCCTGTCCCATGTCCTCGACAACCGGGCCGTCACCGACCAGTGAACTGTCGGCGTCTCGAACTTCCGCGCGAAGTTTGCCTGTAAATAATGTATAATGCCACAGTTTTGTATCAGCATTTTGGTACCGGGTCCGGCTGCCGTCGCGTCGACATCAAATGAGTTCGAGTGACCGAGTCTGAGGAGAAGAGTTCCGTCTCGATCCATGTCAAGATCATTGACAATAACCTTGGTTGGGTCAACAACATTCACAGTAAATGGGCTTCCGGAAATTGGACGGCTGTTGAAGTCAATGCTGACGTTGTATGCCCCAGTTTCTTCTGGATAAAAAACAACTTCGGATGTTCCATTTGGCCTGCGCATCACTGTATGATGCACTTTCTGCCTGTCTGGGCCAGCGACATGAACTTTTATCCCTCCACTGCTTCCTTTGGGATCAAAAATGAGAGAGGCAGGCTCCCCAATTTTTATTGACTGATCTACAGCGGCACCGTATACAGCTGGCTTTTCTTGCTCGCTAACCAAAATTGTTTGTGGATATCCTAGAGAAAATAATAATTACGATTTCTCAGCACTTTATTCACTGGACTCACCAGGTATCTGGAATCCTGCAACCTTAACATTAATCTTGTGAGGCCCGGTTTGGCTTGGCAAGAAAGTGACACGGTCTTCTCCACTTGGAGACTTGAGAGTTTCAGTGCGAAGCTGTGAGCCGGATGGATCAGTAATCTCAACCTGGAGTTCTCCATTTCCAGCGTTTCGACGATCCACTTAAAAAATATATTCTTGATAAACATTGCACATATTCAAGACACTAACCGTTGATAGTAGTTGCATGTCGGAGAAGGAGGTGATCAGAAAGTCCACGTACTTCTACATTTTTTGGATCAATAACTTCAGTTTTGAAAGGAGATCCCGGTACTGGAACATCGCCAAATGTCACTTCAACCGTATGAGTTCCAAGGTGTTCTGGAGTGAACTCCACCCAGTAACTGTCATCTTGCTGTTTGTAGCAACGGACTGGCAGTGGTCCTCCATTTGGATCTAGAAAACATCATTTTCAATCAATATAGAGTGTCAAATACTGATTGAAAATCTGGATATTGAAAGTTACTGAAAAACAAAGAGGAAACACAGAAAACAATAAACAGACAGTCGGAACAAAACATGCAAAAAACATGACATAAATATCTGAAATATCTGAAACATTTCGTTAATTGTCAGTGAATTGGTAAATCGAATATCTGCAGAGTTTTGGAGAGGGAAGCTTGGGATCGGGATTTCGGGTATTCATAGCATTTTTCTGGTGTTTTACCTGACACCATAACATCTAGTTCACCACGGTTTTGATCAACATTGATCACTTCAAAACGAGCGGTTCTGGCTCTTTGTGCTTTTTTCAAAGCATCACCAGAAGCCCGAACAGTGCCTTGATGACTAATGAATACTTCGTATGGTCCTTCTGAAAAGTGAACAGTTGTGCATTTGAATGCTAATGTACTCTACCAACTCACCGGTCAATGGAACGCCGTCAATGATTACTTCAACTTGATGAGGCCCGTCGACAAATGGAGTAAATGTACAAAGGAGCTGTCCGGGTTTCATTTTTTTCACAGTGATAGGAATGGGTTGGTCACCGTGCCTCACTTCGACAGTTGCAATAGAAGCCCCGCTGTTCGTGTAGTCCACACTGAATTGTTGCTCAACACCAACTGGTGCATTTTTCAATCCAACCACTCTAACGGCTGATGGGTCCAGTACATGAATAGGGAAGGGTGAGCCAGGAATTTGCTCCCGAGCCACAAGAATTGACAATTCATGTTCACCTTCAACCTTTGGTGTCCAAACAGCTGACCACAAAGTTTCAGAGACTTTCTTCAAGAAAACTTCATTATCCTCTCTGTCAGGTCCTTCGATAATCACTTCGACCTGCGATTCTACACCGGAATCAATGAGTATTTTGAGCTCGGTTTGCTCTCCAACTATTTCACGTCTTGGCTCGGAAACTAATTGCGCTCCATTAAGTGGGTCAATCACTGTTTGCATTTTACGCTCTCCAATTGGTTGGTCATCAACGAAAACGTCAATAGAGTGGGTTCCAATTTCTTTAAAGCGAGATGATACTCGTACTCCGCCGTCAGGCAAATCTTCCATTTGAACAGGCAGCATTCTTCCGGACGGTTCCCTAATTGTAACTCGGACTTTGTTTTTGTCATCGGAGTTTACTGAAAAATCGAAATATGAGATATTTTGTAGCACACATTATAGAAACTCGCCATCAAATGAATATTTTTGACCGGCAAGACAGACCGATGGGAGCGAATGCCTTTCATCTTTGATCTTGATAATGAACTCATCGATAATTTCTTGATTCGCATAAATCTCCACAAGATGTTCTCCTGATAAGTTAGTGTTGTTCCAGACCAAAATCGTTGTTAGACTAACCAGTTTGCATAGGAGTGAACTCCGCATATGCAGATGTTGACGACATTTGTATTGTTACAGGAACCAAGGATCCATCAGGAGCTTTAGATTACACAACACAAATACATTCAGGACAGAAAAAGAACAGGACAACAGATAATCCCAGTTAGCATTAAAATAACCCAAAAAGCACTAAACATTAAGACCCAGGAGCTCTTCCCCAAAGAATACTTTTAAAAGTTAGCTAAACCGTTATAGTAAAATACAAACCTGTGATAACGACATTGCAGTCTGACGACTTGTTGATATTATCTATGGTAAATCCTTTCTTTTGTCCAATTAGAGCTGAATTCAATTCTCGAGCCAAACCGGTCTTCTCGACTTTTTCCTTGATTTCCGGAGTTTTTTGGAGTACAGTCGTAGTTGTCTGTTTAGCTGGGATATGCTCATTGGAGTGATGTGAGGTATGCTTCACAAGCGGATTGGAGGAAATCACAGCTCCTGTTCCAATAGCAGTGGCTGCCGGAAGTACAACACTTGCTGGAACTGCTCCTGCAGGGCTGACACTGCAGACTAGCGGTGAGCCCGGCACGCTTATTCCGTTGAATTTCACACTGATCGTATGGTCCTTGGCGTCTTGTGGGGTAAAGGAGACCTTAAAGCGAGCTTGTCCCTCAGCTTGAACAAAGTTGGGAACGTTTCTGTTGTCAACCGAGACGATGATCTCCATGTTTCCAGCTCCGGAGCGGGCGGCATCTTAAATTTGTAGAGTTTTGTTAACCATTTTCAGAAGAATTGTTTGACATCTTAAAATAGAAAAAAAAGTTAAGCTTACCTATAACAAATGTGGCAGGCTTTCCAACAACTGCATTTGCTGGTGGAATCAATGTGGTCTTTCTGGCGTCATAAGCCTTAGCCGTGAATGGAGATCCCGCTATCGGTTCCCCTGCCAAGAAAATATCAATCAAGTGATTTCCAACACATTTCGGCACATAAGTAGCTATGTGAAGAGTTTCGTTTTCACGTGCGCGAGTGACATTGACTGGAAGATCATTTCCCTGTGGATCGCGGACTCTAGCTTCAGGCGAAATATCACATTCTGAAAACGAAGGTTGTTATGTAAATAGACAACAATTTGGTTTGAAAATAAAATAATTATTAAAACAATTTTTTAAACTTACCATCCGTTAGAATTTGGATCTCAGTTTCTTCATCGACAGGGACTCTTTCAAGACCGGCGCCAGTAGCAGTTGCCTGTGCAGTGGCGATTAGTTGGCAAACAAATGGTGATCCTGAAATTCTTCATTAACCACAAGTTGGCGTTATTGTCAACTATGCCTGGAACTGGTTCATTGTTGAAACGAACGGTGATCGTGTGATCAATTCCTTCCTTGGGAACAAACGAAATATCATATTTATGATGACCCAAAGCGTGAGCCATTGAAGGGACGCGTCCTTCACATACGGCGACTTCAAGATTACCAACTCCCGCTTCAGATGCATCCACTAAAAGAAAAATAGTTTAGAAACTGTAAAAGTTATTAATCTATCCTACCAGTGAAGTACACAGGTTTGTCTAGAAGGCCTTTTGGAATAGCTCCAACTTTGATTTTAGCAGGATCGTACGCTCTGCAAGTGAATGGAGAACCAGTAACAGGTACTCCACCATATCGGACATCGATCTCGTGATCTCCAACGTGAGCAGGTGTGAAGTTGATTTGCATGTGTCCCGGTTCAATTTCAACAATTTCTGTTCCAATTTCGTTCTTTTTGCTATCTGAAATGATACATAACTAATTAGGCATTAAACTGTTTGTTAGAAATGGGTAATGGGATTATAATATCATCATGCAAAGGAGAGAGGAAATTTTAATCATTTAATTGTTCTGTATAATACACATCTGAAATTATCTGTAAGCGTTTGAATTATGGAGGATTAAGCTTCTTCTGAACTCACCGAGGACGCGAATCTCAAGTTGGTCGTGACCGGATATCTCAACTACAAGGGAGGACGGTTGTCCTACCCTAGAAAGGGAAGGAATCTTTGTCACGGTCGTTTTGGCGGCGAATTTATGAGCCTTGCTCTGAAAATGAGACAACATTCAATTTCAAAGAGAAAAAATATGAGATATGGGTCTGAAGAAGTGGCGCATGCATTTTTCGAAAAGGGTATCGGTAGCCAGAATTAAGAAATTGAAGTTTTTCCAGCAACATATATACTCGTACATGGATAAAAAGGAACATGACCGGAACTGGTGACCAAAAAAAAATTGGTTCAGTTCTCCGCAGTATTGACCTTTTCAAGGACGCCTCGCATTTCTTTCCTCATCAATTACTCCGTATGCAATCCTTTGATAGGATTATGCTTGCGGAATGAGCGACGCAGTGAGAGTAGGCAGTGTTGAGAGGGCTTATATCTGTTCCGCGATCCTCACATCAGAGACACCGTAAGCAATCAAAATCAGTGGAAAGAGAAAAGGGAGGAACATTCATTCCCTGGCAAAAGGATAAGGTGCATGTCACTTCAAAAATAGTGAGTGAGCGTTTTTCTAACCTGACTCTGACATGATTTGAATACATTTGATACGAGTAGATATGAATTGATATGAGTTGCTGATATGGATTAATGTACAAAAATACACAGACAGCCTATTCCGGAGCTATAGGGGTTTTCTTTCTTCTGGACCTTCTTACGAAATAGAAAAACAAAATACATGTGAAATTAAAATAGATGAATATTGGAACGTACCTTTCTCTCCTTCTTAAGAGTAGCTCGTTCTTCTTTTTCCCGTTTAGCGCGTTCCTTTTCTTCCCTTCTCTTTTCCTTTTCCTGTTCCTTCAACTCTTTTTTGCTCAATGATGGAGAAGCGACAGCGGTCACCCCAGTGGTTGTTTTGAGAGCAGCTGGTGGGACTGGGACGTCGACAATGTTCACTTCGAATGGAGAATCTTGAATAGAAATTGGTGAAGCAACAGATGTTTAGAGAAGGAAGAAAAAATTGAAGAAAATGAAATTTCACCAAAGCACATTCGATTTCCTGAGTAAACATTTTCAAAGCTGTACTTTTCGACAATCAGTGGCTTCCAAATTTGAAAGGAAGACTCAGCTAGACAGCTTGCGTCTAGCACAATTTTTATACGAGTTTTAGATAAAAACTTGTGGAAATCTGGTTGCATACTTGTTTAAACTTGTAAGTCTTGTAAAGCTTTGTAAAGCTTGAAACGCTATACCAACTCAGGTCCCTCCACTAAAATTCTGTCTAGACTTTTAGAAAACATGGCCTAGACTTCTGGCTTCTTCAAAGATTATCCCAGACTCAAAAGCTTGGCTTAGTGCTATGGAGCTGTGCTGATAAAGTAAATTTAAATAGACTGTTTACCCGAATCTCTAACTCTTAAGATACATTTTTTGTAGTTTGGAATAGAAATATTTGAAATTACAGAGGAAACCGTACTTTTCAAAACTTCTTTGTTGAATGTGATGTTCACAGTATGGGCTCCTTTAGTAGCTGGAGTGAATGTCACTAGGAATTTAGCAGATCCGCTTTCCAATTGAGCTACGTGAGATGGAATTATGACACCGTCAGCATCCTTAATAGCCATCTCAAGATTTCCGAACCCAGCGCGGCCGGCATCAACTGTAATAAGTAACAATATGCAAAGTTCACATGACACGTTTTTTGTCTTACCGGTGAATTCGACGGTGTCATTGAGATTTGATTGGTTAGGAATCTCGCCAACAATAATTTCCGAAGCGTCATAGACGCGGACAGCAAACGGTGACAGTGGATGTTGAATGTCATTCACATAGGCGAAAACTTTATGAGTTCCTACCTCTGTTGACTTAAAAGTGATTTCGTATTTACTACTGCTCTTTTTCACTTTTGCTTCCACTTCTTGGGGTGGTCCACCATTAGCTCCAGGAATTGCTTTGTTTGTTGGCGCTGAACACATTTCCCTTTGATCAAAACTAGAAAATCTATTTTCTAAAACTTACGTAGCACAACAATACGAAGATTATCCTCTTTTCCAAGTTTGATTCCTTCAAGCTTCACTTCTACTTCTTTTCCTTTTCTGATGACATCATGTTTGCAGTTGAACTTGGATTTTCCAAAATCAAAGAGCTTGCCTTCTTTTCCATCTTTCTTGAACTTCAGAGACATTTTTGGAGTTGTTGCGGGAGTTGATTTTGTAGATAGTACTGGGGAGTGCGGTAGCTCAGTCTCTGGTCTTAGTGGAACTTCTGAGCCCAACGCAGCTTCAACGACGTTGTCATGAATCTGTTCTGTGACCGGCTCTTGAATCTCAATTGATGGCTCATGCGCTCTGGTGAAGCCGTGCTTCGCAAGAATCTTGTCGTCTTCCGATTTCACACGAAGGTACTCTTTCGTTCTACGAGCTTGTTCAGCTTCGCTAATCTCAATGATTGGTGGTGGGGGACACACTTTGTTTTCTTTTAGATCAGCGTCTTTCACACGACTGTACTCCTTTTCTCTCTCTTTTAAATTAGCTTGTCGCAGATCGATTTCTGGAGCTGGTGGACATTCCGCAACCGTTGAATATGGGTCATCCTTAATTTGAGCATAATGATCACGTACAACTGCTTCTTGACTGTCAGAGTACGCAATTTTTGGTCCTCGTGGACACTCTCCCGCATTACCATAGCTATCTTCCTTTGAATATTTATAGCTGGTGACTTCTTCTGATGTCTTTGTGTAACCAATTTTCTTAGATTGACTTGGGAGACTTGCTAAACTGCGAGCTGCTTCCTGAATATCTTCCTCACGCCCTTTAGCATACGAAGCGAGAGCATCAGAGTGATCTTTTTCTGAAAGTGCGATTGTTGGTTCCTCTGGGCACTTATGAAGTTTCTCTTGTGGCGGAAAATCATATATGGACTCCTTCTCATCAGACCGACGGAGTGCAGCTTCTTCTGGCTCAATTACTTTCTCTGATTGTGTTCTCAGGAAGGTCGGTTTGCTTTCATTGTCACTGGCAGGTTCGACGTATCCTTCTGGAGTGGGAGCTCTTTTCTTTGGCACGTTTGGTTTTTTGTCAATGTTTTCATACTCCGTAGTTGTAGTGGTTCTAGTGGTCGTCACCTCAGAGTACACTGGCTCATATCCTTTGTAGCTGGCAGAAACATGACCCTCAACTCTGGGTGGGGGCAAATCTGGTTTGTCAGTTTTCTTCTCATATCGCTCGTATACTGTTGAATATTCTGGCGATATTGATCTTTGTTGATCAGATGAATAGAACCCGCCAGATGTTATACGTTCTTTCTTATCAAGAGTGTCTCCAAAGTATCGTTTTTCTGGAGTGGTCCTGTTATCACCATATTGAGCAACAGTGTATCCAAGGTTGTGTTTATTGTCCCTTTCCGATTGAATACGTATTTCACGCTCCTCTTCGTCACCCAATGGATCCATTCTCTCCACTTTTTTCACTCTGTCGATAGTGTCAAATGGAGTATCCAAGCCTTGAATGGGAGAAAGTGGAATCTCGCTGATATGAGAGTGTGCCACACTAGAAGTTCTGGTAGGAGAAGGAGATCTGAAGTGAAATAGGGGATGAATTTGAAAAAAATTGAATAATGGGAGGAACCTGTATGTCGTTCGCTTCTCTATAAACTCCCTTTGGTAAGAGGGTGGCGATGGAGAGCGGGCGATGCGTTCAGCAAACTCCTGTGTTCTGAAATAGGAAGATATTATGATTTAAGAAAGAACTTGAAGGATGAACGAGACATTTAAAAAACGGATAGTGTCACAGGAAAGAATGGACTGTTCAGATAAGATGACAATACCTGACACTGCCGTAAGAAGTGTTGGAAGCACCTCTTGGTGGCGACGGAGACCGGTGAGTAGTGCGAGTGATAGTCTCAGTGATTTGTGTGGACCTGTAATAGGCAATAAAAGGAAAGATGGGAAATGGGAAAGTTGAATGGCGCTTCTTACGCCAGGTTATATGCATTGACAAATTACTGAAATAACTGACTAGACAAATTCAGTTGATTGCTGAAACCAATTAGCAGAAAGAGGGAATCAAATAAATGATGATAATTTGAAGATACATGCGTACACATATGTACATGGTGGAAATTGTCTAATTTGTTGTGTCACCACTACTAACAGAGGATAAGGCAACACATTGAAGAATGGGAAAATAATCGTCAAATCGTGTTTTGAATTTACCTCAAACCAGTTGGCGATGGAGTTCTGTGAATGACTGCGGTTGTTTCTCGAATGTTACGATTTCGGGATGGATCGCTTGGAGACAATGTGCGCTCCACGTCACTGCTTGAGCCGTAGACTCTCTCGTAGACGGTGGAAGCACTCCAGTCACGGTGAGGTGATTGAGAGAACGCGTTCCGAGAAGGTGACGGTGCGTAAGACTGAAAACAAAGGAATGTCGACGAAAACACTTAAGAAGGACTCAAGAATTTTGGAATTCACAAGTTCAAGAAAAGAACGAATCACCTTCAAAGCAACTTCAAAACGGTATCTTCTTAATAATCTAATTTTATATTAAGTTACCCTATTTTTAACTGGAAAAAACTTGTTATAGCTTCAAACCAAAGCATTATCATATACTCCAGAACCAGCCACATTTTATTAATATTTAATTTCCAACTCAATTCACTCGTACCGATTGCCATGGCTTTCTAGATTCTCTGAGAAGTTGCGGGCTCCTGAGCATAGTCTCCTCACTGCGTTGTCTAGCATGATGTAGTAGCGTTGGAGACGTTGGACTTTGAGCCGACAATGGAGAGCGTGCAGTCTCCCGGAAAGCTCCAGAAATCGAAGATGTTCCTCCTGAAAGAATAGATTTATTTTTCTTCTCATTATGCTTCCCAATTGAAAATATCGAGAGCATAAAATATTATTCAAATTGTCATAAACCATTCAATCAACATTATTCCACCACTTTCCGCAAAGGATTAAACCGACTGTAAGTATTGCTAACCATGCGGGAGAACGCAATCAAAATGTCCGGTTTCGGGTGTCTACAATGTTTCCTCTTTCTTTTCACAAAACCACATCCGATTGACCTTTGTTTCTACTTTTCTTGTGGGCAATAAGTTTATAATGTTCTAAAAGGACGGACAGTCTATAGTCATTGCGCTCCTCCCGACGTCTTCTCTTTTTCTTTTTTCTCCTCCCTCAAAACACAAACCTGCTGAAATGGCTGTCGAAACAGCGGTCGGCGTCAAATTGGCGTGAATTTGCTGACCTACTTGTTTTGGCAGAATCTCCACTTTAATCGGACACCCTGCAATTAATAAACAAAGTAAAGACAACTTTCTTCTCGTATTCCTCGTTTGACTCGCAGCTATGCCCGTACTACAGTTTCAAATTTCATCGGCAACTGGAACTTTTTTCGAAGAATTAACAATCAGTTCACACGGAGGTGTGATAATCTGGCGGGATTAGCGTGTACACCATTTATGCTTGTTTGTTGCAATCGTTACGATACGAATGATACAACACAAGAATGAGAGGAAAAACAATTACAAACGATGAAACATATGGAAGGTCTGGGAATTTGGGAAGAAAAGAGCAGACTAACCGTGAACTTGCTCTCCATTGAAAGTTACATCAATAACATATGTGCCAGCGTGTTGAGGAATAAATGTTACCAAACATCTGGAATTCAGATTTTGAAAGAAATTTTTGGAAATTGTGTCTTTTTTCTTATAGAAAAATTTCCTAAAAAAAAAGTTAAATATAAGAACTTCGTCTTCCTTCTCAAATGTTATCATTTTAACAATTAGGCTTTAATTACACTAAAATTTATTAAAAAAGCACAAACCTTCCAGCGCCTTGCATTTGCACATTGTTTGGCACTCTCCCTTGATTCACAGAAATCTCGAGTTGACCTTTTCCAGCTTCCACAGCATCCACTGCAGGAATAACGTATAATTGTGAATAGTAACTAGGCCTCCCTGGTGATATGGTAGCATCCATTGCTCTTTCATGGACTTGAGCGACTTCATCGTGATGCGGATGACCGTCACTCATCACCCCCCGAAGCCTCGTTACTAATTGGTCAGAGGTAAAAGTCAGTTAGTAAAAGGAATAGTTCGAAGAAATGTTTGGAAGAAAGTAGTGAAAGGAGATGGCGAAACTAGGCAAAGAACGCAATTGGTTTTTTTTCACAAAACCGACTGACAGGCTATCAGAATTGGAATACGAACTGAACTGCGTACTTGTGTTGTACACGGGCTACTGCTTCGGAATTTGCACGCTTCCGCCTTCCGCGTACTCTTTTCTCCCTCTATGGTTTCTTTGTGGCCTCCATTTTCCCTCATTTCTGCCCACTTACCATAGAACTGTACTGGCTGATTTGGCGCTCCACCACCCAACGGTTCCAGGCGGACTTTTTCGGTTGCGTATCCTGCATAAATGTGTCTTCTTATTTTTTATGAAATACTCATGTAGATAAACGATATCAAATTACCGTTCAATCAACTTCAATTCAAAAGATTTCAGATTCAAAAGATTAAATCAATGAGTTGACTGTATTATTTTTCAAGTATGAAAAACCAGTTACAAAAATCCAACCTGCTACTGAAAGTGGAGAGCCGTCGACTTTTCTTCCGGCAATCCAGACGGTTAAGTAATGTTCTCCAACTTGTTCAATTTCATACTCTGCTGTGTACTTTCCAGAGCCTCTTGGAATGATTCTGATGGGATATTCTCTTTTATCGGGTCCTAATATCGTGGCCTGAATATCGCTGAGCTCAAGTCCTTCTCCAGAGATATCGAAATGTGCAGTGCGGTTAACTGGAGCTCGGACAAGTCCGGGACCGGATAGCTCGGAGTAGTAAGACATGGTTCTGAAACAGAAAAAATGTTGCCTAGCATGTGCTTTTTTATCGTTTACGCGCTTTCCTCGTCACAAATACGCAACGAATTCGCAGCGCAACAGAAACGCAGATGAGTATTGAAAAAAAAAACAAAGATGCAGATGTGTTTAGCTATTTGGTGTGTCTTCTTCAATATGTGACAGTCGGCATGTGTGTACGCGGTTTGTGTTTGATGGCAATGTTTCGAGTAGTAAGTACATACTTTTCCATTTCCTGTCGTCTTTCGCTACGATCCTCAACTGGCAATTTCCATGGGCTTCCCGAAACGTGTTCTCCATTGAACCTCATCTCAATGGTGTGGGTAATTGACTGAAATAGGAATTTATGAATGTACTAATCAAACTTGGAAAATTATGGGAAAAAAATACTATTTTAATAATAATCGAGCTGTCAGTATTGACTTAAAAATGAGGAACCCGGAAAAAAATGGTTACAGATTTGCAGCTTCATTCCGAATAATAACTTCCATAGTGATGAAGAAGCATCACTGAAAAAGTCCAATCGGAATCTAGATGCCTCATAAATTGTTCCTCTAAATAATAATAATACATAATTGCGCTTTATTTTTGAGAACTCAAGAGCTCTAGTCATCTAGTTTCGGGTGAGTGTCATTTAATTTATTCCAATTATTTGTGTTTCGGGTGCACTGACCTGTGTTGGTGTGAAAATAGCCATGTACTGTCGACTTCCGAGTTCTCGCACCCGACATGGCACTCGGCCGCCATTGATCATAATTTCTAAGTTGCCGCTTCCGGCAGCTGATGCGTCAACTGTAAAAAGCCATTATTGATTTCAATTTCAATTTTTTTCGGGCTCAATAATTATGAATATTGATTTTTTACTTGTCGTGTACCAGAGATCACTTGCCTGTATTACTAAAGGAAATCGCTCAAAAATAGCTTAAAATGAATGAATTGGAGAATCAAAGATCGGTACAGAAACAAAGGTTTTTTGTAAAGACACGCACTACATACAGAAGCACTTATTTCAGTCGTTTTACAGCTACCTCATTTTGAAACACTTGAGTAACTATGTACTATATAATTTAGAAAAAAAGAACCATATGACAATGAAAAAAATCTCTTTACTCCATTTCTCTATTCGCATTTTTTTCTCAATAGTGTCTGTTCCTCACATTCCGACTTTCAAGTTGGCTGCATTCGCAAACAGAAACATGTGTGGCGCGGATTCGTCTCTTGGGTTGAGTTACTTTTCTTAGGTTATCATCATTGGTAAATAGAGCTGTTTAAATTGCTCAAATTTTTGTTTATTTGTTCAGATTCGAAATTTCGAAGCGAATGCGCCACTGATGAAGGGAAACTGGTTTGCATGTGTTTAAGACATATGATGAGAAAAATTGACTGAGAAAAATGGAAGTTAAACACACGATTGACTGGTAACTGGAAAAGAGATTTGGAGTTCGCTATTTTGAAATTTTTTATTTATTCAAGAGTAAAACTTCAGAATTAGGCAAGCGAGAGCAGAGTTCCAAACTATGATTGGTTTCAATAGAAAAGACGGCAAATCAGAAACCAAAATTAGTCGAGAAACTATGATTTAAAAAATGAGCAGTATGTTTTCAATAAAATCTTATATGTTTTACAGAAAATTTTGAAATAGTTCAGAATATCTATGAACATTTTTAAATGGAATTTTTCTCCATGGGTCTGTCGCCTTTCAGCAAAAGGCGACAGAAAATGATTCAAAAAATTGGAAGAGACAAAATTTAAACAATGGGAAATTCGATTTTGTTCTGATTTCCGCACAAAGAAAGCACACAGTGTTCCAAGGGAGTGTCGCAAAAAAGCAAGTATATGCCGCGAAGAGTTGGCACAAAGCGACCTCTGCCACTTAAACGAGCAAGTAGGATGGATACAAAACTCTCTCTTCTTCCTCTCTATACCTCCTTCTCTCTCTCTCTCTCTCTCTCTTCCAATTCTACCTTTTAACTTCAAAGGTAAACAAATATTGTATAACGGAATGAGCATCTCTTGACTTCTCGCAAACTCTAGCCGTCGTCACTTTTTTTTCAGAGTCTGGGAAACGTGTACCAACCGGTTGTATAGCAGAAATTCGCCATTTTTGTTATTCAAGTGCTATCTCTCTCCAAGCTTGAAACCAATATTTGAAAAACTGAAATCCACTCCAAATGTGAGCATGAATATAAGTAAGAGGTTGAATAAAAAGTGGTTGAAAAAAAAACAACAAACTGGAGAAATATGTAGAACACCGCAGTTTGTAGAGTTGACTAGTCTACGGGATTTATGTATTCTGTATTCCCAGAGTCGATTATGATGGAAAGAGTTTTGCATTTTGCGCGAGAGAGGCACAATTATAGGGAATAAAAAGTCGAACTGGTGTGTATATTATGTACTAGTTGTTTTCCGCTCGCCTCCAAACTGTTATCTTCGTTTTGTCTGATTTTTAGAACTTAAAATGAATCGCGAGAATGTTAGATAATGCTTGTTTCCGCTGACAACATTTTTCTTCTAATTTTCGCTATCATGCAGTACATATTAGTATGCTCCTTCTTCACACACGTTGTTTTATTTTTCTGTACAAGGTTACGCAAATCGGAAATGTGGGTCAACGAATTGACATGTCGTCATAAATGTTTGTATCTGACCGTTTGTCGCCTGTTTCCTTCTCTCTTCCTCTCTCTTTCTCTCTCTCTCTCTCTCTCTCTCACTCTCTCTCTCTCTCTCTTTCTCTCTGAGCCAAAGAAACATAAAAGCAACTAATAATTGAGAAGAATTTTGAATATCAAATCTGATTTGATAGGCTAGATTGGCAGGAACTTCTAAAGAACATGTGGAATAACCTCAATAATCAGTCGTCAGAATACACTTTTTAGCACTCTCAAACATATTTTTTCAACTTAAGAACGTCTAAAATAATATAATTTCCAACGATTTGTATGTAAAAAAATTAGAAATTGCTTATTGCTCAAGCTTATGACGCATTTTTCTAAAACCAGTAACAACAGTATTATATTAAAGAAGAAATAGTTTTGATGGCTTAATAGGAAAACAACTCACTTTCAAACGAGTGGTCGGTATTGAGACTTGATGGTATGATCCTTCGTGGCATGTTGCGCACGTGCACAAGATCTGGAGCTCCTACATTGCATGCAAACGGAGCTTCGGGTACTCGCTGGTCCGCCAGCATTACATCCACACTGTGTTCGCCTGATATTGAAAATTAAATGATGTGTACGGTAACTTTTGAAATGCTTCTTTAATTCTCTTGGAAATGCGAAAAAGGTACCAGAAATACAGGAGGAAATGAAACAGATAACGTTGGTCTAATCAATTTCTTTAAATCGTTGTCATCAACAAATAATCGATGATCTGCAAGGAACGACAACAACAACGACGTGGTCGGAAGAAGATGAAGAAGAAAAGTGACATACGGGGAAGAGTTTTCGGGGCCATCTTCTCTTTTCGAGACGATGGCGAGAAGAAGGACACCATACAGGGAGAGATATTGGCCGATAACATTAGGCGCAATGTCGATTACCGCCCCCCCCCCCTCCCAACAGCGTACACACACCGATGTGCTGTTTCTACTTATATTTATCGTCATTTCCTTAAACCAATGATTATCATTACTCAAAATTCCATCTAGTGAGTAGTCAACTATGTGGGTGTGCTTAGATAACAAAAAAAATGGAAAACCTTTTATGAAAGTACTGATTTGAATTGCAATCTCTCAAGTGAAAATTGTAGTTACTCTATAAATAGTTTTTCGAAATTTTCTTAACTCCTAGGGCACCGAGCCAAGCATAAGATGGAACCTTCATTGAGAAGTGTTACTTGAACCTTCTAAAAACTATAGTTAGGAAGGCGTAAAGAAAGGAAAGAAGAAAATGATTGAAACTATGAATCGCCAAAAAAAAAGAACTGAACCTAGGAAATAAAGATGAAAAACAAAAACACACAATCAAGCGAACAGGTTTATATTAATGCAGGAATGCGGCCCTTCTCCTCTTCAACCATACCACCAAAATTTGTTATAGAAAACACAAACACTCCATTTTTCAATACATGAACTAACAAGGAAGATAAGTGAGAACGATATGAATTATGACTGTATGTAAGCCACACCCAGTTAAGGGCTATATGAAAACGGTGGGGGAGTAAGAGATGAGTAAGTTGACTACATGCATTGAGTAGTCGGCGTGGAATCATATGAACATTAGAGGACAATGAGAAAATACGTTAGATTCCTTGTATGATAAGGGAGTAGACGGTAACAGCAAATTGTTTAGTTCTGAAAATGAAGAGCAATAAAATATTATTGCAGGCGTTATCAGGAATACTAATCGTCGGTAGGGTTTCGTGCAGTAAAATTAAAAGATGTTTAGGAAAAATGATAAGAAATCTCAATTTTTCAAAATCGACACAGATAAAAGTCAAACACCTAGTCAGCGGAATTCAATTTGAATCAGAGAAAGGAAGGATGAGAGAATAAAATGAGATGCGTACTTCCTGTCAAGTGTGTTTTCACTGAGTAGGAAAGGCAAGAAAAGAAAATCAAAATCGGACCTATTGGTTCGGTTTTGCATAATTGTTCACGAACCTGATTCAACCGGTGTCCATTCGACTTGAAACGTGACATCGTCCAATGTGATCACTTTGGCCGGGAATTTGGCACCGGAGGGGGCTAAAGCTCACATATTTGAGATGATTGGACATCGAGGGTAAACAAATAAAAACTAACGTACCCATGAAACATAAAAACATTGATATATTGAAGAACAGAAAGGACGGAGACTAATTGACGTAGACGCGGACGGACAATGTTCAGCGAGTTGCCCATTTGCTTTTTTTTTGAATTATTTTTTGAGCCCAAAGTCATGCAAGTTTCAAAGCAAGAGTTATTGTTAAATTGGAAAATGGGGAAAACGTGAAAATTGTGATTAACCATGTAGACATGTAATGCGTATTAATAGAGGTGTTGTAAAATACCTGAGATATAAGCACTGATATCCTTCAGATCGGCTCCAATGGCATGGACCATAAAAGACGCTGTTTTTCCAACAGATGCTGATCGTAAGTTTTCTCCGTATACAGAAACAGTGGATGCATCGGCGATATCAAGGATGAATGGAGATCCTAAAGTCGTTAAGTTCCAAATGTTCTAAGTATCCAGGAATACCTTTGACTTCCATTCGGTTGAAGAGAATGTGAATTTTGTATTGTCCAGCTCCGTCCGGAATGAAAGTAACGTGATGAACTTTGGAACTTCCTTGCTCTTCAATATTCAGTGGAATTTCACGCCCGTGACGTAGAACAGTCACCTGGAACCAGTAACAAAATCAACACCAAATCAAAACACATGTTCATGAATAGATCAACCGTCTTATGTTTAACAAGGATTCGTTCTACATTCCTAAGTGCAAACCATTGAGAGAACTAATCGGATGAATTGCGTGTTTCTCATTCTTCACCCAATTCGCTTCCGTAATTTCTCATTTCATCAAAATGCATTGCGATTTCTCAAATGACCAGATATGATATGATTCAACGACACTTGCAAACATCTTCTTGTTCCGACCTTATTCAATCGAGAAATAGACAGAGGTGTAACAATAAAAAGCCATTTGAAAAAAAAACAATTGTTTTCCGAAATTCGGCAAATTTAACAACTTTGACAAAATACAGAAATTCAGTGAATTATTTCAGATGACTATCTTTAAGAAAGAATAAATTTGCTACCCATGGCATTGCAGGATTTCAAAAAAAAAAACTAAAATTCATTTCCAGAAGAATCATTGTTGGTTTTTGCAACACAGTTGTCTATGAAACCTTTGCCAGACTTACATTCAGACTTCCGTGGCCTGCTTGAGATGTAATGACTGAAAATCGGAGTTCTTGCCCTACCAATCCAACATCTAGACCGTAGACATTAACGAGACCGGCATCGAAAACCTACAAATTATCAATGAACCCCTCATAATCTCTCGGCTTTTATTAGATGCCAACTGTCTATTGATAAACCTGGCAAGCGAATGGACTTCCTCGGATGTGTTCTCCGTCGTACAGAATACCGATTCTCCACAGCCCTAAAAACAGGACATCTCTCTTGAGTCAATTCATTTTCTTTTCCTGTTTTCACCCTTCGACTTTAATTCACTCTGATGAATTAATGAATGCAAGTTGGTGGGAGGGGGGAGGAGGGTTCTTTGATTACTATCTTACCGGCGGAGTCCGTTTATTATATGGATTCAGAAAAACACAAAAGGTTAGTATACACCGAGAGGATTTGGTACCAGTGTGTCATCAAAAATACGATCGTCCCGCAGATTTGTGAATCTACCACCGCAAGATGTTATGAAGTGATAAGGAGGTCTTATCTAGGGACATTCCTCGATACTCACCAACTTCCTGGGGGGTGAATGTTGCCATATAAGAATTGTTCTGTTGACGTACAGTACATCGGTGAACACTTCCAGATGGAGAAACAGCTTCAACGTAAACTGATCCAGACACGGCATCACCATGAGCATTAATCTAAATTTCAAACAAAAAAATCAATCTGAGCATAAACGGGAACAATTAAAGAAAATAAAAGAACTAACCACAACTTCTACAATGGATCCAACTGAGCATGGCTCGGACAGTCCTGAGAAAGAAACAAGTCCAACATCAGGCGACCTTGTGAGTGGCATTTCTCTATATGCTGAAGCTTCCAAAACAGCTGGGATTGGGGGTGGCGTGGGAATGTTTGATCTGCTCTGAGATTGTGTTGGTGGCGGTGGTGTCGGCTGTAAATGGGGAATGGAAGATCAAATATGAAATGAAAAATACTGTAATTCTTCATAAATAATAACAGAAAGCGCATAAAGCATTCATAAACACATGAGCAGTGAGTTTGGATGCATTAGTGAAAATTTGAGAACAAAACTACATTTAAAAAAAGTTGGTAATTTGGCAGTATGCTATCCTTAGTGAAAATTTGTGAACAGAGAATAGAAATGTGAATCTTATATAGGCTTACAACAATATAAACTAAAATTGATGACTTTCACGAATGACGAAAACAAGAACTCGTCTTTCAGTTCGCCTGCAATCGTTTTAAGCCATAAAAAATGCACTCTGTGAACCACTTTCTAATTCTACGCCAGACGAATTCAAGACGAAGATGAGACAGTCTTATTTCGTCTTTCTTGGAAGCCTTACTTAAATTATCAAGTGACACATTCAGAAAAAAGTATTTCAATTGAAGAAGTATTCTAGCTGAAATTTTGGTTTCAAAAAGTGGTAAGCGGATGAAATTAGTGATAAACCTTGTCTTTTTGAAATCCTGTAATTCTTTGGATTTTCTTCAAAGTGCTCAACTCCTAAAGAAGATAAAAATCCCAGAAAAATAATTAGTCAAGTCAATTTTGTAGTGATCAAAATTGCGGAACTCTAACATGAGTAACAAACCATTCGAGAATACAGTAAACAAACAAAGATAGACAGCAGAAAACAATATAATTCGTCATAGTAATCTTGTTCATCAGAAGTTTGAAAATAAGGAATTGAAGTGCGAAATTGAATGTGAGTTTTCTAATGTCCTTTTTGAAGTTTTCAGAACTACTGATTAAAAGGAAAAAAAGTTCAATGCGATAATAACAGAGAGACAAAAATATGTAATCAAAAGTGAAAAAAAACAGTAACCGAGTCACGCGCAAGGTTTCGCTTTTTATTACCTGCACACACTCTCAATCTGCCATCGTCATACTAACACTAACTAACCTGCACAACTTGAACTATCGACGGAGACTGTGTGTGGAGGGGTTGAGACTGATGGTGTTGTTTTGGATGAGGTTGATTATGCGATTTCGTCTATAATGAAACACGATACTATCAAAACGAACAGGTATCTTTATAGAAGCAATGATAATCAAACAATTGTCGCCCTGAAGATCACTTTTCATCTTGATTCCTCTTTTCCGCGATTAGTTCTAAGAAGCAGTCATCAGCATTCCACTCTTAGATGCTACCTGCCTTTTCCTATCTGTTCTCTTTCTTCCGAGGCTATTCAAAATTTCAAATCGCTCCAATCTTTTGGCTAGTTTCCAAGAAATAAATAAAGCAAACTTGATGAATTACCACACTTTTACGAATTTCAAATGGTGTTGATGCGATTGAAATGGCTAATATATTTCACATTCAAGGTGAAACAGTTCCATATAAACTGGTATATCTGAATTTTCTTCTATCATCTTCCTACCTGCGCTATATGATTGACGTGTTGGGTTTCGAGCTGCTTGATAATGTGGAGACGTCTCTGCGCAAATGATTTGTGTGAAATGTCAACCTAAACCAAATAGTTATTTTGTTTCTTTATAAAGTTTGAATCAGACTTCAGTTTCTGACGATATTTGTGCAACTTTTCCGGGATCCGTTGAGTCTCCAACTGGTGACACTGCTGTTCTTACCACTGACGTGGTTGTGGAAGACGATGGGGCAAGATTTCTATTCTCTGGATGAGCTCTAGAAGCAGCACGGGAAGAACTCCGTGTTTCTTCCTGAGTGTGAACTTGCAGAGAAATAGGGCTCGCTGGCAGCTCTGAGCCCTGGCAGTAGATTCGAACCTGGAAATAAGCAAAAGTGCTGCATAACAGATAATTTTAAGAAAATGTCCACAGTAAGAAGAAGCTCTGCGCATTGACGGAACTATTCTCGCCAATTTGAACTTCGTAAGTTTTTAACTTTTTCCCTGATTAGATACATTACTTCATCGAGATGTTATTGATAACACAATGCGCGGAATCTTTCCGATACTGCAGTCTTATTCACTAATTTATTAGCCAGAAAGTTCAATTGACAATTTTGCAAAAAAAAAAAATAATAATCTCAAATATATTTCTATGAAATCTCTAGAAATAAATATTTTATCAAAAGTTCCCTTACTAAAAAATTATGAAATTAAAATTTCATGTTTTGGAATGTATTTTTTTAAAATGAAATTGTTAAAAAAAGAAATCAGAAACACAATGGGAAACCAGAAAGTGCTGCCATTGTTTTCTATCTTCCGACAGTCTTAGAAGCGCACGAAAGTTGGAAGGAATGGCAGGTGAGTAGAAAGAAGGAAACAACAACTCGCATGGCACTGTTGAAGGTCAAGCATACCGGAAAACAAGGAGAGAACACCTTACAGATGGAAAAATCAAATTTAAATTGCGGGTCACTCACTTCATTATACACTCCAGATTGTACTTAAGTTTTTCCAATATCAAAACCCAGCATTCTAATTTCTGTTCCCTATAGTTCAATGCCTCCATATAAAAATTTCAATAGTTATTTTTGCAAAGAAGAACACTTAAAAAAAGCAAAGTAAGCTTAGCAAAGCAATTATAGTCAAATCTCATGCATTCGTATTGTATCCAGAAGAAGTAATTGCGTATTCGCGAAGACTGGAACGTTCACGATCACGTTACATAGTAACATTAGTTGACTGTGCGGTACGTATAATGTTGCGGTAAGCAGCAGTCGACAAGAACCGAACGTGAGCGTCTGAGGTCAAGGAGAATAAAGAGATATTGAAAAGGAGTGCGCGTGCGGTATGCGACAGCATCAAGCGGAAACCGAAGTGAAATGATTACGATTCGGCTACTATTGCAAAAAGTAGAGAAAATCGCTGGCTTTTACAGACATCTTAACGGTCGACAGTAAACGGAAACTAACAGGTATGACAGCAGAAAAAACGGCTGCAAGTAAGTTCGAAAGTGAAAATGAGTGAACGTTAAATGTGTAGTGCACGAAGAATAAGAAGTAACAAAATAGAATCGTAATCATGAAGACGTCAGGTAGGTAATGAAGAAAAACAACGTTTGTGAACATTTAAAACTATCAAATAGGAAAAAAAAATATTTTCTATATATAAAAACAGTAATTAAGGGAATTACAATATATTGAATAGCTGCTCATTGTATACTTTTCTTCCAGATTATTTAGGTAAATTGAACCAGGCGAACTATTAATTAAATTTTTCAAAAATAGTACAAATCTCATAAAAAACAATTGTTTCAAAAAGGAAAAAACAATGAGCAGTTCCGTGTTGCAAACTACAAGTGTCCCACCGTATGGTCAAGTGTTTTTTCTCTCATTTTTAATAAAAGATGTTTGTGAGTCAACTTCGCTTTTTCTTTCATTGGTTTCCTCTTTCGGCCCGTCCACTAGCTATCTTTTGTGAAAATCTGATGAGAACAGCGTCACACAACCGTAACAATACGGACAATATGGAGGAACAATGCGTGGCTTTGTGTTGAATCTAATTGGAGTTATAAAAGAGGTAAAACATGCACACACACCTCTACTCGAGTCTTGAGTTTGAGCCGCATTTTTGTTGTGGTGCAGGTTGATCCGATGGAATTTATTTATTCGAAAATAACACGGAATTCATATGATGATGGCACGTTAGAAATACAGTGAGAGTGGATGTGGCATAGTTTCGTTTTTTCGGAAAAGTGCCATCAGTTTTATACTGTGTATTTTCTCACATATTGTATGTGGTGCCGGAATGGTTTTAAAATAGGTGAGATAGTGCTCATATTTAGGAGGCGCTAGTAAAAAAGTTGGACAATAAAACGATGAATATTGTCGTTCTCGATCGGTTTTTCATGTAAGAAAAATGAAGGCGAAAGGAACATTTTACAGTAGCCAACATTTTAAAGGATCCTATCGTTTTGGTATTGAAAGTACTGATACAATAGAAGAAACCATTTACGTCAAATAGTATAGAAAAAATATCAAAAAATTCAGGCATAGATTCTCAAAAAATCAGAAAAGAATAGAGGTTCATTTCGTGCGGAATTGTATTCCTCTGAATTCACAGTACTCTATGACATGAATACTATAACTTCTGATTCCATTGCGCGACTGAAATGAGTAGGAAAAAAGCTTACTTTAAGAAACCCAGGCTCCACTGGAATCAGAGAAAGGTTGGCTCCTTGAGTTGTTCTACTTTTCCGCAGTTGCATCGCCTCGTTTGAATAGATTTGGCCGTCAGAACTAATAACTGAAAGAGAAATGTGAAGTTATAACTAGAACATCTCGCTTTTTGTCACCTTGAACATCCAATTCCTCAATTCGCACTTCACTTCCGGAGGTGAACGCCAAGTCCAAGTTTACCTTGAAAGACAGACGATTTGTGTACTTGTGCGTGCTTGTGTGCTTTTTTCTTCACGTTTGCCATATTATCGGCTTGCACTTTTGACAAGACAAAATTGCGTAAAAGAACAGAAGTTTTTTTATTTTATTGTTTTACCTGTTGATTAACGTAGCAATCTGTGTACTTTATTTGTTGCTCCAGCGGAATCGAACAAAGCGCCGCAACAAGTGCCATCGTACCTAAAACAATTGCTATGAGAATAGTTTATAAATTAATGAAAGAAAATCAAAAATGGTTAAAGATTTCTTTCTTCCCGCTTACCCAGATGCTCCCCTTGCGGGTCTGCTATATCATCTGCACTAATAAGAGACCCAACACCGATGTCAGCAGCTGCATCAAGCACTGAAAGTACATCTTACATAAAATACATAAAAGTACACATTAGTGGTCTGCTCATTCACTGACCGGAAGAAACTAACCTATTGAAACGTTCTCAACGAAATCTTTTAATGTTTCGAATCGCATATGTTCGAGTTCAGGGACCGAACCACCACATGCTTCAACAAGGTGGCCAAGTAGAAATCCATCACTCCATGAATGCTCCAAGTCTTCCACGTTACAATCGGGAAGTAACTGAAACATCAATTGCATTTAGAAAACTAATTTTCAATATACATTTACATAAACATAAATGGGGTTATGCATATAAATAATGTGTGCATTAAAATTCGTTTTTCATTTTTATACACGATTGGTTTTATTTACGAAGATGTGCATTTATAGCTGTACTGTGTTAAAAACTAATAAAGCAAAGTAGAGGAAATTGGAAGCTGTAAATTACTCGCGTCTATAAATTTTTCAGCATGCTCATTCTTATAGAAAATTTGTATAAAAATATACAAATAACCCAGTTTATATATTTCATACACCTAAAAAAACCTGGTTTTATTTAGTGTTGTTTTGTTGGCGCTATCTTAGTTGGGCGAGGGGGCAATGGTTTTTAGTCATTTTTGGAGGTTTTTTTTGGATTTTTTCTAAAAATGTAAGTAGACATACTCGAATAACAGTATCAATTTTTAGGACAGTTTTATTGGCAGACAACAAAAATACGCGCAAAAAAGAAAATTACTATTTGGCTGGATATTTCTTGGCGATTCCGGTGAAATTTCGCTTCATCATGATATTTGAAAGAATGATTTACTGTCTGATGGTCGAAACCCAACGCTTGCAAAAAAAAATAAAAAAGAAGCCCAATTCTTGCAAAGTCTTCAGACGACATTCTCGCCACACCGGACCATTCATTGAAAACTGTAAACGACTTCAAGTTGAGAAGTGCATCAGCTGCGGTCCTATTCATATCTATTATTAACTAAGTTATGATCAACTAATAAGCAAAAAACAAATCCAAAAAAATTGCAAAAATTGCTCATCCTTGAATGGCGCCAAGCGTGAAAAAAAGTGAAATCGTAGTTTTCGTGCCAAGAATAAGCGCCACGCGTGAAAAAAAACAACTTACAAATATTTTAACAATAGCAACAAACATTTCCAGACAAAAAATTTGCAAAAACCTCCAAAAATGACTAAAAACCATTGCTCCCCCCCCCTCCAACTAAGAGAGCGCCGTTTTATTATCCTAACCATAATTATATAGGCGCACACGCGCTTTCAGCTGTAATATCTCAACCTGAAAGGAAGGGACGTAAATTTACCATTGTTTTTCTTCTCCAGCAATTGTCCTTCCTAAAATACTTTTTTGTTCCTAGTTACTTTATCTTAACTTTTTACATTTTTCTCTTTGTTATTTTTAATAAACGGTTTAATCACCCAAGTTTGAGTTTGAGATCGTCATCTCCGTGAAACTACAACGCCAAAAGAAAAAAGGATAAACTCCACATTAGGAGTTTATACAAAATTAGCTACAGTCCTTATATTTGTGAACCAGTTAGTTTTTAAGCCGCTTCCAGCTCCTCATCAGATTAAAGTATGCCAAAAGTTAGCTTGCGAACTATAGAAAATACCTTCAAATTTCACAAAATCAGAACATTCCACATACCATGGAAACTTTTTTCAGCGTGGCACGATACCCAGGAGCACCTTTTGTAATAAAATAGGATAAATAAGTAAGACAAGATAACTCGTCTAAATGAGGCGAAGATAAGTGGTCTGAAGAAATGATTCTCGGCACTTCCAAATATTTTTCTGCTAACAAAAGAGCTCTCTGGCAGTTTTCCATAGCAGCTGAAGGATCCAGGCTTCTCCACTCTGGACATAACCCGGGTTGGCAATATTCAAGCAGAGCACTTAGTGCAATTCCATTGTTCCAATTTGTTCGAAAGTTGGTGAGCTTCAGCTCTGGAAGTGCGCTCTGCAATTGGAAAATTTTTGGTACTTTCTTTAAAAAAGGATCGTACCTGTATCCATGCCATCACCAACTTTTTCGGTGGAATTTTTGTTTTGCATGCAATCTGATAACGCTGGACAAGACACCAGATGAGTCCCAGAATCAGTTTTTCATTTCCATCAACTATATCATGGCTGCCAATATTGACTGTTTTAACACCGTCTTCTCTGAGTGCATCCAGAGCCATTTGGACATTCATCAGCTTCTGAATTTCTGTCGGATCTTGAGCAAAAATTTTTCCATAGTATCGTCTTCCTTGCAGTATTTCGACGAGTCTGATAAGATTCACTCCATCAGACAAGTCTTGTGTTAGATCTTGTATCACATTTCCTTGCAGCTGAAACATATTATTGAAAATTCCATATTCCTGTTCATATTTCTGCATTTGTGCCGATGTGTATCGATGTGTGTCTCATGTTGCGAAAGAAAAAGAAATGTCAATATATGGTACCAATAATTTGCGTAACCGCTTATGCATTGTGGGCCAGACCCGCTGGGCGGTTCTCTTTTTCTTTCGAAATTTATTCAAACATATAGCTATGTTATCATAATGAATCACGGTAGCTTAAGGAGGGTGCCCTCAAACGTGGTTCGCGGTGAGCGAAGTTTCTCGGACATAGACAAATACGGGTGACAGTTAACTGGGAAAGCGAATATAACGGAAAATCTTCGCAAGTGGATTGGCAAATATGGGTAAACACTTTGGCAGGTATGGTACACAACTTTACTCGAATTTGTATAGTCCCGCGAGATAAGCGAGAATTATATATTTGACTGTGCACCAACGCCTAATTCAACTCTAATTTCAAGTGTTTTTAGATGCGAATTCTAGCAATGATTGGCGTTCATATAAACGCATTTGAAACCATTGTTCACCTGTTCGTTGATCCAGTTTGTAAAAGTTTGAAGTTGAATATCAATCCATTTCTGACGAGCTTCTTCTCCTTGCTTCCCCATATTTGGCTAACACCCGACGAAGACGTGCCGTCGTCTTCTTCTTCAAACTGTGATGAAATTGCTGAAACCATTTGAATATGAGAGTGGATGCCTGCTGTGAACATATGAGTGTCGTTGGCAAGGCACACCGTACAAAAGAAAAGCAATAAAAGCTGAGGAATTTGTCACGGATTACATAGTTTGAATAATAACGAATAGTAGAACCTGTCGACACGAACGGATGCGTTATGTTTTGAAAAGGCTTTTGGATATTTGAATTCGGAAGAAGGGAAGTCATATGCAGTGGATCCAGAGTTTTCTAGAGTAGAGAGTCAATAATTTAGGAATTAAAATTTCAAATACTGTTAAGCTATTAGATTTTAATTACATTTCTTCAGATCAGAGCTCCGAACTTTCCTCAGTTAGAAACCAGTTCCAATTTTGCGTTATTGTTATATCAAAGTCTTCTGCTACGTCGAGTTATTATTTAAAAAAAGGTGTTATAGTTGCCGATAAAAATATTCAAAAGAAATTTTTGGTTCAACGGAAATCGAAAAATATAATGTGGTCATCTACTTTTTGCAGGAAATTAAACTTAGTCTCGTGTAGTCTAAAATCAAAGTAGACAATGCAGATACAAGTACTCGACATCAAAAGTCGAGAAACTGCACTTTCTTTTGTGCCGAAATTCAACAAAATTGTCCCGTTCATTCACGTTCTTGTAAGAGTCGCTGGGTGTAGGTAAAGAGTTCTTAAGAGCTGTGAAAACATGAACATTGCACGTTACTAGTAAAAAAGAAATGTGAAGAAAAATAAAGTAACAGTGCACCTCTAGATAAAGTATTTTAAAATGAGAGACAAGTAAATAAAAACTCGGGTTGAGGCCAGGAGTGAGAGAATTGAAAGACTGGGCGTCCAAGATCGAGATTAGAGAGACGGACAGTGAAGCCCAAAAGCTGAGAAGCCCAGAAGCGGTGAGACGCAGATAATCAAAACGATGGTGGGAAGATAGGCAAATACGTCGAACAGCGAGCCACCAGCCGTTGCGGGAAATTTAGTGAGTAAGGCGGAAAGAGAAAGACTGTTCGCCTTATGTGATCAGTCCCACGAAACGAGCTAACGAGCTCAAACATGCGCAACGCGGTTGCACTGTGCATCCACAATGCCCCAGCTTGATGTGTTTGTGCTGGTGTGTTCATGCCTGGTAGGCGAGTGGATGAATTTGCTTTTATGTTGACATTCTCGAATGTTTCTTTATATTCATGAATATGGACTCCTCTTGCTGGTTCGCAATAGATTCGCAAAATTGAAATGCGCGCAAAAGTGTCAAAAACGACGCGGCTCATGATGTGGCTACTCGCATTTTTTGGCAAGATTTTCCATTTTTTTTTGTACAAGTGTCAGTCTCTCACACCAGCTTATCTCGACAAACTATCCGGGTTTCAATACAAACGATCATGGTATTTTTGTTGACGACAACAATAATGAATAGGGAGCAAATTAGAATATAAAAGATTCTTCATCTAATTAGGATCTTATAGAAATTATTGACAAAATGTATTCTTCAAACATTTTTTTGCATTAAAATTGCATTTTACGTGTTTCAAACGTCTTTCACACCTATCCGAATGTATAGGGTGCGGAATAAATAGTAGGATGGGTTTGAAACGGCATAACTTTTGCAAAAAAAGTAGAATCGTCTTAAAACTTGAAAAAAAGCTTACTCAAACAATATAAAAATAAACAAAATTAACACTTTTCGAATCTTCCTCCTTTCGCCTTCACCACAGCTCTCAATCTCTTTGGGTAAGAGATTGCACGGCACGCAGGTAGTTGACGTCAATATCGTCCCAGGCCTTCAGAAGTGCAATCTTCAGGACACCTAAACTGCAGTATTTTTAGTGGAAACCATCTGTGTCAAGTATCTCGAACGGTATAGTTCATTAGATTCAAATCCGGCAAAGAAGCAGAACTCGGGGAAATTGTTCTTGCACCACTGTTATGTATGAGCTCAGTGCTATGAACTGGAGCTGAGACCTGTCGGAATACCCAAAAATTCACAACAAAGTGATTTAGTCACCAAAATGCGTTCTCTGTATTAAATTTGGTTCCTTTTGATATCTGTATCGAGAAAAATTAGCTTTTGCCGTTGGCAGATTCAGCCAAAAACAATCACGGAGGCCGGCTCAGACGTGGTAATGAGAAACTTCCCATTCTGACAGGCCAACTGAAAGTCTGTGGAGGCGACAACTCTTGAGATCCAGGTCCTGTTTGACAATAATTTGAACATTTTTGCGAGTGATTCCAAGGGTTTCCGCCATCTTCTTCATACTCACAGCGTCATTTCGCGTAATCCTCTTCTTGATGATTTCTCTTGTTCTGCGAGTGTTCACAGTACGTAGCCTTCCTGTTTTTTTGACACTCCTGGACGTGCTCTTTAGTCTTGAGTTGCTTCACAAGTTTTGGACCAACAATTAACCTTCGAACGATGTTACACACTCGATGACACTAGGGGTACGGTGGGAAGAACCTCGAATAATTAGAGAAAAACGAAATGTGATAAAAAAAAATGTTTTTCGGCTCTTCTTATATACTCCCCCGACTTTCGAAAAATTTCGAAAGTTTTCGAAAATCTGATTTGGCACGGCGTCAGGAGCACGCAGAAAAAAATCCAAATAATTATTAGCCACCCTGTAGTTATGGAATTATACGGAATTTAAAGTTCCCTGATATTTCACCCTGTATTTATTGAATGATTGGAAAACGTTCAAATTAACATAAAATTCCAACAAATAATTGAGAAAATATATTCCGCTACAGTGATGCTTCACATTTCGCTACACATTTCACTGTGTCTTAAATCAATTTTTTGAGTTTTTATCTGCAATTTTACTACTGTTATGATCCTATAGAAAATAATTGGATACGGTAGATTCAATTCATAGATTGTGATGCTTAAATTCTCGCACACTGTATGGCCCAACTGCTTCAGCTTCTTGAAGCCGTGTTTTTGCAGAATCCTGTTCGTCAGTGATTGTCGTTACGCTTGATATAAAAGGGAGCAATGTTAATTTTATTTGCATAAATATTGCAGAAAAATTATTTTTATTTTCTTGTGTTTTTTTTTTATTTAATTCAATTCATCAATTCATAGATCAACAATGTCAACCGTTACAAATGAAAAAGATATTAGGAAAGGTGTAGTGCAGAATATATTATAAAAAGTTAGATATAGTGAGCTCAGCGAAAACGGGGAATCATGAAGGACTATACTGGAATGCGATAGAAAACACAACAAAATGGTTTGCCAGAGGCAGTTTTATAACAAAGTTCGGAAATCGGAGAGACTTGAGTAAAGCGCATAACGTTATCATTGACAAAAACTATTTGAAGACGTGAAAGGAAATGCAGAATAAACAAAAAGCCAAGAAGAAAAAAAACAACAGAAGTGGCAAACAATACATTAGACTCCTATTAAAAAATCAATAAAGGAACAGAGTAGCTAAGAAAAAATGTTTGTCTAATTAATTGTGGAGTGACACCCTCTCTGTGAAAAATACAAGAACTTCTGGAAGTACATCATGGTTAGACGTCAATGGGAAAAAGTTCACCGGCATCTTCATCGTCATCATCATCATCACTATCCTCACTCTTCATATCATCGCTATCTTCGTTCATTTTTTCATCATCATCTTCGAGTTCATCATAATCTTCGTCATCATCGCATTTCGCTTCTATATATTGTTTGTCGAGTACGTAAAACTTCCCCTTCTTACTTTTCTTTTCCTTCTTTCCATTCTTCCCATTCTTACCTTCTTTTCCTCTCTTCATTTTTTCATCCTTCGCTGTGATGGCGGAGTTCATAGTGAACAAATTTTCTAGAAAAATTATTGGAAGAACTGTGGAGCAACTGTAATTTATGGTGCTCAAGCGGGTTTCCCTACATGGAACAATTTCACAAAATTTCAGCAAAAACTTCCTTTTAGATTATAAAGAAAACTGGAAACTCACGTGTCATTAAGAAAATTTCGTTAGAAGGTAAGAAAATAGCCGACACCTCAGTTTGAGCTGGAGAATTGGATTGGATGGTATGTGTTTGGTTCAGGTTTGATCTCGATTCGCCAGCTTTAGAGACAGCCTCTCTTGTTACTGTAGATGGTCTCTTAGAAGAGAAAAATGGGTTGTTGGGTTTGGGTATTAGTAGATTCTTTTTGGGAGAGGGCAACTCCATCCATTGATCATTATACCTCTCTGCTTCTTTCATCCACTCTTCAGTAGCCCTTTTGTCTATAATTTCTTTTTCGCGTTTCTTGGAAACTTTTAAAGCTTTAGCTATTTTTCTGGCTTCTTTTTGGGTCTGTTTTTTCTTCCGTTCTTCTTCTTGTTTTCTTTTGACTTCCTCATTTTGGCGACGTTGTTCTTCTTCTAATCTGACGGATTCTTCAGCTTGTTTCGCTGCATGTTCCTCTTTTCGTTTTTGAATTTCTACTTCTCGTTGCTTCTTTCTTTCTTCAGTTTCAGCACGCTTTTTCTCTTTGAAGATTCTCACCTGATTGGCTTTTTCCTGTCGCCTAAGACGAGCTATTTCTTGCTCGGCTAAATGACGAGCTTGGCGCGTTGCTTTAGTATTTGTCACGTTAGCGGAATGAGACATTAGAACAGTCGAATCTTTTTTATTTCTAATTTTGGTCAAAGTGTTTATTTCCAGGTCTTTGACGTCGTTATTTAGATGGGGCCTCGCCACTGTCTCAATTTCAGTTTCTGCTTGTTGAACAAAGATATCTTTCTTTGTTCTTCTCGATTTCTTGATTTCCGTTATTTCCAACTGTTGCTGATCGTTTGCTTGGGAGGAAATTTTAATTATCATGCATCCGTCGTTTGCACTGCTCGTTGATGTTGGAAGTTTTTCTTCGAGACTGCCTGATAACGTCAAATCATCAAGTAGTTTCTTAACATTCTCACTTTCAGTGTTAAGGAGACTTTTTTCTTCAATTGTATTCTCAGGGTTTTTGGGTTCACATTCTTTATGCAGTTCTTCATTGTGAGCTCTGTAAAAATCGAAATAGTTAGAAATCAATTACTTGAAAAAAATGCTCACACACTGCATGGCCCGACTGTTTCAGCTTCTTGAAGACGTGTTTTTGCAGAATCCTGAGCATCAGTGATTGTCGTTACGCTTGATCTAAAAGTGAGCAACGTAAAATTTATTTGCATACATAAATATTGCAGAAAGGTTATCCTCATTATCTCGTGTTTCAATTACTTAACTTACAATGAAAACTGTGGGGAGCCATCTTCAAATGCACTGTCGGCACGAGAGAGCTGAAAG
Organism: Caenorhabditis inopinata; assembly: GCA_003052745.1. NCBI lineage: Eukaryota > Metazoa > Nematoda > Chromadorea > Rhabditida > Rhabditidae > Caenorhabditis > Caenorhabditis inopinata. Next base: position 3,978,065 of record AP018156.1, on the reverse strand, counting down.
AAAAACGTATTGTGGAAATAACAGATGGATTCCATCACAAAGCCACAATAACTGTTTTCGATAACTCACACAGGTGTCTGCGGAAGTCGCATTTCTTTGACTGACTGGAGCTTCAATCGGAGGAGTTGAAGGAGAAGCCATATTCTTTTTTTCAGATGATCTTGTCAAGGAAAGAGATGCGGTGGCATTCTGAAGTGCGAAATTAAACTAATTCAACCTGAAAGGCTCTTCGTCTGAAACATACTCATACCTGATTTTGGATAGTCGGAACCATGTGTCGCGCTAGAGATAATTTATGTTCTCGATGCAATAGAGGCTGAAAATGTTGCGCAGGTGGCATGGTATTCTGAATTAAAATATCTAAGAGTGACATTCGTCTCATAATCTCCAAGGCTGAAAATCCGGCCGCGAAAACAGCTACGTTAAGCATTTTGGATAAACCATCTTCTTTAGATTTTGCAAATTAAAAAAAACACTTTTTCCTCAAAAATTTTCAATGTTCCCTATTAATTAATGCTCAAAATGTTCTATAGAAATCTGTAAAAAAAATCGATAAATTCAATTTTACTAAAAGTTTTGTATATTTTGCTGTGCATAGAGTTTTAATTGTTATTTTAAAACTTGAAAGAAGAAATGGCAATGACTTTTTTCTTTTTTCTTTCAAGTTATTTTCGTTATGAAGTTATTCATCATCAACTAATTGTCAATCGAATAAGAAAGCTATGGCCTGCCGCTTGAGCCTCCTATTTCAAGAAGCCGCAACTCACATAGTTCGCTGGTATCCTTGAGTTTATTGAATGCCATTGTGACCCATTGGCAAATTGTACAGGCACCATAACTGCACGGCGTCCAGCAATTGAATCACAAAGGAAGTTCTGAATCGAGAGAGATTTCTTAAACTCTTAACAGTGCCAATTTATCTCACTATGCCTATTGGTAAGTTCGTGTACCCTGCCGAAGCCATAGATGCATCTGGAGCCAATGGCCCGAAAGAATATGAAGCAGGGTGGTGACTCATCATTGGCAGAGAATTCTAGGAAAAGTTTTTTTTTTGAATTATTCTCTCTCAAAAAACTAACATTGTTTCTGAAAGACATATCGGGCGTTGCACCCATTGGCTGGTTAGCAGCGACTGCGGATGAAGATTCTTGCATTAATATCGATTGCACATGCTGAAAAATCGCATTAAAAATAAAATACTTATGTAATACTGTTGTATTACCGGGAGTGGGTGCTGCACCGACATTTGCGGGCGTTGAACCATGTAAGCTTGCTGTGGAGCATAGTACGATTGATATGCATTTGGTGGCCCGTTCTGTGTAATCGAAAAATTAAGTAAGTTTTCATGAAAATGATAATTTGTTTGTAACCCCCATAATGTGGTCGTAAGTTGGAAGATTCTGTGGAAGCATGTTCAGTTTTTGTTGCGGCTGAATGTTTCCATGGTAGCCCGGTCGGTAGCCTTGTGGCAAATAGCCGCCAGTGGGTTGCTGATGTACCAGATGGAGGTGAGCTGGGTCACTTGAGTGCGGATGATACATGTTCTACAAATAGTCGGTCTAAGTCTTATCCAATTTTCATCAATTTGAGCGAAAAGTATTTATACATTTTTGAATTTTTTTTCGGAACAAAATTTATTCAAATAAAACGAGATTCAATGTGTGGTATTTTCACTATTAATATTCATGACTTGTTGCCAACGCGATGGAAATTGAGCGATTCCATTCGCATAGAACTCGGGGAAACTGGAAGGCGAAAATGTCATCCAACCACTTCTCGACATTCTTCCTATAATGGGACTTCTGCCCGCCAAGGTGGTTCTGCAGGGAACGAAAAACGTGATAATCAGTAGGGGTCAAGTCTGGTGAAGCTCCAAGTGTCTGGAGCTTCTGGCGAGTCTTCAGGGCGGTTTGCGGTCTGGGGTTGTCATGTAGCATCATCTAGTGGTAAGATTTTGGGAGATGGAATCGATGATCCTGGGTCACTTTTTTCCATTTGCGTGCAGTATAGACCCGTGTTGGCAGTGGCGCCATCATGTAAGAAGCTTTCGAATAAATACACCTTTACTGCCCCACCAAATCGACAGCATCATTTTTTTCTTGTGAAGTTCTCCTTTGAAGTATTTTTTTCAGCCGGGATCCATTGTCTTTTTCTAGTATGATTGACTTGAAACACCCAATTCTTCGTTATCAGTGATAATATTCGAAATGCAATCGGTCGTTCAATTCATGGTGAGCAGAGAAGCGTCATTTCGCAACGCAATTGTTTTTCGTGAATCCGTCAAAAAGGAAACGGGAGGAACGCGTTGACTAAACTTTGGCCTTTTTCCAGATTCACATGTGATCATGCTTGAGAGTCGCCTCAAGTTCTTTCTCTATCTGTTCTTCTTCCAGTGCTTTCGAAATATCCGCGTCAATATCCATATGTGGACGACCGGATCTCGTTTTATCTTCCAGATCGTGGCTCTCTTCGGCAAACTTTTTAAATCAAAACTTGATGGTAGTATAAGAGACAGAGTTATCGCCGAACGCGGCACACAAGTTAAGGCAAGGTACGCTGCTTTTGCGACATTTGAGAATCTCGTACAGAGAAAAACTTCTGAGAGCATCGCGATCAGCTAACAGATTCTTGCTTATTTTGAACGCTATCTGTAATTTTGTCAGGTGTGTTAAGCATGCATAATAAGCACTGAAAAATGAAAAAAAAAACAGAGTCAGAAAAATTAAATTAACACTGAACAATGACAAAACAAAAGATACAGAAACGGAGGCTTTTCGCTCAACCTAATATAATTTCTCACCTGGTGCCTTCTTTGGTAGTGATTCCAAGGTGTTTGATATCCCTGAATATTAGGATTCATGTTCATCCGCTGCGTTTGATTTTGACTTGACTTATCCGCGGAATCTTATGAAAATTACTATTCTTTTTTTAATGTTTCTCAAACGACATACTCTGAAATCAAAAAGCGTTGTGGAATTGATTGGAGCAGCTCCTGTGATTTGAACGGATCTTTGGAACGGTGGGAATTGATCTTGCAGATCTCCTTGGCTATATGATGATCGGTAATTCTAAAATTAATTATGACAGCAATTGAAACATTATTTTGAAGAAAGCTGATTTTTAGATACCGTTAAGTTGCTCTCAGAACCTCGTCTGAAAAAATCAAACTGTTGAGCACCGCTCTCTGAGTTTCTTCAAAGTCTTCGGATCAGTGCCGGATTTCCTGTCAGCTTTTCCGGGTAACAAATTTCTAGAAGAAACGTTAAAACTCACGTTAATGTTTTGATGGTTATTTGGATACTTGGGGACTTAACCACTGAACGCATTTTCAAAGTTCATATATTAAAAGTCACCAATTTATTAAAATATCAACCTGGGGAAGCTAACTTGTTAAAAACGTTCAAAGCTTCATATACGAAAATTGATAAATGTAAAAGAAATTATTTCGGTTTAATAGGAAATAATACGAACATTAGTACAAATAAAAGATGATGAAAAAAGGGGTTAATGAAAGCGAAAGATTAAAATGCTGATAAATCGGGCTCAGACTTGCTTAATAAACTTGTTTGGGAGATATCCTTCTGCTTCAAATAATTTTTTTTTCAATTTAGTTGGGATTTCCCTCAAACAAGTTAATTGTGCATTGAAAGATTCAACCCACACCCAGCCAACTTTATTAATACTCCTCTTCCGACGCCAAATTCACATCGCCGTTGTTGATTGGTGGGTTTCGATTTTCGTTTCTTTGCTGGACTACAGCCGGAGCCGGTCTCACGTTTTGAGCATAACGGTTGCTCGGACCGTTGCGAAGGCTCTCTCTCACCGCTGCAGCGAAATGTGGCGGTTCCTAAAAACAAGAACGGGAAATGATAATGTACCGAATACCATTCTAAGAAAACTTACAATTGGTGGCGGAGGTGGTGGGTAGTAAGAACGACGATCTCTTTGATTCGGCTGTAATATAAAAATAAATGAGAATCGCTGAAGTATAGCTGGGTATCTTTTCAAAAAACTTAGAAAAATAGAGTTTAAGGATGCTCGACAAATTCTCTATATTGAGATTTTAAGATTAAATTACAGTGTCTTAGCAGAGCTGTAACAAAAACTGTCATGACTGTCATATTGCAAATAAGCGGGAGGTTCCCAAAGTATTTCCAAAGTGGTAAAGCTCTCACTAACTTAAAAATCTCAAGCATTTCTCTCATCTTCAAAAAAGAGGCTGAAAATATTCGGAAACAATATGACAGTCTGTCTTCTATGAAGCATTCATATGTCTAGTAGAATACAGACAGAGGACTATAGGGCACTAGCATAGAAAGCAGGAATTCTTATCAGTTATTGACAACATTCTCTCAGGCTCACACGGAACTGTTTCCCGAAGACGGGATTTCCCTCACACTAAGCTTTAACGACTTTCGTGGCATATTTAATACTTTTGAACAAGCCTCAATCAGCGAAGGCTAACGGAAAAGGACAGGAAACGAGCGTGTACCTACAACGCGAGAGCAATACCGACTGCAGCACGGTATTCACGCTGTTTCACAGACGTTACAAAGTCGCCATCTCAAGAGATATTCGACATGGCGTGCTCTCAATACCAACTCTCAGTAAATGTGTAATTAGTATTTAGCCAAGTACCGTTAAAAGATCGAAGACGTTATTGTATAGATTAAATTAATAGAACACAACGATTTCGTATTAAGGGCGGAAATCTCAAAAATTTAAGATTTGCAGGTAACATCTTTCTTGTTGCAAAAGTTTCCAAAACTGTCAGTCCATGAATGACTAACTCAAGAATAAGAGTGGAAGAGTAAGACTCCACATTAATGCTGAAAATAACAAAAGTGTTAAGAAACACATTCCCCTAAGACAACCAGGTTTCCATTCACAATGCACTCCGACGATTGCTATCGAAGACGAGAAAATGTGCGTCGTTGATACTACTTAATAGAAACATCGAATTGGAGCCAAAATCGCACCGAAGGAAACAAGCAGCGAGGCCGGCATTTAATGGAATCAAAAATATACCATATGTTCTCTATTGCCCAAAAATATGCCCCAGCCTGCTCAGCCGAATCGTTCCATCACACTTCAAAATTTATAACCCCACTTCAATTTATAAGAAGAACAAAACTTGGACGGTCTGCACATGGGCTTCGCGGAAATAACTGTGGATGGAGCGATAAAAACTAAGTAAATAACTGGTGGAATGATATGATTCTGAACGGATATCTTATGATTCAGATCCTCGGTATCACAAACAACAAAAAAGTGTGTTTCAGTAATAATGATGAATTTCGAATATTTTTCCATTTGGCTAAATTGGTTTTGCTAAAAATAAGAAGTTACCTCGTCACGTGGCTCATTTCTGTAAGAAGCCCAATGGCCACTATTCCTGGGAATTGGTGGTAGATAACATGGTGGAGGAGGTGGTGGCATGCGCTTTTCGCGATCCGGTACGTTGTCAGAGGATGGAGGTTGATTGCTCATCTGTAAAGAAAAAAATATTAAAAGATCTGACGTTTTAGCTGGTCAATTATAAGAGGCCAGTGAAGATGCCTAATTCACATTCTGAACTAGGTAAAAGAATAGAAGAAGGAATGTTAAGGCAAGTCAGTAGCTGCAGGAATCTTCTTGAATCTTCAGGATTTTTGAAAGTTGTGAATCAGGAAAATCACAGCTATGAAATATCTGGAGCCAACAGGGTCTCTCACGATCGTTTAAAAAAATACCCTTTGGCTTGCGACCATCGAAATAATAAATTAAGCCTTATTTTGAAAATGATCGAGTTTTTTTGGTTTTTTATGAAGCAAAATATCAGACATAAAAAATAGTAAATATGGTATGAGAGCAACTTCAATGGGCCAATATTCAATGGCTACCTAATCTTTGGCTACTTGATCAATGGTTACCTTTTGAAAATTTTGAAAATTTTGAAAATTAAATTGAATTTTGCACATTTTCTGAATAGTTTTCGACTTTTAGATTATTTTTGCGTGGAAATTGTATTTACTAAATCAATGGCTACAAACTAGGTAGCCATTGAAACTAGGGAGCCATTGAAAAAAGGTAACCATTGAAACTCAAAGGCAAAAATAGCCAAAAAAATATCATGTAGCCATTGAAACTAGGAAGCTATTGAAAATAGGTAGCCATTGATAATCGAAGGCAAAAGTAGCCAAATCATATCAGGTAGCCATTGATCAAGTAGCCAAAAATTAGGTAGCCATTGAATATTGGCCACTTCAGTACGTTTTTGTTAAAATTTAATCTGAACTGCCTCTGTTCAATGGTCGCTTAGAGCAATTATAGAAAGTTCATGAAAAATTATAATAATTCAAATCAAATGAGTATATGACTCATGGAACACGCTCATGTTTTGAGAACACAGAATGCGTTCCGAGCAACGAGAAAGACGAACAGTCAGGCTCTTTTTTATAGTCTAAATAGGCCCTGCACAAAACAACATAGTACGGTGTGACATACTAACGATCATAAAGAAGGCGTAGCTGAAATGATATTCGCCAGCTTTTTCAATTTCAATTTTACCACATGTGCGCAAAGTGACAAAAATTAGAGAGTCTGTTATGATGGTCAGCGACAATTTAGAAACTCAGAGATTAATAGAATATGAATGTCATAAATATAGGAAATTGTGGTTCTCGCAGCTAGCCAGCTGGTTGTTGAACAAAAACGTTTGAAGCGACATCTCGGCTGTATCGTTTGAGCCTTTGAAATCGCTTGCAGACATGTGTTCAAAAGTTCGCGCGCGTTGTTTAGGACGTGGTGCGGCAAGGTGCCGAGGAACACTTGGCATCGAGCCAACTACTGTGGCATTGACTTGCAAAGTGTGTGACACCTTTTCTGCATCATGATTTCACAGCTACAATGATGCAATGGTATTGCTTCCTTGTATGGGGCCATGAGAACAAATAGAACGAGAAAAGCTAGGAGTGTATTCTCAAAGCCAAATAATTTTAATTTTTTTCGTTTCACAGATTGAGGCTCCTGAGATGCTCTCTTTGTGCTCTACTGTTTATTCTAAAGCCTATTCACAATATAGGATGGTGGGTTCATAAGAATCAGATGCGATAAAATTAGGATAAAACGACAAGCGAGAGGCATATGAAGCGACGAGAGCGCGCGCATTCGCAGACAAAAATTACAATATGAATCGGCAAAAACAGAAAAGTATCAGTGAATGGAGAGCACTAGGCAAGCAGAGACAAGCAGATGAACGGTCTGTGAGCCCCGCCCCCTGACGAAGGCTGAGATTGTGAAATAAAGAGAAACAATGGTTGCAGTGCAATTAGAGTTGAGAGAGATAGATATGTACAAGTACAGTAGCTAGTGCTGAAAATCTGGAGTAATCAACATTTCCTTGAGCTACCAACGAGTTGCCGATTTCAGAATATTTGAGAATATTTCAGAAAAGTACCCCTGTCGCTTTTTGGAACCGAAATGATTATAAATAAGTTTTAAACTAAAAACCAAATTGTAATACTAGAATTGATGGGCACCCAAATCTTCCAATTCAACTTTTCTCATGGTTGAAGCCACTACGAAACTCTAAACTACTGGTGTTTCCAAATTTGACCGGGAAAGAATTAAATGACTAATTCTGTTATACATAGATAACATAGTCGGAAATTATTTTTTTAAAAAGTGTTCTTTCATGATTTTTACACTGCTGAAATTTACGGAAAACAGTCACAAATGAAGTAGGGAAACTCAAATGACCAACGAAAAGTCATTTGCATTATTGAGTGTTGGCTGTTCCTTATTTTGTGAGCCTCTGCCTAGTCTACGACGAAAACTTTTGAATTGGAGCATAGGCAACTGTAAATTAACATCAGAATGAAAAAAGATGAATTCGTCATTTCAAATATTTCAAACATAACAAATACCTCTGTTTGATTCTCATTTTATGTTTACTTCTGCTAGAAAAAGTATTATTATGGATCAAAGATCGAAATTTGTGAGGGAAGTTCGTAGTGGTTGTTGTGTGTTGCAAATTAGATTCAGAATGAGAAAGGATGAATTCGCCATTTCAAATATCACCTCACAAATTTCGATCTTTGTTCCATAATAATATTTTTTGTAGCAGAAATGAACATAAAATGAGAATGCAACAGATGTCATATTCACAAAAAGATGGTTGAAGGCAAACTGTTTTGCGTGTTAAAAAGCATATGTCGGCAACTTTTAGAAGTTCTATGCTATGAGAAACACAATGATCACGAACTTGAACCCATCGCTTCGAATCATATGTTGTTCTCGGATACGTCAGCAACAAAAATGTTTCAATCCTTGAAATTCTTGGTAAATAATAAATTCGCCAGATTCGCCAAATTGACTTTTTAAAGTTTTTTATTCATACTATTCTGAAACAGTGACGAGGTTTCAGAATCACCACGGTGTACAGAAGGAAGACTATCGCGTGAGCCTTCCTATAAATTTCAAACGAAAAGAAATAAAACGTAGGAGCCTCATATTGTGAAGCCTGAAGTGAATGCCAATTAAAATTTGCTTCCAGTGTTGCCTGGAAACCAAATTTCAAAAGCTATACTTGTTTTCTTCGTAGTGAAAAGAAAAGCTCTTGGTGACAACTGAGGAACACGCGATTGAGCAGCTTTCGACTTCGAATCTCAAGAAACTGATTTCAGAGATGATGAATCACGGTATATGGAAAATAGGGCAGAAAAGTCTTGACGTAATGTCAAAAGTGACTCGTTGAATACAGCAATACTCGGTCGAATAGGTAAATAGGACTCCATATGCTGCATTATGATTCAATAACATCTTTGGGAAGAGTTCGAGTTCTCACAAGATTATTCTTGTGGGAAATCCGCTATACCCGGATACAAAATCATGTGGTTCTGTAATGGATGCTCAAAATTTTCTTTGATTTTTAAGACTTAAAATGTTTTATTTTTCATGTTTATATTGTCCTATAAGGTTTTGAAATTATACAGACCAATGGTTCCACGAGTAGGCACGGTGCCATTCTGAGGCAATAACCGTATTTCCATGACCTCTCCCATAATGCACGCTCTTTTTCTCTAATAGCGTCTTTCCGTTCCACGAGAACGAAACGTCTGGATGCATCGAAGTCGCAACTATCACCACCACCACAATGAGCGCTCTTTCGATTTCTCACACTCTTTTCTTCTTAACCATCGTGTGATGATAGATGCAGGTGAATAAAAATGGGGAAAACAGCGTTGCGAATAAAGAAAAAAAAAGAGATACAACCATAATGAAATCTGTTTTCTCTTGAAATAAGAAGGGTATAGCTGAAATATAAAATTTTTCAGACTTCAAAATGAAGGAGCTGTAAAAAAACCTTGTAACCGGTTCGATTAGAGGTGGGCGGAAAGGTTCACTTTCGAAGTTCTAAGAAGAAAAAAAAGAAAATTCAAAAACTTTATTGTAACGTGAAAATTAAATGAAATAGAAATGAAATATTAGAAAATTGAAAAAAGGAAAAAAAGAGTTTATTTCAGCAATAATATTAGATTCTGCAGTGATCGAAAAATATGATAATCAGTTTCAGGTCAAGTCTGGTGAATACGGTGGGTGACATAAAACCTGGACTCTGAGCGTCTGGAGCTTCTGGCGGGACTTCAAAGCGAAGTTGAGTTGAGTTGAGCGATTCCACTCGCATAGAACTCGGGGAAACTGGGAGGCAAAAATGTCGTCCAACCACTTCTCGACATTCTTCCTATAATCGGAGTTCTGCCCGCCAAGGTGGTTCTGCAGGGAACGAAAAATGTGATAATCAGTAGGGGTCAAGTCTGGTGAAGCTCCGAGCGTCTGGAGCTTCTGGCGAGACTTCAAGCGGTGTGAAGTCTTGCGTTGTCACATATTAGGTTTAGCGAAAAGTTTTCGGATTTTTTTGATTTTTTTCGGAACAAAATATATTCAAAGGAAACGAGATTCAATGTGTGATATATTCACCATTAATATTTATGACTTCTTGCCAACGCGGTGGAAGTTGAACGATTTCATTCGAGATCTGAATGATATTGATTCGATGATCCTGAACCACTTTCTCCATTTGAGTACAGTATTGGTCCGCATTGACAATGGCGCCATCTCGAAGAAACTCTCGAAAGATTACGCCTTTAGTGTCCCACCAAATTGACAGCATCACTTTTTTCTCGTGAAGTTTTTCTTTGAAGTCTTTTTTAGCCGGGATCCATTGTCTTTTCTAGTATGATTGACTTGAAACACCCAATTCTTCATCATCAGTGATAATGTTCATAATCCAATCGGTCGTTCGTTTCATGGTGAGCAGAGAAGCGCCATTTCACAACCCAATTGTTTTTCGTGAATCCGTCATCGCCACTTTTTTTCGTAAAGTTCTCCTTCGAAGTCTGTTTTGGCAGTTTTTTCAGCCGGGACACATTGTCTTTTGTTATTGTGAATCCGTCAAAAAGTGAGGAACGAGTTGACCAAACTTTGGTGCTTTTCCAGATTCATGAAGACGATAGTTCTTTAAGGATGCTTGAGAGTTGCCGCAAGTTTGCGTAACGTTACTCTTGATTCTTCTTCCAGCGCTCTCGAGATATCGGCGTCAATATCCTCAAGTCGACGACAGGATGTCATAGATAGTAGTTCTCTTTGCCAAACTTTTTGAACCAAAACTTGATGGTAGTATAAGAGACAGAGTTTTCGCCTAACACGGCAAACAAGTTGCGACAAGCTTCACTGCATTTGCGACCTTGGAGAAACTCCTACAGAAAAGCACCTCTCAGAGCATGGAGATCAGCTAGCAAATTCTGGATTATTTTGAACGTCAGTTGAACGTTTGTCAGGTGTGTAAACCATGCATAGTAAGCACTAAATAAATTAAAAAACAGAATAGAAGTTAGTTAAATTAGCACTGATGAATGACGAAACAAAAAAATTACGAAAATATTTTGCTCAATCTGATACAATACAGCTGATGACCGTCAAATAGTCACAATCGTGAAATATTACAGAAATGCTTCTTGGATGGAATAAAGAGTATCCCTAATAAAATAATACATTGTTAAGTTTTTAAAGAAATAGAAATATGGAATCGTTTTCTTAATTATTACTAATCTAGATTTTGAAACAATAAAAACACTCTTAATGAAAAATTGACAAGATGGATATGAAGCCGTCTGGAAGTCAATTCCTTTCAAGATCCTAATTCCTAATACTTCTAAAAACACGGAATCTGATTTAGTTTCTTGCTATCTCAAACCAGTCAGACATTTTTCCACATTTCAATTAAGAAAATAACGTCTCACCTTCAATATCAGCAATTTTTTTCCTAACAATTTATGAGCAAACGTTGAGACAAGACCACTAAACTTGTCTTTAAAATAATTATTTTCTTGAAAATAAATTTGCTGTAATTTGGTTCAATTTGATATAAAAATAGTAAACTTTCAGAAAAGGCAAATCGCTCATTTTCTGCTTCTCCTCTTCTTTATCTGATTCTCCTGAAAACAAAAGCTGTAGGTCAAAGTCCAAAAACCGCAAATTCAAATTAGAGTTTTTGATCTATTATATATTTTTTTTAATTTGACATCTAGCCAAGTTGGAAAAAAAAGGTCTTGAAGAATTTATATAACAAAAAAGGAAATGACAGATGGTAGTTACAGAAAGAGAATGAGATTTTTTAATACTCTCGTTGATCGGGTGGGATTCATCAGGAAGAATGAGGTATTTTCAGGGTAATTGAGTGAGCAAACATAAATATCGGTGACAGTTTAACAAATTGAAGATGATTTCTAAGAATAAAATGAAGAAAAATTATTAACAAACTATTAAATATTCTAATGATGGTTTCCTTCAATTGATAGATAGCTTTCCAGCTGTCTGCGGAGCTCCATTTCACTCTCCAACATAAAGTTTGCCTGATCCTCTTCACCCATCTCATCCACCAGTGGCATCTCAAATTCTGGAGTTTCTGGCACAACAAAGTCTCCTCTCCACTCGTTTCCCAATTGCCCAGATTTAAATAGGTAATCACATGTCCAAATGAATTGCGTTTCTACACTGTCGAAGTCGGGCTCATTGTAAATTTTTGACAGAAACGCCAGCTCTCCCGAGACGTGACCAATTTTATCAAAGATTGCTGCATGATTCTCATCGATAATTTTGTATAGCGCTCGGAGTACAAAGATTTTGTTGGTCTTGTCTTCTATCTCAAAATAATATTTAGTCAAGATCAATTATCTTCAAAATTCGGAAATTTTATATAGCTTTTTCGAAACTTCATTCTCAATACCTATTTCTATAATATAATCGTTTCAAAAATCAGCAAAGTTATATTATCCATCCGCGAGGACGTGAGACTTCGTTTAAAGGAGCAACGAATTGTCTGTTGTTAGGGGATAGCGCGTTAAATAGCGACAGTTAATTGGTTGCGCCTTTAAACGAAGGCTCACGTCTTCGCGGATGGATAATATAACATAAAATATGTAAATTTTCAGAACTTTTATAGAAGACAAGCTGCGTTATTCTCATGTTTGAAAGTAACGTCAAAAATCTGAAATATTATTTTTGTTCTGGAGGTTTTCAAAGAATATTTTCAGAGATTGCTTTCAGACAAAAGCATACAAGAGATCACATCACTAAATTCAAACGGTTGTTCTTTCAAGTAGCTGTTAACAGCATTGGAGCATCGGAGAATTTGAAAATAGAAATTTGACATCATCGCAGAAATTTTCAGAAATTGAGTTCCTAAGTCATTTTTAGTAGAATCAATGTGTAATAACATCGAAATTTTCGTAAAACGCAAAGCTCAATACAGGTAGAATTATTGTTTTTCGCTAATCAAAAAAAGAAATAAAACGAAGAATTCCTATTTCCTTTTTTTGATTTTCTAAAACTAAATTGTGAAGAGTTTTCTAAAAGCTTTTTCAGCTCTATCTTAAAACAAAATAATTTGCATTCACTTTAAATCGTTCAAAGCTGATTAAAACATACTTCTGGCAATTCCTTCAGACGTTTTTTAATAAACACCCGAGCGATTATCGATTCTTCTGGAAATAGTTTTTATTGGTCTTATAAATTGACTCATCTATTTGTAAACTTCGTGGATCGTCCGTTGAACCATGTTGCTCACAACGAAGCTGTAATGTTCCTAATAGAAGATGCCCGCATGCTTTTATTTGCCCTGAACTATCAATTGTTGAACTTTGGTTCTCAATTGTACTTATTTGCTCTCCAGTGTTTCATCATTGCTTTACATCATCTATTGGAATTGAAAAAAAAACTCACTTAATGTCATCAACGGAGTATTCTGTTCACAACCACCTTCATCCATGTTATTGATAGGTAGTAGTAGTCGGCAAGAGATTGATCGTTGGTTAGAATATACGAAAAACACAGTGAAGAAGACAAACGCGACGCAGACGCATCGCGTAGCGCAGTGGCCACACTTCTTGCAAGCGGGGTTTGTCGTTCTGAAAGTATTAGTCAGAAGGAAATTTGAAAAGAACAAGCAAATATAACACTGAAGAACATTTTAATTTTTAATGAAAATTAAATTATATTGGAGTATAAAACTATAAGAAAATTGGATAGAATTATTTCAATTTAGACGACGTTGATGGTGGCATAGAAGTAGTCCATGGACAAATTGTCTCGTTTCTCCAATAGATTCAAATTTCAGTGTGGCTCATCGTTGACTCTTGCCTGTAAAACATCCAAATGGAGAAGTCCTGGAAACCCAAATCCGACGCTGGAGCAAGCCATTCTGACGCCTTATCGAAAGCAGAATCTACGGCAATATACACTACGGCTGAGTCATCTTTGCACTGTGTGCTGGAGCTACGTTTTGTAGGAATATGAAATGTTGTCCAGCAAAGTACTATTGAACTTCACGGCAAAAAATTCTCTTCCGAAATGTTTCTGTTATCTCCTTGTTGATTTGGACTCCTTTTTCTATTATACGAATACCAAGGGACATTTGCCTGATGAGCATACAGCTCCTATATCCATCACGCCATCTGAATGAGAGACTCGATGAACGGTCCAACCTTTTTCGTTAGGTCTTTGGGTCGTCTGTGCGAGCACTCTGCGATTTTGAAAGCTAAGCTCCGCCTCCACACTAAACAACTTGTCATCAGAGAAGATTGTGACAACTATGATGCTCGTCAACGCTCGTGCCATTCAAAACAGGTTGCTGCATTTCTCCTATGATATGGAATCATGTGAAGCTTGTTTTTGCGTGTCATAGATGTTATTCACAATTTCATATTGACAGCCGTCTTCCTATGAGCATTTCTTCCAATTCTCTCTCAAACGGTCACGAGGAGTGATCACGGTGGGTTCGCTTCCTCTGCCAGTACGATTAGAAGTATTAGGTTGATGAGAAAGTTATTGCGTTTTTTCGAATTAAAAACCATTAGAATCAATACATTTTTGCCAACAAGAAACAAGTTTCATTATGCCGGTAACGTAAAAGTCCGGGTTTCTGGAAGCGACGAACTCATTGAAGGCATTTTCGGCATCCTCTTGGTCTCAAGATCATTGCAATGTTTGATAGTGGCATAGACTGTGATGGTCAGAGCTTTTTGTCGTTTGAGCGCTAACTCTTTGCTTGAATAGTTGGACAATCGAACAACGGAGCAAGCTAGAACTCACCATTTGAAAAAGCATTGGAAAATATCACAATTAAAAATGATGGCGCAATAAATGAAAATTTAATAACTATGGGCACCGGATATGCGCCAGTACCACCATGTCCAGCCAAAAAAACTTCAAATATACGGTATATTCATAACGAAATCTTCATTTCAATGTAAAATTATTTGACAAAATTAACGCACAGGATCTGCAGGAAATTGGAAAGCAATGTATGTATAAAGTGGGCAATAATTTCATGAAGTGTACATATTCTAGCTCGGAATGTAAAAAGAATCGAGATGACTACCATCGTGGCATCATTACATTAATAGACAATGAAGCTTAGCGCGGCCACATTTTTCAAACTGGTACCGGGAAAGTGTCGCTATTTTGTGCGACGGCGTTTTATAAAATGTTTTTAAACATCGGAGAGAATAAAATAATTAAGCAAGAAAAGTTATGCTAAACTTCTTTAATGGCTCTCAGCATTCTTGAACATATTCCGGATTGACAAATGAAAATCCTTCAAATTCAGTCTGATCCAGGTTCATCAGGAATAGACGGTCAATTGGCGTCAACTTGGGAACTTCATGTGTGAATTCAGAATCAAAGTTAGAAGTATCATCGGCTGATTTCTGAAAATTGGAGAAGTGAATGCAGAATCGGATGTATAAAAGAATATGATGAAATAAATAATCCGCAAAATTTGTTTTTTTTTGCTCTGTTCACCAACAGAGTACTTGTTTTCAGGTTTAACGTGTGTGAGTTATGTAAAAAAAAAATGCAGCGGCTCGAAGTGGATAATCATGCATGTATATCAAGATCATGGATTTTTAGAGGTAAAATATAGGAATATGCAAGGTGAATTGACGACATACCTGGTTAGTGAACACCAATTCCACGACGGGGTAATGTTTAAAATGATAGCACATGGAGCACAAGGAGAAACCGTTAAATCTTCACAATTTATGTTTTAAAAGTAATTTTTGCGAAGCTTTTTGAAAACAAAGGACAGATTGGATTTTATTATTATTAGTGAAATAGTGAAAAAAGTATAGAAAAAGAAGCGAAAATGGCAGAGATAGTTATAGAGGTGGGGGAAGTGGATTGAACGGAAAAAAGTTTGTGAGTTTGAGAATGATATTTGAAAGTGGAAGGATGAAAAAGAAGTGAAATAATAAACTTATGGAGCTGCCTACGGAATGAAAAAATAAAAAGAATATTAAGGAAAAATTGGCAAAAAATAAAAGCTTCAAGTTGACTGATCATCAGGAAACTAGCTTTGGTTAGATTTATTTGGTGTGAACAGAGTACGAGGGAATTGCACAATTCAAAAAAGCCAGAAATTTGAAATAAAAATGAAATTATTCAAAGTTTAGATACTATGAAAATATTAGTCGAATGGAATTCGTTTGGTTTCGACTATGGCGATTCTAGATTCAATAAATCTGACACATTTTACCATAAAATAAATTTTTTTACAAAAAGAAAAAACTACCGTAGTTTGGATTGGCGCGAATTTATAACCTCCCAATTTAATGTGTTAAACTATTTACCAATTCACGACTATCTAATGGTTATGGTTTACAATAGAACACTGAATACAAATGAGCAGAAAAAAAACCAATATGTTAAATAGAAGAGTGTTAGCGTATTGAGAAGAAGGTTTACGGTTCTATATTTTGAACGTAATACGGGTTGATAAATGAAAAATTGTTGAACTCGTCGCCCTTGAGATTCTCCAGTACTTGCCAGTCCGCCGGCGTCATTTTTGTTGGGAGCTTCAGGAAGTTGTGATCGAAATTTTCCGTGGACCTATCTGTTTTCTGAAATAAATCACGACGATAATAACATGCCAGGAGTTGAGAAATGAGGTGAGTTAAATAGAAACTGTTCATATGCATCATGCCTTTCCATGCACAGCAAGGGAAGAAAATCATGCCAAGCCTTCAAGAAAATGATAAGATATGTATCAGAACACAATAGAAAAACAGCGTTTTTTTCTTAATATTTCGATAATAAAGCGATAGTTATCGTAATAAAGCTTTGCGATCAGCGAACAAATAGGGAAAATAAACTGATTTTCTTGATTTTAAGACGAGTTAGATACTGAGAATATTGAATAGCCAACTGTTAAGCAACCCCGTTTCATTCAAAACCTGAAAAAGTGTTAAACGCACCAATTTGGGCTTGAACGGCGGTTGAATCTGACGAGTTTCAATTTTAAACCAGTCGATTCGTCGGAAGAATGGATGCTCCTGAATTTACATGCTTGCTTCATTCGCAACTTTATTCTCATGGATACCTTAATATCCCTTCCGGCCGACTCATCATCCCCAGTGCATCCCAAACGTTTGGTGGGGTTTTTAATCAAAAGAGCTTTGCACAGGGAAACTGCCTCTTTGGATAAGCTTTTTGGATATGAAACGTTGTGCTCCGTAATTGCTGAAAATGGAATTTTTTGTGTTGAAAAAAGTTGAAAAAGTCATTGTCTATTATAATATTATAATATTAAGCAAATAGTTCCGTCTGTGTTTCTGTCTGTCTATCCAGGACGTTGTTTTGAATAGCTCAAAAAGAAT
Source organism: Caenorhabditis inopinata (assembly GCA_003052745.1). Taxonomy (NCBI): domain Eukaryota; kingdom Metazoa; phylum Nematoda; class Chromadorea; order Rhabditida; family Rhabditidae; genus Caenorhabditis; species Caenorhabditis inopinata. The sequence continues at coordinate 3,960,870 of AP018156.1, read as the reverse complement.
GTGGGTCTCCTACTTTGATATGCGAGATGGAGTCATGTGCTTCGCAACCATATCTTAAGGAGGTCGCAAGCAGAGAAGGGCGGAATTCCGGATTCCAGATTTCGTGAAAAATTTTTTTCCGTTTTCCGTTTTCCGGATTCCGTGGAAAAAAAATTTTTCCGTTTTCCGTTTTCCGGATTCCGAGTTCCCAAAATCCAATTCCGCCCAACTATGAGTTTTAATACTTTATTCTCAATTGTTGTGGAAAGTATACTTTTCTGAACTCCCGTAAAATTTTTATCGAACATTTTTTACATCATTTGATTCCCTCATAAATGGTTAAAATTTCGTTTTCCGCATTCCGCATTCCAGATTCCGCCGTTTTTTACATTCCGTATTCCGGATTCCAGGCTCCGTGAAAAAATATTTTTCCGTATTCCGGATTCCAGATTCCGTGAAAAAATTTTTTTTACGTTTTCCGGATTCCAGATTCCGAGTTCCCAAAATCCAATTCCGCCCTACTCTGGTCACAAGGTACATGGGATACTGTAGAACTATGCACCCAAAATCTTCAAAACTGTCAAAATTTTGCTCATATAACCATCTGGATGTCCATGTACAGAATGTCAGAAATCAGCTTTATATGTGCAAAGCTACAACTTTGATAGACATTGTTTTCCAAAGTTTCTAAAACTTTCCAGAATGTTCCAGAAAGTTCCAGAACAGCGGCATCGCCTTTTCTATTTCTACTGGTATGTAGCGTTGAAAATATAAGTCAAACCTGTAAACAGCTCATCTTCATCTTCCCCATCGAACGGTGGCTGTCCAGCCAGCATTTCGAAGAGCAAAACTCCATACGCCCACCAATCCACAGACTTTCCGTATGGCTGGTACAAAATGATCTCTGGAGCAATATAGTCCGGAGTTCCGCAGAATGTTTTTGTCGTGGCGTCACCGAAGATGTTCTCTTTACACATACCAAAATCAGTGATCTGAAAGTTGTTTTCTGTCAGCTTGGCGTCGCAATTCGTCAATTCTTAAGAAATCAAACCTTGATGTGTCCGTCTCGTTCCAGCATAACGTTGTCCAATTTCAGGTCACGATATATGATTCCCTTTGAATGAAGATAAAACAGGCCAACGGCTATCTCTGCAGCGTAGAAAACAGCAACTGGTTCTTTGAATTTTCCGACTTGTTGAATTTGGTACATAAGATCTCCGCCATTGACAAATTCCATTACAAAGTAAAGGCGGTCCTAAAATCAAATTGATTGAAATGACTTTTAATGTTTTTGAAAAAGCCATCTCTTGCCTATTCATGCTAAATTTATTCTTTTTGCTTTTCGCGAATTGCAAGATAAACGTTTTTTTTGTCATTCAAAAAGTTTTTCATTTGAAGTTAACTTCATTGTTCGTTATATTCATTACCGTAATTAAAAAAGTTCAACGATTTTGGCTCAAGTTACAGTTCTTTTTATGCCTTAGGTTAAATTACCATAGTCTGAAAGCACGAATGCAATGCAACAAGGAAAGGAGGCTTTTCCGGAAGAGCTAGGACACGCTTCTCAGTCATTGTGCATTCCACGTCATCGTCTTGAATAATGACATCTTTCTTAAGAACTTTGATTGCGAACAGCTCTTTTGTCGTTTTTTGCTCTCCGAGAAGAACTTTTCCAAAAGATCCTTTGCCGAGAACGGTTAGGAAATTGAAATCCGAAGCCTTGATAACATCACGATTGGTGTTTGTGAGCGGTGCAGGACTTGTTTTTGGAATAGAATCTCTTGTCTTGCTAGAGCTGCTATCCCGTGTGATCTGAATATTTAAATTTATTCAACTTGCTGCTTCCAATTTCAGATGCATTGCTCACGAAGTTATCATTCATCTTCTTGCGAACTTTTTCCATGTCCTCGTCATACTCTGGTGTGATATTAATGTTGTAGAATTCACCTTCCTCAGCACTTAACAGTTTATACCATCCTAACGCTGGCTCTTTCATAAGCTCCGAAATTCCAAATGAGAGACTTCCCATGAAGTCGTTTCGAGAAGTGCGATCCCAGTCCCAAACTTCAATCGAGAGACGACGATCCTTATCTCCAGATAATAGTTTGCTGAAAAATGTTGCTTTGTTTAAATGTAATTTTCTAGAAAATGAAGTAATACTATGTGAATGTCTCGTTCCATTGTGGATTCAAAGTAGCCCTCAAAGTTTTGGTTTTCTGTTTTGACTTGCATCCTGAATCCTCTGGAATCAGTTTGCACTTGACGTAAGGATCTGATAGTCCGTTTGGGTCCATTGGAATCAGGTTTTTTGCTTCGAGAACTGAAAAATGTTTCTATATACTATTGACAGATTTTGGAAATCGTACAGAAATCCCTAACAAGGGAACCTCGAATAGAAATCCTCCTAACTTTTTTTTAAAAATTTTACCACAGGTATTTTCGACTACTAGAAATTCAGTACACATAGTGGCTATCTGCGCAAACTTCTGGAAATCGAGATATTTCGATCTGAAAATCCGGAGCTCTGCGCCCTTTCCTCGCCTCCTTCTTAAAATATTTTAATTCAATTTTTCACAGCTCTCAAAATATGTTTTTTTTTTTCATTTTTTTCCTTTTTTTCTTTTTTCATATATCGTAAAACCATGCTCACTTTTTATAGTTAATTGATCATTTTCAATGTGTGCCTCGAGACGGATTCTTCCCCTCTTTTCAGTATTGTCTGTTCCACACATGTTGGGCACATTTTTGACGCAACGGTGGTGCACATTAGTATCACAAGATTGACATTTCATTCCTTGGTGAAGAAGACCATAAAGTAAAGATCCGCAGTGATCACAAAACGTTGGTGACGAATATGTTTGAACTTTCCATTTGTGTTGCTGGCGAGGATCCTGAATGAGCAGAACTTATTTTGAGATTATAGAAACTAAAAATATCTGAAACATACATCGGTATCTACTCCTTTATCGGCTCCTGGGCATGCAAAATTGACAAACTCGTGGCATCTCTTGTGCACGACAAGCGTGCATACTGAAAACTTAAAATGAAGTTACAGTAAACCTAGAGTCTCTCATCAGATTTGTTTATTATAGAGGAACGCTTTTACGTGTTAGGTATAACGAGTATCCTAGTAAAAAGGATTTTTTTATTGTTATGAGTTCCCTGCTTTTCGTAGCTCCATGTTATCGGAGAAGAAATTTTTAAGGTTTGTAATTCGAATATTTGAATCCATCGGATTCTCACCTTGGCACTGAAATCCTTGTTTGGTTATACCCCATAAAAAATCCTTGCAGTGGGAGCAAAACGTGGGCTGCTTGAAGAATCTTGCGATAAACTTGTGCGATCTGATAACAGTGTGTGAGTGAAATTGAGTTTTGCAAAAAGGCAAAAGCGTTGTTTAGTACTGGACATTAGAAAACTGAGAAACCCAAACGTTTACTTTAATTCGAAAATGAGTTTTTCTTCTTTTCACTCTTGTTGTTTCACAAAAGGCAATGAAACTAACGACAAGTTTTAGTTTTCGAAAAAAAGAACAATTAACGACTGGCAACCAACAAAAGGAGATAAAACTGAAAATGGACAGTTAGTTCCTTGTTTTTATGACCTAATCGTGGCAAAATTTCCCTTCGCAACTCACTTAATTTCATGTACATTTTTCTGACGAAGTGCTCCACGTCGAACGAATGCTTTGCCTTCTATCCGTTGAGCTGAAACGAAGACAAACATCAAATAAAATGAAGAACAAGAGACTTCTGCTCTTTATGCTCTCGCAATTATATCTCCCCACATAATTTTTTTTCAGAGTCCTCTACTACGCCACCGAGTCGCAAGTTTTTCTATTGTTGGGAGCATGAAAAAATTGCTTTTGCTTCCGTGCCTTGAGGCCATTTTGATGGGTAGAAATATTTCCAGTGAAATAAGTTCGGCTTAACTCAAACAAACCACCCACATATTCGACGCCTCACACTTTTGACAATTGTAGATGCGCGTTTCATTGGGTGAGAAGAAATAGAAGGGAGTGAAGAGTTTCTTTTATCAAAGAAACTCTGAGTTGTGACACATTTCTTCCAATTCCCACCCTCTTTGCTGGTAATAGCAATATAACGCTTTTGTCTTGTGGGTCCTCAGAAACTTTTTTTTGAAGTGCGGCGTATTCAGTATTTTATTCTGTGCTTATTGGGTTCTTTTAATGAATAGATCTCAATTATTTATACATAGAGTTCTAAAATATTAATTTTAAATATACCTTGCTCGTGTAACCTTCTGAATAGCGGCCGAAGAGAGAGATGATTGGAAAATTCAAATATAGATAAATGAATGAGACTGGAAGATTCATGATTTGTATCAGCTCTAAGACTTGAAGGATTTGAAATGGACTTCCGAATACCGACTACTCCACCAGAAGAATTGTTTTTGACAGGACTGATAAGAGCGGCTGCCGACAGTGATTGCGTCTGAGGCACGTCCATAAGATAGTTAAAGCTTTGAGAACAGTTAGAAAGGTCACACAAAAATGTGTTGAGCAGCTTTTAACGTCGATTTCTATGGCTTTCAGTGGGGACTCTTGAAAGGATAGCAGATGATAGATAAATGAGTAAACTGCGATGAGGAAAATAGAAAGCGTTTGTGTTTTCTCCCTCTTCCGTTTTTTTTTACCAAGGTCCCGAAACGACAGAATTCGACGGCTACCCTAGCAAATGAAATGGCTGGGCTGATGGCGTCGTTCTTCACATGAAAAATAGAACAATTTCGGTTAGAACCACAGGCCCCACTGCCGTTTCACTCCTCATCAATGCATGCGGCAGCCCCCCCCCCCCCGCTCCTCTCACTCATGCCAATTTCCATTTCTCCTGATTCCTTTTTGATTGCCGCGCTGCCTTCTTTATTCCCAAACTTGAGGAATCAAGTTCCACTCTTTAGAATGTATTACGGAAGGCCCACAAACTCAGTTATCATCCCAATTTCCAGTTATCACAATTTTGTCTTCCATTAACTAAACATATGTACTAATAAAATTTTTATCGAAGTCGTGTTATGAAAAGAAAAAACCGAATGTTTGATATTTGTGGTGAGCTACACTAAACTTTTGGAGCTATTAAAATATTTTTCGTTTCCGTCTGCTCATAAAACTCGAAAATGCATTTAGGAATCAGTGGGTCACAGAAACTGTATTTCCAAATCAAATAGGTGAGAAAGAGTGAGAAGGATCGATATCAATTTCATTTATCTGATCGAAAATAATGATTTCATCAAATGTCTAGCATCAACGAGAATAGGGAAAATAAATTTTGTTTATTTACATCTTCCGACTTTTCCAAAAAGTTCAATATTACTGCTTGATGCTATCTATCACCAAACCATTTCTACGTTAGTTATATAATAATTTTAAATTTCAAAAATTTTCTGATTTTCAAAATCAAGTGATTCAAATCACATAATCAAGTTTTTCATCAACATTGAAAGAGCAATAGATCTTGAGTTACTGAAATTTATTAACACTAATCTCTCTTCTCTGTGCATGCCAGCCAGTCAGCCAACATTGATTTTTTGTGTGTTACTTCCCTAACCATCATTTCAAATACACTCGCGCATTTTGCTTAAAATTCTTAAAACACAATTTTGAAGCAAATTCAGCTCTCAACTCTCAACTCCCTCCCCCCCCCCTTCCCTTTCCAATTTAAATGTGCTTCTCTCAATTTGAATGTTTTTCTGAACTTTAGAAATTCTGAAAATCGTAAGGATTCATTGCATTCCTGTCTTTTATGCTCTATTTCCTTTTTTTTTTGAAAATTTTGAAAAAAAAAGGGAAGAGCAGACAAGAAGTTGGAGGGTCACATGAAACATCATCAAGTTTCGCTTTTTTTAAGAGTACCGTCCTCCTACTGCAGCAGCTTTTTTCTGACGTCATGTGTAGGCGAATGTCAACAGACTTTTTCCATTAATAGGGGAATGGTCTTTCTAAATGAAACGAATCATCAGTGGAAATGTTTGTGACGGATAGAAGATGGAAAGGAGACATGGCTAGATATAGATTCAAGGGTCCTCAGCTGCTCATTTTGCACTTTAATTTATATCTGTTTTCTAAAAAAAATTTCTGACGCTATTCCGCAAATTTCAGGATTAGATCGGATGAAGAGCACAAGTTATTTCTTTCCTTGGAGTATCTCTGAGAACTCCAAAGAATCCCCAAAAGATTCGAATATACTGCCGAATAGTGAAAGTTAACCGGCAATAAAAAAACAGAATGTGAAGTGGTAGAAGAGGTAGGACTGAACAGAATAGAAACGAGACTCACCAAAAGCTTCAGAAAGCTTACGAAGGGCAAGATTTGACTCAAGCATCGGATCGGAAGACAGATCCAGGCTCGGCCGAGCATCCACGCTATTTCTGGGACCACCGCCAACATCGGTCTCGGATCGTCGACGCTCTGCACTATCCATCGTCTCACGCTTTTTTGCTTTTCTTCACATGAATAAATCTTTTACGATGGTTTAATTAAAACAAAGAGATTGGTTGGGATTCAACAGAAAATTGAAGGAATTGGAGGAGGATAACATAAAGGAAAACAGGATTTTACCGTAATATGTGAGATGTCAGCGAGAATTTGTGAGATTTCAGAAATACCGAAGTGGACGATGACTTTGATTTTGGCCGGAGACTCATTTCGGATAGTTATGAGAATATAGACTTCAAGTACTAAATGTGCTCAGAAAAATATCAGACTGTGATGGTAGGCAATGTAGGTGTGGTACCCTCCTCGCAGGTTTTCTGCGTCTTCTGGTTAGCTGTTGGAGGAGCTGCACGGATTTGAGGCGGGTATCATATTGCCCAATTAAAAAGCGCCACACAAGTATCAAATCCAAACATTGGCTCCGCCCTCGATTTCTCTTGGCTCAGGAGCTTATACGGCAGAAAGATGAGCAACGACAACGACAAAGCCGTTAATTCTTCTTCTTCTTCTTCTTCTTCTTCTTCTTCATCTTCTTTTTCTTCTTCTCCTCTCATCTTCGCCTACTAGATGCTCGAGCTTACGTGCTTCACACCTTCTAATAAGAAGCACACACACGAAGACGACAAGCTCAACAACGGTCAAAAAACTGCAATTTCCTTTTCTGACTGAATAGAGAAGGAGGAAATAAACGGCGAGAAATGGATCAGGTTTCCAGCGGCTCCTCACTCATTATATTCTCGATGTTTATAAACAAGGCAAAACCTTTCAATTGTGGTTTGGTTTTACACCATTCGTCCTTGAGTATAAACAGTCAGACGATGGTTTACTACTTTTCTTAGTAATATATTTCTTATAATTTGACCCGATGGCTCTAACTTATGCATAGAAGGTCATGACCTAGAGCAAACAGGCACACAAAAATTGCTGCAAACAGCAAGCAAAACTGTCTCAGCTCTATCGCAAGGAATTGTTAGCTGTGATCCGCGCCCACAAAAGCGATTGATGGATCGGCTTAGTAACTAAGTAAGTGAGTAAGTTGAAAGCATGTGACACGATTTCTTGCACTCCGTTCATCAAATTTTTATACACCATCCTTGAAGACCCAAACAATTTACGTTATTCCTGCCGCAATCACTCATAGTTTTCGTTTTTTTAGTCGGAATCTTTTTTTTTTTGATATGATAATCTCACAGTTTCTTTGTAATTGTTTTTCAAAGTTCTTGCACAACATTGTGCATCGGGTGGATTATCTTTGGCAACAGATAAGATGAATATTTTAGTTTTTACGTGTCCGCGGCATTATTAGGAATGCTCTTTTTTTATTTTCTGAAACAGCTTCTAAGACAGAATCAGTGAGAAAAGCTTTGTGCGAAGATGATCCGGGATTTGTCGAGAGCGAGGAAGCTGAATACGCAGTTTTTATCTGATTGCTCCTCCTTGTTTTCGTTCAATTTTGAGAAAGGGGATGGGGGCGGAAGTGGATAAGAAACAAAAGCTAGAACTTCACTATCTATAAACCCAATATGCTGAAATTGATAGAGTAGAAAACTCTTAAAATCAAACAAAGAGGTAGCAGGCAACTGCAACATTATGCTAAATGAATATAAATTCTGCGAAACAATGAGTATGAATAACATTGAACTTTAAACAGGAAAGACTAGAAATGAAGCCGCAAAAGGGGTTGTTGGCGAAGAGGAGCAAGAAGTGAAGTGTGAGAAGAAGAAGAAAGTAAAAAGCAACTAGGTTAGACCCTTCTCCTGACGGACTTCAACATGAGCACATGCGCAAACGGCGCTACAATCAAATCAAGGATAAAATAAGAGATAGGCGCAAGAAGGATCTTCTCCTGTCAGTTTCACTAAAGATATTACGTAGAAACCTCTACTTGTCAACAAGCGGCGAAAAAGGACATCGAAAACAGAGTAGAAGCTGAAGGACTTGCAAATATTTTGAGAATGAAATAACACTTTTTAAAAGTGAATTAAAATTTGGAAGATGATTCTGCAAAAGCGAGCGATGATCGAATTGTATGAGCAAACGCTAAAAAGAAACCTATGTTTCTTTTTTTCATTGTCATTGTGCTTTCATCACGAAGATGACAAAAAGAGGGTCATTTATTACAGCAATGAGAGCAGCGAACCGGATGAGCATTGAAAAGTTAACATGCTCGATGAGCACTTTCTAGTATAGAACATATGACGAGAATACAGCTTGTCATCATTGAAGCAATGCATTTATAGGCGATTCCCTGGAGAACAACGTGTTTTTTTTTATTTCGCAGCCTATTTTTTCCTTTTTGACATCTCGAAATGTAGATTTTGAAAGAGCCAGTAGTTCAATATGATAGGATGTAACAAGATCAGCGTGGCGCAGTCAGAAGCTTATGAAGTATGGAGCTGTTTTTGTACACTTTGCTCTGAGAAGATGTCACCAAGTATGTGGGAAATGCTGGCTAAGCAACCAGATCGTATTTACACTAGGAATAATAAAAGTAACCTTTAGGTTTGTATTATTCCGGGTAGATCACTTCCTCCGAAAACCCCGACAAGGATAGGAAGACCCAGAAATGTAAAAAGTTTTCAGCATCACTTGTTTTTGTAAAAATTGCGATTGTAGGAATGATGCCGTGAGTGAAAACGACGGCAACTAGCCCCCAAGCCTCACAGGACCGAAACGAATGGAAAGAGACGTGTGCCCGGCGCTGAGAACATCCTCAGCTTACTACCGGGCGTCCAAGTACCCAAGTATCCAAGTAATGCGGTAAAACGGCGTAATTCAATATCAACCTCTCAAAAGATTTGAAAGATATGTTCTGTTACTGGCTTTACGGTACTTCTGATTGTTACTATCATGCATATCTACTTATTATTAAGCGAATAGTTCCGCCTGTGTGTCCGTGACTCTGCCCTAGACTTTTCTTTAAATAACTGAGAAAAAGAAGGCCTTTCACTTCGATATTCGGGATGGAGTCAACCATATATTTAGGATGTCGCAGGGTATTTGGGATACTGTAGAACCATACACCCAAAATTTACAAAACTGTTTTATCAACGATAAAAACAGTCAAAATTTTGCGGATATATCAATTATGATATCCGTATATCACATGTAAAAAATGAGCTTTATATGTGCAAATCCACAACTTTAATTGACATTGTTTTCAAAAGTTTCTGAAACATTCCAGAATGTTCTAGAAAAGCGGCGTAGCCGCGAACTTTCTACTGCTTGATTATTAATTATGATTAGTTATTTTTAGAGAAAAATTAAAAAGAATTTTCTTTAATTTAATCTTCTTGATAAATTCAAAATGTAATCTTTTAATTATTTACATGTCTTACATCAAGAAATGTAATGCTATATCATGGAGCACCTCAATAGTAAAAGGCTCTACATTCGGAGGGGGGTGCCACTTCTAATCAAACACATCTTGATTTCCATCTCATTGCCTTTCGAGCAAATTGTATTTCTCCTATGCCTTTCTTTCTTTTTCATTTATTTTAACTGACATCCAGCTTATAAAGGATTAATACAAAAAAGATGGTGGGCACATTGAAGCAGGATCCGATTGCTTTTTGCAGTTTATTCACATCGTGGTGTGAGACGGAAAATTGAGGAGCAAAAAAAAGCATGTACAATAACTAACTGAAATCAAGAAACCCCTTACAAGCTCAATTCTTATTTTTGCTCTGCTACGGAGCCAATAAGCGTTTTACACATTCTTATGATATCAGACATTTGTGTGGAGATTAGAAGGTAAAGAAACGAAGCGTGTTTGCCTTCTTGGCATATCAGTGTTAAGTATGTACACACTATGAAATGAAACTGAAGAAACTAGGAAAGCTTTCCTATAAAATATAAAATATGAATACTTGTTTGTAGACAAGCTTTCTTTAGCAGCAATTATATAAAGGGATGAAAGACAAAATTAAAAATACAGCAGTTTCAAGAGCAGTGTATGAACTGAGAATGAATCGGAAAATTCTTGACGTTTCCGTCAAAGGAACATGCATGCTCCACTTGTCTTCCAGACAAATAATTCTTTTAGTTCCCAGACATGCAGCATTAATATTTTAGTTGCAATATTTCAAGAGTAGGATTTGATTTACTGATTTTCTAGACATATTCAGATTCAAAATGACATTTTCAATTATTTTATTTGAAATCATGGATAATGGAGATTTTGAAATGAATTTTGGTTTTTGAATTCATTAACAAAAACGTAGTAACAAGTTTACTTAAACCATTATTTCGGCTGCGATATTTTGAATGCATGAAATATTAAAAAAAAGAATTTATTTAGCTGAAAAAAAAACCTCAGGCCGTTGAAAAAAATGAGTGTTGGCTTATGTGTGTCGCATTTTGGGGCCTTGTGCCTTCTATTTTGTCTTTCCCCTATTGCTTTTTTGTCTATAGTCTTAAAGGCTCTGTCCATAACGACAAAAACAAAATGCTCAAGGCATTCATCATTGTTTATGTTGAACGTTCGTGAAGTCTAATTCAGACAAGTTTAGGAACAAACTAGTTATGAACGAAGAAAACAAAACAAAAATGGAGAAATTCAGTCTATTAAGCGCCACCGTCAAGAAAGTGATAAGTGAGCTATTTGTGCTCTTTTTCACTTTTCTCCCAAAATACAAATTAATTATATTTTAATGAATAAATTGTAGGAATCCTGTCCAAAAAACACGGAAAACGGGGAAAAACGCTCTGCAAAAACTCATATACCCTTCCCTTCCCTTCGTCTCAGACAGATGTTTTATTTTTATTGCGTAATCTCCAGGTGAATTTTGCAATACACCCAACAAACCTTCATCCTCTTTGATGGAGCTGTTCGTGCTCAACGACATTGTCGTGTACCGCGTGCAACAGTTCCCTGAGAGTAGTAAATCAACGTCAGTAAAGAAAATAAAACGAGATGAACGGAGCGGAAATGATCTAAAAAAAAATGAGCAAAGCAAAATTTTCAAGTCAAAGTTATAGATACGGTGTGACGCAATGGACTAAAAATGTCATCCTTAACGAAAATGTCGTAGTATTTCAGTTCTTTTTTCGATTAAATTTTGAAGCAAACTTTGATATGAGCACAGGTTTTGAGCTGTATGATTATAAGAGAAAGGTTGTGTTCTGATTCTACAAGTAGCACTTCAGAATCAGAACATTTTAGCAGAGAACATTTATGAAAAATAAAAGTAAATATAGCATTATAAATTTCAAGAATACAATAAACCTGAAAAGGCAATTGAGGAAAATCACTGAAAATAAGCATTGCAGAACTTAATAGAGTTCCAGAAGCAGTTTCGCGAAATATTGATTTTGTGGGATGTTCTTTTCTTTATCTTTTCATACTTTTGAATCATATTCTGATAATCAAATTTACTGTTTTATGAAGAATATAAGAACGTGAATTATGAGTTCAAAGTACAGAAAATTCCAGCAGCCCATTTATTAAAGGGGAGTCGAATGTTATTTTATCACAGAAAGAATTTCTAGCACGGATTCTAAGCTCTTGAATCAGAAATTGCTTGTCTTGAATTCCTGTAAGTATCTCAAACACTATCTCTAATGTTAGTAGCATAACTTCGGGTAATTTCTTGTCGCTTTCATGAAACCATGTCCCGAATTGTGATACTACATGGAATGACACAACTCTAATCAATAAGTGCTGAGTTATGTTTACGATTGTGCAAATCATTCTTTTCATTTCTCAAATTTCGATAGTGAAGTTCAGAAAAGTCACACTGAAAAAAACGGAGAAATTGAAAATGCGACAATAAAGAAAATGAGCTTACTAGCCAGAGTGCAAACACTTTAAAATTGATGACTACCGCCATATAGCGTTTGTCAATCGTTATGTGTATGCGCTTCACGTAAACACGATTGTAAAAGGAACTAGAAAAGAAATGACTTTACTCGAAATTAGTTTTAGAAAAATGATTCACTGTTTTTTATTAAAATCAGAATTGTTGAATTTTACTGCCGTCGCATTAGTGAAATTGAATTTAAAAAATTGAAACAAAAATGCTAAAAATTGCTCAAAATGCTCAAGTTTCTTTAAAAAAAAGAATTTTGAAATGAAAAAAAGAAAAAAACGTTTTTTTCTTCAAAATCCACACGATCACCTTCCAACAGCCGATCAAACATATTCAAAGCCAATATTACCTCCGTGGTCACTTTATTAGTGGTGTAACAACACTACACTTTTTCAATATTTAGTTATTTTTACGAATTTTTAGATCTTTATAGATTAGCTGCAATTTGCAAAATTTTGCTTACTCATAACTTTGATTTTAAAGGAAGACGTGAGCCCGACGCGCGGGCTCACTTATATGACTTAAACTTAAAAAACAACGTGATGCAAAAGCCAGAGACTAACAGAATGATACATTCAAAAAATTCCTACACTCCAAATCAAATAATTGATGGTTAAAGTAATTGATTTTTAACAGCGGAGCCACCATTACACATTTCTGTTTTTTTTTCTAGCGGCGTTTTAGTCAAAATGAAGATTTTGGAAACATGCATGGCTTCAAGTGGAAAGCGATCTAAGTCTTGAAATCGTACAACCAGAAAAAAAAACCTTTATTTCTGTCAGCACATCAAAAATGTAGAAATTCACATTAAGTGACTCGCAATAACAGAAAGTGACGAGGAATATTAAACACTCGTTTTGTTAGAAAATAACTTTGAAAACTTCTCAGTAACATTCATATTTTCGCTTTTCTCCACTCGAAATGCCGTGAATTTTCTGAGAAATCCATGACAAATAGAAGCCTTCCATGCTCCCGGTTGAAAATTATATTAGAACCAAGAGAAGACACCTTTCTGTTAACTATCTCTCAGTTCTCCTAGACATTTAATCATCTTCTGAACATGTGAAACTTGAATCCACTGTTGTAACCCAATATTGAGACTCGAACAAAACAGAGAAATAGGCATAACTCAGGTGTTAAGCGAATCGTAAAAGCGAGCATGTGCGGTAGAGTGATATTTGTGAAAGTGATAGCACACACACTGGAAAGAAGAAGAAGGGAGGAGTTGTAGTGTTTCAGAATTGTTGTCCTGTCTTTACCAATTGTTTTCTTTCATTTCCAACAATGTTGGAATAGGAAGACAAACATTAGTCACCTTATGACCATTCACTATGGCTGTTCGTGACGGTTCGTTGTTCAATAAAGTATTGATACAGGAAACGAGAGACGAAATGTGACTTTTGGAACATAGTAAAAAATGCTGGAGCACATTTGCAGCTAACAACGAGAAGCGGGCGATAGAAATAGCTCTCTAATAGCTCAAATAATAAGCTCAAAATACTCATTTTCCCTTCTCTTGAATAAAATTGCCATTGCTACCGTCAGTTTTCTGTTATATTCTCCTAGCAGACTATATAAACAGGACCTGTGACCGGTCAAGCTGGTTGAAAATTGCTTATCACTGTCCGCCAAATAGCCTATATATGAAATTTTGCAAGTTGTCATAATGCGGGGGAACATGGGTGGTTTCAGAAAAAAATATGTGTTTCAGAGAAATTGTTTCTGCTTGTTGATCTTGTCAGAAATTCCATACAAATTTGGCCGACAATTTATAATTTATTGTTTTTTTCCAGAGGTTTTTTTAAAGACGTTTCTCTGGAATTTTTCAGTGGGAAAGAGCCGTAGAATTTCAGAGACCATGAGAAAAAATGAAATTCGTTAAATATTCTGTGATTCCATAAAAATTAATTCAGAAAAAAGAAATTTGTTTTCAAAAAATAATTGAATACAACTGTTTTTGCTACATAAATTTATTGCACAAAATTAGAGAAAAAACATCAGATCAGAACATTGATCTATGCACAAACAACAATGATCAAATTGAATCAAAGTCCACCAGCACCCACAGCCAGCAAACTAGTTTTTTATAAATGTTTGAAACTGAAAAACGACGAGTAATCTTTTGAAATGAAGATATAGATTACAATCAAGATGGAAAGGTTAATTTGAGATGACTGGTCTTCCAAATTCAGAAATATTTGAAGCGAAAGTTAACGTTAAATTTAGAATTCAATTTGAGGTTGTGCTCAAAATAGTGCTAAAAAAGCAATGGATTCTTTATCCATATCAAGTCACGAAATGCACATAGATTGCGTGATGTCTAACCATCAATGTTCCATTTGCTACGTTTATGATTTTCTTTAGTTCTTTTTCCAAGAATTAGAGGCTACTATCAAGTATTTATTGTATGAGCCGCTGAAAGCAAACAACTTTTTCAGACCAAAGTTTGCAACTACAAGATACGATTCTTAATAGGGAAAAATAAAAGATTCTACAGTACTGGCCATATAGATTGCGCCCTGGCGTTTTTTTTTTGTAATAACTTCGCTGAAACTGGTCCGCAGGAAAACTGGTCTGAGTAACGTATTCAGTATGTTGCCGCTCGTAAATCTAAATAGTTTTGGAAAAAAATTCAAAATTTTAGAAAATCGTGAAAAATGCACTTTTTAAAATGTTTTAAAACAATGTTAGAAAACAGAAACTTCGAAATTTCAAATCAAAATTAAGGCTTCCACAAAAGACAAAATAAGACCGTCTCGTCTCGTCTTCGTCGTCGTGAATTCGTCTGATGCAGAGATAGATATTGTGTTGGTACACATGTATTTAAATTGACGACGTAAGACGAAAGAAGACAAGACGAAAGGATTCCACGAAAAACGACCTTTCGTGGAAGCTTTAAACAAACTACAGCTTCAAAGTACGTTGAAATTTGACATGCAATAGTGCTTTTGATAGTGCTAATCATATAGAGTAGCATTTTCTTACTGTTCTTTTCATGAGTTATTGATTTTTTAAAATGGATCGCCATTTTTCAAAAATAGAAAATAAGAATAATAAGAAACAACTCTCACTAATTGATAATAAAATAGATGACGTCATATTTCCAGTTACCATATTTCCAATGTTTCATAAACTTTTTCTCATTTTCTCAAAATCTCTAAAAGTTTTTGAAATTAATTTTTTCGAGCCACTTTCTCACAAATCAAGTAAGATAATAAATGAAAAAAACATGCACATATGTAGCTCATCTAATTTTGAGTGACTCTTCCCATTTCAATGTCCTTGTGTCACAAGGCAATAAAAATCTGGAGAGAGGAGCACAGAATCTGCGAAGATTGAGCCAATTTTCAAAACGAAAAAGAAGGAGAAGCACAAGGATGCGATGAAATTTTCAACAGCTTCGTTTTTGGCTCTATTTTATTTGTAAAAATTGCAAAAAAAATGGGAAAAACGAATAAATTGCAATTTTGCAGTCAAGTAAAAAGGTGCCTACAAGTGGTCAATTTGATGTGAAAATACTAAATTATTGATTAGTGCAATTACTAGATGAAGCTCTGAAACTGCAGAATTGCAAAATGCAATTGATTTCCCACAATGCATTCTAACATTTCTTGTCGTCATGTTTCTGTTCAAGACTTCTCGATAATTTTCTATTTTCTTTCCTCATTGTCGCGGACAACTACAACAAATCTTTATTTTGGAAAAAATTTATGATTTGCGTAACAGTGAATCGAAAAATAGAGCCAACTAGAAAGAGCACAAACAGAAGAGAAATATTTTTCACAACCTTCCAAGATTCCAAGGACATCTACTATTGCATATTCATGTTTAATGCTAATGTAACCAAGCGTGCCCCCCCCCCCCCCATAGAACAGCTGTACGTGAAAAGAAGAATTGAGAAGTTCGATAATATCTGTTTTTTACCGAGTTGAAAAGACCGCAATTCAATAAAAGATTGAAAAAAAACGAATCTGAGAAGAGAGCAGTGCAAAAAAACCTTTTTTTTCAAACTTTCAGCACCTTCTTCAATACCTTTCAATAAATTTTGAATCTGTTTCGTGTGTCTGTTCGCTGTATTTTTTTGGAATTGGTTGACACTCTGACATACAGTTAACAGGATGCGAGGCTCGTCATTATACCAAAGTTTTCTAGAACTTTGTAAGCATATTATTAACAAATGCGAGCAGAATTATTCGAATTTTATCTATAAATATATGTACTTTAAAGAACACAAATAACGATGAAGCTTGAGTTTTGCTCCATCACATCACTTTCATTTTTTCTTTTATTGTTTTCAAAATATTCAGAATAAGACACTTTGAAAGTGATATAGTTTCTCCCGAATAAGTTACCAATTTCCTGTCAGACTTACAAAGTTGTGTACCAAGTCCATCACCAATGGCTGCGGACATCAGAGGAGCCGACGCAAGGACTGCTGATGGTACTGACGTTTTCCGGCTTCCATTTGAAGCTGAAAAATGATATTTGGCACTTGACACTCGGCAAATAATTTCATAGGAATGAATAATAAAGTGAATAGAGACGATGCCAACATGATATAAATATAAAAATCCTAACGGAAATCTTGAAATAATATGAGGAAATACGATTTTGTCGTAGGATTCTGAAAACGTGTGAGCGGCTGTTAACATTCACCTTTCATTCATCTATATAATGTGATTTTAAAATGTATCTTTTGAGAATTATTGTTTTAAAGCTTTATTTGAGAAAATTCTAACAGCATTAAATCTATCTGCTAAAAATGAATTTAAGAAAGAAAGAACTCAAATTTTATCGTTTTATTGCTCAGTGTTCCAGTATTCCAGCAAACAAAAGCGGAGATTAAAGTTGCACTGGGCAGTTGCTAAGTTTGGTTTTTACCGCAAAAACTCACTTGTGGAACTGTTGCTGAAGAGCCGGACGACTGAACGATGTTCGAAGCTCATTCTCGATTCATCCGACTGAAAAAAAATACAAATTTTGAACTGAATACACGCATTTTTAAATTTGACAGTTTTAAGGCGGTCACTAGAAAGAACAATACATTTCTTTGCATTTTGAATCAAGAAGTTAGTTTAATCACAACTTACTCTGTTCATTATTATAGGTTTGTTTTGTGATCAATATTACTGCCGAGTTCAATGAGCCACCTACTCAAAAAAAGAAATGTGAAGAGGAATTCAAGAATTTGGCGATAGGTTCAAGTGACTTCACAATACTAAATGGCACACTTTTCGAGACGATAGAAGAGAATGACCTTCTTTTTCTGCCCGTTTTCTTTTTTATGCCTGAGCTCTTTGGCTCAAATTGAATTTTAGGAGCTGAAAAGAAGGCTTCAAACTACTTTTTGACACCCGCCTTTTCTACAGGGAACAATGGGCGGCGGAAGGTCACGCGAGTAGGCTAGCTAAAGTGGCACATGAAGCCGGCAAAGTGGAATTCAATTTCGATAACACCCCTTTTAGGTGATTTTTTTTTTGGATTTCTTCATTTTTTTGCTGTTCGTGTGTTTACAGACAAAAAAGGCTCAAGTGGAATTCTACGAAACCAATGAAAAATGGCATTGTGGCACAGTTCCTTGTTGCACTAATTGAACCGCCTATCAGTGCGAATTCCTCAGCTCACGTGAATTTTCACACCTTCCAAAAGTGCCAAGCTCATAAATAAAACAGTTTGTAGCAGAATTGCTGATAAGTTGAGGTTCTATCAGTAATCATTCAAAAGACAAGATAACGGTGAAGACAAAAATTACCAAACAGGAAGATTTAGTGGGACCGAAAGCACACTGTCTTCTGCTTAAAATCAGCTTATCGAGAGAAATGGGGTGACTTCGCGTATAATATTTGCTTCAAATTTTTTGCAAACCTACGTTCTTTGGAATTTGAATTTCTGGAATTTTGATGTAAAGTATTCAAAATGTTTGTTTTGAAATAGAGAAACAAGTTACAGCTTTGATCTGAAATGAGCCCTGCAGCGCAGCAGAGCCTTGACGATCTGCAGATATAATCAATATAATAAGAGCAAAATGTGTTAGCATTACCTCAGCTCAAAACGCTTGGCATCGAAAATCAGATTCCTTCCCAGAAACAATGATGCATGTAGGTAGATAAGTACATTAAAGGCGCTAATATGGCAATCACAGCCAAAGGTTTCTTAAAATCGGATTATAATGCTCTTGTTCTGATGTGCTAATCATATTTCAACATTTTTTTTCGATGTTAATCCAGTACTTAACTTTTTTTTTTCATTTGCTGAGTTTCAAATGGATGGTGCTATTTCTTGAATAATGAAACAAATCAAAAGGAAGACTTCCTTTTCATTTCAATTCTTAAAATATCACGAAAAAAAGTAAACAAATACTTCTGCGTAAACATATTGACTATGCATTTCCTTAGCTTAAAAAAACAAAACTCTCTAGTCTTTTAGTTTTTTCTTAAGGAGAAAAGAAGGTGAAAAAATGAAAAAAAGACTGTTAATACAAAAACGAAATACAATCAAATAGAATATAAATTTAGGAACAAAATTTTCCACAAAAGAAATGAAAATGGAAAGAAAAGAAAACGCGTCTCTAATTAACTCGACATAATTTTCTGCTCAAATTCTGATAAAAAGATAAGAATTGAACATTTAATCAGCATTTGGCAACTGTTTATTTGCACTAACATCTCATAAGACCAGTAGGCCGACGGTATTCTTTGATAGTAGCGTCG
Organism: Caenorhabditis inopinata; assembly: GCA_003052745.1. Taxonomy (NCBI): domain Eukaryota; kingdom Metazoa; phylum Nematoda; class Chromadorea; order Rhabditida; family Rhabditidae; genus Caenorhabditis; species Caenorhabditis inopinata. Next base: position 3,941,920 of record AP018156.1, on the reverse strand, counting down.
AATACTCTTATAGGCTTTTATAGTATTAATGACTTCCGATGACACTCAAGGTAATGACGAAATTTGAAAAGTGTGCAGAAATATTGAACATTGGACAGAAAAAGAGAAGTCAAGTTTTGCATAGGGAAACAATGTCATAAAGATTTCGTTTAAAAATTGAAGATATCAAGTCTGAAATTCTTAAATTTTACCTGAAAATAATAATATGTTAATCTTCGGGATTTTCAATTAATTCTCTTAAGAAAACATATTATGATATATGGAGTTTGAGCACTAAAGACAACTATATGACGCGAAGGAGACCAGTAAACAAATGGCTAAGTATTCACTCATTTTCAGCTCGATGTAAGCTGAAACGAATCACGAAGCAAGAGTTAACTTTTCTTAATTTTCTGATAGTAACTGAAATTAATGTAGCAGCTAATAATTAGTTTCATCTTTTAAGGAAAACAGCAGTAAACGGTTTTGCATAAACGTGAATGAATTAGTCGACATGTTAGCTGCTACTTTCAGATATAAATCTACGAAAAATTAGATAGACTGCTTTATCTAGTTTGTTTATTTCTCATATTTATTGCAAGTACACCCTCCGAGCAAATTGAATACTTCGTTGAAGTAACCAATGAGCTCTGACGAGATGATGATAAGATCAAGCTTAACTTGTTGTTTTTTTTGGGAGTAAGAGAATAGAATATCTATCTGTTAAAGATTCTCGGCTCTTTTTCTTAGAACTTCACTCAAAATCGAAATGTTATTATCAGTGGGGAAATCAACAATCAATCAATAAGATCAATAAGTGATGAGTAAGTCTGGTTACCTCCATGATGACAAAACCCACAAAACTGACAATGAAACATTAAAAAATACTTTATGACGGTTTTTTTCAAAATGTCCTTTCTATTTCATATTTTTCTACAGCACCCCTTTTTTCAGCTGAATTTAGGAATAGTGTCGCTTACAATAAGTAGAAAAAGGAAAGGATTTGAGATTTGCAATTTTTTTTTCAACAGAACTATTAAATGGAAAGTTAAAAAAGTTAAGACACCCCACATAAAAGAAGAAATTAAAGGGAAGAATTGAGAAGCAAAACATATGGTCACTTGAAAAGAACTAGTGAGCCCCACACTCATAGTTCAAATCACGAAGACACTAGCCCCATTTCCCGTTGTTTTTCCTTAGTCTCCAAATGCCCCAATCTTTTTTTTGCGTTGCTTCGCTTTTCTCTCAGTCAGCCCCAAGAAGCCCGTTTTCGCCTTTAATTTGGTTGCGACCAGCACGGCTTAAGCAGGCATTGCAAAATGGTGGAAAAATGAGCGATGAAATCAAATTTATCGTGAAGCGCCCCACTGAAAAGTCTACGGCGGAAACGTAGACGCGACCAAAAAAAACCAATCACAAATTTATAAAGACATCACTTGAGAATCCTTGTGGATTTTTCTATCTGAAAATTGTTAACAATGTTTTTTTAACATTTCATTAAGATAAAAAATGTATATTTATTTATCATTTTCTTTATTCTAGACAGAAAAATCATCAGATTTCCTAGAAGAATCTGAAGTGTTCAAAAAAATTTTTTCCTGAAAGTTGGCTAGTATCAGCTTTGAAAAACTGTTTTCCTTTAAGAAACTTTCGAAAAAGCGACAAAAAGAAAAAAAATTGAAGAACGGGATGGGAAAATTCAAACTTTTGTCACAGTTTGATGGCAAAATACTCTGTTTGAAAATTTTCAGCAAATTGTCTTCAACTAAAATGTTGATTTGTTTTTTTTTTTACTGTTTCTTCGAAATTTTCTTCTCGGATAATGCAATTTTAAAATTGTTACAAGGTGGTTATCGCCTTTGCCGTTTCAGTGAATGAATCCATTAAAAGGAAGAAGCAAAAACATTTTTTAATTTCGTAAAAATCTATTATCCGCCAACGCCAACACTGTTCGATTGTTCGCATTACCTTTTTGAATCTGAAACTTCTTCTCAAGCTCATTGTAGTTTTCAGGAGACTATTGGTAACCGCAGAAGTTCTCGACACTCCAGGTGGCACGATTGGAGAAGTCGGTGACTTTGGTGAAGCATCCATTTCCAACAAATCAGGAAAAGTTAGAATGATTGCGTGTGTGGCATGATGAAAGCAAGTTCCGAAGAAAAGGGTAAAGCAAGTAGGTTGGCCAGCATGAATTTGAAATAAGGAGTGTGAGAACATTTCTGTGATAGGATTGAGCACGAGATATGAGATATGGAATTGGCTCCTTCCATTTTCACCTTTATCTTTTGGGAGACCAACTTGGTCGGAGAAAAAAATGAAGAGAGAAATACGCGTAAATGAAAGAAGAAGAGAAGATCCAATAAACGAGGGTAATGATGATGACTCGTTGTGAATTCAGCAATTCAGCTATTGAAATGAATTATCCTAAGAAATATCTTGAGAAAATGAGAGTAAGAAAAGATGCACGCATAACTGAATAAGATTTGATGAAAAGCTTCAATAGTAGAAATATAAAACGTATGATAACTCGCAACTTAAAAAGTCACTCTGAAGGAGATCAAAAATGGAATTCTACTACTCTTTCTTCATTCTTTGCTCTTTTTTGTTCAGAGTAGACCTGTAAAGATGCCAAATCCGAAAAAAAAAAGAATCGGGATTATTAAAGAATACAAATAACCCTGGAATGAACATTCGCATGAAATCTCCCGTTTGAAGCATCTGAAAAAACGCTGCTTCAGAAGAACTTCAGAAAATAAGATTCAAGAAGCGAGAGAAGAAAACTTTTCTAAAAAAAATGAAAGGCCGCATGTAACAAACAATAGAAGTGTGAAAAATTCATTGCATATTCATATGCGTCTTATTTTTTTCATGTCCGCCTTGAAAAACTGAATATTGTATATCCAAACTTTTTTTTCTTCGAACTGAAAAAAAGAAGTTGGCAATTACCAGCAAAACGTATGGAAAAGGTTTTCTTGGATAGAGCTCAAAGTGAAGCCGTATAGCGTAAAATAAGAATAAAAAAGGAATTCACACCGGATAGAAAAAGTAGAGGTTCCCATGAACCTGTCAACAGCACTATAAGCACTAAACGTTGGAATTTTCATCGTCTTTTCTAATAGCGCGACTTTAACCCTTTTTTCTTTGTTTTATTATTGGTTTTTTTTAAAGAGTTTTTGAACACTTAAAGCTCAAAAATGAATTTTTCAGCAATTTCGGAACCTGCTTTACTTCTAGAAATGCAACAAACTTGCGAACAGAACTAAAAACAATGGAAATAGTCTATATTGGTTTCTTAAAGATTAAAAAAGAGTTTGCCAAACAAAAGACAGAAAGTTTAGAAAACTCTAATTAAATTATGCTTTCACTAGATGGAATTCCATTTATTTTTTTGAGTTTGGAAGTATTTCTGAAAGAACAACTTGGGCAAAACTGTTCCTTGTTCGTTTTTACTGTAGTTTGGAACTCTAGCCCAGTGTATTGCGGTCTCAAACACTAGAAGAAAAGCTCGTAAAATAAATTAGGTTCAAAATTTGGCAACATATATATAGCTCGAAATAATACTTCCGCTTTTGTTTTGGGCAAAACACGAATTTCGCGGAAAAGGTAGAACGTAACGTTTCTGAAAAATGTTCAATGTAGGCGTCCAAATAAAATTCTAACGGGGCAAAAGTATTAAGAAACATTGAGGCCACCAAAATACCGGTTATTATCTAAAATAATACTACACAGCCATCGAAGGCGCGGATGAGTATGCGTACCAGGTCAAGCTACTTAGCTCACCAAATTGGAATCGGAACTCCGTGGAAGGAGTCCTGCAGCCTGGTCTCCGTTCTATAGCTGTTTGACTTAACTTCTCAACTCTTTGACACTATCGTTCTTCCAGCAATCTCTTACGGACTTAAATACATCAAAAAAATTTAGGATGAGCCTGACACATTATGCAAAGAACCGACGGATGATGAGCAAAAACTGCTACAAAAAAGGATTCCTCGTGACAAAAAACAACATGTCAGACGGTCCCCCATGAGGTTCAATTCACTTCGAAAAGAAGAAGAAACCCCCCTCGCTAAAGATCATAGAGTATGGTTTTTCTGATCCGCGCCAACACAAGCAAATGAAGGATCCACTAAGTATCTAAGTAGGTAAGCAATTCAAGCACATTGAGAAATTTGGAAACAATTTTAAAAAACACAGTTTATGTAGCATTCAAATTCAAGGACAGTGTCAAACATACACAATCTCAACATTTCAGAATCTTCAAGGCACAATTTCAAAAAAACAAAAAAATGTTGACAGAGATGAGGCACAAATATTCTGTAAGTAGAAATATATGCCGTAGACAAATGTTTTGCGTCACCGCTTCTTACAGTTTAATGAATCAACGCGTTCAAGCCACCTGAAATTTCGATGAAAATCTTTTTTTTTAACTTCCATCTTATTTCTGTGGAAATTGTGGAAACCTGCTCACTGTGTCAATTTTTTTACTGAAAAGATTTTTCACTCTCTTACTTTTTTCCAGATGTGTATATATACAAACAATCTGTGTACCTAGTTGGAACAAACGTGGACCAAAAGAATGGCAAAGTGACACATACATATATGGTTAAAACTTGGTCTTCTTTTCATCAATATGGATAAACTTATGGATAAAAAAAAAGAGCAAAAAAGTATGAGCGGTTTCACATGCCGGTTGCAAGTAACAAAACCAGCACAAAAAGTGAGCAAACTTGCCCTACATTTGTCTCTCTCCCGGTTTGTCTGTGTACAAGAATGTTGCAAGATACGCCAAGACGTAACATAACAGAATGAATCAGTATTGAACTATCTAACACTACCTAACAATTTTACGGTTTCATTATATCAAAAATTCTACGGTTTCTTTGATATGATGATATCTACGCACCGAATACTCTGACAAAACATATGTGCACCTAGTTGGAACAAACGTTGACCAAAAGAATGGCAAAGTGATCCATTGGTTAAAACTTTTCCTTTTTCATCAATATGGATAAACTTGTGGATAAATGGAGGAGCAAAAAAGTATGAGCCGTTTCACGGGCCGGTTGCAAGGAACAAAACCAGCACAAAAACTGAGCAAACTTGCCCTACATTTGTCTCTCTCCCGGTTTGTCTGTCTAAAAAAATGTTGCAAGATACGCCAAGTCGTACCATAACAGAATGAACCAGTATTGAACTATCTAACACTATCTTACACTTATATGGTTTCATCATCTTAAAGAAATTCTACGGTTTCTTTGATATAATGATATCTACGCACCGAATACTCCTACAAACCATCTGTCTACCTAGTTGGAACAAACGTTGACCAAAAGAATGGCAAAGTGATCCATTGGTTAAAACTTTTCCTTTTTTTCATCAATATGGATAAACTTGTGGGTAAATGGAGGAGCAAAAAAGTATGAGCGGTTTCACATGCCGGTTGCAAAACCAGCACAAAAAGTTAGCAAACTTGCCCTATATTTGTCTCTCTCCCGGTTTGTCTGTGTAAGCGGTAACATAACAGAATGAACCAGTATTAAACTATCTAACACTATCTAACAATTCTACGGATTCTTTTCGTAACGGTCTTCTAGAAAGTGCTTCGAAAATTATTCAAGGAGCACGTTTCAACTATTCCTTCTTTTTGAAAACTCCAGATTTCTCATTTAAACTAACTTAATGAAAAAATTATTGTTTGACATCCTTTAATTTTAGCGCAATTCACTATTCGTCCCAGAATTTGAAGTTGGTTGAGCCACTTTCAATGTTTTTACATAGTTGCCTTCCCCTTCTGCTGTTTCCCTGAATAACCACATTTGAAAACTTCAAAAACAGAGAATAACATTTCCTTTATTGACGTACAAAGTGTTTTGGGTTTGTTTAGCTTGAATTTTTAAAGATGTAAAAGTTTCCTTTTTCTTTATTTTTATTCAATTCACATCTGGTGCAAAAAAACGTTACCTTACATGGTTTTCTGTCAAAACTGAATATTTTCATGCCGTCATAGCATGGTGATGTTTTCAGTGCATGACGTTGAGGAAATCAAATACTAAATACAAATTCTCAAGTACAAACTAAAATATGGTAAACTTCCAAGTAAATGAAAGATGCGGATTCTGCATCTGAAAGAACAAACCACCGATGGGAATACGTAAGCATAGGAAAGAGGCGGTTGCAAAAAGGTTTCAACTAGAAATGACAAGTACAGAATCCAATTAATAATCGTGTGAAAAAAAGTGTTTGCATGAAGAAGAACATTGAATCTTGGCTGAAAGGTGAAAACATAGAGAATTGGTCGAATATGATCGGCTGTTCTCACATTTCTTCTCGTATGAATGAAGAGGAAAAGCCGTGGACAAAGTTACATGGATCTGGTTAGGAAACTGTAATTCTATGCACAGAAACCAAAAAACTTGAAAATATTTCAGCAGATTCAAGGATTTTTTTAAATATTCGAAAAAAGAAGCAGTGGGAAAACTTTAAAAATGTTTTAGAACAATTTTTAAATCAAAAAACTTGAAATTCATTTATCAAAATTCTGCGTATATCTATAATGGAATAATGACAGGTTTATCTGCTGAACACACTAATATAAATGATTTTAATAATATATTGATTCCAGTTTTTAAGTTAACATTAGTCCCTTCGAAATCAGGAACGCTTTCATATAACAGTGCTTGTAGTTCATTAACAAAAACTAAGGCTTCCACGAAAGACGGAGACGAAAATTGGTCTTGTTCTCGTCGTTCGTCCCACGTCTTTCACCTCGTCTTGCCCGTCTTGATGCTGTAAGAAAGGCAATAGGCTTTCTATTCTCGTACAAATCGTCTCTTCCCGGGCTCCGCGGATCTTCGTACTTTGCACACTATGACCTTACAAACATGTTTCGCACTTGGTAATGCATGAAGCTGCGCAAAACCCAGGAAGCGTCGGAACATTCGTGAATATATAGCAATCTCTGTTCATCCCTCTCTGTGTTAGACGAATTCAAGACGAAGGAAAAGACGACATGTTGGCGGAGACAGGATAAGACTGGCGAAATTTTGCACCCAATAGAAGCCTTAGCAAAAACCTCGAATGCAGTGATGTCTCAAAAAATTTGGCTTCGTAACCTCAACTTTTGTTTTAAGATTTTCTGAATTGACATTCCACTTTTTTTAAACAAGAGTTAAAAATATTTTTTTAAAGTGAACTTGTTCAACGAACAACAACAGGGTATGTTTTGAAAACTCACCTATATTAAGCAGAGCATTTTCAGAAATACAAAGCCACGTCAGTTCAAATGGCACGGCTGCTAGAATTCAAATCAAACGGTTTTCTTTTGTTCCGCCTAACAATAAAACCTCTATCGCTCAAACGCCCACAATTTTACCATTCTTCCAGTTTTTTCGTCGATTTTCATTTCAATAAAACGCTATAATATCAGCGAAACGCTTTTATCATGCTAATTTTAAACTGGAATAATAGAATAGGATTCAGGAATTCCAAAAAGGGATCTGTCATATTGCTCATCAATGTGAAGAAATCATAGAGCAACACAAATTAGTGTGAGCACATGCTAAACACTCAACTTACATCTTTCAAACTGTGCATTCTGTTGCTTCTGGAGATTGCTTTCAGGAACTGGAGCATTGAATCAGTTGATGAGACGATGCAGTTTCCAAAAGAGCAGAGAAATTAGGTCGGCAGTCGGATAAGCGGAATGTGGTCGTGAGCCCTCTTGTCCTGTCAACGAACGTTTCTCATTTTCTTGATCTTTGGTTTGCAGAAAGCGAAAAACGAAAGGAACTAAAATCTATATGTTTTTTAGAGAAATAAATGACAAGACGAACAGGATGATCAACAACAACCTCTAGAAATTTCGTGAAACGGAAAACGTCAAAAAGATTCACTGCAGAGTAGTAATTTGAATCAAAAGATCAGCTCGTGAACCTTTTTAAAAGTTTATTTTAACGTTTGCAATAGTCGAGGAATGCAGACTGAACAAACTGTAGCAATAAAAAAAGATTATTCGTAAAATACTTCAAGCTACTGGTATTTTCATTTATATTAAAATAAAAAAAAAGGAAAAATCATAATTTCTGAAATCATATTGGTTTTCTTAAATATAGCCTGAATGAACAAAAGCATAAATTTAGAAGTGATGCACTTTTCTGATGTTTGTCTTTATTGATCACATATTCTGTCTGATCTTATAATCGGTTTCACTGTGATGAAATATGAGCGGAATGACGCCGCCAAATCGATCTGTGGTGATAAAAAAGTGCTCAATGCTCTGCAACTCAATATTTCTTGAAATATATTATCTAAAATGTATACACGAAACTTGTTTGAAAAGCTTTGAAATTCTCAAAAACAAGCAAATTTCTGACATCATGTGTAAACCTAACACCATTTGTGCCAAAATGATTAAAGGTCGAAACGCGTTTGATGGCGTGGGTTAAACGTATTCGTTTATTATACCTTCTACTGAATGAACACGCAATTTCAACTTTCGACTTTTAACTATGTTCTTTCAAAACTTAAAAAACAAAAATGTGTAAAATGGAGAAATTTTCGACTATTGAAAATGGGCTTTTTTCGAGTTATAACGATACAAGTGAAGATGTTACATATGTATAACAGGGTGGCTAATAAGTATGAAGTTCTATGTTTTGATGTGTTCTGAAAAAAGAATGACTTGTAACATGTGAATCAAGTTTACAATTATTTAAGAAGATGCTCGAATTTTGAACCATTGCTTTGATGCAGGCTTTCAGAAGATCACTGTGCGCCGCAGATAGTCGTCATAACTGTCATCCCATGCTTTGAGAAGAGAGTCGACAGTTGAAGTCGACAGTTGGAGACAGTTGGAGTCCTTCAGACAGTCGACAGTTGGGTGAGAGCTTGATCTCCAAGTACCATCACCGATTGAGGAAACATCTGATTGAATGCCAGACGACGTTCCGGAGATCTGGACTCATCTTTTCGTAAGAATTTTGCCGGTTTGGAAGTGGCTCAATTGTGAAAATCTTCTCACCAGTCCTGTTTGAAAATCATTTGAACACATTTGCCTGATCCTCTTCTTGATGATTCCTCTTGTCCTGCGAGTGTTCACAGTACTTGGTCTTCCTGTTTCTTGATACTCCTGGACGTGCACTTTAGTCTTGAATTGCTTCACAACTTTCTGGACCAACAATTGACCGATATCGAGTCATCGAAGGATGTCACACACTCGCCGTACAGCTTGGCGACAGTGGCATGATGAGAAGAAGCACGCATAATTAGAGAAAAACGAAACGTGATGCTCTCCTTATATACACCAGACTTTCGAAAAGTTTCGAAAGATTTCGAAAATCAGACTTGGTACGGTGCCAGGAGCACTCAGAAAAAAAACCACACACTTATCAGCCACCCTGTATAATTACAACTATAATTATACCTTACAAATTGCCTATACAAATTTCAGCGTTTCTTAAATTTAACACGGATTGAGCAATGCTTATGAAGAAAAATTGAAAAATTCAGAAAAATTCTGAATTGAAATAAAAGAATTTGATTTCATGAAGAATATCGATTCAACAAAGCTTACGAAACACTTCCAAAGTGAACTTCTAGAATAATTCCAGCATTGATCTTGCTTTATTAAATTAGTTAAAGGCAAATTATGTTTGTGTGCTTACTAATAATCAGTTTACTACAAATCAGTTTACAACTGAACTTTTTATAGATCTTTCCACTGAAATATAATGACTTTTTAGGTTTTTTTTGTTTTAAAATTTCCTATAATTTGTTATGAAAAAGTACTACTTTCGCAGCTTCTGGAGATTTCCAGAATTTTCAGATATCTTAACAAGACTTCATAGAATAAGAATTTTCACTTTTTTTTCTTTAAGAAAAACATTCTTTAAGATTAAGTGAGAAACACTTAAAGAGCAGTCTATAAAGCTAGCTCTTAGTCAGCTTGACCATTCTATCAACTTTTAACTTCATTGGTCAAGAGTACGTACATAAAATTCCGTTGGCTCGCCAGCCTGGAGCAGACTCTCAGCTTCGCAGATAGCCACAAAAAGTGTAGTCTTAAAACAAGAAGTCAATTTGTTTAATTTAGACGAGTTCAACTTATTCGAAGAATATGAAGTCGGTTCGGTAGGAAAGATGACGATGCTGCAAGGAAAACCTAAGCTCTGTCTCAAGAAACGGACGACGAAAGAAAGGCAAGAAAGCCCAGAAACGCATTCCAAATGACAAAAATGCGCTCAAAAGAACCAGAAGATGTGAAAGATAGAAGAAAGAAGCCGAATGCATCTAAGCACGTTTTGAGGAGCCTTCAAACGTGGCATGAACAAGAAGTGAAAGTTATGCAGAATGCAAAGCAAGGGCTCGGGCCACGGAGTCAGTAGAAGAATCTACACTTACAAAGAAAGCCGACTTTCTGAAATCCCGGACAAATTATCATAGTGGAATGGCTTCACAGGATACAGTTTTTAAATAAAGCTACATGAGCACCATGTCATCAATTCAATTTTGCAACTAACTGTAAAGCTTGCATTTTTTTAAATAAATCAAAGCAAGCAATTAAATTTTGTAATTTTCAAATAGTGTGCTCCCGCAAAAGAAAGTATTCAATTTATGCGTATGACCGATCATCCGTTTTTTAAGAGTTTTTCAAAAGAGGTGAGCACATGTTCAGCACTCAACTTACCGCTTTCAAACTAAGCATTCTGTTGCTTCTGGAGATTGCTTTCAGGAACTAGAGCATTGTATGAGTTGATGAGACGATGCTGTTTCCAAAATAACAGAGAAGTTAGGTCGGTAGTTGGATAAATTTTTAATTAAGGCGAGTTCAACTTATTCTAAGATTATGGGTCGGATCGCTAGGAAATTTTTTTCAATAGTGTGCTCCCGCAAAGCGAAGAATTCAGCTTAAGCGTATGACCGATCTTCCGTTTTTCTAGAATTTTTTAGAAGAGCTCCGCAACGTGTTTCTGAATTCTAAACGCAAATCTACGCAAGTTTCTGCAGTTCTACAATGACTTTTTGGCGATGGGTTGCAACTGAACATGTCTTATCCATTTATTTTTCAGTTACTGTTTTCGTTCCCTTATCTCACTAATAATGCATAACTTTTCAAAAGGTGCTCAATCTTTTTCCACATCAAAACTAAAAGCGAACAAAGGAATACAAATGTAAGCTTGCGACGTAGCCGCAGTGTTTCAGCTGGTGAAATTCTATAAAAATAAAAGTATTGAAAACATTGCACAGTATACACATCTCAAAGACTTTTGCAGAATTTATGTATATATTTGTGAAGTTTGGTATACAACAAATATCTGCCTTTCTATGATTGTTAAATATATGAGAGCTGAAACAAATTGGAAGAATTTAATACATAAATTTTCATGAAAACTCAGATAAACTATAACAATGATTCTCCTCTGAAGTCAATGAGGAATCAAGAGCATTTGGGAAGCCGCAAGCCGCAAAACTGAAGAAAAACGTGTTCAAAAAAGTGTGAGATTGTCAATAAGATAAATGTTTCCTCACTGACGCAGAGTTTTGGAAATCTAGTTCAAATATAGCAAACATAGCAAAAAAAAGAGCGCACTTTTTGGAAAAGCTGGAACTTGTTAAATACCCTGGAGCCCAGCCAAGATAGATTGCAAGAAACAAAAATAAAATATAATATTATTCTGTGTTTTAATTGTAGTTGTTTTATGTGCTCATTTATATTTTTGACCAATATAAGACATTCTTCCAGCAACTATTATGCAAAGTTGATAACAGAGCCAAATTAGAACATTGAGAGAAACAGCGCTCCAGAATTGTTGAGCAGATGAAAAAAAACACCTTTCTTCGATTTCAAAATTGAAACCGATTTTATTGGTTTCAATTTTTTTTGAAATATTCAAAGAATGAGTATTCAAGCTGAAACAATGGTTTTTTTCAATTCTCCATGATAAGTGAAAAGTGGGAAATCCCCTTCGTTTTTTTCAGAAAATTATGAAGTGCGTGTTACAGTACGTTTTTTCATTTATTCAGGAGTTCTTAGAAGGTTTAGATCCATCTAAAATAGTCTCGAGCTGATAAATATCGCACATAAAGGGAAAAAAGTTATTTTCCACGAGAAACGATTAGGGAGTTCGATTGAAATCAAGAATAATCGTACCAAGTTTTCTCCACTTTCCCCTGATATCCCCTTTTCTATTCTGTTATTTTCAAATAAGTCTTTAAGTTGACATTCCATTAACTTGCATGCATTACTGCTCGTCATTCCTACCATTCCGCAACATTTTATGGCTTTATTTAGACGGACCATTAAACTAGGAGTCATTCTGTCCGCGGATTCTCATCATTTTCATCACAATAAATGGGCTCCTGGAAAGACGTTTGCCATCATAACTTCATTCATTTTATATAATACTGAACATCACCATGGAGATCGATCGGAGTAGAAAATATTCATTTCAAATTGAGGTTTTAATACACCATGAAAAAATATATATATTCATATAGGAAAAATTCAGTACACACCTCCATCATCATGCTTTCCCTTGCTGTGTTCCCATAAAATATGAAAATGATGAAGATGTCGAAGCGACTTCTCCTTATATATATATCAATGAGTTTTTTTGCCATGAAACATGCCAACTTTACGAGGGGAGCGGCTTTCGAATATGGATGCTCAATTCAAGGAGCAGCCCTGAAAGGGCGCCGACTCCAATCGTCTCTAGACTCATCATCTCTTTCAAGATGCTGATACACGTATAAAATGTTATTCAGCTTTTTTCTCAGATATTTCAGCTTTTAATCTCTATCTCATTTTGTTTAGTTTCTCAAATTCAAATTAGCGTCTTAATAACTCCGAGTCACTTCACCGACCGGATGCTTAGTTTTTGTCTATCCAAGTTCTAGCGAGGAATCTAAAAGTCGAATCTATTTATCTTTCTCACTCATTTCAAGATTGAGAAAAAGAAAGCTGAAAAAACCAATTTTAATCTCACTTATTCAAATTGAGAAGCTCTTCAGATTTATTTCTACTGGAAGCTACTTTTCGGAATAAAAATTCGAAGGAGGTTGAAATTTTTCAGTTTTTAGCTAGTATTGAACCATCTCAACTGACTGCAATTTTCAAAATTGATGCCGCCGTAATTTCAATTGCGGCGATCCATTTTTTTTTTTTGAAAATAAGTATAAACGACTTCTCTGCTCATTGTTGAATCGAGGAGCTCAAACTGTCTTGATTTTTTTCTATTGAGAGCCTTGATTGTTTATCAAAATCTTAATTTGATCATTATTAGAATTCTTAACTTCTAGAATTCGCATTTCACTTAACTTTTTGGAATTTGAAAAAATTTGATGCGATTATTGTAAAAAGACCTTTGTTATAGAACCAACTTAAAACATAAATGCTCGTTTTCAAGCCGGAAAACACTATTGTCGTCTCATTTTGTTCGACATCGGTTGCCGAGCTCGTTAAATTAACTACTCCCACTGCTCAACTGTCCCATTTTGGTGTTTTCAGTCAATGTGCTTGCGTCTGCTGAAGTTTTGAAACTTCATGAGAAGAAGTTCGCATCAAAATTAATTAATAGTTTTTGGATGCAGCTTTCATCATGAATTTCGTAATGAGCATTCTCAACATATTTTTGAATTAATTAATAAACATTGGCTTTGCATAACAGTTGAATTGATGAGTTTTAGCAATCTAAAAGTTAAAATCGTTTCATTCAAGTTCTCCTTTGAAAACTGTATGAATTTCAGATCGTGCTATAGCTTGAAGGAAGTTAATATAGATGTGGAATAAGCAGAATAACGTCATGTATTATTTTAAAATGAATGGAATCGTTTCCCGTATTTTTTTTCCTCTTTTTTGTAGCCCCTTCCTATTTTTCATTGTGTCTATAGTTTCTGTTTCGCAACTCCATCTTTTTGTATCGTCCATCATTAAACAAGAAAACAGCTTCATTGAAAATGAATTCAAGAACGGTTTCGCTTCTAATCTTGGATTCCGAACTTCACCAGCTCCACCCTTTTCATTCTTATTTTATGTAATAGGTGTGCTCAATGGACATGCTTGAGGGTGTTGGATTCGCCTCTCCAACATCGACTTCGCTTTTGATGTTCTATTAATATTTTCATCACTTCTTCAATTTTATTGTATTTTTGCTTCCGTAAAGAACGCTAGATTCCAGTATATATGGCGAAATCCCATGAATTCGATATTGTGTCTCACTCAAATTCCTTCAGCTCTCTGAACGTGTACTTAATGGATACGTGTTTCAGCCTAGTTTAATAACCCCAAAGTTTTTTTTCAGAAAGAAAGTGATCAAATGATAGGTTACCCTCAATCCCGTGTTGTGATAACACTGTTACTGTTGTCCATATTGGTTTCAGCTTGTTTAGCTGTTCCATTTCCCAATCCCTCTTGGGAAATGCAAAGTGGTATCAATTTACTAAGTTTTTTCAAAAATTAAAGAAAAAGAGGTTCAGGTTCCAATGACTATCCAGCGGAGGAAACAAATGAATTTGCAGGAGATGGAACAGATGAGCAACAGCTTCATGAGTAAGCTTACCTCATTGTGCAATTAGTCAGCTCGAAAGACTTTATTACATAATTTCAGAGAGAAACGTGCAGTTTTCCGAATGGGCAAACGCGCTATGATGAGATTTGGGAAACGAGCGTTGATGAGATTTGGAAAGCGATCTGTTGTTCGACTCGGTTGATTCAATTCTCTCCTTTTATTCAACACTTCTCTCGACATTGATTCCCGGGCTCAACAATCTAACTTCTTATTGGTTGCTGTATTATTATTTTTAACGTTCACTTTTCAGTCCTTTAGATTTGATAATAACTTTCCCTATCTAAGCGAGCAATATGTCTGCTTTTCAATGTTCAGAGCAATAAACTGAAGTTGTGTTAAAGTATCAAAGTTTTAAATTCATCAGACGGTTCATTCGGCAGCGAGTTTTTTACTATGAACAATTGTAGAAAAATCTGGAATGCTCTGGAGTGTTCTAGAACTTTCTAGAAATTTTCGAAGAAAAGTGTCTATTAAAGTTGTAGTTTAACATATATGAAGTTGATTTTTGACATGTGATACACGGACTTCCAGATTGCTGCATCAGCAAAATTTTTACATTTTATATTGTTGTTAAAACAGTTTTCTAGATTTTGGGTGTATAGTTCTATAGTATCCCAAGTGCCCTGCGACCTGCGAAGTACCCTGTGATTCAGAGGATCCAGAACTGAGTCCACTGTGCGCCGCAGGTACGAACAGACGGAAACACAGTTGGAACTATTCACATAATAATAAGTAGATAGTGGCTGGTGAACTTCACGTGAATATGTGACGATTCTCATGTCTGAATCAAAAACTCTGAAAATTCTAAACAATTGTATTATAGTTTTCACATACTAAGGTCGGTAGAGGGTGTTTTGGCATGTTCCAGAAATTTGCGCTCTCTTTTCTAAGATTTTTCAGAATTAAAGCCATGACGATGAGAAATTGGCTGAATTATTATACTTGTTGAATTTTAAGAGACGATATCTCAGATTGGTTACTATACGCTTGCAGGGGAATCAGACAAATCGAGCCAGTCGCCGGTAATATTTTTTAATAGCAATCAAGATGTTGAAAATACAGATTGTAGCTGAGTTTTTACTCAAAACTTCCGAAAATACTTTCCAGATTTTCAGACTGCTTTTGGCTTATCCAATGTTTCCGCTCAATTTCCTGTGAATGCTCTACACAGTGTTTAAAGCAATCAAACTTATTTGCTTTGCAAATTATTTAGTATGCTGTTTTTCACGTGTATATTCCATGATTGGTAAAAGAGCAAGTGGTTCATTAAACATTCAGGATCACCAATTCTAATTAATACAAGTCTTTACATTGCACCTTGAACAAAAATTGATCAAATCTCCAATTGAAAATTATTGGTCTGTTCCGCATTCTTTCGAATAATGAGCATGGCTTCCACAAAACATCAAGTTTTGCTTTAAAGCAATCGAACAAATTTCAGAATATTCAGCTAGCTCATATGACATTTCATATTTTACATCTTACTTTGAAGAGTTAAGTGACAACATTTGTATTCTGTTGGTCCATTAAAATATCACTCAGATTTGAAAAAAAAGTGTTTTCGCAATGCATTGTCAACTCAATCTTTTCTAGCCACGAGACCACGCCGTTATTATTTTTAATTGTTTTCGAGTCAGTTACCATAAGAATATTCTAAAAACCAATTGACTATTTCGTCTTGTGTAGAAGACGTCTCGAGTCTCGCGGAAAACAGGAATAAGCGAGACAACGTGAGAGACAGTGAAAGAGTGTGATTGAGAGAGAGGGAGAAAGACAGAGCTCGTAAACAACAAGGGGAGACGAGGAAGGTCTCGTGGCCGTCACAAGACAGCGGTGCGGAGAAATAGAGAAATCTAGTCCCCGTATGATTTTTTGCCGGCCACTCTTCATCTTGGATAGCGTGGACCTATCGATCTGCTGTTTTTATGAATTACACAACTACGGAGTATAAAATGAATAGAATTAGTGGAGAGCTTGCAGAAAAACTATAAATATCGCAACATGAGACTACAACAAGCCTAGCGAAAACGGATTTTCAAGGACTTGCTCACCAAATCGTTTATTTCATATTTTCAATTTGGAAAATTGATTTTTGATTTTCTTTCCCAATAATTGTGTTACTCATAATTGCCAATATACTGTACTAAACAATACTTCTTTCAGTGTAAAAGTTGATGATAATCTTTCCGGATTAAAGAGTTCACTTTCAAGTTTAAAACATGGAGCGCTCTGGAAGGTATGTAGCAATCTGACCCAGTTTTTCGTCACGAAATCAATCAACTTATTCTAGCTTCAATCGCCGGGAGTCCATTCAAAACAGCTCATATATCTGCGGAGTTGTTGAAGGTAATTTTTCATTTGAGCTAGACTTCAAGATTTATCAAAATGAAGGATAATGTTTTTGCAAATAGCCAAAGTTTTCAGGTTTCTACGGACGACCATGGACTCTGGAACAGCGAAAGCATCTATTCAAACGACAAAACCAGTTGGGATTAACCACTTATCTCTATGCACCAAAAGATGACATTAAGCATCGTTCACTATGGAGAGAACTATATAACGATGAAGAAACAAGTAAGGTGTTTTGAGCATTGAACGAATTACGTTGAGTGGATAATAAAATTTGAAGTCAGAATAAATGATTATGGACGTCAGGCTCCGGGAGCTCGCAAAACCATTAAAAAAATCAGGAAGTATTCTGTCACCTGACAAAACGCTTCTAAAAATCAGCATTTTTCAAATTTCAGCAAGCGAGGTATCTGAAAAAGTGACTATCGTGCATTCCTTTGCTATTTCACGTAGGGCACATGAGTTTTGAATCACTAGATTCATGTTTTTTTAGAGCTTTAATTCTAACTTGAAAGTATTCACAGTGAACACTAAAAAAATCGCAACATTTTCTGGGTTCAGACAGTTCAATGGTATTCATGTGTATACATGTTTTATGTCTGCCAATTGAGTGCGAATCAAACAAAAAACATTTCTTTTTATTAGTCGAAAAGCGATAAAAATGATATAAATAGTTGTCGTTTTGCAGTGTATCTTCGAAGTCTTGTTGAGAGTGCAAAGGACAACAATGTGAACTTTGTGTACGCTATTTCGCCAGGAAACGATATTGTGTACAGTTCAGAAAAAGAGTTAGAAACGTTGAAGCGTAAACTGAATCAGGTTTTTTATTATTTCAATTAAATCCTGATTGATGAGACTAATCTTATTTAAAGGTTCGAGCCGTTGGATGCAACTCGTTTGCGGTGCTTTTCGATGACATTGAAGTGCAGATGCAGACGGAAGATCAGAAAAGATTTGAATCATTTGCACATGCTCATGTAGGAAAATGAATTTTGAGCAACTAAATTAGCATTATTTTGTTTTCAGGTCCACATCGCTAATTCTCTTTTTGAGTACCTTAACATTAAGACTTTCATTTTTTGCCCGACGGAATATTGCGAGTCTCGAGCGGTGCCGAGCTTAGACAGCTCTCCCTATCTCAACACGATTGGGGAAAACTTGGCAAAAGAAATTCATGTCATGTGGACAGGTAAACATCAAGAATTATCCCTTCATTCAATTTTGGTTACCGTTCTAAAAATTCATCAAATTCTGTTTAGTGCCCAAGAAAAGAAATAGATTTTGAATACTTCAGTTCTCTTAGAAATTTTTAATAACGGGTTTCATTGCGACTTGATTGAAACTGAAAATAAATTAAAAAAAAATTACAGGGCCGCGTGTTATTTCGCGATACCTCACAGTTGAACACTTAACTCGTGTTGGAAAAGTTATGCGTCGAAAGCCGCTTATCTGGGACAACTTGCATGCCAATGATTACGATGTAAAAAAGATATTCATGGGTCCCCTGAGGCATCGTTCCGTCAAAATTAAGGAGTTTACATCGGGATTGTTATCGAACCCAAATGGAAGATATGAGGCCAATTTCGTACCGTTTCATACTTTGTCAGATTGGAATGCAGCGGATAGAGATTCACTTCCAAGTATGCTATCAGACTTTCACTTAGTATTTTAATGAATGGAGTGATTTCAGGTGAAGCGGGACTTTCCGAAGACAAACGAATTCTTTTCAACATAGACTGCAACAGCGAAACGGTCTATATTCCAGAAATTTCGCTGTTGAATGCCGCAAACACGTGGATTGACGAGTTTATCACCCCATTAACAACAAATACATCGCAGTGAGTCAAACAGCTCAACGTAGCCTTTAAAGTTGGATAACTTCAATGTTACTTTCATTAGACTCTAGTATTTTCATGACGTTTTTAGAATATTTGATGATAATTTATTTTACAGACCACCACAACTTACTGCAGATGTCGCCGGTTACGTGCCGGACCGTCGCGAATGCGTATGGCTCCTTGATCTTCCTGAAACTCGCGGAATCATCCACCCAGAGCCCGTTCTCCCGGCTGAGATACCAACAGCAAATATAATCCAGTCAGCGGTAGCACCGGCAGATCCAACGCCTTCTGAGCTGAACTCCCTCGCAGCTGACTATTCACAGCCAATGGAAACTGTAATTATTCTTTCATCATTTCAAAAACCATTTTTGTTTTCAGGAAGAGGTCGAATCTAAGGAGGATGAGTCTATGGCATCTGTTGATGAAGATGCCAGTGCTCCTGTTTTGCATCCAGGGCTTGCAACTACGGAAGAAGAAATGCGAAGTCAAAGACTTGCGCTCCTCACTGCGTTCTGTGAAATCTATTATCTTCCATTTGAGAATGGCCCGAGAGTAAATACTCTCTTCAAAGATTTCACATGGTTGATGCAAAACGCTTCAGTGATGAAGAAAAGTTTCAGAGAAATTGAGTTAGTTTTCTAACTCTGATGATATGTTCGAAAGTTTGATAAAATTTCAGAACACTTGATCCACTACAGTCGGAATGGCTTGTAAAATATGACAGTGTCAACGAGTTTCTCACCAATGCAATTGATGCGTTTTTCTTTATCACTCAAGCGCCGAACAAAGCAATTCTCTCTGAAATAGTGCCATATGCCTTTGATGCTCATAGCTGTTGTGTCGTTCTGATAGCGGTTGCACGCTGGATGATGCAAGGGTACGCCTCAGACATCCCGGATAATAAAATGTTTGAAGATTTTGGATCAACCGAAGAGCGATGGATTAATCAAAATGGCTTTAGAAAAGAGGCCATGAGGTAAAGATTAGAGATTTACTGGTTATTTATAGGATATTTTATAATCCTATTGATTTTCTCAGAGTGCTGAATGTTGTGGATGACATGGAGAAGTTATTCAACAACCGAATTTTCCTTCCACTTTGCATGTTTTGCTTTGACATTCGCCCTTTCACAATGGCCGACAAGGAATATATATCAGGAATGGTTACGGTGATGCTCACTACCAATCAGCAACTGCTACATCAACGTGCCAAAAATTTTGCTGATCGCAACATCATCCCATTTCTGTGCGGCGGAGCGGAGCATAATTTCCTTTGTGAGAAAGTTGACGAGACTGGTCACAAAGTACGTGTAAGATATTCCACGAAACTATCGGAAGCACAATGCCAGTGTTTCAGCCAGTCTGCTACGCAACCGCTCATGCTGATGGTTCCGTGTTCAGCAACTTCTTGATCACCTACAAGCAGCAATTGAAAGAAAAATATAAGAGTCTGACAGATGATTTGAAAATTGGTTCAACAAAATTAACAACGGAGTATATTGATTTTATTCAAAACAGCCAGACTCCAATGGATATTGAAGACTGGTACCCGAAAATTCCTGAGCATATTTTCGAGAAGTATCCGGCATGGGTCGAGACCTATTTTGGTATGGACGCCAGTGACGCTCATCCAATGAAGACGGTTCTCCAGGTGGTTGCTCTGACGTTGGCGATGAACGGTAATAATCAGCGCAGATCTTCAAGTACAAGTCAAAATCAGTTTAATGATTCAGATTCGCCTGGCTACTTCTTATCCGTCGCTGTAGAAGACATCGAACGTCAGAAATACTTTCTCGAGCTGGGCCTCAACGATTTAGGTCCGTCCGAATGTAAAAGGTTTCGAATTCTCGGCAGAACACTTCGCACAGCTTCTCGCCAATCGTCAACTTCCGAATAACTATTTTGTGATAACGTGAAAGCAAATGTACAAAACGATTGTTTCAAAAACAGCAAGTCAATTCCCATTTAAACATTTTCTTTTCTCATATGTATCCTAGTCTATCTTAACACTTGAACACCGGGACTTTTCACAAATTGTGTCACTTTAATAATTTTTACGTTGCCTTCTATTTTTTTCATTGTTTTATAACAACAAATAGTCATCTTTGTGTTTGATCATGGCTGGTTTTTGTGCACTTTCCTTCATAAGACTTAAGACTTATTTTCTAGAGTTGTTTCGCATGTTTTTCTCTCAATTCCACGTCCACTCATGTTTTTCAATGTGACAAAATAAATATAATATGTCTCTTAATAAATTAATTTTATATTCAAAAATGAAATAAACAAAGCTGATTTTATTCGATCTACAAAGTGAAAAAGACACAAAAAAATTGTAATAAATTACTTAAATAAATTAGGTTTGATTAATCCTATTCGGGTGGAAGGTGAAAAACTCGGTGTAAACGGGCTCTATTGCTCTTGAATAGGGTGGGACGGGTTGAAGACTGGTTGCCATAAAGGCAAGTTACTTAGAAAGTAAGGTGAAATTATGCTGACGAGGAATGTTATAATAGAAGATAGCGGGAATATTAAGAAAAAATAAATATATATAAAGGAAAATTCTGCAAATGCAACCTAAAAGAAACAAATATATATCGGGAATTTGTAAGTGAATGTAAGACACAGAACATTTTGGGGAACTACTAAGCGGGAATTGGATTGTAATGGCACGCTTTACAAATTTTAGAATTGGTTCGCCAATAAGTCGACCAGCGTTTGCACGACAGTGTCTTTGCTTGAGCGGATTGTAAGACGATACATCTGAAAAATTAATTGATACTACAGAAGGAGCATTCTTCGGCAAGATCTCCGGAAATTGAACATTTTCCTTTGCCATTCATCTCTCGGCTCATTGAGCTTATTTAGTGCTTCGAGACGCTGAATTGATGAGTGACAGGCGCGCGAGCAAGCAGTGAAAAACGTTTTGCTCAGGGGTCGGATTTTGGACATTTTGTATAGTGTTGCTCGAAACTCCTTATACCTCATCAGCAGGAGTTCAATTACAGGGTTGCGCTTACCTTCGCTTGCTTGTTTGGTTCCAACCGGATGAGAGTTCCAATCTGTTGTGTTTGTGTGTGAATAATTCCAGCACACACATAGTTATCAGGATTTGGGTCGACGTCCGGTAGCAGATTTGCACCAAATCCTTTCAGCTTTGTCTCAATTGTAGCGGTTTCCATAGGCGATTGCGCGTTGAAGATCTTCTGCGCCTCCTGGGAAGCGGCTCCCAAAGACTTCCATCGGGTGAAAAACTGCTCGGACGTCATGTTGGTCGGCTCGAAGAATTTACTGATGAAGAGTGGAAGGTAGAAATTCTTGTCAAAGTTTTGAATGGCTCCTGCGCGATCACTGAAGTCAGAGTTGCATTTATCGCGGGAAACTAGTCACAAATCACTTACGTAAATGAAAACTTGATGTTCATAATTGGCATCTTTTGAAATTCTTGAACGCAAACAAAGTTTATCAATTGTTGTACTTGTGTTCCAGCAGCTATCACTGGTTCAAACGGTTTTGCTTGAGCTTGAAGTTGAACGGCTAATGCTCCAGGGCATGTGATGATAGGAGTGAACTTGTGGAATGGTTGAGACGTTTTGTTTCCATAGAACATTCCTAACCGCCCTAAATTGTTGCGGGTCTCCAGTTTGCAGCCAATTTGAATGTAGTCATCCTCCCACAAAATGGCGTTGCTTTTGGTGACAAATTTCGTGTAATCGTGCTTGTTCGCAATGTCTACTTCATCTGTCGGCGCCACAAGCCCGGCAGAAGAATTGTTCGCGAACACATCCACAAGAGAAGCGGTCGTGTCATTGGAAGTATCCAAATCGACAAGCGAAGTCGACCCTTCACTCATAACGGCTGTCGGTTTTGATCGTTTTTCTTTTTCTTCGCGTTCAACCTCTTCTAATTGAGGTTTGCTCTTTTTCAATTTGGCCAACAGGCTGCTTTCTTTCTCAGCAAAGGCTGGCATCACTTCGAGAATCTGCAAAAATATTTTCAGACTGATTATTAGCTTAGGAAAAAACTAAATTATCATGGTATGTTCAAAGACACTTCTACAGGGAGTTAGTACTGCTTACCGTAGCTAAAACATCACTAGAAGCCAATTTTGTCATCTGTAGATATTCAATGGATCTTTGTTGTAATTCGGCATCCGGATTTCGCAGATTATGATCAGTTTGGAATACTTGTTGCACTAACGGCTTCACTTCTGGGAACAAATTACAAAATTTGATATAAGTGGTAAGCAAGAGACATCTTGTAGTGATACTGCACAAATGAAACTTCGAATGCAGCAACTCAAATTGAATTTTTGCTGTGGATCGTTCATCTCCAGCAATGAAATTTCCAAATTCTCCTAGAATGTACCCTCCAACTTTCACCATATTCTCGTGGCAAGCTGGACGTTGGAGAGCTTCGAAGACTGTCTTGGCTGCGTATCCTTGAACGTCCTCACGGTTGACCACTATCTGTAATGAAATCAATATAGATTATCATTTCGTAAAGCTCGGTGCTCACCTGAATAACACGGTACCATACTTCTTCACTGACATAATCTCCAGCAATACGAATCAACTTCAAGATGACGTCGACGTACCACGTGTAATCCGTAGCATACTTTTCAGCAAGAATCGCGACTTTCAGAACCATTTCCTCACGAATTGAATAATCTGCAGTTTCCAGATAGGCAAGCATTTCGGCTACAATTTGATTAGCATTGGACCGATCGCACATGGCATAAAGGAGGTCGACAGCTCTCTGGCGTACTGACACATCTCTTTCTGTCTTCAAACTGTTGATAATGGTGTCTTGATGCTTTTTGACGGCGTCGTGGGAGAATTCAGAAGTTGCAAGAAGGCACATTGATTCTAATGCCAGATATCTTAGATTAGTCTCTCTATGAGAAAGGAAGGTTCCAAGTTGATTGCATGCACGAACTAGTAGTTGTGGTTCTGAATCCATATGAATGATGAGAGCAATTGCTTCAAAAAGAACCGCATTTTTAGCATTCGAGTGTTGAACCTTTTTTGATTTTGGTGCATCTTGCGCCTTATTCAGAATCCCTTCTAAGCACTCAAGTAGGCGCGCTTTGTTTGACGGGTCATCTGGTGGTGGGTAGTTTTGGAGAAGACGCAGCAGCTTGACACAAAGCCACGGTGCTGGCACAAAGTAGTAAGTGTAGTCCTGGAGGTCTGTGTATGCCGCCGTCACAATTCGGCTCAGCCGAGAAATTGCCAGTGGAACGGCTCCTTTGTATTCTTCCGGCCACTTTTTTGAGAGTGCTTCAATGAGAGAAGCAGCAGATGTGACTACACCCTGAAATATGTCTATTTATATGTATTTTAGCGTTAGCTGAATTCTAGCTCCACACGAGTAATACTCCAAAAAACTGTAGATTTTCTAATTTCGAGCAACCTGTGCGAAAACTCTGTTTTATTCATATTTATAACAATTTTTGAATTTAAAAAGCTAAATTTTTTTCATGGATTATATATTTTCAGTTTTATCATAAACTGATGAACATCGGTTTTTTTACGTACGAACCATGTGTGAGTCATTGAGCAAATGCACAATACGACTGGCATATTCCCCTGGTTGGAAAGAATCCGGTGAGTTCCGGAACAACTTAAGGATGCACAATGCGGCGGATTGCTTCACAAAGTCGATAGTTTCACCGGAAACCAGCAGTTTTGGCAAGTCGGTGCAGAACGCTTCAACCATTTCGCGAGATCCCATGTTGGAGATGCACTGAAGAGCGAGGTTGACGTGCACTGGATTGCGGGAAGTCAGATCGTTACGAATTCCTTGAACAATCAGCTTCATGAGATCAGATTGCTGCTCGATTAGCACGGAGATAAAAAGGTATCCCTGAAAACGAAGATATGACAGCTTCAAATGACAGCTTCAAATCTATGACAGCTTTAAATTTCACGAAATAACTGGCAATTACTGGCTTATAACACATGCTCAAATTGTGTGTCAAACTCACAATTTGCTTCTCAGTGTACTTGTTTGAAGAGAGCAGGTTAACCGCTTCCATATGACCAAAATCGATGTCATTTCCCAACAGGAAGATGAAAAGGAGCTTGCACACATATTTCTTCTTTTGATATCCGTCTAACGTTTTGTCTCCTGGAAAAATACGAATACAAATTTCCTTTTTATTGTTAGCGCTGGTTGCAACTATAAAAAATGACTCTCACCTTTGAATTTGGATCTAATATTGGCCAATTCCTTGTTGATTCGCTTCAACTCGGCTTCTTTGCTCTTGCAATTGCGGATATCGCTGATGAATACGGCAAGACCACGCATGCCATCTCCCTTGACAGCCGGCATCTTCTGTAACAACATTCAATACCCTCTCTGAAAAAATGAGGCAGTTTGTTCAAACGAGTGCATGCAGACCAATTACAGCTACGACAGAAAACGGACAGATATTAGAAGACTAAGTGATAAGTGCGAATAATTGTATTATCATTGA
Source organism: Caenorhabditis inopinata (assembly GCA_003052745.1). Classification (NCBI taxonomy): domain Eukaryota; kingdom Metazoa; phylum Nematoda; class Chromadorea; order Rhabditida; family Rhabditidae; genus Caenorhabditis; species Caenorhabditis inopinata. Next base: position 3,916,710 of record AP018156.1, on the reverse strand, counting down.
TTTTCTCATAATGGAATGAACCTGAATCTACTGAGGCATCACTGCTTTCAAAACGTCTTTGAATTTGAAAAGTGCGCAGCTTCTACTAGAAAATTTGAAATAAAATTTCGAATTTCCAAAATTTCCTCAGACGACATGTGCGATTGTTAGAAGTAGTGTTAGTGGAGCTGATCGTGAAATTAAATGCAAATCAAAGAAATTTACATTCAATTTTTCTTTATTGAGAACAGTGTCACAAGTGATACAAACAAATAGAACTAATGCAAAGAACATTGATTAACAAAGTGACCTATTGTGATTTTTCTTAAGAGCGAAAAAAGAACAAAAAAAAAGAGAAGAAACACGACGTGAGGACAAATTTTGTTAAACAGGCTTTACATAACGGAAGAAAACAGTCAGGTGAGAAGAAGCAATTAATGTGCAGAAATAAACAGGCGAGAAGAAACCCCCTTCTTTTTCGGGCACGGGCACACTAACCAAAATCCGATATGCGCTTGTTCACTGACAACCGCAGTCCCTCGAAGGATACCACTAAAGAAAGAGAGTGCATACACTTTGTGCAAACACAACGACGACACATTGCAGACCTTCTACACGTCCTCTTACGCGCATTGATTTAGGAGGAAAATGCGTGCGCGCAGCCCGTTGCGACGGGTGGTAAAGAGGTCCCTCTTCCTCCTTTTTACGATGTACTGCGAAAAACGGGTCCTTTTTGTGTTTGCTCCAGCGACTAGTGCGATTAAAGAAACGCAAAGGGGGGAAAAAAGAAGGCCTGCGACGTTGCAAGTGAAATCAATCCGTCTCCTTTCTTTGTGCGCTCACTTCACTTCAGGGAATTATTCACCACACTTCTTATAATTGGGTTTACACCCATTGCCAAAATGGTAGAAGGATTCGTTTTTATTAATTTAGCTTTTGTGTTCACACATAATGAAATAGGAGAATTTCTGAAGAAAATTTTTTCACTACAAATTCAAAATTGTAGCGCGTTCAGTTTTAATAAGAGACGCTTTCGTACACTACTACAACTACAACAAGACAAGTTTAAGCTCAAAAAAATATGTTCCGATACAAAAAATTTTACTCTGGAAAGCTTGAAAGAGCACCACCTGTTGAGAGTATTACCTCTAATCACCGCTATATTAAGATGGGCAGGGGGGGGGGGGAGGCGGAGGGAAGAAATTTTCGGGCGGGGAGGTCTGCCGACCTTTTCAGTATCCTATCTTAAGAATGGAATAGAAATCAGATATTACTCAAGAATTCATATATTTAATGGAAGTAGCACCACGTAGACTCGATAGGAAGAGCTAGTTTTTTAAGAACTTCACAATACACCAAGTCAAAGAGAGGAAAAGATGAATAAAGAACTAAAAATGGTATATTTTTGAACCATCTTCCCTCGCATAATCATAGTCTGATATGATAAATGACAAAAATTTCTCAGAACTTTGTCTTCAGAAAATTCTTATATATTTTTCAAGCTGCGAATGGAGAATCATTAGTGATGAAAGGTGCCCCGGAATAATGAACTTCAGGTAAAATAAATATTTTATGGGATTTAAGAGCAGTCCCCTTCCCTCCCCCCCCTACCATCTTATTCCCGAATTTCAATATTTTCTTCGAAATATTTTGATTCCTATTGATTTCAAATGAACTGTTGAAATTATATTGTGCGGAATCGTTTCAAACATTCTTAGGAAGACTAGAAATTTATAAAATTTAAGAGAAATTAAAAAATTTTGGGAACAAACACAAGCGGATGAACAGCGTTGTATGTATATGCGTTTTGAATTTGCATTTATGGCTTAGTGGTAGAGGGTGTCATTGCAGGCTGGCACAGGCTCCGCTTCAAGTGCTTCTATATGTTTTATTAAAATGAGTTCAGGTCTTAGAAATATTAGGCTTCAACATTTTTACATTTTTCCAATGTTTTTTCTCAAGATTTCCGCGGATCGTCACTGGATATTGATTTGCTCTCACCGTTCGAGCCAAATGGTGCTTCCTTCTGTCAGGGAAATCAGTATGCACTGGACAAAATGGGTTTTCTTTGCTAAAGAAAGTCACACATATGTATGTATCTATTAATAAATTTTTGTGATTTCTGAAAAAATCTTTTCCTTCGTGCTCATTTTCACCTGAAAACCCACGAATTCAGCACACCCTGACGTCACCCGCTCTTTCAGCTGAGAAAAAGCATAAAAGGAAGAATTCCGAATGCCTCTGACACTTAATTTAGGCTCCGCCTACTACAAGGTGAAAAGGTTGCACAAATCGGGACATATTAATGATCAAAAAGCAAATAAACTGATGAATTTTTCCGTGCACCGATTCAAGAATGCAGTTTGAATGAGTACTAGATCAGCGTAAAATGTTAAATAACCGGAAATTATCGTATTTTCAAGCATGTAGCAGTGCCAAGCTAAGCCAGATGGAGGAAAAGGAAATGTTGATGTTGGACCACATCATTTGTTAGTTTCAAACAAAATATTCGAAAGAAAAGGGCGAACTTGGGGGGAAACAAACGAGAGAAACGTATGTTGACTCTATGAAAAAAAAATAGAACATTTGTGATAAACGGAGAAAACGAGAGGGAGGGAAAGAGAGATAGAGAAATGACAGAAAACTAAATTCTGCTAAAATACATATTATATAAAACTTATGAGGAACTAACTAATGTTGAGGGGAATTTCAGAAAAAAAACGTTTTCAAAACTGCAATTTGATTCTAATAATTTATAGAAGATGCACAAAAAAAAGAAAGCGGAAACAGGCAAAATATGAAATTTGAACGCGTACCCATGTTCGAATAAAAGCTGAGCTCGATTTGTTTATTTTAAAGTATACACATTTTAAACGTTTTGTTTACAAAAAGAAATGAAAAAATCAAAATTCCACAGAATCACATTGTTTATTCAGACATTTTTTACATTAGAAAGTAACAGTAAGACGGCAAATGTTCACTATACAGAAAAATAAGCAAATGATTAAGATGCTTGGTTATTTTCGAAGGCAGTAGATGAAATGACAGATAGACGTAAGGAATATTGATCGATATGGAATAGAAGAAAATACGGGTGCGCGTGATCATTTCGCATTTGATTGATATAATTTGTTTTAATCCTGGTAAAGCGGGTTTTCCATCAAATAGGCGCACTCACTTGGCCGACGCGAATCGTGTGGAGAGCTGGAGTAGGATCGAGCAGAAGCGCTGAAAGTTAGAAAGAGATGAGCTTCTGAAGTGGAGCTCTTAGGTCTTAGGTGCACCTGGAGTATCTATCCGGTTGAACTGGAACAGCAATCTCATAAGACACCGTTTCGGTAAATGGCGAAACTGGGCGACCATCGTGAATTGATACCCAACGCGATTTCTTAGTGACCTGGAAAACGGACGGAGCTTGAAGTTTGAAAAAATAATTTACAAATCTCTTTTTTTTTGTGAAAATCATTTAAGCAAATATATTCTATACTCTTTGAATTCTTCCTGCATATCAAAAGTGCTTAAAGCAAGTTGAAGGAGTGTGTGGAACATTCTAAGATATTGGCACAATCTGAAAATGGAAAGGAGGGGGGGGGGGGAGGGTGTGCACGTTAAAATGCTTTGCTGGAACGGAAATACAAGATATTTCTTATGATTTAGAAACTTGATAAACATCCTATAATATATATAAATATATAAAGACTCAAATCTTCAATTTTTTTTTTGAAAATGTTGTACTACAGCTTTGGGCTAAAGTAAATCCAATGTCTGTTATTTTGGATTTTGGTCATACCTTCTTCATTGGCAAATTTGCAGAATTTACAGAAACATTGCTCTGTCTAGATCCTGCACCAGATCTAGAAGAAGCCGAGTGGCCAGATTTTGGTGACAACATATTGATTGATCGCGGTGAGACCTCTTCTGAAAATGTTGGCGTATTTGTTTTTGATTTCTTGGCTATTTCAAATATTTTTTTCTTATTCAATAAAAAAGTTTCGTACTGTGTACATAGTGTATTTTACTTGACCAAAAAAATGTCTATCTCTACGTCAGACGAATTCAAGACGAAGACGAAGACGAGACGAGGCGGTCTTATTTCGTCTTTCCTCTCGTCTTCGCTCGTCTTATTCAATAAAAAAGTTGTGTACTGTGTACATAGTGTATTTTACTTGACCAAAAAAATGTCTATCTCTACGTCAGACGAATTCAAGACGAAGACGAAGACGAGACGAGGCGGTCTTATTTCGTCTTTCCTCTCGTCTTCGCTCGTCTTATTCAATAAAAAAGTTGTGTACTGTGTACATAGTGTATTTTACTTGACCAAAGCGATGTCTGCCCCTGCGTCAGACAAATTCAAGACGAAGACGAAGACGAGACGAGACGGTCTTATTTCGTCTTTTGTCGAAGCTTAATTAAACTTAATAATTAAAGACACAGCTAGAGACGAAGTTGGAGAGCAGTCCTATTAGATATTCCAAGCTTTTCATTCATAAATCGTATGGAGTTTAATGAAATGGCTTATTGCAAATATAAACAGTCAATGTCTTAAAGTCATTTAAAACTCTGCAGTCAGGAAGGACGCGGCCTTGTGCATTTTAAATAATTTAAAGTGTGAATCGAAGATACGCATTTTCGATTCCCATTGCTTATGACACTTATATATTTTCCATGATGTCATTTCGTCATTTTTCCTCCATTTTTTACTTATACCTAACCTCCGCTTTTTGTTCTGTTTCTCATCAGTCTTGCTATCCTTTCAGTGTTTTCCTTGTTATTTCAGTAGCAATTGTTTTCCTTCTAGCTCATTTAATTTCAAGCTCAAATATGTATATTCATTACATTCTTCTTGCTTACCATACTGTAATTTATGCCTTGGGGATGCATGGCGTGAAGAATTGGCTGGCTGAATATCGACTCGTGGAATATGAAGCGGTTGGATCGGCTTCAAAAATAATCGTAATTAAGACTGGAATTTTCCTTATTCATGACGTTACGCCATATAGTTGATTTCCGATATATTTTGTGTGTGTTTCATATTTGCCCCGAGGACAAGAATGTTCTTGTAATTAAAATGTTTACATTTGCAAGAAGCTCTAGTAAGAAAAAAACGGAAGAATTTACTTGGAGCAAGTGCCGGCTTAGACCATTTTCTCCTCCAACTGGGGTGACAGGTTGAACTGGCGATGCTGGACGTACTGGCTCGGCCGGCTAAAAATTCAATATTCTAATTACAGCGGTTTGAAATACTTGACAGGCTCAACGTTGGTTTTTATTGCTCCTATTAGTGAAAAAAAAGACTTTTTTCTTTCCGTCCATACGAATATAAAACTATGCCTTTTATGCTAACTACAAAGTTTATTAGTCCTTTTCCAGATCTTCGTGAAATCGAATTCTGCAGAATCTTAAACTCCATATTCTTAGGAATAAATTGATCTAGAAATGAAAAACACTATAAACCAGCAAATTAGATGAAAGTCATCATGGGGAGCAATAAAAAACAACGAATTCTAGACGTTCACCTGCAGAACGTCGGTTTTAATTTCCATGCCTTTTATAAGGAATATTATTATTAAACGTTACTCACATTTTTCTCAATTTTCACCACAATCTCTCCATTTTCATCACGACCATAAGTTCTTCTCTCGGTGTACTGTTTCGATGAAACTTGTCGTTGTGGCTGTAGAATTTATAGTCTTCAAAATTAATACGTGACTTCATTGAGCTTTTTCTCAGAACAATGATCCGATATTTGGTAATTTATTATTTTCAATGAAAATTTCTAACTCATTATTTTTTTTCCTAATGAAAAAAAACAAGTAACCTCGCTGTGTGGAGTTCCATGAATGCGTCGCTCGAATGTCTCAATTGTGTGAGCTTCCTCACTTCCTATTTTCTAAAATGTCTCAAAATAATTAATTATTAATTCGATTAACCTATATTCATACCTCAAAACGACCTCCTTCATACTGTCTGACATCCATGGTAACTACAGAATTCAAAATTCGAAAAGTTGAAGGTTCGTGAAGAAAAATGTGCACACTGATGATTCCGTTTTCTCCTCCCCACCTAAAAGATCTTTTTTTCCTAACTGTTTCCGTCCCACTTTGACTACTCTAACATTCCATTTTCTCCGGTTTCCAAAAACTATTTTCCAACTCTTTGCTCTACTTTAGCAAAGCGCCTCACATTGTGTAAACATAGAGAACTGAAATACAGTTGTGCTCTTTTCAACTCGCATCACTACGGAGCGGCAAGAGCTCAATGCTCTGCGAGCCGCCACATACCAACAAACAACTCTTGTTGAACTCAATTCAAGTGGATTCCACTTCTCCAATTTGATGATCACCGGAAGAGAAGTGAAGAAAAAATTGCAAAGACAAATCTAGAAACAATGGAAGAATATAACTGGTTCTCATTTTACAGCTTTCAGGTGATAACTACTTGGCAAATAGGTAAACAACGAAGAAAAAATGATTGCTAATAGGAAATCACAAAAAAAACATAGCGTGAAGATGAAGGAGGATACACAAAGCTGTCTGCAAGCTTTATTTGAACCTCACATTGTTATGAATAATTTTTTTTTGAAAAAAGTAGTTGGGAACGAGTAAACGAGTAAACGAGTGAGAATAACTTCATCGTTGATTGACAGCCGCGGATTTTCAGACTATTGAGGTCATAGGCTGCAAAAAATGACAAATTCGATTAATCAGCATATTCACTTGAAAATAATTTTTTTGTTGGATGAAGCATTCGGTAGAAAGGGGGGAGAGTCTGGTAATCTGAAACGGACCTCGGTCACTTCTTAATACTTTAGAGTGAAAGTTCACATCTAAAGATCTATTTTATTATCGAAATTTTGAGAATGATGATTCCAAGGAGCGCAAGTTCCAAAAGAATATTGTATAAAAGTTGTAGGAATGATTCTCTAAATGTGATTCATCATACTTCTCTATTAGAGGGCATCTGTAAGCCTTGAAACAGCTAAGTTGCAAAAGCTGGAATTTTCAAGCATCTTATCTCAAATGAATCTTGTTTTTTACGCAATTTTTCAGGCGATTGCGTCAAGTTCCCTTTTTAGGTCTTATTCAAATTTCCCTTTGTCATACCTTCAAATTCGCATAAAAATCTGGCTATAACAGATGTTTCAAACTCATTTCCCAAGGACACCAGTCTCCAATCCAATTCTCCCTGTCGTAAGGGATATTAAAATTTGGGAATATTTCAAAAACCAGTGAAATTCCACAAAAATGTTATTTACGACCTAATTACAATCAAATCCTTAATAATTCACAAAACACCAAAAATTAAAAAGAATTGAAAAAGGACGAAATTCTCATTTTCTTTTTCATATTTCCACTTGACATAACATCAAAGGAATAGCCTTGCTGTGCTGGAGACAACGGGCAATTGTATACACGTCCCCATCAGAAAAGACAAATTCGAAAAACTGAGCAAGAGCTCATTGAAACAGTATATGTCACAAATATTCAGCATTTCATCATAGCTCATAAGGCTTCCATTTGGGCAAAATTTCATTCCTCTCGTCTTCTTCTTCGTCTTGAATACGTCAGACGCAGTGAGTTGACAACATTTTTATTGCGTAGGACGAATGCAAGACGAACTCAAAGATGAACAAAGACGACTTTTTGTCTTCGCCTTTCGTGGAATTCTTAATAGCTCATCAATGATCGTACTTAACTGATATCCACGCTGCCCGCTCCTGGGAAATGCTTTTTGAGTTAATTACATATGACACAATGACAAAATCAACTTTCCCGCCTTCATTTTCCTACTAACCTCTAATTTCCACCCCATTGTGAATTCTGAACTTCCTGATGAGCCATGCAGCCTTTCATTTTTTCAAGTAACCTTGATGCGTTATGATGGATCGAAGAAGCTGTCTGCATAGTTTAATCTGCCCTTTTTCTACACTCACATCACTTTTTCACAACAATTTAATTCATTTCCTTGTCAATTTGTTCACCCCCACCGTTTTTCATGCGATTATTTAGTGAAAAGGCAGATTAAATCAAAAACGATGCATTTAATGTGTATAATGTCACAGAAATGTTTTTTTTTCGATGAAAATATAATTTGCATTTCCCAATAAAACATATTTCCGACATCAGACCAGTTCGTTACTAAAGTTTTCTAAAATTGTATTTTTCTAATTGACCTGCAAGCTTTATTTATTCAGATTAACATCCAAATATCCGGAATCCAATATTCTGAAAGTCTAACGCGCTGGCTACTAGAATATTACACAATAATCCAGTTGGACGTATTGTTCTCTAGGAGCTGTCTATTCATATTCCAAGCCCTTCTACCATCTGGCTAACAACGTTAGTTTTCCCCTTATCCTTCGAATTGAATGCTTTTTTCTTGTTTTATTTTATAGATTTCAATAAAAACAGTGTAAACCATTGAAAGTTGTCATTCAGACTAGAATAGAACTTCATGGGAGCCGAACTTATTTTAAACGCTTTTTCGAAGAAAACGACTTTGAAACCGTTTTTTTTAGTCAATAAAACTTTAAGACGAGTACTAAACCTACATTGTTCTCGACTGAGCTATTTGTGAATTGCTGAAATTGATAAAAACGTTTGACCACTTTTTTTTCTTATTTTCAGCAAATTGCATATAAATGACGAATTTTCACGACGGTTATTGAATATAATTAGTGGAAAAGTTGAAAATTTTCAAAATTGAAAATAGTTATTTTTAGAATTAAGAGGAGCTTCCGTTAATATTTGTAAAAAATGTGTAATCAACGTTTTGTTTTAGCTGCCAAATATCTCTTTGATCCCGATTGATACTCAAGTGCAAATTTCCGGAGTGTTTCAAAAGATCACTCAACAAGAAGATGTCATGCTTCATGCTTCTGTGCTTCTCAATTCTGTAAAGTGGATGTTCAGAATCAGTTTATTTGCATAGAAATTGAAAAGACCGAACCCCAATTCAAAATTGGATTTTAAACGGCCCCATATATTTTTTGTTCATCTACTTTAAAATGATCATAGAATCATGGATAACCTTTGGTTTTAGAAGCTACCATCTTTGGGGTAATGCACACTTTGAATCAGTCAAAAGAGTTAAATTTAGATTTTAGGAAAATTTCATAAAAATAGAATTTGTCGCACCAACAACTTTCGTGAACTAGCAACTTCCAGGAAAGCTCAAAAATGACGAAATTTGACGTACGTACATCGCACATTTCTATGAGAAAGAAACAGAGAGGCAAGTGATGTGAACTTCTTGGTTTAGTCAAAGTTGCAAACACAATTGTCTACAATTAGAAAGTGATTTTCTAATAGAGCAGCCGCCGCCACGCCTAACAAGCAACGAAACTTCCTCAAGCTTACTCCCTCAAGAGAAACAATGACAATCCTTTTGTCTTTCGCGCCGGATACCAGTCCCAGCGTCAGAAAACACGTCAGCATTGCGCGCTTTGCGCAAACTATGACATGTTGGTTGTTTATTTGTGTATTTGTGCGCTTGTTTGTATGAGTTTTTATTTTTTTATATGTTCGTGTGTACACGTTTGTGCGTGCTTGTGTGGGTGTTTGGCGTATGTTTTATGTGAGTTTGTATTGATGTTTGTGTGTCAATACACTCAACTCAATTCAGATTCCTTTCTGTTACATTCACACGAACCTTGAAATCATTTTGAGATCTTAGTTTTATCCTTGAAAAATTCATAACAACATCGGAAACATGTTAAGCGGACCAAAATAAGAAACTACCATGAAAATAAAAGTTGAAGCTCCATTCTTTAATCTAAAACATTTTTATTACTTGACCAAAGCAATTGAACATTTATCTCTCTTTGTTTTTTGATTGAGATTTGGATTCAATGTTGGAAAAGCAATTCTTTCATTTCTATTCGAATGCTTCTCTTTTTATTCAAATAGCCCCAAGGGTCAGCTAAATTTCAAGACTACGTCTTTTGAACAGTCGTAAGAAAAAGAATATGAATATGTCGCAAAACAGGAATGCAAAATAAAATTAATTATTCTTGATCCGAGATTTTGAAAAGAGGCCCTCGAGAAAGCGGAGAGACAACGTTTCCTTTTTGTACCCCCCTTCGTGAGAAGAAATTTGCAATTTCATTCATATCATTTTATTGTGATTCACCGCAGAAGACTGGCACGCAATTTGTATTTTTTTTTGCAAAAATAAGAAAATATATTTTTCTTCCAATTTTTCGTACCACAGCCGATTTTCATCACGTCTTCGTTATTCATAATGCACTTATTCAGAATGTCCTTATGGAATATTTTTGCAATCAAGACATTTTATAAACACAAAATTGTCCCCTCCCCCCTCCCCCACCCGCTCTCATTTGGAAAAATCTCATTATTTTTTTGAGCTCACCAGTACTTCAAATACTACGAGCATGACGTAAGGCACTTTTCTGTGATATTTAAACCACGCATATTACAGTATTACCGGAAATTCGAATCATGCAGCTTCATCTCTAGTACAGCCGACATACAAGTTGTCCCACAAGATGACGTCGATTCCATTTCGTTTTTTCATCTTTCTGTGCAAACAGGAATTATGTGGGAGCCGGGGCATCCTTTTTTTAATGTTATCTATTAATGAAAAAAAGAGCAAAAAAGGAGAAATGCTCCAAAAGCTGTCTAAATGACGAAGAATAGAAAACTGAAACGGCGATAAAAAAAAGGAAAAATTAGATTTTTCATCTTTCTTACTCTTTTTTATTTCTAACTGAAACTAATTCTAAGACAACGGGTTTCGAAGATCTTTGCTATCCTAAGCAAACGAATCTCGATGTACGCACGTAGTTTCCAGAGATTGTGATTGCTAGAAAACATATGCGTATCTTTTTTTCACCATTTTTAGCCTTCATGCTAATGAATGATTTAAGAAACCAAAGTATTGACAAACGAGGAGAAGAATAAGTATCTTTTTGGTTATCCAAATGGGTTTTCTTTGCGGCTGTCATTGTTCTCAGAGAAGACTTGTCACTTGCGTATCAATCAATTTTTGCTCCTAGCTCTGAATGCAGTTTTAAAAAGAATTCAATGCAATACCAAATGTTAGAGTTAGAATTTATATTTTATTCTTCAAACTTTGAGTTTCAGATCAGTTCAGTATGACAGATGAAATATGGCAAACAATTAATTTCTTTCAAAATCATTTCCAAGAGTGAAAATCTTGTGGAAGTTACTGTACCAGTCTTCCAAATCTTTTGATCTGTTAGATATTTCAGTGAAATACATGAATAATAACGCTGAAAACTTTAAAGTGTTTTTTGTTGCAATATAAAGACACAAACTCATTTTTTTGAGTTTTCATGTTACGTGCAACCGCGATACGTCACTTTTTGCAAGAATTCCTTTGCATTTTCTGTCATTGTCACTTCATTGTACTTCACCACTCTTCACCCCCCCCCTCCCCCCCATCAATCTCAACTTGATGGAACATGAAGTTTTCGTAACAAAGAACCCACATAGGATCACTTTTATGACTTTTTTCTTTTCTTGATTTTCTCATCGTCAGATTTTCAACACTTCCACATTTCTCATCTGCTTTCAAGCTGTCTCGTTCTCATTGAGCAGAAACGTTGTTGGTACAGGAACCTTTTCACGTCTGAGCTTTAGCCTTTCTCCCGTCATAATTCGTTGCCTCTTTCTTGTTTACGTAGTTAGTTCTTTTTTTCATTCGTCCTTGTAAGAATTGTAGTGCAATGTATGGAAATACTTTATTTCAAATCAATTCCAATTAGTTTTTGAGTTCATATATATCAGCTTTTCTCTTTTTTTCCAGTCAGACGTGAGAAATTTGTAGATTGCGGGCATGGGAACTAAGGCATGGCTGTCTTGATTCATTGAATAAAAACCACTATGCTCTCTTCGAAAGATAATAGATTAGCTTTTTTTGGCAATGCACGTTTACTGATGCAACTGGACTGAGCACCGCAGAGTTCTTCAGGTTCTTCTCACGCAATGAAAAATCGGTAATATGAAATTGGCTCAACGAACCACCAGACTAAGTTGAATCGAAAGTAAGAATCAGCTTATGTCATCAGAAATACGTGAGCTGATTACAAAATTAGAAACTGAATAATATATTTTTGCAAGCAAACGCAAATATTTTCTCATATTATCCAGCATGAAAATTGTAATTAACCCCTATTCAAAGCGGTTAAGATCGATCTTATGATCTTGGCGTAGACATAGGTACAACATTCCTAAAATCTGCAGAACACTGATTGCTGTTCGCGAGCTACCGTTTGAAATAATAGCGTTTTTAGTATCAAATTTGCATTCGATTCCTTTTCCCTCCTCATTTCACACACCGACTCTGATTTATGAACATTGTTCGTCTCGATTCCCATTTAATTTATTATGTATACACATTTGACATTCGACATGTCACTGAATAGTGCAGATGATTATTGTGAAAGGGTTTTTTAGATTCAGTGAACTTTTAAAATAGATTAAAGCCGTAGCCGGCCTCTTTGAAAAAAAAATACATCTGGTAATAAATCAAATTGTGCGAAATGCAATAGTGATAATAATAATAACAAGAACTCCGTTTTCAGTTTTCCTTGGCGAAATTTGATTTCTTTTTTTTGTCTGGAATCACTTAGCCCCCTACTCGTACAAAAACGTTCTTTATTGTGGAAGATGGTACCTTGAAATATACGTGATTCACATCATTCCATTTACTTTCAAGGTTTGGGTTAGTTGGCGCGACAATAACTCTATTATTATGCATTTATGAATTCGATCTTGATTGGACGACTAAAACATCTTATGAAATAAAAAACGTATTTCCTCTGTCCACCTTAAAATATGAAGAAACGTGAGGTTTCGCAGAACTTTTCTGTCAAGCGGCTATTCATTACCGTCTGATATAAGAAGGCGAATATGAATGCAATATTCAGACTGAGCAATTAGATTACTATTTGTTTCCTTATCACTTTCAGGGATAAATTGAACGGGAGACTACGCAGATAAGGCACGATTTTCCACCTGCCCTTAAATCCAACGTCTATGCGGCTATGTCCCACATTGCAGCTTTTAGTATCGGTTCTTAAAAAAACTAAACACACTGGCGTATATTGATTCATAACGATTTCTTGAAATAAAGCTGTTCTTGGAAGTAATTGTAAACCCTACTTCCTCTATTTGATTTTCTATATGTTTGAAACTATAATATATTCCAGAGAGTTTTAATAGTAAGAGTTGATTTAAAATTAAAAAAAAATCTCACTTTCTGATGGATATTCATTTTTAACATAGCATAATTTTATAATCGAATTCGAAACTTCAATTCTCCAATCACTTTTATACTAATTCCTTTGTATAAAAGCAATAAAAAGTATGTACCATTATATCACTTCCAGCGCACGTATCCTACAGTATATTCACATTTAATTTCAAATTCGCAGTCGTTTTTCTTCTATCTCCCACTCATTTCTTTCAGAGACGCAGAGCTCGGTTTCTCAACCCTTTGCTCTCTCCGCTCCGCCCACATTTTCAAGAGCAAGGCTGCCAGTACGTAGCCGGAGATTCATGTTTGTCTGATGAGCTCGCCACCTTTTCTCTTCTGCTACTATATGTTCGCTTGTTCAATTAAGCATTTTTGTTAGAATTATGAAATTTGTGATTGAACACTGCCAAACTAACAGCTCTCGAGTTATTTCTAGCTTCTAATCGAATCAGCTATGGCAGACTAAGACTTCTTTTTGAAGATAACTCATTTTTCACGTATAACTGTGAAACGTTTTAAGTCGACCGTCGATTAAAGCAATTCTACGTTTCAAACAACGAATGTAGAACTCCCACCCCTCCCCCCTATCCTGAATGACATCGAGAAGGGAGTGAAGGGGGGGGGGGGTGGGCTAAGGCCAAATAACACACTCTCATTATTCAAAATAAAAATCATACCCTTTGTATTTTCGATAACATTGCACGATAATTTATTGACAATTTGCTTGATCTCATTTAGTAGCGAGTGAACTTTATAGGAGGGAAAGCGGATTTCTTATAAATTAAGATGAGAGCTCATTTTGACTGAAAATCAATCCTCCTCACATTCGTTTCCGCACTTATCATCTGTTTATTCGTTTGTGTTTCCTCCTGAAGTCACCCGACTCAATATACGAATTTTTTGTTAATTTTAAGTGAAACTGATTCAATTTACTCTACCGACGTAACAGTGTCAACAGTGTTAAATTTCTTAAGTACACAAAATTACAGACTAATTCTATTATATGTTAAACGTCTTAACTATGCTTAATTTCTAAGCTACTTTAAAATTCAAGTTTTGATTTTAAGAAGCTCAAATCAAATCAAAATTGCTCTGGAAAAAAATAATGAAAATGGCTCTAACAATGTGCAACATGATTCTTTGTCACAAAGTGTTGCAATTTTCATTCTCATATTTCTCATTTCCTCAATGTCTTCAAATATTGTCTGTTTTGAAGACCCCGTGTTATTTTTGAGTGTTTCCTTTGAGAAATCTCGCTTCAAGTTGCAAAATGGCATTCTTTAAGATGAATATTGACTCTAACCTAACAGACTTCCAATGCGAATATCCAGCAATTGTCATTGGAGCTCATATGAAAGCCTGTAAGAATGAAAATCGACAAATTAAAGTTCTAAACTGTCTGTTGCAGTACTGGCGGTGGCATACGGCTTGGTTGGAGCACTCAGTTTAGTTGGAAACATTGCTGTTTTACTCATTGTGATATGTCGAAAGGAAATGCAAACAGTTACAAACATCTTCATAAGCAGTGTCTCGGCAGCAGACTTGGTAATCAAAGAAAAAACGATTTTGTTTTTTTTTAAGCATATGCCACCAAAAATAAAACACTAGAAAACGTATCTTGTTACAAATGAGTGTAACTCGAGACATGACCACCTTCATACTGTCCAACTAGGAACAGTTATTTTCAGCTTTTTCAAGTACGTTTTTTTTTGAAATCCGAGAAGCAGGAAGCATTAAAAATTCCTGAATTTGTAATGCAGTTAGCTGAATGCTCTATCTAGTTCAACTTGATTGCTTTAATCCATAACTTCGTAAGCACTATGAGCACATTGAATTCGATGCCATTTTTCAAACTGAAATCCAAATCCAGCCGAATGCCACATTTAAGGTAATTACAAGCTTCTCTCTGTGGGCCACTCCACTGGCGTACTATCAACGAGTCTGGTATTTCGGGAAGTACATGTGCTACATGGTGTCAATTATACAAGGGTTATCTTTAATGTGGGTGCCGCTAACTCTCGCGGCTGTTGCTCTTGATCGCTACTCTCTGGTTGCTTCTCCGTTCCGGCAGCCAATGTCCAATAAGTAAGCACTTGCAGATGCAATTGCTGTCATTCATGACTCTTTTTTCTCCAGGACCTGCCTACTAATCATAGCTGGAATTTGGATGGGTGGCTTCGCCGTTCTCTCTCCAATGATTCGAATGGTGGATTTTGTTGACAGCTATGGACCATGTCATGTAAGCGTTTACGTGTTATTAACATAAACTCGCCGGCATTCTTTTTTTCCTGTGTTTTTGTGTCTGAAATCCAGTCATGTTTTTTTCTGCGAATTGCTTTCATTTACATTCACATCATATTCTATTTTTTTTTGTGGTTATCTTCCAAATTGATGGAAGAGTTGATGAAATTGTACTCGAAAGTTTCATAGCTAAGACGTAGGGAGAAGTGTAAAAATAGCAAAGTCATATTTATGGAAAGCATGTTAAATTTGTTTTAGAAGTGACGCGAGATAAATAATATATTGAAACGAAGCGAAAACGAGCATCTGTTTTAGATCCCATTTATTTTTCTACACCCACCCATAGTTGAGCATACACCTGGCTTCGATAAGTGAGCTACTGTAATCACTCGCACTTCCTTTCACATGATATATTTATTTTTAAACAACTAGGAAAACTAACTTGTCTGTACCTTATT
The DNA here is from genome assembly GCA_003052745.1 of Caenorhabditis inopinata. Taxonomy (NCBI): domain Eukaryota; kingdom Metazoa; phylum Nematoda; class Chromadorea; order Rhabditida; family Rhabditidae; genus Caenorhabditis; species Caenorhabditis inopinata. The sequence continues at coordinate 3,900,790 of AP018156.1, read as the reverse complement.
CAATTTTCTGTGAATAGATGTTATTAATAAATTCAAATTTCAAAATTCAAATTTGTTAAAGAAGAATCAATGAATATATCGGAAAAAAAAAAGAAGTTTATGTGAATGTCTAAAATGGCTGAAAGTTTATAATTAGAAAATCGATAATTGAGCAAAACATCTATTGTCTAAGATATTGTTTTTAGTTCTGCCTGGAATCGTGGGACCATGACAAGGGGCACTATCGTCTTTTCTACGGACTATCCGTTCTTGTCATTCGATCGGCCATTCCACTCATCCTCATATCTTTATGCCACTGGAGAATTGCTGTTATTTTGAACACTCAAACGAAGAAGTTCCAAACACTTCGTAGTGCCAGGTTTGTTAGTTATAACTTTCTTATTAACTATTCAGAGGACAAAGATAGCGAGTTCTGAAAAGCAGGGAAAGCAAAAAAATAAAAGTGACAAAGGGAAAGGGAAAAAAATTGAGAATCCTCCAATGTGCATTTGAAAGCAAAGTTTCCCAGATTCACGCTCTTTGAAGGTTTCTATAAAATGAAAAGAAACTGATTCCATGAATAAAAACTTTCTGAATCCAATTATAAACTATTGAAATTTTTAGCACTGTCACCCAATCATCGGATATCCGTCGGAAACAACGTCTTCAGACACTTCTTCTGGCGATGGTTGTTATATTTGCGGTCTCCAGCCTTCCATTAGATCTCTCCAATGTTCTACAAGACTTGATTGTTGTGTATCAGGTTTGTCTGCTAATTTAGGAATTTCAGAAATACTATAACAAGTAAATATATATGTATAGCTTTTTCCGTATAGTAAACTGCAAGTAGAAAGGGAAAAGCTCTTTTCAGATCATAAAGAGCTCAGTTAACCTAAGTATTTAAGCAAATTTTAATGTCAATTATCACAAGAAGTATGAATTTTTAGGTTCATCCAGTTCCTGAAAACGTTCGACATTTTATATTTTTCTTCTGTCACTGGACTGCCATGGCAGGAACTCTGCTCAATCCGTTGGTTTATGCCTACTACAATGAGAATTTCAGGCGGCAAATTCAAGTAGGGGAATATCAAAAGCTTCAGATCTCACTCATCTGTAATTGCCACCTATTTCAGACATGTTTCGGAGAGATGCGTGGGCAAGGAGAGTTTAAAAGAGGGCTATACTCTATTGTTTCTGGAAGATACTCATATCGGTAAGTGACAAAATATTGTCATATAAGAGCAATTTTGGATAGAGAAACTTTCAGAGACGAAGACGGCAACCACCCCGATCGTCAGAGGCAAACTGCCAGGATTGAAATGGCAAACAATCAAACAGTGGATATCGAAGTTATAAGAACTGATTTATAGAACTCATTTGTAATCTAAAGTTTCTGTTTCCTATTTATGCGTTAAACATTCCAATGGTTAAACTTAAAATGAGAAAAACTCTTCTTTTTGTGGACCCTTCCTTTATTCGATAAATTCTGAGAAATATTAGGAAACAAATTTATTTTAAATTCAACATTTCGGCTCACGTCGTCTTCATGGATAGTTCAATTATCTATAAAATCAAAACCATTTCGATGAAACTAAAGAAGGCTAAAATAATAATAAATCACGAAGACTAGGAACACATGAAATGTAAGTTACAAGGCTTCCACGAAATACAAAACAAATCGGTTGTCTTTCCTGGAAGTCTTTTGTCTATCATCACTTATCATCTGTTTATTCGTTCGTGTTTCCTCTTGAAGTCACCCGACTCAATATACGAATTTTTTGTTAATTTTAAGTGAAACTGATTCAATGTACTCTACCGCAGTATGTCAACAGTGTTAAATTTCTTAAGTACACTAAATTACAGACTAATTCTATTATATGCTAAACGTTCTTAGACTATCAAAAAACCACAAAGGTCGTTGACCAACTCATTAAGTTTTCCCTGACGGACGTTAAAACATGAAATAAGATTTTTTGAAAATGTAAACTGCTACGAGAGATCTTTTTCTGTTTTTGAGTCTCATTCATATATGAGATTGCCCAGTGAAATAATTCAAAACTGTACAAAGCATTGTGGTCATTTTTGGAAATCTTTGATCAAACCATGCTTTCACTCCGGCTTCGATGCTGCGCGTGAGTGTTCGTTAAACCTTTAAGCTAGTGCTCTACCAGTCTTGCCTATATAAATAAATATTTTTTAATTCATATCGATTGCTTCCTCATTCGTTTATTGACTATAGGATCTTGATTGGTTTTCTCGTAACTTACATCTCTCTCTCTCTCTCTCTTTCTCTGTGAACTTTTGCTATTTCTCGCCCTCTTTAGTTATATAGAAATAGGGAATTTTTCCGCTTCGTAGATAATTTAACTATCTATTCCTGTAGATGAATGACGTAAGCCAAAACGTTGGAATTTTCTATAACTTAGTGTCCTAAAAGTGCGCGAAGACCCTAAATCAATGGATCAATAAGAACTATCTGTTTAACTCATCTATTAAGTCAATAAGTCGTCCTTAAATACTTGTAAAACAGTGCAAAATGAATCCTATTTATTTACTGTGTTTCTGTATGCTTTATTTCAATCAAGTGTCATCTTTTAAATATTAAACAATTGGCGGTTTCGGAATAAATGTATTTATTGTAAATCAATATATTTGACTAATAAAGCAAAAATAGAAATTTCTTGCTTATTATATCAAAAATATTTTTGAAAAATGAAAAAAAAAACTACAAAAGAGGTGAAAAAATAATAGTTCACAGTCACTCAGCTGCATCGTCTGAATGCAAACAAACGAAATGGACAACCGGAATGTCGGTTTCACTTGACGTCATATGCATGTGTTTCCGAATTTTTTCATAACAGAATTTTTTTTTCTCTTTTTTAATCTTAGAGAAATGGGTAACTCTCTGAAAATTCTCAATTTTTCAAAGATTTTGTTACGATCCAGACATCCCTTGACATGATGCACATATAACAATCAAATATTTCGAAAACTTGAAGTGAATCAAATCAATTTTGAAGGCCTTTCATGATTCAACAATTAACTTCTTTATTATTTTTATTATTTACCTATATTCAAAAGTTTTATTACTAGTTATCTCGTTTAACTCCGCTATAGTTCATAGTCGGCCGCTAGTTTTTGGCTGTTTTTTGTCATATTTTCTGATTTTCGAAACATTTTTCATTTCTTTGATATTGATATTTGTAGATTATGAAATTACTGAGTTTTATATTGCTCATTTTTATTTGCCCTGTTGCATTTTCGTTTCGGGACCAAATTGTGGGAGTGAGAGGGAAGCTCACTTGCAACAACCGAGTTTTGCAAGGCGCCAGAGTCAGTCTGATAGAACGAAATTTAATTGGTGAGTAGCGGGTATCTCAAGTTCTTAAAATATCGTTTTTATTGTTTTTTTTTTCTGTTTCCGACATAATTTGGAATTGGATTAAAGGGCATTATTAGCCTGGTTTGCAGGTGTCGATGTTATTCTGGCAGAAAACAAAACAAGCTACCAAGGGACCTTTGAAGCTGTTGCGAGAGGCAGAGGACTGTTTGATATGACGGTTGATCTGAAATTGTTTCATAGTTGCACCGATAGAGAAATTGTGAGTCTTTGAAGTTTGAAACACCTTTTGAATACTGAAGTCTGAGCTTTTCTTTCACTTCAATTAGTTTGAATTCATCGGATCATTGAAGGTATACGTGAAAAATATCCGTTAAAACTATCTGAATTCTTTGAAATGCTATAACTCTTTTAAAACAAATTTTCTAAACTTTTAAAAAACTTACTATAATATTAGAGAAGAGCCTTTCAAATAAACTTTGTTATGAACTCGCTTATGACTTTTAAACATTCCCAAATTCTTAGTATCCGGTATACATAAGTATAAGCGAAAACAAAAAAAATGGAACAATAAAACACAATTGAATAAAGAAGCGGTGTGCTCTTTGATTTTTCCACTGCTATTTTTGTTTTTTTCATTTTTTCATTTTCATGGAATCTAAAATCGGGTGACTCGGGGCATCTCAATTTTGTTGATTGGAGCTCACTCACACATACCAATAGCTCCATGTTTTTTTCCAGTTAAATGCGCTAATCTATTTCAGCAATGCCAGAGAACAGTCAGTCTGCGAATTCCCTCATTGTATATACAGCGGGGTGCAACTGTCAAAAATTACTTCGAAATAGGCACTATGGACATGGCGTTCCGGTATCCGGGCGAACAGCGCTTCTGCGCAGGATATTATGAAAAGCTATTCAGTTGAATGACATTCTGACATCGATTTCTTGTTATATTTCTGCGCCACGGATGTTTTTGTTTCCTGTATCAAATAAGCTGATTTGTATTTTTGTATTTGTTTGTTTTCTCTGAAAAAAAGTGTAGAAGCTTTATGATTCGTCATGATAAATGTGCATCACAGATTTTTTCGACAATGTTTGGGAGGGCAACAATGAACAGAGAAAACGCACCAAGTGTAAATGCTATTAAAACAACAAGTTCTTAATACGAATTTGAAAGAAAAAGGAAGAGAGAAAGACCAGCAAATATTAGAATCATTACCCATTATTCAAGTCAAGTCAACGAAAATAGTAAATTAAAAATAACGAAATTCACCGCTTTCCATCATCCGCTTTTTTTGCCTTCTTCGGAGATTTTTCAACTCTCATTTCGTACTTTCGATTGGAACTTTCAGAGTCCTGTAATCATAAGTTATGAAAATCCCACGCACTGGAATCGAAAGCTCGAAAGATGATTAAGACAATCGTATGCGAAGCTCACATTTCTATCTGACGGTGGCTTCCTTGGAGGGGACATGGATATCCTAAATCGCGGTGGCCTTGGTGTCTTAAATTTCAAATTTTAGACTCATCAAACTTAAAGGAAACGATGTATACTGTCAAGGTTTCGTTTAAGTAGTTTTCTTATTTGGATTTTTATTATTTCTAATGGTTTCAATTTATTTTTGATAGTTCTCAATGTTTCTTACGCTTGGTAAATTGCTACTATCGGATTGGTTCTTTTCACGATTCGATCTTTTTACTTCTCTTGGTGACTGAGGAATTGGTGGTCTGAAAAATAAAGAGTGTGATCAATTCTTACAAATTTGAGAAGAAGCTTCAAAAAATTCGAAATGAATATACGACGTACCTATCTGGGATCAAGCGAACTCTCTCATCGTCCGTTGTCTCGTCATTAGACATTATTTCATTCATGATTGGTGACATCATTGCAGAAGTATAACTAAAAGTGCATAAGAATTTAGAAAACACATCTAACTCTAATGCTTGATCATACCTGCTGTGAGGGTTTAGATTAGCCCAAAGCTGGTCATGCGGCCCCGTGTCGCCAAGGGAATCATCGGTGGAAGGAGGGCGCGTGGGATCTTGAGAGGAATTCTCCACTGTTGTAACGCTGTAACAGGGACTAGATTGTGGAAGTCCTTTTTTGAAGAACAAAATTAAAAGTTCAAGCTTCAACTTGAAATTGTTATCTACTTATTATTAAGCGAATAGTTCCGTCTGTGTGTCCGTGACTCTGTGCAAGACGTTTCTTTGAATAACTCAAATGATCGTGAGGTTCCTACTTTGATCTTCGGAATGGGCGGGACGGGATGTAAAATTTATTTGCTTTTTGACGTTCTTCTAATAAATTGTTCTATTGACAAAAACAAAAACGACTACAATTCTTTCTAAACGAAAGCCAGTGGAAGCCGGCGTAGCCGCGAACTCTCTGTTGGTGTAAATATCAGAGAAAGGCGGAATTCCGGATTCCGCCGTTTTTTTTTATTCCGTGTTCCGGATTCCAGATTCCGTGAAAAAAATATTTTTTCCGTTTTCCGCATTTGGGATTCCGCGATATGGCATTTTTATTCCGTTTCAATTCTTTATTTTAAATTGTTGTGAAAAGTATACTTTTTTGAAATCCCGCAAAAATTTTTGCGAACAGAGCGCATTTACATCATTTGATTCCCTTATTAATGGTTAAAATTCCGTTTTCCGGATTCCGCCAATTTTTACATTCCGTTTTCCGGATTCCAGATTCCGTGAAAAATTATTTTTTTCCGTATTCCGGATTCTAGATTCCGTGAAATAATATTTTTTTTGTATTCCGGATTCCAGATTCCGTGAAAAAATTTTTTTCCGTTTTCCGGATTCTGGATTCCGAGTTCCCAAAATCCCATTCCGCCCTACTCTGGTAAATATAATGAAACTGATATATGTCTGTCAGGAAAAAATCATACCCGTAGCGAATATTATGTATTGTGCTGATAGGTTGCAGAAGTCGTTTTGCGGCTTGTTTCTCTATCGAAGAAGACGGTTGATGGGAACTGCTCGACGAACTCGCCGAGCTCCTGAAAAATGAAATTTGAGTTTGAATTTCTTCAAAATTCATACTTTTTCTCAATTCGAAGTGGTGTGATGTAGGTCCGCAATGGGTTTTCTGTTATTTCTCTGAAGTTATCAACGTCAGTGAATGAAAATTTATAATAGACTACTTGTTCCTTACATTTTCATTTCTGAATTCGTTGGAACAGTAGTATTCGATTTTGAAGAAGAGCCTGACGCCGAATGAGAAGTCTGTTCAAACGACTGGATAGCAGTACGGTAAGAAATGTCGCGATTACTGTAAGATATTGTTGAATTTCACGAAATAATGAAGTGTGCTTAGGGACAATTAGCAGTACTCGCCTTGTTAGCCTGCTCGTTGAACTTCGTTTACTCGGGTTTTCAGATCTTTCTCGAGACGCTGGACGAGAAGTATCTGGTGGCAACAGGTAACGACTTTCAGAGTTTCTGAAAATTATTTCGAAAACTTACCATCAAAAAATAGAGACTATACCTCTTCTCACTATCCTCGCCTTCCGAATCACTATCGGAAGCAGTAGACAAGTCTCGATTTCGATTTCCTCCTGCGCCTTCTTCCATTTCAATAGAATCATGTTTCCCATTGTACTTGCTGGGATCTGCCCAACCAATGCAAACTAAGAATCTTTGACGAAGAGACAGTTTCACAGGAATTGAAGATGTCGTCGACTCAGTGTCAGAAGACTGCTCCTCTCCGGTACTGTGGTCAACTTCTGATACGGAGCCTAATGAAGGAACAAATTGACGCCCGGAAACGCTTCTCGCAGTAGATCGGTTATGCTGAGAATCATCATCTGAAGAAGCTCCTTTCGACGGAGGAGAAAGTAGTTGTTGTACTTTTTGCTTTCCAAGCGAGTTATCTTTGCTTTTCTTTTTCTTTCCGCCCGCAAGTTCAAAAATTTTCTTTTTTTCTTCTGTTCTCTCCTAAAAAATTAATTTTTAATATTCATTACTCATTAACTGCACTTTTTCAAGTGCTCTTCTCCATTGCAGAATTAAGTAAATCCGTTACTAAGCGGCTGGATATTTTCTTTTTATTTTTGATAAAAACTAACAAATTTCAGTGATACTAGCGCTTATAGATTAAAAAATCATACCACCATAAGTTGAAATGACAAATCCTGATTTGCCTGAGAGAGCCCAGTAACCATTGCAATGAGGAAATAAATAACAAGCCTGAATTTTTGGAACACTAATTTTGAAATCAAAAAAAATAAATTTACTCACGAAAGGAGGACTAGAACGGGGATAATAATTCCTGGTGATAAACTGTATTTGATACCATTCACCAGGGTCTTGTCTAGGTTTTCATGGAGGACATCTGTTATGACACTGTAGAAGAATGATTGATTTCTGAAATTTACAAAATATTTTCAGTTAGTTGCGACTCAAGTATAGAATTACCCAAAGGGTCCACAACTTTTACTTGGAGTTTTTGAAGCTATTACGAAGCCAACAGGAAGGGTGCAAAGGAAGAGAAATAGTATGAGAAGGGCGAAGAAAAAGTTTGATGATCTACTGGCACGGAAAATTTGGCTTGCAGGAACGTTGCACGTCATCGCTGCCCATCCCCGGATATACATAAGAATGATCAGCTTGATGTTGTTCAGCATCGGAAGGAGAGGAACAAAAAATAGACCGAGCCATATCATTCCTGGAATAAAGAAGTGAAGAGCCGACGTATTGTCAATGCACAATACCTTGATTATTGACCAAGTGAAGAACGTTTTCAGCCACTTTGAATTCTCCATATTCCGGCTGAAATTGCCTGTTTTTTATATTTTAAAAAGTATAATATATTTCAAGCTCTTTCGGAAAATATTTCAATGTAAAACAATTGCCAATCACTTTTAGTTTTTATTGACAACACCTAAAATCTTACAAATGTTCTTTCCAAGTCCCACGGCCAAAAAAAATTCAAGTATCTGCAAGCCAGACCGCGAAGGAAATCAATAAGGAAAATAGAAGCGACCGTCATGTACAAATCCATGGTTACTAGCTTTGTAATTTCTTGGCCAATAATTGTCTCCCAACAAAGACCGCCTTGTGACATTCGAAGGGAAGCTCTTGTTGAAGCTCTGGAACAATCGTACTAGAAAGAAAGCTCTACATTAAGCAACTTACCCAGTAGGATTAACAGCGCTGACAGCAGTTTCGTTCCAGTCCGAGTTAGGCCCAAACTGATGTGTTTCTACTACAGGCGATGAAAATACAGTATCGTCTTTCGTAACCGAAGCTTTGGGATTATACACTCCGAACGGTCCAAAATCGGGGAGTACGGTTGTCCAGGAGCTAAGTGATGGAGCAGGAGTGGTGGCAGGAGAGTTTGAATAATACGCATGTGCAGTGTTGTTCGCGGGATAACGGGGGAAAATCGTGTCTCGGATCGTTCTAAAGTACTATCATTTACGTGTTTTTCTGTAACCATATGCGAAACGTTTTCGTCTACTCTCAATTATCAGCAGGGACATTAAAATCCTTTTCAAAACATTTCTGGAACCATCTACTCATTATTAAGCAAATAGTTCTGTCTGTGTGTCCGTGACTCTGTGCAAGACGTTTTTTTGAATAACTCAAAAGATCGTGAGGTTCTTACTTTGATATTCTGGATGGACGGGACGGGGTGTAAAATTTATTTGCTTTTTGATGTTCTTCTAATAAATTGTTTCATTAACAAGAGGAAAAACTTAAACGACTACAATTATTTCTAAACGAAAGCCACTGGAAGAGAGTAGAAGTCGCGGCATAGCCGCGAACTTTCCGCTGGTTTATACTAAATAGCATTGTTGTCAATAGTAGGCAATAAGTAATCTTAAAATGACGCAGAAAAAACAAAAACATTAATCGGAAATAGTGAGAAACTACACATAACGAGCAACTTTGAAAACTACGGAGACCAATATATTCACGATTCAATTAAAGCTTTGAGCCGCAGCTCTGCAACAACACTTCAATCAGAATTATGAGTAATTCGTCAGATTTGAATACTATCGATTCCGCCGTGGCTTAAAAAATTAAGTTATGAAACTCAAAAACTGGAGAAACTGGAAGAATCGGTTTGATAGATGTTGCTGTACTCTTTGTAATAATTTAAAAGTTTTACTTTTTCTATTAGTTTCCTAGCGGTCTTCTGAATTTTGCCTGAATAATGAACTGGTGGAACGAATTTTGCTTTAATTCACTTTTTATTTATTTTCAACTTTTCTTTCAGATTGCTTCGTACAAAGAAGTATTAAATGAACAAGAATATCCTTGCTTTGACTAACCTTGCCAGTGTATCAGCGCTTGGATCAGAGACCGGTTGTGCCGTAGAAGGTCTGTCATATTCGTTTTTTTCCCTTTGCAAGTATTCGAGTTGAAGCATCAACGAGTAGATCAAAGTGTAGTAATTGAGAATATATAGAACAAGAACTCTTCCAAGTTGGAATCTAAGTGCATTTCTTGGATGAAGTTTCTCTATTTTTCCCAGCAAATCGAAGATGTTCGGGAAAATTAATGTAATAAGAGAAATTGTGATAGCGGTTGCATTCTGAAATTATGCAGTGCTCATATCAGTTAAAGGGTTAAAAACTTTTAGTAGCTGATACCTGAGCAAAGAAATGCTCTCCTTTCAAAGTTCCACATTGCATAATTGCCCATATTGAAAAGACATACATGGCGCATATGAAAAGATTCGTTAGTATCCGAGCAACAAACCGAATCCAAGGGTGTTTATCAGTAGGCTTTTGCTTGTCATCGTTTATGGCTTCACGGAACTTTATAACATTAGCCATATAAACGTTGCCAGCAGTTTCCGGATTACCTTAATATCAATAATTTCTCAAAATGCTGCTATATAATATGTAGTACCAATAGTATAGTCCCAACCAGTGAACGCCTTCCAGTTAAACAAATACTGTTGAGTTTTTCCGGAAGATAATGTTCCACGGCGGTTGTTTGCTGCCATTCTGAATTTCTTTGATATCAATTTTATTGCATTTTCAACTGTGCCACTCCAAACTCACTTCCTGAGAATAATGAAAAGTGAAAATCCTAAAATGAAGATATTGCAGAAGAAGTAAGCAACGGGAACGCGGTATTTAATAGTTTCTCCAAAAAACGTTTCTTTAGAATAGAAACCATAAAATAATAAGGAGTATTGAAAATAGCCCTGCAAAATAAAGAGCACAATAATTGCACTTTGGTTTTATCTGTTATCTTTTCCACTTACCCCAAAATCCCAGACTGTGGAGAGCTCGTTGGCACGAGCACGAACAGCTGCCGGCATAACTTTGATGGATTTCGTTTTGTTATATCTGTCGTCTCCGAATGTAGTTCGCGAGTCAGCAAGCCACTGAAATCTTGCTCAGTTTGGCGGGAAGAACATTGATATTTTCGTCACCTCGGGAATCACCACAAACATGCACATGATAAATGTGATTGTGATATTTACACCAAGAACCCATCGATGAAAAGTGAAATATGACGACACAACGGATCCAAAGTGGCTCTCAATTTTTCGAATCTTTGCTTCCCAGGGAATCAAGTAAATTTTCAAGTTGTCCAGCCATCTACTGGCCTGTGTCAACCTTCTTCCAGCTTCTGCTTTGTATAGTCTTGCCTTTGAAACTTTTGCTTCTTGTTGTTGAAGATGTTTTTGAGCAACTCTGCAATACTCATTTTTCCCGTCAATATCAGAATAGAATACTCAAAAAATATACTCACTTTAACGTCCTCCTTTTCCTTCTCATGTACCATGGCTGACCTCTAAGTTTCTGTATAATTTCTTTTTTCTGCTGAATTTTCTGGAGTATCCTATCCTTTGACGCTTCTTTATCGTCATCCTCGTCGAATTCGTCATCGTCGCTAAAAATCATTTTCACTAGATATGCAAAACGACAACGATTTTTAAGAAGAAAAAGAAAAAAGAAGGGATCCCAGAAAAGACTATTAGAATTCTTAAAAACTGAAACTATAATACAAAACTCACTCGTCATAATTCGGGTTTCCTAATCGTGTATGAGGACGAACGAGAACACTTGAAGATCGGCGGAACAGTGAGAGAAGGTCGGCCTGTAAAATATTGAGTTCACTTGCACAAGAGTAGTAATTTTAAAATGAAAATATCGTGTAAAGATTGAGTTTGAAAAATTGAACGAGTGATTTTGTTTTTTTTCAATTTAAGATGCAATCATTTTAGAATATTTCTGGCTGAAATTGCATAAAATTTCCAAAAGAATACTTTTGTTTCTGTTATTTATTAACAAGTTTGAATATACACAAAAAAAAACTCACAATAACCGAAGATCTTCGACTCATCCTACTGTCGATCTCTTCTTCAGAAACATCAGCCAAAGACTTCACCGACTGCCCTGTTTCCCCACCATCATCAGTGTCATGTCGAACCAGAGGCTGATGAGCGCCCGATTTCGGCATCGTGCTTCAGATGGGTGCACGCCGGCGTCCAGTGCAATATTCGTTCACTTGACAGCTTCTGAAAAAAAGACGAGCATTGCGAGAAATGTGTTCTTTCAGTTTTGCTATTCCTCGCACTAAATCTCTGAAAGAGAAAAGTCATGAGTGAAAGAAGTTGGAAGCATTGGGTGATTAATGGCGCTTGCGATAAGATTAGAAAAATGCTCCAGTGGTGGAACAGTGGAGCCTCATTTTTTGCGCGTCTGAGAAACTTAAAGAAAAGAATGAAAGTGGTATATTTATCTGACGGCGGAGGAGGAAGATGACGAGAGCCATATGTCTGATGTGAGTCACATTATGTAAAATTAGTGATATGAAACAAGTGATAGTAGCTCTGCGGCCAACAGGAGGTTCTCGAAATGCAACAAGCGATGTAATGAATGAAAATTTTGAGAGTTGGCGACCGAAAAGAAGCACATAGGATTCCGCCGTGACAGAAGACAAGACACGAAGAAGCACAGAGTAAAGACACACTTTTTGTCTTGGACTCGTTGGGCCAAGGAGAAAAAAAAGAAGAAGGAGAAGGAGTCTGAGAAGGGTATTGATAACAATTGATGAGAAAAGAGCAAATTGGAGATGAGTTTGCAACAACCACGCGTCGATTTTGATGGCGATGGCAAATAGCACAACACCTCTCCTGTTTCTTTTTCTTTTGATGAGTGCCGATGTAGGTATCCCTATTTCCATTGTTCAAATTCAAATTTACTTTACTGTTTTACAAAAGAAAATTTAATTTGTTGCATGTGCTCCGTATCTAAAATTCTATATTTAAAAAAATGTATCACTGCGAATAAACAAAGAACACCGCTAAGAAAACGGAAAAGAAGACAACTGGAGGTCGGGGAATATGGCTCATAAACTTAAGAGCGGATATAAAAATTGAGTATCGGTGCCATAAAGTAGTCGTTTGTTCCATTTGTTCCATTTAGTTTGATTGCCTGTATTGGAACATTCAGTTTTTGCAAAAGCACAAAATTATTGCGAATGAAATTCCCTTTTTGAATTTTAAGTATTCTGCTGAAATTTTCAGAGAAATATGCTCAATTTTCAATTTTTCTTTAAATTTAAGACTCCACTCAATTTCTGAATACTAAAGTCCAATCATTTTCAATTTGAAATCTCACATGAAATTAGAAAAAGTTGTAACGTGTCACTGAAAAAAAATATTTTCAAAGAACAGCTAGAACCATACCACTAGCTCAATATCATTTAGAAACTGATTGGTAAGGGAGATGCAGCAATATCATAAAGTACATGAGGTGTAATTTGATCCCTTGAACTATTTGGAATCTCAGAGTGAAGATGAGAATAACATGGCTCTCAAATATCGGAAACGTCATGCGAACATAACTATGAAAAAAAAATAGAATCTGTGAAAAATAGTAGTCCAGTTGTGACAATCAAGCAAAAATGTGGTGTTCTTCGTCTTCGACTCAACTTTCCTCGTCAACCTTCTCCCCTTATCTACCCCCTCCCACTCCAAGTAGTGTCTCCGCTCAGAACCAACGTTAGTCACATCCCTTCCCGACAAATGCCTCTGACGGTGGAAAACGACGAACAACATTGGCGAGAGATGAGAAGCAGATAGAGTCTGCTCCTGATCAAACTGGTTACAACGAAACCGTTTGCTCCTCTGTTTTTGTGTTCATTTTTCGCCACCACAAACCGCCACTAACACGCCACTGGTTGTGCGTTTTTTCTTGAGAATGCCAGCGTTGAGATGGAGCAACATAAAATACGTAAAATGTGACAGATTAGTGGAAAAATGATTGTTTTGTTCGGCTAGAGATATTTTTTTCACTTCTTCATTCTTTATTGTTGTATGGCACAATAGTAGCTCAAATTATTTTCATTCTAGACAATACAGTGCAATTCTGGAATATTCTTACATTCTAACAGAATAGAGGAGTCTGAAAAGCAGAGTTGGATGAGACTTTTCCTATCATAAAAACCGTTATAATCACAATAAAAATAAGAAACAAGCAAAATTATCGAGCGATATCTGACTATTAATTGTAATCAAGTCGAAAATTGAGATTAGAAAAGAGCCAAAGGGCACCGCCTGACAGAGGGTCAAGGTGTGAAGTTTAAATTCGTGTAAATGTTTCTTTCATTCAAGATTTATTTATTTGTGACAAATTTTGAACTCATTCGAGCGTTTTTCACAGGAAATACTTTGAGATTCGAAGTCAGATTTCACTGATCAAGCAGTAGGTTGAGCAGGTTGAAGTGATATTACTTTATATTATATAATTTCTGAAAGTCTACCGAAGCCAGTGAAAATTGTTTGTTTCAGATTTCTGATTATAAGAAGTGAAGGAATAAAAAAGAAAAAGCCGTAAAATGATAGAATGACAAGGTTTTAGTCGGGTTGGTCAAGGAGGGTTTACAAGAAAAATGTTACTTTTAGGTGAAGAAAAATTTTAAATTTGATGAGCAATAAAAATTGTTTTAAAATATTTGACGTTTTTTTTCAAGCCTCCTTTCTAAGTACGGAAAATGGTCAGGATAAATGATTTTTGCTTATCGGTTAGAGAAGAAGAATAATGAAAAGATGGTTATGAAAACTTTTATACTTCGTATAAAGATAACAAAAAAAACTATTAAGCACTATTTTTTTTTAATTTTAAAGTTTCCAGAAGTCAAGTGGAGCCCGTCTAGCTAACTAGATAAAAACGAAAGAAGAGGTGTGAGTATCTATGTTACACCAGCTTCCTCTTCCGTTTGTCCTCGCTCGTCGGACTCGGTTCGTCTTCTCCTCATATCACCACCAAACGAGTTGTCAGTGGTATTTGCATCGTCCGTTTACACCTCTTTGTGGCGTATGCGCTCTCTTAACTGGTCAGCGTTACCGCTCCGCTCATCCGTCCCCAATTATTCAGTCAGTTGGTGTAAAGTATCAATGCATATAGTTGTAGAAAGCCGTTCCTTTATCATCAAATTCTATCAATTGTTGTCAGTTTACTGCACTTCTTGTGAGGTGTTAGAATCAACACATCTCAACATAAAGAGTTAGGTGAATGATTTTAGGGGTGAGCTAAGGTGAAACAAGCGGTGAAACACAAAGAGATGTAAAACGATCTATTGTTTGTTTTTGTGAGAAAAGAAACATCAATTCGACATTCAATCCAACTTATCACCGTTTGGAGCATCGTCGCGAACGACCGCAAGAACAGATTTGTTGAAATCCAAGCTCACACAACGTAAGCAAAGAACGAATCGACTAATGAGCCAAGTATGAGCCATGTATAAACGACGTTCACGTCTTGAATCAATTTTGACAATCTCAACGTAAGCATAAATTCATTTTGATGCATTAGCTACATTGCTACGGATACATTGCTCTGACGCGCTTCAAAGTAGCCATGAATATTATTTGGCGAGATACCATACAGTTTAGTGGAACACTTGATCGTTAACCAAAGTGAAAAATGAAACATTGTGACCAGTTTTCTACGCTTTTTTATTCAGACCAGAACAAGATTGTGCACATTTCTGTAATACACAGATTTTCAATTCGGCTTTCAAAATGGTGCATTTGCAATATGAAAGGTTGTTTACAATAGATGTACATACCTAGGTATGTTGCTTCTGATGACGTAGAGATTCTGAAGAATGAATAGATACGTGACTAAGCATTGAAAAACATTTGTTTATTTAAATTTTTGAATGCTTTATTACCTCTGAGAGAGTTATTACTTATTATTCGAAACACCGCAGAATGAATTTATAAATCAATTATTTTATAGCAGAAAGATATCATGGACATGTACTCGGCTTATTGAGGTTATCTGGAACCATCTTTCTCGTCGACATCGACATCAGGCTTCTCAAAATCACGATACTGACGTCTCAATCGGCACTCACAAAGGATCGGAACCTGAAGTTAGCGGAAGAATTGAGTTACTCTCTCTTTGGAGTTTTTACTAATTATTCTTTTGTACAGCGCGCAAGGAATCTTTCAATTAACATAATTTAGCTGAAATCAAAATAAAAGATTTTTCAGTTTTTTTGCTAATAATCAAGGCAACCTGATTACAGTTTTTAAAAATGATCCTCTATTGCAAATAAACGTACCCGGATGGAGCCGAGCCCGTATGGCCCACGTGATCCAAACAACCTAACCATGGCATCAACATTTTCGTACACTGTGACGCATTCACTGATGTACCTGAAATATATATTTGGAATTGATAGAGTAATATACAAATGACATGTGATCTTTCACTCCGTGGCAGGCCGGACGGTTTTCTCCCAAACATTGGACGTGGGTCTTCGCAAACTTGTAACCTCCCCTTTGAAGCACTTCGACGAGGCTACCGTTTAGGACTGAAATTTGTTAAAGAACGCTCAATCACGGGACCTCTGAAAGCTTACGGTGGCTATACATCGGTTCGTAGTTATGCAAGACCACAGTTTCACAAACTTCTTCGGTTGTTTCACTCATTCCAACCAACATTGATTTTTTGGCCATGAAGAATGGTTTCGGCTTGCGAACGAGAGATTCAACTGAGGGATTTGGCGCAACTAGAATAAAATAAATACCTACAAAGCATTTTTCAAGCCCTTCCACTGGAAAACTAACCGAGAGCCTCAGCGAGGAGAAGTGCAATGAAAATCGTAGTGAATTTCGCTAGAGTCAGAGTCATTCAGTGCCGGATACAATAAAATCTGTCGGTTCAATACCTGGAAGACCTACTGATAAAATGGAAATCTGGAAGCCTTTAACAATTTAAGCAAAAAAAAAGCCACGCCCAATTTATTGATTTTCTAACTTATTTTGGCGTAATCTTAGGCTTGAAAAGCAGTGTGAAAGCCCAAATTTCAAAGACTACCGATTATGGTTTTTTATGATATAATTTTTCACGTGAGCCAAATAATTTTAAAGATGACTTCACTTGTTTTATTTTTGCAAAAAAATTGCAAGCAATCGAGTGGGTGGCTTTGAAAATGGAAATAAATTCATGGGAAATTGCAAACCGACGAGGTGATAAAACAATTTTAGAAGGGAACTATAAGAAAGGTGCAAATAAAAGCAACATATTATCAATGCCACTAAAAACCAATTGGGGGATGGGAGCCACGCTTTTTTTTTTGAAACCCTCCTCTCCCCTCCCCCCCCCCACTCCGAAACGCTCCAAAGCAAAATGCCATGCCGCGCGGCACTAAGGGAAGTGCCAAACTAATCAGGATAACAACGCTGAACGTCGTAACAGCTAGTGGGAAGGGCTCACAAAATGAAGATTTCACAGTAAATGAGCAGGACATGACATAAACAAAAATGCATGAAAAATGTGGGAATGAATGAAATCATCACATTTTTCCAGTTCACCTGCGTAAATTAGTTTTTTTTATGAGAGCAGATTTGAGAGCATTCTCAGTGTAAATAAACAATTGATCTTGGAGCAAAATTTGAATTTCAATGTCTGAATTTCTTTTTGAAGCATTCAGGTAGTTTTCATATGTTTCTTTGGATGTTCACACAAACATTATGTTAGTACACCGTGTCATGAATATGAAATATAATAGCGTCTCAGATTTTTAATATTTTAAATCTCAACGTACTTGATCATTGAAGGTAAAATTACAGTTTTGAAAATAAAAAAACGGAGTGCGCTTAGATGAAAGACGAAGACAAAAAGGAGTCTTCGTTCGTCTCTCAGTTTGTCTTGCATTCGTCTAACGGAATTAAAAAGTTGTCGACACACTGCATCAGACGAATTCAAGACGAAGATCAGACGAGACAGCCGAAATTTCGCCCAAATGGAAGCCTTAAATAAAAGTTCATTATTTTGAAATTAAAACGAAAAATAATGTATGGGAATAGTTTTTAGAAATGGAAAATATATCAAATTGAAAGACACTTCTATAATGCATCAGCCCAGTCACCAAAAATGTAGTTTTTTGTGCATTAAAATATTTTAGGAAATTGTTTTTTGTAGTGTTTCAGACAAGTGAGCACTCATTATTATGGAGAGAAAAAAGCCTCTCGTACAGCTTCATTCCCCTACAGATGGTTTCAAAGCAACTTAACAATAACAGATGAGTAAATAGTACGCTGGCCCCTTAACCACTAGTGTACATTATTATGGAAACCATAGATACCTATATCATTTTCCGTCACGCATTTTAGTATTTTTATGGAATCTGGAACACTATGTAATACTAGCTACAGTACCGGCCATAATGGTATAATTTCGTGCTCTTAGAAATTGTTCTATCTGCGAGATTTCAATATTTTGTAGGAAAACCATTTGCATCAATTACTGCCAGGCATACACGGTGCATGGAATACGTTATTGTGTCGATGGTTGATTGGGGAATCTTCTTCCACTCCTCCTCGAGAAGTTTGAACTTCTCGTCGATGTTTGAAGCAATTTTACCGGTCAATCTCTTTTCAAATTCTTGCCATAGGTGCTAAATGATGTTTTGGTCCGAGCTTTAACTCAGCCAATCCAAAAAGGTGACACGGCGGCGGTTTAACCAGTTGCGCACGTGATGAGAACGATGCTTGGGATCATTATCCTGCTGATACAGAAAGGTACGGCCTACGCTAGAAAGTGCACAGGGTCTCATGGTGTTCTCCAAAATATCCTCATATCCATAGCGATCGAGATTACCGACGATGCGCTTGAGAGAACCCATTTCCGTGGCGGAGAAGCAACTCCAAAGAGTGCAAGAGCCGCCACCGTGCTTCATGGTTGGCAGTTGATACTTGGGGACGTAGCGAATGCCGGTAGGACGACGAATCCACTTCACACCGTCACTTCCAAATAAGATGTACTTGCTTTCGTCCGACCAAACAATATTGGCCCAGTCCTGGCGGGTCCAATGAAGATGACTTCTGGACCAGTTGGTTTGGGGTTGCTTCTCCGCCACGGGAATGGGTTTTCTCAAGCGCATCGTCGGTAATCTTGTCAGCTATG
Organism: Caenorhabditis inopinata; assembly: GCA_003052745.1. Classification (NCBI taxonomy): domain Eukaryota; kingdom Metazoa; phylum Nematoda; class Chromadorea; order Rhabditida; family Rhabditidae; genus Caenorhabditis; species Caenorhabditis inopinata. The sequence goes on along the minus strand of AP018156.1, from coordinate 3,882,067 downwards.
GATATGAGAATATTTTCAAGAACATCATGAGACTTTAGGCACTTTCTAGTGTAGGCCGTACCTTTTTGTATCAACACGATTCATGCACCGTAGATGCCAGGCAGTAATTGATGCAAATGGTTTTCCCACAAAATATTGCAATCTCGCAGATAGAACAATTTCTAAGAGCACGAAGTTTCATTAAAGAAATATGAGTTTTTGTTGTTTTCGTTCTTTTTCGAATTACTCCATTATGCATAAGCTTCACGAATTCAAATGTTCTTAACTGATACATTGTTGCTTCACGAACAAACTGTGAAAAAAATCCGATTGATTCGTTCTATATCGAATGAGATATGGTCGAAAAACCATAATATAATACCTTTATGGCCGGTACTGTATAAAACTACAGTTTCTATTATATCAGAAACGGCAATAGATGGACGACGTTGACGCAAGAATAGATACCAAGATTCTTGAAATACAGCAAACGAAATTGTACGGTTCTTCTCGAAAAGGTGTATTAATTCTACCTGGAAATCACTTAATTGTTTTTGAAACACTTGTACAAAAGACCGGAACGACTGGTGCACCGTGATCCGCGTAAGCGTAAGCGACGTAAAAAACGGTAAGCGAAGAACGGAAATACAAAATAACTAAATTATTCAAGAATCCTTTCTATAAGGCTTGTTTTTAGTCTTTTGGATTCATAAATGTCCAAAGAATTTCTCATTGTTTGATTTTTTGAAGCTTCTAATAAAACTGTTTCTTAATATTGATTTGACAGTAATGACAATTTAAAAAAAGCAGTCAGCTTAGTTAGAAATAATTTTGAAAATTAGAAAATCAGTTTTCTAAAGAACCAAGCCAAACAAGAAGTAAGCAGACGTAACTGATCTTACAGAATGAAAAATACCAGACAATGTTATTTTTAGTAAAACTCTCAAAGATAGATTTTTGCTCAGAGACAATTATTTGAATTTTATCCAATTATTGTATAGTTATTATCGTTTTCCCCTACAAATAATCACGCACTTCTTTCGTCACATTGTTTTTTATATATAAATATGCGTAATTTTTGATCTCGCTTAGATGCTATTATTGACATCAATGGCCTTTTCCTGTTTTAGTATTAGCTGTTTGAAAACAAGTTCCGTCGCATTGATTCTATCTGTTGGTTGCAATTGAAGAAAATTCTTATCTTGCGTATCGTAGTAATTTGCCAATTTGTTCTAACTTTCATTAACAGTTTTTCGAAATGAAAACAGAACTTATTATACTTTCTATTCTATGGTTTGGAGTATCCACGTATCAAAACAAATTCCGTTTCGCTGGAACTGTATACTGCAAGAGCAATGCAACGTGGTGCGTGAGAATTCGTGTAGTAGAAGTTGACACATTGTGAGTTGATCTACCTGCCAGAGTGAGCTGTTTTCCCGTTATTATTATTTTTCGCAGACTTGATGACGGATTGGCATCCACAGAATTTTGCTCAACTGAAACAACACGTCCTTATGATATTGAAGGAATTGAAGAAAACGACGGGCTTTTGGACGTACGTGAATTCTTAACTATAGATTTTTAGTAAAAGATCGCCACAGACCTGATAGATAACTTACAGTGCTAGCCAACAAGTATTCGCAAACGGTCTTTGAGACCTGCTCGTTTTCAAACTCATGACATTCTATTATAGTTTTTTTGACAACGTATCCTGTAAAAAATGTGGATTGAACATCAAAAATTGTGGAAGTTTGAAATCTTGTGAAAACATACCAAATATTCTTGAAATTGACTAAAAATAGTATACACCGTACAGGTTAATCTTTGAAGCCTCCAGAAGGCCAGTGAAAGTTTGAGAGACAACAAAGAAACAAAACATGATAAAAAAATTTCTTTCAAGTTTTGTTGGGTAACCTTTGTGATCGGTAACCGCCTGACATCTTTTTTTGCCTGGACCGCAAAAGAATCTGGATAACAACCCTCGCCGAACCATCTAGATCTGATTGAATTCTGGTACATAAGAATTCCAATAACTTGATTCTAAAGAGCGATTTCAGAGAGGTTCAATCTTATTCAAGTCTTAAGATTCACTCGACTAGTCCAGAAGATTTCCACAGAAATGTTGGATTCAGAAATTGTGCTTTTATGTATGTTTTGGAGTGTTGTCTTTTAGTTGATACGGACGATGTTATCAAAGACACGGTTTTTCGGTATCTTCATTCAAAGCGCTGAGGCAAATCACCAAAATCGTCTCAGAATATATCTATTACTTCGGCACCCGGACCCCCCCCCCTCGAAACATTTTTTTTTGAAAAAAAAATTATTTTATCTTATTGTATTTTTTTAAGATGTCTTTACAGTTACCGTCAAAATTCAGTCAAACCTGTAAGGCGAATCACCCGTATAATATCAGAGTATTTCTATTTTTTAAGTATCTCTGTGAAGACATCTTAAAAAATCAACGAAAACCATAAAAAACCATACAAACCGCGCAAACCATGACGAGTTCTCCGCGGATTTTGTTTTTTTGAATCATCGGTGGTTTTGGTTCATGGATTTCAAAAAACTTTAAAGGTCTTCTACGGTTTCTTCAAAATGGTTTGAGTTCATTTGTAGGCTTCACAATCATTTTGATATCGACTGAGCTCTTCTGGGAATTCTTTCTTGAACCTCAAAAGAAGTTCAATCAGAGATCCCTGTCGTGATGCAAGCACCTTCCTACGATTTTCCCTCAGGCTTATCTGACATTTTAATCAAAAAACTACGATTTTTGAGTAGTTCCTCGTGTTGGGCTTCATTCAAAATATCTTCCATGGAACGGCTTATTTCTGGTGAAGTTCACCTCTAATATTTCATTGCATCTTTCATTTCTGGAGCCAAGTACGCGGACTTTAATGATGTTCTAAGATATATTTTTGTTTCATATGACTCAAAAAATGCATGAAAAGTCAAAGATAACATTATTCTCATTGCTATATTTTTAAAATTACAATTAAAAAAATGCTAATGAAAAAAAAACCAAAAACGTGAAGAAAACCAAATTATTCATATTGTCTTAACTGTTCCATTTTCAGAAGTAATTTACGTGATTTTTTTTAGGTTATGTTAGAGATTCTGAAGTTCTGAAAATGCTGAATACATAAATGCTGAGCAATCTTCTTATCATTGAAGAAGGACCAATGTTCACCCTAATTTAATTTGGAAGGCTACAGAGGAGTCAGTTGTCTTGTATAATCATAATATAGAATAAAAATTATAAGAAAGTTATTTTAATTTCTGAAAAATAAAAATGAATTTTTGCAACAATTTTGAAATAATCCAATTTTTCAGCGAACGGCATTTTTTATATTTAAAACTCTTTAAATATTTTAATATTACAAAATTTTTTTATAATAGAAAATGAAGTCTCTGAAAAATTTTCAACTTTAAAGTACGTGTAGACTTTTTTCTCTTCCCATTAAATTTTTGAAAAAAATAAATAAAACAAATTATTTATTTAAAGCGGGAGCACTCACAATATACATAATACCAAAGATCTATAATAGAATCCTGGGCGTTCACAATTATTAATGAACTTTTTGCTCTTAATCTAATTTTGCTTTATATTTCATTCAATAAAGGAAAGAATACTCGGCTTAATCGACATCAGAATAATAATGTTTTTTTCCGTATTTCAGCGATCCTTCGAAATCCAAATGGCTGTTATACATAACTGTAGTCGAAATACTGAGACTGTCTTCAAAACTGGGATTAAACGGATTCCTCTTCCGAAAGCAGACACCGAGTAGGAATGCATCGTGTTTCGTTTATTACAGCTTTTATATATTCCAGGCATGCTACGATCCGTCAACATCTCAACTTGAACATGAATGTCTCACAGTGAACTTCACTAAACTGCTTTGAAATTCATTAAATTTAGTTACCCGGTTTCCTCAAAAGTTACCAATATTTACGTTTTTTTTGATTTTCATTTTCAAAAATAAAATGTTCAATTAATCTTCTTTACACTATTCAAAAAGAATGTGGAAATGCACTAATTCCATGAAACATTTTAGAGTAACGTTCCCCACTGTGCGTAGTGGCCATAAACCCCCGCACATTGCAACCGCGTGCGGTCTCCTTGCAAATCACTGTGCGGAAGACTTGCAAATGGGAAGGTCTAACACTGAAACACGTCAAATGCACATTACTAACCAATTTAGAGATTTATCTATTACTTTTTGCTGTAATTATTCTACAATTTGTGATACATTTTTGAATTAAATAGGTTTTTATTCAAATTTTCTTCAATTTCCGTCAAATTAAATCGTTTTTCAGAGCTAATGTGTATCTATTTCACTGTTAAAGCATGCAAGCGGTGACGAAAATATTCATTGCTTTCATATTTGTCTTCATACTATGGACACTTTACATAGAAAACGAATTTACAAATGTAGGCTCTGATCGTGTTTCAATAAAATCAATTCTGATTATTAATTAATTTGTAGAGGACACGGAGCACGGATGATATTGATGATTTACTGAAATCAGCAGATAGACTGGAGCGGTTATTGGAGTTTGAGGCAAAGAAAATCGAAAAATTGACAGAAAGTTTGAATCAGATTCGAGCAATAAAAAAATCCGGACACGTAGTGCTGGAGGAAACGGTGAGAAGCCGTTATAAAAATAGTTGTTCATAAATGCAAGTCGGATTTCTCGATTTTCCGAATATTTCAATTTCAAATCATCTGTTTTCGATATATATTATATTATCTGATATTAAATATTAAAGACATGTTTTTAGGTGCCGCTAGAGTTAAAGAAGTGGAAGGATCCAATTCCTGTTCTGGTGAGCCGTCAAGTTGAGAACTTTGAAATCGATAAACTTACAGGTGTTCTCCTGTAACCGTGCTATGGCAGTGCATGATCATGTTGAAAAACTCATTAGGTACCGTGAACTCCGTTTCAATGCATTTCTTCAAGTTTCCTATTTTACAGATACCGCCCAAGTCAAGAGAAATTTCCAATAATCGTATCTCAGGACTGTGACGATGAAAATGTTAAGAACGAAGTGATGAAATTTGGAGATAAAGTGCAATACGTTAAGGTATTCGTTTTGCGCAACTTGCCTTTCCCAATATTCAAGCAATTGACAGCATTTGGCGGGTGATAAGGCAAATATCACTATTCCATCAGGCCATCGGCAATACACCGCATATTACCGCATCGCACGTCACTACAAGTTGGCGCTCAATTATGTTTTTCTTGTAAAAGGATACTCATCCGTTATCATCACTGAAGGTACGACTGTGAACAGTGAACGCGGGACTGGTAACAATTTTATATTTTAAATCGTTTTTAGATGATTTGGACATTGCTCCGGATTTCTTCTCGTACTTCTCCAGCACCAGATACCTTCTTGAAAACGATGAAAAATTGTGGTGTGTAACTGCGTGGAATGACAATGGAAAGGTGAGTGATGGAATGAAGCTGTCTTGAATATACATTCTGTTTCAGCCTGAAAATATAGACATGACAGCGTCGTCCAAACTGTATAGAAGCGACTTTTTTGCAGGCTTAGGATGGATGATGTCATCGTGAGTTTTTTTTAAAGCTTCATCTTATAAATAAATCAACGAAATCAATGAAGAGATTACGGTTTGAAAAGCGTACCTATTCTGCAAGTTCACTTGAAAAACAGCTTTGATTGTAACAACATTAACGATATTTTGTGACCCTTTTGCGGCAGATTTCAATTCTAATTGGCAAGTATATTACATTCTGCGAACGTCCTCCATTTTATCATTATTTTTTTATTGCAGCTATTAAACTAGTTTCACGATCAAAAAATTTCATCAGTTTTTGTACTGATTGACTTGATTTCTGCGAATTTCAAAGAGTACCTGACAATTCTAAAGCGACATGATACTCGATAAAGTGTCGGAAACCATTTTCCATTACACTTTGCTATTCTAATCAGAGAATTCTTAGAAAAACATGGCAGGAACTAGAACCAATCTGGCCGGTTGGCTTTTGGGATGATTGGATGCGAGATCCACTGCGAAGGAAAGATCGGCAGTGCATTCGACCGGAGATCAGTCGCACGGGAATGATGTCTTACGGAAAAGAAGGAGCCAGCAAGTACAAAATTAATTTTAAAAAAAGGCGGTGTTTCTGAAATTGTTCTTTTTTGAGAGGTCAATTCTTCAACACACATCTTATCAAAATACAAGTGAACAACAAGTACACGGATTTTGCGAAGCTTGATCTGGATTATTTGCTACCTGTAAGTTTGCACTTTTAGAAGTTCTTTCGATGTGTTTATTAATGTTTTTTTTCAGAAAAATTTTGCTAAAAAAACAAAGTTTGAAGTCATGGAAGAAGCAGTGGAAATGAATATAGATGACGTGCCTTCTTTTGTTTTAAAACCCGAGAACAATGGGAAAAGTGTCAGGTCAGAAAGCGCGCATTGAAAATATTACACTGAGTATGAGTGAGAAATGATGAAATTAAGCGAGAAAGTGATACAGTGAGCAATAAAATATTGAGAAAACGTTTTTAGAATCGTATACGACGGAAACGTTGATTACATCCGTAAAGCCGACAAAATTCATGTTATGCACGACTTCAAAGCTGGCGTCCCTAGAACCGCATACGACGGGATTGTCACCTGCTTCATCAACGGAGTGCGCATCTATTTAGTACCAGATAGAACGAAAGTGCCTTCTTATAATCCTGACTGGGCAGTACCTCCTTCTTTTGGGGAATAAAATTCCTGTGTTTTTCTATTATATCAATATTTTTCTCGGGCGGGTTTTTCGTTTCTTTTTACCTCTTCTAAATCTAGTCAGTTCCTGATTCGGCACTTCTAGCTTTTTTCAGTTTTCAGCAATGTCATAGTGATTCATTCATATCTTTCCTATTCCAAATTTACATGTGTACGATGGTTTTTATCTATTGCAAGGGTATAATGTTTTCTTTTCATTTCTCAACATTCTCTATTGTCTCAAAATATTTTGTAGAAGCTAATTGTGATATTTGCTTTAAAATCAAATCCGAATATATAATGCTTAATTTCTTAATATTCTGTTTTAGAATTTTGGAAAATTGGAAACATCTGGTGTGATATTATAAAAAATTGGTAAAAATTTATTTTGTTTCAAATCTAATTGTTCGGCCAACAAAATAAAATACAAGAAAAGCGGACAGGTTTTGTGCAGAAGCAGCTTGCCAGACACTCGTCAAAAAATGTAAACCCGGTAGAGAAAATGTAGGAAAAATGTGTAAGTGCATACTACCACAGAGCTCGAAGATCACATCAAAATAATCAGATGAAAAAGTGTAGAAGGTAAGCAATTAGGAGAAGCAGTAGAAGTGGAAGACACAAGGCAAAAACCTTTATGAATGTGATTGGATTAGACGTGTGACTCTAACTAGAACATCATGCGGTTAGGGGACGCATCATCTTGCGACACTTTTTGGTGGGCCTGAAAACTGTGTGCCTGAAGCTGTGAGACAGACGTGACCGCATTTACCTCCTTCATTATGTGCAATGTTTCGTCAACCTGTGAAATAAAAAGGAAATCAATATAAACTACGTGAGTGGTCCAAACTAGCGGAGCAAGGAACAGGGTTAAAAGTAGACTGCCGCCGAGGAGCACTGAAAAAAATGTACATTGCTATCTGATCAGAAGTAATTATTGGAATTGAAGGATTTTCATTTTTTAGAAAAATCCATGTGAATTCCTTGAATTATAATTGGAAGGCTTCTGACTAAAGAAGGAGGGGACAGAAAGCTCACTCACCTTGATCTGTTCCCCAAGGAATATCTTCTAATGGTAGCCTCAATAATCCAGAGAGATACATTTTTGGAAATAAAACAGCCATTAGAAGAATCACTATGAGAACCAAGTCGTATATAAGAAAAACAAGCTGAAAATCTCATATTCATACAGTCTTCTCGGACGACAAACTCGACAAACTAACTTGTAATATGACATATGGAATCAGACACATTTTAGCACCTTGGAACGCTCCGTAACAGGTCGACATTATAATGGATCCTGAACAAAAGCAAATTTTCGGCTTAAAACCCAAAGCAATAGATTGCTCCGTTCACTCACCTAGAATTATCACAGCAAACATCACAGAAGTAGCATTTCCAAAAAATGATATGAAGATGACGATAGCTATGTAGAAGGGTATGGTCAACACGCTTATTAGCTTGGTGAGGAGCTGCAAACCAAGACCAGATTAACAATATTATTTGGATCTGATTGGAATCATTTTCTCCTCTACTTCTTTGATCCCTCTTTTTGCTCAACATGCACAACATTTGGTGCTCATCAACATCTCACTCACCAACACATGAACACGTCGACCACAGTACAAAAATGGGTCATAGCCAAGTTCATGTACTTCAGTATCTAGCGGGTTGGTTTGTCTTCTTTCGGCTTCCGGTACAAGAAGCTCGCTGAAAATAGTAAACTGAGGAAATAAGGGAAATGACACACAGCTGAATCGCGTTTTCCACTCAATTTTTGTTTGCTTCTAGTATTCCAGTATTATATGAAAAATATTAGATTTTCATTCTAGCCGTTTCTCTCAGAATGGGAAACAAAATCCAGACGGAAACATAGAGTATGTAAAAACTAACATCTGATTTTCGCATCCGCTCGATGACGATTCGTGATTCTCTCCATTCATTTCTCAGCTGCTCGACTTCTTATCCCATTAGTCGTCTCCGAAAACGGCAAAATTTCTCTTAATCTAAAATGATAGAAATTTTATGAAGTGCGAAGTTTAGAAGAGAAAATGCAGAAGAAATTAAGCACAGAGTGAGAAATCACCAAGAATAAAGAGCAGGTGATATATGAACTTATCAACCAATTGATAAAGTTTGAACTGGTCAAATCGAATTTTTTGTTTTCTCTGAATAACTTTTATCCGAAGCTACTAAAAATGCATATTTTCGGTGAAAACGGATATTTATAGACGGAATCCATAAATTAAAATGAAAACTAACCACGAAAAAGAAAGAATGTATGAAAATACAACGATTAGATTATTCTGTAAGAAGCTCTAACATGTTATTTTTCCAAGTGCTGCGTAAAAACAGAATTAGAAGAAGAAGAAGTCGAAGTGAAGTGTCAGACCAAGACCAATTTTAATCTTAAAGAATTCTGGCTAACATAGAAAAACTATTTACTATTGATTTATCAAGTTAGGATAACTAATTTCGTTACTAGTTATTTCCGACTCTGGCGTATTTCAGTTATTCATCACGTGAAAGGATGCAAAAATAGATTTTTTTTGATTCTCGCTGTTTAACATATTCAATGATTTAATGAACAGGTGATTCAAATTGAAAATTTTCAGATTTTCCAGTTCGTGAACCTCGAAATATGAATCAAAATTCAGGCCATCACACATAATTGAATAATTTAGGCTTGGAAAATGGAGTGCTCTGACTGAATTTCAAATAGACTGAGCTTTTCTGGGCAATTTCAATGATGATCAAATGAAAGTCGTTAAACGAAAAAAGGGCATGAGCAATCCATCTTTGAAGCCACCTTAAATCCGAAATGTCTCAATTGTTAAATCAAGCAAATAGAGCGAATAACACTTCAAAAAGCATTAAAGAATTATCCGGTATTTCAGAACACCGTGGGACAATACAAGAAGGATGAAATCTGAAAATATTGACGGGAAATGAATAATTTCTGCATTGCACTCTGTTCCAATGATCAGAAATTAATGTGAAAAATTCAGGAGCCATTGGAAAATGGAATAGCAAAACAGAATGCTTAGATGTTCTAAGGAGTTCAGTAAACTGAACGGATTTATCGTTGATCGAATAACAACGATTATAAACACTGGAGAAACAAAAAATATCAAGTGAAGCTTTTAAATTTTAATGATAGATATGAAAAATTATGATTATATGTTTGATCTTGAGCTATTTTCAGCTGTCAATGAGCCATACTCATGAGTGAGCAATCGGAATGAAGGCGAAGTATGGTGTGGGTAGAATCCGAAAGAAATATAATAATAGAAAATAACGAGAACTTCTGTGGCGTTTTGTCAAAATGCACAAATATTGCTCAAAGGAAGACGTTGCCTTACGAAGGCGTACCTTACTCGGTAGGAGCGGAGAATAAGAAAGTTGTTCTCTGCTTTTATCGCCGCTTCTTTGATTCTAGAGTTATTTAAAGAAGTCATAGGTGGTAAGTCTACTAGGCATTTTAGATTTTCATGGATATATCAGAAAAATCACGACGGCCTTTTCCGTTTCGGTTAGTGAGACCAAAAAATCAAATTTCTCTGAGCATGCAAAGCTTTTGCTGATAACTCTTATGCTACATCTATTTCATAGTTATTGTTGTTATTGGAAAGGTAAATTCGATTTTTTGAAAGCTTATTTTTCAGACTTTGCGGTAGAGTTAGTAGAGTGGCGTGTTTTCAACGTTGTCTCTCGTTGAAAGGAAACGAAAATGGTTACTTTTATTTCCAGCCATCTACAGCTTAAATCTTCGGCAAAAATAATAACATCATAACATGTTGCTGTGAGTCTTTCAGAATGTTACATAATTTGACTAGGTAGATTCTTGACCAGATGGCATTCACTTCTTTTGTTGTAGACATGAAAGAGAAACACAAAAATGAAAAATATATGAGAATGAGCAGAACCAGAAAAGAGGAGCACATTTTGGAGAGAACCAATTTTTCAATAACGTAATTGTTTGTGGTGTTTATGGCGATACAAAAAAAAACAGTTTCTTTTCGATGCGTTGCATGTCAAACTGAAGTTATTCATCGCTCTTTGATTAACTTTTAAAATTGAAATTGCAAAATTTTAAGTGAAACTTTGATTTACATAAAATTCCAAAGAGAATTAAAAGAATTACTGACAGTTTAAATGTTATTCAAAATGCAAAAAGTTCAAAGGTCAGAAATAGGAGTGTACCGGAAAGAAATCCGATTCGAAAACTATCGCCAATTGACGATTGACAATGCCAACTATTCAATTTTGTTACTAAAGACTTTTCTTACAGGCAACCTTTCCAACTTCAATGCGGAGAACTAGAAATGAATGACGAAAGAACAACAGTGAAACCGGACGAGGAAAATCGTTTTTAGTGAATGACGAAATATATAAGACACTAGTTTGGATTTTCGATGTGCGGTGTGTAAATAATAAAATAAACATAGAGAAATTGAAAACAGATTCCAATTTGAGAATGGGCTGAAATTGGAAAACGCGGCTTCCCTCTGACACTTTTTCGTGCGATCTTGTTAAAATTCTCTGTTTTGAACTTTTTTAAATTCTTCTAGACTGTGCTGAAATGAACCAAAAAAAGCTATGCTCGATTCACGTATCTGATGCCTATCATATCAGACATTACAGATACTCATTGATGCTCCTGGACTTCGCATCGATGATGATCGGAAGCTTGAATATTCAGTATTTCCAACGACCAGAGCCCATATACATGAGCGTTTCATTCAAGGAAATGACGGAAAACGATGTCGCATTTCTTTAAAAAGAAGGCGTTTATGAAATTGGTCTTGGAATCAAAATCAATTAAAAATACAATTTTTTTTTGATGAAAAAGGAAAATATTTTCATAAACAAAATTTTAAAAAGAAGACAGTTTTCTGTCATTTTCATGGAAGCACCTATTCTACCAGTTATGAAATTTCTTACATGGAAGATCCAAGCTAAAAAGAGCACTGATAGCAATCAGAAAAATGACTAATGGAGCCCACATTCATCAGGAATGTAATCTCTTTGTTTTCGTTTTGGGACCAAGTGAAAATCTCCTTCCTAAGCTCTTCTGGTAAGAGTATTAATGTGCCGGTTATACCTCTGTTCCTCATATTTTCTTTATTTTTAAGTGGGCTACCAGACTATGTCAAATACTAAGAGGTCTCGCCAAAACAAGGAAGAAGAAAGAATGAAACGACGAAGAAGAAGGGAAATGTAAATGGCGGCGATGTCTGACAACGACACAGTTGCCGTATGATTCAGAACGGAGAAAAAGAAGAAGCCGATGTGGAACAGAACAAAAAAAAAACAATGGGACGGCGGCTAATATTGAATGTATCATTGTTTGGTTTATAGCAGACTAGAAGGCCATTTTATCTGATGCCAAAAGTATTTGCGACGCTTTTAAAAAAACAGAAAATTCTAAAAAAAAAATGGCGACGCTCATTTCCTGAAAACACCCATTTCCTGGATACGATTAGTATTTAAACTTTACCAAAAAATGTTAAAGGGACATTAATCATTCAAAAGTTCAAAAGTCATTCAAAATTATTTAATGTTACGATATTCTAAAAATCAGCGTTCCACTTATCTGAAAATACAAAATACGTGAGTCTGAAAAAGGAATAAAAGCGTTCCCTCAAGTTTGTTTTTCCATTTCTTTCAGAGTTGGCTCTCGATTATATTTGTTGTTATTTGTTTGAATATCATTCGAATACAACTTAATATTCAATGCTCAAATTGTCATCCAAAATGGAATAAATTTGAATAAAACTGGAGTTTTCTGTCTTAAAAAGGCAGGTAATTTCTCACTTGATTACTAAAGTTTGAACATCACATGACTTCCAGGATGCTAGAAAACCATAGATTTTCAGAAAACTGAATTTTCCTGAATTTTGTATTTGAAATAATGAGAATCATACGGAAGACGACCAATTTAAGATGCGGAGTCATGAATATGCACATTACAAGACTAGAATCTTGTCTTCAATCGGTTATTAACTCATGAAAATAAGAAATTCAAGTATAATTTCACCAAAACGAGACATTTTGCCAAAAAGAAAATTTTCTTATGTCGTGCAATTTTTCAAAGATGAAAAGCCTCAAATCTAATCAAAAATCGCAGGGTTCATGTGATAACATCGTTTTCGGAGTTCCCCATTCTTCGCATAAGTTGCACATGGTGGTTGCATGTAACGGCTCTTGAAAACGTGCGACACGAGCAGGAAATTCTGTTATAACTTACGTTGGAGGCACGAATAGTGTGGGAGCGGTCACGAAAAATTGGATGGAAATGAGATGTTGTATGGGAAAAGTAAATTGAGAGTTTAGAATATAAAACGAGCAAAGTTGGACGCATCTGTTCCGCCTACTCACTTTAATTTTCAGACTCCTTTGATTCAATCCGACGTTTGCGACGCCGCAAAGATTATTTTGAAGCATTTTGTCACATTTAGCTGAAAAAAAAAACGCCCGGAAGAAACGTTGAAGCGGAAGTTCGGTTGCTGGGAGTAGGCGAGTGGAAAATGTATGAATTATTTGGCGAAACGAGGTGAGAACAAAGACATAATCGAAAATGCTCTTTCCCATTTCCACTATCGACAAAGGTTCCTGAACCTAAACTGGTTATCCCACAGATTTTTGAATGCATTGCGTTCAATGTGACCTTAGCTATACTAAAGACAAAGCACAAGACAAAGACAAAGCAGACAAGGCAAGCAATGGTAATTGCAGAAAAAGGAAAGTTCCAAAAAATCACAGTTACCATGTTAAAAACATTGTTTCAAGAATAGTTCAAGACTAAAAAACCCCCAAAAGTTTTTTTTTGTTCTCTTGCTCCACGTATCTATCAGTTTAATTTTGAGCTGCTCAAAAAATCGCATAATAAAACGGGTGGGCTCACGCATCACAGAGACTCAATGAACAACTCGAACACTTTCAAGTGTTTTTTTGCTTTTTCCAATGACATGGACCTCTAAATACTTCACTGATTGACGAGATGAAAACTTCACTTCTAGAGTTTTCGAGCACAACAATGTAAAAAGACATGAGCAAATTATAAAATAATAGTAGAGCACCTGCTCTTGCTTTGTAGAACGGAAAGCATTTTCATTTTCATTACTAGTTTCGAGACGTTTGTTGACAACAGAACCCACATTCTTATGACACCAATGAACCTTTTCAAAGTAATAATCCATAGGAAAAAACATGGTGATGTGTATTCATGCATTTTTCCAAATATACTTATAAAATGCTCAACAACATTTTCCCATTCTAATTCTTCTCTAAAAGTAGGAGTACACTCGAGTTTGTCTCTTTGTTTGCTATTTTTCTCAATTCTCTTTCTAGCAACTAATTAGAAAAAAATGAAGCTGAGAACGTGGGAAAGCAGGTGGGAGGTGAGAAAAGAAATCGAATACCAGCAATAAAAATAGCATTGAGTATAAATGCTCAATTGCACGAATTTCCTTTATGGTGAAATTTGGTGAATCAAACATGCTGAGAGCTCATATCACATAGAAGAAAGGGGCGAAGCTTCAAGAAATCGGAAGGTGAATTAAAGCTGGATACACTGACGACTGAATCTTTCACTTAATAAAAAAATCATACAATTTCCCGACAAACTCGATTATTTTAATTCGTCGCAATTATAAGACCATGGCAGACTTTGGCACGTGTATCGGGAGTCTACTCGCTGGCGGATAGTGTGAAGTAGTAATCGGGAGCCTGACGAATGATACTCTGTTTTCGCCTTCAAGTAACTGGGCACAATTCAAGGGAATCAAGTTTCGTTGAAAGTTTAACTATTTAAAAAATATCTCTCGAGAACGGTGAAGCTTTGAAGCTGAGAAAGCTAAGAGGGATTCAGGAAACTAGAAATATTTCATAGATTCAGAATATCTATAGGTATTCTTTAAATTCATGTTCATTGTCTCCTTATTTTGGTCCATTGATTGGGACAATTGAAGTTTTTATTAAAGATATTCTTCTTAAAGGAAACTGAAAAAAAAAACGAAATAAAAAAGATTATTTTTAGTTTTTTGAAAAATATATTATATAATAACTAGGTATTCTGAAATAATCACAAATTTTGAAGAAAATATATGTCAGTTAGCAAAAGTTTTAATCATATGAAAAGCTGCCGACGTTTCCATGAGTTTCGTCTATTGCAATTACATATAGCTTTTAGAAACACTTTCTGAATGCAAATTCAGTGAAGCATGTTAATTTTAGGGTATATGTACAATAAAGATAGAGAATAGTTCTCCTCAAGGAGTAGACAGATCAAATATTATTGGAAATTACCTAAATTTAGTCTTTGGGTGAACTCTCTCTGATTGTAAATTGTAGAATTAGTTGGAAAAATATGAAGAAAAACTTCAGAATTTGTGTTTCAGATAATTCGCAAAAAAATTATATTTAGAAACCTTAAACAATGAAAATACCACGGTTATATGACAATCTTGAGCAGAGACATGACATTTTCAAAAATTTTTCATTTGAATTTGTTCGCTACTTCTTCTTACGATAGTTGTTTTAATTGAAAATTGAAAACTTACTCAATTTCATTGTATGGAAACATTTTGCAATTATTCCATAGTTATATATCTGTAAAGAAGTAAAAGATGTGTACCATTCGCTTTTTTTTGTTAATTTTTCAGATGGGCATTTTGTAAATTCAACATTTTATTATAGAAACGTTCACAAACGTTCTAATAAGCCTCGCGGAACGAATAAGATTCGCTCAATCGTGAAAGCTTGAACTGAGCGTTATATTTTTTGAAAATCATGCGCTTGAATGTTGTCTTTCACTGTGATTCCTTTCAGCATTGAATCATGTATGGGGTGAATAACGCAGGTAGAAAAGCATTATTCTACATTTGTGTTTGATTACACAATGCGAGAAGCACAATACAGTAATGAATAATGGTTGAACTTAAAATAGATGCCAACAAATTTGGAGCAAGTTATGCGGTTTAATATGGCAATTTGAGTTACCCCTTCAAGTTTGAAGTATGATAAAGAATAGCAAAAATCAAATGCCTCAAATGTCTAAAATAAACGTTTCCGAGAAGGTATCTAGATATCTAACTGAAATATAACGAATGATTTTTCCAAAGTCATTTCCTACCGAATAGAAGACATTTAAAAAAAGAAGAGAAAAGAGAATAAAAATGTGATGAGAATTGGGGAAAAAAAGAAAATAGAAAATGAGAGAAAGTTTGAATTTCACAAATGGCATTGTGATGAAGCTTTCATGCACGAAACCTGTGGCACATTGGTTATTTGAAATGTAGAATTTTCGTATTCAGAAATTATATTAATCTGATATTAGTTATAACAATTGAGAGAAATATGGTAGCGGAAAAAACTAAACATATTAATAAAAAGAAGAAGAAGAGTGACACCAACAACTTCCGAAGACTTGCCGAAGAGAGCATAGTGAGTTAATTTCCATTTTATTTTTAAGTTAAGCGGGTTCCAAAACAAGTTTTGTTTCTGTTCTCTGAAAGTTCCAGTTGCTCGAGAGCCATGCTAGAGCCTTGCCAATAACAATTATGGCTGCTGGGGCCAGAATTAAACTTGCAAGTTCCTTCCTGTAGGAAACGAGAACATTTCGCAGAAGATTTTAAGCATAGATGAGAAAACTATTTTTTTGAATTCTGCGCCCAGAAAAAAAAGAAATCAGATTGACAATCTTATTTCTCTATTCAGCTGATTGTAGAATGAGACGAAGCTTCCCATATTTTCAGAAAGCCGGTGGTTTATGGGAAGCAGAACCAGGCAAAGATAACCGTGACGACAAAAGAGATGATGATACAGGGACGGCAAAGTCACAAGAGAACCATTGGAACAGCAAATGGTCGAAATAAATTTGATTGTACGTTCACTGAAAGCCAATTCGTTTTGCATTAGGATGGCATTCACATAAATAGCTTGGTGAACGTTTGTTCTAGACTCGATTAAATGAAAACAAAGTTTCTTCAAAGTTGTCCGATGTTTTTTTATAATCATTTTAGTAGCATGGGTAGCCGGAGCATTCATGAGAGAATCAACAGAGAAAGGAAAACATTTCGATATTTTCGCAGACATAAGCAAATCTATGGAAAAATATGGTAGATTGAGAAGACTTTTAATGAACTAAGGCAATATACAGAGCCCTTCAAAAGTGTAGACGCCCCTCAATTTTGGTTGTTCTGGATTTTCTGTGCGAAATAAAAAAAATTCGGCTGATGCAGTTTGATCATGCGTGCGAGAAAACCTACAGGTAAGAAATTCATATCGGGTCCGAAGTTCAGCACTAGATCTAGAGCAGATAAGTCAAAATTCGGCGCCGTCAAAAGTATAGACAGTTTTTGGCTTTGTTACTCTGGTGGCCGAAAATGGGTATAAAATCCAGCTTTTTTCTTTATTTTTCTTCCAATTTGCCACGCTGCCGGACGAACTCAAATGGGTATTCTGATCGCTAAAGGAATATCAAGAACTTCGATCGCTCATCAGGTAGGAAGAAATCTCAAAACTGTCTCTACCTATGATCGCAATCCAACTTCTGGTCCTGCTCCACGTTCCTGAAAACCAAAAAAAAACTATCCGATCACGAAGACCGCGCCATTCAACGCATTGTGTCCAACTCCATCAAGTCAGCCAACACCGCATGAAGATTGATCTTCAGCTTCTGGTGTCGAAAGGCACTGTTCTCCGAGCGATCCACTCTTCTGGGCGCATCTTCCAATAAGCCAAGTATGAAACCCGAGTACAAAGCGAAGAGACTCCAGTTCGTTCGCAACAACATGTCTACGAATTGCAAAAAGTTACATTATGGTGGATCGCTACTAAGCCATAATTAATAATGAAAAACGGACAACATTGGTTTCAAGTCATCTTCTCTAATGAGAAGAAGTTCAAATCCGATAACCCTGATGGTTGGAATCACTACTGGAGAGATTTGAGGAAAGAGCCAATCTCGGTCATGGTGTGGGGAGCTTTCACAGCAACGAGGAAGCATTAGTTGGCTTTCATTTCAAATTGGATGGATGCCGAATCATATCAGTATGTACTCCAGACCAGTTTGGTACCATTCATAAACCGTCGTCGCCGATTCTGACTTGTTTTCCAACCACGCAATGTCACGCTGCCAACTCCACCACTGCTTGGTTTCAGAGGAAAAGCATCGATGTCTTGGACTGGCCATCAAACTCATCGGTTATCATTGGAAACTTCTGGGCCATTCTTACGCGAGCAGTTTACGCCAATTCAAAGCAATACAACTATGCTCAGAGTTTGAAAGATGCAATCGAAAGAGAATGAGATAATATCAGCTCTCAACACCTCCAAAATCTTGTGGATAGTATGCCCCAATGATTGTGAAAATATTTGTTTTATAATAAAAATTGTCAGCTTATTTGACTTATTCTAAAAACAGTTTCTACTTTTGACGGCGCCGATTTTTGATTTATCTGCTCTAGATCAAGTGCCGATCATCGGATCCGATTGAAATTCTTCACCCGTAGATTTTCTTACACGCTTGATCCAACTGCATTAGCCAATTTTTTCATTTCGGCCAGATAATCCATAACAGCCAAAATCGAGAGGGTATCTATACTTTTGAAAGATTTTGAAACGCTGTCATTTGAGATTGGCTACTTAATTTCTTGCAGTGGGGTCCACTTAAATCCAACATGCACGCTTATCTCAAATTTTGGTAATTCACAGAATACGTTACTCAGGCCGGTTATAACGCTACGAAAAAATTTAGACCGATCGAAGCAGTTTCAGCGATGTTATCCCAAAAAAAATCCCATTTTTTATGTCCAGTACTGTAAATGAATCTTGCTCACTTATAAGAGTTGTTGTACAGTAAATGATACGTATCGCCAAAGTGGCAATGCATTTTCCAGCGCCTACATATACATATGCATATATTTCCCCTTCCTGTCATGAACAGGGTGACCGGCTCAATAGCTCAATTTGAATTTTACAATAAGTATAACCATTTTTTCAATGTAATTTAACGAAAAATCAATGAAAAATGGCGAAAATTGATATATTGAGCAAGTTTATAAAAAAAAAACAAAGCTGCGTGTGATTTCGTTTAATTTCACAAAAATAACTGTTTTTCGCTCAGCATTGTTTTCAGACTTTTCGATCAATTCAAGTCGCAAGAGTATTTCAGAATGAATGACAAGGTTAACTATGTAAATTGTTTTATCATACGCAAACCCAAGAACTGGCGAACATTTAATGAGCTTTAACAAGGAAGAAAGGCTGAATTAAAGAATTATGCGGAACATCGGAAACGATTTGAATTCAAAAAAGGAAGACTGTAGAAATAGAAACAATCAAAAACTAAAACAACATTGATATGTTTAAAATTCTCTGAAATTGAGAAAAATATGAGCCACCAACAAATGTGAAAACGAAGTATCTTTGAGGTTTTCTGTATCTTCAAGGGGAGAACACCTTTTTGATGGACAACTGGCAGCTGATATCTTCTTAGATTTCTTTATTTCAAAACTTTTCAGTTTTTAAACTCAAAGTTGTAGCAAATTTTGAAAAAAAAAGGAAAACACAACTGCAATCAGTAAAATTTTCCATTGTGAGTTTTTGACGGATGCGGCATACAAAGTGCAAGTCAAAAATGAATAAAGCCAGCTTTTGGTTCACCCCCCTTTCCATTTCTTTTTTAGATTTATCACGTTAATTTGAATTAAAAATGTTTTTTTTTTTCATTACTGATCGTTTATTCCGAGTGATAGCTGGGCAGTTTTGTACCATTGAAGAAGTATTAACAATGGCGTAACTCCATTTTTATTTACTATTATACAATTTTCATAACAAAGTTTCAGATTTTTTTCAGGAGAATTTAGTGATGTGAAAACAAAATAAAAATCACGAATGGAAGCCAAATTGAAAGGCAAAGCCGGATCTGTGAGAAATTCTGAAATTGAATTAAAAATTCTTAGTGGCAGGACAGCGAAATTCGGTTTATTCCTGTGTTTTCGTTTTTATTCCATCAGGCTACTGAAAAAGCAAACAATCGATACTAATAGTAGCTATCTCTGAAAGTGCTAGGGAGCCGACGGCATGCCATTTTATGAATGGTGTTTCCCATCTTTTTATCATTTGTCGTCCACGTGGGTCAGGCCGCTCTTAGATGCTCTTCAATTTGCAAGGATCAATGCAATGAGTTATTTTCCATGAAAATAGAGTTGAAGAGTTACCATTGTTCCTTAATTCTAGATCGTTATGTTAAATAACAAAAGTTTTTATCTGGAAATCTATTTAGCAGAAAAACGTTTATTTTGTTGAATTCTATTACATTCTAGTTTTTCGAATATTTTCTTCTGTTTCATTTTTTTAAAGTTTTCATTTCCTACTTTTTCCTATATCTATTTTGCATAAGTCTTTTTTTTCCATTAAATAGAATTTCGCGAATCCGCAATTTCTCGTTAAATGCGGTGTATGCACACTACATGCCACATTGTTCATTCGAATCACTGCTCTCGTCGTGCACCGTCATCATGTGTGCGTCTCCGCACCTTTACGATCTCTTTTTCTTTTCTCTTAATTTAATATCACTGTTACTTTTAACAGTCCTTTCACTGATAAGATTATATGATGTGGTATAGAAAAGATTTCGTGAGAAGTCTGCCTAAAAGCCATCAGCAGTTGCATCCTGCAAATTCTCTTTGGCATCTTAGAAAATCGATACCTGCTAAGAAGGCATAATTTCTATGCCTTTGGTGCCATATTTCCTATGGTTTGACGTAGAAAGTAATGGAATATATGCTCATTTGAAAATTTTCAGCTTTCAAATATTAAGTTTTGAAAATTATATGATTTTGTATTTAGAAAGTAAATGTTTTTCAAGAATTACTCTCATTTTGGATACGTTTTGGATATGGAAATGACAATGAACTCTTGAGTATGGAGCTCGTCGGTCTCTTCAAATTCTGTGCTCTCTTCAAGTTTTTCTCAGTTGTCTGTCCTCCTTTCACCACTACTCCCAAAAGACACGAAAAAAATAGCACACGCTCCTCACTACAATTTGCGGCTAACACGGTTAGCTTCTCTGTGCGCCGCCGTCATCACAACTCCTCTGCGTGTGTTTCATGTATTTGTTTTCTAAGCTTTTCCGTCTACATTTTCTTTGCTAGAAGTGCATAAATGCAACGTTGTCAATTATGTTACTAACTTTTTAATAGTTGTTCACTGTTCAAATTCCATCAAAAATTGGCAGCGCCACTGCATATCCTGAGTAGTTCGTAGTACTTTTGTAGGTTTAGATAATTTCGCTTTTTACGCTCATCACTCTTTTCGTCATTTCTCTTCTTTCCCGTAGATGATTGACGGCCTAGCAGAGACCTAGTGCCTCAAAAGATACAGAAGATTCAATGGCGTGATTACAACTAACTTGCTGTGGTTTCTCAAAAACTGAGACGCAGCATCTCTCGTTAGTTTCTCTATTTTCACCAAAAAAAATTGGAATATTTCTTTTTCAGTATAAAAAAAAAGAATCAATAGTTGGTTGTAGCCCCACGAAATGTTTGCAAAACAAATATAGACGGAATGAGTCATGTTTCCCCAGTTTTCGTCACTTTCAGTTGTCTGATTATAGCTTTGTTTGAATAACCACTAGAGATCTGATTCAATCCATCGAGAGGTAGTTTTAAAATCTGATCTCCTAGCATTTGCTTTCGTTTCCAATAGCAACGTTACATTTTTGAAGTCTTCTTCACAAATTTGAATTCGTACAACCATGCTTCGTTTTCCAGGGTAACTGCAAATAAACTACGATATGGGCGCCGACGACGGTGCTATTACTCCAGATCAAGGGGACATTCGTCTTCATCCACTCAACAAAAATGGAAGAACTGATGCCAACGAAGTACATGAAGTAGACGAAGAAGTTGGTGATCAGATTCAGCTTCGCGTCTACAAGCAAAGATGGATCATCCTCCTTGCCGTTGCACTTCTGAACAACACAAACACCATGTCGTGGATTGGATATGCGCCATCTGGAAACTATGTGAATAGCTTCTATGGAGAAAGCAGTGCAGCATGGTGAGTTATCAAACTAGGTTGTTAGTTAGCAGTATTCCCAGCAAGCCCATGTACATTATCTTCGAATAGGAAGCTTAAAGGAAATCTTGCTTTTTTTCAGGCTGTCTATGGTGTACATGATGTGCACAATCCCAGTCGGACTCTTTGCTATGTGGGCAGGTCGCGAATGGGGTCTTCGCACTGCTGTGCTCATTGCTGGATGGACAAACGGAATTGGAGCAGTGATTCGTGTTATCTCCTCACTTGGCTTTGTGCCACAAGAATGGCGTTTTCCAATTTGTATGACGGGGCAAGGGATAGCTGCCATTGCATACCCATTCATCATGTTCTTGCCAACAAAGGTATGTCCGTAATTACGTAATTCAGAAGATATTTTTAAAATTAAATGTGGATTTTTCAGGTGGCTGGATCGTGGTTTCCGGACACGCAGCGTGCGATCGCTACCACCATTGGTGTCATGTCAAATCCACTCGGAGTATTGATGGCCAATCTTATCAGTCCTGCAATTGTAAAATCCCCAGAACATGTCATCTGGCTCAATTTGTTCACAATGGTCCCATCCTTGGCAGCAATGTTCATTGCTACGGTAGGATTGAGAACTAAAAAAAAGTATTATACATAGTTGATGTTTTCTTTCAGTTCGGTGTCAACCGAAGTGAGCCAAAGATCCCACCGACCTTTAGTGCCAGTAAACCACAAATGGATTTTGTCTCCGGAATGAAATCATGCTTCTCTTCAAAGCAGTACATTATTCTTCTGATCGTAATGGGTGGAGGAATCGGAATGTTCAATTGCCTCTATACTGTCATGCTCGAGTTGCTCTGCCCATCTGGATACTCCAACTTCTTCTCGGGAGTCTGCGCTGCCCTCATGATTGTCGGAGGTGTATTCGGCGCTGCAGCCAGTGGAATTTTTGTGGATCGTACAAAACTGTACGAGGAGACTCTCAAGATTGCACTTGGGGCCGCTGTCATCTTTGGTCTCATCTTCCTTCAGCTCACTCTTCATCAAGGATTCTCTGTAATTCTGGCCATAACCTGTCTTCTCTTCGGAGTGCTCGGTCTTGCCACCTATCCTATCGGACTTGAGTTGGCGTCCGAGTGCACCTTCCCAGTTTCGGAAGCCACATCAACAGGTCTCATCGTTCTTTCGGGCCAAGTGCAAAGTGTAATCTATGTCTTTATCATGAAAAACTTTGCACGTCCACTCCAACCCGATCGCATGCACATCCAAGTCTGCCAGCTCACCCCGGACGACACCATCAACACACCAAAGGATAACACAGTGTCTATCATGGTCAGTTGGAATTAAAAACTATGATAATTAAAAGTTTCATTGAAGTTCTAAATTTTGTATTTCAGATATTCTCTTTGCTGGCCACACTCCTCGTCCTAACCCTCGTCGTTTTGTTCAAGCCTGTCTATAAACGGCTAGAGGCAGAACGTGGTAATCGAGCCAACGCCGACAAGGCCAAAGAGCTTAACAGCCAGAATAAGGATAAAGTGACATTGCCTACGGAAAGTGCTGTGCAACCGCTCCAGCAGAAGTGATAAGATGGATTATTCTACTAATAAAGCAATTCTATTTATAAAACGATCCGTATTTCGATTTCACCTCATTGAGACTATTTGTACAATGATAATGGTATGCATGCATTTCCAGTAATCTTCATTTGATTTCCTTGATTTCTTCCGCTTTCGCACGCTGAAAACTGTTACCAATCATTTTAATATCTCAGCTTCTCTCTGAACTTTTTGTTTGTTGTTATTCTCATGTTCATCTCTTCACCCAGACTCAAGTTATTCCCCCTTTCTCCCCCCAACTATGGTTAATATTGAATATTTTCTCGCATTTGAAAGTTTGGTTGTGCAAGTTTTGATATCTCAAGCAAAGAAACATCAAGCATGGATTAATTTCATTCATACCTTGGCCAATGTTTGTCAAACGCCATCTGCTTTAACAAAATAAATGTATTTTATTCAGGATGTTCAAGCAAAAGTTGATGTAATCGGCAGGATCCATTCTGCCATGTCTATAAACCTATCAGCATAGGCAAGACAGTTGATAGTTATTTTTTATATTAGATATTTTCATTATGTTAGCTTATGAAAATGTGGATATCAGCGTCATCCAGCGGAATCTGTTGAAACCACCAGAAAATTATTGCGGCTCAGAGATTCAACGGTCAGAGAAAAATAGAAAAGCTGGCTATCCTTCTGCTCTATTTTCTGACGTTTTCATATAGTTCCATCAGCTCTAAAACTTGTAAGCAGCAACTGTCCACTTAAGTCAATTCAGACTTCTATGCATTTATTTCTTAACAATATGTGGCTCATCACAATTTTCGAAATTGTGGCTCAAACGCCTAATAGCTGAAAGCAAATTTCACAATCACATCTCAAGCACTTTTCTAGATGCTATATCCGCGGAAGCTGCACCATTTTTATGTCTAGTTCGAAAGGAGTGAACAATAACTGGCATGCTTTGGGTTTTCAGATCATTCTATATCAAATGGCCTCTGTTGGTTGAAAAAGGTTTCATTTTACACTAGTGTAATTAAAATTTAACATCAAAATTAAGCATCATTTCACATCGTTACAAGAAGCAACACCATTTCCGAAAATGAAGCATTCTGAGGTTTTCAGAAACGGCGGAATAACAAAACAATAATTTTATAAAACATATAAACTGTACAGGGTTCACCATAATTATTAATTTTTTTTATATTCAAGCATATTCAAACCGGTATAACGTTTGTGAAGCATCAGAAAAAGTTTAGATATTTTCCACTCGATTTGGGTAACCATCAACGACTGCACAGAGGTACTTGTCGCCAATTTCATTCCAGGTCTTCTCGAGAGCGGCTTTCAGAGCAGTCAAATTCGGATAGTTTTCGTGAATATCTTCTGCAAGCATTCGACGATTTTAACCGTTTTTGTTTGCATCAACCGTAAGGATTTTTTAATCCGTAAACAGTGTCTTCAAGTGCGTGCCTGAGCGCGTGCAGCTAAGGAGGTGTCGAGCTTTATGGAGTCTTGGCATGTTGAGCTCGGTCAGAAAGGCAATTCTGGAGATTGTGTATGGCGTAAGACCCAATATTTTCGTGACATCTCTTCTCTTCGGCGTATTGCTTATTCTAAATTCTGTAGCGAGCTTTTTCATGCTCCGTCCCAGATTTCGCCGGATTCTCTCTTTGACGGCATTGACGATCGAATAAGTTGTCACAGAGAATCGATTGCCAGTTTTCGGACGATCCTTGTCGGTATGAAAACTGGAGAAGCGATGGACTGTTCGTTGAACCAACTTGCGAAGCACATTGAGCAGTTTTGCAAGCCGTTTCGATTTAAGCCGATTTGATGTTCGTAGTACGATAAGAAAAAGCGACCATCATTATTTTCCAGCGTAATACTGCCGTTAGAAACTTAGACCGGACACAAAAAATGCACGAAAAAATACAAAAATGAAAAAGAAAGGTGATTCTGCGTGCTGTATCAGAGCTCACGCAAAGCTGCGAGGCAATAATTATGGTGCACCCTGTAATTTCGACTCGATGGTTTGCTTTTTTCTAGCAAGTGTAATTTTTCGCAGCTAAAATCGAATGCAGTTGCTTTCAATTTGAAAACTAATTCGATCATATTCAAAAATGAGAAAAATCATTCGCGTCATTTTCAGCTATTCGTAGCACAGGCATTTCTTCTTTTTAACGGTTTACTCAAAAATGGAAAGGCACTTTAGCTCTTTCTAAATTATTAAATTGATATTTCGCGTTCACTGATGTTTTATTAGTTTTTTGCTCTCATAATCAGTGATCATATTCATTTTTTATTGCGCAAAATCTTCTAATATGTAATTGATATCGAGAAGTATGTAATTTTGCAAAATTTTCGACGCGATTGCCAAAATGTTTATCAAGGACAAGGGTACGACATCAAGTTCGTCCTCACTTTGAAGACTTTGCCATTTGCAAATCCTGATCATGTCGAATTCGTCAATGACATTCGCAGGAAAAACTTAGTCATATCCCTAGCTAAGCATACGTGTGTAGTGATGATCTACAAGGAAAGCGCCGCGCAATCAGCAACGTGAAAGACACTTTTGCGTAGTCTCAAGTGCAACTCGAAGCTCCCGAGCGAGCGATGATCGGCCTACGGTACCAACTATGAAACGCCAACGATTAGGCCCATAATCCTATTTCACTGAAGCTATCGGTTCTCGCGCAACACTTCAACACCATCACTTCCACCAATATCTTCAAAGCTCAAAGCAGAGAGGAATTTAACCTGATAGGTGTGTAAGTTCCGTTCCGTTGGATTGTCAACTAGATGGTTTCTGCTGTACACCATCTTTGATTATAATAAAGAGCAGTGTACTACTCGAACTTCGGGTTAATGGTGGTATACGCTCATCACTAAATTCATTTCATTCAATTACCGTCTAGGAATTCCTTCCGTAGAACAAATCAGCCATAGAAATGCGAAAATGAAGAGATTCGCATGGTTTCTGGCATTGTCCCGTGGCAAAACGAATGAACCACGATTAAAACAGCGATGAAATGAAAATAAATGATCTTGTATACCATCTAGATATTCAGAAGAATTCCTACGTCTCGATCTAACTTGTAATTTAATCAGTCCTGCCGATGAAGACTCATTTTATTCGTCATTTGCGAAGTTGTGCTCAGAGAACAAAGCGCGCTCCTTTCGTTAATTTTTCCTGTAGTACTTGATGTCGTCAGGACCGTTCAAATTTATTGTTTTAATTGAAATTGTCAATTTTTTTAAAGTTAATGCTTCATACGCCCTCCCTTTTTGATTCTAATTGAAAACATTTTCAGTTTTACTCGTCATAGTTTGAATAAAAGCTCTTGCAAGAGGCAGTATGGATTGCTACGGCGGAAACACCGCGGCCACGTTAATTTCGTTACAAGTTTTTCACTGAATTGTAGAAAATATAGGAAATATAAACAAACTTTCTTTCCGAATCGAACATTATTAGTTAAACAAAAGAACAATTACCGTGACTAAAAAATGGCAAGAATTCATGCAACTGGGCATTCCATTACTGTAGAACCGCAGGTTCTTGTGAAACTCTCAAGCTCGAATACAGAAAACCCTTCCGGAGTTGTTCAGGGAATATCTGAAGTAGAAAATGTGGAAAACTACTTTCAAAAAAAAAGAAACATAAAAACAAAAAAACATTTCAGGGGAAAGCTTCATAAAATTTTCAGATGCGTGAACAGTGAACTGAACTGTAATTTTTAATTAGTCAATTCATTGTATTCAGATTATTCCGTAATCGTGGAAGAGCAATCTGAAAAATTTTTCCGCCGATAGGTACCGTATTGCAATCTATTGAAGTGTCAGCAGTTATTATCCTAAAGCATAAGCGAGATTCTTCCAGTTCGGAAATTTCAAAAATTTCTGGGTACAGTATTTACAGTAATAATACAGTATTACGACTCTACAATAGTGTTGCATTGAAGAATAGAAGAACTTCTAACTATTGCCAAAGTTTGAAGAAAATTGGTCTTCTAATCGAGAAGTTATTCAGGCAAGACAATTTGCCAAACAAATTGTCAGAAGTGACCATTTTCAAACAGTTCGTTTTTTATTTGTTCAAACTAGTCAATCTCCAGGTTCAAAATTCGTTTTGAAGTGAATCTTACTATAAATAATATGACATTTTATTTATTTGAAATTTTGAATATTAATTAGCTAAAGAGGCGATGAATCTTAGTAGAAGCTCTCAATGATCCAGATAAATCCTACAAAATAAACCTATTGGTATAAATGTGATTTTAATGAGAAATAAGGAAGTGGTGCCTAGTTAGCCGTAACATACAGGAAGTTGCGACCAGAAAATTGAAAAGCATGGTAATAAATATGTAATAATCAATAAAAAAAATAATTGATACGGTAGCGACTTGTGTTCATGCGCCAGAATCCACTCAAAGTTGCGTAACACTATTTGTCAGCCAACATATAGTTTCAATGTTGAACAACCAAACTGTAAAACAGTATGACTTATATCACATTCCTGATTATTCCACTGGAATCCTAATGTCTACCGTGCAAAAAAAATATTGTAAGAGTTACGTGGCACTGCTTGTACTGATCGTAATCGTACTTGTGTATTATCAGATACTACAAGTGAAAGGGGTTCCAATGTGAAACAACGCGTGGAAAATGGAAGTGAACGAAATACTACTGAACAGCAATACTCAAACGGAGTAATATGTTTGAAACAGAAGGATATTTAATGCGGAGTTTGTAAATTTCAAGACCGCTTATTTATTAAGGAAAATGTTTGTTTATTGAATGTGGCTTCAGTTTCCCAAGGTTACAGTTTCTTTTAAACGCTTCGTTGTCCCAGCTCCTTCAATTCGAAGAGAGCTATGGGACATCGGTCACAGTATCGGAGTCTTTTCCAAATGACTTCATTCAACGAGTAATTTTTGGAAACCCTTGACATGGTTGATTCATAAGTCCTGACGGATTTTCAATTTGAAAAGTATATTGTATATCTAATCGAAACGCTGTCAGCTAAATTATATATACTGACCATGTTTATCAATAACGGTTTGCCAACGGTTCACCAACTTGTGACTGCCGTCCTGCCAAAACGCCAGGGGCTGGGGACTTAAAGAATGACTTCAACTTCATTTCGATATCCTTCCGAGTTGTGAATTTCTTTCTAACAAGTTGTCGTGGGAGATGATTGAAAAGATGATAATCCGGGCTATACGGTGGGTGTGGCAAAAAAATCCAGCCACATCCTGCTAGTTCAGTTTTTGTCTTCCTTGCAACCGGCGGTCTCACATTATCGTGTTGAAAATAGACCACGGCGTTTTTTCCTCGAGCAAGTTACACATGTAGTCTCAGTTTTCGAAGCTGACGAGTGTAGACATCGGCTGTCATAGAAGTACTATCAGGAAAAATTTCCCAATGCTCTACAACACGAACAGACCACCAAACTGACAACATCATTTTTTATTGTGAACTTCGTGTTTGAGAACGTCAGCTGGTTATCCGCCTAGACCAACTCACTCGGCACGCCTCACGTTGTTGTCATAGAGTACCCACTTTTCATCTCCAGTAGTGATTTGATCGAGCCATCCATGAGTGCGGTGTAGCGTGGGAAGATTTGAGGAGATATAAACACGGGTGTTCAAAATGGCGTTGCGTCAAAACGTGGGGAACATATCGTCCGAGTTTTTGAACTTTTCCAAGGCGTGCAAGGCGTAACCCCAAGGGCCCTTGCTAGCTCACGGGTTGTTTGAAAAAGATCGCTCTCTACTTCGGAGCGTAACGTACCCAAATCCAACTCCATTGGTATACCGGTACGGGCATCATAATGAAAATGAAAAAACGCCATTTTCAAATCAATGGAACCAACGTCTAATGGTACCTTCAGAGGGTGCATCCTTGTCATAAACTTTCGCCATTCGACGGTTAATGTCAGGTATTTTCAGATCAGATAGAAACAGAAATAAAATGAAACGTCGAAAATACAGTATAGTGGGGGCAAAAGCGAGAGCCATTTTTCAGTGATGCTATCACGAGAAATGATACAAATTTTGTTGTCGATAGGGGTACGTTCAACCTCCCATGAGACAGAACGACAGCTGTCTCCATTAAATTTCCACAGAAAAAAAAACTAACAAAAATGAATTTGAAAAATCTGTCTGGACTTATGAATCAACCTGATATAACCCAATCGTGTAGACATGCACTTGAGGCAATTTTATTTTTTTTTGTTATTGAAAAATTAATATTTTCAAGAATTATAAAACGGGAAGGATATTAAATTGAAAATTTGAAGCAATTAAATGAAAATCATATCAAAAAAAATTGATTTATTAACGATAAGGTCATTCTGGTTTCTGTTTTGAAAAAAAAAATTCAAAACACATGAAAACTAATTAAATTAAACGGAAAATATAGAAAATGAAAACATTTGAGTAAACTGCCCTTCAACATTCAATTTACTGAAATATCTAACTTTTACAACAGATTTGTACAAGAGTTCTTTATATATTGTTAGAAATACCATTTATTTTGCTGGCTTCTCATTAGAAATTAAAAATTTTTTTCGAATTTTATCATAATTCCAATTAATTTATGCAAATTTTAGCATAATCTTGTGAGCTCATGAGTTTTTTTTATTAAAAAAATAACAAATTTCCATAGCGAAAAGAGTTATAAAATAAACTAGAATTTTAAGAATGACGAATAAGCAAGTAGATGCTGAAATATAACGAGAAGTTTATATGAAAAGGATAGTTTCATATCTATAATACATTATAAGCAATCATGAATACTTAAAACAATTATGAAGCCCCTCCAAAATTTTTCATATTGCAACCTCAAACTAGGGTGATTAAACATTTATTTAAGATAACAAAAAAAAATAGAAAAGGATAAAAAAGTTAAGATAAAATAATTAGGAACATAAAAATTTTTTAGGAAAGAAATTTTAGGAACAGAAAAACAATTGTGAACATTCGTACCTTTCTTGCGGCCCGAGATTTTAATTCTAAAAGGGCGTGTGCGCCTTTACAATAATTGTTAGGAATGAGAAAAACTATAACAAGTGACGTCATTACAGGCTAGCAAGCAAGCTCGCTAGCGCGCATTTACATTGCAAAAGGCAAAAAACATTATCGCGGGTCAACAATATATGAGGTGTTCGGTGTGAGCGAATACAGTGTGGAAGTCTCCGGCATGATAAAAAGACGGCCAATATTCAATGGCTACCTAATCTTTGGCTACTTGATCAATAGCTCCCTGTTGATCAATGGCTACCTGATATTCTTTGGCTACTTTGCTTTCGATTATCAATGACTACCTAGTTTCAATGCCTACCTATTTTCAACGGCTATCTAGTTTCAATAGCTACCCAGTTTTTTCAGTAGCTATTGAAACTAGGTAGCCATTGATACTAGGTAGGCATTGAAACTAGGTAGTCATTGAAAATAGGTAGTCATTGATAATCGAAGGCAAAAGTAGTCAAAGAATATCAGGTAGCCATTGATCAAGTAGCCAAAGATTAGGTAGCCATTGCATATTGGCCTAAAAAGACATCCTGGCATGAATTTGATAGTTGAATGCGTCCTACTCGTGCTGGAATGAACTTGGTATAAAAGAGCACGGTATAAAAGAGCATTCTAGCATTCCATGAAGAGCATGCTGTTTTGATAGCTTAGATATCGTAGAGTATCTAGATTTGGTATTGTACTTAAATCTTGCAATTGGTAAAGGCACTCTAAAATAATCCTAGATTCCATGAATTCCAGAATCTAATTTGTGCTTTATCGATCGTTCAAAAGTACGCTTCTTGCAAAAGTCGTATTATGTACTTCGAGTGTTTCGATGTTTTTCCATACTAAATTAAATATGATTTTAATTTATATTTTGAAAATATAAATTCATTGCGTACAATCGGGACACTTTACGCAGAAACTATCATACAAATTTAAAATAAAAATTTGTTGTTTAACTACCCTTCATCAAATAGATCAAATCCGATTTGCCTAAACATTTTTTCAGTAGGTTTTGTGAAATGCCTGGTCGTATGTGTTTGTCGCCATCTGGATCCATGCTACTGGAAAAGCTAAAAGGAGAGAAGGGGCGCTCTACTTTTGGCGTACGTTGTGTTCTGTATGTATGAGAGTTTGACCATTGTCATCTAAATTAATACATTTTCAGTTTTCTTATCTTCAGATGTGCTTCTCGCTTCAATCAAATATTAACTTTAATAGTATCATTATTAATGACAAAGCAATAGACAATTTCAAAATTCAATTTTCATCAATCAAATTTTGAATCCCCAAGTGTGAAACCTGAAACACATTATTAACAGCGAAAACGAAGCTTTTTCGAAGAGCTTCCTATGCGCACCAGAGCATTGTCCATTTATCGCTGTAATTTTTCAATTCAGAAACTTTAATCAGAAATTTTCATTCAGAAATATGTAGAAGATGTTGGTTGTCTTTGTTTTTTGTAGAAAAAGATTTTGTTTTGTGACTTTTATCTTATTTATAGATGTGATCGTTTTTAGCTCCATAGTCAGCTTTTT
This sequence comes from Caenorhabditis inopinata, assembly GCA_003052745.1. Taxonomy (NCBI): domain Eukaryota; kingdom Metazoa; phylum Nematoda; class Chromadorea; order Rhabditida; family Rhabditidae; genus Caenorhabditis; species Caenorhabditis inopinata. The sequence continues at coordinate 3,850,200 of AP018156.1, read as the reverse complement.
TTCTGATTTTCAGGATTAAATAGTTCTAAAAAAAAGTTCAGCATGCGGACATTGAGCGTTCCAGAAATATATTTTCCACTCAGTCTATCATAAGCCCTCGAAAAGTTAGCTTAGTCTCGCATAAAAAAAGACGCACTGCCTAGTCAGTCATCATATTTGTTAGAACAATGTGCGCACAGATAGCGAAACACCTCGGACCGAGGCAACGTATCGGGTCGTCCTCGTCGACAGTGTCATACTGTCTGCGCTTTAGAAAAATATCTATTTCTTTTGTGCCCTTCTTGCGGCTCTCTCCTAATTGCCTCTTTTTCGTACATTCCAGCCTTCATCGTTTCGTAGTTTGTACAGATAGGCGGATGAGCAGATAAAGAGAAGCTGGCTTGTGCCGCCTCTTTCTGAGTTCAAACGCATATAATTTTTATAAAGCTAAAACAGTGATTTTTACTGGTATTCTTCTCATTTTCTCATTTTATCAATTAGGAAAACTGAAACGTTCTATAAGATGTCTATAAGAAATAAGCTTGATAAGTGGGTGTCCTCTACCGTTAGCTTCATCTCTAAGATCACAATATTGGCGCGTATTTCTGGCAGAGCCTTGAATTTCCTTTCAGTTGTATTTTTGTTTCATTGTTTTTCTGCCAGTCGGCTATTTAAACCATTTAGAAGTTCATCTGAAGTGCATCAAGGCTGTCGCGGTTATCTGATAATACAAGTAACAGTAACCTTAAAAGGAAACAGATGGAGTTAAGGAAGTATTATCTGTTTACAGGGAAGGTCATTGGAAGTTTCCTTTTTGAATGGAATCATAACACATTTTCTAAAGTTCTTTTTATGTCATTTTTAATTAATTCTTCTTTCTTCTTATTTTCAATATGAAAATTTCAATTTCGGATTTCTTTGCGGTGCTTATAAGTATTCAACTTGTTAAAGTAGGAATATTGAGATTATAAGTGCATTTCATCATTTCAAAGTGATTCCAAATCGAGTTCCTTTCCGAGGCGTCTTATCATTTGAACGGCAACATTGTTTCAGTTTGTATTGCCTTAATTCCATTTGATTATTTTAATTTAACATGATCATTTTTGTCATGTGGCAAGTCTTACGTTCCAGTATGTGTGTGTGTGTGTTTTCTTAGTTCAACTAGTGGCTGCCGTAATTCATTTCATGTCAGAAACAAAAAAAAGTTTTCTTTTTCGTTTTCTACCCAACAATTTGACAATGTATCCACCACACAGACAACCCTCAATTGTTCAAATAAACTACCTCTTAGCCGATCGTTCTCTCAGCTCATGTCGTTATTTTGAGTCTAGTATAACACTTTTCAGTATCCTTTCTTTTTATTTCTACTAATTTCCTATTCAAGTGATATTCACGTGAATTTCTTCACACTTATTGGAACGGTATGGTTTTTATTACTTAGATTACATTAAAAAAAACCTTTAACTCCCCATCCCATCGATTGATTCGGAAAATAGGACCTATTCTTCCTTTTTTTATCATTTCTTTCTAGGCATTTATGCTATCTCTTCTTTTTCCTGTCTCTGTATTTATGTTGATAGTTGTTAAACACTACGTCATCACCAAACCAAAAATTAAAGAATTTTGTGGATAATTTCAAACTGTGATTTCAGAAAAAATTTTTAATTTTGCATTTTTGTCTCCGAGTTCTTCATTTCCATCTGCATGGCACTTTTCAGGCTTTATCCGTTTTTTTTTTTCACGAGGCGTAAGCTGCTCTTTCTCTTTTTTCAATGTTTATTATGAATATTTATGATCGTCTGATTTTTTGATTAATTTATACTTTAGAAAACTGGAAATAAAGTGACGATGAATCTTACTTGAGTTCGTTCTTGTGCATCACGTGGCTTTCTTTTTTGTCTTTTTACCAGGTGACTGATAAACCACAGAAACACTAACACATTACACTCTCAGTAAGATACGAGCACCTTTCTCTCGACCTTTTTCTCTAGCCTCTGTTCGCAACAAGATGGAAAAAAACGCACTAAGAAAGCCGACGATGATGCATGGCAGCGGAGATTGATGAACGCAGGGAGAGTTCCTTTTCCATTTTTCATTTTTTTTTCGGTCGCCGCCATAGCCACCACCAACCACCCTTTCTCCTTTTTGAGAAACGTCTCATTTCTTGAGCATTCATCCAGGCTATAAAATCTCGTTTCCTATTCAATCACTTTGAAAGTGTATATATTTTTTCTCCGATTCGCCATCGTACCATTTATGTGCCATGAGAAATAAAATGAAAATAGAGAAAAAAAGACGAGGAGAATAAATGAACTGGAGGGAAAAAAAAGAAAATTGAATGTGGGGCGTGTGTTTCTCCAGCATTAAACGTATGTGTCTTTGCGTGTGTGTGCCAGGTGACTGTGATTTCAGTCTTCATCATTCATTTCATCTGTTTTTCTGTTACTTTCTTATGATAATTGTCTTATGCTCAATTATTCATTCTCTTTCAGTAACCTGAGATGACTGGTGACAAGAACGAGGGCAACATGGCTCACGTGGAGCGCAAGGAGTACGACGATGATCTGGAGCCCGCTGGCTCGGGGCCGAACGTAGTGCTCACTCAGTCGCGCAAAATGTCCATCTACGGACCGAACTTCAATTATGGACCAATTCAATTGCGCCGTCAGAGACTTTTAGAAAAAGTAAGAAGAACAAATCGTCTAGAGACTGAACTTCTGGTACTTTGGAAACTGATCACAAGTGCTGTGAAAAACAGCGTAATACCCTAATTCATGTAATGATTGAAAGATGAAACATCTGAATCTCGCGTCAGAAAGATTCTATGGCTTCTAATAACATTAAAGTTTGTTTTGATCTTGAAAATTTCAATTTTTTAACTTTTAGATGAAGAAGGAAGCTGAAGAAACAATGGCAAAGAAAATTGAAGAGCTGAAGGCTGCTCAGAGAGTACTGGATGAGCAAGTGAGAATGAAGAAATTGATGGAGCAGCAGTACAATGACGAGAACGTGAGTTAGAAGCAATGCGTGGAAACATGCTTTCCAGTCTGCCCTGATTTCATTGTTTACGCATAATAAAAAATCAAAAATTTTGCTGGATCTGTACCTTTTCTAGAATATCTTTCCAGAGGGTTCACACTGTCTGTTCTTGTGAATGAACAATTTCTATAAGATACAATCATCGCGATTTCAATGAAAATTCTCTATGATATCACTGTTTGGGTTCATAAATCGGGTCAGGTGTCCGTTTGAAACTTATTCAATAGCCATTAAAACGTAGTTCTAACAGGTGCAATTCAATTGAGAGCATAGACGCTACATTATTATGAAAGTGAATTGATTTAACGTAGCCAGCGAGCCAAATGAACTAAAGTTCAGATTGGAAAAGCAGAAATGACTGAGAATGAAAGTAGCTTTCTTAGATTGAGTGATCAGCCGGCGACAAACAGATTAAGGCCACAGAAATCAAATAACGTCAAGGATATTGTTTTCCAGAACATACACCAAATATCATAGATCAAAAATTGAATTCACCGATTTCAACTTCCTTCTCATGAACGAAGTTTGAATCTAAAGATTACGTGTTTTCAGAGAAACCAGCAAATTTACCAGCAACAGTATCAGCTACACTACCAACATCAATACGAGCAGCAGCGCCACCAGTACCAGATGCACTTGCAGGAGCCATATCAGCAGTATCAACTGCACTACCAGCCACAGGATTCTGTCTATGCTCACAAACAATGATTCGAAGGCTCATGACAAAGTTGCTTACATATGTATATCATATTTCTACGAAAATTCAAATAACCTCTTCCACGACACCGCAATACTTGAACCGAGAATTGCCTGCAATTAGATACAGATTTTGTATGCCGCATTTTGGCACAGCATAACACATTTTACTTCAAGTTTTGCCCACTCATTTTTCATTTACTCCCGTTTTATCATTTTTCTCAAATCCAATTCAGTACCCTGTGCAAAGTTCCTTCTCTCACTCTCCGTGCATCCCAACACATTCGCTTTTTTTTTCTCTCGAAAATCGTTAGACTTCATGAGGGCTTCTCATCCTCGAAAACTATTTTTAGAAACCTTTAAATTATGTAATATTGTTAAACTACTTCTGATTCATTATGCTCCAATTGTTCTCTCTCTCATCAAGCAATGTTCAATCTGTTTTACCAGAATTTTCTAGACAGAATACTGAATTTCAGAACAAAGTTTGATTGGTAGTATTTCTAAACAGATGATAAACTAGTTCATCTGGCATCCAGTATTTCAGTTTTGTACACGATTTACCCAAATTTCCAGTTAACTGATGTTTTCTTTTCATTTTATTTGAGTCTTAGAATGAGTTGTCTTATAATAAAGTATTTCAATTCAAACCACTTATCGATTTTTAAAACTACGCATGTTCAATGTTTATAATAAAAGTTAATAAGTATTATCCATCCGCGAGTACATTGCGTGTAGAGGCGGTGTTTGGGTCTCGTTAGGGGATAGCGCGTTTTAACGCGCCAATTTAAAAATTGTAAGAAAGCGCACACATTGCGTTTGTGATTTCTTTTCGAAAATTGAAGCGAATATCGGAATTTTTTCTATATTTTGCTTTGATACTAATTTGAAGAATATAAACTTCTAATATTGAAAAAAAAACCATTTAAATTCCGGGAAATAATACTTTATTCAGTTTAATAAACAGTTTAGGAAATTTGACAATAAAAATTAATTTTAAAAAACATGATTTTCGAAGCAAAATATAAAGAAAATTCCAATATTCGCTTCAGTTTTCGAAAAGAAATCACAAACGCAATGTGTGCGCCTTCTTACAATTTTTAAATTGGCGCGTTAAAACGCGTTATCCCCTAACGAAACCCAAACGCCGCCTCTACACGCAATATCACGTACTCGCGGATGGATAATAGATAACATTAAATAATAGAAAATAAGAAAAAAATTCAAAAGGACAACTATCAAAATATATTGGATATTTTGAATCTATTTTAATTACAAATCTTTTCATAAACCGTTTAGAAAAGAGATCTTAAATTTAGAACTTGATATTATTACAGTTCTCAAAATTTTGAAAATGAGGGAGTGACCACTGCGGAAAGAAAAATATTTCTAAAATATAAGTTACTCTTTGAAAAAAAAAAGTTCTTAAACGGGTAAGCTACCAACAGGTAGCGGCAATTCGAAAAAAAAAAGTTTTTTTGGATGCGTTTCTGCCCAAAATGATGCTAAAAAAGTGTTTAACGAAATCGATCACATTCAAGATTGTAACAACACTTTCAATAAAGTAGAGCCACTTTCTATTAAGCGGTTATTACTGAGCTAATAGCTAGATTAGGTACACGAGCACACGATTTGCTGAAACACAGCGCATCTTGTGCCAGCAGAGTAGTGAGCCCTGTGAGCTTTTAAAATTACTAAGTGTTTAAGAGACAATGTCTGAGGGGGTCGACCACCAGTAGTCACAGTCTAAAAAAGTTGTTTCAATTGGTCTGATTTTTTATACAGTACCGGCCATAAAGGTATCATATTATGGTTTTTCGACCATATCTCATTCGAAATAGAACGAATCAATCTGATTTTTTCACAGTTTGTTCATGAAGCAACAATGTATCAGCTAAGAACATTTGTATTTGTGAGACTAATTCATAATGGAGTAATTTGAAAAAGAACGAAAACAACAAAAACCCATATTTCTTCAATGAAACTTCGTGCTCTTAGAAATTGTTCTGTTTGAGAGATTTCAATATTTTGTTGGAAAATCATTTGTATCAATTACTGCGTGGCACCTACGAGGTATGGAATCGATCATTGTGTCCATGGTTGATTAGGGAATTCCACATTCCACTCCCCCTGGAGAAATTTGAACTTCTTGTCGATGTCTGAAGCAGTTTTACCGGTCAATCTCCTCTCCAATTCCTCCCATAGATTCTCAATGATGTTCTGGTCCAAGCTTTGACTCAGCCAATCCAAAAGAGTGACACGGCGGCGGTTGAACCAGCTGCGCACGTTATGAGAACGATGCTTGGGAACCTTATCCTGCTGATACACAAAGGCACGGCCTACGCTAGAAAGTGCCCAGGATCTCATGGTGTTCTCAAAAATATTCTTATATCCGTAGCAGACGAGATTACCGACGATGCGCTTGAGAAAACCCATTCCCGTGGCGGAGAAGCAACCCCAAACCATCTGGTTCAGAAGTCATCTTCATTGGACCCGCCAGAATGGGCCAATATTGTCTGGTCGGACGAAAGCAAGTACAACTTGTTTGGAAGTGACGGTGTAAAGTGGATTCGTCGTCCTACCGGCATTCACTACGTCCCCAACTATCAACTGCCAACCATGAAGCACGGTGGCGGTTCCTGCATTGCTTGTGATGCCATTAGTACAACCCGTATTCAGTTATTATTCAGGTATTCATATTCAGATATTCAGGAAATGAAACAATTTCTTTCCGAAAATTCAAATTTTTTGTTCGGAAGGAGAAAAGCTAGAAAAATGTTCTCCACTACAAAAATGCTTCACAAGTGACCGGTTATCGATTCCAGAAAAGAAATCGAAGTTATCTCACAAAAGAAAAAACAATTTTTTTCGACACACCCCTACCGTATCTCAACTCGAAGGGGGCGGAGCCTAATTCTGAATACGGTTTTGTACTTAGGGCATCACCAGTACCCATTATATAAAAAATCAGACCAATTGAAACAACTTTTTTAGACTGTGACTATGGGCAGTTGAGCTGTGGTCGAATCTCTCAGATATTGTCTCTTAATTTGGAAAATCAATAATCACTTTACTAGTTTTACTGATCCACGTAGCCTTTTTTTGTATTCTAAAACATTAATTCCATCTGTCGAATGTAGTTCAAATGCGAAACATTTTCTAAAACAATTTTGTCCCCAGACTTAACGTGAGAAACTTACTTACTTACTTACTTAGTTACTTAGTCGATCCGTCATTCGCTTGTGTGAGCACGGATCACAGCTAACCATGCTTTGCGATCTTGGGCGATGGTTGTCCATGAAGTAGTTAGTCTATTTCCTCGGTATATTGAGATTTCTTTACGTAGTGAGTCGGACAATCTCATCGGGGGTCGTCCGACGGGTCGTTTTTGGTCTCGAGGAATCCATTCTTGTATCAGTTTTGACCATCTTCCGTCATTTCTTCGCATAATGTGCCCGGCCCATCCTAATTTTTTCTTTTTGATGTGTTTGAGTGGGCCCGTGACTTGGGAGATTTTTCGGATGTCATCGCGGTGCAAGTCTCGTTGGCGTTGTTCCGTGAGGGTCATTCCAATTAATCTTCTTTCTAATGATGCATGCGTCACACGGATCCTTTCAGCGAGGTTCTGTGTAAAGGTCCAGGTTTCAGATCCGTATGTGAGCGCGGGAAGAATAATGGTGTCGAAAAGTTGAGCTCGAATTCGTGGGCAGGTGAGAGCGTCGGTGGTGCTTTTGATGTTGTTGAACGCTGCCCAGGCTGCCCGTCTTCTTCTGTGGAGTTCAGGTTCTAGCTCATTTCGTGGGTTGAGTAGCCTGCCAAGGTAGACATACTCATCCACGTCTTCGATTGTTGTGATGGTTGTACTATTACTGATGATCACCGGATGTGTGGTGGCGTATGTGTTTCTCAACACTTTGGTTTTGTTAGTATTGTCTCTTAATTTGGAAAATCAATAATCACTTTACTAGTTTTACTGATCCACGTAGCCTTTTTTGTATTCTAAAACATTAATTCCATCTGTCGAATGTAGTTCAAATGCGAAACATATTCTAAAACAATTTTGTTCCCAGACTTAACGTGAGAAACTATTCTCGGAATTAATAGCTTTGAGTTTTGTTCTTTTAGTATTAGTTGTTCCCCGTGTGAATGCTTATTATGGAATACGCTTATTTTTGGAATTGTACCCCCCCCCACCTACGTTTAGGAAGTTAAGACGAGTATGAATTTTTCTCATTCGCATGCTATTCACTATTCGTGCTGCTTGGAGGCGGTGGTGCCCTGAAGAAGAATACTGTTAGCTTCAAAGATAATACTTTAGCGATGATAAATGTTACTTGAGTGTAATTTTGATGGTTACTTTCTAAAAAGAAAAGAATTTTAGAAGCTTTAAAATAAACAACATTTTGAGGGATATGTACTAGGCAAATTAAGACAATGTGCGGGGATGGATTTTAATTTAAAACATGCAAGAAATAATAAAACAATGGCAAATATGCTTTATTTAGGGTTTCCTAATCAAATAACTAGCAAAACAGTCTCCGGTAATCATTGTGCTCAAAAGTTTCATAATTGAAAATTAGGGAATTACCTTTTCTGATGTTTTTTTAGCTTAACAATGTATATTTTCAAACATTATTGAAAACAAAACAAGAACATTTCTTTAAAAGTTTCCGCTATAAAATATAATTTTAAAAAACTCAAAAAACTGAAAGCTGAACGAGTGAAGTGGAGGCTTTTTTTTGGGGCTCAGCACGTTTCAAATTTATTGAAAGGCTTCCAACAATATCTCTTTTCCAGGTTTGTCTCATATACCGTAAAGCGTGAATTAGATTTGTATGCAATACACTATTAAAGACATTACTATTAGAGGGGCAATACAATTAAAGAGAAAGTACTATTGTCAATGTAAAATTACGTTTTCCAAGATTTTGTTGTGAACATTTTTTGGCGTTTATATCGGACATAACGTACGGTATCAGAGTCTAGAGAAATGAATTCTTAAAAAAGAATAAAAACTAAAAAAAAAAGAAAAATCAGAGAAATTATTTATGATTAGAAGAAACAGAAATCAGGAAAAAATACCTTTCGTCAGCATGGCAATATCGTATCGCAAAGGGCAACGCAATTAGAGGGGACAAACTGATTTTTAAAACATTCGCTTTAGCTCAAAGCTATTAAAGGACCAATACAATTAGAAGGGCAAGTATAATACGGTTGGTAGTCTTTTTGCTTTACGATTCATCATAAAAGCTCCGAAAGGCGTACTGAATCTTAAACGTTGACTGTAATTACTAGAAGTGGGCTCATCTTTAAAGGATTCTTAGTGCCGATAACATTTCAACGAAAATTGAAGCTAATCAAAATAATCTTTGCATTCCCAAAACTTACTTAGTTACTTAGTCGATCTGTCAATCGCTTATGTGGGCGCGGATCACAGCTAACCATGTCTTACAATCATCCATGAAGTCCATGAAGTCGTCATTCCATTTCTTCGATATATTGAGACTTCCTTACGTAGTGAGTCGGATCATTTCATGGGGGAGGGGGGTCGTCCGACAGTTCGTTTTTGATCTTGAGGAATCCATTCTTGTATCAGTTTTGTCGATGTTGTACAATTTTTCATAGAGCTAACATGATTAGTAACGTGTTCAGTTGTCCTGTTTTTGAATTTCCGCGTAATGCGTTGCTCCCGCACCTCAGCGAGAATAGCAGTCTAGAGGTCCCTTTCTGTATTGTACAACTATCTCTTAGGACAAGTGTCCATCAAAAAATTCCAACAGTTTTGAGCTAGATTAACATAAAAAATGCGTTTCCAAACAATTTCTTTGGTATTTTGAGTATTTTTAAAAGTAACATTCCCAATTCCAATTGATGGTCACGTTGCTATTCAGGAAATCTGACCGTCGAGACATATGGGAGTCGGTAAGCCAAGAAGTTGGTTTCTTGATTTCAGGAACAATGCTAAGATCAAGACTAAACCCTCTATGAACTATAATCATGGTCACATCCACGGTGAGTCCGCTTTTGATAAGGGTTTCTTAGTGTTAGATGTTGTTAGTATTAGGTTAGTTCAACCGATGATTGGTGCTTTTACCTTGATATTATTAGAACGGAACTAATAGAAGTAATGACGTATTTTAATTTTTGACGCCTGATCCAGAAAGATTTTCTGAGGATTCAGATGAAAGGGATGGAATTATAATTATAGTAGCAAAATCATTATTTTCATAGTTTCGGTGCCATATTATCAATTTTTGGAGCCGTCCCCCATAAAAATTTAAGGCTGCCTTCATATTATGCACAATTAACGGAAGGGTCACTGGCCAGACGCTGGTTCTGTTTTAATAGTGCTTTCATGGAACATACTCCGAAGTACTGGTTCAGAGGAATCCGACCGAAAGAAATCAAAACATTCTTGCATTCAAAACTCTTACATCAAAACTACAAAGCCGTTTAAAATGGGAATTGAAAACATTTCTTTAATTATAAAATTTTAAATTTATAACACTTGGTCAGAACAACATCTCAATATAGTTCATTCAGATTTTCAATATTGAATCAGTCATTTTTTCAATAAATTCAAAATTGATACCCTATTAACATCATGATTCTCGTTTACCACATGCACAATTCTGAAATTCTTGTTGTCTTGACCATCTTCTTCATTGTCAGTACGTAGATCAGAATCGATTCTTTCTTCCGTCTCAACATTCTGCTCATTGTATTTCTCATCGTTGTCTTCCTGGAAAATGAACAGTTCTTTATTGAATTTCTTGTAAGAGAATAACTACATCATCTGAAACTCTACGATTCGGCCCATATTTATAGTCCGGGGCGTAAATGCTCATTCTTCTCGGTTGAATGTAGCGATTCTTCACTTCGTTATCTTTTTTGTTGCCGTCGTCATATGGATCATATTTGAAGGTCTTCGGAGAATTCTAAAAAAATAGATTTAACTTGTATGAGATTACTAAAAAAACCTTTTCGTTGTTATTCCAGTTTTTCTCCGGTGAACGACATCGCTTGTGTGGGATGCCACTCGATTCTGGAAGTGACGACATCTGGAAAATCTTTAATCAAGCATATATGTATGGTAACAAAATTTCAGAGAGTATTTAATAGGCAACATACATATGAACAAAAAGCTTCAGAACACCAGAACAGACAAGAAGGAACTGACTATAACTGAAATTAGAATGCACATTGCTATACGCTCATAATAGCTATAAGAAACCCACCGACCGTGTGATAATCTGGAAAAAAAATGTTGCGTCTGATCTATTAATATATATATATATATCTTGCTGTCTTAAAAAGAAAAAATTATGAGAATCACGTGGGAGATTGCTCGAAACCAAAATCAGAAGATGACAAGCTCAAATGATGAGTTTTCTAGTATTTATTGCCATTGTGATGATAATGGCTATGCCACCTAAACTGTGAAATTAAAAAAAAAGAAATATCTAGGATAACAAAGTTTTTACCTATGGGTCAGCTTATTCATCTAGTTTCACTAAAATTTTAGAAAGTATCCCCCTTCCAAAGATTTTGAGAAAATTAGAATGCGACTCCACAAAAAAGTCAATTTTCGGCCGTTCCCGAAAGCCCTTCATTATCGCATTAGCTGATCATTATTCAAGTTAAAGCTTCCACGAAACACGAATCAGGTCGGTCGTCTTCCGTGGAATCCTTTCAGTTCGTCTTGCGTTCGTCTTACATCGTCAATTAAAATACATGTGTACCAACAGAATGTCTATCTGTGCATCAGACGAATTCTAGACGACGACGAAGACGAGACGTTTTTTGTCTTTCGTGGAAGCCTTAATTTGAATACGTTAAAAACGTCTTTTCAAGAAGTAAGCCAATAAAGTCTTAAACTATCTGAAACGTTAGCTGGTTTTTTTTTCGAAATTTCGAGTGAAGTTGATGGCAATTTTGATTTTTAAATGTGATTTTTTTTAAGTATTAGTGAAATTGTTATATATTTATTTTCGATTTTTCTGTTTCTTTCTTTATCTATAACTTATATTTTCATCTGAGTGGGCGATATCTATTACCTTCTTCGAAATAATAATGACTGGGCTTCTATATACTTCTTTTATACGCGATGTTGAGTATTTTCAAGAGAGAAAAGGACGAAATCATTGAGTAATCTGAGAAAACATGAGGAAAAGCAGCTATAATTCAGATTCTCGGGAAAACGTGATGAATGCATTTGCTAATTTGCATGCATATCGAAAACGTTTGCAGATACTACATTTTTCGATGCATAGACGCAACGGAACGGAAAAAATATTACGATCCATAAAAAAGCGCTCCGTGTTTTGCCTTGGTGCCAGCCAAATTATTGATCCAGTATGATTGAATAGTTTAATGTGCGCGCTTAGGAGCCGCGATCTCCAACTCTCCTCACCATTTTCTCACATACTAATAGCACCGCGTAGCACAGAGCATCACGAATGGTTGTGTCTAGTTTTTTGGGCATGGTGCCCGCTGGTCTGTGAGAAGGAGGGCAATATGAAAAAGACGACAAAGCCGTGTGACTCCACAAATTTTGGGAAACCATGCCGATTGATTTCTTGTCCGTTCGCTCAAAACAACAAAATTTAAAATTTCGAAACGTGAGTGAAGACTGCAGAGTAAACATTGAATTGTGTTGTTTTGAGAAAAACAAAAAATGGATGAATATCAGTTTCAGTTTCTATCAAAAGAGAGATGGAGACAGGGGAAAGTGTGAATGCAACTTGAGTTTCGCAGGGATTGGAAGACAATATCGGTATTTCAAACCCTTCAAATTTAAAATCCAGATTCCAGATCACTAAATTACATTTAATTAAATATTAAGTCTTACGATGTAAAATATAGAAATATAGGATATAAAAATCTTAATCTACAGGGTGGCTCTCAATCAAATTTGGAAACGAAAATCAACTTTATTTTCTGATAGAGTAGGCAAAAAGCTACAATTATTTGAGAAGATGTTCAAAATTTGATATTTTTGCCTCGATGCACGCCTTCAGACGAGTCCGAAAAGATTCCACCGTACGCCGCAGGTAGTCCTGGTATATTTCGTCTCATGCCTTGAGCAACGCTTTGTTGAGAGATTTCAGATTTCGATGAGAGTAAGCCATGACCTTCTGCTTCTAGAATCCCCAGACGGAATAATCCTGCGGATTGAGATCCGGCGACAGAGCTGGCCACAAGTCCTTTCCCCCAACATCTCAGAAAATGAGCGTCAAGTACCCCTTTAGTGAATTTGAGGCTATGGACGTTCCGCTCGATGAAGAACTGTGAAACCTTGCCGTCGGATGTGAGTCCACACTCTCACCAATTGAAGAAACATCTGGTTGAATGCCAGATGACGTTTCGGAGACCTCGACTCATCTTTTCATAATAGTTGACGCTGGTTTTGCCAGTTCGGAAGTGGTCTGGTAAAGATGGTAAAGTGGTAAAGATCTTCTCAATAGTCCAAATAACGTTGGAGAAGCGCCGGGCTTTGAGGACTGCAATCAACTTTTTGGATTTTTGAAGTCGATTTTACTCGGACCGGTCGGAAAGATACTGCCCATGACAGAGGCGGTAACTGGTAAGACGAAGTCCTTCGTCACGATTTTTTGAACGGTTCGGCGACCGATTCAAGCGATTCAAACTGCTTGATCATGCTGAGCGCATAATTCCGGCCAATCCTTCCACGGATCCGAGGAGCGTGAATACTTTGTGGTCTTCCTTTTTTGGCAGTTCCTTGATATGCCCATTTGTTTTGATATGCTTCACTATCTTGTAGATGGTTGACTACGGAATTTGGAGACGTTGAAAAATGTCACTCACATCAGCGTACAGCTTGACAATCTGGGATCAATGTGGAGAAGCTCTCATAGCTAGTGATGCAAATGGAGTGATGATTTATGCTTGTAATATCCTTTTATATAGTTGACCTAATTTCGAAAATATCCGAAAGTTTTCGAAAATACCCCCATCGCACCGTGCCAGCAGCTCTCGGAAAAAAAAGTCTTCATAGTTAGGAGTCATGTATGTATATTAAATTTTTCAAAAAAAAAATCAACAATCAATCAATACAAATGTTTTCTTAATAGTCGTGATGTAATCAAATATAACAGATTGGCTAACAAACTCCAAAACGGAGACACAACAAAAACAAAGAATCAATTCTTCTTGAATCATTTCTCGATTCCCATGACGGTTATGCGAGTCTGAAAGAATATTTTAATTCGATTTGTGCGTCGTTATAAATGCGCATAGTTTTTACTTCTGAAATGCAGTGTTCCTCCATTATTTAGTAAAGTCCAATGTATTTCCTTTTAACATTTATACTGTCCTTATCAGCTATTCCAATTTCATCAAAACGAGTCGGATTCAATCCAAGAATCGTCAGCATTCAAATCAACCGATGTCCAACGCCAACCATCTATGAAAATGCGTATGAGGAGGAGAACGACAGGAGAGAGTCGTTCAAAAGAAGAGTTGTTCGATCTGATTTTGACGAAACCCTGAGATTTCAACCAAACGAATCGGGAACAATTCAGCTTTTTGTAGTCTGTCGCGGCAATACTTCGTAAATGATTGCTACCGTATTTTGTTAATGTTTCAGTTATTATTCAGTGTCAGCATTGAAAGTGACGAATCAGTTTTTGATGAACTGCTCGGCAATCATCATATCGATGGACAACAAGGAGGTGCTGTAATTTCTGTACCCTTCAAAGTGTTGAATAGTGTACGGGAAACTTCAATCAGCGTTACACTGATCACTAGAACAATTAAGAAAATTACAACTATCTACGCTAGCACAAAGAATTTGGAGCCACGTGGGTTATGGTGTAAATGATCACAATTTTTATTGATTTTTTTCAGCACGCCCACCTAGTCTTCATACCTCTCTGATCTTCACTCCTGAAGAACTAGCCAATATTGATGGAAATGAGACTGAGCCAGTTGATGCCTCAACTCATCCTGATCCAATTGAAACAGCGACACCTCCACCAGACGAAACTGAAATTACCGAAAGTGATGGGTCATCTGGCAATGTGGCCATCAGCCAATCTAGTATTGAAGATATTGAATTCCCATCAGTTGACGAAATTCTCAACGGAAAGTATTCAAATATTGAATCGAGTGAGTAATCATCATAAGAAAGTCTGTATTCGTAGCTTTTGGTTTCAGAGAGCCTTCGCCTTGACAGCATCAACTTAAACAGAATAACTGCTGATAAAACCGACAGATTCGTTTCTAAAAGTGAAGTGTCTATTTTGTTTCCAAAGTTTATTAGAAAGTTCTCATTTTCGTTTCAGGCAACGTATACCACGTCACCATCAAGAAGTTTGAAAAAGGGCAAATCATATTTTACGTGTCTGGAGGTGGAAACAAAAAGTGGGTTTGTTTTTCTAATGACAAGCCTTCTGATTCATTCACGGTATTCTGTTTTTGCAGAGTTACAGTCAAGTCACTTGCTGATTTCGAGTTGCCAGCAAAAGTGATGAAAGTTTCAAACGATTACGCTGCATTTGCATACACAGGTTGAACATTTTCAAAATGGAAGCAAAGTAAATTGAATTCTGTCATTACAGATGGAAAGGGATATGTTGAAGAGGATCGCATTCTCGTCAGAGTGGAGAATGATCTTGACGAGATTCTGTATTTCTACCTTGTTATGAAGCGTGAAGTCTGAAGACTCGTTGAGTTTTAAATGAAGCTATTTTACAGGAATATTTTATTTTTTTTTTTGTGGATTTTATTAAAGCAAAAGAAAGAAAGACAGATTGGGCGTGACCACTTCTAAAAATGTGATGTTGGAAGGACAAAAAGCAAATTGAAACATGGCGGGCTAGTTGGGCAAAGTGAGGAGATAAGAAATCTTAAAAATGAGAATAATAAAACATTCAATTCAAACAATTCAAAGAGGAAAGACTTTAGAAACTTTGGGGAATGGTAGGCTTCAACAAGACAAAAATGGCATCTCGTGGTGAACGACATCAAACTGGTAGGCTGTGAGTATAAGAGGCATGGTGGTACTCATCCTCTCTCATTTTCTCCTCATGGTCATGCTCTTGCTCGTACTCTCTGGACTCTGTGAGGTATCTGAAAAACAACTTTCAGAAAAAAGACCAACATATGCTTAGACTTCTGTAATACCTAGTGGTGTGAGTTCTTTTCACATTTTTCTCCACAATTTCCTGATCATCATCACTCAAGCAATAAGTCCGTTCACGAGTCTCCACTTCATCGAACCCATCCAGTGGCTCGACTCTTCCCATGTCCCTTTCATAGCCAAAGTTGCGATAGCTGGAGCGGTCCGTGTATTTGTCTTGATTATGCCGGTCAAATCGTTCTCTACTTGCGTAGCGATCATGTGTGGAATAATGTTCTCTGAAAAAATGTATAGGCTTTGTGAGCGTGAGCATCTTACGGTATTGTCCTAGTGTATCCTTCATGGACCATTCCTTCTCTTAAGGAATACGACCCGCCAGCCATCACTGATCCCTGATCGTACTCCGCGTTTTTTCTAGAATACTGATGATGTTGCTGTTGATTAAGAGATTCAGCTCCAAGCACGACCTGAATAAACATCTGATCAAACATTCAACATTCAATTAAGACTACTTATTACACATAGTCATAAATAGGCATTTATTGATCATACAATTAATGAAGTATAATTAAAGATAATACTTAAAATAAAATCTATCACTTACAGCCGGTTGAACTTTAACAATATCCTGTGTATCCGTTCCCACACATGTCACCGAAACTCTGTCGGTCCCAACTGCACAATCTTTTCCATCAACGACAGTGACACTGGAAAAAAAGTGTGGAAAGAGATATGTAATATACAATTTATGTTTTGCAATACTTTCATCATATTTGTTCTGTTCTGAGCGTACGTATGTTTGGACTGTGTAGACAGAAACAGAAACTAACTATAGCTATACGACGTGTAAGTTCGAACAGAAAAAAAAACATCATATTCGTATCATTTTTGTTTCCTTTGTAATAGTAGGGCATGAGCAAAACAATAAGAAAAATCTTACGTTGTAACAGCCTTCTTTTCTTTTCTCCGTCTCATGAAGGCAGCAAAACAAAGTGCAAGAAGGCAACATAGCAGGAGAAGGAGCAAAAGAATTATCAGAAGCCAGACCCACCATGGCCATACTCCTGTTACACCTGTAAATTTAAGAGATCTTTGTAGTTTTTACATTGAAGTTATGTGAAGCTAACGGTCGATGGAGAGATTGTAGAAGTCATGATAATGATGCCAAAAGTAAAGACCCTGTACTGAACCGGAATTCATGCTTATTAAAATTGCGGTATGCTTTAGCGATTCCAAGAATGGGAGCATATCGGTTTTTCCATAAATCTTAAGCTCATTCCAGCAATACCAGCATACAATGCAACTTAGCACATAATGGTTCATAGTGGAAAAATTTTAAGTTTTACAATCGTGCTTAAAATCCTGAAAAAGTTCAATTGTCACTTTCAGATTTTTGAAAAGTTGTTGAGGAAATGCTTTCTTTAAATTACAGATTTAAAGAATGATCAATGTCACACCTTCATGCTTTAGGAATAAAAAAACCCCAATAATAATTCAATTATTTTAACTTTGATATGTCACAATCAAGCTTGAAACAATATTCGATTTTTTAAAAACATACTATTACCTTGAGGTGCCGGTGGAGGCATTGGAGGTGGCACAGGAGGAGCATGAGGAGGCATATGGTAGCCATTAGGAGAGGTGGGATAGATATTAGGAGGCAGAGGAATAGGAAAGGCTCCTGAATTCATGCATAAAAAGTAGAAGTTGCATTTCAAGGAGCATTTGTATCGAAAAATTGCAATGCAAAAATGTTCATCATGCCAGTTCTATAATAAGTATGCGGAAGCCTACACTTACCGATTGGTGGGGAGATGTAGCCGGCTGGTGGGTACATGAGCGAAACGGTAGATGATTGAAAATGATCCCAAGGAATTAAATTCTGACGTTGACAAGAGCGCTGGAAAGGCGGTACTTCTATTATTTCTTTTTACTTTCTATTTTATTTCATCAGCTTTGTTAGTCACTGTGTGTCCACCTTCTCCGCATGTCTTCCCTACTTTTTTCCACGAAGTTCTATGGTTCGGAAACAAATTGTATTATTTGGGCGTTCACGTTTCTCGCCTTTTCTCAAGTTTTTGTTAGTATTTTCGGCTGGGCACGTCATTCGGAAAAATTTCGAGAAGAATTGCTAGTCTAATTTCTTTGTGGATTTTCTCACCTCGGCACACCCAGAGCAGAAGTATTTCTTAATCGAACACTGGAATTTATAACTCTGAAAATAAAACTGTTTGAATATTTAAGTTCTATTTAATACAACTAACAGTCTGTCTGGCCACAAATTCAATCAAAGTTCTCTTGACAGCACCTGGTTTATTGTACGACTCCGTTTCCACTGACTTGGAGATACAATTTCCGCAATCCACACATCTAAACAGGATTTTTTCTTCAATGAGTCAGCAAAAGCACGTATGACCTCACCCATATGGTCCGATGACCTGTTCGGAGTTCATAAAACAGCTATCAATCAAATAATCATGTTGGGTGGTTTCATCTAGGTAAACTTCGAAAGTATACGTTTCTCCGATAACATACTGAGAGATGATGAACTCATCGTCTGGCAACACACTGATATCGACAGGTCCTGAAAATTGAGAAGCGGGATACAGGATCTAACGATTTTTTGTAGATCGAGGTGTTCTAGGAATAACCGAAAGTAATGCAGAATGGTAAATTTCAGAGGAACGTCTTAATAAGTAAGAACGAAAAATTGAAAATATGAATTTGGTTTATAGATTGTCTAAGTATAAATGCAAACTGTACTCCGAAGCTCACCTTTCAATACTCTCAACTCGGGAACACCAAACTTGGCATTCGCTGTATAGAATAAGATGCAAAGAACATAATGCTTTAAGGAGAGCATTCTGAAGAAAGACGGAGAAGTGAGCCGTGTCAGTGGTGACAAGAACTGAGGACGGTGTGCAGAAAGAGAAATGTTTGAACGGGGTGTGTCCGTTTCTGTGCAGCAGTGGCTACTATTATATATACAAGCGTCGTGCTTACCAATATGTTCTTCTTGTCCGACGACGTCCTTTTCCACGCTCTAAAATTGGGATGAAAGCACGCCTCTCCTGGCGTGAGTCACGGCAAAAACATACATAAATCTTTAACAAGAGTCTCAAACTCTTCATTTTGTATTTTTGAAGAGTGCCGCTAGCAAAAACATAGTATGAAGATTGTACAATTTCTCTGCTTCAAGCGGGGGGTTGATTAAAATTTTAGTTCAATATTTCACGGTGTGATACCCCTCAAACTGGTACCATCTTCTTTTTTCAACAACATCTCCGATTTTAGTTCTAATTTGAGCATTTTACAAAACTTCACATTTTGTGCCCTCCCACAGTTTCTTCTTAAGACTGCTAAAGCCTAATTTTTCATGAATGCCTTTGAAAATGGTCATTTCTGTTTGCATTTCTCTTCGATTTTCCATCAGAGAGGCAATTCCAACAAAACAACATTCTTGGAAGCGAACAGCTATTACATGACGCGCTATTATTATTCCAATTCTGGGCAAGACGTTTTATTCATCAGGTGTCAAACTTTATTGAAAGTTGAAAAATGTTTTATTATGACTATAAGTATGCGCAAATCGCTATTGCATCACATAATAACAAAACGTAACGACTATTGCATTGAACTGATTCTCATGGATAAATACAATTCAATTTTTCAACTGACATAATATACCCTTACTTTGAAGAAAATATCAGAAAAGAATTAGAATGGACAGAAGACGAATGTTAATATTAAAACTGAAAGTACAAAAGTTGTTGAAATTACACGATTAGCTTTTCACTGCATCATTAGAGTTTTTAGGTTTTGCTCCAGAATACTTTCTCGCACATCTCGGAACACTCTCCTAATATTTTCAGTGTCTACGGCGGTCGTGAAATGACAGAAGAATGGTCGCGCACGATCACGGCGGGAACCCTCAAATTTGTCGGCAAGGAAAAATTGCACATCTCGGACCTGTAAATATGCTTTTCGACTTGTAAATCTAAAATTGCGATGAATTTCCAGTTTTAAGATCTTTTGAAGTTTTCAAAGTATTATGAATATGAGCACTGAAACAGTTTGATTGAACTATAGAACACCAATGAATTTCGATTTTTTGAAGGATTTTTTTTTCAGAAATAACAGAATAAACTTTCAATTTGATAGGCTTTCAATTTCATTCCTTTACAATTTTTGAATTTTTGAAAATACACTTTTTTCAGTTTTTGTCTTCGTATTCATTCATATTTTCAGCAAATCAAAACTCACGAGAGTATGATCCCCGGTGAAGTCTGTGAAGTACTGCCTGATGTCAGATTTTGGAACTTTTTCTTTCAACAAATCATTTTTGTTCATGAACAAAATAATGGACACATTGGAAAAGGCTCTGTTGTTAACAATAGTCTCAAACACAGACCGTGACTCCACTACTCGATTGGTGCGTCGGTCTTCGAGAATAACCTGAAATCCCAATTTTGATTGTAATTATAAAGAAATGAATTGGCCTTCAACCTGATCATATTCATTACTAGCGACCATGAACAAAATACTTGTGATGTCTGTAAAGCATTGAAACCACTTTTGTCTTTGTGATCGCTGTCCACCAACGTCGATAAATCTGATAATATCGACGGTTATTTAAGTTAGTTTTCAGGTTAAACGGCTGCGCTAAATAGATGAAAAATTAACCTGAATGGTATTTTGTTGATTTCAAAGATGTGTTCGGAAATTCCACGCGTTGCTTTACGACAGAAAAGAATATCCCGATTGGTTGGGTAAAAATCTGGCATCGCAATTCTAGAAATGTGTTCAAAGAAGTATTGGCAAGAATCGCTCTGAAATTTCATAGAATTGAAAATCGTATTACGCACGTCATTATCTAAAACCATACAATTTGAAAAAGGTTTCTTTGCTCATAAGTTTTTCGAATGGCTGCGTCATTCCAGAAGTCACTAATGATCGGGGCTACTTCCACGAACGTTGTGAAGTCGATTCCTTTCAGCAAGTCGCTAACTGTGAATCTGGGAAAATTTAGATTTAGTCAAAATAAAAAAAAACTTGTGAAAAGTTAAAAATTGAAAAAGAATTAGCAAAAATTTGGCAATGTTTTGTTTTTGTCCACAAATGTGCGTAGTGATGTTTTTTGTATGTATTCAATAAATCATTCAGCGTGACCGAATTTGAAAAAATGCGAACGGAAAGTCATTATTGCTATTACTGTTCATTATATACAAAAAAATGGCCAATATTCAATGGCTACTTAATCTTTGGCTACTTGATCAATGGCTATCTTTTGAATTTTTGGAACCTTTTGAATTTTTTGAAAATTTTCAAAATCAAATTGAATTTTGCTAATTTTCTGAATAGTCTTCGACTTTTAGATCATATTTGCGTGGAAATCGTATTTACTAAATCAATGGGTACAAACTAGGTAGCCATAGAAACTAGATAGCATATGAAAATAGGTAGCCATTGATAATCGAAGGCAAAAGTAACCAACGAATATCAGGCAGCCATTGAAAATAGGTAGCCATTGAAACTAAGAAGTCATTGAAACTAGGTAGTCATTGAAAATAGGTAACCATTGATAATCGAAGGCAAAAGTAGCCAAAGAATATCAGGTAGCCATTGATCAAGTAGCCAAAGATTAGGTAGCCATTGATTATTAAAAGCTTATCAAATTTAAAGTTTATTCTAATATTTCAGGCCAATGGCTACTTAATCTTTGGCTACTTGATCAATGGCTACCTTTTGAATTTTTTGAAAATTTTGAAAATTAAATTAAATTTTGCTCATTTTCTGAATAGTTTTCGACGTTTAGATCATTTTGCGTGGAAATCGTGTTTACTAAATCAATGGCTACAAACTAGCTAGCCATTGAAATTAGGTAGCCATTGATAATCGAAGGAAAAAGTAGCCAAAGAATATCAGGTAGTCATTGATCCCCAGGTAGCCATTGATCAAGAAGCCAAAGATTAGGTAGCCATTGAATATTGGCCCAAAAAATTAATGTAAAGGTGCGAGCGAAGTTCTAGGCCATCCTTTATGCATTGTATTGAACATTTTTTGAAATGATAGCATTTAAATAAACTACGAACCTCATAACTCTGTCCACTTCGGCTTGGCGGTTAGGATTTTCCCATGAAATGCCAAGTTTGTTCCTTGCATCTAATAATACTCGCATTGCACTGATCGCGTTCTGGGCACAACAGTTTTAGCTGAATTTCCACTTGGAAAATGAATACCTGGTAGATCTGTTGCCTATAAGCTCTAACTTCATCCGCTGTGAATTCTCCTGCTCCATGGATAATGTGCATTTGCTTCACAAACGTTGATTTTCCGGATTCACCTGATCCGAGAAGTAATAGGTTTATCTGAAAGTCATGCACTCTTGAATCAAAAAATGCCTTCATCGTCGTACTTGTCTTCGCATAACTTTTCGTTCTTTGTGCAGTTCTTTCTCAATCGTTTTAGTCCTCTCATCTTTATTACCGAAGCAGCATACCATATTGAGCAACCTGAAAAAAATACTGTTTCTGCTATAAAAAAATTGAGGAAAAAGAGCGATTTTCAGGGGAAGCCATGACATACAAATTTTCAAGGTCAAACTCGAGTATGAGAGCACGCCGACAATTTTCTCTTTCTGATCTGTCAACAAATGAAGAAACGATTAGAAAGTAGAACGATGCAAAACGTGTTTGAATGATGATAAAAAAGGTTATAAAAAGTGCACCCCCGGCTAAAAAGATGCCTTGGTAACCGGAAATGTGGCCTTGAAAGAACTATAGATGAAGAAAAATGCTGATCTGAGAAAAATTTGTTAATCACACCGAAGCAAAAGAAAAAAATGATTCGATTTGAGATGCGAAATAAGAATTGCAAACAACGACCAAGGAGGTCATGAGTACATGCGGCGACGGCATTACGTCGTAATCAAGATTTCTTTGTATTAATGGTGACTCATTCGTTATTATTATCAAACCTGTTTCTCATGTTAAATGAAGCCATCAGAATAATGAAGAAAAATTAACAAAAAAATACTGTCTACACCGGAGAGTTCTAGAATGGAAAGAATAAGAAATGTAAGAGCAAAAAGTTACGATAGGATGAGCATTGTATTGAAATGATAAACAAAGACTGCGAATCTTTGAAAAACTGAAAATGATCCGCTGAATATATGTGCATCCGAAATGTTAGATTAACCAGTCAGGGCGCTATAAGTATAAAGTTCGCTCTCTTGATATTCACAAATGCACAAGAAAATTAAAAGCAAATATTTATTGAGCCAGCAACATGATTTTCCTGGAATTCCTGACATTCTAATAGCATTAAAAGTATCATTTTAATCACCGAAACCCTCCCATTGGAATTCGCATTTGTGCAACAATAATAAGCTGTATTTGTGTACGTGGAGGTTTTCAAAATACACGAGTACCAACAAAAATTTCGAAACCTCCTACGCACCTGAAGCCGAATATTTTTTTTGGTGCTTAGCTCTCGAAATCAGTACTGAAAAGCAATATGAAAAAGTTTGAAACAGCTTGAAGCGAGAAGCGTCTAAACCCGTTTTTTTATGTATATGCCACTGGAGAAGAACTACGATTAAAATCGGCAAAACCGGCAAAATCGGTAAGTTCCACCAATTTACACAACGTTTCTGTTTCTTTGGTCTAGAGGCGCAACGCTCCATGAGTCACAAAAGACATAAGCTGGAACAGAACTATTAAAAAGATGTACCTGTGCAGACAGTCAAGAACAGAAATGAAAAAAAAAACAAAAGGCAGTGAGAGGACAGTCTCTAGTGGGAATGTGCGAGAATTCGCCGTGCTATACAAACAGAGTTCTCGAAGATTTGGCCAGTATCTCTATTCTCCGCCATTGTTTCTAATCAGGAGATTTAAAGGATAAGACACATGTGAACGAAGTGTTAGTTGGAAATTGACTTATTCACTTCAGACCGATTGATCAATAAAAGGGTCAATTGAAGAGAAGGGAGAAATATTAGTGAAGCGCGAGAGAAACAGTAATATCCATTTCGTGATGATTCTGCAGAAGAGGTCGGAGAGGCAAAAAGAAAGTGTTTTCGTGAAAGTTAAGAATCCGTAACATTTTTTATTGATTTTTTACATTACAAAATTGACGAACAAATTGTATTGTAGTGTTCAATGAAGTTCTATTAGCATTCAACTTGCTTCGTTGAAAATTATCAATCCTCACGGATAGAGATTCACATTTGTAGTTTTCAGATTTCATTTGTGACCGTTCTCTTCATTTTTATAGTTCACGTATATGAATACTAGCTGAAATTGCATGATTCATCTTAAATTTCAGCAAAATTAAGTGTTTTATTCACTTTAAAATATTGAAAATTGCACACAAAAGATGCTAAATCATCGAAGATATGAACTGCTGAAATTAAAAAAAGAACAACACTATTTATGGCTTTTTTGCAAGTACTAAACCTTACGTTTGTAAATTGTAAAAGCTAAAAATGATATTTAGCCTTTATAGGCCGCTCCGGTCGTTATTTTTTGATTGATACTGTCATTTTTCTAATTTGGGGAATACTTAAAGAATTTTGCACAGAACGAATCTGAAAAACTATTTAACATTGTTGTTTTTCTAATTTTTCTAACAAGAAAATCATTGCCTAGTAATCTGGTGATCAGGAAATTACATCTGAAGTTTTTACAACCTCATTACCACAAATTGTCCGCCCTTTTGTACATTTCAAACGTCTTCATAACAATTTCAAAGTTTCAAGACATGCATAAAAAATTAAATAAAATAAGAAAGACACTCCGTTGCAAAAGTTACGTTAATCTCCCATAGAACTTCGATTAAAAGTTGTTCCGACATTTCTCAAGAAATCAAACTGATGAAGACCAGAACCGACTTACCATGAAAAAAACGTCTGTATCCATCGAATAACCTGCTTCATTTCTGTATCCAACCGAAATTCTGAAATGTTTCACATTATCAAAATTTCAAAATCCAAACAGAGATTTGAAAAAGGAAGAATAGGAAAAATGCAGAGAAATGTCTTGCCACTTCTTGTAGTGATGGTGCAAACAAAAGAAGACGGGAATAGAGGGGGGGAGAGGGTGATAAGAGGATGGTAGAGCAGCTCTGCGGTTGGCACAAGATCTGGCTCTCCACAAACATCCTCATCGGTTATTTACAACATCTTGAAATGTCGCAACAGGAGGAGCAGACATCCCGCCCCAAACTCCGCAGTGCTTGTTTATATAGAATGAGTAATTTGTACCTTAGATACTAAAATAAATTGATCTACTCAACAGTTCTATTAATATTGTGTTATTTTATCATCTCGGGTACATTATATACTTAGCACACAACTGTGTTTAGTGATAGCTTGAACCCGCTATACATAGTTTGGTTAATCAAGTGGTAAGGAAAATATACTTTTACGTATTATAACTAAACAAAGGAAAATGTCAAAAACTTTAAAAATGACCGGAAGGCTTCATCATCAATTTATTTTCAGATTATAATACGAGAGGTATGAAAAAATAAAACGGTTAGCAGAAACTACAGTACTGGCCATAAAGAATGCGCTGATTGGGATAACTTCGCAGAAAACAGATATTTCGTTGTGAAAATTCTGCTGTAGTTGGAAAAAAACTGTCACGACTACTTGCCAGAAATAAAATTGCATCATTGCAAGAGTTTTAAATTTTTCTTGTTTTTTCAATTTCTGAGCGTTTTTATTTATTTTCAGTTTTTGATTCAGAATTTAGGATTTTTTCCAAAACTATCCATAAATACTAAATAAGTTACTCAAGCCTGTTTTAACACTTCCAAAAATATTTGGACTGATCGGAGCAGTTTCAGCGAAGTAATCCCAATAAAAAGCCCGCGCGCATTCTTTGCGGCCAGTACTGTTGTAGAATATCTGTTTCATGAGAAAAATACAAAATGAAATGAAATCGTTAACGAATTTTTGAATGTCAAATTTCAGATGTTAACTGGAAATGCTCAAATTTTTGGAAAGATGAACAATATTTATGTGAGCCACTGCAAAATTACCTTTGGTAACTTATAATAGTGAAATTTTTGAACCAAAGTATATTTCCTATTAACATTTCCTTTTTTTCTTGCTTTCTTATTCCTTCAATGCTTACAGGATCTTCATCGGATCTCCTTTTCCCTTCAATGGTTTTTCATTCTACTATTTCCTCCAAGCGTTAATTTTTTTTAATTCTATCCAAATTAATAGTCAGAAAACTGATTATGAATATAGCTGACACCCGCTTTCTGTCGTCTGTCGTTAAGCTCCACCGCCTCAAGCTTGTTAAGCGGTTCCACCATCCTTCAAAACGTGTTTGTCGCGCTTCATCTCCACTTCTTCTTTTGCTCTATTCCTTTCGTACTTCCTTCCACATCATCTCCAGTACGACTAAGAAGATGACCTCTAGCTTACAGTTATTTTTCTTTCCCTTTGGCTCCTCCTTCCGCGTGTGTGCGCCCAGTCAGGGCACGGACAATCCTACACACCGTAAATATTCTTTGTGCTCATGTTATTTGCCCTTTCCTCTATATATTTCCTTAATGTCGGGGATGGAGTGGGTCTTTCACTCCTGGATAGCAAGCTAGAAGATAACACCGAGGACTATGTTTAAACTGACGAAGCACATGATTTCCAGGTTTTCCAATGTACATTTATTATACTTGTAACAGTTTCAGGAATATACAGAAAATGTCCAATGTAGAAAATCTGTATCAAGTTAATACAAATATCTCAAGCTCTCTAATCACAGTGCCCTGCTGTGACACATCTTGAATGAAAAAAAGCGTTTGGAGCAAGACACTTAATATTCTCCTCGTGCTGATTTAATGCAGATATCCAACTGTCACTTTTATAAGATACAGCTGTATATCGTCAGAATATGAATTTCCTGCTCTCTTGTCATTCAATTCGACGCATCTCATTTGTTCTTCCCTTACATATGTATTCGATTTTTCTAAAATCTTTGTACTTCTCATAATTTTTTTTTGGCTTTTCCACTTTTGCTGTTTTATCATAAATAGATTCGCTATTCTTTCATGTCTCTTTCAACAGAACGGAAAGTTGTAAACAAGTACTGATAGACGACAAGTGCAGGATACTGAAACAATTTGAAAGTTAGGTGACTGAGGAAAATACAAATAGGAGAAAAAATGCATTATTCTTAGAAGCTTTCTTCTAATTTTTACGGATTTTAGATGCACCGTTGACCATTGTTGTAGATATGTAGAATCGCGGTAAGTGTAGGAAGGTGGAAGGAACATAGTTAAACAATGTCATTTGGTAAATTAGGGCTTGAGTTGTGATCCACCTGATAGAGAAAATCTGGAAACAAGTTTCTTGAGAAGCAGTGGAAAAAAAGTTGCAAAGTGAAGCAAAAGATGGAGAAGACGTGATAAAAAAAGTGTCGATGCTTATCATTAGGTTTCCCAGGGAACAACTACAACCGCCATTACCTTAAAGCAGCCGCCATTACCTTAAAAATGGAAGTTGCGACCAGAAAATTGAAAAACATAATAATAAATATGTAATAATTAATAAAAAATAAAATTGATACAGTAGCGA
Organism: Caenorhabditis inopinata; assembly: GCA_003052745.1. Lineage (NCBI taxonomy): Eukaryota > Metazoa > Nematoda > Chromadorea > Rhabditida > Rhabditidae > Caenorhabditis > Caenorhabditis inopinata. The sequence goes on along the minus strand of AP018156.1, from coordinate 3,822,796 downwards.
CTTGTGCTCATGCGCCAGAATCCACGCAAAGTTGCGTAACTGTACATGGCTGCCACCCAGTATGTAGATGTTTAACGCTTATAAAACAAGCAACCACATAAATAGCTTGGTTTTCCATTCTAGAAAACTCAATAGACAGAGCAGAAGAGAAATTGTGCCAGTAATTGTGAGATCAAGCTTGATGAAAATGATGTAAGAACTTGTATCCACCACTCTCAACCAATGAATGCCACATTTGATTTTTTTTTACTGATCCCAATAATGATAATGGTGAGTGAACGTGAACAATAGAAGTTTCAATGCTGCATTTTCTAAGTTTATGAGTGTTATGAAGTCCGTTTGAAAACTTTAAGTTTTCAAATATACATTCTTGAGAGCACCATACGCGGTGCTCGCATTATAGGCCAACATGTTTTTCCGAAGAAATCCGCTTGTTTCTTTTGTAATTTTTTTTGTTTTCGGAACGACTCGAGAATCTCGAATAACCGGTTTTCGTCCGATTCAAATGAAACAATTTGTTCAGTTTTTCAACTGCATAGGCAATAAAAATTAAGGCGATGTGTTCAGATAAAAATAGGAAGAGATACTCACATTCTCATCGGTTTTACCGAATATTTTCAGCTGGATAAACTAATAAATATTAATTTTTCGATTTTTGTCATATAAATATTTTTAAAATTAATTCCATTTTTTAAAAAAGTGAGTTTCAAAAACAGAATAATGGAATTAAAGTTTATCTATTCCTGGAGCTCTACAAAATCAACTCTTGATTCACAAAAAAAATTCTGGAGGTATGGGGAATTGAACCCCAGCCCTCTCCCATGCTAAGGGAGCGCTCTACCACTGAGCTATACCCCCTCACACTTCCTTAATCTTAGCTGCCCATCACACTTTGGTGATCGTCAGTACTAACGCAACCATCACAACAATCGAAAAGGTGGATGAGTATGTCTACCTCGGCAGGCTACTCAACTCACGAAAGCTAGAAGCAGAACTCCACAGAAAAAGACGGGCAGCCTGGGCAGCGTTGAACAACATCAAAAAGGGGCTATCTTAGTTGGGGGGTCCACTCGTTTTTAGTCATTTTTGGAGGTTTAAAAAAAATTTTCTGAAAATGTTATTAGATATACACGAATAACACTAGTAATTTTTAGAACACTTTTGCTGGCAGACAACAAAAATACGCACAAAAAAGAAAACACTCACAAATATTTTAACAGTAACAACAAACAATTGTACAAAAAAAATTAGAAAAACCTCCTAAAATGACTAAAAACGAGTGGACCCTCCCCCCCCCCCCCAACTAAGATTGCGTCATCAAAAACACCCTCACAGGCCCCCGAATTCGAGCTTAACACCATCATTCTTCTAGCACTCACATACGGATCTGAAACCTGGACCCTTACACAGAACCTCACTGAAAGAATCCGGGAGACGCACCTGATTCTTTCTGCGAGGTTCTGGTAACGCACACCAGACTTACACCACGAAGACATCCGAAAAATCTCCCAAGTCACAGACCCACTTAAAAACATCAAAAAGAAAACTTTAGGATGGGCCGCGCACATTATGCGAAGAACTGACGGAAGATGGACAAAACGGATACAAGAATGGATTCCTCGAAGGAAAAAAACGACCTGTCGGACATGTCCCATGAAATGGTCCGACTCACTATGAGAAGAAACTTCTGACTATCACATGGACAATCATCGCCCAACATTGGTTAGCTGTGATCCGCGCCCATACATGCGATTAACGGTTCGACTAAGTAAAATAACTTAGTGAGAAAGATATTCTAATCGGTTTTACCGAATTTCGAATGGATAGACTAATTAATATTAATTTCTCGATTTCGGTCAAAAAATTATTTTCAAAAATAATTCAATTTTTCAATAAAATTGAGTATAAACAGAATAAATCTTTACCTTTTACAGGAAGACAGCTGGATAAATCTATGATTTTCATGGAATTAAAGTTTATCTATTCCTGGAGCTCTACAAAATCAAATCTTAATTTGCAAAAAAATTCTGGAGGTATGGGGAATTGAACCCCAGCCCTCTCCCATGCTAAGGGAGCGCTCTACCACTGAGCTATACCCCCACACACTTCATTCATCTTAGCTGCCCACCACACTCTCGGTGATCATCAGAATTAACGCAACCATCACAACAATCGAAGAGGTGGATGAGTATGTCTACCTTGGCAGGCTACTCAACTCACGAAAGCTAGAAGCAGAACTCCACAGAAAAAGACGGGCAGCCTGGGCAGCGTTCAGCAACATCAAAAACACCGGATCTGAAACGTGGACCCTTACACAGAACCTCGCTGAAAGAATCCGCAAAAACATCCGAAAAATCTCCCAAGTAACGGACCCACTCAAATATATCAAAAAGAAAAATTTAGGATGGGGCGGGCACATAATGCGAAGAAGTGATGGAAGATGGACGAAACTGATACTAGAATGGAGTCCTCGAGGAAAAAAAGCAACCTGGCTGCCCGTCTTTTTCTGTGGAGTTCTGCTTCTAGCTTTCGTGAGTTGTGTAGCCTGCCAAGGTAGACATACTCATCCACCTCTTCGATTGTTGTGATGGTTGCGTTAATACTGATGATCACCGAAAGTGTGGTGAACAGGTATGATGAAGGAAGTGTGAGGGGGTATAGCTCAGTGGTAGAGCGCTCCCTTAGCATGGGAGAGGGCTGGGGTTCAATTCCCCATACCTCCAGAATTTTTTTGTAAATCAAGATTTGATTTTGCATCCGTTAATTAAAAAAAGAGTTTCAGAAAAAAATCAAAATGTTAACAGAATAAACAGAATGAATCTCTACCTCTTACAGGAAGAGAGAAACAGCTAGATAAATCAATGATTCTCATGGAATAAAAACTTATCTATTTCTGGAGCACTATTAAAAAAAAAATTTTTGGAGGTATGGGGAATTGAACCCCAGCCCTCTCCCATGCTAAGGGAGCGCTCTACCACTGAGCTATACCCCCTCACACTTCCTTTATCTTAGCTGCCCATCACACTTCGGTGATCATCAGTACTAACGCAACCATCACAACAATCGAAGATGTGCCCAGCCCATCCTAATTTTTTTTCTTTTTGATGTATTTGAGTGGGTCCATGACTTAGGAGATTTTTCGGATGTCTTCGCGGTGTAAGTCTTGTTGGCGTTGTTCCATGAGGGTCATTCCTATTAATCACCTTTCTAGTGATGGGTGCGTCTCCCGGAATTCTTTCAGCGAAGTTTTGTGTAAGGGTCTACATTTCAGATTCGTATGTGAGCGCGGTAAGAACGATGGTGTCGAAAAGTTGAGCTCGAATTCGGGAGCAGGTGAGAGTGTCGGTGCTGTTTTTGATGTTGTTAAACGCTGCCCAGGCTGCTCGTCGTTTTCTGTGGAGTTCTGGTTCCATCTCATTTCGTGAGTTGAGTAGTCTGCTAAGGTAGACATACTCATCCATCTCTTCGATTGTTGTGATGGTTGCGTTAGTACTGATGATCACCGAAGTGTGATGGGCAGCTAAGCTAATGGAAGTGTGAGGGGGTATAGCTCAGTGGTAGAGCGCTCCCTTAGCATGGGAGAGGGCTGGGGTTCAATTCCCCATACCTCCAGAATTCTTTTGTTAATCAAGATTTGATTTTGTACTCAAGTACAGTGGTGGCCATAAGTATATAGAAAATCGGTTTTTTCAAGAATACAAGACTCAAACTCGAAAGAGGGTCATCAAATTCTTTTCCCATGTTTATGAGGGTAAAATCCATTTATTAAAAAAAGAGTTTCAGAAGAAAAATCAAAATTTTGAAAAATTACAACAATTTATTCGAGAAATGGAAAAACCCAAGAAAATGACAACCTGTGAAAAATGAAATAGGAAAGCTACGATTGGCCAGGAAATTATTAAAAATTATTTAATATTTTGTGGCGAAGCCTTTTGCATCAATTACTGCCTGACAACGATGCGAAACAGTTAAACAGCATGGAAACCAGTAGAGCATCCACGACGGAGAGTGGGATACCTTTCCATGCAGCAACATGAGCGAATTTCTGGTCCGCATTTGTGGCTTGGACTCTTTTCAAACGACGTTTCAGTTCCTCCCACAAGTGCTTGATTGGATTCAAGTCGGGAGACTGGCCTGGCCAATCCAAAACGTCCACCCGACGACGATGGAACCAGTAGCGCACATGTAGAGATGTGTTCTTGGGATCATTATTCTGCTGAAAAACATAGGCTCGGCCTACATTTCGGAGTGCCCAGGGTCTCATTGGGTTCTCCAAAATATCCTCATACTTTTGAAGAGGGTCAAGTCAGCTTCCTAGTTTTCTTCAAGTCCAAGACGAACGGACCTCCCAAAACTTGGGTAATTAAACCTTTTATTATTAAATCGAGAAAAGTCTAAGTGAGATAAATCAAAGTTACTTACTTGGATACTTGGACGCCCGGTAGTCGGCTGGGGATGTTCTCAGCCCCGGGCACACGTCTCTTTCCATTTGTTTCGGTCCTGTGCGGCTTGGGACCAGTTGCCGTCGGGAGTATTGAACTTCTTCAGTGCATCGGACCATCTTGTTGCGGGACGGCCCAATGTTCTTTTAACGTCCCTTAGATACCAGAAGGTGATTTGGTTTGTCCATCTATCGTCTTGTCTTCGTACGACGTGGCCTGCCCATCGGTATTTCGCGGTGGCTGTGTATTCCACAGCGTCTCGGATGCCAGATTTTTGCCGTAGATCGGTGCTTCTTAGATTCTGCTCCCGTTGTTCTCTTCGATTAGTTCCCAGTAATGATCTTTCTAGGGCTCGTTGGGTTCTTGTGAGAATCATAGAAGTAGTCTTGTAATCCGCCCATGTCTCAGATCCGTAGCAGAGCGCGGGGAGAACTGTCGAATCGAACAGTTCGGCTCTTATCTTCTTGATGGATATGAGTTGAGTAGCTTCTTTGATACTGCTCATGGCAGTTCATGCTGAGCTTCTTCTTCGGCTTATTTCTGCTTTGAGATTGTTGTCCATGGATACCAGTTTTCCCAGATAGATGTATTTGTCGACATATGGAAGGGGAATTCCTCCGACAGTGATGGGATCCGCGGTTGTCCAACTATTTCTCATGACTTCCGTTTTGCTGCGATTCATTTCTAGTCCGATGGCTTTTCCAACTTTGTCTAAGCCATTGACCATGCTTTGAAGTTCTGCAGAGCTGTCAAAGTTAAAATGAAGATGTAAAATAATAGGGTAAAAATGAAGAGAGCTCCACTGAAGCTCTTTTATACTGTACTCTTCTGAAAGATAGGCGGAGCATTATAGTGTAACTGTGTTTTGCTAAACCGTCGGGGCGATGAATCCCCTGAGAATGTCTGGGTAAGCGGAGGAATGTTATAATAAATTCATCAGACCGGTTGATGGGAAAGTGTGAGGAATGTTGGAGCTAAAAGCATACAGAATGTTTTATATTAGATTGTGCGAAAGTGCGGGAGGAAATATGCTAATATTAAGTCAAAAGATAGTTCGAGGCCAGGAGAGTGCTCGTATCGAATACAATACTGGAAACAATCCATAATTCCCTGGACACGTCGAAGTGGCCCCATGAACCCACCTGAGAAGTACCCCCATACCATGCACGTCTCGTCTCCGTGCTTGACAGTTGGAAGCTGGTACTTGGGGAGGTATCTGGCTCCAACAGGTCTACGAATCCACATATTTCCGTTTTCGTCGACCTGTTGGAGCCAGATACCTCGCCAAGTACCAGCTTCCGGGTCGTGCATGGTGTGGGGGTACTTCTCTGATGGCTTCATGGGGCCACTTCGACGTGTCCAGGGAATCATGGATCGTTTCCAGTAATAGGATATCTTGGAGAACACAATGAGACCATGGGCACTCCGAAGTGTAGGCCAAGCCTATGTTTTTCAGCAGAATAATGATCCCAAGCACACATCTCTACATATGCGCAACTAGTTCCATATATGAAAATGGATACCTTTTACAGGAAGAGAGAAATCTTCATGGAATGAAAGTTTATCTATTCCTGAAGGAAGCATTATAAAATCAAATCTTGATTCACAAAAAAATTTCTGGAGGTATGGGGAATTGAACCCCAGCCCTCTCCCATGCTAAGGGAGCGCTCTACCACTGAGCTATACCCCCTCACACTTCCTTTATCTTAGCTGTCCACCACACTTTCGGTGATCATCAGTATTAACGCAACCATCACAACAATCGAAGAGGTGGATGAGTATGTCTACCTTGGCAGGCTACTCAACTCACGAAAGCTAGAAGCAGAACTCCACAGAAAAAGACGGGCAGCCTGGGCAGCGTTCAACAACATCAAAAACACCCTCACATGTCCCCCGAATTCGAGCTTAACACCATAATTCTTCTAGCACTCACATACGGATCTGAAACCTGGACCCTTTCACAGAACCTCGCCGGGCTCATTATCCGAAGAACTGGTGGAAGATGGACGAAGCTGATACAAGAATAGATTCCTCGAGACAAAAAACGACCTGTCTGACATGTCCCCATCAAATGATCCGACTGACTACAAAAAGAAGCCTCAATATACCGAAGAAATCGGCTGACTACATCATGGACAACCATCGCCCAAGATCGCAAAGCATGGTTAGCTGTCGCAAACAATTGATGGATCAACTAAGTAACTAAGTAAGGAAGATAGTCACATTCTATTCGGTTACATCCAATATTTTCGAATGGGTAGACTAACTAAAAAAACAAAAAAAAATTAATCTCTCGATTTCTGTCAAAAAATATTTTCAAAAATAATTCCATTTTTCAATAAAATTGAGTACTACAAACAGAATAAACAGAATGAATCTCTACCTCTTACAGGAAGAGAGAAACAGCTAGATAAATCTATGATTTTCATGGAATGAAAATTTATCTATTCCTGGAGCTCTACAAAATCAAATCTTGATTTACAAAAAAATTTCTGGAGGTATGGGGAATTGAACCCCAGCCCTCTCCCATGCTAAGGGAGCGCTCTACCACTGAGCTATACCCCCACACACTTCCTTCATCACATCTGCCCTTGATATACAAGCCAAATGCCCCCGTTAGACAGCAGATTGTCGCACCTCATAACACAAAAAATGTTAACCAAATTTTCTTTGAATTATTATTATTAGGATATATAATTAAAAATAAAATTACAGATTCTCGGCAACGATACCAAATTCAAACAGTTGTAACAACTTTCTACAGTGGTGGAGTGTCCTTTTTTTCCCTGTCTGTTTTGCAGTGTTTTTGTGTTCACCATCATCTGTTTAATAAGCCTATTGTGTTGACAACTTGTTGCTGCTATCTCTGAAAATTCCAAAATACTCAGTAGCGCTTCTTAGCATTTCTTTCGGATTTCATTTCTGGAATTAATGAAAGCCAACAATGTGGCGTCACGTAGTACCTCTCAATTTTCATATTTTGTGACCACTCCAAGCGTTTTACCACCAGTAACCAGTACACGAAGAATGATTAAGATTGTCGTTTTGGTCATTCATCGTGAAAGTCGTTTTATCTGCCTTAAATCGGAAGAGATGCAAGTTTCAGTTTGACACACGCCGCAGAGTTTTTTTTGGTCGTCATTCGGAATACTTGATAACCAGGACAACTTTTTTGGTGTTCAGTATCTTCTATAAAAGACTGTGAAACGTTTAATGCACTCATCAGCGTCTTTCGACGATGACATTCACTCTCACTGTATCCTGCGTCACGAGCGTATTGGTAGTGACTGCTTCATTATGCTCTGTTCTTGTTATCTTGAATGAGGTCAATACGCTTAACGATGATATGGCTCACCGAATGGTTCTTTTCAAGGTTGATTTTTATATTTGTAGTTAGATATGACTATATGTACTTTCCATTATAGGATATTGCTGGAGGAACCTGGGAAAACATAATGTCACTACATGGAAAAGCTCGTCAGCAATCTGATCCTGCATATCGTGATGTCCGAAAACTTATGGGAGTCAATATCCGTAATAAAAGAAATTCTGCCAGCTGCCAATGCGAAGCCCGAGCCGCATCATGCCCAGCTGGACCAGCCGGAGATAAGGGAGAGCCAGGACAACCCGGAGTTCCAGGACCAGATGGAGAGGATGGGAAGGATGGAGCTCCTGGAATCGCCCTTGTTGTTACCCACGACATCCCAGGAGGATGCATCAAATGCCCAGCTGGACCTCGAGGACCACGTGGAGATGCCGGACCACCTGGACCACCAGGAAACAAAGGACGACCAGGACAGCGTGGCATCGCAGGAGAAGCTGGAACTCCGGGACTTGCAGGAGAACCAGGAGATGTCGGACCAGCCGGCCTACAAGGTCGACCAGGGCATCGTGGAGAGCCAGGGCAACCAGGAACCATATTTACACCAGGCAGTGCAGGTCGTCCAGGACCACAAGGACCACGTGGACCACCAGGAGAGCCCGGAAAGGACGAATTGAAAGGAAATCCAGGAGAAGTGGGACGTCAAGGTCACCCTGGAAAGAATGGAAGACATGGATCTCGTGGAAAGGATGGAATTCCAGGAAAGTGTGGAAAGGAAGGACCAGTTGGACCAGACGCTGGATACTGTCAGTGCCCATCTCGATCCAATTAATTTATCATTTTTCTTTGAAGTTGCGGCGTATAAATACCAATTGACTTTGCCTAAAGCATGTTCCGTTTTGTAGAAAATTGCAAACTTCCAAAACATAAATCGTTAACAACAAAATGTGCTCATTTTTTATAACATCGAGTATTTGTTTTTTCTATTTTGATATTCCACTATCATGAAAAAGAGCAGGAAAAACATAAGCACACGAGAGACATTAAAAACAATGTTATTCATGTTATCAATGACCACTTGACTGTTAAAAATTTTTTATAGATGTCCAGCTCTTAAAAACGCTTAAAAGGCTGTAAAATAATTTTTTTTCTTTTGGAAAAGAATTCAACATTCTATTTTCGGCTTTCCCCCAAATTCCTCTATCAACTCAATTGCAGCTAGAAATTATGGAAGTTTGAGATGATTTTTATCAGTTTTTGTCATGTGAATTGTCTCTACCATCTTCGATTTTTCGATTCACCACTTTTTTCTGTTCATTTCTTATTCTTCTTTTTAGTGACGGGATTTCTAGACTTGACAAACAGGTGGCAGGTGCAAAAACTGGCTTTTCTTATATGCTTACGAAACGAAAATTTATAAAAAATACGTTGGATCCGTCGGTCGGTTGTCATTCTGATTTGCCCATTTTATTCAAATTTCAGTTTATGATTTTTGATTATTTATTATTCATTTTATTTCTCAACTATAATTAAATAATGAGCACTATTTACGTGCTCCCTATTTTCAGTTTTCTTAATGAATCCGGATCGCCGTGAAATTCATAAATTTGGTAGTGCCGTGCGATATCCTTTTGCAGTTTGTTGATATTTTCAGAGCAAAAAACGTTTCGATTTCGATTTATTATACTTTTTTTCTACTTCTCAACTGGCCTTCTTCTCAAGTTGTATTTTTTTTCTGGTCGAGCGTTCTCGGTTGTCATATTTATTCTTCAATGGTTCATTTCTTTTTTATTTTGTTTCCTGTTCTTTCACTTCACTTCAGTTTCTTTTTCCATGAAAATTGCCTATTTTCTGTTGCTTTCTTTTCTTTTGCTTTTCCAAAAAACACTAAACAAATTTATGTTTACCTTTTCCACAAATTTATAGAAAGTCCGTACATAAGAATTTGGCTTCCAATCAAACGGATGGGCTGAAAATTAAATCAAGTGGGAAGGATAACAATGTCGCGATGGAGCGCGACGTCCAGTAATTTCGACGTTTCCTGGAGCCTTGTTGACGTTTTATCCAGCACGACCGCTGTTTTACGTGTTGGTTTTTTTTCCTTTTTTTTGGCAGGGCGGAAATCGCAGAAACTGTTGTCAATTGAAGTTTAGTTACAGTTTTCTAGATTCTCAAGCGGAATGAAAAGTACGATTATCAGAATAGTCGTGTTAACGCAATAACGGTTGTAAATTGATAACGAAACTGCATGCCGCAAAGGCACATATGAAAATTAGCCATATTGTGTTTTTGGTATTGTTGTTTTTATTTGCACTTATTTTACAATAACTCGAACGGCTTATATTGAATGTTTGTTAGTTTTCCACTACGCATGTGCCTTCATTTTATCTTAAATCATCATTTGAAATGCTCTTATTCTCCTGTATCAATCTCCGATTTTATAGGAAAATTACATTTCAAGTAAGCTTCTTTTTCGATTCAATTGGAATTCCTATACGTCAAAATAGAAAATGTTGCTATAAATTTTGAAGTTACAGTTCAAAAAAATGATGAAAAGGAAAAATGAAATAAAGTGATTTCTATGTTTTCCTACTTAATAAAAAGTTTGTAAATTGAAATGAAATTAAGAAATTTAGAAATTAAAAAAAATACCAAATCTATAAAAGTGTTTCCAAATTAAAAAAAAAACTTAATAAATGTTTAAAACATTATTTGAAGGCATTTTGAAGAAACTTCTAATATCCTGTTTGAAATTTATAAAAATACCGCTAAAGCTCTCAAATTTATCATTTGGCTCAAGCCATAAAAGATTTTAAATATAGAGAGCTTCCATGAATCTGTAATATAATTGAATTCAATGTCTTTTAGTTTATTCGCGAATTTAATTTTCTGTTTTCAAAGAGCAAACAGAGTGCAAATTAACATTTTTCAATAATTGCATGTTTGAAAGAATTTCAGTGATGCTTAGTGATGAGTCATATTGTTTTATATTTTTTTTAATGGAACTGGTACTTTGTACACCTCATCCGAGTGCGTGCGGGCTCAATCGAACATCAATAGTTTGACCCATCTATTCTCCGCTTCATGATGAATTTGCTCGGGTGATAGCCCAACTACAACTGCCTGCGTTTCCGTGACTCAAGCACTCTGCGAACAATGAAGGATGAATGAGAGAATGAGTGTCACCGCGTCGCGGTCCGCTCTCGATTTATTAGAAGAAACGCATAATCTGTTGCTTTGAGGACGTGCACTTGGATTGGCAACAAGGCGTCGAGCCTGTGTCGTCTCATCCATCTTATCCGTTTGTGTTCCATCAACATTGACAGTTGCATTTTGGGGCTCCGTTTTCTAAGCACTTGACCCAATATGCACATTCGTTATATTATATTTTCATTTGTTTAATGCTTAGGATACGCTGAATCCAAGTATGTCTTATATATCCTATTTGAGTTATGTTTTCCTGGAAATTCATTGGTTTTTGAAGCTATAAACAGATAGACGAAACAGAAATATTTTTAAGTGTTGAGTGTTTGGGTCTCGTTGGGGGATAACCCTTTTTAACGCGCCAATTTAAAAATTGTAAGAAAGCGCACACACTGCGTTTGTGATTTCTTTTCGAAAATTGAAGCAAATATTGGTGTTAATTAAAAAAAAACATGATTTTCGAAGCAAAATATAGGAAAAATTCCGATATTCGCTTCAATTTTCGAGGAGAAATGTGTGCGCTTTCTTACAATTTTCAAATTGGCGCGTTAAAATGCGCTATCCCCTAACGAGACCCAAACAGCGCCTTTAAGCGAAAAATCACGTACTCGCGGATAGATAATATATATTTGCTAATGGGGTTATTCATGAAAAGCACGAAAAGCATTTTAATGAAAAAAAAATGCATTTTTTTGCATTAAAATGCAATTGTGCTTTTCATGAATAACCCCATAAGAAAAATAACAAAAATCAAATTAAATTCTTTCAAAAAAAATCATTTTTAGAATAAAAATATAAGGAAAAAATCAAAATTTTTCTTTATTTTTCGAGGAAAATTACTTGCACTCTTTCCTGGAATCTGATTATTCTCAATGACTAGCTGCTTCTCTCCATGCGAACCAATCACCAATTCTTTCTGAATAATTTGCTGAAAATCTAATTTCACTTCTTTTCATATTACTTTCCTTTTGCTCTTCCACAGATATCTCAAAAATCCATCGGAATTGTGCATACAGGCTGTATGGTAAATAATAAAGGCATAATAGCACTTCGAAGAAGCTTATTTACAATTCATGCATGAATGTTTCCGAGAATGGTTAACAAAATTCGTCCAATACGATACATTTCCAATATTTTCCTCATATTCGTGTATACACACACCAATATCTCAACTATTTGCATTAGAAAATGAAGGCACAGGATGAGGGCGTTAGTTCACACATCTGGCATAAGAGGTCCCTTTACTCTATACCCCCCCCCCCCAAACCAATTGCCCTCAACCTCTACAAAGTGTTTCGTCCCTAAGCACAGCCAACCACATCCTCTTTCTCCAATTCAAATCATCCCACCGCTCATTTTTTGTCTAAATTATGTCACTTTAGTCACGTTTGCTTTCAGAATCTTGTTTTCATGCGCCCTTTTTTCTTGACATGCCTTTCGGTTGGGCGGAAGGAGGAGATGTGTAAATCTTACCAATTTTCACTCATCCACACTTAATCGCCCGCCCTCCTATTCTCTCTATGAGGACGCATAATTGTGGGGGGGGGGTCTCTACACGTAGACAACCGTAACTTGCCCTATTCCTACGTTGTTGCTGATTTTCTCTCTTGAATTGGGAGAATCGAAGGAAATGGAGTCTAAGAGAATTCTAGGGTTGGTTTAATTCGGCAACACCATCTCTTTTTTTCTCGCTTTTTATTTCTTCGTTTCTTCTGTAAACAACGCACAGATACCACCCTTAACCATTTTATATTTTGCGCGATCCTATTTGCCAATTTTCGATTTTACCTAAAAATAGGCGAATGACATACATTACAAGAATACTGTAGTTTTCATGCTAGAGGGCTAACCCGTTCTGTTAATATAAGATGAGGAAATGCATTCACTTAGGAACCCATTCAGTTGTAACTGAAAAACTGATGGCATCGCAACATCGAAGTTTGACTTCTTCTTTTTTTCTTTTGTACGGTTTGTCATTTGACTTTTAATAAGACTTGAAAGATCACTGAAACTGTGTAAGTCTCAAAGTCGGTAAATAAATAAAAAGAACCTGTATGATGCTCATGTTTATCAATTAAAACTAATAGATTTTCAAGGTCAGTCCAGAAAAACTACCGAAACCGAATTCCACTAAATGTGCTTCTGGAGTGAAGAATCTGTGATTGCTCACACTTCCTCCAAATGTTTGGTTCTTTCTGTATTCGCCCTTATAAACAAATATATATTTTACATTCTTTTCTCTCTTCTTCTGCATAAATTTTTCTATTTGTTTTATGCTTTTCTACGTTTCCTACATAGTATACCCATTAAAACAATATTTTTCATCGTAAAAATCCTATTAATCTTCGTTTTATAAGATTCTCGATTCTAATAATCTTGTAAGAACAGTACCTGCGGCGTCGTCGGTCTCAATCTCTATCTGTGAATGACCAGAGGAAATGATTTCAAATTTTATTGCGATCTTAATTTCTATTTCGAATCTCGCGCAGAAATCGATAGATCCTAATCTCGACCGGCAACAAACTGATTGCACCCGACGATCGGTTTTAAAAGTGAATGAGAAATGGGAGAAAGAGTGCGGAGAAGACAGAGGAGGAGAACAGGACACAGAGGACAGGCGTGAAGATATGGGAGAGATGCCTGAACATAATTGATTTCTATCGGAATTTGAGGTGGACTTGAGCCGTTTTTCATTGGGGCACATTTCAACAAATTTCTATTCTGATTCATGTTCTTTTTTCTTTTTATGTCTGGAAATTGTTCGACCTATTCTAGAAGCAGAAATCATATCGGAGAATAACAAAATCTCTTGAAACTGTTTTTTTTTCTAGATACAGAAAACCACCAAGCTATTTCGTATTAGAGAGCATTCTCAGTTGTTCAGAGTTTTTCAAAGAGTGCACGAAATATTTCAAACATTTTTTCAATTCCACTGAGACATCTGGAATTTGTTACCGAACTGTTTCATTGAGGAAATAACATTCTCTTTTCTTAACTTCTCCGTTGTTCTCTTCTCTTCATTTTTTCCATTTCGTAATATCACACTTTTTATGTCCCTGGTGTATTTCATAATAAAATTACTTCTGTCAAACTGTAGGCTGAAGTAAACACTTTTCTATTATCGAAAGTTTGAAAACAGCCTGCCGTTGGTCAGAAAGCCTTTCTTAATATAGTCCTACTGGACAATAACTTTTATGTCTTGCTTTTCATCTTACATTATATTAAACGTAATAAAATAACAAAATACTCCCACCCCCCCCTCTCAATCCCCTCCCACCCAACCATCTCAAGTTTCAATGTACCTCACCGACTTCGTATCTCTTTTTTTCATTCTATTCTAATATAAGAGTTAACAAACACTTTTGGTGCTACAAAATAACATTTCTATATTCATTAAACTGAATTTAGTCTTTCATAGTCACTGAAAAGACGGATATGATCAAACAGATAAAAAAACTCTTACATTTGATTTAACTTTCATATTGATATTAAAAATGTGGAAATTCAATGAAATAACTGAAAAAAGTGATGCAATTTCTATATTTCTTCATTTTTCCTGGAAAACTAAATCACTTAAAAAATACGAAAAATGTATAACCTTTTTAACATTCATTCTGCAGTAGTTATTGAATATTTTCAAAGTTTCAGAAAAGTTTCAGAATTTTTACAACAAAACCGCGCTGCTTATGTCATTGTCTCAATATGATAGTATTGCATGAAAACAATGAATTTTTAACTGAAACCAGCTGACTGTTCTGCAATTTTGTTGAGACAGATTCTAAATGCTTCATATACTTTTAGAAAGAAAAAGCCACTTTCTGATACTTACAACTTCCATATTAAGGAATGGTGTCTAAACAATTGTGACGCTCCATAGAATAGAAGATCGGTTTCTATAGAACAAGTTAGTTCTGGGAATAGATAAACAGGAAGAAAACTGTAATTCACGAGCCGTAACTGGCATTCTAGAAGTAAAATTGAACATTTCTGTGTTCTTCGGTTTATTCTCCTGTTTTTCTTCCTTCTGTAAGAAGGCGATTTACGCCTGGGGTGTCACTTTCAATTAATCATTAAAATTCCAAATCTTTCAAAGATTGATAATCATCAGTTATCTTCCTGATTCCGTAGAACAAACATTATCTTTCCTCCGGTTCATCCAATTTCTTCAATATACTCGCTCCCTCATACTCTGCAAACACTTTCGTTATCTGGCCGCTCATTATTGTGTTATTTCATCCTCATTTCAATCTGCCGCTCATTCATTTTGCAAAAAGTTAAATGAACTGTGAAGGTTTAAAGAAAATAATCCGTCCACCTGTTTTGCACCGATGAACACGCATGCCCATTTGGCTTAACCTGGATTTAGGAATACATTTGGAAGCAGCTGATTTGATTGAACATCAACTATCCGACTTTCCACCTATCTGAACTCTCTTGCTATTTTAATGGAAAATTCTACTATTTCTTTAATTGTTTTACTCTCGATTTGAATCCTAGAAAGGTGACGGCGGATAATATGCTTTTCTCGAGTGGTCAGCCGAGAGAGAGTGGAGACTGTTCTGAGCGGGCGAAAGTGTTTGTATGTATGAGTGTGATTAGAGAAAAGGAAGAATCACTAGTGGACATGGGAGGTGGACATGATCCATGAGCATTTCAGAAAGATAAGGAGCCCGACAAGGCAAACAATTTTGTCTCATTTAATGATGCACCAAATCTTGGAAATTGAGAAATACATAGCTGTTATTATAGAACTGTTAGATTTCGAAGAGTTTTATGATTTCTGAAAAAAATTTCCTTTTTTGTTCTGAACCTCCACAATTCAAATATTTTTTGCGATTAGGGCCTATTATTATTAACTGTAAAAACATTTTTGAATTGTTTTCCCGAATTTAAGTTATTATAGCCAAATTACAGAGGATTAACGAAAGACAGGTCTCGTCATTGTTTTCTAGCACAATTTCTGCGACTCTTTAATTCTTGTTCTGTATTTTTTATTTCTAAAAAATAGGATTACCATTTTAGACAAATTTAAGAAGGCTTTTGAGAATTTCAAATATCTCAGGTTCACATTCTAAATAGGCAATGTGCTCCAACTCTGTTCTATATTATTGCAACATTCTCTTTAAGAAGCAAACGAGAAAATCACTGAATTTCAAAAAGATTCGGCCACACAAGTTAAGTTCCGGGGGGGGGGTGAGGTGAGCATGCCATATTGATGATAATGATAGACCTACCTGCGATTGTACATAACTTTTCGATGGAGCAAGTTTTTTCAGCGAACAAATGGACTTCTTGTTCACATATGAGGTCTGACTTTTCTGCAGGTACGCAGAGCTCACATTAGATGAACTTTACGGTGCCCGTTTTTCGTTTTTCAGCATGAATTAAAAAAAAATGAAAATATAGATGGCAGAAATGTGTTTTTTTTTTGAAAACAAAAATTTCAAACATGGGCCTCCCAGGAGGATTAACTATTCATAGCCGAAACTTTTATTTCTATCGAATTTACTTTTTTTCCTTTTCATGTTCTTCAAACTTTCATCAATTCATTTATAAACTACATGGATAGTGCATTACTATAATATTATAGTATATGTGTACTGTGGTAGATTTTCAATTTCTTCAGTCACATATAAAGGTTATTTTCAAATGACATCATGCGTATTTTCCACAATTCGAAGATTTTATAGATATTTTTTGAAAAAAAAGCTTCACTTGAACATCAAATATAATGGATTTCATATTTTATAAATAGAAAAACTATTCATAAAACAAAATTTTTATTTAAGTCAAATCATTTGTTATTTTTTGTGCTCTTTATGAAAGGATTTCAGATTAGAACTCGATAGTTTCAGATTTCTGAGACTGGCACTGGCTCTTTTTAGAAAAGTATGTGAAAATATGATCGGTGACTGATAGAAATTGTATTTTTACTCATAGTAACAGTTATTAATACGGCACTACCATCTATTACCCTTTGAGACAATTTCCGCTTTTTCTCACTGCATTTATTCAAATTAAATTCTTTGAATCTATTCTATTTTTCACTATTTTTCAACTCACGGACTGAAAGTTAGACTTCTAATTCTTTAATTTCATTATTTAAATTTTGAGCTTAATTTTCTTTCGAATTTTCAAATTTCATATTTCAAATTATTTACTATACGTCCTGACAAACAATTCTAAAGTATAATTATGTGTTCTTTCACCGTCCGACCTTTTTCCCAAAGGTCAAAGTAGATATGAAAACAACTTGAACAAATACAGTCCCGCTTAAGAAAATAAATCCTTCTTCCATATTCTCTAAAAAGAAACCAAAGTTTTTCGAATTCTTAGCTTCACCCTTCTCACTCTTTTAAAACTATATTTCTCTATCTTACTAAAGTGCGAAGGATGACCCAATCGGAAAGCCCCCTTTAGGCATTGTGCAAACTTCTACTCGATCATCTGTTCTAACCTTCTTTCCCCTCTACCGGGGCATGGTAGACTTCAGCCTGTGAAGGCACAAAGACGGAAAAAGAGAAAGAAGGGTTCTCTCTATGAGCGTTTCAAAATATGAGGCAGAGAAATAGAGATAGAGAGAGGGCGCAATAAAGAGTGCGCAGACCGTCCAACCGGTGCGACAATGCGAATGTGGTGAGCGGCAGCGTGTGTTATACCGCTATGACATTGCGACGCACCCCTGTATTGGTCTCCATCAATCTGTAATCTTTCTGCGTCTCTTCAACCTGCTTCATCTTCTCCTCTCTTGTTATCCTCCTCATCAATCGTCTTACTCTTCTGAGTTATAATGGTCCACACCAATTAGAAGATTGTTCTTCCGCCAAACAGTCTACTTCTGTGCCATAAGATTTGTTATTCTGATGCTAGCGTGTCTAGTGACTTTTCAACAGCCATTTCGAAAAAGGGATAGTATTTATTTGCCACTTCTGTTTGAACAGGTAACTTTCGTTTAGTTATTACTCGATACAACTAGTTAAAAATCACAGGAAATGTCTTAAGATAAGAAATGGACACTTTTTTTGAAATTCTTTCGTTCATTGATTCGCTGAGAAGTTGAGTGCAAGAGTGTGAAACTACGTCAATATTTCTCATTGATAACTTTTCTATTTACTCTCGGTCAAAAATCGAATAATTTTTTAATTTCGAATAAAATTTAAATGAAAAACAATTAGTATTTGAATTATCTTTGTCTATGACTTTTTGATTTATTCAAATTCAGGAGAGAATTCATAAAGTGTTAATCTCCTTTTGAAATTTACAGAATTAAACACCTTTTGTGAAATGAATATTTTATTGGTCTCATTGATTCGAGAATACAAACTTTTCAATCAAAAAAAAAAAATAATGAGAGCTTTGTTTGATTCTTGCGATATCTTTGTTATAAACTTACATAACTCTGCTCTTCAATCCTAACCCCCCCCCCCCTGGTTCATCCACGCTTTACATTCACCTTTTCCGCTCAATTTCGCCACCTCATCCTATTTAATAGTTCGTCTTCCATTTCTTATTTCTCAATTCTCCTCCTATTTAGAGTCCACACCCCATCACATAACGCCCTTTTCATTCAGTAAAGTCCAACTAACCAGCTGCTACTATGACCTATATATCTGTATCGGAGCGATAAAAGATTGAGGGAAAAAACGTCTTGAACTATTTCATATTCTTCTTTTCATTTCTCCTTCTTTTTATTTTCCATTCAAAGCCACCCAATTGGGGCTGACCCTTCTACTATGTATGGCAAGCTGAGTTTGTCCTACACATCATCATAGACGTTTCTGAGTCATTTCGGTCCCACCGTTTCGGACAATATACTTCTACTTTGATGGTTCTCTATGTCAGACTTGTCTATAAAGTAATGTTTACTCTTGGCCAATGAACAAAAGTGGGAAAACAGGGGTGCAAGGAAGGAAGAATAATACACTGCGCTTTACTCCATTTTAGTGCCGAAATATGAGAACTTTCATTTTGAAGCAAAGCTTCCTTCAATGAAAAAAAAGTTTTCTCGAGCTATTCCTAGTATTTCACGGATTTCAGGTACCCATGAGCTCTGGGTGCGAGTTCTGGATTGGGTGCGCCCGATGGTTAAGAGACCTCAATGTTCTCACAACAGACAAAAATGGAACGATGCTGGAGTTTGCGTCAGTTCTCAGGTAAGATAAAAAGTCAAATAAATACGATTAAATGTCATGAATTAAAAACTGCTAATCTTTTCCGCTGAAAACTAAAAGTGTCTTACTTCAACTTTTAATACTGAAATCTGTGCTTGCAGATTTTATAGAAAGTAATTTCACAAAGAATAAATTGAAACTAAAATTCAATTTTTACTTTCAGAGATGGAGTGCTTCTCTGTCGGCTTGCAAATACTCTTGTGCCGCAGGCGATAGATCAGAAGGAAATTATGAAAACGCATCAGCAGTCTCAGGTATGTACCAACCAACGATTTGCAATAAAAGAAATAATCTGTACATTTTTCAGTTCACCTGCTTCAATAATATCAATCATTTTGTAAACTTCTGCCGGACACATTTCAAACTACAAGAATCTGATCTTTTCACACCTGGAGATCTTTTTCATATGACAGGATTCCAGAAGATTTTGAAGACGCTGTCTCTCCTCTCAAATTCTGAAGAATCCCTATGTAAAGGTGTCGAGTGAGTATTTAAAAAAAAGAAGACGGAATAGTAACAGTTTCTTTCCATTTTCCATGTTCAATATTTCAGTCCGTTCCCCGAAATCGATAAGAATATGCAGGGACCATCTAGCGAATCAGAATTTGTAGACGACGAGGAAATCTATCAGTCCTTGCACGATAATATTGAAAATATAGACCCGGATCAGACAATTTATGGTCCCATTAAAAAGTAGGAAATTTGAACTTTGCGCGTTGTATTTAACAGTTTCTATTTTTCAGTGCTGATCCAGAGGAGCAGAAAAACGAGCAGCTCTATGACAAGATCGTGACAAATCGGAAACCCAGCATGAATGAAAATGATGTAAGTTTCTGACGATTGTAATGAAATGCTTACGCAACGAAGTGAAACTGTATGAAAGTTAAAATTCTGACTTGAAAGTTCTTAAAACGCACACATTGTCCAAATGATCCCTCAAGTTTCTTTTGTTAGAGATGGGGCTCTTCTGATTATTCAAATGTTCATAGATTAATTTTCAGATTCAAAACACACCGACTCTGAAACGAAATCGATGTATTCGCGAGTTGTATGATACGGAAAAAAACTATGTTGCGCAAGCTCTCGTAACAATAATTGAAACATTTTACGAGCCATTGAAAGGGATAATTCCCAGCGAGGAGTACCAGACAATCTTCGGCAATATTCAGGAAATCAATGAGCTTCATACAGGGCTACTAGCCGATTTAACGTATCCTGTTGACGTGGCGTTAGGAAAATCAGAAAGTCAGTTGGCTAGGCCGACATCATTACATAATGCGGTACCTCAAACAATTGGCGAAGTGTTTGTCAAGTGAGTTTTGTTTTTTTTTTAATTTATGAATTGTTGAGAACATACGCGTTGAAGAAAAAAAAATGAGCAAACGGCGGAAAGTGCAGTAACTGACGTTAATTTTATAAGGCTTCCAGGAAAGACGAAGACAAAAAGTCATCTTCAAAAGTCGAGTCGTCTTCGTCTCGTCTTATAGTTCGTCTTGCATTCGTCTAACGCAATAAAAAGCTGGCAACAAACTGCATCAGACGAATTCAAGACGAACTGAAAGACGAGACGAAGACGAAGATGTGAAGAGACGGGCGAAAATTCCAACAAATGGATGTCTTATAATTTTGAGCGCTTGTGCTGAAAACCTAACACAGTTTTTAATTTATTTTAACGATTCGGATTGTTTCTTTATTTCAGATATCGCGATCAATTCCTTGCCTACGGTAAATACTGTAGCAATTTGCGAGTTAGCCGAGAAGTCAGTACAGAGCTCATGAAGACCAACGAGTTTGTTGCAAAGAACATTGCAGAACTGACAGCGCAAAGGAATCTGAAATTCGGAATGAACGATCTTCTCTGCGTGCCATTCCAACGTCTCACAAAGTACCCACTTTTGCTTAAGGTGTGCGGGTTTTTTTTTTGAAAATATCGTTTAAATAAAATTTGTGTGATTTTTCCAGGAACTTCTGAAGAAAACTGATATGACAAGTCCTGATCGAAAATCGCTAACAGAAGCTGTTGAAGTGATGGAGGATGTCTGTAACTATATCAATGAAGAGTCTAGGGACACCGAATCCAAGAAGTTCATTGAAGATATTGAGCAGAGTATAACGGATTTGTCGATGCCGTTGAATGTGAAACTTCATGATTACGGTCGTGTTAACCATGACGGAGAAATCAAAATGGCTGAATCAACCGCGAGTCAGTTGGGAAAGCCTAAGCAACGCTATGTCTTCTTATTCGACAAAGTCATCGTTGTCTGCAAAGCTGCCAGCAAAACGAACACTAAGGATAGGAACCCTGGATCAGCAGCAAGAGCCAACACATTCACCTATAAAAATGCGTATGTGATGTCGGAGCTCAATATTGATAAAAACGTTTCTATTGATGCGAAATCTGGAGGGACAATCACTCGAAGAACGCAATATGTGATTCACATGCATCGCGATCGGACGGATAGCAATGAGATTGTTCAAGTCTCGTTTTATTTTAAAAATGAAGCGTCTCGAACTCATTGGCTGAACGCACTATTGCTATCAAAGTGAGTTATGAACACCTAAACGCCTAAGTTTTGAATGATCTCGTGTGAGTTTAACTATTCATATTACAGGTCAAATGTATCGCCAACTGAATTTTTACGAGACACAAACCACAAAGTGGCATTCACTAGTTTTCGTGTTGATGTGAAGAATCCTCTGACTTGTGATGTTTGTGAAAAGCTGATGAAAGGACTACGGTATCAAGGATACAAGTGCGAATGTAAGTTACATATATGAAATTGAATTGAAAGAAAAAAAACTACAATTTGTTATATCGTTATGAGAATCTGAGAATTTGAAAACCCGTTAATGTGGAAGAAATGTAAATGCGCTCCATTAAAGAGGAAAATCATTTTATATTTTGCAAAGAGATTTTCGATGAACTTTTAACAAAGCAATAAGCATCATTTCAGGCTGCAGCATGACCATGCACAAAGACTGTTTGGGACTAAAGAAATGCGAGGCAATCCGAAGATCAACACATGAAACTAAAAATTTTCAAAGCTTCAACTCAAACAGGCCCCGAATTCATGGTAAGATTCAAACAACATTGTGGTGCTCTAAATGTTCATTATTTTACAAATTTCAGTACACGATGGAGATATCGTTATGGCCAACTCCAACTTCTCTCCAACTGACCTCTCACATTTACAGTTTGCCAAAGGAGATCGAATTGAAGTGATCAAAATGCAGGGCCATAATCGGTTCACTGGATGTCTCGTTAATAATCGGAGTCGAACTGGCCTCGTTCATCTTGACCACATTTTGCAAATAAGAGTGAGTTTCTCAGTTTTACTGTAAAATTTGGAATTTCTTAAAACTTTTTTAAATATCGGTTACTCTTTTGTTATTAAAAACTTGTAGTACAGTCTTCTCAGACACCAAGGTGCTCACCATCGTTAATTATTCTTTTCCACACCAGAAAATTGTGATTTTTCAGAGAAAGGCGCTCATAACAGCCTTGCGCTATTTACGACGGCTTTAACCAATTGAATTCGTATCACAAACTATATCCTGTTTTCCTGTTTAACTTAAAAACTGAAATTTACTGTAGTTAGAATCTACGAGCTTAATTTGACAATGACCGAATCTTGATTAGGCATAATTGGAGGAACGCAGCGCGTCCGTGTCTTTAATTAAATATTCTAATTAGGTTAATTAATATTATTAGGTAACATGCAAGGTTATTTAAACAATATAAACAATTGTAGAAAAATCTGGAATGCTCGGGGCCTGGGATGATCTAGAACTTTCTGGAAGATTCTGGAATGTTTTAGAATCTTTGGAAAACGATGTCTATTAAAGTTGTAGTTTTGCATGAGTTTTGACTTTGCTGAGTTTTGATTTTGATCCAGATCGCTATATCAGCAAAGTTTTGACGGTTTATATCGTTGTTAAGACAGCTTTGTAGATTTTGTGTGTATAGTTCTACAGTATCCCAAGTACCCAGTGACCTCCTAAAGATATGGTTGCGAAGCGCTTGAGAGCTCGAGTGGTCATTACTCCATCCCGCATATCAAAGTAGGAGGCTCACGTTCTTTTGAGTTATTCAAAAAAAGGTCCTGGACAGATAGAGAGACACACAGACAGAACTATTCGCTTAGTAAGAAGTAGATTTCTCAAACCAGTTAATGAATTTTAGTTTTGAAGACCCTATGTGAAACTAAATTTAACAGTGAATCGAGTAGTTAACGGACAGCACAAAAAAATGAGCAACAATACAAACCAGAAAAGGGCGGAATTCCGGATTCCATCGTTTTTTTTTCATTCCGTCTTCCGGATTCCAGATTCCGTGAAAAAAAAATTTTCCGTTTTCCGCTTTCCGTATTCCGAGTTCCCAAAATCCAATTCGGCCCTACTCTGCAGAGAAGGGCGGAATTCCGGATTCCGCCGTTTTTTTCATTCCGTCTTCCGTATTCCAGATTACGTAAAAAAAAATGTTTGCGTTTTCCGTTTTCGGATTCCGAGTTCCCAAAATCCAAATCCGCCCTACTCTGCAGAGGAGGGCGGAATTCCGGATTCCGCCGTTTTTTTCATTCCGTCTTCCGGATTCCAGATTCCGTAAAAAAAATGTTTGCGTTTTCCGTTTTTCGGATTCCGAGTTCCCAAAATCCAAATCCGCCCTACTCTGCAGAGAAGGGCGGAATTCCGGATTCCGCCGTTTTTTTCATTCCGTCTTCCGGATTCCAGATTCCGTAAAAAAAATGTTTGCGTTTTCCGTTTTTCGGATTCCGAGTTCCCAAAATCCAAATCCGCCCTACTCTGCAGAGAAGGGCGGAATTCCGGATTCCGCCGTTTTTTTCATTCCGTCTTCCGAATTCCAGATTCCGTGAAAATTTTTTTTTTCGTTTTCCGTTTTTCGGATTTCGAGTTCCCAAAATCCGATTCCGCCCTACTCTGATGCAAACTGTTACCACAGTATTCAGTATTGAGTATTTACAGTATTCTGGCACTGGTTAGTTTCATGATTGTGTTTGAACACCTGCTAAACTAAAGAGTGGAATGCAATATGCATCAACTTCTCTTTCTATTGCTATTCTATGTTTATCATGTTTCCCTTTGGCTGTTCTCAGACCGCTGCTGCCATTAGTTGTGACTCATGGCTCTCTGCACACTTTATTGTGGGCGGAGCGGCGTCTTTCGCTCATGTGTTGATCGAAGAAGAATTCCATCTCACTTTATTTTAAAGCAAAATTATAAAGTGGTTTATGAAATTGTTCATGGATTTTTAATGGCAGCTTTCTGAATTTTATGAATTAAGGCAACATCTATGATCGGGATCAGTCCTCTCGAATCGCCAGCTGGATCGATTGTTCCTCGTGTCGTTCGCAATGAGTCGACTGTGTTGCCGAAGAAGGTGTTATCTGATGGGTAAGTCTCGCTTACCTACATGGAGAAAACTCCTAATTTCATTCTATTCATTCCTAATTTTGGGTTTGTCTGTTTTTCTTTCTCATGGTGTTCATTGTTGCCACGTAAGTAGAGTGCGAAGTGACCCTGATTCCGCACAACACAATTATATGAGAAATCATAATTGTACAAGAATATTTCAGAACGAGGAGCTCAAGCGGCTCTCAAATCTCGAGAGCAGCACACAGCTCGTCATGCTCACTCATCAACGGATCTGAAATTGTGCAACAGCAAAATTACGTGAACACTGAAATCTCTGAATTCCTTTGGTACATGGGAGAGATGGAACGAGCGAAGGCGGAAAGTACGTTGAGAGGCACTCCGAACGGCACTTTTTTGGTTCGATACAGTAGAAATCGGAAGAAAACAGTTATAAGTTTGAGGTACGTCTTCAAGCTCAACAAGATTCATCCGAATTTCCCAAAATTTCAGTTACAAAAGCGATGTGAAACATATGATAATTGAGAAAAATCAAGACGGAAAAGTGTATCTAGACGAAGACTACATTTTCAATTCTACAGTGGTATGTTGGTGTTTGTAGCAGTTTCTTTATCAGTTTCAGAGAATTTCATGACTTTTAAGATAAAAGAAATACTAATAAATTCGAAATGTATCGTTTTGCAGGAGCTGGTGCAATATTACCGCGACCACAATTTGATTGAAATCTTTCAAGCTCTCGACACATGCCTGAAGAATCCCTATTCTCAATGCATGGTGACTCATTTAAAAACAATAAGACAATTGATTTAAACCGAAAAGAAAAGAATCACATGCTCTGGATGAAAAAAGACAATAATAATCAAGAACAGCAAAAAGTAGTCAACAATTTAACAATAAATATATTGATAAGTATGAAATATGTGGTAAAATTATTTCAAATATGTATTTTGAGCCTGTCATTTGACAATATTAAAAATCAATTCGCATGAGCATCGAGATATTTGATCTTAAACCTTATAAATTAGATGATTCTGTGAGGCAAATCAATCAGAAATACAACTGCTTTTTTTAGATCTTCAAAGCTATTCACGACTACGATGCTCCAACTCCAAACAATGACGGGAAATTTCTCTCCTTCAAGACTGGAGACATCGTTGTCTTATTGGATACCGTTGGAGAAGACCGTGGATGGTGGAAGGGCCAGGTTAACAACAAGGTAACTATCAACTTGTTAAACATGGCTAAAAGAAAATCGTGCAACAAAATGCTTTCAGATCGGCTTCTTCCCGTTGAGCTATGTCAAACCTTTTGATCCATCTACCGATGGTAGCAGTCCTGTGACGCCGACATCATCGAATTCTTGACATGCATCATCAAATAGTTCACTTTATCAAATTGTATTTACTATTTAAAACGTACATACGTAAACTTGCCATTAGGAACTCTGTGTAGCGAGTCTTCTAGTTTTTTTTTTCCTATTTTACAGATTAAAAATTTAAAAGAATAATTTTTCGTTGATTCAAATCTCAGAGATGTACGTGTTTAGCTATAAATTCGAACTATTTGTTCCGTTACTTTTATTGCCCGTTACCTTGTCCTTTTTTCTCAAAAATTTCTTTGGAAAACCTTCAAAATCGCCATAAAAACTTGTGATTCCACTCTTTGTGTTTTCATTCTTAGAACAACTTTATATCTGCTTTTCTGTAATTTTCTGCTGTGACATCGCTAGTCATAATTCTCACAAATTCTCTATCTGTGTTCTCGCCATATAGTTTTGGTCTAACACTGTCAGTCACATCATTCGCCGTCCGGTTTTTGTACTTATAGTACTAGATTCACTTTCCTCACCTTCTCGCATGCTCCATTTGTCATGATCAAAACTTTATAATCATTTCCTCAAAAAATTTGTAATGTACACTTGGCTTTTTTTCTTTTCTCAAGAAATGAACACAAATTATACCAGAAATATCAGCTTTTTGTACAATTGTATTTCAGCCAGATACAAAAAAAAAATCAAATGAAAGCAATGAAAACAGAAACAAAATGAACTTGATAGATATTTACACGAGTGAAGAATAAGGCAGGGATTATGGTTAAGGCACGGACTCTGCTATTTATGCTACCGTTAAAAATACCAGCACTTAGATCAAGATTTGCCACGAACGATGCACTAGATTCAGCTACATTATTCAGTTATGACCAGTTTAAAGGAATTGATAGGGTACCATCGCTAGTCACATAAATGCTAGGATTAGCGGAAATTATAATCGAAAGCCCTGAGACTAGATTTCGCACGTTTTCTGAGCAATTTGTGAGACGATATATACATTGGATCAAGGCTTCGGGTGTGAATGCTTGCTCCCATTTTAAACCGGTTAACTTCAATTCTTTTATACAATCCTCACGAGCAAATTCCAGTTCGTTCTGAAAAAATTACTGATTCTTTCGTGGTTTTGCATAGACATTGAGATATTGAGACATGACTATACAAGTTCCCCATAACACTGCCGTCTCTTCGGTATAACTCGGCTCATAATAGAGATATCAAAATCTGTAATTGCTCTTTAAATGCTTATTAAAAATGCTGCAATTCTAATTATCGATTTTTCGATACCTCCACATTGAACCAGGATAAGTAGCTATCTTGTGAGAGTATGTGGCTATTAATTAACAGAAATACGACAAGATCTCTTGATTATTCAAACACAATTCTTACCATCAAATGATGCATTTGATGATTGATCTCAATTGCTTTTTTAGCATTTTCCTCCAGAAACTGGACCAGCGAAGGAACGTCAACATTGCAAGGTATATACAGTCTTCCATCTAGCCCGATGGCCAACTCGTCGTAAGATGTTACAACCTGAATGTTATCCTTCAATTTGTGTTATTAAACAACTTTCGCTCACCTCCAACATTGAATTCTTTGCTGAATCTTCTACACGCTTCAACAAAGCTTCTTTTTTCCAAACCCTCACTGTCAACGTTTGGAGTTGCGTCAATGTTTGAGCCAGCCCTTTGAAGTGAGGTAAAAGAATCTGTGCTCCACCAAATGTTTGTTCCAGTTGCTTTGCGGTTTCTTTCAGCAAAGGAATATGTCTTTTCCGAATTTGAAACTCCTGGCACGTGTGCTCCCACTGCTCAGGGACATGATCAGCTCCGAGTTGAATAGATCCATCGCAACAAATGAAAGATCCCCTTCCGAATCTTAAGACGTTTTTGAAAAAGGCTTTTTCAATGACGATTTTAGTTTCAGGCGTTGCTTGATCGATCATTCTATTGACGTTCGCAATGCATCTACGCATGTGAGACTCTTCCCATGTTATCTGCCATATAACCTGTAAGAAAATTGAAGAATTATTAATGAAATTCAAGATTTTACCCACATCTTTCAACTGTGTTCTATATTTTAAATCATCAATATCTTCTTTAATTGAAAATTGAAGTGTTTTCGCTTCCCTTGTTTTTCTCATTGCCTCTTCACGTTGATTGGTCAATGAATCATATAAATTCGTGAGAACTGTCGCCTTTTTCCGTTTTAAATACCTGCAAAACATCTTATCAAACTAAATTTTTTTTGTTGGGCCGTCTGATATCATTAAGTTTTTTTTTTCTGATTTCCAATGAAATCAAAGTTGAAGAAACCAAAAGTTGTGGAATATGAATCAACTACATTATTTTTGATCCGTGTGGACTTGCAATAGGTTGTTTAAGCAACGCGATTTTATCGTAACTCACGATTTCAGCAAATCCTCCTCGACATTGCTCGTTGTGAATCCTAAGCCTCCAGATACACCTCTCGTTTTAGCGGAACCGGTTTCTTTGAACTTTAAGTTAGAAGTACTCAGTTCACAAGATTCAAGGGCATCTCTACAGAAAACAACCAATTTATTAACAAATATAAAGCAAAATTGACAGCTGACTAACCTTACAATTTTCGCGGGGTCCGTGCCTGACAGATTGATACTAATTTTCCGAAATGTTGTGGATTGTTTGTCGGCGATGGAAAAGCTTACCTGCAAATAGACTGGATGAGAACAACAAATCAATTCGCACCCACTTTTGTTGGCTTCAGAGAAGGAGACACGGGAAACAAGTCATTCATGTAGCCGTTGAAAATTTGCAAAGATTTCTCGTTTTGAGTTTGGATTTCAGGGAACCTGGCGTACCTGAACAAATAAGTATTGTAATAAAATAAAATGCGCACTCATTCCCATTTTTAAAGCTACTTTTGAGTTTCTTTATTTTAGCTATATTTTATATAAACGAACTTATCAGGATGGACCAGAAACAAGAATGGACGGAGAGCCTGCGCAACCTCGTTGGAACTGATGCATCGTTTAGAAATTCGCCATAAATATTGTTGCTTTGAAGGAGCACCAGCACTGAACATGTGTCTGAAATTACAACATCACCACTCAGCGTTTTTATGTTTTTTTTTAACATCGATAAACCGTAGTAACATTGAAAAAAACCTTGAATAGCATCTATTCAGAGGTTGATTGGTCGAAAAAGGTTGACCAGAAGTCACATGTCGCTGTGACTAATTCTAAACTGAAAATGGTTGGTGGGGTGGTTGTTCAACTGAATGAAGATACTGGCGAGAGAATGGAAAAATAATGGTGTCAGCTAGAGATTGGAGGAAGAAAATTGATGCCCGAGTGAAAAACTGGAGATCAGTTATCTGCTTATTCTATCATCATTTTTCCCACGTGAAAAATTGGAAAACAATAAAAAGAAACAATTAAAGAATGGTTAAACGTGCGCTAGGTTTTGGTGCATTTGATTTTGTTGAAACATGCTCGAGTTTGACAATCGGGTAGATAAGGCTGACCAGTTGAGTGCACTTTTAGTATTTGTGGTTTGTAGCCAATGGAACGGGGAAAACAGAGGATAGCAAAACTTTCGATTTTTTTTTCATTGTTTGCTTTTGTCAGGTGCCTCAAAATCATCTGGACGACCCCTTTGTTTGGAAATCTGTCATTGGTCAATAACCCAAAACATCCTAATAGTTTTATTTAACACAGTAAACTCCTTATAGCGAATATCGATACGTATTTCTGCTAAAAACCTAACAGAATAAGTGCTCCACAACTGGGTTGTCCAAGAATTAGGTACCACGAGTGCCCATCCTCCCACTAAAAAGAAATCGGCATGGTATAACGGCGCATCGTAACGATATGACTTGAGTGACTAGCAAAGGTTTTAAAGCGACTGGGAGCAACATAATTTTTGAAAATGTCAGTTATAAACAGTTAATCCGAAAGAAATACTGAAATTTAGTTTTTCTAGACGTATATTTCAGTATTAGGAGCTTCAAAAATCATGATGAGCTTTTCCCATTTTTAATAAAACTCGGAATATTTGAAAAAAAGAAGGTTTCATATGTGCAAAATGAGAAAAATTTGCACAGAAAAAGAAATGTAAAAACGAATTATCAAAAATGGTGCCATTTCTAAATTCCGCTTCCTTTTTAGTTGAGCTGAAAGTAAACATGAAGCTTATCTACAAATTTTTAGAAGGCTGTGCAACTGCTTACCGCCACGTGAAAAAACGGAAAATGCAACTTCAACTCTCTGACCTGATAGATTATTTCAAGACTGATTACCCATAAAGACTAAACATTAACTTATGAACGAATCGTTTATTCGAGGCCTAGTAACAGCCAACGTTTATCATGGAAGAGCAATAACGGGGAACAATAAATACACATAAAAATCGCCCTATTTCATTGAAATAAATCATAAAAATGAGGAAGAAACGTCGATTTAAAATTCTAGATGAGTCCTTCAATATTTGGAGGTTGTAGATATGGTAAATCTTTAGCATGATGTTGCTCTTCAAACTGTGGTCGGTATTCGCCATGGTTTTTCCGCCGATCCTTCACATATTTGAAAGCAAAAAAGCCAACTACACCAGCAAGTAGAAGAGCAACCTGAAATTATTTAAAGAGATATTTAAGAATATAAATTTCTGTAAAAACGTATTTCATAGAAAAGCTCTTTCTTTTCTTGAAATTGAAGCTAGAAAATTATTGATGAGCTCTACAATTAGCTTGAAAGCTGCTCCAACTGAATTTTCAGTGAAAATATTTCTACTAATCACAAAAACTGTAATTTGAACATATTGGATATGGCGATAAAGCTTTTTAGCTTAGAAAATAGAGCAAAATTAGTTTTTTTTTTCTTTCAAATGAAACATAGTACAAAACGATGTTCCATCCAACCGTTCAATGACTCACCACAACTGCAATGACTATACCCGCAACTGCTCCACCACTTATACCACCACCAGAAGTAGTGTTATTGTCTGCTTTATTGATAGTGTCTATCAATGATACCGTTGTTTCACTGACAAATTTTGTGAGATTGGTACTGTTTGATGCCATTTTTCGATGAAACCCGCGTCTAGGAGGACATATACAAAAGATATCTTCTCCGTCCAAATGGCAACCAGAAATAATCGGCGAGAGTGTTGAGGCTGAAATAAAAAGAAAGCTAACCTGAAAAGCCGAAATTTGAAATCGCTGCTCTAAAGCAAGAAAGATAGTTGAGGAGCAAAACGGGAATCAAAGAAACAACATTCTACGACTCATAGAAAAATAAAATTCTGAAGTGAACAAAAATATAGTGAAAACAGTGAATTTCTGGGAGTAACATGCGAGTTGACCTTCCTTTACTAATGATTCGAAAAACGAGAGAAAGCCAAATTGTTATTTTCACTGTGGAGCATAGAAGGTATCGTTTTCATGATGGCTTTCTCTGATTCTATGACTCCACCGTATGACTCTTCTTTTAAAGTTATCATATAAACACAATTTTTGGCTATTTGTATATATGATAGAAACGAACTGGTGGAGAAACAATTGTGGCGGTGAAATGAGTCATTTGAGAATATGAAATATAGGGGAAAATGAAATATTTACAGAAAATTATCATTTGTAGCGAAAGCGTAGAAAATAGTAAATTTTGTGTGATTTAAAAGAAAAAAATAATTTTTTTAAAGAAAAGATTTCATTTAATTTTTACTGAAATTTTCTCATGTCATTTTTGAAAATAATTAGAAAAAGTGAAAACAACGGAAATGAATTTTGAAGTTTATAATCTTTAGATTTAAGCAATGTAACTTTCGAAACTTCCGCTGACATATCTGAACCACTAGGTCCGCTTTGCTAACGCAGTAGCCTATAACTTTTTAAGTTTTGTGAGCTTCATCTACAGTGCATAATTTCTCCCGAAAGGTGTATCGCAACAGCAGTAAGAGCAATGAAAAGAAAACCTAACTAATATTATTTTGTACTTCCTTCTGTTAACTCCCCACCCGCTTCTCTGAGAGGTGTCTTTGTATTTATTTTTTGAATTGAAAAATTGTTCGAAACGCTCAAACTTTTAATCAAAAGTTTAATAACAAACAATAAACAATAATGAGTCCCCGCTAAATTGTTTGCACAGAAAGGAGCGTTTAGACCAAGAATGCAAAACTTGGAGACGTGATGACGGTTGAACTGATAACAGATGTGTTATGAAATATTGTGATATTCAATTTGTATATGAATTGAAAGTGGGAGCATAAAGGTGTCCCGGGGGAGGTTTGTTGGAGGGGGGGGGGGGAGGTACGGCGACACAAACGTCAAACAAAACACCACGTTGAAACTTTCGGCAAATAAAATTCGGCTATTGGCGAACTCTACCTAAAGTGTGTGATGTCTTGATTATGCGATCAGATTAGCCGATCACTAACTGCTATTGCTGCCTCTACGCTATAGTCAGTTAAAACGTGAACTCAACTGTCTGTGAGAAAAAGAAAAAGAAGTAGTAGTAATAATAATAATAAAAGTGGAAACGGCAATTATTTGGTTGCCATGTTGGCCACGAGATGTACCTTGCTTGTTGGCGTCATTAAGTTAAGAAGGAAGATAGAAAAAGTGGGTGGTCAGAAAAAAACAGTGAAAAATAGTAAAAAAGAAAACTGGTTAGACAGGGACCGAGTACTCCACGTCTCAATGGTTTCTCGCTGTGAAATTTGAGTCATTGCCTGTGTTTCAGGTTAGGTATTATTCATACAAGGTTGCGAGTAGAAGTGGGAGAGGCAGAAAGAAAGAGAAAAGTATAAAATAAAAGAGAGAGAGAGAGAGAGCTTGAAAATGGAAGAATAGAAATAAAATATGTTTGAATACTGAATTGCCTCGGCATAAACTGAATGTATTTACAGACAGAGAGACCGTGGGGGGGGGGAACATTTTGGATTGTATTCAACTTGTGATATTCAAAACATGAATGTGCAAGGTTATGATGCTTTTTTATTAGGTTCCAAAAAAAAAGATGACGCTGTCAACAAAGGTGTAAGAAAAATATTTTTTTCCGAAAAAGATTTTTTTACAAATGTGAAAATATTACTGTTTTTTAAGGTAGAATGGCAGCAAAGGAAGGAATCCAAAATGTATTTTTAAATCTTAGTTTGCTAATATTTAATAAGGAAATTTTCCTCAGCTGAAATTCGCAAGTCGAGACCAATTTTACACAATACGCAAGTCTAATACTATTGTACTACAAAGAGGGGTATGTAATAGAAAACATTTGTTGGACTGTACTAGAAATGTGGAAATTCACAGAGTTTTATCATTATCATTTCAACGTGTTGTGATTGGGTGGCGTTTGAGGCCAAAATGGAAAAAAATGTTAAATTTGCGAAGAATTTCAAAAGATTTGGCTAGCCTCTAGCAAAGGCTCAATGAAGTTAGATGTAATGAAACCAAGAAATTTCTGCTTTCATAGGTATAAGTGAAAAAAAGAACATTTTTTCAAGAAAAATGTGAAACGTGATTATAACAGTGTTGATAAGCAACCCGAAGATTGTGACAATGCGTATATGAAAGAGAATATGGTTGACAGTTATCATTTGCATGACTAACTAGCCAAGTCGTGGGAAGCAGTAGACGTTTTTTGGTGAAACGAACCAAATAGCCAAAGTAATTTGATAGACGTGAAACCGATTCACCACAGATGGAGAAAGAGTGTGACAGAGAGAGAGAAAAAGAGATAAAAACTACATAAATTATTGGAATCCAACAAATCCAATCCTGACATCCAATTAGAACGGCACGAGTCCTTTCATTAGAAATGGGAAGACATTAAAAACAGGTGGTTAGGAAAGGAAACGATTGGAAAAACAAGAAGCAAGCCATTCAATCAATGGCGTAACAAAAATTGGTGATATCGCTATTCAAAATAACTGGATCCAGTAGAATGAAATGCTGATAGAAATCTATTAGCTGCCACGCTCATTTCTCATTTCTCACTTACGTTTCAGCGCGCGTATCGCGCGCTTTTTTTTCTCAATCAGATCACCAAAAAATTCTCTTGAGTATTTCCTGATGTCAGCGATAGGCGAAACTAAGAGTGGGTAAATATTAACTAACGCTCAGATTTTGTGTTGTTCATTCGGCCAGACTCGAAATGAAACGCGAAAACGGTGGTAGGTCGAAGTAAGAAAACCTTGTCAAAACGTGTTTACACCTTGAGATACTTATAAGTGACCTTTTGCGACAAACGGGAAGCTTTCAAATTCTCTGGTTTATTTTCTAATACAACGAAAGGCTTACATTTTGTCATAACTGATGCTTACTGGGGGATTTCTATGTTTATTATAGCATTTTTTTCAGCATTCAGCAGCAAGGTCACCGGGGCTTTTTGGAAATCGAATATGAGAATAGAGGATTATAAATTCCCAAGAAAAACCTGTCTAATCTTTGAACTATTATAAGTCAACATTGATTTTTTACAACTCTAGAAACCCTAGATTCTCTCCATCGCAAACTTGATGTAAGCTTTAAGTTTCGTTGATTAATAACATTATCGTCTTGTTAGAACAATTTTTAATATTCATCTCTCTCAGAAAGCTCATTTGTCTGAAAATTTCCAGCAATTCAGATCATTGAATTCCCAATACATCCAGCTCAACTGCAGATTTTTCTTGAAACAATTCCAATACTTCATTTTACATCTGATTTCAAGGTTAGATAAATAAATTTAAAATTGGGGAAATTTTTTATTTACTTTATTTTATATAAAATTATAACTGAAGAAAACTACAAATTTCAAGGGAAACAACGTTTTTATGGCTAACTACTATTGAAAATTCACGTCAAAAACTAAAATAGACAACAATCAAAACACAAGGACTTTTTTTCTGCATTGCCTCAAGGGGCACATTAATTTCGAATAACAGCTATTCGGCAAGACAAACGATGGAGTTTTAAATTAGAACACAGCCACTTTGGTTTTTCTTTTTCAATTCATTTTTTGCAGATTTCCTTTAGGTTTAAAAATTAAATCTTAAAGAGCATTGAGCACGACGATTGATTGGTCTTTGATTCTATTTGTCTTGAAATTGGAAAAATACTTTCAACTTAACAATAAGAGATTCCTGAAAAAGCAGCAAATAGTTTGCAAATGCTTAGAGGCTTCAAGCAAAGCGTGAAAATCCCTCAAAGACTTTAGACTTTGCTTGAAAAAAAATGCAAGAGCTTTCAAGAGCCTTCAATTATATGCCGCAAAGAGCATAAAAGGGCTTGAAAATGTTATAATCCCTCAAAAAACATTAATTACATATTTAGCAAAGTTGTATTTATAAACTTTTCGCATTCTGAAAATCTCAAATGTTCTGTTCCTGGAGACAAGAGCTCCACTAGAATTAATATCCTTTTCAGCATTGTTTTAATTGAAGCTGACTCTTTTTTGATTATTGATTTGAATCAGATGAAATCTAAGAAGAAAACAGAAATAAAGAATTATTTTTCAAAAATAGAGATTTAAATTGTAAAAAACCCAAATTGCATCTACCGCTGGATGCTATCAAGGAAAATATAATATATCAAAAATGAAATACCTGACCTCGAAAGAATCGTTTATTTCCGCATGTTACAAACCCCATTTTCAAACCATCGAGTAGACGTTTTTGAAATAAATAAGTTTAGCAGAATGCTAGAAAATATGTGTATTAGGAATGACGAGAACCGGTTTTACCGTCCAAATAAAATGCGCTCGGTATTTTTTAAATCATATCTTTCATTTTATCTCTGATAAAAAGGCTGTGCGAAGTGTTTCTCGTAAAATATAATGAAATCATAAGATAGTTTATGGAAAGATAAGATAAAAAAGTTTTAAATAGGTGTGGATATTAGATCTCCTCCCCCCCCCCCATTTCATCCTCAATTGCCACTCCTCTCTTGAAGTTTCTATCAATTGAAGGAATCTCACCATCACTTGATAAAATGAGAAAAAAAAAGTGGGAATGCAAATAAAAATAATAGTTGAGTATATTAAAGGAACAGGAGAGCTGCTCAGAAAACGGAAACAAACAATTGAAAGGGAATTCGGTTATAATCATTGACCTGTTTGCTTTCCAGTGATAATGAAAGCTTCAAATTATATTTTCAGTCAAATATAGGGAGAGAAGAAACATTAATCAAAAAATAACATAACTGAGAGCTAACAAAAATTCTCTAAAATACTGAAAACCACTACTGAAATTCAATTGCTAAAATTCAAGTAATAGGTTGGTACACTGAACTGTATGAACCCAATGGACTCCCCTAATAAAAACAACATATTTTTTGTGTTCTGGGATTTAAATAATCAATAAATATTCAGAAATATAATGTAAAATAAAGTGCGTTTCACATTTATACGGTCGCCACTGTTTAAGACTGTAACAGCTTGATTAGGGGATTTCACAACAAGACAACTTCAAAATCGAATTCCACACAAAAAAAATAGAAAATAAACTAAAGACACTTTCCGAACACTTATGGAAGCTAATTATTATTCAGACCAGAAACTCCATTTTATTTTGGTTTCACTGAAGCTCGACAGCTAGAATTTACGATTTGTGAAAATGTTTGTATAAAACTAATTGAAGAAGCAATTTTTAATGGGATATTCTTGCCGTCACAAGCATTTCAAATAAATTATTCATAAGATTTTTCATGTTATAAATTACGTTTGTGGGTTTTCAGAAAACGCAATAGGGGAAATATGAGAACAAGCATGGTAGTAAATATTAAAAAAAAAACCTTAAGTCAAAACCCGAAATATAAGGGTTCAACAAACGAAAAGTACCCACCTATCAAACAGTTGAAGCTTCTCCAGCAGAAAATATGTGAGCATGGTGGGGATTCTGCACAACTTGTATGGCTTGAGATTAAGACGAATGGCTCATATGAGCAATTGAATATTTTGGAAATTGTCCTCATTTTCAATGATTGAAAATATGAAAAAGACACTTAAGACTGACAAAAGGAACAATGTCGGAAGTGCGGTGAAGAGCAATTGGATAAACACTTTAAAAGAGGCCTACCCCGAGGTTTTCTTTTTGATAGCAATACATCACTATTCTCGTTTTGTCCATTGGATTTGAAGAAGTCTATTTCAAAGAACGTCCGGAAAACAAGGAATCTGAGGGAAAACCAATTGTCCGAGACGAAGAACAGCACCTAGAAAGCCATTCTATCTTGGGAAGTGTCAAGGTTAATGGGACAGGACGTTGAGGGACTTCAGGAGTAATTTTGAGTATTAGGAGAGTAGTGAAAAAACCTCAGTAGAACGCATTTGTCAAACATTTATTTACATAAATCTTTTCAATGTATTTCCATGTCTTTTCAAAAGTTTCAGTCTTTTTATTAGGGTTCAGTGTATCACCTACTTGGAACAGCACATTAGCTGCAAATATGGTTTATCACAGATTATAGACCTTAACATTTTCTATTAAAAAAAAGTGTGAACATAGGTCTATAGAAATTGCTGGCATTAAACAAAAAGTTTTTCTGAGCTGAGCTTAGCTGAGAGCTTCGGTGTCAAATTCGTCAGCACGGTTGCGTAGTCTTTTTTTCAAAACTCTTGGCTTTTATCATGACAAGTTATCATCAGCATTTTAATTTATAGAATCCGACTTCAATTTACGGCTATATATCAACATCAATTTTCATTTTGAATAATGTTTTGAGCCGGCACGTGTCTGTCAGTGTCGACTCGGATTGTGAAACCATAAAACTATAAATTTTGTGTTTGTGTTGGTGCACGAAGGTGTCTATGGAGAAATGTAAAGGTTAAAGAAAAAAACTGAAATTCGACAATCTATGAGAAGGAGATTCTTCTATTTTTAATGGCAATTCCATATTGAAAAAGAAAAATTGCTTGAACTGAAGTTCACTAGTTTAATGAATTCCGTCAGATGTATTTTACTAAGCTTCATGGTTCTAATATATTCCTGATCAATTATCTTTTCAGGTTAAACTTTAAATCGAGATGTCTTTGAAAAATGAACAAGAATTCAATGTATCTCATTCATCTTACTCTGCTACTGCTTACTGCTTTATTTCATTTAGAAATTTTTCTGAAAAGAGTGGTCGTCTTAAATCTCAACTTATCCTTCTCCACTATTTGATAAGCAACCAACTTATTGAGCCCCCACATCAGGCAGTTCAGGGAATGACTGAAAATTTTTCTAGAAAAATAGTAAAAACAATTAGAAAACGATTGGGAAAAGACTAAGCGGCTTTTGCTAGAATTCGAAAACTAGTCGACGAGTCAAAGAAAACTAATCAAAGAGCAGCACGAAATAAGACGATCAAAATGAAGATGCTGGAAGATGAGCTGGAAAACTCTAGAATCATGTATAAGCTAATCCCGCGAATAAATTACCGCGTTCTGCGAGCAAAGCATAATTGTGTGCAAAAAATGAATTCTACATGCAGAATTCAAACTAAAGATTCAGAAAAATTCGGGAACATTCAAAAGCTCAAGAATCGAAGAATGGACATTTAAAAGTGAAAAACAAAATAACTTTGCAAAATAAATACCTATAGCATATTGCAAGGAAACAAAAGAAGCATTAGGGAAATCAAAACTGATATTTCTGCAAGCTGAGCTTTTCTCGACTTCTGAGTTCTACAGTATGCTTTCTTAAAGATAGACAGATGAGCAGAAAGTGACGCATTTGGATGCAACACACCTAAAAGAAAAAACGCTATGGGAGTAAGACAGAGAGAAAAGTACAATGCATGCGATTGCTAGTAGACTCGAATACGAGGAAATAAGACAAAACACGACTGGAAAAATCGAAATGTGAATCACTGAAAATTTTCGAAAACCTCTTATCTCGCCTAGCTGAAACCGATTAACTACGTTGCATGATGAATGACTGGTTAAGAGATGTTTCAATACTTGATCAGCCAAGCTCTAAGCATAGTTTAATTGAGCATTAAATTTTGAATAAGCGGCAACACATGTAAAAAATAAGAGCTCAGAAAGAACTAATACACTAAGTAATGATGCACTAAATAGCGGAGAACATAAGTTCTTTAAAAATTAGGATCTTACCTGGTCTGACAGCAAAAAATTAGAGAAATCGAGAATCTGACAAAGCCTAGTATTGTCTGGCCAGGTTAAATGCTCAAAGGGCCTTACCAGGCCTGATATAGTTTTGCAGAGTTTTTATAAAGCTTGACAAAGCCTTAAGGCCTGAAAAAAGCATTATATCAAGACTTAAGAGAAAGATATATGCGTCTCTCTTTGTTATCTGCTTTTTTTTTCAATTTCTAAGCCAATCGAACTTTTTCCAGGACAATAATGGATTGGGTTGATGCTACTTCTTATCCAATTTCACCGAGGAGCCGGTATCCCTCAATTCGATACCTCAGACAACTTTTCACAATTAAAGGATGGCCAACAGATACACATTTAAAGATGACGTCGTCCATATTTGAAACTGGATGTCAGGATTACAACCTGAAGACAATACCTAAGACACGAAGGCACTGAAAACACACATTGATCTTGCACCACTTTTGAGTGAGATTGGCAGTCTGGGCAGGTGCAGAGCCTTGCTGAAATGCCTAATTACGTCATTAAGAGTGTCTTGGGCTACAGGGATTGAAACTTTTCTTTATAGTCTTTAGAATGTTGATTTTGAACTTTTCCTGAAGAAAAAACAAAGGTTACATATTAGTTGGTCAGACTGCAACGAACATCATAGTATTTGACAGATGATAGCCCCCCCTCTTTCCTTTCGTTTCATTTGTTTTTTTAGACATCCCAGAAAGCACTCTATATCTCAATGAATTGAATGCAGTCTGAAAATTCCTGGTCTCAGAACACTATTACCCAATGCTCCCAGAGTGAATGCTGCGAAGATAGAGAATGGCGTTCTTTCATGACAACTTCAAAGTGAATCTCAGATTTTCTGGGGCGATAACGCATAAAGATGAGCTTTTTTCTGCCAATATTTCCCATAGACATACGCCTTATCTTCATCTATATTCACATATTTCTTTAGTGCGGATTTGTTTGAGTTATCTCTTTTACCGTGTTTACTCTCAATCTTTGAAGTTTTTACAATTTCCATTCTTTCTTACGATGAACAGTTTTGAAGTACACCGAGTGTTAGTTACTATAATATTTTAATTATAGGGTTCGCTTCAGAGTCACGTCGACTGGTTTGACGGTCTTGCCTATATCGTCAAACGAGGCCGCTCCTTCCTACTATATTACAAGTGAATAGTTAATGTTGCGAATGCATAACGAAGTGGTCTTAAACATGATCAAATAGTAAAAAAATATATATATTTGAAACGAATCTTTTTTGTGCTATATGTAATAGTTTCCCTATACAGATTTTTTTAGATTTAGACTTATTTTTCTTATTTTTCAAAAATTTTTCTTATGTAATGAGTTTAATCAATATGTTTCTTATTCTACCGCCTAAGGTCTATGCCTTCTAGCTGGATCCAGTATCAAGTCAAATTTGTTAGAAGACTAAAAGTTAAAATGATAAAGAAATCCTACGTAAGGTTTCCACGAAAGGCGAAATAAGACCGCCTCGTCTCGTCTTCGTTATCGTCTAGAATTCGTCTGACGCAGAGATAGTGCACATGTATTTTAATTGACGATGTGAGACGAACGTAAGACGAGACGAAAAGATTTGTTTCGTCTTTCGTGAAAACGTAAATCCTACGAATGAAAAATCTTCTAAAAATACAATATCACGGCGAAACTCTACCACCACAAGTTTTGGTTATACGCTAAAGTTGTCCAAGGCTTTCGCATAGTCCGAAGTTTTTTCTAGACTTGAGGAGTATTTCTGAGATATTTTGCTCATCTCACATTTACCGTATTCATTCAATTAAATAACAGTTCTATAATGCATTATAGACATAAAAATCACTTTTGCTTGATAAGCGTTGTCACATACTTTCCAGTACTCATCAATATCGAACTTTCACATTCCAAAAGAGCAATTTTGACTTCGCCATGAAATAAAACTTTTTGCCAAAATTTTCTCCTTCCTAGATTATTCCCTTATGAAATGCCAGTTGCACCATACGTGTTCCAAAGCCCTACCAATTTAATTTCCAACCTGACAAACCTATTACTGGTTTTTGAACATTTTTGTTCAACTCGTTAACTTTTTTATTACTACGTGTCAACGACATCTTAACCTTCACGTCATTACTTCTTATTAGAAAATTCTATTGTGAATTCCCAGTTGTAACATTTCACTGATTAACTCTCATGTGGAGTCCTACTTAAATCCTTCGGTTTTGACAATACACTAAAATAGAAATTCAAAGTTCTTTTATTGCTTCATCATCTTTTTCTAAAACTTCAATAGCCCCTGTAGACACTGAAACACGTAGTTTGAATATAAAAACATTTCAGCATGGATTAAGAGTCATCACATCAATTGTTGAACTGGGCGATCGGGTAGCGATATTCAAATGATTATAAGTCTGCAATGTGATTATTTAGAAAAAGACAGACGAAGTTCGAGCTAACCTATTTCATTATAGATGTCTTTCTTCCGTTTAACATGTGCTTCTTTCTCATAAACGTCTGTCGTTTCCATTTTTCTGCGGCTGGCTCGCGCTCAAATGTCGCATTTGTCCTTAGTTTTTGAATGAGCCCTTCATCAGCTGTCAAATCAACTAGCATAAAAAATGCCTGCCACAAGAGATCAGTTCCTTTTGCCAATATAAATGTAACCATCGCCGTCACCCCAAATATATAAATGTGGAAAGCTGTAATTAAGAAACATTCTCTTTCAACTTTCTTGCTCGGCTGGTTAGAGTTGATTTGTTAGAATCATACCAAGAGCCAAGTATTCATACGGTGGAATATTTAAAACAGACATGAGCACTAATGCGAACAAGCAAACGTAACAGGAAAGGGTGCCCATCTGAAATCTTGATTAGAGCATTAAAAAAAGTTTTTAAAATTTCACGGCTCACCAAAATTGACAATAAAGGAACCATCAATGCGGTTCTGCAGCTTTTGATTCCATAATCAAAACAGTAAGAACTGAAACTGATAAAAATGGCAAGGACGAGCTGAGCAACGAAAACACTGCATCTCTGAAAATAATCAAATCACTAAACAAGTCATTTAGACATCCAGCAACTCACAAACTTCAGGAAATCTATGTATTCGACTGATGCGAACAAGAAGAAATATGCGAAGAACAGAAACGAAATTATTCTCTGAAAAAAAAAGATGAAATAAGCGAATTCACGGGCTCACAATCTCCTCTCTTTCAGAAGAATTAGCTGCCTTCCTACTTTATCATACGTTGGCAAGAAACACGTGACACTTCACATTAACTATGCTATCAATCAGGTACATCCAGCGATTTTTTTTTATTTTTAAGACGAGGAGGAGTTAAGGAGAAGTTAAAGCCCTTTAAACTGTAATTAAGTGTTTACCCGCTTTCCAATAACTTTGAGTAATTTCAACTCTGGATATCTATCCCAGTAGGTGGGCTTCTTGAACTTTATCGTGCACTCTGTTCTTCTCATAGTTATCTGATACATCGGTAAATACAGTCGGATGGTCTCTTCCGGTATATTTTCCGGTAGCTTTGAGCAAATAATCTTCTGAATATCAATGAGTGAAAATCATGAAAAAGGTGACACGCTGATAAACTGGAAATGTGCGTCATACATCAGAAATCGGAGTAATTCTTATTACATAAAAATTATAGAAAACAAAATTTCGAATAGAAAACGAGTCTTCTAAAATACGAATTTCGCCTTTTTTTTTGTGGCTGTATTCCTATTCCTGGAAAAATAGGGTGGACCAGACCAGAAGCAAAAAAAGGGATTGGGTATAGAGAGCTATGCGTTGAGATTGCCTTTTTTCTTTTTTTGCCTTGCTGCCGACGTGGAGTAAACTGACAAAAAATGCGAGCAAAAAGGTTGAATCCGAATAAAATCACATCTCTAAGACGATACAGCCTTCTTAAAAGGAAAATGTCAAACATCATCTTGAAAAATTGGCGGATGAAATTGAGAATCCAGAAAAATAGGTTCCGAGATGTATTCTCATTATTCCACTACCCAGATTTATTATAATTGAGCATAACAAATAGAAGAAATGCGCTCAGTCATCACCCTAAATTGCAGGGGAAATTAAAGTACAAGATAGTAGGCGGGCGATTTCTTAAAATTTGTCTGGTTTTCTTAGAAAATGCGCTTTATCCATTATTCCAGTCAGTGAGTAATTGCAGCAATGGGCCAATGAATTTTTAATGGTTTTCAAGCTGTTGAAGTCTGATACTACAGTGTTTGATTTTCAATGATACAAACGGTTTTGCAAAACGTTCATGAAAAGAAAATCTGTAAAAAATCAAGAAGGCTTATGTACAAAGCACAATACTGACTGAAAGTAAAAAATGAAATTGGGATTTATATCACCTTTAAATCAACGCAAATAAATCGATAACTGT
Organism: Caenorhabditis inopinata; assembly: GCA_003052745.1. Taxonomy (NCBI): domain Eukaryota; kingdom Metazoa; phylum Nematoda; class Chromadorea; order Rhabditida; family Rhabditidae; genus Caenorhabditis; species Caenorhabditis inopinata. The sequence continues at coordinate 3,779,489 of AP018156.1, read as the reverse complement.
ATATTATTATTATGAAATATTAAAAAGAAAAAGTATGCTCGGTTTATTTCGCAATTTTCATTACGGGTTGAAAATTATTAGTAAGCATATTTCAGACGTACTGATCCTCAGTTACTCACAAAAACGGCAAAAAAAGAAGAAACCCTTTAAACAACCCTTTAAGCAACCTTTATTTTGAGTTCTGGGAGAAACAAAAATAAGTTTGAAAATTTTGCTGAAAGAGACTGGAAATTTTGAAAAAAAAAAACTTAGCGTTTTTGCACCAAAATTGAATTTAAATGTCAGTTTAATTATTTTTAATTGTTTCACTTTCACAGCTTTCACTTTTTTCGTCAACTTGAAACATTTTAAGAGTTTTTTTTGTTTTCATTAATTAAATAAGCGCCCCCCCCTTTAGATATAAACGTTTCCTGATGCTTTTTCATTGAGCTTTTGTTTATCCAATCCGGATCTTTTGATATATTTCCTATATCATTTCCAAATTCAGACCGCTAACCTTATCCGTCGTATTTGCCCACACCTCCCTGTCCTGTCCATCATTGACAGGGGATGGTTGCGCAGCGTGTGTATGTATCTTGACGAGCCAACACCGTAACAGAAGTCCTATTCATACACATTACACTTTTTTCTCCTATTTGGCCTGTTTCCAATTCTCTTAATATCGGTATCCTTTCAATTTACTGAACATGGACCAGGCAGCGGAGCAAACCTTTGATATTCTGACGCAAAGCTCAGTTATATTCATAGCTTTGCTCATCGTTATGTCAGTTGCATTTGTCGCGTATAGGTGAGTATTTCGTTGTTACCATGTCGCTGAGTTCAAGACATCAAACGACATTCTAGCGGTGAGCCGATGTGCCATTACAAATTCGTAAATGATAATAAAGAGATTATTGTAGGGTTTGTCGTTTTCGTTTCTAGTTTTATTAAAGAGAATAAATATAAATCAAAAAAAAAGACAGAGAATTGTTTTTCAGATGTATCCAGAAAACTTGACGGGCTTCATGAGAGAAAAGTTTTTATTATTTAATATTTGTAACTTCATACTCTTCATTTTCATTTCTCATTTCATATTTTCTGTTTAATACATGTATTTAAATATATATATTTTTTTTCAAATAAAATAAACTATAAACCACAATATATTTAACTCTGCTTGCAATTCGTCTTGAGTCAAATGTTAAAAGTACAATAACAAAGAGATTTTTCATTAATTATATTCCAACATTGTTAACATTATAGAATTACTAAAAAGCAACTCTAAAGAACACTGAAACCCATAATTATCAATGATGTACTTCGAAAGTTGCTGATTTTTGGAGTAGCAACATAGTGAGAATATCGTCATTTGATGGCTCGTGACAGAAAAATATGTTCACACAGTGAGATCTACAAAAAAAAAAATTCCGAGAAAATTGTTCTGGAAAGCTTGCGTTAATCTTTGTAATTTCCCGTAGACGCTTTAGAGAGCACCTATAATTTCCGTTCTTTTATTAGAGTACAAACTATAACTGAATATCGCCCACTCTAAAAGTGCTTCGAATGCCAGATTTTTTGTTTTCACTTATCTCAATATGATTTACTGGGTAAGCTGTTAAGTCGAATGTTATTTGTAGAACCCGCATGAAATATACGAGCTGGCTAATTTCAGCTGGCTGAGCGAATTGCATAGGGCGCGTTGGCTCTATTGCCTTTTCGCAAGCTTCATTTTTGGCTTCCGTTGTTTTGATTCTTAATTTCTGTTGGTAAGCTTCATGACTGAGAAGTTGTAAGAAATTTTCAATTCGTTGTTTTCGGAATATTTCCTATTTTTTTAGAAATTAATTTTTAAGTTTTTTTTTCTATTGTTGCTCAAATGTCTATGTCTCAAATTTAAAATAAAAGCGATGTAGCTATGCTCACAGAATGAAGCTCAGCAGATCACAAATTACATATTTTTCAAAGCGAGAAGTGATTGAATCATTTGCATATGCTTCTTGCATTCAACGTTTTGTGGTGAACTGAATATTGGTGGATCATTGTTTATTTCGCAATTACAAACTTTCATGATCAAAACGTTTATGGCTACTTTGATAAAATTTTGTTCTATTAGATTATATTTGTAAACACAATATTACGTGAGCAACTTCTTGAAAATTCAACAAAAAATATAAATTAAGCGTCATGTGATAAAGCGGACTTTTTTTGACGGTGACTGCAAAGCGTGATCTTTTCATGTGAATTTATATGAATTATACCAAAATTTAGAACGTTGTTTGGTCTATTTACCCTCTTTGATGTTGCGTACTAAGCGGTGATATACCCGTCATTAGACATTTATAAGCTCTCAATGCTAGTAGGTATTTTGGCAGTTGTTGTTTTTCTGAAATGCCTAATTAGAATGTTCGTTGGTTTACCACTACTCGTGCACAATTACAGCCTAGATAGAGCTGGAGAAGAGTGCGTGCTCGAAATCTCTGCCTCCCAGGAGTAGGTTTGTCTATAATTTCTTCCTCTTTTTACATGCTCCATGCTTTGACCTTACGCGACAAAAGTGTCGAGGTGATTCGGACTTTCTCTCATTAGTGCACGCGCGTTTGAATAGAAATTCTCGCTATTTTGAACTTGAAACATCTGTTTCTAATGTTTTTGCAAGAGGATCACTGGCGCAGCCAAACTTCTCTCAAACATGCGAAATCATTTTTTTTCTCACCTAATAGAAATGTAATTTCGACATGGGAAACTTGGAAATGCGGGGGAGACACCAGGCTTTTCCCATTTTTTCCCAGGTTGCAGATTCACGAAGAATATCAGGTGTAGTTGTTATTCACGTTCTTTCCAGCAGTACATGCGACTGTAAAAGCTGGAAATTTGCTCACTCAAATTTCCAGAAGCAGACAGCTCTTTTTATATTCCCAAATCTCAAATGAAAAAATATAACTAGAAATAATAAGCAGATCTGTGTCTGGAAGCATGTGATTTCTATTATTTTAGTTTCAATTCAATTATGCCGTTATGATTCATTTAAATTGGCACTGGATAGACTGGATAGCTATGAAAATGAGACTAAATACTTACTGGTGCACCTTGAACATCGCCATGTTATAGCCTGTTACACGCTAGCTTAAATTCCGTTGTTTCTAGTCGCTTTTTTTCTCTCACTACATCTGCGTTTTGCCTGAAGCCACTATTTATTCTTTCCAAAGCACTTATTTTTTCTAGTTTTTTTTCTAGCTTTTCATGGTAAAAAACAAGCATTTTCATTTTTAATTTTCTAATACTTCAAACTTGTGACTGCTCATTTCCAGCCGTAATAGATTTCTTACTGATATTCCTGACTGTTGTTTTTTATTGTTGTGAATTTCTCTTCAAACACCTTGAAATGTTAACACATCCTTTCATCCTAATGTGAACGCCAAGAAATATTAATATATTTATTATATAATTGTTATTGAAAAAGAATTTGCACAGGTGATTTCAGTTTTCAGCAGACTATAACAATAACATATCAACAACTGCTCTGAAATATCTCGGTTTTCCTGCTTCATGGCAAGCAAACGAAGTGGTGGAAGAGGAGATGTGGTGATGCATTTTCAGCATCCCGATGGATTCAATCCAAATGACACTGTCTACAAATCGTGTTGTTGTCATTCTAAAACGTTTACTATTTTCGTGGGAATTTTTGAAATTTTCACAATATGTTTTCTGCTCGTAGCAGGTGAGTGCTCTTTGCAAACCTTTTTGAAAACTTTTGAAGTAAGTGTCATTTGAAATTATGGCATTGAGAACTTCTTCTGATTTTGTGCAGTTTGCTTTAAAGTGTAGACTGCAGCTTCTCATATATTTCGCAAATTTTCAAATTTTAATCCAAAAAATTTATTTTCATAATTTTTATATTAAAAATAATGTATTACGTCGCTTTTGTATAATCTAAACAGAGATTTTAGTGCTTCCCGATTTGACGACTCGTGTATGTGATAGAGTCGTCAACGAAACCGATGTTCAAGGTACATTCGACAATTTGAGCATGGAGTGAGTCTTATGAAGTCATTTCAAAGTTGTATTATCAATTTAGGAATGTTCACAATGTCACCTATATCGTTAGTTTTCTCTGCCAAAATAATATTGCATGTCTCATTTGGCCTGTGACACAGGTACTCAGCACGCGTTCTTCAGTGTACCTTCTTAATGTATTTCTTTTGATTTCAGATAACAGCTGTAATTGGAATGTTTTACGGAATTAAGACAATTCGTTTTTGGTTGTTTATCCCACATTTCATTCTCAGGTAATAAATATATGCATCAGAACTTCGCTTTGTAGGAAAATGTCTTAAATTCAATGGAAGTTGTGCTGAAGAATCCAGATAAGGCTCCACATGAGGCAAAGTGCATTTTGCCAATAGGAAGAAGTACTGAGACTAGTTTTGAATTAGCAACGTTATTTGTGATGGGGTTATTCATGAAAAGCACGAAAATCATTTTAATGCAAAAAAATGCCTTTTTTTGCATTAAAATGCAATCGTGAATAACATTAAAGTGGCGTTTCTTGCATTAAAATGCAATTGTGCTTTTCATGAATAACCCCATTACAGTTCCTGTAATCTGAAATAAAATTGAAATGAATAGAGAGAGAGAGAGCAATTCACTGAAACTGTGCAAAAAAAAATTTGAATAGTAAACGTTGAATATACGTATTTGTCAGTTTCAACAGCGGTTGCTAAAAATCTCATTAAAAAAACTAACTCACGTGGAAGTATTATAGTCTTTCTATAGCAAATTCTTCTATGTGCTTGAATAAGCTGGGCTAATGAGATACTTTAAAAAATATATGGGATTCAACAGCGATTACGTAGCTCGTGCCAGCTGAGCTATTCTGATTTGTTCGATGATCCACACAAAGAATAGGAGCATCAATAACATCTGTTTCAACGAAACTCGGTTAGAGCTCAAAACTGATTTTCCAGGGTCTTTTGTCTTTTCTTTATTGTCTTCATTGAAATTTGGGTCATTATCCACGCGACAAGCCAACCTGAAGAGAGCGTTCCTTACATTATAACAATAGTAGTATTTGCCATAGTTGGTGTTGGTACAGTTTATGCAACGGTAAGCCTGACATCTTCTGTGTAATTCAAAAATGTCGAAATTTTAGTGGGTTGAAATCAGATGTGCACATTTTGTGAAAAGATCTCGAGAAACCGGGTTCTCCATCAGCGTTGCTCGGCCAGTTGGTCCTGCGACGATATCGCTGAGCGAAAATCTACCAAATGCTAATGAAAATTCTCAGCCGGTATCTGCGTGAACCTCTGAAATTTCTAATTCATTGCCTTTTTACAGACCCGCAGGCTTCCGCCACTTCGTCATAATCAGAACCAATATATTGTCAATGAGACTGCTCCACCAGCGCCTGGAAATCCTAACGAAAGTCCGTTCAAAGTAAAATTTGACGCTTTGAGTAATTTAACTGTTTTCAGCAAACAATCGCTAATGTGTGAATCTACTCAACTTAGCAAAACGGGATAAAACAGTCAAGACGATATCACAAGTTTTCATTGTTTAATTTTCATTTCTTTTTCTTTTTATGAATCTCTAACCTCCTTTTTTATGCATAAGTCTATGTAAACTTGTTCTTTTATCACAGCTGTAAAGTTAAAGGTTTGGCAGACACATCTTCGATTTATGACTGACAATTGCTTTTTTTAAAGGTTTTATTTCGTTTATATCATACAAGAAACTAGATAGTCCTCGGTTATTCACAAAAAAACGCAAGAAATGGAGAAAAGAGGAAAAAGCAACCATGTGAAATAAGTTCACGTGGTTCTATCGAGTTGAACAATTCTGAAAATGAGAAATGGAGATCATGCATTTGGTTGAAATACCTGGCTTTTGCTGGAGACGTTAGTCCCGTCATCATTCTGTTTCGGAACTTGCTAAATGAGAATTAATGCGAAGAGATCATTACTTCCAATCATCTAAAAAAGAGATAGAATCAAGACTCTATTTTGTTGATTCAATACGGATTTTTATCATAAAAGGACGTTTAATGGCATCAGAATAAATTGTAGAACAACTTCATAATGATTATAAATCAAGCGAGAAAAGTGTAATGAAATCATGTATTTAAAACTTAATTGCATACAAAAGTAAATAGAGAAGTGAGATTACATGGGTAATCATATCAAATTCGATTCGGAGATAATGATTTCTGAAGTCTCAAAAGAATCTATCATCAACAGGTTAAGATTTTATCTTTTCTTCTTATTTTCAATGCGAATAGACGGTTGCTAGAACAGAATTGTTACGCTACATTATCTCCCTCATACCTGATTACCGTCAAATACGTCATGAAAACTTCATGTTTCCTTAGCGTATCATAAGGTTCATTGAGCAACAGCACTCGGGAATCCCTTTTCTGTGTTGACCCGTCTATTCCTCAGAATTGGGAAGTCATCGAACACGTCTAGGCAAATATGGTGAAGAGGTAAGGCTTCCACGAAAGATGAAATAAGACCGCCTCGTCTCGTCTTCGTCATCGTCTATAATTCGTCTGACGCAGAGATAAACATTGTGTTGGTACACATGTATTTTAATTGACGAGGTAAGACGAACGCAAGACGAACTGAAAGACGAACTGAAAAACCGACTTGTTTCGTCTTTCGTGGAAGCCTTATGATAAAGTAATACAATGAGAGAAATTGTTAGCAGAAAGTTCGACAGCTCAAAAAAAATATTGCAGTCAGTTTGCAACATCGTCGATCAGAGAAACCTTTGCTTTTGTTTTTCATTTTTTTTTCTTCAGATTCTCGTATGTAGAATCTTACAATCAGTAAAAAAAGGTTTTAATCGATAGTGTCCAATCGCCCACTTTTTTGTCTCAAAATTGTCTTTTTTGTTCCAATTATTTTCAGGTGAACTTATAATTTTGTGAATAAAAATTGGAGGGTTTCATGCAAATAACTTTTTTTTCAAACTTCATTTCTTGCAGAGATTTGATTGGGTATATTTGAAATTATCTCTGAATTAAAAATTAGTTTATCGGAAAATAAATTTTGGAAACATTTGAGAAAAGAATTATTCTGAACAATTAAAGCGAACGTATATTTGTGTTTAGCACGTTAGTAGTAGAAGGACTCTCTGCTAAAACAGAGCGAGGATTAGACAGGAAAGAGCCAACAAAGTCGGATAATGGATAGACTAAATAAGTAAATAAATAAGCATATACTAATTTTAAGCGCTTCCTTGATATCCAAAGTTATTTGTAGTCCTGATGGTATTCATATATTGATTGATTAGGTTGCTGTGGAAGTATATCACGTGACATCTGAATAATGAAAAAAAAGAAAATACTTAAAAAAATTTAAAAAATACCAAATAAGGATAAAATGATAAACGATATTGCAATCGTAGGAGAAAATTCTAGAAAAGAAGTAGAGGTAGAGGATGATCACTCACGGATCAGGTTGAAAAGTGATTGGATTATTATTTTATATTAAAGTTGCCAATCAGATGAGCATTGAGGACGTCAGCTTTTTTCAAATGATTCTGAAAAGTGATTTTTGTCGATATATTGATGATCTCCCTGACAACCATTTTTAAATGGTTAAAAGGCTTCCACGAAAGACAAAATAAGTCCGTCTCGCCTCGTCTTCGTCATCGTCTAGAATTCGTCTGACGCAGTATGTTGGTACACATGTATTTTAATTGACGATGTAAGACGAACGCAAGATGAACTGAAAGACGAGACGAAGGGATTCCACGAAAGACGACCGATTTATTTCGTCTTTGGTGGAAGCCTCTTAACCATTTAACATTTGCAGCGGTTCAGTTAAAGTTTTCAAGATCTTTTTGTAACTTTTCAAATTACATTTATTCCATAAAAACTTTAATTTCCTCTGAACTTTTGTCTCTGAAGATTTATTTCATTCTCGATTTCTCCTCTTGTTTGAAATTGTTTCGCTTTACACCTATTTTTGTAGGTTTCTTTTTTCAAAAAATTGACTTTTAACCTTTTTTTAATCACACCTTTGTACTAATTCAGATGATTTTATCGAAACAAATAAAGAAGATAGATGCGAAATCCATCAAGGATCAAAGTACTATGCACGCCTACTGACATCGGTATAAATAAAAGGCATCTTCTTTAGTTGAACAGGCAATTAGTTTTTTAGATTCAATTTACTTTTTGCATTTCAAAAAAATATATATATTTCAATACATAATGTTTTTTTGCAGTGTCCAAGTAAATAATGGCTGATTTACAAGAGGGTCTAGCTGCACTGCAAGCACAATTCGCTGACGACACTGTATGTTTCCCGTCATGTTATACGTAGTTGTAAGAAAGTTTCCGAAACTTATAAAATGCTAATAAATATGATAAAATAATTCTTAAGAGATAAGACCAAACTTTAGTCTTCGAGTTTTTCACGTCTTCAAAATTTAATGCCTTTTTTTGATCATTGAGTTACATAAACTGTGTTTAGGTCGATGGAAAAGTTCAAAAACTTATTGCATTATTGGTTGAAAAACCGTCGGAAGAAATTGACAACAGCTTTGATTTTAAAGCAGTGGACGCCGATCGTGCCGGATACCTCAATACCTTAATCGCTGAGGCCCTTACCAGTATATTCAACGTTCCAACCGAGGATACAGATATCGAACCACTGAGCACTGTTCAAGACATTGTGGACCGTGTAAACAACGGAAGTGCTTGAAAAAAACGAAAATGTTTCACTTCTTTTATCAATTTTTTTTCTAGTGAAAGTTAGTTGAAATAAATGATTTTAAATTCACCAAACACACGAACTAAGGAAAAGAAAGAAATTGTGAATTTCTTTAAATAAGAACAAAAGATCTTTCCTCTTGAAATGAAAACCGGTCACATTTAAGAAACCGTCTGTTTTAGCTTCATTCTTTCTCTCAAACACATATCTTAATCCATTTGAGTGCACAGAGCGTTCAAATAGAACTAAGAAAGGTAACTGATAAGGAAACTTGTTCGCGAGTTCCGAATGCAGTTTTCCTATCACGTGACTTTGACGTTAAAGTGCATATTCGAAGGGTGAAGCGAAGTTCCATTGTGATAATACCAAACGTCAAATGACGCTATTGACATGAGGACTTTGAATTTGCGAACTGTATGAATATAATAAATGATTATCATCCAAGTACTTGGTATATACTTTTGTAAAAAGGGAAATGAGTTCATAGTCTTGTGTAGGAGAAGGACAATGGGAAACAATTAATAAAAAATCATGATAGAAAGACCACAGATTGAATAGTAGTCTTTTTGCTTGGAGAATCTGAAAACTTTAGCTATAAAATATATTTGAAGGGCCAGAGCTTCTGTGTGCCACAGAAAGCAAGTGAGTCTGAAAATAAATGAAGTTTTTTGACGATCTAAGTATAAATCATGAACACAATTTTCATACAAAGAATCACAAAGAGAGAAACATTCAAAATTAAGACCAAATTAGAAGAACGGGACTAGAACGAACAGAACAGCGGTTTTATGGAAGAGTGGAGGACACAAATGATATTTTTCAAAATATAAATATAATCTCAGTATTGACCAAAGTTTTTAGTAAAGTTTTAATGATGAACTGGTGAGTTCAGCTAATAAAAGAACTTTGAAATGGGTGGACTATACGGGAAACATTCTTTTCAGACCTTCAATTTGAAGACCTGTTATATATGACGAAGCTATCCCTTTTCAGATAGTTGGAAACTCTGAAAGATGGCGGGAAATTTATGGAGATATGTTGTTGAAAGAATAATTGTGAAAACGAGCATTACAAAATGAAAACAAATAGCATGTTATGAATGATTTATAAATCACACGTTGGCTCACAAATCGAGATTTGTGTAGCGACATCTTCCATGAGCTGCTCATCCAGCTCAACAGGAGGGTATTCTCCACTGGTATCCGCCGACACGTCCGAGCTGGTGCTCCCTGTTGAATCTGCAAAGAAAAACGGACTATTGTGTGAATCGAGAGTTAATATTAGTGGAAAATTAGCAAACACTTGAACAAAATTCTGTTAGATGGTGAAATGAAACCAAATAAGCACCCTCTAGTGTATAAAGCTGAAGAATCTGTGTATTCGTCCCTCTCGATTTCTCTATTTCGTATGATCTTGAAATGTCCTGGCTGCCAATTATTGCTATCACCTTCTGGAAAAGATGTTAGTGAAGCGGAAACCATGTTAGAAAATAGTGACAAAAACTGAATGCTCAACGAATTCTTACCACCAGAATGCATATCATTATACTTATAGCTCTCAGCTGAGCGGACATCTTTCTCCATGATTTGGATAAGTTGTGAATGATTGAGATTTTCCACTTGCATCATATCATTCTTGATCTGTAAATAAAATATTATGGCATCAGCAGTTCTCACTTAATTATTTTTTGTTTTCTTACTCGGAATGGGCACTTTTTCTGTGGTGGCTCCGCATGAATGACTCTTTGGATGTATGGATGGCTAAGAGCACTTTGAATATCGATGCGTTTTCGGGCATCGTACTGGAAAAGTTGCTTCACAAAGTCAATGGTGTCGCAGTTACCACGGACAATTTGCTGAACAAACTTTCATTGGAATTCGTTCTTCCAGAATTATTTACTAGATCTCACCTCGTTTCCTCGATTTTTACAGAACATAATATCGTCCCATTCTGCATCAGCATTTCTTCCAAAGTCCTGAATCAACTTTTTTGTGCGGTCACAACGGATTTCATCAATGACATTCTGTGGTGGTCGTCCCAACAATGCCAGAAGCATTTTAATTTGTCCTTGAACACTTCTTCCTGGTAGAATTTCGTTTCTTATAACCATTTCTCCAAAGATACACCCAACCGCCCACATGTCAACTGCAGTTGAGTGCTCGGGAAGGACAAATAATAACTCTGGAGCTCGGTATGGAAGGGTGGCGACGTGTTGAGTCATGTAGTAGCAGTGCTCTTCCTCGTCGGGGTTTTTTGTGCTGATGTCTGCGCATTTTGCCATTCCAAAATCGGCTATTCGGAGGGTTCCATCGTAGTTGATGAGAAGATTTGATGGCTTCAGATCTCGGTGAGCGATGCAAGCTGCATGAAGATACTGAAAAAACTTATTGAACTCTACTTAACAATTTCCGTTTGAATATGTGGGATTGGGTTATTTAATGCGATAGACTTGAATCCGTCGTGGCTTCAAAGTCAGAGTTGTTTCTTCACAAACACGGTTTCATGTCTTTAGAACTTGCCGCCAATCGCTTAACGTCATTCATCCCTTTCAGTCTTTTTCCTTCGAGGGTCTTCTCAGGAGCGGCAACAAAGGAAAACGACTCTTCCTAGTTCAAGAAATATTGATGTTTACTTTTGAATAGTACACTTTTGGTTTCCGCTCGGAGGAGGCTATTTGATTAGTGTTATCAATACGAAAGCAAGAAGAAAATGAGAAGGACAGTGCAGTTTGACTATACAATTCTATTATTTTTACTGTTCACTCACCTCAAGTCCTCGCAAAAGTTGACCTAAGAATTGGTGAATATAACGTTCCTCCAAAGGATCCTCGTTTCCGTAAATAATTTGATGGAGATTGTTTTGCATTAGATCCATAACTGAAATTTCACTTATCTATCTTATTTCAAATTTACATGCTTATTGTACTAAACTATGTTCAATGCACGTCGTATTGTCTTTTTCTTAAAAAACATTTCAGCTCTTTGCGTATCGTATTATACAAATGCTTATCAGTTATGTAAATTGGGGTGGAGGAGTAATGCAGAATAGTCGTAAACAATTGAAAACTTACCAAGGAATACATCGATACCGAGAGGACCCTGTGTTCTAAAAATATCCCGAAGGGTGACGATATTTGGGTGATTAATGTATCGAAGAACGCGAATCTCACGAAGAGTGCGTCTCGCGAGTGTTGGAGTAGCCGACGCGTGAGCGACCTTTTTGATGGCAACCTGAAAATGGCACTGATAGAAGTCACGCTGGAAAATCAGCAATATGACAATGATTGACTCACTTTATCATTACTAGAAGTTTCTAGAGCTTCACAAACAATTCCAAATGCACCTGCTCCAATATTTTGAATTGGCTCATATGTATCTGCTGCTCTACCAAGTTTGAAATCGTGCTGTAGTTGACGCTTTTTCAAACCGTCTAGCACACGATTGAAACCTTCTTTTTTTGCTGGCATGGAGCCTAGAAACAGCAAACAAGGAAATATTGAAAAAAAAACTAATGAGATTATGACGCCAGTTGAAAGCAATGAAAATGGAAATAGGACGATGCAAAGAGGTGTTTGTATCACAAAAGGTGTAAGAAATAGATGAGAAACATATTAAAGAAACACATTTTGGCTTGATACGAGTGACAAATTACAAAAAAAAATTGCCGAAGCTCTGTCTTGAACTAGGAAAGGCGGCGGTCTGATTGAAAGCTGAAATAAAATAAAAATAAAGCATACACGACACAATGGAAAAGTGATAAGCGGCATTCAAATTTGCATAGGTTTCAGGCAACACCAACTTGAAAAAATAGACAAATGTTAAGTTTGCACGGAAACTGGAAACTTCTTGTAAATGTATATCAAAGGAAGAAAGTGAAATCGCTGATTTGATCAAAGTCATAAATCAAGGAAAACGATTTCATAAAAACCTCGAAGAAAAAGAAGTGAAGTAGTTTTTTGAATAGCATAGGAACAACCAACAAAAGGAAACAAAGGTAGTAGTGAACCACTGTTACACACCTCGAATGTTCGAATTCGTTTCAAGAAGCGGGTTTCTTGATGCTTCCTCGAAGCATCTGGATTTCTCAAAACTATTGTTGTTATTTGTGGTGTTGCTTAAAACGTATCCGCCGACCGGTGCACGATTTTCCTGTGGTGGTGACATGACTGAGATGTGATCCTTTTCCTTGCGTTGCAGGAATGATTTTAACTGAAATTGTGTTAGTCAATATTAAACAAACGTAAAAAAAATAGCAATGCACGAAAAAGAGTTTGTAAGTATTCTGAAGCTGAGAGCATGCACAGAATGCTTCTACTCAGGTAATTTTTGGCATATGTGCCTCAAGTTGGGGCGCGATTGCCGGTGCTACGGGTTAACGTGCACACTTACCGCGTAGCACCGGCAACCGCGCCCCAACTTGGGGCACATGTGCCAAAAATTACCTGAGTGCTGTTACAAGTGGTTTATTCAAAATAGTAACATAAAATAGTGAATTGAATACGGCATAAAATGAAAATTAGTGGCAATCATTAATAATATTCATTTATGTCATCCCTAGAATATCGAATCTTTATTATTACTATATTCACCCTATTAATACCAAATACTAAAAAAAAAACCACACCCGCCATAAGTGACAGCGAATCATAGTTTTCATACTGCGTATATGATAAGCAGCACAATATGGCTGGACGACAAAACGCAAAAACCGTAAAGTAAAGAAGAAAAGAAGATGAAACTTTTCGAGGGACGGTGGGCGTGGCTTTAGAAGGAAACGGAGGGGATGGGGGGGGGGTGAACAAGCTCACATATTTTATATTAGAAAATTAGAAAAAGTAGTGATTTTCATTGTGCGAATTTAAAACGCGCACGCACACATTGCAAAACGCACGGGAATTAACATTTTTGACTTGATAGGCCAAAAGGTTATAGAATGAAATAATTGATATGCGATTAAATGGAAAAAGAACGCCCAAAAACTAGTTGTGCTGTATGATTATACTGGTATGATTCCAAAATAGGAAGCTCTGACTCACAGGAAACTTACAGAAGTTTCCTTTTAATGGCTTTATTACAGTTCGATGTACTAATATTACTTTTTGCAGTTGTTGCACGAAATGGTCACTGCTCCATCATAAAGCACCATTCATTATCTAAGATGAAACAGAGTAACTGATTAATGCGTTTCGTGTAGAAAAGTAATAAAATTTTTATCCGAACATGAAACACTTATTATATTGATAATTTCCATTTTTTTTAGATAAATGTATTTCGATTGTGATGGTTAATTGTAATCCCATTATCCTGCTAAAGATATCCTGGGATTCGAACCAGCAAAGTTTAATATGTTTAATATTTCTTTTAAAAAAGCCCCGCAGGAAAAATTTGTAAACTAACTCGTGCTTTATCAGCAAATCAAAAAAAAAATCGAACTAACAATTCGAGATTGTAATCTCATATTTATTCAACTTTTTTGAGAGTGGGCAGTCTGAAATTAAGTGTGATTCAACCTCCCACTTCGCTGCTCTTAAAAAAAGTCTAAGTGATAAGCGAACACTTTTTTTTTCTAAATTTAGAAACAAGACAATGAAGACGACAAGTGTTTGAAGGAAGATTTCAGATGTTTAATTTTGCCTTAAAGTTTCAATTTGCAGTATCGTGTTGGAGGAAAAAATATTATTCAACGGTTTAGTGGCACTGTTTGCAAAAACCTACGGCTTGATAAGGTAAGAAGATATTAAGGCATTGAGAAGCTTACGCGTATGTTCCGGTTCTGAGAATACACTATATTAACGTGACCGTTCAAAATATCAATTGAAATGGATCAGTTTTTTGGTACTCCTAAACACATGATTAGAGTTAATTAATGACACATGACGTGACTGGCAGTTTCAAAATTTCTGTAACTATTTCAATCTGAAAGTTTGAATTTTGAGACTATGAGCGGTGACGAGAATTTGAACTTTTATAAACATTTTTCGTCAAAAGAGAAAGTGATTCTTGAAATTGAAATTCTGAATAATTGGAAAAAATCTCCCTGCAAACGAGCTTTTATGAATGCGCCGCCAGGTGTGCAGAGCCGTAGCTGGCTTCTACAATTAGAACCTGTATGCCGTCTATGGGCTGAAAAAAATTATGTCAAATTTTTGTCTGGGAATTCGCTAAACGTGATGTTTCACCTACAATTGTATTTTTGGCCAACAACATTTTCAATTATACATTATTTTTAGTTTTCAAATAAAATTTTCTGCCATCAAAGTTAGCAATATACATAATTTAAAACCGCACTTTGTGAAAAGTTGAAAAGTATTTTTCCATAATTTATACCATTGGAAAGTTCTCAGCTACGCCGCTATTCTAGAGCATTCTGGAATGTTCCAGAAACTTTGGAAAACAATGTCTATTAAAGCTTTAGTTTTGCGCATATGAAGCTGATTTTTTGCATGTGATATACGGACATCCCAATTGGTATGTCATCAAAATTTTGGCTGTTTTCATTGTTGTTAAGACAGTTTTGTAGACTTTGAGTCTACGGTTCTACAGTACCCCAAGTACCCTGCGACCTCTTAAATATGGCTTCTAAGCGCTTCATCGCCATATCACGGTAGGGGGAGCACGTTCTTTTGAGTTATTTAAAGAAATGTCTTTTACAGACAGAGAGAAACTATTCGCTTAATAATAAGTATGTAGATATCAAAGAGTCGTCACTTTACGTATTTTTTAGACACTTGCTCATTGAGAATACGGTAGTTAGAAATTTAAAGACATACAAATTCAAATGTGCATTTTTCACTATATTTTTCAGAAATTTAAATGCTGCAATGTTGAAGATTCTCTTTTAATAATAGTTATTCAAAACCAACAGTTTTCTTCGTCATTGAGAAAGGCTCTCTATCCCTTTCAGAGAATTTTTATGTTCATGATGCAGCAATCCATATCCTTCACATTCTTAAACTAAGAAGCACGTTCACTGCTTTCTGCAATTTCAGTCAGCGCTTGAACAAGATTATGTGTATGCTCAAAACAGTACAATGGTTTGCGTAGGAAGGCGGGGAACAACTTATTCAAATAGAGAAATAGAGAACGCATAATAAAACTTTGAAATTTGTTCTAATATAGTACATCATATATGTTTATGGTCGAATCTGATATTTGCTTGCCAAACTCCTTTAAACTTCAAAAATATTCATATTGAAGAGTTTTGAAATCAAAAAAAAACAATTTTTTGTACAGAAACAAAAATGAAAACGCTGACCGAATTCTATTTTATAAGCGAATCAAAACTACTTGAGCAAGAACAAACTAGGCGTTGAGCCTGTCTGACAGGTTGAGCAAATGATAATTATTTCATTTCACTGTCTATAAAAATATTTTAGAGCAACAAGCACAGATATCTCGACAACAAGACTGTAGTCAGTATAATCATGTACTCGTTTCTTTTTTGTCGGGATAAGATAATTTCTATCCGCCTTGCTCAAAATTACTTTTTTTCTACTTTTTCTACTTTTCTACTTTTCTACAACCCAATTTCGCAACACTCATTATTCTGCGTCAGTGTCTAGAAACCGTTGCGATAAGCTTCTTCCCACTATTTTCCCACGTATCAAAATGAGATAAGTATATGAGAAAGCAAAATATACCAATAATTCATTTTTAAGCATATCTACTTATTATTAAGCGAATAGTTCTGTCTGTATGTGACTCTGTCCAAGACGTTTCATTGAATAACTCAAAAGATCGTGGGTCTTTTACTTTGATTTTCGGGATGGAGTCATGACCATCCGAGCGCTTCACATTCATATATCTAGCAGGTCGCAGGGTAATAGGGATACTGTAGAACCGTACACCCAAATTGTACAAACCTGTCTTAAAATCGATAAAAAAAGCCAAAATTTTGCTGAAATATCTATTTACATGTCCGTATATCACATGCAAAAAATCAGCTTGATATCATTAAAACTGCAATTTTTATGGACATTGTTTTCCAACGTTTTTGGAACATCACTATCTACTTATTATTAAGCGAATAGTTCTGTCTGTCTGTAACTCTGTCCAGGACGTTTCATTGAATAACTCAAAAGATCGTGGGTCTTTTACTTTGATATTCGGGATGGAGTCATGGCCACCGGAGCGCTTCACATTCATATATTTAGGAGGTCGCAGGGTACTTGGGATACGGCACGGGATGTTAATCTTATTTGGTTTTTGACGTTCTGCTAATAAATTGTTTTACTAACAAGTGGAAAAATAGAACGCCTACAATTATTTCTAAACGAAAGCCAGTGGAAGCCAGTGGAAGTCGCGGCGTAGCCGCGAACTTTCCGCTGGTCCTGATAAATAGAAATAAAAAATGAGAAGAGTATATCATTCACTCAAAGGAAGGAAGCGGGCAAAACAGCAGGAAAAGGAAACCGTATACTAATTACTACAGGTTTTTGATGAAGAGAAGTTTGATAGATGCAGAGAAAGAGGAATGATCGCAACATGAATCACCAGCCAACTACTACTGTATCCATCTTATTTCTGTTCGATTGGGTGTGTCATTCCTCAATACCCGCTCTTTTTTGGAATGTCTCCGGAAAATACAGTACGACACACTTTTCAAAATAATCTTCACGGAAAATAGAAAACATTGCAAAATTTAAATATTTCAAATTCGAAAACTACTCACCTTTTCAAAAACATTAGCAGCGTTGTTGAAAATCCCCATGATTATTGAGGTGAAACCAGTAAAAAAGTGCAGAAAGTAGATCAGAACAGTTGGAAATACGTCTGATGGCTAGTGGGGAACGTTATCAATGAATTCAAAATGACATGCAGACACTGATAATTGGAAAAATAGCGAGTATTTCGCAATCGATTATCTTGGTGCTCCACTGACAAAAAGGATCCATAGGGTAAAGTGATAATATATATGTTTATGACATGATATTTTCAATTTTGGTCATGTTTTCACTGTTTTTACCATAATGTTTGATAGCTAAAATACAAAAAAAAGGGGGGGGAGGCAAATACATTCAGTTGTTTGAAAACTAAAGCAAATTATTGATACAGGAAATACAAATTTTTGGAAATATTTTTAAACCATAATTTTCCTTCAAACATTGTCATGCAGGAAGTGTATTATGAAAGTACAGTGAGAATGAGAAAAAAATTGCTCAGAAGTTGAAACTGTATTAGAGTGTATCATTTTGAGATAATCACTGTTATAGATGAAGTCTTAATTAGATTACATAGCTAGTTCCACCTTTGATTTATAAATTAAACAGTTTTAACTGAAAACTTACCCGCAAGCGTTCTTGCCACTTAATTTTGGACAAAATCACTTTACAATGAGGACTCAAATCAATGCGGAATGATGCGGAAGGAGAAAAACGAGAAAAAAAAGTTTGGTGAAAGCAAAAAAAGGGTTGACAGAAGAGGAAAGCTGGTAGAGCGGAGAGAATAAGACGAGTAGCAACTGGTACTATTTGCCAACGATTTTCACGCGCGTCTTCGGCTCGTCGTACGTGTAACTTATGTAAACATGCAACGAGGAGCCACCGTCGGAACTCGACGGTATTCCGCAAACGTTGAACTGATCTGATGTGATCTTTAAAGGTTCAATAGTTCGCCTTTCGTAAGGATAGAATGAAGGTATTTGCTTAACGATACCACCCGCCGTGCTAGAGAATTTTGGTTTCAAAGGAAGGGTGCACACTCCTTAATTACCTCACCATCTTTAGGTTTGACAAAACGGGAGACGGCAACCTCAAAAAGTCATTTTGCATTGGTTGACCTTTGGAAGAAAGAGAAAGTCCTGTACGAAGAAGTCTCGTTGCTTGAAATAAATTCTTCGTGAATTTTATTCGTGAATCAATGTTTAATAGATGGCCCAATGTATGTAGTATCAAAACAGGAAATTTTTCATTAAAGCGTTGACACTTTCTATCAAAAAATGAGTAAATAGCGTCTTAGCAAAAAAAAAAAAGAAAAAAAGAGAAGATCTCTAGAAAAATGAAACGAAAAATAAATGAAATTGCTTTCATATTCTTACCTTCAATCTGAAAAGGAGGCAAAGCTCTACAGCAAACACCATTGCAAATAAACAAGCAAAAGTGGGTAAGTCTGGTAAGCGTACATCAATGGCATCAATATAGTCAAATCCATTTAGTATAAAAGAGAATAAAGAGGAAAGAAATAGAAGAAGGGGGGAGGCAAGTCTGAATTCTGTGATAATCATCTTTTAGTCTCTCGTAATCACATGATGTTTCGTCTTCAAAGATCACGATGTTACCTCATCGCCGTCATTATTTCTGTGTGAGATCCCTTCACTTCCGAATACAGTGTATATAGTGAAACTGCTAGGCAACTAGTTTTATGCCCTCGTTCTTTATTGTGTGGCATACCCTTATTCAGGAAGAGAATAGAGGTACGCGCAAGGTCAAGCAGAAAATAAGCTTTGTAGATATCATTCTTAAATATTTTACATTTTTCTAGATGAATATGTAAAGCAAAGACCGTTTTTTACAGTAAAATGATTAGTATCAGGAACAAGTAATTTAATCAAGAAGCTTCACACTCAAAAACATTCAAAAACAAATTATTATACTTCACATCAGAACCCGGGTATAAAAATAGTATCCGTGCCACCTAGAATGGCAGATTAAAACTAGTGAAACGAAGCAGTGAAATAATGGAAAGGAGACTAATCCTTTCGCTGTTACAAAACACCGTTTTTGCAGCTATCGACGTAACATTTGTAATAGTTCACGTATGTCATGAGAGAGCAAAAAACTGGTACCTGGAGATCAAGGGTAGGTTGAGAAAAACCAACGAATTCAATAAATCATTTGATTTCTTTTATGAAAGAGAAAAAAGAAGAAAAATTGAATTAAAGCGCCAAACGGAAGGTTAGGTATATATGCAAATATTTAGATGGCGGTGAATGGAAAAGTCGGCAGGCTAGCAGCCCGAGACGTTAACGGGACAAGACGAGAATTGCTGTGCGCATAGAAACAAGAAGCTTTAGATCATAACGCCAATTTGATGACAAAGGTTAACGGAGAGGTCTTGCCACTTGAAAAGTGTTGAAAAGAGATGGAAACCGAGGAGAAGGAAAAAAATATTCACCGTCGTCTGTTTCGATATCATCTGGTTTTAGTGAAGGCGTCGGAATAATGTCAGGCGCGCTTCATAGTAGGCGGATTTCTACGAAGGTCACCTGTACAGTAAGACGCCAAATTTTTATTGCATATCTTGACGCGGTAGGTCTGATTGAGATATCCTTCTTCGTACTGCCCAACATGGTAATTTACGATAGGGAATTTTTTGTTGGGAAAATATTCAGGGTGTGTCGAAAAAGTATGCGGCATACGTTGGTTGCGAGGTTGAAATTCGCTTATTTTGCAGTCAGAAGAAAATAGTCGAAGAATCAAAGAAAAAAAATCATAAATAAACGAAGAAAAAAAAAACATTTCAGAAACTTGAACAAATTTCCAAATTTCGGGAAAATGACTCAATTTATTACAGATTTACTAGAAGGAGGATTGGAAGAATATCAAAATTCATATAATCCTATATAAAAAATGAGCTCTCGTTATAATTTGTGAATAAATGACATCTGACAGCAATTGCATTTTCAGAACAATCAACTTTCCCAAAAAAATTACCACGCGTCGATTTTCATTTGGGTACTGACGGAGATTGGCAATTACAGTAATTTTGAATAGGTGTATTCTTTTTATTCATTTTCTTAACTGAAATTTTTAGAATGAGTGCATTTTCTTTGCTATTCGAAGCTGAGCAATAACCAATTTTTGAAAAACTGTTATTCATAAATGGTACAGATTGAAAAAAAAGCTGTTACCTTCGTAAGATCAGTTTCTGAAGTTGACAGCCGGAAATCCGTGAGACGTGGAATTTGGGTTCATTTAATCAGAGACAGTTCTAGAAAGCTAGAATATCAGTTATATTACATTTTGACAGATCACTAATGGAATTGTGCTTTTCATGAATAATCCCATAATAAGATGTTATTTTGAAGAAAACCATATGGTAAATTAAGAAATCGACAGTATCGTTGATCACAAAGAAAATCTAAACATAATCAGTGAATGGAATCATCAAACAACCATATGTTTGAAAGCAGTTGAGACCAGGACGACATGGGTCAGTGACTTCAGGCGCACCGCCCGCTCTCAAAGGAGGGGAAAAAGTGCTGGCAGAATAGTTTCATACATAATTATGTTGATGGTGTCGCGCGCAATTGCTAGGCCTTCACTTACAAAAGACATTCCACGCATTGGAGGGAGGGCAGCGGATTTTTAATTTAAACAACTATCATAATTTTACAAGAAATACAAGTGGATGAGAGGAAAAGCGACGCAGTCTCTGATATAGCAAAGTGTGCAACTGCAACTCAGTTATCAGAGAAACAAAATCTAAATGATGTAGACCAAGGAACCGAGTTTAATCATCGTTGCCTCTAAACGCTTAGATGGTTTTTGAATCTGTGGAGCACGGCGAAAATCAACAAGCTATAGACCTCCGGTCCGTTAAAACCGCTTTCCTTCCGTGTTTTACACCCATATGACAAATACACACCTTTCCGCTCTCACGCTTTTTTCCCGGGTAAATAAACACATTAGCTTACATGCATGCACTGACCGGTCCACTTCTTCACTGTCATAAACTTCCTAAAGGCTTCCAAAAGAGGATGGAGATAGTGGTGGTGGTGGTGCCAGCTGCGTTCTTTATTTCCATGTTATTTCGGTAATTGAATATGGTCTTAAGAAACGAAACGGAGACGGGTGTTCAGAAAAAGTGTCTTGACCAGGAAGCAGAAATAGGCGTATCGAAGCTTGAATCACATTCTGATCAGAGTGTAAATTAAGCGTCGCGGATTGAGTGTTTAAAATTGCTCTATGTTAGACTTTTCACAATTGTACTGAAAACCATTATAGACTGTAACCATGAAATGTTTTTTTTTAACAAAAGGAAAATTAGAAAAAAAAATGAAAAAGTATTAGGAATTTCTGAAATTATTTTTACCTGCCGCGTTTGCATCATAACATGTTCTCCAAAAATAAATATTTCATTTTTTCAACTTTTTTTCTTTAATTTCATGGTAATTATTATTTTCAATACCACCTCATTGCTTTGAGAAAAAATGCGACCAGACACTAGTCCAGTTTTATTGGTATGCATTCTCTGTATACAATTGTTCGGTTTGCGTAGATGTTGTCAGGAAACACATAATGATTTTCTGAAATTCACAATCAAATTTTAATAAACTCCAGTTGGAAGTTTGGAAAGGTTTCATATGAAACGGTCTTATTTGCGGTCCGGGAATTTTAAACGTTTTAGTTTTTTCTTAATGGACTCAGATTAATCGTCAAGAAGAAAAGTATGGTATTCGTTCTCCAATGTTTGATTACCGCGTTCAAAAACATTTGGAATTGGAATTGTCTAATTTTGATTCTTACACATCGAAAAGAATGTAATTGGAAACTAGAAGTACATGAGAAAGAAACATCTAATCATCACGAAACTCATTGAAGCAGAAATAGTGAAACAGATATCTAAGGAAGAGTCAAACTGGACCATTTAAACCGTATTAGGTCGCATTAGTGTTCAAGAGTGGCTTTTGTAGACTCAAAACAAATGTAAAGTACATGTAATACGTATCGTTTACGCACTGCAAAATTTCTCTCTACAGTCAGTGCTACAATTTTACGGAGAACTGAGCGTAAGCAGATTATGAGCCGCATTCGTATTCACATTTATGATTTATTTCATGTGGAATTTTCGTGTATGTTGTGGCTAGATCGACAGTTATGATCTGTTCAATATATTATTTCATGCATTAGTCGTTTGCAAATTAAGTAAGAGAATGCTTTAAGAAAGGACAGTGTAATCGGTAAAGAAAACAAGCTATTTAGTTTTAAGTACACAAGAAAAGTGAAAACAGGCCAGATGGGGAATCAAACTCAATTGCGTCACTTCTACCTCACCGGTGGGTTCGAGGACAATGGCCAAACTGTCTTTTCGACAAAGGTATTCCAAAACAGAAAAGGTCTCTTGAGAGAAGCAGACTGTTCCATATTTCTATATTTCTAGAATAATTGATTGCTTATGAATGGAACAATTCGATATCACGTTTTTAATTTGCGTTCATAAGTTGAATAATTGAAACAATGACAACGGCGAACAGGCTGCACAGGAGTTATGAGTCAGTCGAAGTTGTTCTTTTGCAAGCCGACGAAACCTTTGCGGATTCAATGTTTTTGGTGAAGGAAGGTGAAGGATCGTAACTTTTCTCAAACATATATTTAGATGCAGCTAGAAATGTGAAGATATTGTCAGAAATATGGAAAACTAGCAAAGGACGCGAGGGTCGGGGGAGGATGAGGTGCGGAGAACAAGTGATCCCAGGATAATTCCAGAATATCAAGTGAATGGATAATACGCAGCTCTGTATTCACGTTTTAGAATTTCATTACGATTTTTTCAAGTTTTCAAGAGAACATTCCTCTCTCTCTCTCACTCTTTCTCTGGTTCTCTCTCTCTCCCTATTTTTCTCTCTCTCTTTTTCTGTCTCTTTTCCTACTGTATTGTAACGTTTAGAAATAGAATTTTTGAACAAAAATTCGAAAAAAAAACACACGCACACACAAAACTATCTTGACCGTTTTCTGATTGTTTTTCAGATTTACTATCTCCGTCACGGTTACTTTTTGTCAATAGAATATTTGAAGAATGTAGGATTACTGTACAATATCATTTGTTTTAACTCATCTGCCCCCGCACTTTTTTCCCTTGAATAGAAGGGTAAACGAAGGAAAGGAGTTGCAAAATGAAGAGGAGTTATTTGAGAATAAATGCAAACAAGAACATCTAATGAAAAAGAGGGCAAAACGAATAAGAAAAACGGTGCGGTAAAAAAGAAAAAAAGAAGATGAATAGGGGGGTGGGGAAGATGCTGCTTTTGTTAAAAGGAACGCGTCGGAGGTTGAGGGTCGTCAAAAGGTCGCACCGGTAAATTGGGAAAATGTGAGAATGAAGTAGATTCGAATTTGTTAGCAGAAGAAAGCAGAAAAAAATGACGCGTAAATGTGACACAGAGAGGGAGGAATTAGGTACGGGTGAATGCCTCCTTTCAAATCTTCAACGAAATTTCAAAATGTTTTGAAATTAGATTTGATTCTCATATTTTGTGAATTCAATATCAATTTCTGCATTTAAAAAAACTGCATAAATAACGCCACAGAAAATGAAGATAACATACGAAAGGATTCATTGTTCGAGTGCCTCAAATAGAATATTTCCATTTCGAATTTCAGTATTTCAGTATTCTGCCAATGTTTTTTCAGGAAATTTTGCTGTCAAGTTTGCATTCCGTTTCATTTTAAAAATTTGTGCCAAGAGTGATAATGGAAACAAATTCTGAGAATCTTCACAGTAAATTAGAAGAGAGTCGCTGAAATCCAACTACATGTTGAAGATTCTTTATAATTGAAGAACTGATAAACATCAAATTATAATTACCGTAAAAACTATTGTTCGTAGAGCCTTTTTGAGCGCAAGTCTAACAAAGGTTTTACGGTAGATCCAAAATGGAGAGATGGAGAAGTGCTCTTTCACATCTGATCAATTTTCAGCTAAACTGATGAATATTCATATTTGCATTTATGTTTTTTTTTCTTCGAAATTGCTATATAAACTCGTAATATCAGAAAATATTGAAAATGAGACACTTTGTTCACAATGTGAATTTAAAACTTGCAGAAGAAGCACTGATTGGATCATAATGATCACAAAGGTGACTGGAAATAAGTATAAGTGAATAGATAGTTGAATAAGTAGAAACAATGAAAACAGTAACTCAAAATAGTTATTTAATGCTAACTTTAACGTATTTTTCCAGGTTAAGAAACTCTATTCGTAGAGCTTGTTGTCATTGATATACTTAATGACGGCGTCTGGAGTTGTGTACTTGATGGAGCGCTTCATTTTGATCGCTGTCCGTAAGCTAGTCGAACTGATGGGGTTGCCAAAAATCTCATTCTAAAATCATAAAATAAAAACTGAAAATCAGGAGAAAAACTAATACAGTGATCAAGTGAACGTTGTCAGATTTCTTTCCGATATCCAATTTCTTAATGTGACTCAGTGGGTTGGATCCTGGCCGCGGTTGCACAACCAAACCTGCTGATAAAATCTCTGCGATATCATCCATCTCCCAGACTGGCGTGCCATCAGCGTTGAACATATCGAACGTTTCTACAACGTCACCGCCGACAACAAGAAGAACGTCAACGTCTTCACCCAATCTCTTCTGAAAACTAAAAATTTAAGACAAAGACAGTGGCCGATTAAAGATCAAATTTTGTTTGTTTTTCTGTTAAAAACTCTGAAATTTGATACTTACCGTAATGCGGAAAATTGTTTGACTATTCTAACAATTGCTGAGCAAATTCCACAAAATGAAATGCTCATTTTTGTAGTTGACAACTTTCTTGTACGACCACTACCTGCAAATGTATATATGGTTTATATGGTTCTTAAGAAATAATTTTCTTTTTGAACTTCTTGAAATTGCTATATTTCAAACACAATTTTGATTATTTTAAATGGAGATTTCTTGTAAGAACTATAAGAACCGTTGGTACTGGTCGTATGCAATTTGCCAACTACAAACTTTGATTTTATTTTTTTAGAATGCACTCAACAATTTAAGATATAATGAACATGTAATGAAAGTTGGCGTTTTTCAATGGAAAACATATATTTTCAAACTGTTGAGAATTGTTTGGGCACTCATGTATCAGCTCTGAAAAACCAACCTTGACATCGTTCTGATGATGCTTCAATACACTAACAGTAGTTGTCCATTCTGGCTTTGAACACTCCCATCCGTCGGCATGAATCCAGTCAGAATCTTGAACTGATTTTTGAGTCATGGCGAGCCTGAGACATTACATTGAAGAAGAAAAAAAAAGTGAATACGGACATGACGATGAAGTATTCACATGAGATATGGCTGGCAAACAATCACATTTTCAAGCAATTCAATTATAAAACAATTAGCATCGTATCCCTGCAGAATATTTCAGAAAAAGACAGAGTTTTATAAATTTTTTGAAATAAAAAAGAGATTTGGAACCGGTTGCAAGTTTAGAAGTCTGCCCTAACATAAGGATGAAATTAGGAACTCCAGACGACAACTAAAACTCTAATCCGTGTTATGTGCTTTTAAGATTACTGTAGGACCTTTTTTCATTCTGTTTCACTTTGTTTTACTCTGCTTTATTCGCTTATTTTTTTTTTAATTTCTGATTCAACATCAGAAGAGCAATTATGCGCCGCGCTCCAAGCCTCACCGACAACTACAAATTACGCAGCACCGATTTTGCTCGGACAATCAAAGGAACGAATCGGAGAAAATTACGGCATACTTTATTAATTTTATTCAAAAAAATATACACTATTATTAACTTTAATTTTACTCTTCATCATTCATAATCGAATAAAACGTAGTAAAACAAAATAAAACAAAAACAGTTTCTACAGTAATCCTAAAGGCACATGAGAGAAAATAGAGCTTGAGGTCTCATGTGGAGCTTTAGTTTCACTGTAATGTTGGAATGGACTTCTAAAACGATTTGCAATTGTTGCAACTGACAAATAAATATTTAGAAATTTTCTATTATAATAACTCGGATAGTTTTTCAGATACCATCTTCAAATTGGACACGCTTTGCCAACTTTTTGTCCTGATCCCGATATTTTAACAAGCAAATTGAGTCTTTGAGCGAATTTCACGCCGTATTCCAAAATAAGGGTCGACCTACACTTCAAAGATTGGCTTTAACTTATTCTTGTTTTAGTGTTTTTTTCTATGTATCTACCATTTAACTCAATTCTGCTTTATATACGCAAGAATAGTTTTTTCAACGTTAAACGGTATTCTAAAATTTGAAGAATTGCTTCGTTTAAACATTCTTGGAATCGTTCATAAAAATAATATCTGCTGATAAGGAATATTTTGCCCTTCATTCACATGTTTGAGCTGATAGAAGCTAACCTGTGAGAAGAATTGATCAAAGTCGCCTTGCCGTATCCATCACTGACTGGACTCATAATTCCTTCGAGAACTTTGACACCTGTCTTTTCGAGAGAGTATTTTGCGTCCTATAACATATCATGAGTCGCTTTAAGAAAAGATGAATAACGGATAAATGTACCTCAAGCATACGTAGATGACCGTTAGTTGGCGGATTGAAAGAGCCGACCGCGAGAAGCACAACTTTTTTGTTCTCCATATTTCCTAATTTTTTAAGTCATTAAACTTTAGTTTATTGAACAGTGTTCATCAGAAAAAGACATCTTGAACTGTATCAGAGAATGAAAATTTTTTTAACGATAGAAAACAATGCTTGATTTGCACGGCTCACTCATTTTGGAAGGATGCCCAAAGATGAAACGGTAATTGAAGGTTATTTCTGATCTGTGATTTGGTGCAATTAACAAATAAGTTATCTATTCATAACAAGAAGATCAGTTTGGTTTTTTTTTTGGTCTTCATCATCTGATTCGTTATTCTGAAATGGTGAACGAATTTCCAAACTCAGACTTGTCGTCAAGAAGAACAATGTATGGTTAACATTCATTCCACAATGTCTGATTACAACGTTACGAAAGAGTTGGAATTAGAAATTTCGAAACGAAAACCAACCTGAGATGGTCCGATTAACTCCGAAAAGAAGTCTCAATATGCCAACCAATATCGCAAGGAATGAAAAGCTGTGATCCTCGCGGAAACAAACTAATAACGAATTGACTAAGTGACTCAGTAACATGAACAATTGTTGCTCATTTCAGAAAATGGGGTTTAGCACATTAATAAAAAAAATGTTTTCTTAAAATAGTACATGGGAAGTATTTAGTCCGGCACGGACGGCTATATATTTTCAGAAATTAGTCTTGTATTCTTTAAAGCAAAATGAAAATTTTTAGTGAGAAATCTTGAAAAGCATTGAAATGGAATTGAAACCAAACGTTTCTAGAGAAAATTCCTGTTCCGCATCAGTCTCACCCTTATCGAGCGTGCTTAAAATCATTGAAAAACTGAAAAAAGTTAAATTTGAACATTAAAATGATCTTCTAGTAATGCTGGGAGTGGTGATGTATAAGGAGTTTGCTGATTATAATGTTAATTTTATCACCGTTGCACACTGATTTCAAAATGTGCAATTTTTAAGCTCTACCATTTTCTTTGCTCTACACGTTTTTTTCTTTATTTCGTCAATCATTGTTATCATGCAACGAGGCAACAAGATGCACACTAGTTGAGGGCTGTGCAATGCAAATGCGCCCTAACGAGAGAACTTTCTTCATAGACGCATCTTTTTATCGGCCGCCCAATAGTTTTTGCCTCTTAATTACTGAAAGTCGGTTCTTTTTTGGTGTAAAACGCTCAGAAATGAATGGCAATTTTTTTTTCAACCGATCGATACCAAATTCCAAGAATTTATTGTATAAATTTGGAAGGAACGACGGAAACATAAATTTTAAATTAATTTTTTAAATGTTTTTGCTCATTTTATTTGTGAATAGAAATATTACAGTTTCAGGGTTACAATTATGCTGTCGCGTCCTTCTGGAACTTTCGCGGTAAGTCTTTTTTCTCTTGCGTGAAACAGTGAAACAGAGAATCCTAAAAAGCAACACTGCTCAAAAATTTAGCGATTTTCAAGAAAAATGAATAAATAATAGTTAATCGATAGAAGCATGTTGCCAAAAAAATTGAATGTCTTAAAACGATTGAAAGAAGATTATAAGCCATCTTAGAATGGAGTAGAGAGTTAAATACTAAATAACCTAAATTTTCAGAAGCGGTTTGCTTCAGCTGTTGCTAAGTCTGCTGGAATTCAAGAAAGAACCACCGTCTTGGAGAACGGTCTCCGCATTTCTAGCGTTGAGTTGAATGGTGAGCGAATACATGCATAAGGCGAAATGCATTGAGAGATAAAGCCCATGCTTGAAAAATTTTATAATATATAACAAGAATTGCATCAATGTTTTAGGGGCAACTTCATCAATCGTCTTGGCATTCCGTGCAGGAAGCCGTTATCAACCAGCGAGTAAGCAAGGCCTTACACACCTCATCCGCAACTCTGTCGGCCGCGATTCCAAAGAATTCGCTGGACTTGCTCTCGTGTGGAATACCGCTCAAAACGGTGGACAATTGGTTAGTGAGAACGGAAATTGACATGCGGAATAAAAAAATACAGCAACAATTCTTCATTAAACGAAGAGCAGTGTTCTTGATTGCTAGCGAAAACAAGTAATTTCACTAAAAAAACCAGAAATCAAAAACTGACGATAATTGTATGGGTGATTGCGAAAAACAGAAATAATACTATCGGAAACATTTGGTCAAGAATCAAAATTCTTAATGACGATGACATCGTGTTGAATATTCTGAATCCTATTCCTTTTCAATGAAATTTGCGCGTGATTCAGCAATTCGCAAGATCAGCTCTCTAAAGCTATTCACGGGTATCCTACCCTTGTCTCCCGGCTAATTCTAGAATTGATAAAAGAGGCTTTCCAGAAGTAATAGACGCGGACGCAGACGGTTTCTCTTATTTACGATTTATTTCCGTCTGCGAGATTTTGTGAAAATTCGAATGTTGTTTCAGCTAATTTCAAAAATTAATTTTAAAGAAGCAATATTTTGAAATAAAACTTATAAAAGTACGTTGATTTCAAAGAATTTTCAAAATAGGAAACATTTTGATAAATTTTCTGAAATTCCTATGAAATAAACACAGTATTGTGAATAAGCCGTCAAAAATGTTAGACACTCTCTCTCCTCCTTCTTGAGAACTCCAGGAATCCCAAAAGTGAATACCATTGATCAGCTAATTGGAGTCATCAAAAAAAAATATATATAATTAAAAAATGATAGTAATAAAAGAACTGCAGTGTTCTGCTTAGCGAAATCAACTGAAATACTTCTAAGAGGAATATTAAACTAAATATATGAGATCACCAGACTAATCTCTGTGATGAAATATGGTTTGATTGAGTATGGTTGCGCACGGTCTCAGTACGAACCTGGCACATGTGTCCTACCACCCTCCCCCCCTTCAAAACGGATGTAGCGACACGTGCGCCGTTATGGGATGCGAACATATGCCACAAATTTTCTGAGCAACAAAATACATTGTTGAAATTTGTTCCTGTTTCAGTCTCTTATTATCGAGATCTCTAAAATAAAAGTGAAATTTAAACATCGATCAGATGAAACTTGGCTGATAGCCGCCGATTCCGGAGCGAGTGCGGGAGCCATTATGAAAACGCCGATTTGCCAGATGTACGTGCTGTGTATTTGCCACAAAAATTCTGGGCCCTGTTTACTAATACAAATGAGACTGCTATTATCCAAATGCACACCAAAACGGATATCAGCCGAATCATCCTGCCAGTACCCATTTTCAACGGCTGCTTGCCAATTTTTATTGCTAAGCGCCAAAAGATACTTCAGAAGTCGTTATTGAGCGTTGCCTTTCACTATTTTGCAGGAATTTCTGTATGCTCACTATCCGAGAACATGACTAAATGACTTCCATCATAAGAGCCGAACAGGCGGAACAAACTATAAGAAAAGCCGAAAATGCGGCATTTTTAGGCCCACCAATCCAAACAGCACTTACAGGGTTGGGCGCAGTTACCCGGGATGAAGTTTCGCGCCATAGCGCGAGACACTGACGCATTTTCGTCGAGTGGAACAACAGTAGTTGATTTTTTTTGCTTAAATATCTGATAACAATTTTATTAAATCTCGTTGTATTCTGAATTCGGGTCTTTGCAATAGATGACGTCAAGTCATTCCGGGTAATTGCGGCCAACCCTGTAGTTCAACTTAAAAGTTCTTTTGCGAACGAAATAGATTATGTCAGCGCAGAGTTTACGACAAACCCGCCAGCGGTGAAGTGAGCGTAAACGCAGGAGCACTGAGCAATAAAGTGTGAGATCTTGAGAAAGCTCCGCTTTGTTCAGTCACAATACCAGCGCCAAAGACGCACCAGCTGAATAAAGAGCAGGTTGCACCAATCATGTTCATGCAACGATATCGGTTCCATAGAACTATTGTTAAGTCTGGTACTCAGTGTGCATGCGGCGTTGCCCTTATATAATACTCATGGTCCGCTATTGCCAAAATTCTTATACACTCAATTCCAGACTTCTGTTTCCAACCGTGACGTGTTCGCTATCAACGTCAATGTCGTTCGTGACCAGTCGGACGTCGCCCTCTCTCTTCTCGGACAACTTGGAAACAACGAATACAAGGCATGGGACTTTGAAGATGTTCAGCATGACACTCTTCCAGCTGATGCTACTTACATCACTGGAACCACCATTGCCTTTGAAGAACTTCATCAGGCCGCTTACAGAAATAGAGGTCTCGGACTTTCCAACTACAGTACCAACAAAGTCTCCTTAAAAGACGTAACTGCTTTTGCTGTGAGTTCAACGTCCAATGCTCACAGAAGAACTTTTTTTTTTATTTTTAGAACGAGCGATTTGTTGCTGGAGAAGCTGTTCTTGTTGGAGTCAACGTTGATCACGAAACTCTTGTTCAAGCTGGAAGCACTCAATTCCCTCTGAAGGAGGGCCAAGCTGCCAAAGCTACCTCATCAAAATATTTTGGAGGAGAAGTTCGCAAGTGAGTACCACTTACTTGTTTACAGTTGGATCGATTTTTTTTGTTTCAGAAATGGCGGAGGAAACCGTACATATGTTGCAATCGCTGGAGAGGGTTCCGCAATCACTTCTGTAAAGGGTGTTGCCGTTCAAGCTGTCGTCGCTCAAATTCTTTTAAGCGCTGCCCAAAAAGTAACGTCTGATGCTATCTCTGTGAACCTCAACTACCAAGACTCTGGATTGGTCGGAATTCAATTCTCGGCCAACAACTCCAAAATCAACGAAGTCACCAAATCGATCGCTTCCGCCATCAAGGCTTCTAACGCTAACGGACTGGAAAACGCTAAGAGCGTAGCGGCTGTTCAAGTTTGTCCTTTTTTTAAAGAAAAGTTTTGAGGTTATATTATGTTGAAAGTAGATACCAGTTGAACTGATTATATTCGCCAAACATTGAAATTTACCGGATTCATTCGGTGTTATGAGTGATCTGGAAAATTTAAAAAAAATCAATAACTCGGTGGATATCATCGATAATTAATACGAAATAAATTAAGGTTCTCGCTGAAGCCCAAAATGCAGCTCAAGTTGCTTTGGAGAAGGCCACCCAAGTTCTAGCCGGAGTTGATGCATCTCCTCGCGAAATCGCCGACGCAATTTACGCCGTCACTTCAGAAGACGTCACTCAGGTTTGTAGACTTTTTATCTGGAGCTCCGGCTCTACTGCGGCTCAACCTCGACCACAGCCACTTCTCTCTCATATCGCCTTCTATTGAAAATTTATGTGAATGCATTCAAAGTATCAATTTCACCAATTGATTTTTTAAGAACAATTCTGCAGCAAGACCCAACCAAACATTTCATTTCGTTTTATCTTGCAGGCGCTATCTCGTGTCAAAGGAAATCTTTCGTTGTCCGCCTATGGAAGTACGTCCCTCGTTCCATACCTCGATGAGCTATGAAATTTGAAGAACTGCAATTTGCCAGCTATTTGAGTACTTTTTAAATTGATATTAACATCTGTCAAGAACAAGGGACATTGTTCAATCTTGTTCAATTTCAATTCGTTTTTTTTTTAATTTTCGAATTATTTTTTGTTTCAGAATTTAACAAGGTATTGTAGAAGACGTTCAGATTGAGCATTTGAATAAAGAAACCGTATTAGCCTGTTCTGGTGCTTTCTTTCTATGCCTGGCATTGGCTAATATAATTCCAGAAAGTCAGGAAATCAAAGGTTTTCGTGGTTTCGAAAAGAAAAGAGAAGCCACAAACATGACGTGGTTCGTCAACGAAATTTCGAAGGGAAGCGCACACATACCCTCTTCACATGATGTACCTTATGTTGACCATGCAGCCAAACGAGGAGCTACGAAGTAGCAAAAAGCAATGCACAGTGAAAGAAATTATTCAAAACCGAATTTGTCAGCGCTGGCGACCCCCCCCCCCTCTTCACCCTTTATTTTTCTTTTCTTCCTCCGTTTTCCATTTTAAACTCGGCAGATCCCGTTTTTCACCCTATTTTCTTATATTCTTGCCCTTTGTTCACGAGAAAGACACTTTTAGCGGGGCTATTTTATCACATTTTTTATCATTATTTCTATACATTTTCCGTAAGATCTTGTTATGTCTCGGGGAGCGTTCTTGAAGACAGACATGAGCTTGTATTCAGTGACCTGGAAATAAATGGTTTCCGGTTGAAAATTCTCACTTCGAATGGTGGCAGTGAGCGGAAAGTCTAGCAAGCTTTGATGCACTTTTTCGGTGTTGAACGAAAAAAAATTGTGTATCTTTTGGTGTTCTAAAAAATTGAATGAGCTTTATTATTCTTCAAACTATTCTTGAGAACAATGCATTGGTGAATTGCTTGGCTAGCTAACAACAATCTTCTCCTTCACAAAAAACTCAAAAATTTTCAAAAAAAAATTGCGGTTGTCGTGAGTTCCTTTTTCCGGCTCACGTCATTGACATTGAACATTTCAAGGATTCATTTCGTGCGTTTCAACATTGATGAGACGCATGTTTCCATTTTCAGAGTTGGCCAGATGAAGTTATTCACTTCACAAAAGTCACGTTTGAGTATTGATTATTAACCAGAATCACTCTATTCTTATAGCAGTGCTAGAATCTGATGGAGTATTCTATTTAATCGCTTAAAAAGAATCACATTCTTAATGTGTCACACGTTTTCTAGGTAGCCATTATTAATTTCAGCTGTAAGACTTGAATGACTTCTAGAATTCTGCGAGTTTAATATGAAAGGCGGTGATCAGCAAATGCTCGGTAAAGATAATACGTTTATTTAATAATTTGTAATTGGCTGATTACCGATTGTTTGCTCCATGATTTCCAATTTTACTTTATACTTAATTCTTTCACCAAACTTCAAGAGCAAAATTCTTATGTTAAATGACTAAGTGATTTGAAACAACGATTTACGAGTTTCGCTTTTATGATCCATATGATATGATTGTTCTAAACTTCCAGAATAGGACGGAATTCGATTACGGTGAACACATTGAACGCATCTAGAAGTTCGGATCATATCATCTTGATCTTGACCTCGACTTATAAACGTTATAAGTCAGTCCACACTTGTGGCGCTCATAGAAAAAGTGAGGATTTGTTCTAGACCATGTAAAGGAAGTTAACCTGCTTTGTACAGTTTCAAG
Organism: Caenorhabditis inopinata; assembly: GCA_003052745.1. Lineage (NCBI taxonomy): Eukaryota > Metazoa > Nematoda > Chromadorea > Rhabditida > Rhabditidae > Caenorhabditis > Caenorhabditis inopinata. Next base: position 3,745,433 of record AP018156.1, on the reverse strand, counting down.
TGATGAAAATGGATTTTTGAAGGAATAGGTATAAAAATTATCGAAACTTGCTATACTTCGTTTGCGTTTCTTGCAGTGTTGCGACGTTGCGCTAGCTAGGTTGAAAAAAAATGCACAAAGTAAGCGATTCCATGTTTGATTTTTTTGTTAGCTTTCATTTGTGCGTTGTTTTTCTTCGTGTTTCTAATTCAACTAATTACAGAAGCTCAAAAAGACACATATACCTGCCAAGAAGTGAGAGAAATAAAAGAAGAACTGCATGATTTTAGCTCTAAATCAACCTATGTCCAAATCGGCATTACTCTTATTTTTTAACGTTTTCAACGTGATTCATGTTGTGAAAAAATGATTATTTTCTTCTACCACACTCCTTTGTCAAATATTCATGACACAGAGAGAAAGAGAGAGAAAGAAGTTGTGTTGACACTTCCGGAAATCTGATCGGGCGGCTTCGCTTTGGGTGCATGATGTCCGCAGTTTTAGCTTGATTCTGAATGTATTAACAGCAACAAAAGGCACCTGAATGAAACATTCTGCTTCAAAATTGCAATAAATATTTGAAAGAAGAGATAAATTTGGGACCCATTTGTTGAAGCATTAGAAGGCACCGTTTGCCATGTTGCTCGTAATATTACAATATCTGAAACTCTGCGTTAAAGTTGTTAAAATGCTTGATTTGCCACTTTGCAGCTATATTTTCAGATTTTTTAAAAATCTTCTAACACACAACAATATTCCAAGAAAAATGCAAACCGCAAACTTTTTATATTTCTATTCTACCAATTGCGATAATTTTACCACATTTCTTAATTTTTAAAAGGTAAATTTCATATATTTATTTCGAAAAACGTAATAGGTAATTCAGATTTTAAAAATATATAGATGTAATCTTAGAAAAGGCACTGCAAAAAACGTTTTCAAATATTAATTAAAGATAATCGCTATATTCGAGTATATTTCAAGTATCAACGATAATATTTCTAGAACGGATTTTATTCTATTAGAAGGAATGTTTCTCCTAATCCTCATTTCCAATTCTGGCACCAACAAAACTTTTGAAGATCATTTTAAATGACGTCGATGCTTGAGAATGCGTACGGCCTGGCAACCCACAAGCAATTCTACGACACAAAAGGACCTTAGTTGTCTTTGGTCTGAGCCGAAGTTTCAGTGAGACTATCCTCGCACATTTCCATTGTTCAACTCTTCCTTTTTCACTTTTTTTGTTTTGAATTGTTGCATCTTTTAGCCGCAAAGGCAGCATGGTTGCTAAGCACTTCCGTTTTTTTTTTGTACTCTAGCGAGACGATGCTGTCACAGGAACTTTTTTGTTGAAAAAGCCAAAGAATAGCGCAATTCTACTTCTCGGTTTCTAGTATTTTTCAACTTTCCCACCCGCACTCCGTTTCCTTTTCGTCTTATTTTGCTTTTTTTCTTTTTTCTGGGGTCCCGTCATGATGTCAGTGTAACAACCTCACGCCCAATTGGCCGTGCTCTTTATCGTTTTCCGAGTAAAGTGGACCAAAGAAGGCTTCAGTTTTTTGAAGATTTTTGTGTGGTGTTGAAAAAAGTGGTCGACGACTCCGACTATGTCTTCTGAAAGCTTGCAGCACACCAACTCAACAAATCATTCGTATGAATGTTTCCGTTTCAAAGAAATTCCGTTTTATTTTCAATTTTCTACACATTTCCCACTATTCTTCCTTATACCCTCAAAATGAGCCAGAGACCTCCCCTTTTCGAAATTTCCATTATGGGAGCTCTTCCTCAAGGAAGTGCTGAAATCCGAGCCGTCGCTCTTGTTATCAGAAAATCTACGCACTGTAGACATATGCATTTGTCTGCATCTTAGATTTCCTCCCGCCTAAAGAATCATCATTTTCAGGCTCCGTTGACATGGTTTTTTACTTGAGTATTCCATTTATTTTATGCTTTGGAAATAAGAATTGCAGGCTGAAATGTCTGAAATCATGATTTTCATTTATAATACTAGAATTTTTCTCAAAACTCAATATTCACTCAAACTGAGAGCCGTGTGAAAAGTTCGGTTGAAACCTTCAGAATATTTTTAATTATAGATTCACACCCGAATACTTTTTTTTTTCAAATGAATTTTTCATGAATATCAAACGATCATTAAAGCCTTCTTTTTAATTATTTCTTCCGACAGTGTTGTTTTACGAAAAATATGAGAGCTTATAACCATTTTTGAAACAATAAATTTCATTTTCTGACATTGTTGCCTTTTAAGAAGTATGAATGGTTACGGCTATTATCATTGACCCCGTCCCATTGTCCCATTTTCGCCGTTTTTTTCAACTCAACGCATAACATATACACTCACTCAGTCACTTGTGTTTCTTCTTCCTACTTCTTTGAAAAATCTTTTGTTCGTCTTTCCTAAGATACTTGAACCACACAAATACACAGACACAGTCTGAGTGCCTGCTAGGGAATGTGCCCACTAGTGTGCTACAATTCTATTTTGTGTTTTGCCTTGACGGCTCAGCCCGTTGAACGTGAATAACCAGACAATTGCAGTGCTTGTGGGGCTGACTACCTCTGTTCCAATTATCTTCCATTTTTATGATCAACAGTGGATAGATGCTTTTCGAATCGCATTATTATAGGAGTTTTTTTTAATGTCTGTGAAACCACAGTATCCTTGTTTGACTTCCAAATTGCCTGGTACATATTAAAATGCATAATTTGAACGGCTTTATGTACGTACTTACATCACAATTATAACAATCTCCGCCTACGCACACAAACCGAAACTCGATCCAGTGCATATTTCTGATCGAGAGTAGCCATTTTTTATTCTTTCCTCACTCCCCCTTGTTTTCTTTGTTATTGTTACTTTGTTTGCATTCTCATTTTTTCCTCCTTTTCACTAAATTTTTCTAGGTATTTTCCTTCTATTTTATTATATTTCGCACGCAGCCACCAAAATTCAATGTGTTCAGTAGCAGCAGCAGTGGCAGGAGCAGCAAATAGAAATACACGTATATATATATATATATATATTTTTTTTTTTTTTTTTTTTTGGTATTCATAGTTGATCAGAAATAGCAGATAAAATCGAAAATGAAGAGCCCTGGTAGTGTGTGGAGCTCTTTTTCCTTCATTCATATCAGCATAATTGAGTAAGAGTTAAGTTAGCTCAATCTATAAGGAAAATTGGTGTAGCAATTCAATTTTGCCGCTGCGCGATTCTATGCGATTCAGACAGAAAACCTTCTAGAATAGCTATTTAGATGAAGCAAAGAGTCCTTTTAAAAGCGTTCTATATTCATGATTTTCTGAAGCATTTTTGATTTTTGCTTTATTTGTTTTCCAATTTTCTTTAATTTTCATCAGTGTCCGATTTCAATGCTCTACTCTATTAGACTAAACCAACAAAAGTTCTCTTAGAATTTCTCCTCATTTTCAAATAAAATTTCATGCAAATTGCAGACTTCCAGCTAGTTTTTTTGTTTTATCTTTTATTTCTTCTCATCTGTCATTTCACAAAATTCAGAATCGATTATAAGCTGTAGTTTGATTGTTAGAAAACTCGAAATAATTACAATTTTCTTCATCTTCGGTGGTCTTTTTTCCCCAATATTTGAAACTTTGTGGCACGCAATGTAGTAGTTCATGACAATCATCAGTAGAGAAGAGAGAAGCACAGATGAAGTGCAAGAAGAGACAATCATCAAGTACTTCTACTTGCAACCCTCATTTGTTTCACACACTTCATTAAAGCATATAGCGGGAAGAGCAAGCACCAATCTTTACCTAAACTTTGGGAAGAATTGTTTAGAAATTTGTTGAGAGTTCAAAAACCTGACTAGACACTCCCTCTATTGTTCTTTGTCATTGTTCTCTGAATTTTCCTAGCGGATCTTTTCTTATTTTCACCCGGCTCTCTATTCTTCAGAAATCTTTGTAATATTCTATTCATGTTGAATCTGCGCTTTTTGTCACTGTTTTCCTGTTATCTCAGTGGATTTTCGCCGCTGTGATCTGTCTTACACCTTTTTTATACAATGAAAAATATTTTTTTAAACAGAAAAGTACCGACGCCATTGTCTCTAAGCACCCAAACAGTGAAGCCATAAGAAAAACGTTTCTAACACAAAAAAAAGAAGGATTGGTGTTTGCGGGAGCTCTTCAGTTTTTCTATGTTCATAAATGAGCCCATTTGACAATAGGGACCAAAAATCGAGCATAGAGCAACACCGAATTATCTCCGGTTGACATTCAAAACCGGAGCAAAGCAATCAACACAGGCCGAATGTGTTGCTGCACCAGACTGCACCGTCATCAGATTCATCTCATAAGGTAAGTGATTCAATCACGACAATTTGATTCGGATTGTTCCCGACTCACATATACAAAATCGGTCAATGGAACGAACTCAATTGTTTTTCCATGTTGTTCACTTTTTACAGCCGAACTTCTTTTTTTCAGCTATGGAATTGTATCATGCGGACTTATCACAACGGGTTTAGTATTCACTGTTTTTGCAATTTTCCAGAAAGAGTCACAAATTGGAAAGGTTAGCAAAAACACTTCAATAGAAATCGAACTTCTGATTGAGCCTCAATTTTTGATTTTACAGGTATGGCTAGCTGGACCTACTACCATGGTAGTTGGGCTGGTATTAGCAGGAAAAGTCGTAATAGATTGGGGACCAGCCATGCTTCATGCACGGGAAGGTTCTATAGACTCCAGGTTATTTGATCAGGTAAAGCCACAGCGATTCTGATTTTTTTGTAAAACATCATATTTTCAGTTGAATCAACCTGCTCCGAGCAGGTATCCAGGACCAATGAGACCTCAAACAGTCAGCCAAATGCGAATAGAACACGAACCAAAGTGTAATGGGAACGGGTCCTCTCCGACAAGTTTTGTGCAGTATAACAACAATTCAATACAATCACCAATAGGATATCGGCCACCAATGCAGTTCATGCATAGCCCAGTATCAGAAAATGGTATTCCAAGAATGGTGCACACAGGAGGACGGTTACCAAGGAGCTCAATCGGTTGCATTCCGCCCAGGCAAGCAGAAAGGCAATCTCCAGAGCAATGTCTGATATATTCGCAGTACAACACATCGTTGAACAAATTACCAGTAAGTGATACTTAGAAAGGATAAAACTGATACAGGAAGGTCCAACTCCCGCTTTCAACAAGCGACTACCCTAGGCTTGAGTTTATTTATTTATTCGATTCGATATTCTTCGAACTTTCTGTGAATAACATTATTTTGATTTCGTATTTCATAGAATTCAATTTGAACAATGCGAAACTAAAGTTATTTTGAAAGTGACAAGGCTCTACAATTTCTCATGTATTCTATTCATTTTTCAATTGTATTTTGGACTTCCCGCTATTTTATAAATCAATTTTTCAGTTTTTTCCTTATGTTTGGCAAAAGCTATACAGTGCTGGCCAAAAAAGCATTAATAAGCAATTTTTTTCGAGATTACTTGGCTCACAGGTGAAGTGCGGTCATGAAAATTTTTTGCATGTTTTTGAAGATAAATTACGTTAACTGAAACATTGATTTCGATTTAAAAAAATGTAAATTTTGAAAAATTAAAACATTATATTCGAAAATTGGAAAAACGAAGAAAATAACACTCTTCACAAAATGAAGTAGGAATGATCTGATTGGCAAGTCAATGGCCAGGAAATGATTAAAACTGATTTAATAATTTGTGGCAAAGCCTGGTTAGGTTAGGTTAGGTATTTGGTTATTATATAAATTACAAAAAAGAAAAAACAATGATTTCAATGTCTACTTTCAACCAGAAATTGCAGAAAAGCATATTGATTGTTTCAGGGTCACGATGACCGATACTACGCTCTACCTCGCCATATGAACAATCACAAGAACTCATCATCACCGCGCCGGAGTCCCCGACAGTCAATATATAACACTTACTCGAACTACTCATCAAATCCTTCTAATCATTCTGGTCATTCCAATCATTCTGGCCATTCCCATTCTGGAGAACAATCCATAGCATTAAGTGACGTGAGTGTTCCCTGTCATTGTGGTGTTCATGGCCCTCAACCCCTCTTGTCCTCCGTCTAAATATATCCCATTGTCTGTTTCTTATCCTACCATATTTTCTCATTTCGAAGTGCACTTTTTTATTGAAAAATGAAACTGTTCAGTTCAGACGTGCGAGTGCACACAATACGGCTCGATGCGGAGGTTCACACCGCCAGTCCCTAGTACGTCTGTGGCCATTGGAAACGATACACAGTATCAAGGAGAATCATTTGTGCTCAATGAACGAAGCTATCTGATATGATATAAGCAAAGTCATATGGTTTTTTTTGTTTAGAAGTCGTTATTCATTACTGATTTCGAATTTTCTGCGTTTTGTCAATCTGGGTTTAATATAAATCAGTTTGAACTTTCAGCAATCACTGAGAATGAAAACATCTTTCATGGAAAAATAGAAACAAACTTCAAAAATCTGAGAATGAAATTGAAGAAAAATGAATAGAGATAGAAACAATAGTTCAAAAATAAGAACGAGATCGACAGAAAAATGTCGCAAATCTTGTGTGGAAAGCCATGGAATCGTTGTTTGAAAGAAAATTGTTTTCAATAAATATACAGGGATAGTCAAGAAACTGAAAAATGACGTGCTGTAAGAAATTACCGCGAAACGAACCCGAAAACCGGGCCTAAGTAGGAATTGTGAAAACTTTGATTAATTATTAGTATTTTGAAAAATGAAATTCGAAATCCTCCTTTTCATCAACAGAAAGAGCATATAAAAGCATATAGGAGTGCAGGCTCAGTCAGTCAAAAAGATGCATTTCCTGATCATAATCTTTAAACAGGTTTTCATTCTGCCCCTCGTCAGATCTGAAACAAGTGCAGCATCCAAAGATCAGGTTTGCAAAGTGGAGCAGCAACGAAGCAGCTGTCACTGTGAACAGGAAGTTGAGATTGTTGTAGACTTCCTCTTTCAAGAACGGCAAGCATCCCTGAAATATATTTGTTAAGTGTCCCATTTCAAAATGCCTTCTTGGTTTTAAAACTGACCCGATAGAAAATGTTGTTTGGGCTGTCGCTCAGGGCACAACCTTTTCTCTGGTGCATACTTTTGCAGCATGAATCTGGAATGTATTGAACGCGTTGAATTACGGTCTGAAACAACGGTTGACGTTAAAATCAGATGGATACCACAAAATCATGCCTTTGCATAGGGTAGATAGTGATCCTCCACTTCAGGTTTCGGCCAGTCATTGAACGCATTTGATCCACAACACTTTGCATCTTTTTGTAAGAAATTTACAGCCTTTTCGATATTTGGGTCAGTGTTGTAGTTATTCAGAATATCAAATGGCAGTGACACTTCGAGTTCTTGAATATACGTAGTATGATATGAAAAGGTGAAGTAGATCAGACATCCTTCAATAATCATTGAGAAAATCAACATAAGCAGATACTACAAAAACGGTGAATTGCGTAATGGGCGAAAACACGAATTCACACTTACAAATACAAGAGCACACCGGTTGCTCACTGCCGAGTGTACGAGGAATCCAATGATTACGTTCAACACTCCACAGCCCACTGCCAAGTAGATGCTTTTGACGTAGAAATGACTTTGAATGAGAGGAATAAGATCACCTCTGAAGACGTACAGCCATATGGCTAGAGCAAGGAAAAGAATGCCGGCTATCTGAAAGAAGAAGACTCTACTTTCCATAAACACAGCATTTTGTAATTCCATTATCTCAAGAAACTGTTTTTCAACAGTTTTCTACAACCAATTATTGATAAAACAGAAAATTTTATAGTTTCTGCTAATTTTTTTCTCTTTCGACTCATCCACAAACTCAACTAATACACCTTTATTACTGATACTGCACTGCTTTTGAACAATATTTTCACCAGCACATTGTTTCTCATATGAATCATTATTCACTGCATACAAAAAACCACCAAACAGTCGGCACATTTTTTATGTGCTTCAGACTACTAGTTTCCTTATTTCCTTACAGCTGAACGAACTTCTAGCCAGAACTCATTTAGAAAAGTACAATTGGCGGTTATAGAAAACTCATTTCAATAATTTGCGTAACATTGATCTACTTCACTTGAAAAAAAAATAGAATAACGCATAATTTGTATTATTTTTATAGGTAATTTCGTACTTTGAGTACTCCACTTATTCCTTTAAAGCTCTTTTTGCAAATAAAGCATATCTGAAACGTTCCAGGGATCACAATGTCACAGTCATCTACATATCTTCGAAAAAAATTGAACACTCCTCAATATTCTTTAGATAAGCCATCTTGTCTTAAAAACAGCCATTGATTTTCCTATCAAATAAGTGTTGGCTACCCGCTACTCTTTCTTAAAAAGTTAGGAAACATCGCTTACCACAAGAAGATATGAAACGAAAAGTTGGCATTTCGAACAGCAACCTGTGCAGCTTTGAGATCGTCGATTCTGTGGAGGTGGATGGCCACGGTGCTGCGGCACCGGACGCATTGGCCTCACGTACTTCAAATACTGCTCCATTATTTTGTTATTGGAAAATAAGAATATTCGAACGAGTAGATAGTAGATTGTATGATGAAGCAGAATTGGGAGAGAATGTGGAATGATGATGCTAGATACAATTTTTTTTGCGGGGGGGGGGGGAAGCAGGAGAGATGGAGAGAGAGCAGGTGGGCAGCAGAGAGGAACGGTTTGTGGGAAAAATTGTTTAAAAAAAGCAAAAAAGATGGAAATAGAGTAGAATGCAACAGGTGGTAAGGGAGTTGGTACTTCGGGCAGAAAAAGATTGTGCTAATCTATGAAATGAGGCCATTGAACATTTGAGACAAGGGTTCCGATTGAAAATGTCGGAAAGGTGAATATGCCAATCGAACAACGGAGCGTCGACGGGCAGTAAAGGCGGATTGTTGAAAGAATGAGTCATAAATCTTGCACCCACCAGCCAAAGTCATGCTGACTTTTGTTGGTGGACAAAATTGGTGAATGCTCCACACGCCCTAAGAATGACAAGACATGAAAAATGTTTGCTGACTGTTTCTGCTCTGTGAGCTCGGAGTTTTAAAGTTTTTTTTTGTGGGGTGTTGCGGGCTAGACTAGTCAACAAACAGAGTGTGCTTATTTTTCTAGATGAGGCGCTTGATTTTCACTTGAAAGTCATATAAGCGAGCACATTGAGAACTAAGAACTGTGGAAAAACGAGAGACCAGCACTGCATAGTGAAAAAAGTGAGAATGGCAAAAACTAGGGAATATTAAAACTTAACTAATTCTAATTATTCTGTTACAGTTAAAAAGAATGTCAAATAAGACAATACCAGTTATTTTGAAACTTATTTATATGCGCAAAATCTGAAGAAACATTTTTTAAATCAAATTTTTAAGCAAGTAGCCGATATGAAAGGTCTCACAAGCTTTGGTCATTTTAAATTATCATTGTTTCCCACCGAATTCATAAATTCCGGTTTGGGGAAAAACTGAGAAAAATCCGCAGTTTCGTGAATCCGAGGGCCATGCCTCTAAACCGCGGCAGGAGAACAGAATAGCAATCAAAAGATAATTTAGAATCGCCGAAATCCCAAATGAACTGTGTGAGAAGAAATGTTTCTGTCGAACCAGAGAATTCACTTTCTTTCAATTCAAAAGAACTGTTGAGTAAGACAGTTTCAAGGAAATCTGGAATTACACGTTTCCTATATCTTCTTTTATCGGAATAGAAAGCAATTAGAGTTTTGCTATTTGAAAGTTTTCCAGATAATTTCAAATATTGAATATTTAGTATTGACACTGTCGTGAATATGATAAATTTAGAAACGAAAGAGACTTATCTTTGTTTTAAGGATCTTGAAAAAGCCGAAGCCACAATATTCTTACCAGTTCACTAGAGTGAGCTCACGTTGTACATAATAGTGTGTGAGCATGACGAAACTCACTCTCACGTGATTGCTTGTTATTATTTGAAATGAATGGAAGAGAAACAACATTTGAGTCACAAAATCCAGAATAATTTGAGTCTTGCGATACAACACGTTTTCTATATGATGTACGAGCATCGCGAAATGAACAGAAATGCAAGTGACGACATTTTGCAGTGAATCTCACATTTACGTAGACAAATAGACAAAGGAGAAGGGGGGGGGGGGAGGGAGGGAGGAGGCTATAAAGAAGCTAATACAGGAGCATGAATTGGGTAAAGTCGTCGTGTCGTTCGGATAACGTGATGTTGTGAATATTTCAGAAAGTCATGTGATCATTTTCATTGATCATTTATTATGACTAGTGGAACTGAACAACACGATACATTGAGATACCACGCTATTTGCATCAATGGTCACGCTAATTGGCTAAATGAATCAGGTCGCACTGACACTGGAACATCTCAGAAAAAGTCGATATTTGTTTGCTGTTTCGTTTCTCAAAATTAATGAAATTTGAAAGTTATGCAAACATTAGTAAAACTATTTAAAAACCTTCATCAATTTTATTGAAAATACATTAAAAGTATAAAAAAATCGGAAGAAGGAAAACATTCCTATTAAAGGGGACACTTGTTGCTTCTGAAGCTTGAATGAATGTAGAATAAACAAAAGGACAAAAAAGTTTTATATGGCAAAAGTGTTACCTTCCAAACCCTTCAAAACCCACGAATCTTTTATTCTTTTTGTGAAATAATGCAAAATAATAATGTTTGGCATTTCTGAAATAGAAATGAAACAAAAGAAAAGCATTTTGAAAAGCAGGAAAAGCTTACTTAGAGCCTAAAAAATAATATATTTTCTACGAATCAATCTAGAATTTTCGGTAGTATTAGGAAACAAACAAACCCCCCCCCCCCAAAAAAAAAAGAAATTAGACTGAGATGGGAAGAGAAACAGTAATACTACCAGCAATGTTACCAACTCTTCAACCTGTATTATTAACAGCCTGATTCCGGTGAATCTCGAGTGGAGCAGCCACTCGAACTCTTCACCTACTCTGCTCAATCTGTCTGAATATTGTTTAATTGAGAAGTAATTTAAGACGAAATTTCTGAATATCCAGTCCAGTTCAACTTTGCTTTAAAAGAGAGCAAGGAAGAGCACGAAATTTTGTAATATTTTAGTTAATATAGTTAAGAAAAAATAAGAAAAATAAGACACTATAAAGAATATATCAAAATTAGTTTACAGCCTTAGAAGCCACGGATTCTTCTGATATCTATATATCGTAATTTCCAGCATCAGCCCTGGCTTCTAGAAAACAATACCCGTTTGGAAATATTGCATTTTTAGAAAATTGTTAACGCTGTGAAGTTTCATTTCTTTTAACGAAAAGTTATTATGTTTAGGAAAATAATGAAAGATCACAGATTTTATACATGCAATTCATTATATTTATACCTTTAAAGCGCACCTCCAATTTGACAATCCGAGGCGGCAGCATGCCGGTTAACATATCTTGACGAGCAAAAAAGCTTGTTTATCAAATTTCTCTCAAACGAACGTTCTTATACTGAAAGTGAGAGATGTACAAATCCATTTTTCGTTTGAGCATTTCTAATTTCGTTCTTATTTTAAGCCATCACGTTCATATTAAAGGGAACTTGACAGAAAAGCAGGGATTTATTCAAAATTCGAATATTTTCGGCTAATCTGCCGAACAATGAGTTCTAATGCCCTCGCACGTTTTCCATCGGACTATGTTTTTTTTTTGTATTATAGTCAATGTGACACGATAAGAATGACCAGCCACATGAAAACGTGCTCTTCGGATTCTACATTCTACTTCTATTGTTAACTAATCCTACATCTGACACCACCACGCGTTAACTGAGTATTATGGTGGATTGTGAGGAAAACAGGTATTCCTTTCATTCACTCCACACTTTTAGATATTTTTTTCAGAGTCTGCAAAACGCATGGAGAACTTAACCCAAAACTTCTCGGAAAAGTAATGCGAGAGAGAGAGAGAGAGAGCGAGAAAGACAATTAACTGGGGCGTGCACCCTATTGCCGGTTTAGAACAAAACAAATTATAAATTCGGACATTTTGTATGGTTGGTAGGCTGGGTGCGCGACAGAAGGCCGACGCTCACTCAATTGGTATAGAAGGCGTATTAGAGACTAACGTTAAACGGAGGGTGGATTCTTTTTCCATTCATGTGTCAAATTGAGGAGCCTCTGAAGTCCTAGATGGCGAAGAAGAAAGGAGACGATTTTCTTATTTCTCTCGAATTAATCCGTTTTCCAAAACCAGATTTGTACCCTTAGTCAGACAATTGAGCTCGGTCTCATATTCTCACGTACAATTTAGTTTGCAACTGGAATAAAGGAGATCAAGCCTGAAAACTATGCCAAGGACTACGGTAGCATTGGGAAAATTGGTTGCAGCTGGTGATTAAAAATATTCTTTATCAAGGTTTCTGGCAAAACTGCAAAAGGCACGGATTCAAGTTATGTTTTTGGTAGGTCTGCAAACAAATCTAAAATGGGTACATCAGTTCAATTTTTCAAAGTTGATTTAGCTTCATTAGCTGAAACTTCTCTAACAATGCTTTCCGAAAGAAAACAAATTTTCATGATGTCACTATTTTTCAAACTCGAAACGTAACTGGTCTTCTATAAAAGGCTGAGAGCGATAAATACGGTGCTACTAGAAAGAGAACCACATTTTCCATAGGCCTCCATATGGTTGGAACGAAGACCTCTCCGACGGAAGCCATATCATAGTCGGAATAACTTCAAAGACCAAAGAAGGGATAGCAACAAAAAGGAGCAAAGGAAACGTTGATGATATCCGGAGAGAACGAAGATGAATGGAGAGGCGGTGTAGAAGGACCTGGTTTAATTGAATGAAGCGCCGGAAAACACGAGGCACTGGAAATAAAGAAGAATAAAGATTATTGAGAGGAATTGAGAAAGAAAAATGAGCAAAAAAGCAAAAACCAGCTTGTTAATGATAAAGAAAATGACAGATTTGTGACGACGTGTCACTGGAGAACTCGTTTATCTTTTCCCATATTAAAACTTCTAGACACGTTGTTAATTTGAGGAATCTAATAAATATAAACAGGAAGCAACAATAAGATCAATCTGAAACATATCCAAAAATAAGATTTTAAAATACATATATATCCGTGGAAACTCTGAACGACGACAATGTGCAAGAGAGAATAAGCAGACAGAAAAAGCGATAAAAGAGTTGCACATAACGCAATTTTTGATTTGCATATATAATCTCGGTTGACGTCTCGGCCTGCCTACCACTACCCCGAAGAACATCAAGTTGCTCTTAGGGACCTCTTCGGCTGTTGCTCTATGCGTGCTCATGCCTATAACAGCTTGTCTTTTCATAATCAGTGTCGATTGTTCCCATCCGGCGTGCTTCTCAAACGTAATCAATTTATGGCTACATGCGAATTCTGACGGGAATATTCATAATAATAATAATTATTATTATTATTCACATATTTGATTCATCTTTAATATCTTTAATTTTGAGAATAGAAAGAACGTCATCACCCAAATTTTTTCAATACGTTGTTTGAAAATATACAAATATTGAATATAAACAATCGAACCCAAAGCCACAATGAGCTCAGAAAGTTCTGGGAAAATTCTGGAAAAAAATGTTACACCAACATTACACTGCTTGAATTTCTGGATGATGCAGCGGATAAGCACACTGAGCCATTAAATTTTGTGTAGTTATTTTAAAAAAATTGAAAATTTAAAAACATTTTGGAATAATATAAAGAATATGCAATATCAACTACAGACTAATACATCTATAGGGAGATACTTGTGAAGTTGAGTGTCAGAAAAAAAAATAATATTTAAATGTTAGAAAGGAGAAACAAAATGATGAAAAATGATCTTGTCTAGAAATACTATACTAAGTTAGAAGGCGTAACGCGTTTATCCGTTGCATCATCCCAACTCGAAACTATTCCACTGCATTCTGGTGCATTCAACACTGGTTTTTGAGCTTTTGTGAATAAAAGCATTTTGAAGATGTGTATTCTATAAGCTCATTTGAAAAAGCGGCAAGGAGATCAAACCGGGAAACCAGAATCAGAATGCTTAAAAAACACATTTGTGTCAATTCTGCAAAAGACTTTAAGGTTTCCTGTTTTTAGGGAGCGGCTTTAGGTGGAGCAATGTTTAGAAAATCTGGAATGAATACGCTTCTAATGCAGTTTTTACAGTATCGAATAGTCTGATTTTAACACTGAATAAAACAATAGTGCAGTATCTATTCGTTTCATAATTCTAAACTAATCCAAAAGATCGAGCCAACACAATTTTGAAATTAGCTCCGTTTTCTGAAAGTGACAGGTGTCCAGCTGCTTTGCAATTTTTTGATTTGAAAATATTAAAAATATTGGTTCTCTTTTTTCGGAAAAAAAATGTCATTTAAGCATGGGAGGGGGGGATAGAACGAAAGATATGCAATTTGTCAATGTCATTTATTTGAGGCTTTACGGAATACAATCATTTTCTAAAACAAGATGAAGTAATATGCCTTATACACAAAAAAAAATCAAGAAGAGTGAGTCGGCACATGAAACATGACCATTTTGAGAAAGCGGACATCCGATTTGATTTTATTTGACTTCAAGTCGACATGAAATTCTGAGACGACACAGAAAAACCCGAAGCTTGACCCGATTTGTACTGGTTGATGAAAAGAAAACAAGAAGAATCAATCATTATCACATTATAATAGATATTATTATTATTATGACCAACCGGCAATTTTATCAGTCAGCATTGAATTATGCGAGAGATTCCCATCTCCGTTCTAAAACTTTCTGATTGATAGATGTGCGGAATTGAGTGATTGAATATAGCGAGAAACGGAACGATTCAGGCAATACTTTCCCGTACTCGCAGGTGCTTCTTTCTCTCATCGTTTTGTCGCCGGCGTTCTTCTTATTCTATTTATAAGAATAATACGTGCAAAAAATTAAAGAAAATCAAAAAAAGAGGAATTGATTCGAAAAGATTTCCATTGGAAAATGAGCATCGTGAGAACAAGGAACTGCATGAACATAGTCACCCACATCAGAACACAGAAATGCTTTAGTGAGCATAGATGACCATTTTCTTATGTAAACCTTCATGTACCGTAAAGGTATAATGAAATAGAATTTGAGTAGTGTAATTCGAGTGCGAACCGAAACAGCGAGACGGTTCTAAATAAACATGAAAAGAGACGACAAAACGACATGGAGGAGCCACTAAATTAAGTCCGTCGGTTTAATCAAGGCGAATGAATATGAATGATTTAATATAATATACAAACGAAATGGATACTGATTGCGTGATGAGTGGCGGAACGCCCGGCGGAAAAGCCCCTCCGTATCATTCTTAAACAAACACTGAAATAATGTGCAACCCCAATCATCGGGAGGGGGGGGGCGGTAGATCAAAAGGGATAGATAGTGTCGCAGAAATACAAATTGAGCAAAAAGTGGACGAGCTCGATTTTCACTTTCGGTGCTTGCAAAAAAACACCAAAAAAAATTAGAGAGCGGTTCAAATTAGCTAGAAACTACAAAGCTAGAAAATGAGAAAAAAATTCAGTTTTTCATTAAAATAATGAAACATCAAAAGAAAAAGTGTAATAGTTCATATTCAAATGAAATTTCATCCCTTTTCAGCTTCTGAAGTGCCGAAAAAATCAAACAAATCTAAAAATAACGTTTTCTTTTTTCTCTCATTTTTCTCTTATTTCCACATAAACAACAAGAACCGAACACTTTAGAAGGAGAAAACACCGCAGTATTCGATAGGAACTAAGAGCTAGATGAGATGCGTAAAAATAATAGAAAAAAACAGAGGTTGCAATGATTTTCAATTCATTTCAGGTTTTCTCAGAAGTAAGCGAGAGCTGGAATGAATTTTCAGCTTCTTTTAAAGAATAGTCAAATAATAGAAATTCCCCGAAAATAAAGAATTTAATGAAAATAAAAAGCAACAAGTCAAATATGACGGGTGTCTGAAAATAGCTCTTAAGAAGAGGATCTTAAATCAAAATAAAATTAAAGACATAATTATAGAGTTATTTAAGTATAAAGGTTTCAATCATCACTTAGAAATTATGATGTTTCTTGCTCAGAGATCATCATATTTTTGCAATATTCATTCAAGTGAAGGAATGCATCGGAGGCGGAGGAGATCTAGAATTAAGCAAACATTTCCTGTGAGTTAAGCTTCTTTATAAGAGAAAACCAACAGAAACATGAAACATACTGAAAATTTCTATAATTTGAGCCTTCTATAACTACAAATAATGTCTGGAAGATACCTGCAGGCAGTGTGTCCTTCCCCTCGTCTAGTTTTTTGAATTAAAGCAACAAGTACACTTTGTAACATGTCTATTTCTTATTTACCACTCAACTTCTAAGGTTTTATTCATGAAAATTGAATTTGAAGGGTACCCAAACCGGAAAACAACAAATATAGACGCTCACGACTCCTGAGTCCTGAGAAGGGTTTCTCATAAATATCAAAAGTGACGTGACTCGGAAAGATTCACGAACTTTTTTATATTTCTTGATGGTTTTTTTTTCTAATGTTGTGATTTCCTACTATTTATCTCTTAGCTTTTTGACTTAAACGTGTATATGGGTATTTCAAGAAATTCACATTGCAAGGCCACTTTTCCACACAAAACTAGAGACGCCTATTTTGGAAGTGTACGTCTAGTTAGATATTTATTGCAGAATTCTGATTCTTGAAGTCAAACTATGAAACACGAATTGTAAAGATGTGAGGCGACGTTTGTTTTTTTTTCTTCTATCTTAGACCCTATCGTATTCGTTCATTTTCTTGTAAAGTAAATAAACAAGTGCAGGATGGGGAGTAAATATAGCGCCGCATTTAAAACGGCGTGATAACTTGATTTTTTCCTAAATAAACTAAAGTGTTCATTAAACAACAACAAAAATTATAGCATTAACAGTTTTCTAATCCTCCTCCTTTCGCGTTGATGACGATCTGAAGTCTCTTTGGGTAAGAGTCGACGAGAAAATTCTTGAGGATGAGGTGTTGCCGTGGTCCAAATCCCACTTCGTGAGTGGCGATTTGACATACCAGCAGGGCGGAGCGCCGGGATCACACCGCAAAACTCACTCAGCAGTGGTGCGAACCCAATTTCCCCGATTTTATCATTAAGGATCAATGGCTAGTTTCTAGCCCAGACCTTAATTCAATGGACTTTGCGGTGTGAGGATATTTGACCTAACAAGCATTCACAAAAAATAAGCCGATTTTGGGAGCCCTGAAGATCTCTTTGACAGCTGCATGGGAAAATCTAGACGTTGACTACCTCTGTGCCGTCGTCGACTGTTAAGAGACTTCAGGCAGTCATCAAAGCAAAATGAGGAAGATTCGAAAACTGTTAATACTATAATATTTTTTGTTGTTTAATAAACATTTTAGTTGATTTTCAGAAAAAATATTCCGTTTTAAATTTGTTACACCGTCTTGAATAGGACTTTTATTCCCCCACACTGTAGATCTCATGTCGTGATCCGTTCCATCGGGGGTACCTAAAGATTCTGTTCATCACCTTTGTCAATGATCTTTCCACCTAATCTCAAATTCTCTGTTTTTGCTTATGATATTGCTACAACTTGCCACTTAAAGCGTGCTCAGCTTAGATTAGGCTCTCGTAACCAGAATCACCATTGTATCATCTCTTTGTGATCTTGGACTCCTAACAGACAACAAGCTCACGTTTTCTCAGCATTCAGCAGCTCATTAGAAGTAAGAAACTACTTAAAGCTCTCAAATCTATCAATGTCGCCATATATCTTAATATTTTTAAGACCTATGTTCTCCCAGCCCGCCCAAGAATTCTGTTATGTGATATACTCTCCCCTCCAAATTCCGAACTGTACAAAATCTCAGAATATTTATTTGTTTTTATACTCACAAAATATTTCGAAAATAATATTAATATTTGTTATAGTTCGTATCCACTTCATCATACGCTCCATCAGACATCGCAGACTTACATTTAAACTTATCTTCCTTTTCAAGATCATTAGAGACAACTTCTTAGTATTTTCCCAGCTACCAAGTACATGTCAGACTCACTTGTGCAGTTCAAAAGCAAATTTTATACTACATTTTTAAGTCTGTTGATGCTGACTTTTTCTCGAGTACTGCCCATATCTTGAATACTACAGGGTGCGGCGGAAATAATAGGATGAGATTTTGAATAAGGTCTCGCGCCGGTACACAGAGCCCGGCGCACACAATCATTTTTGGATATTTTTATTACATTTTTTTGATTATATTTCTTAAGTTTTTCCCTAATTTTTTCCTAATTCTAGTGAATGGTGGCTGCATCGCCGTAAAGACTCCCGATCCTGGGTTGCAAGGGAATAAGATTGTCCAATTCTGAGATTACAAAAAAGCTGACAGTGCATCACTCTCTTGTCTATCGGACTTTAACTTGTGACCAACGTTTTATAACACTGGAATGTCACGACTTCTGAAGCTCTCAAAAAGGTACGTTCGGGGATTCACAGAAATGCAGCAAGGAGCATGAGAAAGATGGCTAATAGGATGAATATGAGTGAAAAGTCTATAAGAAGAATCGTCAAAAACAAGCTGAAAATGACCCCTTTTCGTACCCAAAAGGCTGCTTTCTTGACTGAGAAGAAAAAAGCTCTCCGCATGTCAAAAGCACGTCACCTCCTGACTAGCACTGCACCGGCATGCACCTCCGCACTGTCTTCACAGGTCTACAACTTTTAATGGTATATCACTTTTTCATTATCTCAGTGGTTTCTCTCTTTTAATTCAAAGTTCAATGACCCGGTTCCAGCTCTAACCAATTTCAAGAGTTTTAAATTGACATACATAACTCGTCTTCTTATCACTATTCCATGTGTCATTCAATTTATTTTCATTTTTAGAGTGTCTTGCCACTCAGGCTTTGCCATGTAATGTTGCGGCTTTCTTTCTGATGAATGACTGATAATTTTCGATCTATTATAATATAGCAGATTCAAAAAAAGGTTAATTTTATTATAATCATGAAGCTTTATTCAACAAGCAGCTCTCACATTATTCTGAGCATTGAAACCCGTTCGAACAACAGGACATTCGATAAAAACAACAATATGGATATATGTATTTACATATTTCAATTCTTCTTGAAATGACTAGAAGATCATTGGTCTGGAGAAAATGGGGTGAATTTTGGCTGCATTGGTATACTTATTAAATGAAATAATTAAGGAGAGAAACACGCGGGATTACAGATCCAGATGGTAATACTATTCAAAAATGACAGTGTGTCTCATTTGTAAAAGTCATGGTGAAGACAATATTTGAAAAAAAGACTGTCAAAACAAAGCCCGTTCTATCTGTAAAATGAGATGATGAAAAAAGAAAAACCTAAACAGGCCACTATGAAAATGACTCATGGAGCATCAAATGAGCAAGGATTGTTTCATTTGATCCATTGTTGCCATATCCATTGCTTTGATGTTCCGAGCAGTATCTGTCTGGAATACGCCTCGAAGATCGGAAGCTGATGGCCGATTCCGTGCATTGAGGCATTTTGTGGCCGCATCTTGGAGCACACAAGTGCAAGGCAGCTTGTCACTATAATAAAAATTATGTAAGGAGTTTGAAATATGGATTACTTACAATTCGTCGAGTCCAGATGTTGGTATCTGCTTCTGTGCTTGATAAGGCACACCCAAACTACACATCTCAGCTAGACATGTTCCGAATTGCCAGATATCTCCCTTTGCTTCATATCTTTTCCCCAATGCAACCTCTGGCGGTTGCATATTTTGATCAATTACAACATCATCAGCACTCCTTGCAGCATTGCCGAAATCCCCAAGCTTCACCATTTGATCACACAACATATCCAGAGGGTCAGTGTATTCACGGAGGAGATAAACGCTTATGGTGGTAACTCTAGTATGAACAATTCCGGCGCAATGCAAATGCTCAAGAGCCGATGATATTTGCTCTGCAAACTGACTGAAGCGAATAGAAACACCTCCGAAATGATGATTTAAGTTCAGTTCTGGATGACTCTCTGGCGTTTTTCTGTCTTTGCTTGAGAAGCTGTCGTATCCAGAAGAAGGATTAGGAGATTCATTGTTGATTCTTAAAGGATGATCGTCGTGTTGACTTTGCCTTCCAGAACCTGCAGTCAGCGGGGTGACCATAACTTGACGTCGTAGTACAGATCCCACAGAAATTATATAGTTATGTAAAGAGCCACCACGACAACTTTCCATTAATATGCCGACCACTTGGTATGGGTTGTTTTCTCGTTTACCAATCATGACACCGTCAAAACGAACACAGTTTGGGTGAGCTGGTAGTGTTTGTAGGAATTCAAGTTCTTTTCTCATAGAGTTCATGGTTTGTTCCGCTGCAAAAAGTTAGTTCAAACTCCAATTTGAATTTTTTTTAATGCTGAAACGTGAAAACTCACAGTAATCTTTGGAGAATTTCAAAGAATAGCAATGGCTTCGCGCATCATCAACAACTGTGGACGTCAACCAGTATGGGCTGCCTTCCGGTTTCGCAGGCGGTCGGAAATTGAAGTTTTGGCATGGATATGCTGGCAAGTTGTCGAAGTACTCAAATGGAGCAATTGGAGCTAAAGGACTACAGGTGGGAGATCCACTGTGCTCGGATGAAGAAGCGTCTTCCTGAAATGTGGAATGAAATCAAAATATTAATTTCAGAAGTTTTTTTAAACATAACATTTGAAAAGTAAAAGCACGCTTTATACCTCAAAAACTTCATCACTAAAATCAGGATCCATGTGGAAATCTAGAATCGATGCATAAGAATGCTCCTGCATAGTGTTTTCTTTCATTGCAATAATAGTTGCATAAGGATTTTCTTTCATTGCTTTCATAGCTCCATTTGGTTGGATTCTTAACAAATGTGGAGAAATTCTATTTGGAGGTTGCTGTTGGTAGTATGGATATAGTTCGTTCTGTAAGAAAGTGATAGTAAAAGAAGGAAAAATGAGTTAAGTATCAATGTGAAAGTTATTACTTGACACATTGCTCTTCGAGTTCCGTTTTGTAAGTTGTATCCATATGTGCGTTGAGCTAACTGAAAAGGAGAGAGGGGTTGGTACGAAAAGGATAGCGAAGTCTTGCTATAGAAGTTACGAAATATTCTTTGGGATTCAACTTACAGCCGCCTCAATGTTCCTGTTGATATGCTCTATTGGTTCAAGCCGAAAGTTTGGTGGTCTCACTCCAATCACCGTTCTTGAAGCATCTGTCGTGTCAACATAAGCGTAAACCATTCTTTCGCCGGTTCCATAACTTCCATCATCAACCTTCTTTGCGCTTTTCCTTCTTTTGTGCAAAAACAAAAGTGCTATCATTACAAGGACTATTATAGTAGCAATAAAAAGTGCTCCAAGACCCACAGAAGTTGAAATGTCAGAAGCTAGCAGAAATGACATATAGGATGGTTCGTTGATACGCATTATCTGCAATATTATGTTTGAAATGGAAAGATCTGATAAGGCTAAGGCCGCATGATATACCTTGATCTTTTTCGAATCACTTTGTCGTTGTTTGTTGTCAAAGGCTGAAACTTCCACTTCGTAATTGCAATCAGCGTCAGGAACATAGAATACAACTTTTCGGTGAGTGTATGTCACAGCTCGTCGGATTGTTTCATATTTTTCGCATTTCTCATTGCTAGGTGTGATGAGTGGACGTACAGAAAACATGAAATGGGACATCGATAACACGGGGAGTGTCTGGTTTGTAATTTCGTCTGAAAATACACAAAAATGAACACTACTAACTTGAATCCTTTGTTTACCGGAAAAATATGTCCACTCAATGACAAGAGCATTCGAAGACGACAAGTTCCATTGTGGGTACACAGCTGATACTGGTGGTGGTGCTGAAAAGAAGTCATGCATCAGAATTTCATCCCTCCAGTAAGTCTTTTTTGTTGTTTCTTCAAATTTGTCGTAGAGTTCCCCGGGTCCTCGTCACAAAATAAGGGCCTCGCGGTTCAAAAGATAAATGTCCCCTAGAAATATTCTTATTCAAGATTTCTCAAGCAGATATCGAAGTGCTCGTTTAGTGGTAGTCGTTCCATATGTAGCTTTTGCATCACTTACCACACATAGTCATGTCGTTAACCATTTCTGCGCATTGCGGTATTTGAAATATTGTCGTTGCAAGCGCTGTATTGAGATGGTTCACATTGCTGCTCTGGGCAAGACGCATGGTATATGTTTGATTGAAGTTGAGATTTTTGATAATGATTTCGCAAGTATGGTCCTGAAAATGGTAATTATAGAGGAAAATTCAAAATTTAAAATCAAAAACTTTGAATAAAATGAATTTTTCTTGTGTTATGGAAGAACAGACAATCTTAGAGCTAGATTTAAGTGATAGGACCAATCAGGTTTTGTTGTATGATTGTACGTACTTACCATTTGAAAATCTATATGTTTGTACTCTGCACTCAACGCGTTTTTGTAAATCATCTGAAGTGTGCACGGTGGTATATGAACACTTGTTCCCTGGTCGAATGCCAAGCGTGCAGCTGCCTTGTCATCATTCCACTCAACAGACTTCAGAATCATATCAACTGAGGTGTTAGTGAGCACGTGATTGATATTGTACCATCTGGAGAGAACAATTCCACCAACTGCTCCATTCTCGTCAAATGTGGAAACTCGGAGGCGAACTTCCAAGTCTGATGACGTTTCCATTGGCACATTGAATGTGAAGTTGCAATGCGAAGAATAGCACTGAAAACTTCTTAAATTCTTTTCTCATATTACTCCGTTTTCAGTTGATCCCGTTTTTTTTAGGTTTATTCTCGGTGTAGAAAAGTAGCTGACATCTCCATTTTTTGTGTCCCAACGACCTTTTAATCCTTGAGTAGTAAACGTCTATGAAATGCATACTAGCACAACTACTATCTAATACTTTTGTTACAATACGACTTTGTGACCCGTGTTACATCAAAAAAGACAAACGAGTGACATCTATACTAGTAGGGATGGTAGTCCCTTGGTGAACTCATAAGCTTCTCTCATGATGATGATGATTGAAAATAAAAGATTACTCAATTCAAAAGGAAATGGCTCTTTCACACGCTCTACTCAACATTCAGTTACCATTCCAGGCCTAGGAGTCCTTGACGTGAAAGCAAATCTGCCGGAATCTGGGATTGTACGATTTCAAGTGGTTTCTAATTTTCTAGGTTTTCTAGTCAAAAAAGAAAAATGAAGCTACTGCTTTTTGCATTTTTAGATTCAACTTCACATTTCTTCTTCAAAATCATGCACCTCGGTTAGATATGAACTAAATCAGCAGAAACCACTTGAATTTTCTCTGGTGGACTCCTTTTGCAAGTCCGCTTGCCGCTTCAGTTGTCGCACACGTCTCTTCACAACTTGCCGACTACTTACTTATGCAAAGCTGGCTCAAAATGTTGTAGAAATCACTAATTTGACAAGCGGCACTCACTTTGAAAATAAAAAGTGTCCCCTACTTGCCACAATAAAATGAAACAAGAGTTTAAAGAGAATCAGGTAAAGGAACATCTTATCTTCAAAACTTCTACAGCCACCTAACCTTTATTTAATTAATGACCTTTGTTCTACACCGTCTGGCCCTCCGCGCTCACAGGGCAACGGTTGACATAATGACAAATTGAAATGGTGATGACAACGGAGGTAAAGGAGAATGTGCGTATTGATGGTAGAATATTATGGAAGAAGGTACTAACCCAATCCTGATACACAATGTATGTATCTTCATCGTCGGCATCCCGTGCAACCACTTCCACGAAGAAGACGTTCTCAGTTTCAGGAACTCCATCGTCTAAGACCAATAGAACTTTTCCGCTGAACACTCGTTTGTTTGTGATCGCCGAGTTGTTTCTGCTTATGTATGGAACGTTGTCCAGACATAATATGCTGACATCTTTTACAGCGTTTTCCTGTGCAGGTTTAACTGAAAATTAGAGATATGCGAGATGGACTATTGTTCCCTTTGACTAGTTCGAAATCTCGTTCTAATCAAATTAGACGTTCTTCTATTCTAATCAGCTTATCGACATCGACAATTGAAATCAAGTTTTCTTCGGTAATGCAATGAGTCCCTTCAAAAAATTATAAAGACCGAATCCAAATTGTTTCCTATCATGAGAATAACAGCATAACACCATATAACGACTTCACACCGGTAGCGGTCACTCATAAATTTCATTTCATCTTGTCACGCTATATCTCAAAAGAATCGTGGCGTTCTCCGTTTCTCGCTACTACACACTTTCTCAGGTGCCTTTTGACAGTGCAGTAAATCACTTTTGTTAAATGTTTCATATCAAATTCGAGTGGCTTCCTGATTTCGACCTTGTACATCATTATCGAAAGAGCGACAGCACAGTTATGAAGGAAACAATAAGAGATTGTCAAAGAAAAGAGAAAGTATGCAGTTTTTGTTGAGAATATCTCCCAATTTTGGAAATTGTTCAGAAAACTTGCTCTCGGTACTATAAAGACCCTTCAATTTAAGTATAAGCGCCTCTGCTTTTTCAACGACCCCTCCTTACCATTAACGTTTGCAGAAATTTGTTGAAAAGCAGATTGTCCAAACCGAAATGCAGGCAGGTTCAAGTCTGTGTAGTCAGGGCTGTTGCATCCCAGTTTGCACTGTAAATTGGAACATGTTTTTTTTCCATTTACTAACACAAATGGTCTGTGTTTAGCTAGTTAGATAGATTCAGATAATTAGCCGGTATTCCAGCGCAGTGTTAAAAATAGTTAAAGAGAAACCAGCTGTCTAACTAATGTAAAGTGAACATAATGTAAATTCCATCATCGCTATAGACTAACCAGCGAGAATTCGGTTTTATTGAAGACGTCGACTTCTCGGTATATCGTATCCGTATTTGAGATTCGTTCTTTTATCTCACCAAACTGCAAATCAAAAATTCAATCTGTAAATCAATACCCGTCCTGCTTCTATTTCTTTTAAAAGAATCAGTGGCTCGAAATAATTTGATCAATGTAAAATAAAATGTAATAATGCTATATAATCTAACAAATTGGATTAGAACACACAAAAGGGATTAAGACACGTGTTCATTTTTTTAAAGAGCCTGAGCGCTACGAGGGTTCTCATATAAATTATGCAGACATGTGGCAGGGCATTACTAAAACCATATGTGAAAATAAATCGCATACCTGTGAAATACAACGCTTTTGACATGGTCCGAAAATTGGAAATGGAGGTGAGTTTGCAAGTGATTCTGATATTATCAGAAGAATAATACAAAAATCAATTAATAAATGGAAGCGCTGCTTCATTTTGACATTTGTGGATGCGGCGGCTGAAAAAAAAACAATGAATGAAAATCAAATCATCCGAGAAGAAATGCATTTCAAAATCAAGATGGTTGATTCTATGAGAAAACATGGCCATCTGACCGACAGATGTTCTCAGATTCTCAACGTCGACAAAGTTTCTATGTCAAGTTCACAGATAAACATTTTTTGCAAAGTTGTATGGAAGAAAAATTTGATGAGAAAGAAAACTATTTGTGCAGCGCAGCGATGCAGAAATTTGAACCGCAATTCAAAAAAAAATACACATTTTTTGACAGCTTTTGGTATCATCACACACTTTAATGTTACTAAATGCAAGAGTTTTTTTTTCACCGCTTTGAGAGCTTCGAGAGCTTCGAGTTAACTTAAGAAAAATAACCTTCTCGTTGAAAATGTCAAGTTGAGTTATTGACATGTCGTATAGAACCGCGACTAGAATTAATCAGAATTAAAGTTCGCAGAAATTCAATAAAATTGTTTTTTTTTTCGTGAACAGCTTCTTTTTTTTCGGAGCAAAAAACTTGAAGAAGAAAAAAAAGGGTACGTGGTGGATGGTTGGTAATCGAAAGAAACCCTCCCAAAACATATTGAGCAGAACAATGAACAAAATTGGAAAGTAGAGTAAATCAACTTTTTCTCGCTCCGTGCTTCCGACCTGATTGGAAAAAAGGGGAGTGCACGTCGCCGCAAAAAAAAACCCTTGCGATTTTAGTTGTTTTCATTGGTTCTTCAACTGAGGAGATGCCTAGGGAGCCTTTAAAAGTTTTCAAGCTGGAATATGTCCGGAATGAGGTAATGAGGGAATGGCATATGGTACCAAAGTGGATCAATTATGCGCTAAGAGATCAAGCAAGCGCAACACAACAACATGATGTTATTATTAGCCACGATTATAATGACTTACTAGTTAGAAATAAAATCTGAAGAAAGTAAGAAGGCAAAATTTGTATTCTGGAATGCTTATATTAGGCTAATATATTTTATTCTACTTCTTCGAAGAATCTTCGGCACTTCGCGATTATGTGTCTGTTATCTAACAAAAAGTGAGACATACTGGATGTTTCAAATTCAGCGGTCTAAAATGGGGTTGTTTAGTTTTGGGACAAGTAATGGATAGATTGAGTGGAGATAGGCATAACGATGGGATGGGGTTGAAATGGGCAAGAGAAAACTGGAGGAAAGTTGAAAGAAGAACATCACGAAAAGGCGTAAAAGTTCTGGCGACTCACTCCTCCCCAGCCACTGCGCCGCCTCTTCCGTTTCCTTTTCCAATTTAAACGGATACTCTCGATCTGACACATTTATAGTGGGAAAGAAACCCAAGATGGTCGTTCCTTGGCTCTTGATGAGAACTCGAACGAAATGAATCTGAACGAGCGACGGCCAAGAAGGAGCTTGAGAATCTGAGCTCTGAGTTCCTTCAGATTGGGAAATTGAGAAAGTTTTGAAGGGTGATAGCCAGCTTTTTTGAATCGAAGAGCGGGTGCAAAAATTATGAATAATTCAAAGAAAGACAACTTGTTCACATTACAAACAAAGCAGTGCCCTCCGATTTTTCGCGCAAGACCAGGTTTGCCTGAATTCTCAAAGAATATCCAATATTAGTCTTTGACAGAAACTCGTAGCATTGAGGTATCGGAAAACTTTCTTTAAAAATATATTTTGGAAGCATTTTTACATTTTCTAGATTATTTCAGTTTCATTTATTATGAAAAAGTGAGTCCCAAGCCGAGATAAAACAATGGAAGTATTGAAATTCATTCAGTAATTGACATTTTTAAGTGGGAAACTCTTTTAGGATATCTGAAAATAAACAGGTTCGAAGAGTTGGTGGAAATTCTGAAAACATTAGGAAATAGTCGAAATAGTCTAGCGGAGGATAGAATTAAAACTGAAATTTGAAGAAAAGTGTGTCGCCTCATCACACCCCCCAAACCACTTATATATTTAACTCATGATGAGAAATTGAGAAGAGTAGGAGGAATAAAACGAAGGAGATGATGATGATGATTATGAGCACTCCTCGTTTTCCCTCATAACCATCTGGTGCCAACTCCAACCCCTAACCGCACGCACCTTTCGCCCTCTCGCATCCATTTCATATTATCAAAACTATTATTGCTTTTCGATGCGGGCTCAGCCACCAACACCGCCTTCTCTTTTCGAGATCATCTTTCGAGAGCTTCTTTGAAAAGAATAAAACAACAATTCCATTGTTTATACACCTATACAGTGTCATGTTATGTTCCAGGATATTCATTGACAATAGTAACGGATAGTCAGCTGCTCAATTGCCCCCAACCATCCGTTTCGTTAATTACAGGTTCAATGTATACATTGAAAAGGTCAGATTGTCATGAGAGAATAGTGGACCACTACTTAGAAAAATAGATACCAATCTCTCCTTGATTACCTTACAAAAGCGCGGTGCGATCAGGCAGAAGCAAACGGAAGATGGAGAATGAGTAGAAGAGGTGCAATATAAGTCAGAAGACTTTATTTTTCCGGAATGGGATACCTACATAAATCAACTGGCAATAGAATTGTAGAAAATTGTAATAAGAGAGAAGAAACGAAATGGTACAATGCTTGGTGACGACTCAATGTCACACCATTGTCGGACAGTGGATATGTATGCGAAAAGGCGAAAAACAAATCATGCGGCGTGGCAAGGCTAGTCAAAAGTTTCTCTTTTCCGACATGGTTATTGGCGGGTTCTAATGAGAGAGGTGACGGAAGCCGACTGGTTTTGAGAAGAGCCCGTAATTATTGGCACCCTTTATCCACTATGGATAATTTCACCAGCGACGCCGCGGCATGGCGCGACTCTTTCAATGTGATTGACTAGGTGTTGTGTGGTGGTTTCGAGTGTCAAACACAAGATAGCTGCGAAAGAATTCAATATTGGGGTGGCGGGGGGGGGGTGGTTCTTGACCGGAAATTGGAAAAAAGGGAAATTAAAATGAAGCTGAAAATCTTGATGATAAAGGACAAATATTGGGGCGTTAAATATTTTATAAAAACGTAGAAGGTGGAGCTTCGTTTAGTAGCCACCATTCTTCTTGTTTCTTCAGAAGACATAGAAAAGAAGGAGACTACGTACGCACACACAAGCCGCTCCCATGGTCGAAAAAATGGGAGGAGACATGTCTCAAGACACCGGACAGCAGCGGTGAGAAGAGATGGGTATGTTTTCATCCGGAGAAACTGGGATGAAGCTACGGTTTTTCCACGGTGTCTTCTTAGTTCTGTTTGGAATAAAGTTTTTGTATCCATGTGAACTTCAAACGATGAGGCGTGGGAGGTTTACGAACTCGAATACACTTGATCCACTCTTGATTCTCCTCGCTTCTTTAAGCAGGTGTAGAGAGAAAAAAGAAGGGGTCTAACGTTTTATGACAGCTTACATGAAGATCAAAGCGAAATTTCGAAAAAAAAGGCTAAGCTGGTTGAGTGTATTTGAGACGAACGTGGAAGAAGCAGGAACGAAATGTCCCTGAAAAACTAAAAGAAAACTTGTCAATGTATCTATCACTTTTGTTTGATGAGACCATGCTAATATGTTTTTCCTGAGTAGGAGGATAGTTCTCACAACACCTGCTGACGCATTAGGCACAAGGACATTACTAACCCCTTACTAAAAACTGCAAGATTTTATAACTAAACTTTCAAAAATGAATTTCTTGAAAATGCTTATATAAAAAGATGTTTCTGATGAATGTGTTAACTTTCGATCTATATTCAAATTTGAGAATAAAGGGGCGAGAGCAAATGGTTGTAGTGAGTTGGAGCAATAGAGCAATGGAGAGGTGTCACCAAATGATGGCCCGCGAGACGTGATTCATCGGAAAAGGTTCCTCTATTTGCATGCCATTTTTTGACACTTGGAAGATGTGGGGTGAATGTTTTTCTTTTCCTCGAGTCATCGGTACACATAGGTTATTTTCTTTAGTGAAGGGCTTTCTTTTTTTTGGAGCACATTCGCAGTTCTTCGAGAATGGCAAGTTCAACGAAATTCCAAAACTGTATACTGTATTCTCCATTTTTGAGAAGCACCTCTGTGTGTGTAGTAAACGAAAAAAAATTAGTTTTATAACATCTTTATTTTCAATCCGCTCGTTCTAATTGAATAAGGCCAGCTAGACTTGTCGGCACTCCTTTTGCCGCCTTCTCCGCGAAAAAAAAGAACAAAGCCTATAAACGTGCCCGTGAACGGTTAGAAGAGGGGCACGAACTGTGTACGAGGATTGCATGAAAACACATAGACACACTTAATTCGCAAAAAAGAAGAAAGAGGTGGATGAGATGAATGAAGACACCCATTAGAAGGAGAGGA